>CM070606.1:35117785-36510867 GCA_036346395.1 Hsuehochloa calcarea
CGACCATGTCTATGCTAGCAAGGTTGTTGCAACTCCCGCCATCAATGATGACTCTACATGAGCGTTCCTTGATGACGAACTTGGATTGAAACAAAATGTGGCGTTGATTTTGTTCAAGAAGTTCCATTTGAGCACTTAGCACACGCCAACAACTAGGCTTTGGTACATGTCGGGCGCCTCATGGTTTATATGTTCTTCCTCGGTTTCATCACCAAGGCATTGTTAGTTGCAACCAACACATGTTCTTCCTCAATATCGCTAGTGAAGTGTACTCACCATTGTCCTTGATAAGCAAAGCTCACGACTTGGGCAATCGCGCATCAAGTGCCCAAATCCTTTGCAACGGTGACATTGCACATCTCTAGATCGCCCTGTAGAAGCAACAGAAGAAGCACTTTTTGTAAGGGCTTGTACTTTTGCGGGTTTGCTTGCATCGAGGATATGTATAGGAGTTGAAGCGGCAGCAGGGGTGCAGGTCGAAGTGGAGGAGGATGCCATGTGATGTTCTTTGCCTTGGCCGACTGCAAAAGTTCCTCCAATATTGCCCCGGGCGAGATTGTCGACCACACTTCTCTCTCGACTTTGCAAGCAATATGGAATAAGCGGTTGATAGAATCATATTCTTTATAGTCTAAAATGTACTGAATTTCACGGTTTAACCCTCCCAAAAATCTAGCCATCTTAGCATCCTCAGTTTCTTCTAAACCACAACGCAACAAACCAGTTTGCAATTCTTGATAATAGTCTTCTACAGAACTACTACCCGGTCTTAAGCGTTGTAATTTATTAAGCAAATCACGTGAATAATATGAAGGTACAAACCTACGTCTCATTGCTCTTTTCAAAGCATTCCATGTTCTAGGTATATCCTGATGAGTACGACCATATTCACTCCACCAAATAGATGCAAAATCTGTGAACTCACTAGTAGCGACTCTAACCTTTTATTGTCGGAAATTCATGGCATGCAAATTTTGGTCCACAACTAACTCCCATGTGAGATAAGCATCATGATCATATTTACCAGCAAAAGGAGGTATAGTGAATTTAATTTTACCAAGTGAATCATTATGGTCACGTACCTCACGTGGTGGCTCTCTTCGCATACCTTGTCGATTGAAGCGTTGTTGTCGGTGATCACGATCATTAATGGGATTGAAATCACCATCGGACCCGTATCAGCAACATATGGGTTCGCTTCATCTTCTACCTCATCGGCCCATGAGCGAGCAACGGATGGGTTACGGCGCGGTCGTGCAATGCCGATAGCAGCGGGGGCGGCAACAGAAGGTGGAGCTCTCTCTAGCTGCTCCACACGTGTAGCCAACGCGACAAGTTCGTCGGTGGTGCGATCTAGAATCAACTCCATACGCCCTGAATGTTGATCCAGCATGCGAGAAAAGCGCCGCATGATTTCTTTTGTGCGAGGACTGAGCGGTGCATCTTCCTCATTGTTGTGCCTGCTATGCTCCCCTTGTGACGATGAACCTGCCATTGTTAGTATCAAAGCAAAGAACAAATCACAGTGTATATATCCCTATCAACTACAAGGTTCTGGAGGCTCAATCAAGTCACTCACACTCAAGCTTATACCTAGTTCTTACAAGTTCTTACCAATGCAGCAAGGAAGTGGTACAACCGGTGGCTGGTTCGTGATACTCTCACTTGCAATCAGCCCAACGATTGCGAGGAACGGCACCTGCTGAGTTAGTAGGAAGTGGAGCTCGGAAGGCTAGTATGTAGCAAAGGAATAGCAATTATTCAATTCAATATGCAAAATTGAAAAGCAGTTCAAAGTACTAGTCACAAGTGCTGATCCTAGTCTAATCAAAGTTTAGCTAATCAAAGCCCCACTAAGAGATGTGTATGTACGCACGCATAAAGATAAATGTGACTTGATGTAAGCAATGGAAAACCTCACAACAAGTCTTTGGGAGAGACGCTAACCAACTACTCAAACTTCTTTGTAGGGCACAAGATGGTTCACACGATGTAGAGCACAAAAGCGAGAATAACGTCTGTGTAATGACCCTTTAGTTTAAGCAGAAAACAATAGTTAGTTTCAAGAGATGAAAAAGCAAAGTTTTATATGGCTTATATATACTCGTTTGAAAGGTTTCGATGATATCTACAACTTTAAAGTTGAGACGGACCCCAAATTCTGATGGGAAGACTAAAAGAAACGGCAAAAACCGAAACAAAAAACTTGTGACGCGAATTCGGAGCCGAAAATGACCGATTTTGGGTTCTCTGGAGGGAGACTTGTGTATTAAGTGGAAAGTATGTGAATCGTTGTTAGATTTCCAACGAGTCCAAGAACGTCCAAATCGGACACCATATGCAAAAGTTATGCCCGTTTTACTGAAGGTCTCTCGGAAACGGAATCGTACTCGAACTGGAAACCGACTCGGTTTCAATCTTTAAATTGCTATATCTTTTGATTCCGTGGGCTAATCTTGCTGAAATATTTTGTGCAAGTTTGTGGCTATATGTAGAAGGGCTCCACCAGTTTTCACTGATTTTGGTGTAAGATTGTTTTTTTTCCTACCACGGCTTTTGTTTTGTGTGGCGGCCTCTTTCTCCTTTTTTTTGCCGGCTCTAGGGTTTTCCACAAGTCACGAATATAGCAAAGTATTCTCTCTTTTTTTTGGTGCAGATTAGAGGAGTTCTAACCCACGAATTTTCTATTTTAGATGCAAAAACTAAGAACCCTAAAAGAACGATTAAGCGACGCAAAGGAAAAAACACGAGAAGCAATCTAGACAACGACCAACTAGACAATAACTAGAACTAAAGATCAGCAACTAGACACGACAATACAACCAAATATTCAACAAGCAAACTGAAAAGAAAAAAATTGCAAAGGCTCAAAGGGCTCGGTATGGATGATAGATGCGAATTTTTTTTTGGGCAATTTTCTGGACTCTAGGTATGAAAAACGAATCTACTACTAGAAAACAGGAAACTCTCACCGAAGAACTGTAGCTCTGATACCACTTGATGAACCCTAAGGTTTGATTTGTTGGCCCGATCTTTCGATGAGAACGATAAGTCCGGTAGGCGTCGCTCAACTCTAACGATCCTGGATATGAACACGCAAGGCTCGAAACCACGCAATCGCTGAACTGATCGACAAGTCGTTATCAACCATGCACGAATACCCGGTTGACCTGACCACGAAGATCGATTCCTGCATACACCAAAGAAGCACGCAAGAACAAGATAAAGCAATCTGAAATTGCAAATAAAGATTGAAATATTAAAATTGGGATTTCGAAAAGCGGTATTATGGTTGGTCTAGTCGACACAAGCTAATACACGAAGTTGCAACAAGGCTAACTTTTAACTAAACAAAATCCAAGGAAACTAGAGGGGGTGCGTCCTCCTTAAATACGGGATGAGGAGCCACAAATCTAAAAGAAATAGAGGGGTGGGACTAAAGGCACGAATTACTGTTCATATGAACAGTAATCACGCCCCCAGGTGGGCCGGTGGCATATGGGTCAATTCCGGTACGATTACAAGGCCCAAATCGGCCCAAATTAGTGATATAGCACCTTTTTTGACGATTCCGAAGTCTACAGAAGTAATTTGGAGGTGAGGCTGGATCCGTTGGAAAGATATCGTCGTTAGCTTTCCAACAAGCCCAAGAACACCCTAATCGGACTCCGTTTGCAAAAGTTATATCTGTTTTAAGTTGGTCTTTGTCGGTGATTCCGAATCGATCGACCAAAATGTATCCAGCTTGAACTCCTGCTTGGCACATGTAGTAGCACCATAGCATGTACACATAGTACCATGGTATGTAGACGTAGCACCATGACATGTAGACGTAGCTCGATCTAATTGGGTAATATAACATTGCATTAGCCGAAAGTCCAATTGGAGAAGATGTTGGTGAAGTAAAGGAAGTAGAGGATGCAGTGCAGCAGGTTGAAGCAGTGGTTGTATCTTTAAAGTCAATGTCCTCATTACTACGATGCCGAGGCCGCCTCCTCGGCCGTCTTCCTGGCCCGCCCTCCTTCTGACGGAGATGGCGATACCCTCCCCTGCGAGGTTACTGGTGAGTCCTCGTTTTGCCTTGGATAGTTCTAGCCTAGTAAAAAAAAATTGTGAGGTTTGTTGCGACTTGCTGTGTTGCGTTGGTCCGCGTCGCTGATCTGTGTTGCGTTAGTCAGTATCTGGGCGGATAAACCCTAGAAGGCTAGTACGAGCCAGCCGAACTGGCCATCGCCGTTCGAGTTCCAGTGCAGAGTTCATTGGAATTGGAGTATCATATGAGTGTTTTAGAGTCCCTTTGGTAGCTGAAGTCACTGTTTTGACTAATATTTAAGAGTGGATGTTGTAGTCTTGTAGATTCCCAATTCCTGTTCAAGAGCTCACACTACAAGTGAATGTCTGATCGCTGTATGTGAAGTAGTGGATTTCATTTGCTACTTGAGATCGGTTGTATAATATTCCAGTGCTTCTTGTTCTGCCCATGATTATAGAATAATAATGGTGGTTTTGGGTAATACTTAGGAAAATATCTGGCTAACTTTTTACAGCTTTAGCCCAGTGTCAATGTAAAGCTGCTTCACTATGAATAGTCCATCCAACATTTATCGTGGTGAAGTTTGCATGATACATGATACATGGTACTGATACATATACATGTATATCCCACTTCTCATATACCACTTAAATCATATGATAATACATCTTTATCATTTTAAGCATACTCTAATAATGATTATAAGATACTCTAAAGTGAGTTTCATGAAAATTTTCATTAAAGTCCACTTTTTATAGTGAAATATCTGTATATACTTCTTTTATATATGAAAAAATGTATATACAAAAGAAATAAAAGGCTCCAATGATTTTTTAATAAAATCACATTGGAGTATCATATATATATATATATATATATATATATATATATATATTCTCATTAATATTGTCAATTTGCATAATTTGGAGAGCTACCTATTATTAGGAACTCAAACTGGTATACTTATATTTAGTCATCCTCTATTGAACTGGCCGTATTTCCATTGAAACCTTTTAGCATTGCAAATTTCAAGTCAGTTTCTATCTCATTCTATATACAGTACAGTGCCTGTCATGGCCAAATTTCCAGTCAGTTTCCATTTCGTTCTATAAATACTACAGTATTTGTCATTGTCGAATTTCAAGTGAGTTTCCATTTCATGACACACGTATCTAATTCATGGCCGTTCATCAGTTAATTTCAGGGGAAAGTACGAGATTCATATGGTGTATGTGCGGAGCACAGCTCGGATTTATGAAATATACTATACAACTGACCCGAAGGATACCAGTAAGGATTATCTATGCACTGTGTGTTGTGGACTTGCTGTTAAAGAATCGCTGCCCTCAGGTGAAGAAAGTATGGCTCATTGGAGTAGCAATGCTGCAACTAGTGATAAGCATGAACATGAGACCAAAAGTATAACCAGCAGTAGTGATGAAGATAGTTGGGTTGAAGTCAAAATTCCAGAGTCTCCTGTGGAAAATAACACATCCGAATCTCAAGAAAGGAATGCGGTTGGAACCTACCAGAAAAATACTTTGGTAATTCCTTTTCTTGTTCTTGTCAACAAACATTATTCAATACTCACTGTTACCAGAAACTTCTGCTGGGAGTGGCTCCCACTGCGATCGCAGCTTCTTACATCTTCTATACTTTTGTTTTATTATGTGTAATCCAGGCACACTATGAAGCAACTGCTGAGATAACTGATGCAAGCCCATGTGTATCTCTTACTGTCCGTCTTCTTTCACTTCAGTCAAAGACATCAGTGCACATTGAAGAGATCTACATATTTGCCGATCCTGTTGAGTCCACCAATGATGATTGAGTAGTGGGACCTGGAAACATGGGAGGTAGTTCTTTGTTGTCTATGCTTGTTCCTGGCCTTATGCAAATCTCCAAATGTAGGAACTGGAAAATAGATGACAGATATTTTTCTGATGGCTCGAGGACCCAACTTCCTGAAGGTTTTGCAATGGAAGAGAGCAGCCCATGTGGAAAGATTGCGCAAGAAGCAGGGCTATATGGTACACATGATTCAAAATTCAAGTCAGCAGGGATGGAAAGCAGACCACCACCCACAGATGGTGGTACAGTATATAATGAAAAAAGCAACCAAGATGAGTTCCCATTAAAGGGTCCCAAGTCTCTTCCATTGCCTGTACAAACAACAGAAAATACACGAGTGCCATCGGAGAAGGACCAGAGAATATCAAATACTGTTAGACCATGTGACTAAGTCTAATATATTATAGCTGATGAATAATTGACAATGTTATTTACAGATATTATTTTAGGCGTGTCGTGTTGTGTGGACTTATATTCGGTCAAGTTGGGAAGAACTTGTGCCGGGAAAATATGTTGCTTTGGTCTTTGCATGTGCAGGGTAACTCGGAGGCGATCGTGGTCTACGGCGGTGACCGGGAGATGGCTTGGTGCGAAGTCATGGTCCAAAGGGTCGAGGATGCTAGAGGAGGCGGTCGAGCTCGAGTTGGAGTACATGGAGATTAAAGATGGATGATGCGTGTTAGAGCTACGGATGTGCGGTCCGGATGCAACGGCATGTGATTTTTAGGGTGTGTATGAGTGTGTGTGTATATATATATATATATATATATATATATATATATACACACACGGGTTAGAGTTGGAGTCGTACACGAGTCGGAATCGATGAGATTATGTGTTAGATTTGAGGGCGTCAGCAGGGGAGTTAAAAGATAAGAACTCTTAGAGTTCGGACGGTAGGGTGACCAGATAAATAGAGGGACGTGCAACCGAGAGATGTGTGACTGTGTATGATATCCCAAAAAACTCACATTGTCGGCGGTGGCGGCGACGATTTCTGCGCGTGTGTGTGCGCCATCACCAGAAAGCTTCACGCGGCAGGGTCGTCACCAGGAAGGTATTCATGTGGGCTGCATGTTCTGACGGTCTTAAAAAATAAATTGGAGGTGGCACTCCTTTTGAGGTTTTGATCTTGCTATGCTTGTTTGCTTGTGCTGTGCTTGTGCGTGAGATCATTACTTTGATCAAATACTTTGGCTGCTGTGCATGGCGATTTGACATATTGATGAGCATTGAAATTTTCCATGAGGCTACTTTTCATGATCTGGCTTCTTTGACGTGAGAGAGTTTAAAAGATTGAAGTGACTAGATTAAATACAAGGGATAGAAGGCTGGCTGTCCCTTTTTGGTTTTTGAGTTTTTGCGCAGAGAAAAGAAGTCGGTCTGGCGGTTAAGACGGGAGGAAAGAAAGAGGGAATCGAGAACAAAATTTGGAGAGAGAGAGCGAGAGGAGCAGGGACGGTCGTCTGGAAAGGGGCGGCAGTTTAAAGCAGGAGCAAAAATTAGAACATGACACAAGCTGTGTTGAGGATTAGATATCGGTGAAAAATCTTCTACACAATCATTCACCTCTCTCTGATTGTCATTATCGATCCTACAAGTGGTATCAGAGCAGGTTTATTTTTCTAATTGATTCTAACCGGTGATTAGAAAACATGTCAATGGATAGGTATTCCACAAAACCTTGTGTTTTAGATTGTGTTGATTTTCAGTATTGGAAAGCGAAGATGGAGGCATATATTCAAGCTCAAGGCTTTGCAATATGGGAGAAGGTCTACAAGCCTTATCAAGTGCCCGAGAACGACGCTGTGTCAGCAGCAAATATTGCACAAGTGGAGGCAAATAGCAAGGCAAGGAACCTAATAATTCAAGGACTAGGAAGGAGTGATTTCGATCGTGTCGTGCATCTTAAATCCGCATATGAGGTATGGAAAGCATTATGTGACTATCATGAGGGTTCATCTACTATTAAAGAGGTACGTCAAGATATGTACAAAAAGGATTACATGCGTTTTGAGATGAAACCCGGTGAATCAATAGATGATTTCTTTGCTCGCTTTAATAAAATTCTTAGTAACCTACGTGCTGTTAATGTTACTTATGCTGATGCTGAAAATACACGTCAATTACTTGGAGCATTAGATATGTCTATATGGGAGATGAAGGTTACATCCATTAGAGAATCTACTGTCATGAGTACACTTACATTAGATGTACTTTATTCTAAATTGAAAACTCATGAATTAGATGTTTTTGCTAGAAAAAAGAATGGTGATAAATCAATTGCTTTAGCTTCACAATCTAGCAAGTCTAATGGTGATAATTCTTCTACTAGCTATGCTCTGTCTTCTTTGTCTTCACTAACTGATGAACAGCTAGAGCAACTCCCGGAAGATGATTTGGCACTCCTCTCTACACGCTTCACAAGAGCTTTGCAGAATGTGAGATCAAGAAAGAGAGGAAATTTTGGTCCTCAAAGGTGCTATGAGTGTGGTGATCTAAATCATATTCGTCCCAAATGTCCAAAGTTTCTAGCAAGATTTGCAAGGGAAGAGAATGAGAAGGAAGAAGAGATGGAGAAAGAAAAAAGGAAGAATAAAAAGAAGGGGTATATGAATCGCAAGGTGGTGCATCGTGTTCTTTCGGCTCTTGAGAAAATTAATTTAAGTGATGTGGACACGGACAGCGAGGATGATATTCCCAAAGGCAAGAAAGAGTTAATTGGGTTGTGTCTAATGGCAAGTAGCAAAAACTCCACCGACAATGATGATCTTGACAGCGACAACTACAATGAGGTAGAACCTTCTTATGATGATTTAGCTATTGCTGTTGCTAAACTTGGTACTGTGCTAGAAAAGAAAGATAAAAAGATTAAGAAGTACGATACTTTGATTGAATCTCTAAATTCGAAATTGAAAGACTTAGAGTTTTAATTCACGATGATGAATCTTGTGAGTCTTGTCAAATTTTACATTCGATTTAGAGAATGCTAGGTCATAATGCTTTAAACATGGATCAACTTAGAGATGTAACTGCTAAATTTGATGAATTAAGATTAGCACATGACTCTTGTAATGAAAAATTGAAATGTGCTAATGTTGAAATTGGAAAGCTCAAGTTTAGTTCTTCTTCATGTTTAGAGTCAAGTACTTCAAATGCTAAATCTAAAACTTGCTCTAATTGTGAATTGCTAAAAGTTAGACTTAACTCATCTCAAGAAACAATTCAACAGATGCTTTATCATGAGATATCCTCTTGCTCTAATTGTCCTAAGCTTAACACTGAAATAGAAGCTTTGACTAGACAACTTAATGATTTTACTCAAAAAGAAATATTGGCTCAGTCTAGTGCTTCTAAGAATCTTGTGAATGAACTTGTTAAATGCACAACTTGTCCCACTATGGCTAAAGAAAATGAGTACCTTAAGGACACTTTGGAGAGATTTTCTTTTGGCAAGAAAATTTTGAATATGATTCTAGACAAGTCAAAAACAAGTGTGAAAAATCGTGGTCTAGGTTTTAATTCTGTTGAGCATACCAAGAATAATCCTCCTAAGATTGTTAAGCTTCTTGAACCTGGAAAAATTGAAGTAACATCTGAACCAAAACAAATTGCTTTTAAGTCTGGTGGTATTATGTCTTCTACTAATCAAGTGAATGCAAATGCTACTTCTACTTCTCAGGTTAAACATAAAGTTAAGTACATTTGTAGTCATTGTGGTAAAGATGGACATCTTGTGCAATTTTGCTTTAGACTAGCCAAACAACAAATGAAAGAAAAGGCTAAGGCTTGGTCTAATTTGAGGAATGCACATTCTTTTGTGACTAGAAACATGAGTAATGCTAAATCTGAATTTGTACATAAGAATACTCGTGTTGCGCCTACTTGTCGTGTGTCTCAGTACTGGATTCCTAAATGTTTTATTTCTAACCCCAGTGCTGAGGCCTCGACATCTTCTGTCTCTATGTAGGCTTCTCGCGTGAGGAAGGAGAACATATGGTTAGTGGACTCCGGATGCTCACGCCACATGTCCGGTGATAAAAGTTGGTTCTCCTCTCTTTCGCATACATCTCGAGCTGAAAGTATTACATTTGGAGATGCTACTTCTACATCTATTTTGGCAAAAGGTACAGTGAAGGTAAATAAAAAGTTTATGTTTAAAGATGTGGCACTTGTTGAGAACTTGAAATTCAACTTGCTTTCGGTCTCACAAATGATTGATGAAGATCTTGAAGTATGTTTTAAGAAAGGTGAATGTAAAGTGTTAGATGCTTCAGGTGATCTAGTTTTTAAAATTTCAAGTTTTGGAAGAGTTTTTAAAGCTGATTTTGATGTTTCACATGATGCTAAGTTTAGGTGTCTAGTTGCCAATATTTCTAAAGATTTATTCTTTTGGCATCGTAGACTTGGACATGTTGGTTTTGATCATCTCACGCGTGTTAGTGGTATGGATCTTATACGTGGTTGCCTAAACTTAAGAATGAAAGTGATATAGTATGTTCTTCCTGTAGACATGGTAAGATGTGTGCAGGTTCACATCCTCCGCTTACTATGGTCATGACAAATGCACCGGGACAGCTCCTACACCTTGACACAGTTGGACCATCGAGAGTTTAGTCGTTTGGTGGTAAGTGGTATGTACTAGTGATTGTTGATGATTTCTCTAGATATTCTTGGGTTTACTTTATGGCATCTAAAGATGAGACTTTTAGTCATTTTAGAAGTCTTGTTCTTAGATTATCTATCGATCTTCCAGGATCTCTTAGAGCTATTAGAAGTGATAATGGAACTGAATTTAAAAATTCTTCTTTTAATCATTTTTGTGCTGAAAAAGGTATTGATCATCAATTTTCATCACCATCTGTTCCTCAACAAAACGGTGTAGTTGAAAGGAAAAATAGAACTTTGGTTGAAATGGCTAGAACAATGCTAGATGAATATAAAACTCCAAGGAAATTTTGAAATGAAGCTATATCTCTGCATGCTATATTTCAAACCGTGTATTCTTGAGATCTAAACTTGGTAAAACTTCATATGAGCTTGGTTTGGGCATAGGCCTAGTGTATCTCATTTGAGTTTTGGGTGCAAATGTTTTGTGTTAAAATCTGAATCTTAGATAAATTTGAAGCTAGATCAAGCGATGGTATTTTTCTTGGATACCTGCTCATTCACGTGGCTTTCGTGTGCTTGTTTTGGAGACTAACAAAATAATAGAAACATGTGAAGTTTCTTTTGATGAGGCTAGTCCAGGGCACTAGTCTAAGTGATGCAGTACAAGTGCATATGTTAGGGGAGAGCATATTTGTTGATGACGATGAGGATGATGAAGATGAGGTTATGGTTCCTACTATTTCTCCTTTGTAGTTCCTTCTACACCTTCTACTACTACGGCTCTGATTGGACATCCTCAAGCTACTACTTCATCTACACATATAGAAAATGAACAAGAAGGTGCTTGAAATTTCGCCTCGTCACATTCAAAGGAGACACCCACTGAACAAATGATTGGAGATTTAAGCGAAAGAGTAACAAGGTCCGAGTTTATTGATTCGACTCCCATGCTCATTCTGCTTTGTAGCTTCTTTTGAGCCCAAAGATATATCTCATGCATTAAGCGATGAATCTTGGATCAATGCCATGCATGAAGAATTAGAAATTTTGAGCGTAATAAAGTTTGGAAGCTTGTTTCACCTCCTTCTGATCACTCTATAATAGGAACTAAATGGGTATTTAAAAACAAACAAAGTGAGGATGGTGTTGTTGTTAGAAACAAAGCTAGGTTGGTTGCTCAAGGTTTTTCACAAATAGAAGGTTTAGATTTTGATGAAACCTTTGCTCATGTTGCTAGATTTGAAGCAATTAGAATTTTGTTAGCCTTTGCTGCATCTAAAGGTTTTAGATTATTTCAAATGGATGTAAAAAGTGCTTTTCTTAATGGCTATATAAATGAGGAGGTTTATGTTAAGCAACACCTGGTTTTGAAAATCCACAGTTCCCTAATCATGTTTTCAAATTGTCAAAAGCTTTGTATGGGTTAAAGCAAGCTCCTAGAACATGGTATGATAGATTGAAAAACTTTTTATTAGCAAAGGGCTTTTCCATGGGAAAGGTTGATAAAACTCTCTTTGTTCTTAAGGAAGGCAACGATCAATTATTCATTCAGATTTATGTTGATGATATCATCTTTGGGAGTGCATCTCATGCTTTGGTGACTAAGTTTTCAGCAACGATGAGTAAAGAATTTGAGATGAGTATGATGGGAGAGTTGACTTACTTTTTGGGACTGCAAATAAAACAAACAAATGAGGGAACGTTTGTGCATCAAAGTAAGTATACAAAGGATCTTCTAGGTCGTTTTGGGATGAAAAATTGCAAGCCTATTATGACACCTATGGGAGCTGCCTCAACACTTGATCCTGATGAAGATGGTGAAGTTGTTGATCAAAAAGAGTATAGGAGCATGATTGGCTCACTTTTATATCTTCTTGCTTGAGGCGGACATACAATTCTCTGTATGTTTATGTGCTCGCTTTCAAGCTTCCCCACGTGTTTCTCATCTACAAGCTGTCAAACGTATTTTTAGGTATCTACATGGTACTCAAAATTTTGGCATATGGCTTTCTGCTTCTTCCTGTATTAGTTTAAGATCTTTTGCTGATGCTGATTTTGGATGTTGTAGAATTGATAGAAAAAGTACATCTGGCTCATGTCACTTTTTGGGTAATTCACTTATTACTTGGTCATCTAGAAAACAATCTTCTGTTGCTCAATCTACTGCTGAATCTGAATATGTAGCTGCTGCTAGTTGTTGTTCACAAATACTTTGGATAGTAGCCACACTTGAAGATTATGGGATAATTTTGGATAATGTTCCACTTTTCTGTGAAAATACTAGTGCTATTTGTATTGCTAAGAACCCAGTGCAACATTCAAGAACTAAGCATATTTATATAAGATTTCACTTTCTTCGAGATCATGTGGATAAAGGGAATGTTGTGCTTCATCATATAGATACTGAACATCAGTTGGCAGATATTTTCACAAAACCTTTGGATTCTTCTCGGTTTGTTCGTTTACGAAGTGAGTTGGGTGTGTTGCACCCGATGGGATTATTCTGAGGGGGAGCTTGTCGTTTAAAATTTCAGAAGCTTTGTTTATTATACTTGTCAAACAAATAATCAAGTCCAAGCCATTTAAATCAAATGAGATATAGAGCTCTCTTTATCATATTTACTCATGTGCTGTGTAGCGTTGCTCATGACTAGTTATAATTAATTAGCCATATTTGAACTAAAATATGACATGGCGGTATACTTTGACTAGATTGATTATAGTTAGTACCTTGCGATGTTCTTTGAAAAAGATTAGCTTGATTGTGAATCTTATTTTAAATCTTGACTATGAAGCTCGTATGTTTCTAATTACAGTCTTTTTATGTTCACTCAATTTGGCATGTTTTAAAAAAAATATGAAAAAAATAAGAAAGAGAAAATTGAAAAGATGTATGCTTCAAGCATGCCATACATATCTATGTATACAAAAAAGGAGCATAAAATGTGCTCAAATGACAAGATGTATGCTTCAAGCATGCCATACATATCTATGTATAAAAAAAAGGAACATAAAATGTGCTCAATTGACAAGAAGTATGCTACAAGCATGCCACCATTGAAAAGAAGTATGCTACAAGCATACCACATGCTTAAGAATTGAGTGTGGAGCATTAGGCTGTTATAAGCGACTGCTAGCTCGTCTAAATTTAAAGTTTACTTCACTTTTTGGCTTTAACTTTTCAATGTGATATCTCATTGTGCTCTTTATAATCGTCTTTGTCATTGTTGAGATGTCTGTCATTAATTTAACTTGCTTAATCATTTTAAAGACTTGTTTTGACATTGCTATATGGTATATGACTTTATATGATCCAGATAGCTCTACTAAAAAGGATGGCTTGGTTAATTTAATAAATCAATGCGAAGTGACTTGGATAATCTACAAAGCTTATCGATTTTTACTCTTTTTGCTCCTTTGTTTTAGAATTATTCTTTCTCTAAAGTTCTTGATGATTACATTGTCAAAGGGGGAGAAAAATAGGAGAAATTTGCTTTCCTTGTGTTGAGGGGGAGTTTTTCACTGTGGTTTTGAACTGTTTTGCTTTGCAGCTTTGAAACTTTATTTTCGAATAAAAATAAAAATAAAAATTTTTCTTTTTTAAAAAAATTCAACTCTCGATTTTGAAGTGTTGTCAATGTATTCATCAAGGGGGAGATTGTTAGACCATGTGACTGAGTCTAATATATTGTAGCTGATGAATAATTGACAATGTTATTTACAGATATTATTTGAGGCGTGTCGTGTTGTGTGGACTTATATTCGGTCAAGTTGGGAAGAACTTGTGCCGGGAAAATATGTTGCTTTGGTCTTTGCATGTGCAGGGTAACTCGGAGGCGATCGTGGTCTACGGCGGTGACCGGGAGATGGCTTGGTGCGAAGTCATGGTCCAAAGGGTCGAGGATGCTAGAGGAGACGGTCGAGCTCGAGTTGGAGTACATGGAGATTAAAGATGGATGATGCGTGTTAGAGCTACGGAGGTGCGGTCCGGATGCAACGACATGTGATTTTTAGGGTGTGTATGAGTGTGTGTCTATATATATATATATACACACACACACGGGTTAGAGTTGGAGTCGTACACGAGTCGGAATCGATGAGATTATGTGTTAGATTTGAGGGCGTCAGCAGGGGAGTTAAAAGATAAGAACTCCTAGAGTTCGGACGGTAGGGTGACCAGATAAATAGAGGGACGTGCGACCGAGAGATGTGTGACTGTGTATGATATCCCAAAAAACTCACATTGTCGGCGGTGGCGGCGACGATTTCTGCGCGTGTGCGTGCGCCATCACCAGAAAGCTTCACGCGGCAGGGTCGTCACCAAGAAGGTATTCATGTGGGCTGCATGTTCTGACGGTCTTAAAAAATAAATTGGAGGTGGCACTCCTTTTGAGGTTTTGATCTTGCTATGCTTGTTTGCTTGTGCTGTGCTTGTGCGTGAGATCATTACTTTGATCAAATACTTTGGCTGCTGTGCATGGCGATTTGACATATTGATGAGCATTGAAATTTTCCATGAGGCTACTTTTCATGATCTGGCTTCTTTGACGTGAGAGAGTTTAAAAGATTGAAGTGATTAGATTAAATACAAGGGATAGAAGGCTGGCTGTCCCTTTTCGGTTTTTGAGTTTTTGCGCAGAGAAAAGAAGCCGGTCTGGCGGTTAAGACGGGAGGAAAGAAAGAGGGAACCGAGAACAAAATTTGGAGAGAGAGAGCGAGAGGAGCAGGGACGGTCGTCTGGAAAGGGGCGGCAGTTTAAAGCAGGAGCAAAAATTAGAACATGACACAAGCTGTGTTGAGGATTAGATATCGGTGAAAAATCTTCTACACAATCATTCACCCCCTCTGATTGTCATTATCGATCCTACAAATACAGATCAACTTGCTAATCCCCTGTTGAATGAAAATTTTACTCCTTACAATTGTATTGAGAGAATGCTGGATACTCCGCTCTCTAAGGTGGAGAAGATGGAAGTATATTGCTCTAGGTTTGAGGACAATATGATTAGGCCTCTTGGTAGCATTGAGGCAAGGCTTCAGCGATTGGAGAAACAGTTTGATTCATTCTCTGTGGAGATTCAGTCTTTACGAGGCTTTTCTGCAAGAATACCAGCGCCAGATGATTTGTCTGATACGTCTGACTCACAGGACAAAGCACCTAATGATGGCAATGCTGGAACTTCTGCTTCTATAACCAACAAGCAGCCAGGTTTGGTTGTCAGGGCAATTTTCTTTATAGGATTTCTGTGGCTATGACATGCCTGATGAAAATCCAGTTACCTTACATGGACCTAATGTGGCGCCAAGGCTCCTTGTTAAGGCCCCCGATTTTATTTGTGAACCTGAGTTGACCTGTGAAAATCTTGATTTTGCTCTATCTTCTGAGAAAGAACGCAAGACTTTCCCAGGTCTAGTTGTCAAGGTTCCTGAATTCCCAAATGATGAAGACGATGAAGTGGAGGAAGACAAAGAAGCAGAAGCTGGTGATCATGATGATGGTCATACAAAATCTGATGATACTCTGAGCAAAAGCATTATCGACAGCACCAAAGGCAAAACTCCTGTATCTATCGATGGTGCATTAGCATCTGCCTTGGAGACATTTATCACTTCCACCAAAGGAACATCACATTCGAAGTCTGTTGCTTGCACTGCCAGTAATTCAAGTGCTGGAAGTACTAATGATTCCTCTAGTTGCTCGCTTTCTCCTGAAGAAGTTGATGAGACATCCACTAAAGATGGCTCAGTTGGCCAATTTCATGGTACATGTGGTGATGCAAATAAGGTTGGTACCTCCATATCTTTTCAGGAAGTCGATGAAGCTCCACATACTTCTCTCTCTAACACGAACTTGGTTGGCAAGGTTGAGGTAGATGAACAGAATATTGTTCTCAATTCGGACAAGATGGCATTTGTTGCAAGCACTGAACCATTGGGTGTTCCTTCACGGTCTCATACAGGAAAATGGACAGCTCCTTCTCATTGATGATGGTACTCAGGTAAATGGACAGAATATTGGTCTTAATTTGGACACAATGCCATTTGTCACAAGTACTGAACCTTCGGATGCTCCTTCTCAGCCTCCTGCAGTTTTGGAATCTGTTGATGATGGACCTCAGGTGAAAGAAAAACCTCCTGCAGTTTTGGAATCTGTTGATGACACAGCTCAGGTGAAAGAAAAGCCTCCTGCAGTTTTGGAATCTGTTGATGACACTGCTCAGGTGAATGAAAACAGACCTGCCTTATCCTTGGCAGGGTTTCTTGCAGCAAGGAATGCAAGCTCTTGTAGGAATGTTACTTCTGAGGTATGCCATGGTAATGATGGTGCTGGGGTACTGTCCTTTGAGAGAACATTGGCAGGAGCTGGTAAGAACTCGGAAGGTGGTGACAGCAAGGCGAGCCAGAAGAACGATATCAGCCAATTTTTGCTACTGAAGAAAGTTTTTGAGGTTGATGAGGATGACAGTAATTTTTTTGATAATATATCCACTAACACAACCTTTGAAGCATCAAGCTACGCAGCTCCTGCAAATGGTGTTAACGGGCATGGTACCAATGCAACTGTGTCAGATGAGGACAATCTGGAGAATACAAAGAACAGCATTAGGCTTTCTGGCGGGACGAATTCTCTATTTTGTCAGAGTAGTCTTCCTGGTTCCAAGAAAAGATGGGTTGAGGACAGCAGCTTCGACTCAAGTTTCAATGACAGCATTACAAAACCGAAGATGGAGCACTCCTGGTCAGATTTTAGTAGTATGGAGTCATTTGGTGGAGCACCTGCCAGAGAAGTTCTCATTTCAGGGAACACCACATATGGAAATTGTGTAGAAAATCTTTTTGCAGGAATTGGAGTTAGTTCTACTGTAACCCCGATTGCTAGGGAAGAGCTGCAAAAGGTTTATGACAAGCTTTATGAGTACAAGGATGACATTATGGGCATGACCTTCGTAACAAAGAAAACAAGTAAGAACAGCCCTCCTCTTGAAGTCTTGCTTGCCGAATCATCTGATTCTGAAAGCGCAAATTTCTGATCCGGAGGACATTGACAATGATGCTGGCTTTGGTTCAGCTCAATTGTTCAGTACGTTCTCATCTTCAGATGATGATGCATCCGCCACGGATGAGCCTTTAGCTGATCTAGTTGGTCTGCAGATACTATCAGAGGCTGCAAACGAGCCTTTGGCTGATGTGGTTGATCTGCCAAACCCTTCACAGACATACGCTTCTGCTGCGAACGAGCCTTTGGCCAGTGTAGATGATCTGCGAAAACCTTCTGAGACATTTGCAGGAGGCAGCAGTGGAGAACATCCTGACGGCCTTATATAAGGTCAAGGCATACTGTTCTACTCGTCAGAAATAAGAGAAACACATTCTCGGTTGGACAACTTTCTAACTGGTGTGTCCTGTACAGTGATCAACGTCTTCTTCCACGCCCTTGCAGTTTTTTGTACATACATATGTCTTGGTGTCCGCAACAATATTTTCTAGACGGCGCATTTGGCTCAGTTTGATGTTCTGCCGTTTGTGTAATACATTTACCACCCAACACTTGTCCATTTACTATTACCGTCTCCAATCACCCGTAAGCACTGATCATTACAGGAAAAGCATAGTTACCAGTTCACCATTTTCTTGTGAATTTCTACATGATAGACACGTCGTCTGAATTACCACGGACAGTAACGCATCCAGACGAAGTATAGGATATATATATTATGGTTAACCATTCTAGAGGCGAATAGCCTGATTTACTGCGTACATCTCGCAACTTTTCTGATTCTTGAGCAACATGTCAACTGCACCATTACGTAGTCTCTCTACAGTAATTTCTTATAACTTATTTTCTAATCAACAGGTAAAATTCGCAACACGCCATGTTACGTGTGCAAACACAAGAACGAGGCCACATTCTGTACACATGTGAGCTTGCTTGACGCCCCACACGGGCTAATCCTGGCCATGGGCTGGGCGATGAAGTCGTCCCACAAGATACAGCATTTAATACAAGATTAGGCCCACGCTCACTGTGGGTGTGTGGCCATCCTCTCCGTAGGACCATAGTGTCCAAGTTCAAGGAATAATTGGATTCGTATCCGTTCAAAAAGCATAATTGACACAATTTTCAGGTATTGTCGGATCCAAAACTAAGGCTTGGTCGTTTCCTTATCGATGATGCTATGCACAGTTCTTCCTACAAGAAATGCATACGATCACTACATTCGTATGCATAGGCAGACTGTCACTATGTCCCCAATCTGAACAGTCTAGCCGCGGGGGGATCTGAATCCAGCTTAAGTTTTTAGCCGAGTCAAACCAAAAAAGGGGAAATCTTCCTGGTGTCCATGGTCTCCATCCTCCAAATCCTAACTCCTAAGTTGCCAAACCCATATACTGCAGAACAATCTCTTGTATCCACAAGGATCGTTCCACATCAAAAATCAAGAACACGGAACAGAAGTCACTTTCCTACGTAGGGATATTGATTTATCAAAGCTAGGATACACAAGTGCTTTGTGAAAAAATGATTATGCTAATTTGAAGTATGGGTCAGAATTAACAGCCTACCAACAATCTCCCTGGTTGCAAATGGCACTTTCAGATATAGTATATGTGTTTAGCGACTGCTGTTCCTCTCAAAGTCTCACCTCGTTAATGTGAGTTTCAGTTGACGTGACATTTGACCGAAGCAGCTTCACCTCACGGCTGTAATTCTGGTTGTGTAGCACAACTGACCAGGATAATAATATCATCGAACAGCACACGTTCTGATGCTCGAAGTGAGGCCAGTAGGTCACATGCCGAAATCAGGGCAGAAAGTTCATAGGGTTCAGTACTTCAGCTCCAAATTACTGTTTGCTCAAGTACTCTTCACTCTTCAGGACATCAGGCTTCCAAGATCTATGTAAAAATGGGGTTAGTTAAGCATTTAGGATGCCAAAAAAGAGGCAGGACAAGTTGCTGGGAGCAGAGAAACCACACACTTGCTTTGGGTTAAAGTAAAGAGAAACAAATGAGAATGGAAGCTTGCAAAATTACACAAAACGGTAGGCTGCATATCTTGTTCATATTGACGTACACAATCCTTCGTGACAATAACAAAATACAGGCAGCTCTTGTCCTCAAGACTCAGAGCAGCCATCCATCTTAAGCTATGTACCTCTGTCTGCCCCTTCAACTTTGCAATATCATATCAAACACAGGAAAGAAAAACAAGGACTTCAAATACATGTGGATACAACACTAAAACAAGAGTTCCACACGGCGACTACTACGACAGCACTGATCCCTGTGAGGCGAAGCGGTGAACGATCCGGCGACGGCGACGGCGACGGCGATGGCAAGCAGTGGAGGAAGAACTGAGAGAGTTCAGAAGAAGGAGCGCTTGGATGGCGCCCTCCCCACGGCCCTCATGAAGTTTGCGAGCTCCAGCACGCGGGCCACCTTGGTGCCCCTCTTGGCCTCCGCCGACGCGCGCTTCTCCTCCGCCTTCCGCCGCGCCTTGGCCACCTCGTTCTGCGCCTTCTCCATCGCCTTGGCACGCTTCTCCTCCAGCTTCCTCTGCACATGTCCAAGAAACACCATCAGAACCTGGTGGAAAGGGCGCCGAATAGAGAAGATTGGAGTGAAAGGAGCATTTTGTTGTGTGCCTACCTCGTACTTCTTGAGCCAGTTGCTGGCCTTCTCGACCTGCTCGCCCTCCCAGCCGTTGATGACGACCTCCTCGCGCTTCAAGCGGTTGTTGACCTTGGCGACCTCGGCGATCTGCCACGCGGCGATCTTGGACTCCACCTCCTCCTTCTTGACCTGCCCCACCGACACCTCGTCTCTCTGGCCGGCGCCCACCACGGTCACGTCGCCGGCTGCGGGGTGCGGCGGCCCCGCCCGGCGCGGCGACGGGATGGGGTTGCTCTCCGGCACGATGGCCAGAGGGTTCGTCTCCTCCAGCTCCTCCTCCCCGATCCTCCCCAGCACGTCGTCCCCGGCGCCGTTCGCCACGGGGTCGCTCCCGTTCGCTGCCGCGGCGGCGGCGGCGTTAGCGCTGGCTGCTGCGGCGACCATGGCCGAGAACTCCCTGCTCAAAGTCGGGAAGGGCTCGCTGGGGGCGGTGTCGCTCCCGACGGAGCGGATCGACGTGTGCCTGCTCCCCGCCGCGGAGTCCCACGACTCCCTGCTCCCCCTGCTCTGGCGGTACGACGGCGGCTGGATCGGCGCGTGCGGCGGGCTCAGCGCGTGGATGTCCCTGAACTCCGGCTCCTCCTCCCCCTGCTCCCTCTCCCTCTCCTCACCGCTCCTACTCCCCTGCTCGGCGCCGCGGCGGCTGCTGCTGCTGCTGCTACTACCACTAGCCGCCGTTTGTTCATTCAACATGTGGCAATTCCTCCTACTCGCAGTAAGGCTCTTGCTAATGCGCTAAGCCACTATCGCTCGCGAAACCATTTGGGATCGGATTCGGTTGGCGCGGCGAGCTGCGAGGTGTGGTGTGGTGAGTAGCATGGTGGCGCAGGGAGCCTTCTTAAATAGAGGAGAAAGCTAAGCTGTGGCAGTGGGGGTGCCCACCAATGGAGGGCGAGGATGAGGGCACAGCACTCGGGATACTCCCGTTTCCATTTCCATTTCTTGTTCTCTTTGGGCGCCTTCGTCGCACTTTCTTATTCCGGAGATTATGTTTATTTAGGGGTGGTGGTGGTGTCGTTTAGCTGTGGCCATACCGCCGGACCGGCTCATCTCAAAGCGACTCATTCTGGCTCGCGGAATAGATGGGCGGTGTTGCGCCGAGCAGGCGGTTTAGGTGCAGGGTCGTGTTGGTCTGAGCTCATTTAGTCTGATAGACTGGTTGCGGCTTATTTAGTTCGTTAGATCTAATTTTTAAAAAAATCAGAAAAATATATAAAAATTTAAAAATAAATACAAAAATTATAATAAATAAATAATACAAGTATATTAAAAATATAATAAAGAGATTTATTAATATTCAAATAGTTACCTCGTTGAAACTTTGTCAAGTAAAAATTTAACATAAGAAAACATTGGCAAAGAAAAAAAGTACAATCTATAACTCTACATTCATTTTTGTTTTACGTGTCGTTGTCTAGATACAGATTTTTGAACACCTCCGACAACTCTGGATTTTCCACAGAGTGCTGTGTTCATGAATCAGCTTGTTCTCAGTCATTCACAGTTAAAAGTATCTTCACCATCTCATTTGTGAGACGTGTTCTTTTCTCCTTCAATATTCTTTTAGAAAGACTGAAAGCAGACTCGAATGAAACCGTCGAGATAGAAACAATTAACACATCACGTGAAAGTATGGATAGTACGGGATATGCTAACTTATAGTCATACCACTAGTGCAAAATTTTAAAGTTTTTATGAGTTGGAATCAACTGTATCGCTCTCCAGAAAGGCGGATAGTTCCTCACTCCTTGGGTGAGAGGTTGGTTTTTGATTTTGTTGAGAATGCGCCGTTGTAGAAGAAGAAGACTTGGACCTAGAGGAAGAGCATGTACCATATATCTTACTCCACAGATTTGTCTTGGTACTTGAGGTGGGTGCTACTAGAGGGGGTTGCAAGCAGAATCCCTAGAATTTATTTTCATACCTTTGGAAAACCTCATGTAATCGAGAACGAACATCAGCAAAATAATTAGAATAATCTAGCCATGTAGCATCAATAAAAAGATTAAGAGTATTAGCAAATATGTCAATTTTAGCTCTAAGGTCTAAAATAAATGCAGATGCATATAGGAAAGGGATTTCTCTCCAATATTTAAGGTATTTATTATTCATAGCAACAATAGCATCTCTTAAAACTGTATTATTCTCATAGTTTTTAAATGATTAGCAATATGTAAAATACTATGCACAATAATAGGAGATGTTGGATAATAGACAACACACAAAGCAACAATGGCCTCATAAAAATTTCTAAAAACTAAAGTATCTTTTCAGCAACGAACCAATGTTGCTCAGTCAATAGTATACTACTGTCAGAGTTCTGATAGTGCATTCGAATAAAAATAGAAAAAATGCTTTTATATAGTAAAAGACTCTTAAGTATCAGGTAAGTAGAATTCCACCTTACCGATATGTCCAAACAGAACTTTCTTGGACGTACACCCATCGCCCTGCAGAAGTTCTTATATGCTGCTATTCTCACGTTAGAATTATTCAAGTAAGATATCGCATCGTGAAAAGTTTTAATATACAGATTCAACCTCTTCAAACCATATTTGACTATAAAGTTAATAATATGACAAGCGCATCGCTGATGTAGCAAGAAGGAATCAATGTACGTACTTAACACCGCAGTACAAATATCCATGGCCCTAGAGTTCGAAGCGGCATTGTCCAAACTAATTGAGAATATTTTTCTGTAAGACCAAAGTCTTGCACGACTTACAGTCCGTAATATTCTCACCAGTGTGTGCTACATCAATTAATTTGAAACCTATAATTCTTTTCTCTATTACCTAGTCGTCATCAACATAATGAGCAACTACACTAAGATAATCCTCCCTAACCCGACCACTCTATATGTCCGAGGTTAGGGCCACCGAAAATATGCACGTACTAAATAGTTATTTTATTTTATTACGACGTTCATTGAAGTATTTTACTAGATCTCTAGTTGTTGTCTGTCTAGAAACATTAGAAAATCTAGGATTATGCGCAGTCCTAATGTAAGTTTGGAAAGTAGTAGACTCCCCAAAGCCTAATGGTAAATCATCAAAGCAATTAAACAACGGAGATATTGACAGGTTACCCCAGGATTGTAGTATCAGTTACGTACCGTACTGTTGGAGTTATATTGTAGCTGCGTCTACCTCATCACCAATCCTTGTTTGGCCTTACATCTTGTAGCATGTCTAAGCAAGTGTTTCGTTCCACCTGTAGACCTTGCAGACAACTCATTGTGATAAATTTTGCAAATAGCATATGGTACCTCATTTCTGCGTCTGGCTTGGTTGTCCTGTCGAAATTCTCTCACACTCCCGATGTAGACAACCTCGACCTCTTTGCTCCAGTGGTCGCTGACGAAGATGATGCCGTGGAGCCTGATGATGGAACTCCGCCTTACCCTTCTGCTAACAACTACGGTTGGTTTGAGGCAGCCGCAACCTCCACGGATGCAACTTCCTCCGATGAAAGGCCGAAATCACCAAGAGCAAAGCTATCGTAATTTTCCATAATGAAAGCTGCATAATCGAAACTAACACTATTATTACTTTCATCTTAGCATAACAAATACTAACAATAAAAGTATGCAAAAAAATAGTATTGTGCCTCTTTTGATGACTTGATGCCGGAAATTGAATTTTCCAAAATTTGGCATATTTTTTTTGAATTTTGCCAAATTATCTCACAACAGATTTGGATTTTCACAACAAAATTTCAAATAGAGATTGAGGAATGGATGAGTTTTGAATGAGGGGGGCATGGAGGCTACTTATAGAAAAAAAAATTGGGATTTTTTAAAATATGTTTGCTATTTTTAAAGCCCCAAACGGTAAAAAAAGGAAAACGGGCAAGAAACGCCCAATGGGCAAATTCCCCCCGCCGTGGCACTGCACCCACCATGCTGCGTGGCCCACTTGGGCCTCCCCCTTCTCTCCCCCTGCCGCTTGCCCCTTCGCCTACCGTGCACCCTGTCGCCTGCCCCTTCGCTCGTCTTCCTCCACGCCACCCCACCCCAGCGCCGCTCCCTCCCGACCTCCTCCCTCCTCACCAGCTCGTGTCGTGTTGCCTCCTGCACCTACCCCCTACTGGCCTCCTCCCTCCGTGCCGACCGCATCCTCCGTCCCTTCCTCCCTCTTCTCCCTCCACGCCGGCCACCGCCACCTCCCTCTTCTCCCTCCTTTGGCCGCGGCCGCTGCCCCGTCCCCTCCTCCCTCTTCTCTCTCCACTCTGATAGGCCGCCGACCCATCGCCTCCTCCCTCTTCTCCCTCCGCTTTGGCCGTTGGCCGCGCCTCCTCCTCCCTCTTCTCCCTCCCCTCCACTCCGGTCGCGGTCCTGTCCCGTCCTTGGCTCCTCCCTCTTCTCTTCTTCCTCCGCACTGGTCCTTCCTCCCTCTTCTCTTCTCCCCTTCGCAGTCGCTGCGCCCGTAGGCCGCAGACCACCTGCCGCCTCCTCGCCATCTGCCGCCCATGCTGCCGCCTGCCACCGCTGGTGCGCTAATCCGACCTATGGGCTTCCCCCCCTCTCCACATTGGGTCTAATAGGCCGTGTCGGGCCTGGGCTGTGACTGGGTGCTCCACTATGCTGGGGTTCCAGCCCAAGCACGGCCGATGCCTTACTGCCTGGCCCATGTACAGTGTGGGCCGGGCTAGGCCAATAGTTTCGTGCCTCGGGGCTGACCCAACGGACATGGCTCATCTAGCCACCTCTAGTGTTGCTGATTCCCACTATCATAACTCCATATCCTTGTGGTTTGAGCCCTTAGAGCATTCATAGTGTATGGTACCCCCCTTAGATGTTCTAAGATCTTCCACGTAACCAGGATCTAAGTTAACAATTTTCTTACAATGTTTAGTTCCTGTCACACCTCACAAATGAACCCCACATCTAATAGTAAACGAAATTAAAAATATCATTGGGCCCTTCTCTACCTCCACTTCTCTGTATCGCTCCACTTTTGATCTCTCGCTTTCGCCGACGTTCTCGAGGTGGTCGGTGGTGGCGTGGTTTACTTCGCCTCAATTGGCGGCAATGATGCAGATCCCAGCAGCATCGACAACGGCGATGAGTTCTTCATCCTCGACATCGGTCTTGCAGTGGTGCAGCTTCTACCGCTTGGATTTGCAGCGGTAGTGACGATGGGTGCTAGATCCAGTGGCGTTGCAACTACTTCCACTTGGACTTGCAGCGGCAATGACGGTGGAGTCTTTGGATCCGACAGCGCAATATCCACTTGATTTTCAAGATGATGATGATGGGATGGTGGATCCGGCGGCGGCCACAACAACACCTTCCTCTCCGGCCTCGATGATGCGGCCAACGAATGCCATGGTGTGGGAGACGATGGGCGATGTGCGATGGGCTGACTTGGACATCCCGCCGATTGGCCCGATTACACGAGCACGAGCTAAATTCATTAATCAGCAGGTGAACTCGCTCCTAATTAATTTTAATCTTGAATCTAATGGATATATGTTACTGCTTAATAGTCTCATATTGTGTGTGTGCAATTTTATACGTATAGAAGCATGGGAGACTGTATCAGGCCCTGAGGAGAGAAGATGCTGCTGCTAGTTTAAATCTGTGTTTGATGGGGTGCACAAATGTCACTTATGAAGCCAATTCATCTCACAAATGCAAGCCTCTGTTGGATTTTTAATTGACATGGAGAGAGAAGAGCCATATTATTATTTTATTAAGGGTGCATGCAGCGTGAAACTACTTGGTGCAATTATAATGTCCAGCCAAGCATGAAGCATAGTATTGCCCATTAAATAATGAGGATTTGGTTGTCCTTTATTTAAGAAAACATGAACAATCTTTTGGAGATCCTGGAGACAACCGATTCAGATTGACTTCTGTCTACCCCACGTCACGGGTGGGCCTGCATGTTTTTTTTCCCTTGGCCGAACGGTTGGTCTATAATTTACATACGGTTGGCCGAACCGTGTATTGGTTGGCCTGCATGCTATTTCCTTGGATGGAACCGAGTCGGAATCGGTCTTTTAGCCCAGCCGACCCTGGAGGTTATATAAGGAGATGAATTTACGTTTGGAAGGGGGAACGACATATTTGAGATTTTCAATATACTCTTGGTTCTAGGGTTTGAGCAATATTACCCCTACTAAAATAGAGAGTTCTAATCTGTTGTGCCGTTCCGTCGTTCTTGTGAATCCTTGTGTTTTGCAGGAGTAGCGACATGTCTACTTGGTGTGATAGGGTAGACGGGATCACGAGCGTGTGGTTGCGCGAATTCTTTTGTCGCAGGTTGCTGTTTTGACAGTGGTTGGCGCCATCGGTTCGTCAGGTTGCACGGATCCAAAGTTATCATCGATCCTACTTCGTGAAGATCGGACTTCCCCCGCATCATGGGCCCAGCCAATTTTTCGTGGACCTGATACCTCACTAGGTCCTCGTTCCTTGCTCAGGACCTCTTCAAAATTTCCCTACAATGGCTGGTACCGGTTCCATCCCCTTCTCTCTCCTTAGACCCTCCTCTTATTCTAAAATTATGGATGCTCTTGGCCCCTTAGCACCATATGGTTATTGTAACACTCTAGCCCAACGTTGAGCCTAGAATGTCACTTCTAACTGCCAATTTAAATCTTAATTAACACTAATTCAAATAAGGTACGCATGGAATAAAACCCCACAACGAGTCACAAAACAACGACTAATTAATATAAATGCATAAATGGTCAACTTTCACAGCTTAGTCACACGCGCTTGAGGAATGTCGGAACTATGCTCCCGATAAATAGGATGACAACAAGCAATTCTAATCAAGCTAATATTAAATCAATCAAAGTTCCAAATATTTTAACTAAATAATAACCAAGCCAGATAATAATTTCTAAAGGGATAATAATGTCTCTAGATTTAGTGAAAGCATATAAAATAAATAATGAGTGTGTGATATTTGGATGTGATGCACATGTGCTACTCCATTCAATGCATGTCGCCACCAACGATTACCTAAAAACAACAACAAAATAAGAGTAGGTCCAAGACTCAACAAGTACATAATAAAATAATAAACAAGGAGCTCATCATTCAATTAAATCATTAACAATATCATAAGCATGTCCAAATGTCATTCTCATCTTCCATGTACTCAATTCTCATCATTATCTTTTCATGAATGCAAATGCTTGATGCAAACTTTATCAGCTAATACCGGTATAGCGGAGTGTTCACTTGTTTATGACACACTCTATCCTCCATCGTGTGGAGTCTATCCTCCATCCTGTGGAGTCCCTGCTTCTGTAGGATGTTATCAAGAGCACGACGGAATATCCATATATATGGCAATACTCACCGCCCTGGCTAGATACAATGCAAATGATGCAACAATGTTCATTAATCATCAATATTATCCAATAGCATCATTATCATGTCATCCCCATGGTCATGTCATCAATCATGTCATGTCATCATTATCATGGCATTTAAAATAAGCAGAATAAAGCATAAATAAATATCATGGAAAATTAATTGTAAAGACATAGGTAACCAAACCGATGTTTACTACTCTACCATGTAGTTGCCCTACCATGTACTTACCTTTTAGCTATGAGAATCCAAACGATGCAAAGGCCACACCAAACTTGGAGCAACGCTCCCTGGTCACACAATTAATAATACATATCAAAACATACCACAACAGTACACAAACATCAATCAACTCAACTTCGCTCCTACGTGCAAACCCGACACAACTAACCCACTTTCACCAGGCAACATACCCGCGATCCCAGTGATCAAACGTACATAAAGTTTACTTTTGGATTCCAAATATAGCAAACTTTATACTTTATGGAATCTATACGAAATTTCCTATTTATGCAAATTCTCTCATTTTGCCATCTAATTCCCCGTTTTCAACCCGAAAGGTTATTCTAGAACTTCACAAAGTAGTTGACTTCATAATTTTATAACTATTTTTCTACAATTTAGAAAATACTAAACCATACCACTTCTGTAAACTACATAGAATTATTTAGCTAAACCTAGTTATGACCATTATTTAATTCTACCATCTATTGCACGTAATATAGTAATCTACATGATAGCTATTAACAACGACGAAAATATGAACAACAGTACTCCTGAGGTCATAACTTTTCAAACACTTATCTAAATCTAATGATCTTATACTCTTTGGAAATCTTACAAAATTATCTATAACTTTACTAACATGAGAAAGTCACTAATAGGGACGGAGACACCCCAAAACTCCATTGTAAGGTTCTGTAGTACAATTAACCGAACTAGGTCATCCCAAAATGACCAATTCCCGGGGTCAAACTAATCTAAATCTTGAATAAACATCAATATAATATCAAAGCAAGGTTAACTAGATCATTACCCACGAAATTTAGACGACGAACATGGATGGATCACCAAGTCATAAT
Organism: Hsuehochloa calcarea; assembly: GCA_036346395.1. Taxonomy (NCBI): domain Eukaryota; kingdom Viridiplantae; phylum Streptophyta; class Magnoliopsida; order Poales; family Poaceae; genus Hsuehochloa; species Hsuehochloa calcarea. The sequence goes on from CM070606.1 coordinate 35,146,371, forward strand.
TTCCTCCTTCCTCCTTCTTCATCCCCTTCCTTCTTCTTTCTTTCTCTTTCCTTGTTGTACCTCCTCCTCTCCTTGCTGGCGTCGGCAGCAGCAGCACAAGGACAACAGTGGGAGGAGCAAGGGCAGCTAGGGCAAGGAAGGGTGCCTCGGTAGGGAAGGGAGACGTGGGAGGGGCGGCTAGAGTTTGGAGGGAGGGGCGGCAGGGCTGGAGCGCAGGGGGAGGTGTGGGGCGGCTAGGGCAGCACCCCTACCTCTTATGTGGTTGTTGGCCCCTTGGCTGAGTCCACTTCGGACTTGGCTAGGAGGATTGGCCTTGGTCCTTGGCCCACCACTCTCTCCCCTCATCAACCTAGTGGTCCTGATTTCTAATTCAAAGATCTGGAATCTAATTTTTTAAATCCTAATTGCTTTAAATTAAAAACGGGATATTACAATTATCTTTCCATCTCTTTATTATATGTTTAGGTTAGATACCTCATACAATTGATTGCTGTTCTTAGCGGAGAAAGAAGTAGGTATAATCGGCGAAGCTTCGAGCATGCTATTAGCGGAGAGAAGCGTCGTGCAATCTTAATTCGTGTAATCAGTGTGAGGGCATGCAACACATACAATATGACGATTAGGTTATGCTAATCTCGATCATAGGTAGTACTGACTTGTTTACCGCGAGTGGAGGAGATTATGTGGTGCTTAGAATTAGATAGCAGCTTTTGCTACTCCTCACGTAGAGATGGAGACATTCCGTTAGCGTTTTATCATGGCATGGGGATAAGACGTGGTCGGCCGTGGTAACACTAACACATATTGCTGTCACGGAATTAAAGTGGTATGAATTGACCGCATGCAAAGAAACGCAAAGGCGGTAGCAGATTAGCTGGCAGCGTCGCGTGGGCCCGGGCGCCGCGATACCTCTACTTAGAATTTAAAAATCGCTCTGCATTATTTTACCGGTTTGGCGCAGACAAGGTGGGACCACGCCCTTCCCTCCAAGTGGGACCACGCAAATATTTTTTTTAAAGATACAAGTCAGACATACACACGTGCACATTTCCTATTAGAGACACTAGGAATTTTGCGAATGCTTTTTCAGCGTACGCATGTACAGTACCCTAATCACTAGGAATTTTGCAAATGCTTTTTCAGTATACGCATGTATATCCTAAATAAATTGATGAGCGCATACGCCAAACAGAGTTCAAACGTGGATGGGTAGGATGCGCGATGGCTTCCCTTTTCAATTGAGCATACCACGCAAAGATTGGCCGTGTACCCGACCGAGATATGTTCGGTTAAGGCAATTAGTTCGAGGGAAGCATCTTTGAGAGGCTCATCACGCGTCACCTATCAGAAGAACAAATCCGTCATGTGAGAACAGTTGAGAAAGCATATAAGGCACGGTTATGGACGGAACTATCTTTAGATATTTAATCCCAATAACAGTAAATTTGAATTTAGAAATGAAATTGATGGATATGGTAACCACATGCCTTTATGGGAACTTGGATTCAGACATTTACATGAAGGTATCCCCTATCCCAAACTAAGATAGAGCAAATAAAAATATGTACAGTGTGTAACTCAGAAAGTCACTGTATGAACTGAAGCAATCAGACAGAATGTGGTATAATCGTTTGAGCGACTTTCTATACAAGAAAGGCTACACGAACAATAAGGATTATCTTTGTGTTTTTATACGGCGATCCCATGATGGATTCTGTATAATCTTAGTAGATGTAGATGATCTGAATATCATTGGGACTATGGAAGATATTAAGAAAACAAACTCTTACCTAGAGTCAGAGTTCGAAATGAAAGACTTAGGTAAAACCAAATACTACCTAGGCTTGCAGCTTGAGCATACCCCTAAAGGGATCTTAGTACATCAGTCAACCTACACTCAGAAAGTGTTAGAATGGTTCGGCTTTGAAAAGACATATCCTTCGAAAATGCCGATAGTCGGAGATCCTGTACTTAGCAAACCGCTAGCAGACAAGGACCTACTAGCAAGGTATAGTGCGAGAACCCACCAAAAGGCATTGGTAGGGAATAAATGATATCTTGATACTAAAAGAAGAGGGCGACTAGAGGGGGTCATCAGACCACAAATTCTCGTGCTTGAGTGCAATATACGATCTGGGAGCACTCATGTATTTAGCAATTGCGGGCGATCGACCGGCGTTGTCTTGGCGGTCGGACTAGATCCCGGTGATGGACATTGCATAAAATCGGCCGATAACGAAGTTGCAATTAGGTGAAACTTTTAGCAACTCAATCTTTATGAGCACACACCTATATGCTAACCCACCAAAAGGCATTGGCGGGGAATAAAGGATATCTTCACGATACCTCTAAGGAAGCAAAGCATAAAAACTTTGATTTCCAGAAAAGGGTCAAAATTCTCACATGAGGTCCAAATGAAAGAACAATTGTTCAATTGACCTATGATCATTGTGAGGATAAAAGAATGCAATTCATGTTCAGAATATTCAATAAGACAATAAGAATGCAACTCAAGAACTCCCCCTCACTATGATCCTCAATTTTCAAATTTTCAGTTTCTCTCATTTGTATAAGCTTCTCCCCCAACAAAGAAATATTTTCTCATTACTCTTCTCATTTAACACATCTTCTCCCCCTTTGACAATGGATTCATCAAGGAATCACGCCTTCCTCTCATCCAGAGATAACAAATATAGAATAAAGAAAGAAGCAGAAACAAAAGAAGCATAAAGAAATATGCATGAAGTGCAATGGGTGGCTTCATTTTTGTATTTTCAATTTTTGATTACAAGAAGCTTTGGAGATTACCCAAAAGAACAATCTAGTATCTCTAGTATTGCACAAACAGACATATCAAGCTGACAGTAGCTAGCAAGATCATGGTAAGACATATATATCAAAGCTAAGCACAAAGGCTCAAAAGTAAAGCAATAGATTTGATCAATTTAAGCAGCGCTTCAAATTGACAAGTTCATCAACGAGGATCCTAAAGTGAAATTGGCCATGTCAAAATGTCAAAGTGAGATCAAAAATCTAACAAAGACCACATTAAGAGTCAATCAAGTCCGTATTGAATCATTTTGCTCAATATTTTATAGCGCCCATTTGTCAACATTTTTCTCATTTGCATTGAATATTGAAGTTGCCTAATGATCTAACTTAGTGACAAGATCTGGACTAGGAGCCATCCACAAACTCATCCTAAGCTTGACCAAAAGTTGATTAAAGGTATATCTTAGTAAAGAAGATCTGGACTAGGAGCCATCCACAAACTCTTTCTAAGCTTCTCACAGGGCGACAAATCTTGAGGTTCATGTCATTTCGACAAGCGGTCCCCATGAGATCGTCGGTTCATCAAACTATCTCCAAGTTCATGTCATTTGACAAGCGGTCTCGTAAGAATAGTTTGGCACAATTTAAGCATAAGACAATCTTGATTTTCATTTTTTCACAAGAGCATTTTTAGAATCTCAAGAACACAAAAGCTCAAGTAATGGTCAATTTTAGATCAAAGAGCTAATCAAAGCAATCCTAACAGGGCCAATGTCACAAGAGGAGCACTAATTGCGCAACTCGCTAAAACATCCACAAAATGCAATTTCTTAGTTTGAGTTGTTTAAAGGTTCTAGCTCATATAGCAAAGACTTAGCTACACATGTAAAAGCATGATAATTCTAGCAAGTCAAAGAACTAGACATGACATTGAGCAAGAATTGAAATACAAAACTCCAAGGGTAATAGGCAAAGCTTCATCAATTTTAAAAGATAAGCGAAAATCTTATATTACAATGCATCTTTTGGATTTTCATACCACTTGTTGTATTTTTCATATGAATGCAATATGACACAATGAGATGCAATTAAAAAGCCTAAAAATCTAAAAAGTTCGAAAAGATCACTAAGTTCAGAAAAAGAACAATAAAAGATCAAAAGAACAAGGAAAGATAAGAAAAAGATCAAACTCCCCTCAAACCAACCCATAAGGATAAATTACCCTAACTCACTTCTTAAGGAGGAAAATCGGTTTGATCTAAAGGCTTGGTAAGAATATACGCCAATTGAGCTTGGACTCTACAAAGTGCATCACAATATCACCTTTTTCAACATGATCTTTAAGGAAGTGAAAGCGAATGTCTATGTGCTTAGTCCTAGAATGTTGCCTTTGGGTTTTTAGCAATATTAATAGCGAAGTGTTATCACGAGAAAGAGGAACACTAGCAAAGTTTAACCCATAATCTTTCAAAGTGGGCGTCATCCACAAAATCAGCTCTGACAACTAGCGTGACAACATACTCGCCTCGTGATGGATTGTGCAGCAAGCGCTTTCTAGAAGACCAAGATACAAGAGACGTGCCTAGAAAGTGACAAGTGCACAGGTACTCTTCCTATCTAGCAAACTGACCCTTAAAATCGAATCGAAAAACCTCTAATGGACAAAGTGAAGAGCGGGAATACCAAATGCCATATAAGAGGGTAGAGTGTAAATACCTAAATATAAACTTAACGGCTTGGCGATGGGAAGTTCTCGGAGGCGCTGAAATCTTGCACAAAGGCATCACAGTGAAGTGAATGTCGGTCTCGAGGCGTCAAATCGAGAGGGCCGATCATCTTTGCGGTACTCGCGTTGATCCACGACTTCTCCTTCCTCATCTGGATCCAAAGCGATCGAAGTTGCCATGGGAGTGGAAATTGGCTTGATCACCCATGTTGAAGCGTTTGAGAAGATCTTTAGTGTACCGTCGATGGATGAAAGTTCCTTCCTTGCATTGCTTGATTTGAAGTCCCAAAAAGTAATTAAGCTCTCCCATCATACTCATCTCAAATTCCCTGGACATAGTGTCAGAAAAGCTGGAAACAAGAGCATTAGAGGAACCACCAAAAATAATATCATCCACGTAAATTTGAGCAAGCAGAAGTCATTTCCACGCTAAGAATAAATAGAGTTTTATCCACTTTACCCATCTCAAAATTATTTTTAAGCAAGAAGGTCTTAAGTCTATCATACCAGGCTCTAGGGGCTTGTTTAAGACCATATAATGCTTTAGATAGCTTGAAAACACGATTTGGATATTTAGGATCCTCAAAACCAGGGGGTTGCTTAACATACACTTCCTCATCTATGAAACCATTTAAAAGGCACTTTTAACATCCATCGATATAATTTAAAACCTTTTGATGCAGACAAATGCAAGCGAGAATCACGAATGGCTTCTAGTCTAGCAGGAGCAAATGTCTCATCAAAATCTAACCCCTCAACTTGTTTGAAACCACGAGCTACCAATCGGCCTTATTTCTAACCACAGAACCATCCTCACCTTGTTTATTCTTAAACACCCAGCGGGTTCCTATAACATTATGACCACTAGGAGGTTCTACTAGGTTCCAAACTTTGTTTCTTTCAAAATTCTCTAACTCCTCATGCATGGCATTTACCAGCTAGAATCGGATAAAGCATGTGATATATCGCGGGGTTCAAAAGAAGCAACAAAAGCGAATGAGAGTAGAGATTTGGATCATTATACTGGGCGAGTGACTCGCTCATGTAGATTACCTATTATACATTCGGAGGATCTTTGTCTTTGAATCGAAGTGGGCGCCGGGTGAGATATCGTTTCTTCGACCTCCAGTCTGGCGATGATGATGATCTGGCGGAGCCTCAAGCTGAAGGTGAAGTAGGCGTGCGAGTTCTTGTATTAATATAGGCGCCTCGGCGTGGCGATGAGGAATGACATTAACCGTCCTCATCTTGCTCCACAAAATGCTCTCTGTCACTGTAAATTATCAGTAGCAATTGATCTAGCTCGGGGCTAGTCTCATCAAAAGTGACATTACAAGTCTCTGAATAATGTTAGTCTCGATATTAAAAACTCGAAAACCCCTCGAATGAGCGGGATAACCCGAAATAACCCATCAAAAGTTCTTGATTCAAATTTATCTAAGTTGCTGTCTTAAGGATAAAACATTTTGATCCAAAAACTCGAAAATGCGAAGCAGAGGGTTTTCTACCAAAGCGAAGCTCATAAGGAGTCTTGCCTAAAGAAGGTCTCAAAAAGACACGATTGGCAATATGGCAAGCGATAGCAATAACCCACCCAAAATCTCCTCGGTGTGCTATACTCATCTAGCATCGTCCTAGCCATTTCGACCAAGGTCCTATTCTTCCTTTCCCCACGCCATTTTGTTGAGGGCGTGTGGAGAGAGAAGCGATGCTCAATACCACGCTCGGCACAAAAGAAGCAAAAGAAGCATTTTTGAACTCCGTGCCATTATCACTGCGAATCGCTCTCAAGGCACCGAGAAGCTCGAAGCCAAGCGAAGAACAAGGTCATGAAAATAACCAAAAGTTTCATCTTTTGAAGTAAGAAAGAACACCCAAGTATATCTAGAAAGATCATCAACTATAACAAGAATATACCATTTTCCACCGGTGTGGGACTCTAGCGGGACCAACGGTATCCATATGAAGCAAGCATCACAGTCAGTCGGTCATAACCATAGTCCTGAAGGGTGTGAGCGGCAACTTGTTTGCCATGCCTCTGAGCGCCTATCTGACATCCTTGGCGACTTTGAGTTTGGGCAAGCCTCTCATGAGATCAAGGTTGCTAACTCGTGTCGGATGATCAAAACCAATATGCCCCAAGCGTCGATGCCAAAGCGAAATCGAGAAGAAGATGTAAGCAAACATTTAAGAGATCCGACAAGAGATTACGAAAAATCGGCTCCAAAAATTCTACCAACTCTAGAGATTCCAAACACAAGCTCACGGTAGAATCAAGCACCGACAAGCATTTTCTTAAAAGCAGTCTCATAACCATCATCAAGAAGTGAGAAGCGAGAAAGGAGATTATATCTAAGCTTGTCCACAAGGCGACATCCTTTAGAATGAATTTGTTGTTCACCCTAATTGATCTTGTTCCTTCAATTAGCCCTTGTGTATCATCTCCAAAGGTGATAAAGTCATCACTGTTGCTCGCGTGAAAGAGGTGAACCATTTTGAGTTTCGGTCATGTGGCGTGAACATCCGAGTCAACGAACCACGTGTTCTTCCCTTTCGCGATAATCCACGAAAATCAAGGAACAAAAGAGCGATGTGTCTCAATCTTGGGTTTAGATAAACAAGATTTAGGAATCCAGTACTGAGACACACGTCTGCAAGGAGTATACAAACCAGAAGTACTATCCTTGATTTCATTTAATATTCGGTTATGAGCAATGTTTAAATTAGCATGAGACTTAAAGCGTCCATGGGCGATCGACCGGCGTTGTCTTGTGGTCGGGCCGTGACCAAAAGTCGGGCCGGTGACCACGGTGATCGGACCTTGATCGATAAACATTAGAATTAGGATATTTAGAACCATAATGATTTGCATGAGAGAAAATCCTAATCCGGGTTTATTCTTTTCGGTGTTACCATGTCTCATAGAAGCTCTAGGTTGCATGAATGAAATTTTATCAAAATTTTTCCTATCATTTTCAACCTCATGCCAGAATTCAATCAAATGTCCACCTTTCATGCAGTAAGTGCAATGGTACTTGGTACCACTAGAAGAAGCACCATTTGAATTAATACAAGGTTGGGCAAAACCTGCAGATTTAAAAGATGTTTTTGCAGGTTGGGTTTTGAATTCAATTAAACCTTTTCCAAGACTTGAATGACTTTTGGGTTTGAATTGTCTTGAAAAGAATTGAATCCTAAACCTTGCTTCTTATAAGGAGTTTTAGACTTGTCAAGAATCATGTTTAATTGTTTCTTACCTTTAGAAAATTTCTCTAATGTATCATGAAGGTAAGCATTTTCTTTTCTCAAGTTAACACAAGCATCACAAGTTTTATCCATAGATTTCTCCTTATACAAAGCAATTTCAAGCTTAAGAGCGGAACAAGAAGCACAAGTAGTATTTTCAATATTGTCCTTAAGCTTAGCATATTTGACTCTAGCGACTTCTAAGATATCTTTGATTTCACGTTCCTTTTCTAAACATGAAGTGCAAGGGCTAGAATCAAATACATCAAAAGCAATCAATTTACTAGATTCTAAACATTTTCACAAGGAGCACTTTTAATTTTATTTAGTTCGGATCTAGCATTCTCAAGTTGTTGTACTGAACTATTATGAGCGGTTTGTAACTTAGTAATTTACGAGTGCATAGCATGACAAGATAAGCATTCATCAGGTTCAAGAGTTTTAGCATTTTTAAGCTCTACTTTCGGTTTGTTAATCTTTGACTCTAATTTCTTATTTTTGTCATAACAAATTCTAGCGTTTCATCTTGACTAAGCAATTGCTCAACTATAGAATCATATTTAGACTCATCATAAGAAAAAGATACATCATCATCATCAATGTCGTCGATGTCGACCATGAAGCATATGCGGTGAAGTCTTTGGCCTTCCTTTCTTTTTGCCTTGAGGATCTCCTCCTCCTTATCCTCCTCACTCCCGGTATCCACATCGCTCAAGTTGATCCTCAAAGCGGCAAGGACCGGTGAGCAACCTTCACAAGCTTATTAGCCTCATACCTTGATTTGTTGAAAGGAGGCTTCTTCAAGTAGCTTTCCTTCCTTATGATTGCTCTTACCTTTCGACTTGGGGCAATTTGCGGATATGATTGAGCTCACCACATTCATAGCATGTCACGGACCACCTCTCTTTTGTTTCTCACATTATTGTAGGCCCGTGTGAATTTTTAGCTAGAAGAGCTAACTCTGTTTGAGGAATACTTTCAAGCTCCTCTTCATGAATAGCGGATAAACAAGCAAATGAAAATCGAAGAAGATTCAAAGAGTCATCAAAAGCCTTTTGAGGATCTGCTACCAAAGCTAAATTATCTTTCTTGGGATGATCAACTCTTTTAATTTCATGAGTCTTGAGTTTACTATAAAGCAATTCTAAAGTAAGACTTGAAAGATCAACATTTTCTTCTATAGCATAGCCTTCATCTCCCACTCCTTGGTGTTGATTGCGGCCAAGAGATGGGTGGCATTTTCAGATTGAGAATATTCAATATCAACGACTTTCATTTGATTAATTACTTTATTAAGCGTGAAAATGTCATCGATGCTCTCTCGGGGCGCATCTCGAATTTATTGTATTCACGCTTATAAGCAGTTTGGCGCACCTTTTTGATTTGGGGCGAACCCTCATGATATGTTTGAGAGTGTTCCAAATTTCATCTTGTGATTGAAAGATTACAAATTCGATCATATTCTTGTCTACCAAGTGCACCATATAAAAGATTCTTAGCTTTATTGTTGTTAGCCAAAAAATTGCGAAGCGGTGTAGCAATTTCGGGAATAACCGGTGAGGCTCTAACAACATCCCAAATAGCTTGTCCTCGCTCTCAAGAAAAGCGTGTATCGATTCTTCCAATAGGCATAGTCGTGCCCATCGAAGATATGCGGTTTAGTAGAAAACTTATCCATCGCCAAAGTTCGGTGGCCGGTTAAGATCAAGATTGAACTAGCAGGGCTCGATACCACTGTTGGACCGTAAAGCGACTAGAGGGGTGAATAGAACACGCTCACTTTTCACAAATTATAAACTCAATACAATTTCACTCCGGTAGCTATTAGAAAGCTATGAAGATCAATATACGATCTGAATGGAAGACTAGTATTGAATCAATTAAACCCTAAGCAATATAACAAAATCAACTAAGATTACCAAGACTCACGGCCGCGGCGATCGGCCGTTATACTCAACCGGTCGGACCGATTGCGGGCGATCGGCCGGCGTTGTCTTGGCGGTCGGACCGCTCAAAATCGATCGGCCGGTGATGACGGCGATCGGCCGGCCGACTCGAACCGATCTGCAGCGATAAATCGGCCGATGGCGAAGTTGCAATTAGGTGAAACTTTTGATTCTCAACTCAATCTTTATGAAACTTTGCACACCTTCTATATGCTATTGAGGACCTATTCAATCGAATATTATGATAATTCTTGGAGCGATCTTGAGCAATTGTCAATTGATTAACGAAGGTCTAAAGCCGGGCAAACGAAAACTTGATCCTAAAGCTTGTTAGTGAGAGATTGATGATCAAGATGATGCTAGATAGATTCACACATATCACGGAAGCTAATTCACGTGAAAGAATCAATCACAAACTCGCGGATCAAAGAAAGCCTAAAATCACCAAATTGAAAGCAAGAGCGAAAAGAGACTTATCTCAAGCAAACCTTGCATAGATTGATTTCGTGATTGAAGTGGATTACATCCACACCATCATGGATCGATGAGACAATCAAGGATCACAAAATTCACCACAAACCATCAAGAGCCCTAGCCTCCACCTCAACTCCCTAAAGACAATTAGGGTTTTGAAACATAAAAGGCGAGAGAGAGAGAGGTGCACCACCATCTCCTCCTATTTATAGTGGAGGCCTAAAACTCTTAGGGTTTGACTTTCTTGAGCTCCGTTAAGGCCCACTAACAAGCGGGTCACACATGCACGCTTAATGGCGCCGTCTTTAACTTTTGACCTAAACCGCTTCACCATGCATCATGGATTTGCCAATAGGTCACCCTTGTCTATCTTGTGTCACGCTTGAGTCGTTGACCCCACCGGCATCGTCGATCGTTACGGACCTCAACTCTTCAAGTCTAGTCCGATTCTCCTCGCCGTTGACCGTCGTTGACCACCAAGCTACTGCACAACCACGGACAAGCAAACACGAATTCGAGGAACAAGTTCTTCACAACTTGACCCATGTTAGTCAAAACATGCATCATGCAAATCATATGCCATGAAACCAATGACTTTGACCTAACAAATCAACATCGCCATACGAAGTTGGCGGCGTTTAAGTAATTCTGCGTCGGCCGCTCGGGTGGCCGGTCGGACCTCCCATGGCGGTCGGACCGCTCCACAATGAGCGGTCGGACCGCCTAGACACTTAGCGAATTTCATACCCTCAAAATCGAAACCTTACGGAAACTTAAATCAATAGAACTTCTTCTGGAGACTCCAAAATTATGAGACCAAGTGCATTGGGATCCCTCACTTGCCTACAACACCTATTTTTGGCCCGAATTTTGACAACTTTGGTCATCGCCGGTCCGACCACCCGCATCATTCCGTAGATTTGGGACCGTCGGACCGCCGTGCAGGGACGGTCGGACCGCCTGTCGAGAATACACGTAGCTTTGTCGAAAACACGTGAAACTACAAAACGTAAACGCCATTGCCAATTGTCACATCATCCTAAGATCTAGAGCATATCCCCATGAAATCCACACAAAGATCTTAGTCTGTTCTACAGGAAGAACCAAGACCTAACTATGACTAGCTATGCAGATGTTGGGTACCTGTCAGACCCGCATGCAACTAAGTTGCAAATAGGCTATGTATTCCTATGTGGTGGAACTGCAATTTCATAGAAATCGTCTAAGCAAAATCTTGTATCTACTTCGACAAATTACTCGAAAATCATAGCACTGTACGAGGCCTCACGAGAATGTTCTTGGCTTCCGCGAATGATTCACGACATCCAGCAGTCACGTGGATTGAATCCGCGCATACCCCCACTATTATCTATGAAGATAATGCAGCCTATGTTGCATAAGTGCGGATGAGTTATGTGAAAAATCCTCTCAGTAAGCATATCAACTCCAAGTTCTTCTATGATCATGTATTGCAAAAGATGAACAAAATTAAAGTATTGTGTAGGACCGGAAAGGCGACTAGAGGGGGGTGAATAGACGCTTTCTTGATTTTTGACTTTAATCAAATTCAACATGCACTTTTCTTCAACAGCTATGAAAGCTAAGAAGATCAGTAAATGTACAGAGAAAGCCTTGTGCTGAATCCAATTACCCCCTTAAACAAAAGATTCAAGAATGGAGATTTGATCTCACTAGACCAGTCGGCCAAGCGGCCAATTGGCGGTCTAAGCGGCTGGCGGATCGACCAACGGCAATAGCCAGGCGGTCGAATAGTGGCGGTCGGCCATTGTTGTAAAATCGGTCGGACGATTCGATCGAACCGCTGCGAACCACGAAACCAAAGCGAAAATTGGTCCAACTTTTGATTCAGCAGATGAAACTTGACCAAAATTGGAACACACCTCCCTAAGGAATATCGGAACCTATTCCTAGCGACGATCGTCGGATCCACGTCAAAGAATTGATCTTTTAGGTTTTACCAAAGTGTCCAAAACCTAGCAAAATGAAAAACTTGATCCAAATCTTCTTTGGTGAGGATTGATGATTTAGATGGTCCTAGGGTATTCCCACATCATAGCAAGGTAAAAGCAGGTCAAGAGACCAACAAAAACAACCGGATCAAGGAAGCACCAAAATCACCAAAGAAAGGAAAACACATGAGACCTCATCTTAGAACAAGCATCCATTGATTTATTCAAGATGTTGCTTGCAAAGCTACTCCCTCAAGGAGGACAAGAGCTCAATCCAGAGCACACACAAATCTTCTCTCTAGAGCCTAGTCTCTCCTCTCCTCTCAAACCTAACCCTAATTAGGGTTTTTACAAATAAAGTGCTTGGGAGGTTTTCCAACTCCCCTTTCTATTTATAGTGATCTTAGTGGGACACACACACATTCTACTTCACTGAGGTTGAAGAACCAAGACCTGAACTATGACTAGCTATGCGTTTCTTTTTTTTTTTCAATCTTGATGTTGGGTACTGTCGCTTGTGCGACACCACTGCTGCAGGAGGCGCCCTCGACAGCGGCTTTGTTCTTTGTACGTCCGTCGCTCGCATGCAATGCTAGCGCGACCACGTCTTCTTGCAATCTCATCTCGGTGGTCGTCGCTTTTGGCGCGATCTTGGCGTGAAAATCGAGATGGACCTGCCGTACTGCGAGTGCTCTTGGGCGGGAGATTGCGTCGGTGTGGCGGCCAAGGCCACAAGGAAGCGGAGTGTGTCGCTAGAACCCGCTAAGCGTGATCAAGTGGGAGCTGTGCCATCTTCTTCTTGATGGGTCTGCTCGAGATCTTTCGGATGATGGTTGCCCCTCGGTCTTTGCCACTTCCTTGGCAGGCACCTCGGTAGGGTACTCGGCGGCCCGCCACCTCGGCACCACTTGAGTTACGGCGGCTTTACGGACCGCCCGCAGCAGATTGTTGGGGCTCGCCGCCGGCGTCGTCTTCTTCGCCATGGTGCCACAGGTGTCGCCATGCCCACAGTGAGTCATGGTCGTCTGGCGTGGTGCAGTACTTTGCTTGTGGATTCGTTTGATGCTTTAGTCCTTTTGATTCGGGGCTACCTTTTCGTTTGTCTCGGCGGCGTTTGCTAGGAGACGAACTTGAGTATCTGGATTTTCAATCGGTGTTGGTTAGTTCTCAATTATTGCGAGCTCTTTGTTTGTCTGGGTGTTCTATTGTCATTGATGGAGAGAAGTTCACGGCGAATCGATAGTTATTCAAATGGAGCCGTTCGGCGTTATCTTGGGTATGGATTGGTTGCACTCTTACGAGCCGTGATATCTGTTTACGTAGAGCGGTCTGTGCGGACCCGTCTGGAAACTTTGACCTTCGAAGCGCCTCGCGCTCTCTTCGATATTAGTTTGGGTGTTCTCGGTCGTGCGATGGCGGGCTTCTTTTAGCTCTTCTTTGAAGCAAGTGTGGCTTGCTGATTGAGAAAATTCGGTGGTTAGTGATTATCGGATGTGTTTCGGTGAGCTTAGGGCTTGCCACTGCGCGAGCGTGGAGTTTCGCATTGATCTTGTTAAATTTTCGTCCCATCTCGATGTCTCCATATCGGCCGCACGTCCATTTCGAGGCGAGTTGAAGAAGCGATTGGACGATTTGTTGGCTAAAGGCTTGATCGAGCGTAGTGTATCGCCATGGGAGCTCTGTTCTATTCACAGAGAAGAAGGATGGGAGTTGGCGTATGTGTGTTGATTACTGCGCTTAATGCGGTCACAATCAGAACAAATATCCATTGCCCGCATTGAGGACTTGTTTGATCGGTTGAATGGAGCTCAAGTATTCTCAAGATCGATCTCGATCGGGTATAATCAAATCCGTGTGCGTGGCGAGATGTAGAAAACGACTTTCTCTACGGTATGGGCATTATGAATTTAAAGTTATGTCCTTTGGATTGACTAATGCACTGCTATTTTTTATGGAGACCATGAACAACATGTTACAGTATCTAGGCGACTTCGTGGTGGTGTTCATTGATTATATTCTTATCTATTCCAAGACTAATGAGGATCATGGCGTCATTTGATTGGTTTAGAGACTTTGAGACAACACAAGTTTTATGCTAAGTTGAAGAAGTGTGAGTTCGGATTTGAAGTGAGTTTTACGGGTCATGTGATTAACCCTCGGGGCATTCTTTGTTGATCTGGTAAGGTCTCCACGGTGGTGGATTGGAAGAGGCCGACTAATGTGAAGGAGGTGAGGAGTTTCTTGGGCTTGGTTGGTTATTATCGGCGTTTTGTCTTTGGATTTCTCTATCATCGCCAAACCGATGTCTCGGCTTACTCGGAGGGTGTGAGATTCCGGTGGGTGATGAGTGTGGCGCGGTTTACTATCTGGCGATTTATTCACTAAGCACTTCCAATGTCTAGCTTTGAAAGATGCATACGTGGAATTAGAATGATGAGAGCTTTGAAAGATGCATTACGTTAGGAAATCGGAATTAGAATGATCAGACAAACTCTTGCATAAAGCTTGGGATAATCTTCACAAACTCTTTATTAAAGCTTGATCACGAAGATCGAGTACCCAAATAAAAAATCCTGGAGATTAAATGAAAATAGGTGGATTGTACTCTTTTCCATTTGATGAGTTTTCCTGAAGTTTCTCTGCTAAGGTTTTTAATGAGACAATTTGTGCAGCACTACAGAACGTGTTTCATGTACTCTTTCTCTAAATTTTTTCCACTATGTTTTTATGGAGTTTTGATAAAATATTAACATGACGGATGAGTTTCCAAGGGGGGGGGTGTTAAGAAACCGAGCCCAGGTCAAGAGTCCTGGCCCAAGGTGGCCTCCTCATCCATGCAGTAGTCTATATAAAGGAGGGGGAACCCCAACCATTGTACTATAGTTTTCAAAAGAACAATAAAGAGAAGACATAAGTAAGAAGTCCTCTCAAATCTCTGTGTTGAATCTATTATTTTGTTCTTGTATTCTTGCATCGTTCTTACGATTCCGAGTTTGTCTACAAGGTAATCGCTCGACTGATCTCACCAGTGACAGTTCCTCAACAATGGTGTCTTGGTTTTTGTGGCTTTGTGCCACAAATATGGGTGGTTTTCTTAGCATTCGGTGTGACATTCCACATGGCAATGTCTCGAACAGTTAAACAAGAACAAAGCACTGACTTGATAAGTGTTGGATCCGGATTTGCACCTAGCTCATCCGTGTATATCAAACTAGTTCTATGATTAGTAGTTAGCTTACACAATATATTGATGAATATCACATCCATATTACATAACAGTCCAAATAAATTAGTCTTAAGATCAAATTCTTACATAACGGACCGATAGACTGTCAAGTTTAAGAGTAAACAACAGCGGAAGATAAATAAATCAAAAGGGGGCATCCATGATCTGCCACCGGTCAATCGACTAAGGCTATGACCTAGTTATCGCCTTCATCTTCAGTTCCAAAGCAGGACACCTGAATCCACATATTTGATCAACAATAAGTACAAAAGCACTCAACAAGCCCTCACACCAAATGCAATTATATAGATGCAAAGCTTGCCAAATGAGGGGTCTTATGGTTATTTTAGCGTAAAACAAGTTTTGCTCAAATAATATAATTATTTTCCAAACGACCTAGCCATTTTGACTTAAAACCAAAATATTATTTGTAAGCAAGTTTCATCATGTAATAATGTTCCATCAATCTATTACTACTCATGTGGTTCTATCCATCTATCTCTAGATATCATGTTCCATCAACTAGACTCCACATATCAGGTTACATCCACCAACTATAGATAATATGGTTCCATCTACCAGACTCTACACATCAGGTTCCATCCACCTAACGCTAGACATCAAGGTTCTATCCACCTACAATTATCTCGCCGCTACAACCATTTTTAAGTTAACATGTTCTCATCCACATTTTTAATAAAACTAACCAAGTGCGGCTTTCTTCACTATGCTCGCAACTAGGGACACATCCATTCGAATAGATTATACACTCAACAGAGGTTTCCCAACTTTACATACAAGACATAATCAACTCATAATGTCGGCCATGACATGCTTCCTTTGGCGTGCGACGGAGACGGTCATAACAAGGCTTTTCTAATACCTAATATCGACACTTCTCTCGCCTGGTGGGTAAATCCCTCAACACTGGGACATTGACTGTTACGGTGCACCGCCAAAATGATCCCATCGTCATGTTATATTTTCAATAAAGGACATGTCGTTGTGAGGGAGATCAGCATCCCTTCTCCATGATAGCCATCGTATAGAGATCCAACCTACTACTATGTAGGATATGCCAAACCGAGCAAACTACTTGGTCAGGTCGCATCCATACTTGACTTGTGGTTGCACGGTTATCAATTTAGAAGTGTGACACATGATTCAGTCCTTAATCGACTCAGGCGAGACAATCCACAAATCCTACCCTCGTGCAATAATCCTTGCACCGGTCTCATATGATCCACTCACCCAAGTCTCCACCAGTTTACCAAATATTTTCCTATTTCCAGTGGTAGCCCATGTCACCCACACTATGATTCATATTATAACCCAAGTTTTGTAATAGCAATATTTGTGTCATATTCAATCCAAGTTTAATTAATCAAGTGCAATCTTATTATGATAATTAGCCTAGGGTGACAAAGTAGTCATTATATCAATAATCAAGGAGGGGAACAGTAAGAACATAAGGAGTAACTACACATCAATATTTAATATAACATTTCATAAGTAATAATAAGCATGGAAGTAGTACTTTAAAGCAAAATAATTTGTATTTGAAAAGTAGGTTTGACAAGAATCAATTGTAACATGTAAGGACTTTCCTTGCTCAACATTGGATATCATTTGATCTTGATCAATAGCAACGATGGTGTCCGAAGCGTCAAAGTCTATAATCGCGAATATAATCAAATTCAACACAAATTTAAATAAATTCAAATGAACTCCAAAAATTATGATTTTGGTATTGATGGAAAGGTTTTAAATTTGTATGAATTTAGAAACAGAAATAAAGTCATTTAGATTTAAAACGAGGGAGAACGAGCTATCGAAAGTTTGACACGAGTGAAAATTCAAGAAAATCCAAAATTCCAAAAAGGTGGGTTTAATCGGATTTTTATTTTATTTTCAATTAATTTTCTTAAGAAAATCCTCTATGGCTAACAAGTGGGGTCCAGCTGGGTTTTTTTATTTTGTTTCTAAGTATTTTCCTTACGGAAAAGCATGTGTGCCTCACAGGTGGGTCCAGTCGGGGTTTTAATTTATTTTCTAATTACTTTGATTGGAAAAACCCGAGAAGCTGACAAGTGGGACCGTGGGCCATAAGGACTCTGTCCATTCAAAGGTTCACAGGGTCAGGGGGCCCACACATCACCGGCTTGGTCTATGGACCGGGTCTACATAATGAGTTTTAAGTGGTAAGCCCAGCATGTCATACTCTCGGACTTTAAACTATGTCTTAAGTAGTTTTTCTAATTGTGTCAGGCCCACATGTCATATTTGAATTACCTAATAATTAAATGTAAACTAATTACGATGAACTTAACTACCTCGAGCCACACGCCAGCGACTCTACGATTGTCTTCTCCCCTCCAAAACAGAGGAGCAGCCAGAGCAGCATGGCCAAGCTTGGCATCAACATAGAGGGCTCGGACGACCACCCGTGACCCCCAAAATGGGTTGCGGGGTCCAAGGTGACCCTAACGGCTGCGACGGTGCGACGGGAGATGGATTGAGGCGACGACGCTATGGAAAGGACGGCGGCGGCGACATTGTGCACATGGGCATGTACCGAGTGAGTCTACAAAGTACAATTGAAGGTTGAAAACACCATCTACAAGCTACCACGATGCTAGGGGTTCTCCAAGAGATACGACACAGCAAGCTCTCCCCGACGGTCTAAAGTGGCGCGGTGAGGTGCTACGATGTGACTACACTACGATCATCTTGGCGACACATTGACTAGCCTACCACGTTTGGGACTAGATGAAGTATACTAGAATGTAAGGACTCACCCGAGGCCTAAGCGAGTAAGGGGATCAATGATGGCGGCTAGGTGGCGTGCTCCGGCCAGGCGACGGGGACGAAGACACGTTCCGGCGGCTCTGCTGCACGGTAAGGATGAAGAAGGTGCGTGTTAGAGAGAGGAGGTCAAGGCGACCACAAAAGACATGGGCTTCAAGGTCAAAGCTCACCGGAAAGGCGGAATGAGGCGGCGACGGTGCGGGCATGCTCCAACTAGCTCTGCGGATGGCGATGACGCCCGGTCCTTCCTGTGAGGAAACAAGCAGGGCAAGGTGAGCACAAGGAAGTGGCGATCGAGGTGACCAAGATGCGCAAGAAGGCGAAGCTCACCTCAATGGCGGACATCGACATGCAAAGCCGGCGGCGGAATTGGGGAAGGTGACCGGCGCGGTTCAAGTTCTTCTCCACCAAAGGCTGAGTGGAGGGGGAAAGTTGGGAGAAAACTCAGAGGAGGAGTGGGCGAGCAAGATGACGCTCTCGGACGTGGCTTAAATAGCGAGGAGAAGAGGTGACACGATCGTGATGACAACGCTTGGCTCGGGCGTGAGATCTCACGAACGACGTCGCGAGTGAGGTGACAAGGTCACGACGGGGTGTGCGAGGGATAGAGGCTCGAGGTGCAGGGTTGGATGACGCTTGGCTCGCTCAGCGTAAGTGCGTACGGTAGCAACGGGCGAGAGCGAGGCGAGCTGGAGCGGGGAAGAAGCACAATGCTTCTCCTGTGTCCTGACAGGTGGGGGCAGGGCCCACTTGTCAGCGAGCGAGGGCACGAGAGAGCGGACTGGTGCTGGGTTGGAGCTACTGTGCTGCGGTTGGGGCTCGGCTCGTGCGGGCCATGGGGGAAGAGATGAGAGGGGAAGCGAGGGCGACAAGCGGCTTGGTTGGCCGCAGGGAGGAGTGGGGGAAGAGGGAAAGGAGGCAATGGTTGGGCCAACGCGATGGATTTCACCCCAAGGGAGAGAGAGGAAAGGGAAAAGGGTTGAATTATTTACTTTGTAATTTTGGATTCGATTTGAATTTGAATTTGAATTCGAATGCTGAGGGGTTTTACACACAACTAAACTTGTAGATTTTTGCAAATCCAAATTTGAGACAAGAAAATTGTTTTAACTTTTTAAATTGCAAAGCAAGGCTTTTTGGAAATTCTTGAAATGCAACAAAGGTTATTGAAATTCATGAAATTTTTAACTTGGACCAAAATGGGCTTTTACAATAGCGTCCTACAATATGCAATGAACCCTAGACCCAGATTCTAGTAAAAAAGTCACTCAAGGACAAGGACAATCAAGATAGAATGTCACAAGTGGGGACAATTGGCACGAACGTTGAAATTTCAAAGTTTTTTCCCCTCACTGTAAGTATTTTGGATGTAACTTTTGTGTGTTATCACTTATCAAATGAATCATGTTGAACAACACATAACACTCCAATGAATTTTTGGATATATAATGCTAAATGAATACATGTACGTGCACAATTGCGTTGTAGATTTGTTAGCAGGTGTCCATTAATTCACAAGCATTCTAACTCTTTGAAGAGAAAGCTAGGAAGGCGACTTCCACTCCCCCTTGCTCTCAAGATGTTTTCCCCTTATATACTCGCTTTCGGTTCATCACTAACTAACAATAGCCGCCACTCTCCATAGCTCTCTCGATCTCTCATTTGTTTGAAATTGCGACATCAGATAGATTGATTAACACCCGAAAACTTGTGTGTATATTTTAAACTTGCCGACCATTTGTTCCGTACAATTCCCTGTTTTGACTACAACTGTGCGTATGTGATATGCTTACCTTCCTAAAAAATTGAAATGTTCATAAAAATTGATCGTACATTGGACAACCCACTCGCACGTGTATTTGGTGTGTGTGAAGGGCGATTCCAGCGGGGAGATTCAACAGGCTTTAGCCTACCCTCCACCGGCGCTGGAACCCCCCACCCCTGAGCAAACTCTGGCCATCCGACGGCCATGGCCGACCGGCCGAGCGCCCCTGAGTCCGTTTTCGAGTAGGAAGAAGAAAAAGATACATGGGCTGATCCGCTGATGGGCATTTGCCGAAGCGGCGAAGCCCACAGGCCCAACTCCTCAAGCCCTTCCCACATCCCCACCCATGCAAATCATCCCCATTCCAAAATTTCCCAATTCCAAAATTGCAAAACTCCAATCAGAATTTAGGAGGAAAGCACGCAGTCACACACTGAGGGAGGAGGACCGAGGAAGCTGGGGCGGTGGCACGCGCGGCTGGTAGCCGAATCCAGAGGAGGCAGGGGCCGGGCGCCGGAGGAGGCAGGCCGGGCGCGGAGAGGAGGCGGGAGGCCCGTGGCCGTGGCGGTCCGCGACGTCGCTTGTAGCCGGATCTGGAGGAGGCGGGGGAGGCCCCAGGAGCCACGACGCCGCTTGTAGCCATAGCCCGGAGGAGGACGAGGAGGGAGTGGGAGCTCGGAGCCGGATGGGGGAGCCGATCAGCCGGAGGCGGCGACGAGGGAGCCGAAGGCGGTGGGCCTTTGGAGCCTGGAGGGGAGCTCACGTTGATGCCTTTCTTGTGTGGTTGCAGTCTTGCAGAGACGCACATAGTTGGGTTCTAAGCCAGTGGGCAGTGCTGCAGTGGTGAGATTTTCCATTTTGGCCATACTACTTGTGGGTTGTGGTTGTCGAGGGTCAATTAAAGATTGCCGATTGAAGACTTGAAGTCTATATCCTCTGACTACAGTGGTAATTTTGTATACTCATAAGTCATAACTTATTCATCAATGTAGTGTTGTATTGTATTATTGTGTATATAGTTAATTAGCAATTTATTCATACTTTATAGGTTTGCAAATTGCTGATGATAAAATCATAAGATCCTTTCAAGACATAAAAATTGCATAATGAATTTATCTCGTGAAAGTCGTGATTCAAGCTAGCTGTCTTAGTGGTATGGTTTTTTTTATTTTGAATATTCATAATCATCTAAGTACAATTTGCTACTGTGTCACTAATTTTTTTAATTTTGATATACATGTTGTTACGTACTGGAACCATCTTTACATATTATTATTTTTTGGGGGGGGGGTGCGCTCTCCATTAGCGAGGTACCTTCGTTGTATTTCTCCTTTTTTGTTTTGCTTTTATTCATGTATGAAACTATGAATTTGATTGCACAAGAATACAAAATTATATTGGTTACAAATTAGTTTCGTTATTCGAGGCTTTGAGCGGTTGAGCCCACCATCATTTTTCATCCTAAATTCACCACTGGTGTGTGGTGGTGGTGTATTCGTTTTCTTTGTAACCGAAATAAACGGTGACAAGAAATGTTACTGTGATTAAAAAATAGGCAAGTGATCAAGTGTGTTAGTACTACGAACCACCTGCACACGTACGTGCCCGTGTTTGTTTGCGTTTTGGCCATTCCACGCAGCATCTTCGTGGCTGTACAATGCTGGACGTGGGAAAGCAGCTCCTGGACCTGAGTACAGAACACGGCGCGGTGCATGCATCATGCATGGCAAAACGACCCCGCCATGACATGCACCGATGCACGTAACAGTCAAACCAACCAACAAAAGCCGTGAGCATTTTTACTTTACTTTACTTTACAGCCTGTGAAGAATGTTTGAAATTGCTTTTTTTTTGACGTGGGCAAAGCACGAACACACAGTTAAATCTCACGTTTTTTACGGAAGAATCAAGAAACTTTGGTGACAAGGAAGGAACATCTTGCGGGGTGACGTCACGAGACTGAGAAGGATCAAGAGAGGGCGGGGCAAAGATCGATCGCCTGCGGAACGACAAATGTAAATTCCATCTCGCTCGCACTGCTTATATTAAACGGCAGGGGCCCCAGCGTGGGAAACAATAGCGGAGACAAACAAACGAAAAGATCGCACGAGCTAACGAGGATCTTATGTAATTAGGGATGGTAATTGTGCTTGATTATTTGCGTGTCTGCGGATAAATACCCTAATAGAGACAGATATGTGTGTCTTTCTTTGCCCACGAATGTGAAAACAGGCATAATTCTTTGCCCATCGGGTAAACAGGCGTAGGCATGGGTAAACTCCATCCGTACCCGCTTCGTCCGATTATCCGTAACCTACTCGCATGTGTAAGGAACTATATCAGTTTATATTTTTATTTTATTTGTTGAACTTGATTAGTTGTCTTGTCGAATATGATATGCGAATTGTGATGAACTTTATTAGTTGTTGAATGTGTGATGCACCATTGATGTGTGAATTATGATGAACTTGATGTATGCATTGCTCGCGGGTAACGAGTATGCCCGCGGGTGATGGGTACCCACGGGCGGCGATGTATTATTCGCAGGTAAACGGGTATGCCCGCAGGCGACGGGCATGGGCGAGATTTTTCACCCATTGTCCTTCGCGGGTATACCTGTGGGAAAATTCAGGGTCGCAGATATATGTATGAACGAGCACTACTCGTACCCACCTAGCCTGATTATCATCCCTATCTGTAACAACCATGTCTACACCCGACACTGATCTTCTCTGCTTGCCGTCCCCATCGGACTCGTGAATTGAATTCTACAACATAAGGTGAAGGTCGAAATCGAGCACAAAGTTTAAAGCTAACATAAGATAAAAGTACAATCTGCAAACTTAACACACGATTGTCCAATTGAAAAGGTTCAAATACACGGTAGCACAAAGTCAAATAGTTCAAATTACAAATTGTTCATGAGAGCCAACATCACAATATAATTAAGAGAAAAAACAGATTGTAAAGGTCGCTTATGACTTTTCAACTCTGTCCTATAAATATTGTAGGTCTCTATTACTTATTTTTCGATATTCTACAATTGCAAATTACAGCAATAAATTAACATGATTTAATTTAGAAGATTAAAAGCTTGAGACACGACAGAAGATCAAGAACCCAAGACATGCTTGCCCACTGGAGCGGATGGCTGAGTACTGTGGTACATATAATCCGTGGAAATGGATAGGTGTGTGTGTGTATATATATAGTAGTAATGGGTAATTGAGTGTTAAGGTGTTAATAACAATCTTAACCGTTGGATCATGAATCGTGTTTAATGCAAAGCATTGGTGGTGGGAGAATGCAGGGTGTTTAATGCAGACACATTAATGAAGACGCATTGGAAGTGGGAGTATGCAGATTGATTCAATGGTTTGGAGGTGGGAGCCCTATTAATCTCGGTTGTTCAATTCAGATCCAACGGTCAAGATTGATATTATCACTTTATCACTGAATTAACCATTAGCACTAGATATGTTCATATATATATATATATATATATATATATATATATATATATATATATATATCATCATCATCACTTCATAAAAAATTATCAATTAGAAAATTACCAAATACCATTTTTACATGCGTCATATTTGCATATTTATTTTGGGGTGAATTGCTCTGTACCATCACAAAGATCGTTCGAGTTAGAAAATAACATCGATGTGCCAATAACATGTGGTCCTAGGGCCCACTTGTTAGCCTCACATGCGATGATATTTTCTAATTTATACGTATTTACGATTGTACCAAACTAATTTTCTCTATTATTTTCATGTCATTTTGTGACTATATTTCATTGATAACACATAATTATATTATTAATTTTCCAAAAAAACCATTTTACCTTTTTTTAATCATTTTCTTGCAGGCCAGCGCGACGAAGCGTATAATCTTCAAAATTGGACTTTACATTAAAATGGACGCGTTGACACAGAGGCGTAAGATCAAACCGCGATCAAATTGGACCTCTAGAGAGTCTAACAGGAAGAAAACAACAAGGGGAGGGCTTATCATAATTTTCCAAAACTTGAAACTTTATTATTCTACCCTTGCCAGTGACTTCAGCTCAGCACTGTTCTTCTTTTTCCCTTGCCTCCCTTGCTTCTCCCTCCCCTTCTCCAACTTTGACACAGCTCCGCCTCCCTGCCACCTCTTTTGTTCCCAATCGTTAACCCCAGTGCTTCCTCACCTCCAAATCCACCGTGCCACCATCGTCTAGCAAGCGCTACGCTCAACTTCCTCAACCTTTAGCTCTTGCATTGCATCCATGCCCGATTGGTTGCCGCCGCCCCGGAGGAGGAGGTTTACGCCACCATGGAGGGTAAGTTGAAGCCAAACAAAGCCCTCGTTAGATTCGCCATGCACATAATGAAATAGACGCATGTATGAGTACATATGCATAGTATACATACTAACACTTACTGATAGTAGTTGGTATTTTTCAAAAAGTATTTGGGTGCAGCTGTACCCCATGGACCCATTTGCAATGTATTCATCTGCCTCGGCTCATGAATATGATAAATTTAAAAGCTGCCGGATGATGAGAATTTATTATAACTTTTGTGGATTACGAAAATATAGGCGATTGAGCAAACATAAACTGTTTTACGAAGGTCCTGATTTTCTTTCTGAAGTAGTACGAAGATAGTAGTGCAAAAGAAATGCGTATTTGTGGAACGGGATTGGTTGGGTTTTTTCAGGAGCAGCAGTGATCTACCATAAATCCATAACACAAGATGGGTGCGTACTGCGTAGCGGATCCCGGTGGCAGGTGAGGTGGTCAACCCTAACGTACCCTACCATGATTACCTGGGCCCAGTCTTCCAGGGCCTGGCCCCCGCGAGGGGGGAAAGGCCAGGCGGCCCCCACCACGTCATGGGGAGCCATGGCAGGAGGCACACTGGTCAGACGCGGTTGTCGGCCGGACACGTGGGGCGTTACCGACAGCGGCCGTGACCCGCGGGGCCCGGCGGCGCGCGCGAAGTAGCGAAGCTACGCATAAAAACGGCCGCGCGCGCTACAGGGCTACAGGCCGGTCGTGTTGCCATTCATGGTCTGACGTGAATAGGGATGAGCCCGATTATCCGTGTCCTCCTTCCGGCCAACCGCCGCCCGTCCTCATGGCCAGCCGCCGTCACTCACGCAAATCTCCTAAGAACTTCAGATCCTTCCCTGTCGACCTATCCTCCTCCTGGCCAGCCGCCTTCCCCGTCCTCCTCCCGGTCGGTCGCTGCCCCCCTCCTCACGCCCAACTACTGCCCCTCCTCACACCCAGCCTTGTCAAGACTCAAGACGAAGTGACACCCGACCACCGCCCCTCCTCACGCCCGGCCGCCTTCTCAACCCCCGGCTTCCTCAACCCTCGGCCGCTGTCACCCCTCCTCAACGCCTGGCCACCTCCTCCCGCCCAGCCGCCTCCCCTCCAACGTCTGGTCATGTACGTGTGTGGTACTTCATCAGCACATCAGCCTTGGCATTCTTTTGCCTTGTCATTTTGTATCTTTAATTCCAGAGCAATAGAGTGTGACTCGTTATTGATTTGCACATGAATTCTCTAGCAATAGAGTGAATTATTGTTTTGCACATTATCATGTTGGGTTGATCTCGGTAACAAACTCCGAGAAATCAGGGGCTATGCCCACTACGCGTCCTGATCGGGAGCGAAACCAACGTATTGGTTTCGGTCCCGTCCACCAGCGCCATATAAAAATGTGTTGGACTCGGCAAGCCACTGTATCGCTCTAGGCTATTCAAGTCCAAAAACAGATCCGATCTATAAGGGCGTTTTGGTGGGCGAAGATCGAAGACCGTTCGGCATCACCGTGACACACGGCCGACCTCGTCCGCTACTTTCGACTACACACCGCCTCGGTAAAGCCGACGATCTGCACCCACATCTTCACCGACCGACCAACTATCACCACGATGCCATCTTCGAGATCGGGTAAGAGTTTTCGTTTCCGCACTAATGTTTTGTGTTGCGTGTTCAATGATTGAGCTAGGATTGATGTTGTTAGATTATGTTAAGCCTCAGTTTTATTCTAATATATCAGTCTCAACACTTTATCATTATTTTGTATCTTTAATTCCAGAACAACAGAGGGTGAATCTCCATTGCAATTTGCACACACATGAAACATAGTCTATTGTTCGGACAATGTATTTCGTCCATCTGAATATCTAAAACTTGCCCTAAGGCTCCAAATGGTCAACATCATTGCACATGAACTCTCTAGTTCAACTTGCTTAGAGCTACCTATCACTTCACAGGCATCTCAATCACTTAACGGGCATGGGCCAGGTTCGCGGGTACACGAATAAGCTCGCGGGTGATGGGCATGAGCGAGGTTTTTCGCCTGTCGTCCTTCACGAGCATACTAATGATGGGAAATCGAAGCCGTAGGTATGAGTATAAATGAGCACTACTCATATCTACCGTACCCGATTGCCATCCCAAAACGTGATGGCAGACCTTGCCCATCGAGACGTACCTGCCCGCCATCTCCATGCAACGCTTGACGCGTGCTCTCCCACGTACGTACCTACCGTAGAAAAAATCTTAATGGGCCACTCTTGTTTTGTTCATTTATTTAATCTTGTTTAATCTTCTTTTTAGGACAAGACAGAAATAAGTGGAAAAAGGAAGGGCTGATGCGCAGATGACTTTCTCTGTGGCTATTGCTACCTGCTACTTGTCGCATTTTGGTTGGCCCGTATGTTTGATAATAAGTACTCTTTAGAGATTTTTTTTGCGATAATGTGACTCCCACTCTCTTTGTTTACATTACTTTTTTTTATTAGGGTCGTCCAGTGGAGCCACAAATATATTTAAGTACATACTCTATATGCTCTGTGATTCTCTATGTGTGTGTATATATATAGATATATTCTTTTAGATAAATATCATGCACAGTTTTGCGGTCATAATGTATAGTACCAGACTTGAGCACTTAGCGAGCCATCCTATTAGGATGCATATCCTCTGCGTTAGTACGTGCTACTACAGAGGTGATATTAGCCTAAATCCAGGCCATTCATCCAAAATGCAGTGCTCATGGCTTTCTCCCATGATTTTACTATAAAAAACGGCAGTAAGAGAGGCAATGGGAAGAGGGATGAGTATAAATGAGCACTACTCATATCTACCGTACCCGATTGCCATCCCAAAACGTGACGACAGGCCTTGCCCATCGAGACGTACCTGCCTGCCATCTCCGTGCAATGCTTGACGCATGCTCTCCCACGTACGTACCTACCGTAGGAAAAATCTTAATGGGCCACCCTTGTTTTGTTCATTTATTTAATCTTGTTTAATCTTCTTTTTAGGATAAGACAGAAATAAGTGGAAAAAGGAAGGGCTGATGCACAGTTGACTTTCTCTATGGCTATTGCTACCTGCCACTTGTCGCAGTTTGGTTGGCCCATATGTTTGATAATAAGTACTCTTTAGAGATTTTTTTTTGCGATAATGTGACTCCCACTCTCTTTGTTTACATTAGTTTTTTTTATTAGGGTCGTCTAGTGGAGCCACAGATATATTTAAGTACGCACTCTATATGCTCTGTGATTCTCTATGTGTGTGTGTATATATAGATATATTCTTTCAGATAAATATCATGCACAGTTTTGTGGTCATAATGTATAGTACCAGACTTGAGCACTTAGCGAGCCATCCTATTAGGATGCATATCCTCTGCGTTAGTACATGCTACTACAGAGGTGATATTAGCCTAAATCCAGGCCATTCATCCAAAATTGAGTTCTCAATCCAGGCCATTCATCCAAAATGCAGTGCTCAGGGCTTTCTCCCATGATTTTACTATAAAAACAGCAGTAAGAGAGGCAATGGGAAGAGGAGAAAGCGCCAAATCCATCTTTTTGGGCGCCAAAACTCCCGCTTCTCATTGTGTTCCCTTCCCTGAGTCTCTATACCCTCCCTTGAGCTTATTTTGCTCCCAACTGCTCTGAACTTGTGAAGGTGCATCCATGAAGAAAGCAATTGTGCAGTGTAATCAGAAAAATTCAGACATGTAATTCGATCCTGCTGCTTTGATTGAATCAGTACATTTTGTTTGGCATTTAATACCCCACGTTTTGGCAAACATCAAGTTAGAAATCCAAAATAACTTTGGTAAATTGGGACACAAAAAACAACTCATTCTTCTTTCACAACAAACTTTATTATCATCATTCCCCACCAATATGGCACCATTCAGAGCAGGAGCAAATGGCAGAGTTCTCAGAGACGAGAGTGTGGAGATCATGTATATAATCATAACCTTAGTATTGAACAATTTGCATAGGTGTCAAGGTGTTTGGAGAGCAAACTCTCGGCTTGAGCAAATAATTGGATTTGTTGTTATGCAGTCGACGGCCAGACCAAGAGTGGCAATCAAACCGCCCAGGGTGGTGGTCAAAATGACCAAGGATGGAGAAGTTAAATATTGATGAATGTGATCAAACACTTATGTGAGAGTGTTTGGAGGTGCCTTTGCACCAGGACTTTGGGAAATTTGGGGAGCGGTCTGACCGGCCAAGGGCCGGCAGTCAAACTGGCCGAGGGCGGTGGTCAAACCGGCCAGCGTGCAATGATGAATAGTAAGGTGCAATGATCTTTTGATTTTGGCCAAAGTCGTGGGATTCAATGCATATGTATCGTATGTTGCATGTTTTGGCTAACGCGAGTCAAGTTGTGAGGAACTTGTAACTGAATCATTTTTATTCGATTGTTGTGCATGTGATTTGGAGTCAACTACGATAAATGACAAGAATGATCGGGACTAGGCTAGGAGAGCTGATGTTCAGAACGATCGAGGATGTCGAGTGAAGTGGTTGGACTCAAGCATGGCACAATATGGACAAGAACGACCGAACGGGAAGTTCGGTGCAACGGGTTGCATCAAGAGGCTTGGGGGTGGGTGCAAGTGCCATAGTGGTTTCGGTGGGAGCCGGATGTGACAGAGTTGCCGACATCAAGAGCCATTGTTGAACCTATGCATGACGAAGCATGTGATTGCTTCACGTTGATTGGACTCGGCCTTTGGAGAAGGATCAAGAAAGAGTATTTTGGTATCTTTGCAAAAACCAAGGTTGGTGACTTTGGAGAAACCGCGGCACGGGACGACACAAAGGAGAGGCGGTTAGGTCAAGATAAGACTAAGATCACAAAGAGATGGATTCAGGAGACCTGAATCGTTATCTGCTTTGAGAAGCGTGCATGAGTGTTGATTCGTTTGTGTGTGGGCTTAATAGGTGCCCGTTAGGGTTTTCTCTCTAGACCTAGCCTCCACTATAAAATGAAAGGGTGCTGGATTTGCACCTCCATCCATCCACGCATTGGAAACCCTAGTTTGTGATTTAGGGAAAGATGAGGAAATAGAGGAGGCTAGGGTTTGAGATAGATGGATTGAGAAATTGGGAGCTCAAGTGTGAGATTTTATCCACCACAGTGGAGTGACTATAAACCTACAATATCTCTAATAAGTCCAATCAAGATTGCCCTAAGATGAGTTATATCTTGTTCTCCCTTTGAATATTTGGGGTTTTTTGTTAAAGTGTTTTGTTTGGGTCTTTTTGTGTGATCTAGCTTGCTAGGACTTGTGGGATCTGATCTAAGGTCATCTTGACCATCTTCCACCCATGAGCATGCTTTTGGATCAAGTTTTGGTTTTCCTCGGTTTTTGTGCCTTCTTGACCTCGATCAAGAGATTCGTGGAACCTTGGTTTTGATCTTCGATTACACCCCACTAGAGAAGCTTGGCTTCGATCACCTCGATCATGAAAAGAAAACAAAGGAGAAAGAAAACAAGGTAGTGCTTGCAAAAAGGTTTGTTATGTGCCTAGAGTACTCCTAGCTCAAACAGTCATCTGGTAAACCCTACTAGAGCTTTTTCATGGCATAAATATCATATCTTTGCTCGCAAACAACCTATTACACGCCTAGAGAAAAAAATTGAAGATCAATTGAAATTGTGCAAGTTGATTCATGTTGTAGGCTTTGTAATCCTTTTAGTAGTCAATGTTTGTTTCATTATCTTGGATTATATGCTTGTTGTGGTTTGGTTCATACTTTTGCAGTCTATATGATTATCCACTAGTGATTTCACTTATTCACTAGACGATATGGCTCTTTGATATATGCTTTGATATCAATCTATAGCTTGTCATTCATGATATGCTAGCTTTCATACTGGGTATGTCTTGTGCATTAGAAGTTGTTAGTTTCTTCATATCGGGTAATCTCCAAACCTTCTTGTTCACAAAAATGAAAATCCAAAAATAAAGCCACTGCATTGCATTTTATGCATGCCCTTTCTTATGCTTCTTCCCTGCATCTTAAAACATAAAATATTGGATGAGAGGAAGACGTGATTCATTGATGACTCCATTGTCAAAGGGCTTTGCTTTTAAGGGGAGAAGATGAAAAATTCAAAAATGGGTAGATCTTAGTGAGGGGGAGCCTCTCATATGCATTCTTGAGCTCTAATGTCTATTTTCGTGGTTTAAATTGCAAATTTTGATACCTCACTATGGTCAAAGATCAAATTGAATAATTGTTCTTTCATATGGATCTCAAGTGATTTCTTGAAGTAATCTTTGGATTTTGAAGTGTTTTTGCACTTCATTGCCTCTACTAGTTTGCTTGTGCATTTCTCGATCCAACTTGGTCATGTTCACACTTTTTTGCAAAAGTTGAGACTTTTTGCAAAACCGAGTGAGTTGTTTTCAAAGCTACCTCTAATTTGTATTTTTGGTAGGTTGCCAATGTGTTCATAGAGTGGGAGATTGTGGAGATCATGTGTATAATCCTAATCTTAGTGTTGAATAATTGGCATCGTTGTCGATGTGTTTGGGGGTCAAACTCTCGGTTTGAGCAAATTATCAGATTTGCTATCAGGCAGTCAGTGGTCTGACCGACAAGAGATGAAAAGGTTGAATCTTGATGACTATGATCAAACACTTATGTGGGAGTGTTTGGAGGTGTGTTTGCACTAGGTCTCATAGAAAATGGACACTCGAGGCAAAACTAGATAGAGTTTTACCAAAATGTCTATAGAGCATGTTTTCCAAGACTCGGGAAAATTTAGGGAATGGTCTGACCAATCAATAGGTGGAAATTAGATTGGTGGGCAATCAAATTGGCCAGGTGGCGGTCAAACAGGTCGATGGCGGTGGTCAGACCAGCCAGGCATGATCATGTACAGTGAGGAGCGATGATCATGTGGTTTTGGCCAAAGTCATGGGATTTAGTGCATAGGTGTTGCATGATGCATGTTTTGGCTAACGTGGGTCAAGTTGCGAGGAACTTATGCCCGAGATCAATTTTTTGGTATATTGTTGTGCAGATAGCTTAGAGTCAACTACGGTCAACGACGATGATGATCGGGACTAGACTAGGAGAGCTGAGGTCCAGAACAATCGAGGATGCCGTGTGAAGTGGTTGGACTCAAGCATGGCGCAAGATGGACAAGAACGACCGAACATGAAGTTCGGTGCAAGTGCCATGGTGGTTCCGGTGGAAGTCGGATGAGAGAGACTTGCCGATATGAAGAGAGTCATTGATGAATCTGCGTGTGGCGAAGCATGAAATTGCTTCACGTTGATCGGACTCGGCCTTTGGAGAAGGATCGAGAAGAGGTATTTTGGTATCTTAGCCAAAATATCAAGTTAGTGACCTTGGAGAAACCGTGGCGCATGACGGTGTAAAGGAGAAGTGGTTTAGTTCAAGAGAAGACGAAGATCACGAAGAGACGGATTTGGGAGACCCGGATCGTCGTCCGCTTTGAGAAGCGTGTGTGAGTGTATACTCATTTGTGTGTGGGCTTAACATGTGCTCGTTGGGTTTTTCTCTTTGTACCTTAGCCTCCACTATAAATGGGGAGGGTGTTGGATTTGCACCTCCATCAATGCAAGCCTTGGAAACCCTAATTTATGATTTAGGGAAAGATGAGAAAATAGATGATGCTAGGGTTTGAGAGAGATGAATTGAGAAATTGGGTGCTTAAGTGTGAGCTTTTGTCCTCCATAGTGGAGTGACTGTAGACCTACAATCTCTCTAATCAGTCCAATCAAGATTGTCCCAAGATAAGTTCTATCTTGTTCTTGCTCTCTTCCTTCGATGATTTTGGTGTTTTTGTGGTCCAAGGGTTTTGATTGGGTCTTTTGCTGTGATCTAGCTTGCTAGGACTTGTGGGATCTGATCTAAGATCATTTTGTCCATCTTCCACCCACGAGCAAGCTTTTGGATCAAATTTTGGGTTTTTGTCGGTTTTTGTGCCTTCTGACATTGATCAAGAAATTTATGGAACCTTAGCTTCGATCGTCTCGGTCGCCGATTGCAATAGGTTCCTAACCTTCTTGACGAGTTATGTCTGAAAAACATTAGGGGATTTGGATGTTTGAATCAAGAGTTAGGTCGATTTGCGGATCCTTTAGGCTGCTGTTCTTGCAGCCAACGGTCAGACTGGCCCACCGAGCGGTTAGACCGACCCACCTTTCGGTCAGGCAATGGCGGTCAGACCGACAGAGAGGTTTTGTCCTGGGGGTTTTCAGTTTTAACTTAAGATTTCCGCTGTGTTCGTGTGCTTTTGATCTTCATAGCTTTCATAACTATTGGAGTAATAAATAAGTTGAATACCGTAGGTGGTGAAAAAGATAGGTGCTCCTATTTACTCCCTCTAGTCGCTTATTCGGTCCAATAGAGGGCCAAACTATTCACTTGGGAGGAGTTGTGGCCCTGCAGCTGTCAACATTGTCGGTGGAAAGGAGCCTTGGCAAAATAGGCATTGTCAAGGTCATCAGTGGGAGGAGCCGTAACAGTCGGGGTTGTCGATGGGGAGGAGTCGCGATGGTCCAAGCGTCATCGAGGTCACTGGTGGGAGGAGCCACAGAAGTGGTCGTCCTCAGGGAGGTGCCGTGACGGTCGAGGCTCCATCAATAGAAGCTTGTTGGTGCCGGGTTTTTAGAATGGGAGAGATGGAAAACATCATAGCTCTTTTTACACAGATCATGGGAAACAATATAAGTTGTCCGTTCTGGGTGGATGTCCAGATTCAGGCTAATACCACCTCTGCAGTAGTAAGTCCTAAATCTGTTTCCATTCTTCCAGGTTCCAATAGCCGTTGTAAAAGTAGCCAGCCTTGTCAAGGGCTCAAGGCTTGCCTAAGCCTCTAAAAGCGTAAGCCAGAGCGGCCAAACATGTGTGAAAATGCGGACTCAAGTCAGTAAGCATTTTGTACCACTTAAACCACTTAACTTTGATAAATCCGCATTAGCTTTGATAAATCCACATTACATGTCATCCGGTTGCAATTCGTTCGTCATAAATCCATATCAGCTTTGATTTTAAAAAATCACATCAGCATTGATAAAAAAATAATAATCACATCAGCTAGCTTGGACAACTCGGCGAGCTAGCTTGGACAACTCGGCGGAACGAATAGAAATATTTGTACCACTCGCCCAAAAAGAGGGAACAAAACATGACACATCCAGCCTCCAAGAAGCAGCGCGCGACCCACAGTTATGGGCACACGTAGTAACGCACGGAAGATGCCAAATAAAACGCACCTGCAAAGTTCCCGGCCCTTTTGGTCACACCTCGCACGCATAACGAATCTACTGCTTGCCATCGTGAGATTAGTTGGACGTGGGCATGGGTTTCCTCCCACGGCGACCGGTGCAGTGCGCGCTCCCTTTTCCGAACGATCGCGCGGGTGGAGTGGATGGAGCCCAGACGTGACCGGCCGGATGGATCATGGGTCGCTCTGGCTTTGGGTTGGATCGCATGCGTTGTGGCTTGCACCGGAGGGAGCTTTCGCGTCGGATCCCGACGTTTGCTTGTGTTGTTTGTGCATCAGTGGGGGAATACTGACACGTGTTGGCGTCGGGCGGAACGCTAGGTAGTGGAATATTTTGATGCGGATGGCTACGCATGTAGCCCTCTCGCCATATACGGGCATCCTATTGGATTTGTACGAGGTATGAGAGAAAAATCTGTCTTTATACATGGACCGTCATACCTAGTTGATTAATTACCTTTTTTTTTGCGAGGAATTAATTACTTATTCTATCAGTTGCTATCATGAAATCGATTCCTTTTGCAAGTTCAGTGCATACTAAAGTGTTGTTTTCGTTCCACGTAACAATTCTTGGACTGGCCGCGCTTAGATACTATACCATACGCCGATCGACAAATGTCTAGAAAACGAACATCACATTGCGCAAAATACCCGGCCGCAACCTGTCAGCAAATGCCTCCTCAACCTCAATTCTATACCACAGAAAATATGGAGAGGGACCGGCCGCCCGAAGGAATTAAACAACAAACGAACCAAAAGTAAAACAAGAGCACAAGCTAGCACCCAAACTAAAGTTCCCCGCCGATAGAACTAGATCTGGGAGTTGGGTCCAGCTATTCTGGGCCGGCACGAGGCTTGACCGGCATGATCCGACCCAAGCATGCCACGAAGAGGCACGACAGGTGACACGGTACGGCACAACCGCAGCATGGTGGCACGCTAAACCCGCCCACGCCGCGACCCCTGCCGGGGAGGGGGAGCTGGGGCTGGGCTGGGGGGGGGGGGTACCGGAGATGGGAGAGAATAGGAGATAGGGAGGTTGGATTGGAGACGGAGTTGGGGGAGATGGCCATAAGCTAGATGGGGGAGAAGAGAAAGAATCGATGGGGGCATGGGCGCATGGTCACTCAGAGGTCAGAGCATTAAGGGAGGAAAACTGATTAAAGTCCGTGCACATAAAGGAGCGGTAAAGATGTTAATTTACCACCATGGCGAGCGACGGTACTAACTAGCTGTGTACGTACGTATTCAATACCGTGCATCCTCACCATGGCGCGTGATGATGATTATTATAAAACAAGAAGTAACGCTAGTGCGCGAGACGAAGAGACACATCGTAACGTCGACGCGCGAGACGCATGAAGCGAAGCATTGAACATATCACAGACGGTTCCAACCACATACGGTATGTGATGCAAAATTACCACATACGGTTCTTGTTAATAATTGTCTATGAATTATCACAGACGGTTATACTTAAAAACCGTCTATGACGTATGCGCAGGAGCCGAAACATTGAACATACGACATACTATTTTATTTTAGAACCGTCTGTGATATGGTGATATGCGACCATATCACGGACAATTTTATTTTAAAAACAGTCTATGATATGCAACTATATCATAGACTGTTATATTTTATAACCGTCTGTGATACTTATCACAGACGATTTATTCCACTAAACTATATGTGATAGTTCCTTTATGTATAACTTGTTTTTCAAATAAAAGAGAGTAAGATAAACACGTTATTTGGTAAACATGTTCAACATAGACAGTAACTTGAACTCCAAACTGTATTTTTTTAAATATAATTTTTGTATTTATATATGGTCAAACAGCGTGGCCAATCGCTTCTTACAAAATTTTTTTCTAAAAAAGTAGAAATAAAAAAGATCAACTTATTTCTAGCAGTCCAAGTAAACTGCTATCTCCGTCCGTGCTGACACGGTCCGACGATGGCACGACGGGCCAACGTGCAGGGCCTCGTCGGCGGGTGTCTGTGCTGGCCTGGCCAGCCACGGGAGTTCATCGTGCCGGCCGTCCTGGCCGAGCCCCCGACACCACTCCCACCTGTTATAGAATCAGCATTGTAAGCGCTAACTTTATCCTACTACATGCTAGGATGTGGTAGCCCCTACACACGCCTACCCCCAACCCATAAAAAAAAAAAACCATGCACATATGTACAGGACACAAGCCGTATCGATCGACAGGATAAAGAGAAGCGAGGAACGGATCAGCGAAAGAGATCCGAAACGGCCGCGCGCCTTACGAAGCTTCACCCCACCCCCCCGCGCGCTTTAAAATTATCGAAGCCGATAGATGGGTGGGTCCTCGCGCGGGACGGCACGTACGAGACGGGGCTGTGGCTGCCTCGCGAAGTCAGTCGGTCGCCAACCGGCCGCTGTCGCGTCGGGCGCGGTCATTTTCGGGCCATCTGTTAATTACCGTGCCGCGGACGTACAGACGCTCGCATCAACGCGCGTTTGGGGGGGTCGATCGGGTCGGGGAATATGGTTAGCTACCTTGCCCGGCTGTGCGTGGCCTAACGGATGGCAACTAATGTTACGTCAGTTCTTAAAAAAATAACTATGGCGTTGCGACGTCAGTCGGGTGCGAGAAGACAACACGTTCACGTTAATGGCACAGCAAGTTAATTGGCAGAGATCGATATATGTATCCTGTGAAGTCTAACATCTTAGTTACGTTGTCTTGATTGTGGTTGATGCTTACTTTAGGGTTCGTGCCGGGACATGATGTTTCCATCCGTGACGTATGTGAAAGTTGTGTTGGTTTTTTTCTTCTTCTTCTTCTTCTTTTTGTTTAATCCAAGGGAGGAGCTGTCGTGCTTTTGGGGCGCCACGTACGAGAGCAATTTAGCCGTAGAACCTCCGGTAGAAAAGATGCTTACCGAAGTAACGAGGCTAGCCTTTTGGAAGAGTATTTAGTCAAGCCAACCGGCCATCTGGATCCACCTGGACCGATTGGACCCGGATGATTTGGAAAGCTCGAGGTGATCTAATCTAACAGGAAAAGACGAATCAACAACACGTAAGTTTCTTTTTGAATATGTATGTCGTTCTGTTCTGTAACTGTTCAAAGAAAAAGAGCACAAAGATTGGTCAAGTCATTTTTTTGATTCATTCGGTCAAGTTTGATCAAGTCATGTGATCATTCAAGCATGTAGCACAGCAAGTTTCCCTTTCTTCCGCTGGGCCACGGGAGAAAATGCTGCGCCGCGCTCGGGGTGGGCTGCGCGACGGGTCTCAACGTCTTCTCTGGTGGTCGGACCGGGCGCCATTGGATTTGGACGGCTCGGGAGCGGATGGTTGGTAGCCCATTAGCCGGAAGTCACTTTTGCGGCTAGCGATCTGGTAGCCGTACGAATGGCGGATGACGGGCTACTTTGTTTGGGCTATAATTTCTTCCTTTTGCTCTTTCCTTACCTTCCTACTGTGCTAGGGTTTTGGGTATACACGACATAAGCCATCTAGGAAGATCTGCCGGTAACAACAAGCACAGGTCTGGCCTTACAGCTCCTTAGGCAATGTGAGTGGCCCACTAAACCCCACAAATCGTGTTGATAGGAGGTGGTTGCATGGCATGAAAGAGGAGGAGGAACAAATGAACGGCACTGACAACACCGACATGTGGCTGGCATTAGGCAGTCGTCTATCGTGTTAGAAAATGGTCGGGACCTTCCATTGAAACTACCCTTACATCTCGTAGTCTAAACACATATTTATAGTTTTATGCATTGTAAGTTTGTGACGAAACTCCTCCTGGTTCCCATAAGAAGAAAGAATCACTTGCAAAAAGGGCTCCCTAAAGGCCCAAACAAAGTAGAAAGGGCCATAATGGAGCTGCCTATCCGCCCAAAAAAGAGCAGAGCGAAGATGTTAACCTTGGTCTAATCCAACCCAAGTCTAAAACCCCAAGCAGGCAGAGCGCCGGCTATTTTGCTCGCCCAATACAAGGGAAATGGCCGCCGCCGACGACGAATTTACTCCTACCGTTTCCGCGATCTCCTCCGACTCCGACGACGACGATCTCCATCTCCTCCTCCCCACCTCCACCGCCACCACCTCCTCATCAGACGAGCAGCTCCATCAATTCCACCTCCCCTCCCTCCCGTCCCCCGTCACCGTCCGTATCCTCCATTCCCGCGGCCTCACCTTCCAGCTCTGGCCCTCCGCCTCCACGCTGATCCGCCTCCTCCCCGCCTCCCTGCACCTCCTCCCGCGCGCCTCCGCCCCAGAGAGCCCACTCAGCATCCTCGAGCTCGGCTCCGGCACCGGCGCCGCCGGCCTCGCCCTGGCCGCCGCCCTACCCGCGCGCGTCGTCCTCTCCGACCTCCCCGTGGCTCTCCCCAACCTCCACCACAACGCCTCCCTCAACGCGCCCCTCCTCGACTCCCGCGGCGGCTCCGTCTCCGTCGTCCCGCTCCCCTGGGGCGACGCCGCAGCGATGGAGGTCGTATCCGCCGCCTCCGCGGCGCCGGCGTCTCGGTTCGACCTCGTCGTGGCGTCAGACGTGGTGTACTACGAGGCATTGGTTGACCCCCTGATGGAGACGCTGCGGTTCTTCGTGAAGGGGGAGGTGGTGTTCTTGATGGCGCACATGAGGAGGTGGAAGCGCACGGACAAGAAGTTCTTCGGGAAGGCGAGGAAGGCGTTCGACGTCGAGGTGGTGCACGAGGACCCGCCGCTCGAAGGGTGGCGCCACGGGCCGGTAGTCTACCGGTTCACCGCGAAGAAGCAGCATGGCAAGAAGTGAAGAAGCTACCTGAAGGTAATGGCTTCCTGTCTGCTTAGGTTCATGCTCTGTTGTTGTTGTTGTTTGTTGAGTGCTAGATTCTACTGTTTGAACTAAACAGAAAATGATTCGTGCGAACAATGTAACATTATGCAACTGTGAACCGAAGTTCGGTTCTATACTGGCTTGGATTTGTCTGGGTACTGTTCTGTTGGTTTAATTTACAGTTGATTCATGGGGCACGATTTAATGGAGTCTAGAATTTCGTGAATTTAGAAGCAGCTTATCAATAATAACGCATAGACATGATCTATGTTTTTTTTCCGAAGGGGAGAGGATCCCCACTTATTGACTATTACGAAGTTTTAGTGGGATATATGAAGGGACTAGGATGCACGAACAGAGACATGAGATTCACTATTTTTTTTTTAAATAACGACATGGGAACACGGTTGTGTGTGTGTATATATATATATATATATATTATTGAATGTTTTTCCACGTGTTTATCAAACAGAAAGTGTAAAATGTTAAAAATATGTACCTCATCGCTCCTGTTCTTTTCAGTTTTTCGTAAAGCTTAACTTCATAACTTCATATTAATACAAGAAATTCATAATTCATTTAACCTGTGAATAGAAAAAACTTGATTAGTAAATATAAGTAACAATATAACAAATACAATGCAACAACAAACACCTAAGTACTTAACAATCTAACATTATAATAACCATCAAATAATTGACAAATGACAGTACAACCAACAATCCAACAAGAAGTAGCCAAGTTCAAACATAGAAAGTTAGAAACTTAAAAGACAGAGTACAACCAACATAGGAGTGTTCCAACTTAAGTTACATAACAAACTCAAATTAAATGCTTATGAAAAGATAGCATGAGACTCTCAGTCTCCTAGACTTCCTCTTGTTCATCCTCATCTGGGTTTACCACATTAGACCCATCTTCAAAAGACACGCTCTCTAACTCTGGTTCTTCAAGAGAGAGATTAGCAACTTTTAGAATGCTGAAACCACTAAGAGATTCAAAGCTATCTCCCCCCACATCCCACATCCTTGCTGCCCCAGTTTTGTAAGATGATGTTCTCCTGGACAAAAGTCTCAAATTATTGTGCACAAAGACCAAATCTTCAGCACGCTCAGGAGTTAGCTTGTTTCTATGCATGCTGTGGATGAAATTATATGTGCTCCAATTCCTTTCGCAGCAAGAAGATGAGGCCAGTTGGTTAACTATTTTGAGAGCCAAACTTTGCAACATAGGAATAGATTGTCCATGATTTGCCCACCAATTCATTAGATCAAGGATCCCTCTATTGTAAATGGAATCAAAGTCATTAAATTCTGCAGAACAAGTCAAAAATCTAGCATATTCCTCTTTAACTTGTCTGAGGTGGTCAAGTATAGGAAAAAAACTTCTTAAAACACTTCATTCTCATTTGTGAAATCTCAAGATCCTTGTTGGGTGTGGGGGGGGGGGGGGGGGTACACGGCCAACACCTTTGTTGATCCACTTCTCACTATAATATCTACAAAAAGAAAAGGAATGTATTAAAACTTTTGCAAGAACTAAATATTAGCAAATAGCAACCACAAATAGATTTTTATATCACCTTGGATTAAGTGAATGCGCCAAGCAATGGAATGGAGTGTTGCCTTTTGCCCACCGATAAACCAATATGCTATGAACAACCGAGTAAAAGGTGGACTCCTCATTATCTTGCTTTCCTTCCCACTTATATATTGCTTTCTTTACATTCTCTATCATTGTGTCCCACATCTCATAAATCAGATGAAGACATGGTGTGTTAGTATCCGCCACACGTAGCATTTCATATATAGGCTCAGTGAATTCAATAATGTAGTTCATCTTGCCCCACCACACATCATTGAGCACTTTGTCTCTCACAAATTGTGCCACCCCGACATTGTCATCTTTGTAAGCCTCCCATGCTTCACTAATTACCATTCTTTGAAGTGCCCTCTTGACCATGCAAAAACGCTTCAACATGACCACAACTAAGGCAAATCTTGTTTCAGCAATGGCAAGCATCTTCAGATTGCTAAACTCATTGAACATTAAAAGCCTCATACCATGGTTCATTATGAAATTCTTGATCATATTAGCATCCTGAGCAATTTCAGTTATCCAATGGCACTCATCAAAGATGAGGACTTCATCATCAATTCTTGGCATTTTAGCAGCACAAATACTTTTCAAAGCAAGATTAAGAGTATGAACAACACAGAGTGTCCAGAAGATGTGATTGTACTTCTGCTGAATAATCAAACCCGCACCTTTGCAATTTGCAGCATTGTCAGTGATGACTTGGACCACATTTCTTGTACCCACTTCTTCAATAATAGCAATCAACTTCTCTGCAATGTACTCCTTTGTCTTCACCTCGCCTTCAG
The DNA here is from genome assembly GCA_036346395.1 of Hsuehochloa calcarea. Classification (NCBI taxonomy): domain Eukaryota; kingdom Viridiplantae; phylum Streptophyta; class Magnoliopsida; order Poales; family Poaceae; genus Hsuehochloa; species Hsuehochloa calcarea. The sequence goes on from CM070606.1 coordinate 35,187,085, forward strand.
CATTGATAGCTCGTAAGAACATCGATGCACTCTCAGAAACAGCGATAAAGTTTATGAGTGGTCGCCTCTGTGCATCCGACCACCCATCTGACCAAATAGTCACTCCCTTTTCAGACCATATGCTCTTTGTCCGCTCTAATAAGTACTCAATCTGAGCCTTTTCTTGTTGAAGAAGAGTGGTCCTCAACTTGTTGTATCCAGGAGGAACATAACCAGAAATGTTGTGGTTTGCTGCGTAGGTATATGAACTTTGATAATGTGAATTTCTGGCTACATTGAAAGACAATCCTGTAAACAAAAAACATAACCCTAAATTAGCTGAAAGCTTCTAAAGGAATTGTGTCAATTGGATAAATTCAAGCAATGCTTTTGATTACAAACCTGAAGAATAAAACATCCTCGCAATCATAGCATCCAGTTGTTGGCGAGTTTCATTGTTGAAAGCTTTCTCCAAAGTTGAGCCTGAAGTTGCCCTCCGCTTAGAACCCATGCTAGATGAAGCAACACTATCAGCAGTACTAGTGATGTTCGTTGGCAAAGGAACATGTCTTGACTTTGTTTTTGCTAACTCCTCTTCGGCCCTTGCAACTTCATTTCTAAGTTGTGTAAGGATAGGTACGGTTACCTTTGGGCACATTTTGATTCCACCATTAGATATTTTAAGCAAATGCGCTTTCACCCTAGAGTAGCTCCCGATGTACACAAGTTTACAATACTTGCATTTGAATCTCACGTTACCTCCACCTCCTCCACCAGTCCTCTCTAGGCACTCGACATGATTCCACAATGGAGTCTTCACATTCTACTGCTAAGCATTTGAGCCAGCCGGTTCCATCTTGTATTTCTGCTGAAATGATACTTGTATTTCAGTTGGCATTACATAATGATAGTCTAATACTTGCAGTATGCCAGTATGCACAACAGCACAAGCAGTCAAGCACTCACCACTGCTATTATTGTCATAGCAGCATAATTGGATCACTAGTTTGTTCTCTCCAGTATTTGAGCCATGACAAAGTAATGGATAAATTTGGATCTGTAGAGTGTAGACTCACCGAAAGTCCAAATCTGGCAGCAGCAGCAGGAGCCGGGGAGCAGCAGCAGGAGGTGTCCGGGAGGAGCAGCCGAGCAGGGATAGGCGTCGGCGCAGGCGCGGTGCAAAGAACAACGGTGTCGCGAACGTCTGAAGGAGGAGGCGGCGTCGCGAACGAGGCGAAGGAGGCGTCGCGTCGGCGCGGCGAACAGCGTCGCGAACAGGCGAAGAGCGCGGCGTCGTCGCGAGCGGCGAACAACGTCGGCGTAAGGCGGCGGCGGCGCGCGATCCACAAAGCGCGTCGGCCCCGGGTAGCTGCGGCTGCGGGGACGGGGCGAGATGGCGGCGAGAGTGAGATGGGGAGAGCCGGGAGGAGGGGTAGGGTTAGGGAGATGGGCCGATGAACAGTGCGTTGATTGGGCCGATACGTGTCCGACACGCGGCCAAACGTGTCCGAATTTATTTTTATTTATTTTCGCGATATAAATTTCTGACACGCTTAGAATACGTGTCGGAGCCGTGTCCGTGTTCGACACGGTGTTCGACACAAACACGACGTATTACAGACGTGTCGGTGCTTTGGAGTGAAGGGATGAGGAGAAGAGAGATTTCCAGGCGAAGATCACGTGCCGATATCTAGGTAGCATTTTCTCCGGCCATAGCGTTACATCTTCAATACATGATTGACATGATCTACGAGGTAGTTGCTTGGCAAGGTACCTTTCAAATTTTGTAGTTGGGCATGACAAAGTTCATGTTGCTCAATGCTAGTGTGGCTTCGTACTTGTACGTCAAATGATGTTGGACCTCGAGTGAAGAGCTTAATGACATGATGCCTCTGCATCTTAGGAAGGGATCATGACATTTGAGACCTTATTTTACTTCACATAGACTGTTCTTTCACTCCATCTTTTGTTCTTTCTTTCGGTACTCGAGTCAAAGCACCAAAATTCTATACCTACTATTTTCAGTTGAATTGTTTATTTTTTAGTGGTTAGTTCCTTTTGTTATGGGAGTAGAAATATATTTACGTAGTTCCTTTTGTTATGGGAGTAGTAATATATTTAATTACATATTTCCTTTTGTTACGGGAGTAGAAGTATTTACATCATGGTTGCATGAGGAACGAGACCTTGTCAACGTTATAGTGGACGGTTCCAAACACTTGGGTAGTTTGGTGTAAGGCCAATTCAGAAGGGCTCATCCAGATCTAGTAGAAACTGAACATATGCAGGAAAAATATAGGTTCAGTAGTGCGTGTTCATTGCATGATTGCATCTATGGTACATGGCTCCTCAGAACAGGCCTTCACCTGATGTAGTGCAAGAATTTAGCTTGATTTGTATCAGCATGTGATTAAATATCCTATACAAAAACAAAGCTTTCTTATCACATAGAAATGAGCGAGACAAGAACTGTCAGCACAATAGCATTGACTCTAGGTGAACATCATAAATTCGTCCAGGACAGCGCAGATACATAGAAATAGTTTTTGCCAAGAGCATTTCATTACTTATGTTCTATAGGCAGCCAATGTATACAGTATACACAAGTAATTGAATCAACAACAATATCCAGCTAGAGTCAATGACGACATCTTTTACAGTTTAACTTTAGCGCCTCCCAAATACAGTCGGCATCATACAAAAGCAAACATATTGAGCACATATAAAGGAGGCCGACATACTTAGTAACCCACCTCTGCCAACCGAACAGAGGGAGTTGAACTAGAAGCACTGGACGAGGTTGTCTTGGCATAACCATTGGACCCCTCCAGTTCCTTCAGTGTCCCATCAGATGAGGTGTATGAAAACCTGCATAGAGAAATTGGCGGTGCAAAGTACATCGCCACGGGCATCTTTGGCGGAAGGCTTGGCAACGGTGCTTCAAACTTGAGCACACTTATGACCTGGCGAATTGAAGGTCGAAGATTGTAATCCGGGTGTGCACACCAAAGACCGACAACAATCAAGCACACAGCTTCTCTCTCTTCAAACACACCATCAAGCCTCCCATCAACTGCATTAAGAATCTCGTTACCTCCATAGAGATCCCACACCCATTGAACCAATTTGATCTTGTCGTCGTCTTCCTTCAGCACAATGGGCCTCCTTCCACATGCAATCTCCAATGCAAGGATGCCAAAGCTGTACACATCAGATTCTTTGCTTGCTTTGCCAGTGGTGACGCACTCTGGAGCCAAGTAACCCATTGTCCCGGCTATCACTGTAGTCTGTGAGCCTCGGTCGTGGTCGACAAGCCGTGCGAGCCCAAAGTCACCAAGCTTAACATTGAATGCAGAATCAAGCATCACATTGCTCGGTTTGACATCACGGTGCACAACACATTGCTCCCATTCCTCGTGGAGGTACAGGAGGGCGGATGCAACGCCGATGGTGATCTTGAACCGCAATGGCCATGTTAGCAGGTTGCCATTGTCGTAGAGGTGTGTGTCCAGGCTTCTGTTTGGCATGAACTCGTACACGAGCATGAACTCTCCGTGCTCATGACACCAGCCCACAAGCTGCACAAGGTTCCGATGTCTCAACCGGCTGATGATCTTGACCTCAGAGATGTACTCCTTCCTCCCCTGTGTCGACCCTTTTGCAACTCGCTTTATGGCAATGTCGAGGTTTTGATCCTTCAAGAAGCCCTGGTAGACTGCACCGAATCCTCCTTCTCCAAGCTTTCTCTCCAAAGCAAAGTTCTTTGTGGCGCCCACGAGCTCGTTGTATCGAAATCTTCTCGGACCCCTACCTTTCTCAAACTCACTGTCAATGGACCCATCATACTCTAGCTTCTCTTCTTCCTCCTTTCTTGATCTCCTAGTCCTTCTAAAACATAGGAAGCACCAAACCAAGCCCACAGAACAGACCACACCACTTATGCTAGTAGCCAAGCTTATGACCAATACACTTCTCATCTTCTCAGTCTTCATCAGCTGCAAATCGGTAGAATTGAATTCCCAGTAAAGTATCTGATGAAGCTCAATAAATCTACCCGTGGAAGCCGAGAAACCAATGGCCACTTTGTCTGGAAGATATTTTCTGAGATTAACTGAATAAGATAGACTGGAGTTGCCACTGAATTGTGGGTTGTCCAGGTACGTCAAGAAGACACTCAAGTTCCTGGAGCTGGCCTGGTAAGTTACCCACGCGTTGGCTATCCGACCATCATTTATGCTACTTTTCCACGTCACCTTGGCTGCGGATACAATCGAATGGATGTTGATTCCCACATGGTTGTCGTCTGGATCCCATGTGTTCTTGTGGCTGTCAAACTCAACAGCCACGATCTGGTTGGATGGGTCATTCTGATCATTACTATTGCTGAAGAGGCCAAGATAGCCGTCACTTGAGTTATTGGGAACCACAGAAGGGTACGATGAGAGGAAGAAGGCTAGGCCGTCACCGTATAAACTGCTTCTTGTGGCGGCGGATATCTTGAATGTGAAGCGGGTTGTGAAGTCGGCTAACTGACCTGTGGTGCTATCCCAGAGAGGCACTGGATCGGTGTAGACTGCTCGGCCTACACTGTTAGTGATCTGGTCATTCAGCTCGTCCTTGGTGAGCTTTATCACCTTGTTGTAGAAGGCATCCTCCTGGAGCTGGATTGGGGCCGATGCGTTCTGGTTCGGTTCGGTGAAGTTCAGCTTGAAGGACAGAGGACTGACAAAGGCAATATTGAAACTGAAGGATAGGAAGAACTGAAGAGTCAAGATGCAAGTTCTTGTGGCTCTTGATCTCATGACTGGAGAGAGTGGGAGGGAGGGAGGGAGGGAATGGAGGAGAGGAACAGAAACAACTTTTGCAGAGCTGAGAAGTTGTTACATATGCATATTGCTGTAAATAACTAAGAAATTCTCAACTTAGTCAACCCTTGATTGCCTCATACACACTTGCTGTTATTTTGGGTGTCGTACTGCCGGCCTGTCAATACTCTACGCGCTGAAAAGACAAATGTAAGCCACAGGAGAAGCAGCTCAAATTTGGAGCTTATGTTGGTGGAGCTCTCCGCTCAAATTTGGAGCTTATGTTGGTGGCGCTATCTGAATCTGTAAAATAATGGTGAACTATGAATTGAGCTTTTCAATAGGCGAGACAAGGTTTGGTTTGCATCGCCATTGCCGGCCGAGATTAGGGAGAAGAACAAATAGCAACATGAAACGAGGTCAAGGATATTCCACCCAAATGTTGTTTTGTTGGTAGCCGGCAGAAAAGGATTATGTTTGCTTTCAGCAAAATGGAACAGGTATTACCTGTGGCAGGGCTCAAGTGTGATATCCCTGGACTGAGTTCAAACATATTCCGCTGAAAAGAAGGTTTCTTTTTTATCTGACACCTATGCTTACCAAACTGGATCATGCTGTAATTTGTTTTCCATATAATTCAATGTGGCGTAACAATTTCATGCAATACAGGAGAGTTGAGTACTATCTGTATATAATTTGCTTGCTTTAGGGATCATCGCAATGATAACTAATAAATATTTCTTACAGTTTTCTCCAGTTGGTACATCAATATGCTGCCAAATAAGTGCAAAAGAACAATCACAACAAACACACAAAAGACACGATGATTTGTCTATAAGGTTCGGCAAAGCTTACATCCCTGGAAGCCGAATCTCGGCGACTCCATCTATACGAGGAGTTTTTTTTTCATGATTAGAGTTACAAGAGGTCGGTATATATTTATACTCCCCTCGTACCCCCAGTAGACAATATTTTATAATCCCACATAACTGCGTCTCCAACACCTGTAGGGCTATGTTTGGAAAGCGACGCTATGCTTTCCAGACACAGTCTCTTTCTTTCACCTTGTCATATATAAGCCATACACAACACAACAATCATACCATATTAAATGTTGAGTATGATGATTCATATACTAATCAACTAGGATATAGAGAAGTGTGTTATAAGGATTCCTACATAGATCCTAATAGAATTAGGGTTCCTATTTCTTTTTGGAGAAGAATTAGGGGGCATTATATAAAGCCATGAGGGATAGTCATGGAGAACACAAGCCACAAACCAACTCATTCAAGGGAAGAGGTGCACGGGAGGATTAGGGACTATATGTTATTATTTAGCACTAAATTCTTGTATAGGGCAAGAATCCGAGGGTCATAAAAGGTTTGAGAGGGTTATGAGAGAGCAATAATCCCTTATACTCTTTTGAGGTTGTGCTTAAGTAATTTACGGTCGGCTTCGCCAAATCTCTCTCTCTCTCTTCGTGATTATTTCGTTGCTGTTATTTGGTTCTCTCTATGAGATTCATCTACTTTATCCTTGATACTGTGCACACTTGTGCCGTTTATCAGAAACTCTGATTCAATCTGGGGCTGCTGCGCATAAGAAGGGGTATCTGAAAGAAATGTAACACTTAAATTAATCTAAATGATAATAAGCATTAATCAACAGTAAATTATAGACTAATTAAAAACAAATGCCAACACAGTTTAATACAAGATTATATTATCAAAAGTTTACAATGGGGTTTCTAAAGCGAAAATAAAATATTAATACAAGCTCATAGTTAATTACAAGAATTCTTTACATTGTAATAATGAAAATTACAACAATGATTTAAAATTACAAATGAAACTCTTGCATGCTTGGTAGCTTCAAACCGTTGCATCTTCTTTTCCTTGTATTGCCAGTAAGTAGAGCCCTTTCCCTACCAATCCAAGATCCTACCACCATTCCTTTCCATTGTTAGTAAAAGCCAAAAGACTGAAAGCAAACCAAGACCAAATAAAATGGAGTAGAGGAAAGAAAGAAGTGTTGTCAGGTAGCGAGAAGCTCATCGAGGTTCCCAAACTGTCCGGGGCCAGTTGACATCCTCTCACTCTCATGGGTTTCATCATCCGTCAATAGAAAAAAAATCCAACACCCACTTTTCCTGATTTACCTCAGCCGCAGAAAATCCAAACAACAGTGATTTATGGACCATCGGTCCAAGCCTATCAACCAGCCAAACAGTCAGCAAAGAGAGAAGATGGGATAAGGTGAGGGCATTATAGGCAAGACACAAGAGGGAGAGAGAGGGAGCAGCAAACCAAAGCTCTAAATAAAAGTCGCCAACACTCATAGCCAAGCCACTTTGCTCCCCTCTACAACCAGCCGAAACCACAAGCAAGCCACCATTGTCACCACAAGGAAGGAACTAGAGAAAGCAAACCGAAGTAACTCCATCAGTACCCACAACCAACAAGAGGAAGTCGAGGAAGGAGACCAGGAGGCAAAGAGTGGAGAAGGTAGAGGAAGGCATGCGATGACCAAGGCCACCAGTGGACTGCCACGACAACCATTGGACCGACCAAGCCTCCAGCAAACCCGCTAATCCCCGACCAACTGCAAATCAGGTAAACCCACATGTTAACCATTCCCATACCTCTTAGCATCACACACAACACTCGCATTGCACACAGCCACAACCGACAAGGCAAGGTGACCAGGAGAAAGGCACACCATGCCTCAGTCGGCGTTGATACCACACTGTCAGTGGTAAGCCCGCTAGAGCCACCGAGCGCCCTCGAGAGCGGGAATGAGCTCCCCGGCGCAAACCCCACCCTGAGTACCGTCACGACAACCCTAACTAGCTACCCCAAGCATGCATGGTAAAAATAGAATAAGAATCTAAACTAAAATTTGACAAAGTATGAAAAGGAGAAAAGGAAGTAATTAAGGACTAAGGTCGAAGCCATGGAACAAGCCCAGGAAGCATGCACTACAATCCCCAGAGCCACCACCGAAACCTAGATGAGGCTAAAACCCATCGAAACCTCAGGCCATCACCAAGCTTACCATGTCCAGCAAGCCACAACAGAAAGCCCTAGAGCCACCATCGAAGTCAAAGGAAGCATGCCACCATCATGCATCATCAAGCCCAGGAAGCCATAAGTTCACCACACCACCAAAACTCACAGAACAATCAAGCCTCAAGCTCACCACACCGCCACCAACCCTCACCACCGAAACCCACCGAAGCCCCAAGCACCATGCCCAGAACAACCAAGCCACCACCGAAGCCAAGCCACCACATGCCATCACCAAAATCCCCTGAATCCATCAACAGTACCACCAACCGACCACAAATCAATTGGGGATAAATCGTCATAATTGGAACAAGTAGTAAAAGTAAAAGGTAAAGGGAAAACCATCGGGTAGCCAAGAAGCAGTAGCAACCGAGGGCCGGAGGAGAGGTAGAAGCCGGAGGAGAGGAAGGAGCTCTATGAAGGCAACCAAGGCGGCGAGATCAAACTGGTGAAGAAGGCGACCGTAGAAGCCCCCAGGAGGCGCCCGTAGCATGGCGGCGTAGATCCGGAGTAAGACCGGTGGAGGGGAGCAGCAGGAGCACAACCACACTCGGACGGTGCCAGATTTGGATGGGAGAGGAGGAGACCCACCGAGGAGAAGAGGGGAGAGGAAGAGTGCGAGTGTGTGCTGTGTTGAGTGCTCGTGTGTGTAGTGCTGTGTGTGTTGTGTGTGTAGTGCTGAGTGCGCGCGCGTGTGTAGTGATGTGGTGCGCGCGCGTGTGTAGTGCTGTGTGTGTTGTGTGTGCAATGTTGTGTGTGGGTGCTGTAGTGTTTTATGTTGTGTGTTGTGAGTGCGTGTAGTGTTTTGTACTTTGGCGTGCGAACGTATATCGTTAGACTAGGATGGTTTAATGTTGGAAGAATCTAAGGACCCGGATAAAAGAAGCCTAGTATTTTTGTTTCGAGCCAACCCAAGCTAAAGGTGAGCACGTGTGAGTTCCGCGACCTTAGGATCTAAAGCTAACAGGCCGTAGGACAATAGCCGTTGGGAAGCACTAACCTAGCAGGGATCAAAAAAATTAAATTAAATTAAAATCTACAGAAAAAGGGAGCAGCGAGTTAATGTAGGCATAATAGTGAAGGGATACGGGTAGGCTACACTAGCTGGCAATTCAAAATCTACCATGTAAACCAGGATGCTATGCAAGCAAGAGATCATAGATTGTTACCACTAGACGCGCAACATAACAAAAGAAGAGTTGGAGCAGCCCGATCCAATATCGAGTGCATCGATGAAGTAGCCGTAGTCGATCGTTCAACGTCCTCGATGCCGATCGTCTCCTCCAGCAACCAATCACATTCCTTGTGAAGATCATGGATCGTCCTCGTCCAGTATAATAGCAATCACAACAGTGGCTCTACTGTATCCACACGTTCAGGGATGGAATACCATACACCGGCCTGCTAGCACCAACTCGCACGGTAGGGGTCTCAAGAAGATAGTGGCTAGGGTTTTGTTTGAGCAACTCACGTCACGTGTGTGTTTCCCAATAGCCTCATGCATTCCTTATATAGAGCCCATGACGGATCCTATCAGAACGCGTTTGTTCCAACCGGTTAAGTGGTTTATGCGTAATCGGTTGTGACTCAAAAACTCTTTTCCGACCACTAGTCGTTAGCGGTTCCTAGCAGGACATAACGATTCCCGAATACACATAAATTATATTGGACGAACCTTAATGCAACATGATCTACGAGCAAGTCCTTATCACTTATGACTAGCTCATATCTCTATACGACCAGTTTATATTTAGTCACGACCAGTTCGTAACTCTTTACACCAGGTTTTGACCACTTATAGATTATGTTCAACTAGTCTACGACTAGCTCATATCTCCATACGACTAGTCCGTATCTGGATCGAACTGAACGACCTACTTGTGTATTCTCCCTTTACAACACGATATCTGGTTGAACTCCATGTGAGATAATTTGTCATCCATAAACTATTCAATACTTTATCGATCAAGTGACAGATAACTTTATGTGGTGGACTCTTCGACCACTAGTGGCATGACCATGCACTTTCTTTATCCGATCACATTGAGGGGCCCAGAGATATCTCTCCTGTTATGTTAGAACGGATAAAGCCCATATCCGACCAGTTACATTCTTTCGCATGTTTCATAGTATATCCGAAAGCTACATTTATAACTACCCAGTTACAGAGCAGCGTTTGGCAACCCCTAAGTGCACTATTACATATGTAGGAAATCATGCTAATCTCAGGTCGAAGGATTATACATCATCATTGCTTGAGACCATCTGATGACACATAAAATCATATAATCTCAATAGTATCTCAAGGTGGGTCAATCCAATACCATGTTCTCTAACATGTATTCACATTATTGATTCTATATCTTTATATCCATGACTGGTGAAACATGGTCATCAATCAATACATGTGCTAGTCGGTAAGATTACTAGTGTTTCGACCAGAGACATTCGACTAAAGATACATTTAGAACGACATCATATAAGTAAAGAGCTTTACCAACAAGTTACATACCTGTTAATCTTTATAACCAATGATTCATTCAAGGAACATAATAACATTTATTATATAACTCATAAACATAGACGTGATACAATTATTTCTATGATTACCTCTAGGGTATATCACCAACAGTCTCCCACTTGCACTAGAGTTAATAATACAGGTATCTAATACTCATGGCTCTTGTGTTCACCTTGTGCTTAGGTTGTGAGAGAGGCTTTGTCAACGGATCAGCAAAGTTCAAATCCATGTGCACTTTGTATATCTTCACATCACCTCTTTAAACAATATCACAAATAATGTGATATAGTCGAAGTATGTGTTTGGACTTTTGATGTGATCTAGGCTCCTTAACTTGTGCAATGACTTCATTATTATCACAATACATATCCATTGGACTAGAAGCACTAGCAACCACACCTAGTTCAGTAATAAACTTCCTAATCTATACGACTTCTTTTGCAGCTTTAGAAGCCGCAATGTACTCAGCCTCAGTTGTAGAATCAGTAACCGTTATTTGCTTAGAACTTTTCCAACTCACTGCTCCTCCATTAAGACAAAACACAAACTGATGAGGATATCCTGACTACTTATGAACAACAGGCACAATTGTTTCTTAACAAGTTTCTTTGTGTTTTCCGTGAGAATTGGATACTACGTAAAAGCAATACTTTGTGCATTCTCAGGTTTGACAAACCTAAAGTCTTTGGAACCGAGAGGGAGGCCGAAGCCAAAGCAATAGAGGAGCACAAGGAGGAGGGTAACCATATTTGTTGCCTAGTGATGAAGAACAAGAAGGTTAAAGCGGTTGGGAAGGAGAAAGTCAAGCTGCCCATGCGGCTGATCAAGGACAAAGGAAGCCGTGTGATGGGAGAGCAAAAGGGGAGGAAGCCCAAGAACTTAAAGCTCAAGTTTTGGATAAGATTTTCAAGCCCAAATCAGATCTCCCATAACCCCAACCGAAATCAAATTCGAAATCAACTCAGAATCAAATTCGGATTCGGAATCAGCATCAAATTTGGATTCGGAATCAGCAGGACAGTCCGGAATAAAACGGTCATAACTTTCACAAACGGAGTCCGATTCGAGTGTTCTTGGGCTTGTTGGAAAGATAACTTCAAGCCCGATCCAAAGGATCCTCCCTCACTCCGAAATTCCTTATAGATCAAAAGATATGATCGAATCAATGTGACGGTTGTAAAATCAGAGTTTCCTTTTCTGTTTTGGAATGTGTCGGAATTGGAGTAGGACTCCAAATCCGAATTAGAGTAGGAGTAAGGCCTCTTGGCCAGCCATGAGGAGGAGTAAGGCCTCTTGGCCAGCCATGAGGAGGAGAAGGGGCACTATATATTGAGAGGTAGACCCCCATTGTAACCTCGGACCACGTTTGAGAAAAATCAATCTACTAAAGTTTTCGAGTTTAGCTTTGCTACCAAAATTCCATAGGGAATTTGGAGTGTCTTCTTCAATTAAGATCGTTCAGCCTTTCCGCTGGGAATTGGGTGCACGATAGATCTTCGCTTGGTGGTCGGCGAAATCAACACGAGTGTGTTTTGGCGGATTAAAGAGTGTTTGTCCCTTGCACTGGTATTGGAGGATCATTACAATTCATCAAGACTCCCGTGAGTATCCATCCTACGTCGAGAAGATCGGGCGACCCCGTATCACAAACCCAGACCGCGATATGAAATTATCATTGTCGGTTTGGAAGCTAGCATCGGTGTAACAATTTACGACCAACTCTTCCTCACGACCATAAACAATGAATGCATCCTTAGTCCTTCTCAAGTACTTAAGAATATTCTTGACTACTATCTAGTGACCTTCACCTGGATCTAACTGATATCTGCTCGTAACACGTAGAGCATACGACACATTTGGTCGTGTACATAGCATGGCATACATGATAGATCCAATAGCTGAAGAATATGATATTCTACTCATTTTTTCTCGCTCATCAGTGGTTGAAGGACACTGATTCTTGCTAAAATTAATTCTATGTGACATGGGCAAGAAACTTTTCTTAGAATCTTGTATGTTGAATCGCTTCAACACCTTGCCAATAAGTCACTTGCCCTCTCACCTCTAGTCGTGAAAGGTGCCCTTGTTATTTTGCCAAGTAAACAAGATTCACATGTTTCAAATGATTCAAAATCAAATGAGTTTAGAAGACCATCTTTATAGAGCTTCATCACACGCTTCTCATTTATATGACCTAGACGACAATGCCAAATGAAAGTGAGATTCAAATTATTAGGTTGAAGTCTCTTAGTATTAATGTTATAGACACACATATCCTTAAGATTCAAAACATATAATCCATTCATCAATAGAGCATAGACATAAAGTATATCTTCAAAATAAATTAAACAATAATTGTTCTTTATTCTGAACTCATAACCCTCTGCTCCTAAACATGAAGCAGAAATAATATTTTTGCTTAAGATAGGAACATAATAACAATTATTTAATTCTATAACTAATCATGAGGGTAAAACTAATGGTAAAGTGCTAATAGATAATGCCGCAACTCTCGCTCTATTGCCCACGCGAAGATCAACCTCGCCTCTTGCCAAACTTCTACTCCCTACATCGAATTGCAAATATGAGCAACCGATCTGGTATCAAATACCCAAGAACATGTAGGAGAAGTGGTAAAATTAATTTCTATAATATTTATATCTGAACTGGAAGTCTCACTTCCTTTGTTCTTTTTCATTTATGTCAAGTACTTCTTGCAATTTCTCTTCCAATGCCCAGTCTCATGAAAATGGTAGCATTCTGTGTCAGGCTTAGGACATATCTTAAGCTTCTCAAGCTTAGCCTTGAGACTCTAGATCTCATCTTGAGTCTTTCCTTTGCCCTTTGTCCTTTTCCTGAGACTTACCCTTCTTCTTGAAGCTAGTAGTCTTTTGAACCATCGTCACATGATTAGAACTTTTGTTGATACTCTCCTCAGCACCTTTAAGCATGCCATGCAACTCGGTCATTGACTTCTTCATACCATTCATACGAAAATTCAATATGACGGGTTCAAAGCTCGTAGGGAGCGATTGGAGGATCACATCAGTAACCAGCTCTTGACTAAGGAGAAAACCAAGCTTTTCTAAGCTCTTAATGTAACCAATCATTTTGATCACATGAGGACTGATTGGGCTACTTTCTGACAGCCCACAAGAAAATAATGCATTTGAGGTATTGTACCTCTCTGCCCTTGCTTGATCATGAAACATACCTTTCAGACCCACAATCATATTGTAAGTGTCTGTGGTCTCATATTGTTTATGAAGCTCAGAGTTCATGGTGGTAAGCATAAGACAGTGTACATCAACTGTGTCATTGCAATGCTTCTCGTAAGCATTTTTTGTAGTACGAGTAGCATCAGTATTTAGTTCCTCGGGATAGGGACCATCTAAAACATATTCCTTCTTTTCTTGTTTGAGAACAATTCTCAGATTACGAAACCAGTCAATGAAGTTAGTTCCATTCAGCTTTCTTTATCAAGAATATATCACAAGTTAAAGGTAGGTGTGGAGGAAGTATTAGGTGCCATGATCTATAACAGGAAATATGTATATGAAAAAAATCAACACTATATTTATGTAAGATCTTCTATTAAACACTTTAATAAAAGATACTCCCACTATATGTTCTGCGACCAGTTTTTCCCTCTAGCTTCATATAGTGGGTCCAAGATCCATATATCATTAAGTCCTAGTGAGATTTGACACCACTGCTAGAAACCTAGTGATTTAGGTAAGCAACCCTTGGCTAATCATATCTCATATAGCTCTTGTTTGTTGGATGGCATCTCTATGCCTCGACGCCCAACACTATTGATGCACCACGGAGGTCTTGACTGTCCCGATCTTTTGATGAGAAGGTAAATTTGGTGGAAGTCGCTCAACTCTCACGATCCTGGCGTTGAATTCGTAAGGCCCGAAATCACGTAATCGCTAACTGCTCGACAAGTCGTTATCAACTGTACACGAATACCCGAATGACCTGATCATAAAGATCAATCGCTGCATACACCGAAGAAGCACGCAAGAACAAGGTGAAACATAATATGATGTATTGCAAATATTGGTGAAAGTACTGATAAGGTGGGATTCCGAATAAGGATCTTGACTGGGTGGTTTAGTCGACACACGCAGAAGATACAAGTTGCAACGAAGGCGAACTGAACATAAATGAAATCCGAGTTCTAGCAAAAGGGAGGCTGCGGCTCCTATATGGGGAGACAACCGGGGGTGGCAGCCAGGGAAGTGGATGCACACCCCGAGTGTTACAAGGTCCATGGGCCCAAGTGGAGGTGGCGCAACACCTTTTTGACTCGGACTCAGAAATAGTACTGGATTGTTTTAGTGATTATAGTGCGCTCAAAAGGAATTTGGAGGTGGGATCAGAACCGTTGGAAAGAGGGCGAGATAAGCTTTCCATCAAGTACTTGTGGGCCTCCAACGGACTTTGTATGCGAAAGTTATACACGTTTAAAGTCGGTGCTATCTCCGAAGTCCGAATTGGATTGCACATGCTTCCCTTCACGATCAGCTCCTAAGTTCCTGATTAAAAGAACATCATATGCATTAGTTAGCATCATATTCTTATTAGAAACAAAATATACTCCTAGAAATAAAGTTACCTGATAGTTCAATTGACGTGCATGAGCTCTGGTGATTGGACCCTGCAAGTGCATAGGTTCAGCTGTGTCATAAGGAGTGTTGGGTGTGTGCATGGAAGTGATGTCCTCATCAACTATGCCCCAAGACCCAAAAACTGTTTTGATAGCCTTGTTAGGTTAAACTAATACTATGCATATGGGTATCTGACACACACCCAATCTTATTAAAATAGTTAATGGCACCCTACTTTAGTAGGCCTACTAATTAACAATCAAAATCATGATAGACGTAGCAATTGAAAAGTCATCAAATTTACTTAATTTTTCTTGAGGGATACTACTCTATCATGTTAAAACATCTAATGATAAAACATGATTAATAGCATAACAGGAATAAAATAAATATTCATATATAATCATATTAAACTGTAAAATAGTATGACCCTTAACATGATAATCTCTATCACATGCTTCATGTCCATCTAGCCATCATGCTTGAAATCACCTCATTCATCTACTAAGCAATTACTCCTAAAAGCTAATAATGAATTACATATGATAATATCAAGAATCACATGTCAGTACACAGACCGTTATACAATAATATGTAGTTCGATGGCTATCACACAACATGACACACATGCCATATAGAATCGATACATGCATCAATACACAATGGGCTATACTATTCACATCAATCCATGTCATAGGTGTTATGCACTACTACACATGTAGGAAGCCATGCTGATCTCAGGTCGAATGATTACACATCATCATTGCTTGAGACCAACTGATAACACAAAATCATAACAATCTCAATAGTGTCTCAATGTGAGTCAATCCAACACCATGTTCTCTAATATGTGTTCACATTATTAATTCGATATCCCTATATCCATGACCAGTGAAACATGGTCATCAATCAATATATGTGTTGGTTGATAAGATCACTAGTGTTCCAACTAGTGACATCCGACCAAGGTTACATTTATAGCGACATTATATAAGTTAAAGAACTTCACCAAAAAGTCACATATTTGTTAATCTTTATAACTGATAATTCATTCAAGGAACATAATAATATTTATTCTATAACTCATAAACATAGACGTGATACAATTATTTATATGACTGCCTCTAGGGCATATCACCAACAAATAGCACCCCAAACAACTAAGTATTTCTGTTATACGCGTATGCTGTATAATTGCAGAAGATGAATCGACTCAGGAAGGAGTAGCTGATCCAGGATTCGTTGGCGCCAAGCTTTACTACGAATACAAAGGCTATTCTCTTGACCATCAACCTAGTTATATTAAATGTAAAAGTTACCTTTTGTATCATCATTATATATGTGCATTAAAAGTATCTCTCAAATCAAATCGGATAAAAGAGATAAGAGAAAAGAGATGAAGTATGAGAAAAGAGTATTACAGCTAAGACGAGCAGCTAGACTGTAAGAGTAAATATTAGGATGGTAAAGGGGGCCCTGGGCAGGAAAGGGAGGGTAGGTGGGACCCTTTACATATGGATAATACATAAGGACCAACAAAACTCTCACTCGGATAATGGACCGTATTTAAGTGCCAACCATTTTTCCGTCTTCGGCGGACAAAAAATGCTATCTTGTTACGTTACTATACTCTCCATATCGGGTAAGTAATATAATGTGAGAGTGATGGAGGAACTCAGGACCGGTAGCGTAAGTCCGGAAGTGAGGGATCCAAGGTGCATATATTAGCGCTGGTGGGGTGAAGGGATAACTGGCCCAACCAATACTATTGGAAATCGGTGGAGGATTGGGTAAGCATCCCAGGACACCGACAGAAAATAGATGGGTGTATACTTAATCACGTAACATGGAAAATATTCTGTACTTTAAACTTGACACTGCATCAGAGGAAATGCAAGAGACCTAGCTTAAAGAGGGCTCGGGGTAGCTATTGGTACAGTGGCATAAGCCTGCGCAGTTCTAAATAAAACTATGAATTCATGCTTGTCTCCAGGATTAGAGGCTACGGTGACCGCTAGGGGTCTATCTTCTCACCAAGTGATAAGTAGTATTTTTAGAATTTAAAACTTGCCACTTAATTTGGTAAAGTATTTTCTAGAGAAAGATATGAATTAGAAAATATGATAATCAACAGAGAAGAAGTCATAAAGTGCATCCTTGCTAATAAATGCTTACTGACTACACTAGTACTCATTCTTGCTATTACTTCCTTTGTTAGATCTTAGTCCAACCGAGGATTATCTTGAGTGGTATGAAGGGTACACAGGTATTGATGAGGTCGTAGGAGGCGAGGGCGCTTACTACGAGGACCCATGTGAGGTGGACACCCTATTCGGCGAGTGGGACGAATAAATGTTCGGCGGAGTAGGGCAGGCAAGCGAGGCGTTTCATCCTGTTTTTGCAGTTGTAATTAAGTACTTGTATTAAAGACCATAGACTTGCGTGGCTGCATGCTATAATAAAGTACAATTTCTATCTTATTATTCTGATGCATTAACTTTGGTAAGGCTTATTATTCGTTGGAGCGGTGTCCTACCGAGCAGACGAATAATAATTCACTTGCTTAAGTGTCACAAAATCGAGTATAAAAGTCAAGATTTACGGTATCAGAGTATAAAAAGTGGTATAAGAGCCAAGACCGATTAATCAGATTTACGAGAGGGTCGGCAAAGCATCGAGTGTCACAAAATCAAGATCGATGTCTATGATGTGGAACCAAGTGGAGAAATTTGACGACGGAGGAAATTCCAGCGTGTTGCAATGTGTGGTGGAGGATGTCCTTATACAACAAGTGTTAATCGATGCTCTTGAAAGGAATAAACCGGAAAAGACGTTCGATGAAGACTGGAAGATGATGGAGTGGAAGATTGTTAGTACAATTCGTCTGTCACTCCGATGAGGTAAAGTAGTCGGTGATTAGGGAGAATTCACCGAATAAATCATGGAATAACTTAAAAGAATTGTATATGGCAAAATCGCTGACAAACCGGCGGGTGTGAATGTGCCATCTGTTCAGGTTGCACATGGAGGAAGGCACATGGTTCGTTGACTATCTCAATGTCTTCAATAAGTTTATTATACAATTGACTAGTGTGGATGAGCAAATTAAGGAGAACAACAAGATAGTCATATTGGTGTCATCTCTACCACCATCATGGGAGCAATTGGTGATGAATATTCTCGTTGGGAAAAGCACTCTCAACTTTAATGAGGTAGTGACCTCCAAAGCACCGACACGGCAGTAATGTGCCGTGTCCGTGTCGGACACCGTGTCGGACACGGACACGGCTCCGACACAGCTCCGACACGTATTGTAAGCGTGTCGGAAATTTGTGTCGCAAAAATAAATAAAAATAAATACGGACACGTATCGGACACGTTCGGCCGCGTGTCGGACACGTATCGGCCCATTCATTCGGCCCAATCAAAGCACTGTTCATCCGCCGGCCCATCTCCCTAACCCTAACCCTACCCCTCCTCCCGGCTCTCCCCATCTCACTCCCGTCGCCATCTCACTCCCGCCGCAGGCCGCAGCTCCCAGCCGCTTGCATGCCGCGCTGCTGCTGCCGCGCTGCTGCGGCGCCGCGCCGCCTCGCTTGCGTTGCAGCGCGCCGCCTCCTTCGCTGTTCGCGGCGACGGTGCGCTGCTGCGCTGCGCTGCGCCCGGCGTCGCCGCCTCCTTCGCTGTTCGCGCCGTTGCCGCTGCGCGCGCTGCGCAGGCGCGCGCCGCCTCCTTCGCCTGTTCACCGACGCCGTTGCCGTCGACACTGTCGCCGCTCCTGCACCGCGTCGCCGACGCGCTTGCGCTGCGCGCGCCTATCCTGCTCATTTGCTCCTCCGGGCGCCTCCTGCTGCTGCTTCCGGCTCCTAGCTGCTGCTGCCAGATTGGACTTTCGGTGAGTCTACACTCTGAGATCGAGTTTGGACTTTTGTTTGATAAACACGTGGAAAAACATTCAATAATATATATATATATATATATATATATATATATATACACACACAGCCGTGTCCCCGTGTCGCTATTTTTTAGAAAATGGTGAATCCCGTGTCCGACACGCGTGTCCGTGTCCGTGCATCCTAGGTAGTGACATATCTATCAGAGGCGGAGTCCTTGAAGAAGCCATCGGATTCTCCATCCTCGGGTGATCAAACATTGGCTATAGTAGGTGTTGCAGGCAAAAGAAAAAGTCACAGGAAGACGAAGAGCAAGGGCACACACATATGCTATCATATGATAAAGGAATGTTCAAGTTTGAAGCAAATATGAGGAGTATGCTTAGTGACGGTAGCGAAAGATGATTCAGACGTACTAGTCGTCAGTCAACCAGTCACTTATCATGGATGGATATTAGATTCAGGTTATTGCTCCCATATATGTTCGACAAGGGGGATATTTGACGAATGATCTCTATGCTCGGCACATGGAACAGTTCAGTTAGCGGATTGCAAGGAGTATACAGTTTCTAAGGTGGGAGCGGTTACATTGGAGATGTCCCCAGCTTAAAGAAGAATATAATATTTGTGAGGTCGCTTGAACTAAAGGTTGTGAGGTATCACTTCGAGATAGGATCATGCGAGTTACTTGAAAAGGGCAGGTAATCATAAAAAGTATCTAGAACAATGAAGCATACTAATTGATGGGTAATCATAAGGGGAGTGCAAACAAAAAGTTGTTTGATAAAAATCCTGATTAGGAGAAGGAAAACTTGTCGTAAGCGACAACCCCTTACTTTTTTTTAGGTTGTGCTTAAGGAATTTGCGGCCAGCTTTTCCAAATCTATCTCTCTCGTTGAGCGACAACCCCTTACTTTTTTTAGATTGTGCTTAAGGAATTTGCGGTCGGCTTTGCCAAATTTTTCTCTCTCGTCATGATTATTTTGTCGCCGTTATTTGGTTCTCTTAACGAGATTCATCTACTTTGTTCTTGATACCGTGCACGCTTATGTCGTTTCTCGCAAACTCTGATCCAATCTGGCTGCTGCACATAAGAAAGGTATCGGAGTATTATATTAAATTCAGGAACAAAACCTTTAGCTAATGTCAGTATAGTTAGTCGAGTGATCTCCTGCTGTGCATTGCCAAAACCAAAAAAAGGAAGGAAAGAAAAAAAGCAGGTCAGACAACCTGAATGTTCATTACCAAATCTAAGCACAGAAGGAAACAGCCACACTGTCAAAAAGGGCAAACAAAATGACCGCACCTTATGATATTTTCTTGAGTTTAGAGGACAAAAAGGAGCAAATGACACTAAATCACAAACCCCTAGAAGAGAATATACAAATCAGCTGTTCTATTCATGCAGGGTTTATATACACAAATGAGTAACTGAAGTCAAAACCGGCAGGGATTTTTCTAAGAACTTTGTTGAGTGAAGCAATCATACTCAACTCAACATGAGTTACAATGGTGTTCCCGTCAATCTTTCTTGTCGCTAGTGTTCGTGTCATTAGTTGGCCACGCTACAGTTTCCATTAGCCTTTCACGCATTATCTCCAGGTTCTCATTGGAAATCCTTTCATACATTTTTGTATGGTCGCATTTCTGGTCAGATTTAGAGATCACAAGGTAAAAATTTCTGCAATCTTCACCAAAGATTTCTCTTAGACTCGGTGAAATGGGTTTTTTTCCCCACTTACCTTAATCCATTTGCCGTACAAGTGAAGGCGTATGATCATCACTCTCTCTGCCAGGTCTTGCCTCTCCTGGTATATATACGAAACGAGTTAAAGAAATGGACCGAAGCACAATGCTGAACACTGGGGTTTTTCTCCGTAGCTTCAGAACAAGAAGCGGAGAAGATACCTTTGCAAGTGCTCGAAGGAAATGTTTATCCTCTTTTGGATCGTTGACGACAACGTAACTGACAAAAGAAAACTATAGTTTTAGATAGCAGTTGAACCATATACGAACAATAATTTTTAAACTATTCTAACTGTCCAATAAGGGTAAGTAATATGTATGCAATAGGTTAACTTACTTACAAAGCCAAGTATATGCTGGCGGATTCATTTCATACAGCTGATGGAGAACCGTGTTTGTGGCCTTGTAAGTGAAGTAATTGACGATTTGCTGCAAATCAGAACATAATGAGGTCAGAAATCAATTCAGATGACTAGCTGCGTGTTGATACAAGTAAGGGTATTGCTGCGTGTTGTCGTCCCATGGTATCGGACGCTCCATCCAGGCCACAGCCAGCGTGTTTGCTCGGACCCATCCACCACAAACAAAAAGATCAACATCCAAGCCGTTGGAAAAATATCGGGCGTACTAAACCGACAATAGTCTTCCACACTCGACCTGTCTATCTCTCCCATCAGTCATCCTATCCGATACTCAATTCCTCTTTCCTCCGCCGACCAAAACTCCATTCAAGGGACTGTGCTCAATTCATATATTTTCCTCTCTCACCTCCACCCTCTCTACCCCCATTCAAGGGCATATGCTCACGGCCATAGATATGAGTGGATGTGAGTTATACATCAACGTGCTCGAGCACGAGAAGCAGACGGTGGGAGGAACAGGTACACCGGCGACGTGTGGTGAGGTGCTATGGCGACGTTTATTCGTCCTGCTTTGCTGTCGTAGTCCACCTATGCTTATATTGGTTTGCCGGAGCTGAGTGTCAAGTCCTTAAACAAACCATCGGTGAGCAGAGGACGGTACGGTTCCGATGACGAGATAGTGGTGTGGCCTAACCTCGCTTTGAGCTGAATCCAGGCCTATCGGCGACAAGGTGGTGGCGTGGGCTGGCTGCCAACTTGTTCTCCCATCATGACATCAGAATTGTTGCGATTGGTAAGCCGAGTTGTTGCGGTCATTGTTTCTTTTTTTTGGTGAAATGGAAAGAGAATTGCCATTATTGCAATTGGTAAGCCGAGTTGTTGCGACCATTGTTTCTTGTTTTAGCAACATACTGCTACAAATATTAGAGTTGTTTTGGCTGCTTTTTTTAATTTGTTGCAGCAATCATTTGTTTTTGTTGGGATTGATTTCTTCTGTTGTTGTATTGATAGTTCTCATTTATAATATATTTTTTTTACTTTTTTGTTGTTGTGGATATCGATCCAATTTGTTGTACAATAATAAGTTTTTTTTTGTCGCGGTGGGTCTATTGCTTTGTTGCAACTTCTTGTTTTCCATGGAACGGTGAAACGAAATGAGATTTATTGCACGCTTTAGTAATCGTTGTTGTAATTGCTATGATTTTTATTGTCTTGAGAGTGAATGTTGTAACACAATATATTTGTTGTATCCGATGTGAATTTGTTGTAGATTAACTAAATAATTATCGCGTTTCACCGATTTTTGTTACATCAGATTGGATGACTGAGATCAATCATTTTAAGTTAGATTCGACGGTAGGTAGAGAGAAGGGTACGATGGGAACTACGTGTAGGCGTTAGTTCGTCCCTCCGAGTAAACAACATGCAACCGGGGGAGAGAACGTACGTATGCAATCCAACATTTTTTTGTGTGTGAAACCAACATATGCAATTCAACTTAATCGTGTACGTTTAGAGCGTCCAGTAATTCAACTTAAATCAGTAGAGTTGCTGAAACATACGACCTAGTTACTAAGTTAACTGTATGCGGTCAGAGCAGTAAAATCCCAGGCAAGTGAGTAGCAATAAAAACGAAAGAATCTGTTTATACATGAGTTCACACACACGAGCTGTCAGACAAGCACTCAAGCGCAGTGTTGTATGTACGTACCGCGTGCACGTCTTCGAACCCCTCCTCGTACGTCCCGCCGAACTCGTCGACGATCACGAGGCCGCGGCCCGTCCTTCCCCTGCGCCGCGCCGACCGCGCCATCGTGCGCCGCCGGAGCCACCTCAGCCCGCACGACCCAACCGGCGCCCGCGACAGCAATGCCCGCCGCGAGCTCTGGCACGGGGAGGGAAGGCAAACGGATGGCGCAGCCGCGGCCACCATCACCGGCGCGACGACCGCAGCGGCCTGAGCGACGGCCATGGCGCACACCGACAGACAGATGGCTAGATATTGGCCGCTCTGCTGCGGGGGATTTGCTTCATTTTTTGGCTCCGGGGAATCTCCCTTTTTAACCTTTCTGAGAATATCTTGTGTGTACAGTGTGGATTTTTGACCCGTCTGATAATATATTTTCACTTGTGAGCCAGTGAGTGTGAGTCTAGCAAACGAGTGTACTCGTGTGGCAGTGGAGGTACTTACGACTTGCGAGTGGTAACTAATTGCGTACTGGATCGAACAATATAACTGACAGTGTGGACAGCAGCTCTGCAGCTGCATCTTTATACAAGGAAAACATTTTCAGTTTTGCTATTTCCCAGTCACCTAAAAACTACTTAGATCTCATTCGACTTTCCAGCCGTCGGATATTGCTTGAGATCTGTGTGCCGTGAAATGAGTTTCTGGGCTCATTTTCTCACTATCGGTAGCGTTTTTTTTTCTCCCAAAACCCGACCCATGATGAACCTAACCTGTTAGGACAGGTGTTTTGGTGTCCCAGCATTTCCCAGCAGTGGAGGTACTTACGACTTTCTTGAAGTTTGGTGTAAGGTCGAGGAGCTCGATTAGAAGGGATAGATGGTTTTAAAATTTTTTAAGTTAAAATTAAATTTTATGTGAAAATGTGAATCAATTCGGTTTTACTAAAATAAAACATAAATCAACTAGTTTTTTACTATGTGCACCAACAAGTTAATACTATTGATAATGATAGCAAACATACAAAGACATTTTAGAAATTTAATTCTAGAAATGTAAATTGCACAAAGCAAAGCACAAGAGAATAAACCATAATGACACAAGAATGTTTTACCGTGGTGTTCGGAGATTTGTCGGTCTCCCCTAATCCACGTTGAGGTAAGTCCAAATGAATTAGACCGGCTCCACGAATTAAACCAACACCTCCGAGGTAAACTCAAACGAATTGGACCAGCTCACAACTTGAACCAACACATCAATGCACTCGGGGTCGCTCTTCCTCCACTCTGGAGATGGCGAGCACCAAACCACTCACAACACGCCGAACCTTCTCACAAGCTTCTTGAGAAGATCACTGGATCATGACGCCTCTACGCCGTCTAAGTGTCGGTAAACACCAAAAGTAATAAGCTAAGCCCCTTACTTGACTCTCACTATATGCAATGAATGCACAAGCTCAAATGGGTACAAAATCCACCTCGAGATGCAACATATGCAACTAGAGACCTCTCTCCTTGCTCACAAAGTGCAACACATGCACAATTGAGAGGAGAAACTCACACTAGCTCAAGAGAATGAAGTAGAGTGGCAAAGGATCCTCTCTCAACCAGCCAAGGGGGTATTTATAGCCACACCACAAAAACTAGCCGTTGAGAGTAGAATTCAGCAAAAATCAGTATTTGCAGAGTACCGTTGTACAAACCCGGTACTACTGTGTTTACTGTTCAACGGTCGGAACAAGTGCATTAAATGCTCAAAAACTAGCCGTTAAAGTGTTTATTGCGGTAGTATTGTAGTACAAATCCGGTACTACCTTTGGGCAGTCATACCGCATCTCAGGGCGGTACCACCGTAGATAATTTTTTGGCACAGATGACACTCGGAGAAAGGTCATAACTTTTGACTCCGATGTCAGAATTGAGCGATATTGGACTCTATGGAAGCTTATTTAGAGGGCTACACAACCCATCTATTTGTATGATCTCAAACACATTAGATCAATAAAGAAAGCACAAGAATTCCAAAGAGTCACTGAAGGATCGAAAATGGCAACAGAGGGGGAGGGGGTGAATGGTGCCTTAAAAACTCTCTATTAAAATTCACATCGAATCACCATATTCAATAATAGCCGTGGTCGAAAGCTGAGAAAACCACCCGTGGTCGAACAATGATCCAGAAAAGCTTATGCCTTGGTCGATCACCAACTCATGGTCGAAAATCACTGATGACAGAGAGAGCACGGCAAATAAGCTATGGTCTAAACGAAAAACGGAGGACTAAAAAAACAATCAAAACATCTCAAGCAAGGCAAAACTTCAGAATGATACTGATAAATGTATGATTGATCATAGAGGTTCATACGACCACTCTCATCGAAGATACACGAGCATCCATGCTCTTACCCAGAGACAACTCACACAAATTAGACAGAAAAAGCTCAGAGCCGCTCACGGAACATCCTCTCCTCACATCTCTCTTCTTCTGAAACCTAACATCTCTTGTTATAGCCTCAGCTATCGGGTTTCAAACACTGACAACCCATTAACAGAGCAACAGTGCTTTCCCAGAGGCACAGTGCTTTACACGTTACTATCTGACAACGGCTCCACTGCTTTGCCCATTAGCACCAACAACTCCATTGCTTTCCCAGAGGGACAGCTTCCCTTTGCAGCTTTAGGTATTTGTCCAAAATACTCCTCAACTGTCTTCCTGGAAGCTTCTTCCTCTTGCCTTGCTGTCAACTCGTTACGATCACCTTGCAAGACTTGTCTTCTGTGGTTTCCAGTCGTTCTGGACCTCAACATCTCCTATGTCTAGTCCCGACCTCTCCAAACCTCACCAAGACTTGTCTCCAAGATCCTGCAACCAAATCAAACACAAAGCATCACATAGCACGGCACAATACAAAGAACCAGACCCTGCAAACAGAGCTCGAAATAAGATTAGACTGCAACAAGACCGGTCGAAATGATGAACTATCAAATGCACAAGGTCTATGACTGCAATACAAAACCATACGACCGGTTCCCAACTCGAACGACCGATTCCGGAGGACATACGACCGAAAGCTTTCCTCCGTGGTCGGACTCCATTCAGACCACATACGCCGGAGTCGAAAACCTTCCGACCTCAGATCACATAGCAGCGTGGTCGAAGCCACGGACTTTGACTAGCGAGGTCGAAGCAGACTTCGACTACCGTGGTCGAAACAGACTTCGACTACCGTGGTCGGAACAGACTTCGACTAGCGAGGTCGAAACAGACTTCGACTAGCGTGGTCGAAACAGACTTCGACTAGCGTGGTCGAAACAGACTTCGACTAGCGTGGCGAGCAGACTTCGACTAGCGTGGTCAGAACAGACTTCGACTAGCGTGGTCGAAACAGACTTCGACTACGGCCAACGTGGTCGAATACTTCCCTAGCTACGACTACGCAGAGAAAGCCCAAAAACAAACTCAAGTACTCATCACAAACTTTTCAATAATATGTCAAATACTGATCACTCACATGGGAGCACCTCTCACATGGTCTCTCAATCTCCCCCTTGATGAGTATATTGACAAACACCGAAAAAGCATAAGATGAGTTTGAGTTTAAAGTCAACCAAGGTCTAAACAAGAGTAGTTAAGCTCAAGACCATGTTGACAAAAGAGAAAGACTTGAGATGAGATGAAAGAGGAATTTTCGCACAAAACTCAAGGCTTTTCTCCAGAAGGCTTTTTCTCTCCAAAATTCTCCCCCTTTGGCAATAAAATCATCAAGATGTAGAAAAGGGAGAAAAAGACTATATGATGTTCATTTTAAGCATTAGAAGCCATGTAGATTATCCAAAATGACTATTAGAGAATTACACCAAGCCATAACACAGAAGAATGCTATCAAGATCATGACAATTGATGTATAGAATAGCTAAGACAGAAAGTCCATAATCTGATTAATGATCCAATTCTTTAGCAAGTCAAATAAACTAAGATTGCAGTCTAGCTAAAGGTATCCAAGGATGATACAAGCCATGTCAAATAATCTAAGTTGAACCAAGAAGACTCATATAGAACAGTTTAGAGTGATACCAGTTGAAGAAAGACTCATTTTATCCAGAACTTGGTCTTTTTAATGATAAGCAATTTTAGCATATTTTTCTTTTTCTGAAAGCTCTTTATGGTTTTATCTTAGTAAAGCAAGCTCTGGACTAGGTGCCATCCACAACTACCTCCTAAGCTTCAACCAATTTTTCAAATCTTAGCCATGTGCTAGATCCCAAGCCTTATGCGACCACTCCAAGCAACAGACTTAAGGAGGTGATCTTAGGTCATCCAAGGCTCCCCCTGAGTTCATGCCTAGTGCAATGGCAAGCAGTCTCATGAGAAAGATTTGGTGAGATCAGTTTTTTCGCACAAAAGAGATCATTTTTGCTTTTGAAGTTTTTAGACCAGCGATTTAAAGATAAGTCAAGTTTCTTAACAAACTGACATAGCTTACTCAAAAGTTCAAAGGAGATACAAGACTCAACTCAGCCTACTTGACATGGCGAAAATCATAAAAGGATAGCTTCAACCAGACTAGTCTCAAGAGCTATCATGACAAGATTTTAATTCAAGTTTAGCATTTTTTAATAACCTTAGCATGGAAAAGACTAAACTACACATAAAAAGTCATGATAGATCTAGCAGTTTAGCATAAATCATGATAAGATGTAAAACAGTGAAAACAGATCATAAGGGATAATAAACAAAGCTCCATTTGATTATAATGCAATGCATGATGAAATGCACGAAAATCCAGATTCCCTTCAGAATGAGATGCATCTTTTAATTCAGATTGAGTTATGACAAAATTAAGAACTAGAATAACCAGGATGAACTCCCCCTGAACCAAAGGAACAAAAAAAAAACGAGAATCTGATAAGAGAAGCAGAAAAGCGCAAATTTAGAGCATAGAAAAGATATAGAGAATACAATCACTCAGGCTGGTTCTTATCTACCCCATATGATTCCAGGACTATCAGCTGATCGACTAACACACTAAGGAGCAAACACTGTCCCTGTCTACTCAAGGGTGGCCCGACCCTTGCTAGAACCTATAAGAAGTGAGTAAGCTCTACTTAGAGAGAGAAGAGACAGCTAATAAGCAGCATCCTAGAAGCACAAGATAAGAATTATCAGACAAAGCAACTCGGCAAGAGAACCATTCTAACCTATCTTTGGAAGGACTTGACTCAAAATATTAAAGAAATGCAACTGACGGAGTAAGCATAATTAAAATATAATACAATAGTAAAACTCAAGCTCCCCTCAACAAATCAGTAAGGACAAACCACCCCAAGCTCTCCCATGAGTGAAAACCGAGAACTGCCTAGAGGCTTAGTGAAGATATCACCAGCCGGTGCTCACTCTCCTGGCTGGAGCACAATGTCACCCTTCTCCACATGGTCTTGAAGAAAGTGATATCTTATATCAATATGCTTGGTCCGAGAATGTTGCACTGGGTTCCTGGCAATGCAAATTGCAGACGTGTTATCACAAAAGAGAGGAACACGGTCGATCACTAACCCAAAGTCATGCAGGGTCGAGACCATCAAAGCAGCTCTACACAATCGGTCGCGACAACGTGCTCGGCCTCTGCGGTGGATCAGGTGCAACACCGATTGCTTCCTTGAAGACCGGAGACAAGAGAAGTGCCAATGAATTAGCAGTACGGAGGTGCTCTTCCTATCTATCCTCTGACAAATAAATCGCATCGGAGAAGGCTCTAAGAGATAGACAAGAGGAGGAAGAGTACCAGATACCATAGTCAATGGTAGCTCGAAGATACCGAAAGATGCGTTTTACTGCCTGACGGTGAGATACGCGAGGAGAAGCCTGAAACCTAGCACAAAGACATACGGAGAAATATATGTCTGGTCTCGAAGCTGTGAGGTACAAGAGAGATCCAATCATGCTCTTGAACTCTTTTTGGTCAACAGGTTCGCCGTCTTCATCTGGATCCAGAGCTGCTGTAGATGTCATCGGAGTTGATACTGGCTTTCCATCATTCATGTCAAAGCGCTTCAGGAGGTCTCGAGTGTACTTGCCTTGATGAAGAAAAGTACCTTCCCGAGTCTGTTTGATTTGGAAGCCAAGGAAGAAGCTCAACTCGCCCATCATGCTCATCTCAAATTCCGAGCTCATAACATCAGAAAACTGAGACACGAGAGTGTGTGAGGAGCCGCCAAAGATGATGTCGTCCACATAGATCTGGACAAGCAGAAGATCAGTGCCAAGACGGCGGATGAACAAGGTCTTGTCTATTTTACCCATTTCAAAACCATGACTTAGCAGATAGGACTTAAGCCTTTCATACCAAGCTCTGGGAGCCTGCTTGAGTCCATACAAAGCTTTAGAAAGCCTGTAGACATGGTTAGGGTATTTGGGGTTCTCGAAACCTGGAGGCTGTCTGACATAGACTTCTTCCTCAATAAGGCCATTGAGGAAGGCACTCTTGACATCCATCTGGTAAAGCTTGAAACCCTTAGAAGCTGCAAAGGCAAGCAGGATTCTAATGGCTTCAAGTCTAGCTACAGGGGCAAAGGTCTCTTCGAAATCTAGACCCTCAACTTGAGAGTACCCCTGAGCTACCAGCCTAGCCTTGTTTCGAATTACTAACCCATCTTCACTTTGCTTGTTCTTGAACACCCATTTGGTCCCAATGATATTGTGACCTTGAGGGGGCTCAACAAGGGACCAGACCTTGTTTCTTTCAAAGTTTTTCAACTCCTCATGCATGGCGTTTATCCTAGACTCGTCAGAAAGAGCATGACAAACGTCTTTGGGCTCAAATGAGGCGACAAGGCGAATGGAGGCAGAAGAGAGACAAACCCGACTTTAGAGCGTGTGACACGCTCAAAGAGGTCTCCAATGATGCGCTCTGAAGGATGGTCCTTTTGAATGTGTCTAGGAGGTCGGGGTGAGATGAAGAAGTGGCCTCTACCTCATTAGAAGATGAGATAGGAACAGAGCCACTAGCTTCAGAAGAAACGGAAGGTAAGGGCTGATCTCCTCGAGGTGTAGAGGAAGAAGGCACCTCAAGAGGGGGAGGAAGAACTGGATCGGGTAGGCAACCCTCATCTCCACCTTCCTTATCGTCCACAAAGATGGACTCATCGCTCTAGAGAACACGAGATATCGTGGCCTAGTCCCGGACCGCCTCATCGAAGGTCACCTCCTGAGTTTCTACCATTTTGCTAGACTCGCAGTTCCAGACTCTATAGGCACGAGAAGAAGTCGAGTAACCCAGAAAGATCCCATCACAAGATCGTGATTCGAACTTATCTAGGTTCCAAGACTTCAAAATAAAGCACTTGCAACCAAACACACGAAAATGCGAGACGCTGGGTTTTCGCCCATATCTCAACTCATAAGAAGTGCGATGCAAGAGTGCCCGAAGAAATACTCTGTTAGAAACATGACAAGCAGTAGCAATGGCCTCAGCCCAAAACTTCCTAGGTGTAGAGTACTCATCAATCATCGTCCTGGCCATCTCGACCAAAGTACGGTTCTTCCTCTCCACAACGCCATTCTGTTGAGGGACGTATGGAGACGAGAACTGGTGCTCTACACCTGTCTCACCACAGAAACTCTCAAAGTAGAAATTCTTGAACTCGGTGCTATTATCACTGCGAATTGCTCGTAATGCACAGGAGCTCAGCGAAAGCCTACTGAAAAGACCACGAAAAAGAGTAAGCGTCTCATCCTTGAGGCTAAGAAAAACACCCAAGAGTACCTCGAGAAGTCATCGACCACAACAAGAATATACCACTTCCCTCCTGCTTGGCGCTTTCGAGCCGGACCAATCTGTATCCATATGGGCGGTTGTCACGTGCATCGATCATTATCCTTGGATTGGAGAGTGAGAAGCGGCAACCATCTTGCCGTCTTGGCATGGAGAGCGAACTAGATCCTTGACCATCTTGAGTTTTGGCAGACCACGAATAAGATCGTGGCCGCTAACTCGTGTCAGATGATCAAAGCCTATATGACCTAGTCTCCTATGCCAAAAGGTCAAATCACGGGATTCAGATAAGCAATTAAACACCGGAGAGGATCACGGTAAGACTCGGAAAAATCAAGACGAAAGATCCTCCCATATCGAGATATCCATAAACTAGACTACCCAAGAATCAAGAATTTTGCAATTGTTTTTCTTAAAGCTCACCTCAGAAGTCATCGGTAAGTGAGAGAGCAAAGCGATTATCGCAACTTACTTACTAAGGCAACATCTTTTAAAATAAAGGAATCATTAATGCTCACGGTACCTTTAGCGATGGCGCGCCCAAAAGAAGCATCTCCAAGGTGATCGTCTCATCACAGAGCACGGGCTAGAAAGAAAACCAACGAGAATCTCCGTCATATGGCGAGAACAACCGAGTCTACAATCGGACCTTTCCCTTCCCGTGACCACTCGAGTCAAGCAGTAAAATCTCGATCTTGGGGTGAATCAGCGGTGATTTTGGCACCCAATCTTGAGTAACACGGCGAGCAGATGAAGTAGTCAAGCAAGGCCGACCTCTATCTACCCTCGCTCTCTGTCACTCAACAAGTCGGAAGGTGCGTGTGTAGACTGAAGGCATTCTTTGAATCCGATTGCTATGGAAGAGCTAGTCGAATTCGACAACATCTTGATCACGCCGTGAGTAGCCATCTCGAAAGGGAAACCGAGATCTACCCTCAAGCGGCGGAAGTTATGACCGAAAGAACACGAGGGCGAAAATCGAAAACTTCGGAAAAACCAAGTCCTCGATCTTGCCTAAATCATCGGATCTATCAAACCTAGACCTCGTGTTGGTCTTAGGTGCACTCATGGCGAGCACGAGAGGAGTGGCATTAGACCGACACCACTCGAGACGAGTCTCCTCTCGCACGTATCTCGGTAAAGACCTCCAAGAGTGACACGAGGGTGGCGTGCAAGTAGTCGGGCACGCCTCACGCTCGAACTCAGACGGCGAGTAAGGAACTCGAGACACGCTGAAACTGTGTCAAGACGGACGACCAAGCAAAGATGAACAGAACGACGGCCCAGCGGTCGCGAAGAGAGTCCATTGACGCTGCATCGCGTAACTCGAGCGTAGAAGGCGCCAATGAGTAGCATCACCTGCCAAGAGAGTGCTCTGACGAACCATCGACAGGTAGAGGGCATCTCCAGAGGGTTCGTAGCGCTGTCGAAGATGAGTCCACATCCGACAAACCGATGAAAATCCACAATCTCGTAAGAAAATCGAGGTCAACATCATGGCGATGAAGACAAAGAGCAGCCGAAAGGTCGTGCGTCACCACTGAGTGTAGGTAGTCAAGCGATCCATGTAGGAGTCCAGAGCCTCTTGGTAGGCAGAGGCAGCCTTCTCATCGCTAGGCAATGAGACTCAATAGCGACCTTTGTCACCGCTTCGGGGAGCGCAGCAGACGTGAGGTCTCCGCTTGAGGAGGAGGGGCGGGCGAGTGACATCGCCGGAGAGGGCGCCTAAAGACGAAGACCACGCATATGGATGCGCATGTGAGACACGAAGTTTGGTGTAATTAACACCGTCGAAGATCACCGGCAATGAGGAGGAAACGATGCCCATTGGTAGGCTGGGACGGTAGCGGCGACCAAGAAAATGAGGTCTAACAAAGTTGGGCCGGCGCAAGCAGCTAGAACAACGTTTTTCTCTCTTTTTTTGCTTCCTTTAAAGAAACCGGTGGGCCGATTCCTAATCGGCCCGAGCTTGAACGGGAAACCCTAATCGGGTTTCTCCTCCTGATGGCGGCGCGGCGGCAATTTGTCAAAGATGGCCGTGGCAAGCGGCGCGGGGTCGTCGGCGCTCGCACTGGTCGAGTCAGGTGGAGCTCGCTAGGACTCCGAGCGGCGGTGTCAAGCCGAAGCGGTGGCGTCTGAGGCCATGGATCGATCGCGACACAAGCCGAGGCTTCGCCGAGCCGGCCAAGGAGACGAAGCAGGCGGCGGCCGACACAAGCCGAGGCTTCGGCGCAGAGCTTGGCGAAGGAGACGAGCGGCGGCGGCAACACACAAGCCGAGGCTTCAGCCGGCAAGCTGGCAGCGGCCGCCGACTCAAGCCGAGGAGGCGGCAGCTTCGCGGGCGGCGAGTTGGAGCGGCGAGCCCGGACGGAGGCCGAGCCAAGCGGCGTGTCGGGCCGATCGACACGGCGGCCGGCGAGTCCTTGTCGGCCAGAGCCTGCACCAAGGGCCGAGGATTAGAACACCACGACGGCGGTGGTGGAGACGACGCCAAGCAAGGCGCGCCAAGTCCAAGTCCGGACGGCAAGCGAAGTCGAGCGGTGGCTCGATAAACCCTAGGTACGCCTCGATACCATATTATGAATTGTGCTTGATTATCGGTAGCCAATTCTACCAATATATATACACAAGACATGTTACAGATAAGGAAACCAAATCAAATCTAGAATCCTACTCTAACACAAACATATCTTTAACTATATCTCTAACAAAGTTAACTGTATACGGTCAGAGCAGTAAAATCCCAGGCAAGTGAGTAGCAATAAAAACGAAAGAATCTGTTTATACATGAGTTCACACACACGAGCTGTCAGACAAGCACTCAAGCGCAGTGTTGTATGTACGTACCGCGTGCACGTCTTCGAACCCCTCCTCGTACGTCCCGCCGAACTCGTCGACGATGACGAGGCCGCGGCTCGTCCTTCCCCTGCGCCGCGCCGACCGCGCCATCGTGCGCCGCGGGAGCCACCTCAGCCCGCACGACCCAACCGGCGCCCGCGACAGCAATGCCCGCCGCGAGCTCTGGCACGGGGAGGGAAGGCAAACGGATGGCGCAGCCGCGGCCACCATCACCGGCGCGACGACCGCAGCGGCCTGAGCGACGGCCATGGCGCACACCGACAGACAGATGGCTAGATATTTTCTTGAGCTGACTCCGTGGCTGGTTGTACCCGCGAAAACGGCACATTTCCCGGGTTTGTGTGTGCAACGGCGGCAAATTAAAGCCCACCCGCACTACTGATTGGTGGGGAAATGGGGACGAGATTCCTGTGGGGGCCGCTCTGCTGCGGGGGATTTGCTTCATTTTTGGCTCCGGGGAATCTCCCTTTTTAACCTTTCTGAGAATATCTTGTGTGTACAGTGTGGATTTTTGACCCGTCTGATAATATATTTTCACTTGTGAGCCAGTGAGTGTGAGTCTAGCAAACGAGTGTACTCGTGTGGCAGTGGAGGTACTTACGACTTGCGAGTGGTAACTAATTGCGTACTGGATCGAACAATATAACTGACAGTGTGGACATCAGCTCTGCAGCTGCATCTTTATACAAGGAAAACATTTTCAGTTTTGCTATTTCCCAGTCACCTAAAAACTACTTAGGTCTCATTCGACTTTCCAGCCGTCGGATATTGCTTGAGATCTGTGTGCCGTGAAATGAGTTTCTGGGCTCATTTTCTCACTATCGGTAGCGTTTTTTTTCTCTCCCAAAACCCGACCCATGATGAACCTAACCTGTTAGGACAGGTGTTTTGGTGTCCCAGCATTTCCCAGCAGTGAAGGTACTTACGACTTTATTGAAGTTTGGCGTAAGATCGAGGAGCTCGATTAGAAGGGACATACGGTTTTAAAAAAAAATTTAGCTAAAATTAAATTTTATGTGAAAATGTGAATCAATTCGGCTTTACTAAAATAAAACATAAATCAACTAGTTTTTGACTATGTGCACCAACAAGTTAATACTATTGATAATGATAGCAAACATACAAATACATTTTAGAAATTTAATTCTAGAAATGTAAATTGCACAAAGCAAAGCACAAGAGAATAAACCACAATGACACAAGGATGTTTTTACCGTGGTGTTCGGAGATTTACCGGTCTCCCCTAATCCACGTTGAGGTAAGTCCAAATGAATTAGACCGGCTCCACGAATTAAACCAACACCTCCGAGGTAAACTCAAACGAATTGAACCAGCTCACAACTTGAACCAACACATCAATCCACTTGGGGTTGCTCTTTCTCCACTCTGGAGATGGCGAGCACCAAACCACTCGCAACACGCCGAACCTTCTCACAAGCTTCTTGAGAATATCACTGGATCATGACGCCTCCACGCCGTCTAAGTGTCGGTAAACACCAAGAGTAATAAGCTAAACCCCTTACTTGACTCTCACTATATGCAATGAATGCACAAGCTCAAATGGGTACAAAATCCACCTCGAGATGCAACATATGCAACTAGAGACCTCTCTCTTTGCTCACAAAGTGCAACACATGCACAATTGAGAGGAGAAACTCACACTAGCCAAGTAGAGTGGCAAAGGATCCTCTCTCAACCAGCCAAGGGGGTATTTATAGCCATACCACAAAAACTAGCCGTTGAGAGTAGAATTCAGCAAAAAACAATATTTGCAGAGTACCGTTGTACAAACCCGGTACTACTGTGTTTACTGTTCAACGGTCGGAACAAGTGCATAAAATGCTCAAAAACTAGCCGTTAAGTGTTTATTGCGGTAGTACTGTAGTACAAATTTGGTACTACCTTTGGGCAGTCATACCGCATCTCAGGGCGGTACCACCGTAGATAATTTTTGGCACAGATGGCACTCGAAAAAAGGTCATAACTTTTGACTCCGATGTCAGAATTGAGTGATATTGGACTCTATGAAAGCTTATTTAGAGGGCTACACAACCCATCTATTTGTATGATCTCAAACACATTAGATCAATAAAGAAAGCACAAGAATTCCAAAGAGTCACTACCATGGTATAAGTCCAAGGAAATTGCAACAAGCAATCTTAGACCATGCCAAAGGAAAATGCATGAGTCCTAACAATTTGAAAAAATATATTTGCAAACTTAGATCATACCATAAGGAGTAGGTACATGGACTTCAACCATTTGCAAAATATATTTGAAAAGTATAGTCACATGCTACAAGGAATATATGCATGAGCCTCAACTATTTAGAAAACACATTCGTAAATAATAGCATCATGCCACGCCGAGCTAGAGAAAGCGGGATTGAGCTACCAACACATGATGAGACTCAAGCTACTAGACAAGACCCCTCTTAATAGTACGATAATACTATGCTAGCAATCCGGTCTTCCAACCAAACACTAAGACTGGTGAAAGACTAGGAATACATCTTTATCCCTAGCTAGTTATACCTTTGCCTTGAGCATCCTCTTGAAGTTTGATGACGCACATATTCACTTCAAGTCTGGGTCATGTCTTGATATGCATCAACCTATGATGCATCCTTCACGTGTCCTCCATCAACATATGATGGGTCTTCTCTTGACTTGATGATCAACTCATGATCATCTCTTCTTAGAGATCTTGATATGCATCAACACATGATGCATCCTCTTCTTGAATTTTGACTTGATAACGATCAACTTATGATGCCATCCAAAGTTTCCATCGTCATGGAACATAACCTATTCATCTAACTCATGAAAAATATTAGTCCCACAATGATTAACATTAATTACCAAGATATATATGTATTAAATGCTTATGAACTAGCCGTTGCAGAAGGTGCGATACTACCGCACTCACAAGGTCCGATACTACCGCACTCCGATAGTACCGCTCGGCTCAATCGGTACTTCCGATTTCCAGAGGATAAAAGAATCCCAAAAACACACTCTCTGAAAATAACGTACTGCCAACTAGAATCTGGTACTACTGCTCTCTGGTAGTACCATTTCTCAGATACGGTACTACTGATCTGCAGGGCGGTGAAAATTCCCAAAAACATTCTCTCTGGAATAAACATACCGCCATGTAAAATCCGGTACTACCGCACAACGGTAGTATCGCTCATCAAAAGCGGTCATATCGATTTCCACTGAAGATTTTCCAGAGCAATTCTAAATGCAATGCATAACTCTTAGTTGATCAAGATGACACAAAAATAGATCCTCAAGCCACTAGTCATGATCCCTCTATTGTCTTTGCATTGCCATTTCCATGTTGTTATCTATAATCCGGGACTAAACCTTTAAAATTTCTTAGCACACACATTAGTCCCATAACACAATTGCAAATAATTGGATATAAAGCAATGTGAGTATATATGAACTACACACGTTTTATATACTCAAAGGATATGTTTCAAAGTAGTGATCTCCAATATAAGTGGATAAGGAATATGAATCAATACTAATGAAATCACAAAACATAGAGTAAACTTCTCCTAAATATGTGCATACATGAATGTGTAATAAAAGCATATGCACATATTCAAGTTAAACTTTTAGTAGAGTTCAACCTATATTTTGGATCTGTGGAATGCAACAAGATATAAGAATGATGTCGAATGCATACCTCCATGATTTTCACATTTTCATCCAAATGAGACTAAATAATACCATAGTCAACAAACATGTTAGTCTCACATATAGATTTATCATTAATCACTGAAGCTAAATTAATGGAGCTTGAACTTACACTTTTGGAATCTGTAGGGTTAGCATGATGAATGGTCATGTCCATATCTTCAAAAGTACATAAACAACACATTTTGCATCAATCATTACTACCTAGGAGACATGTTTGGTAGTAGGTACCAGCTATTAGCTAGTAACAATACTATATGATATATTTTTAGATATATGACTATGACAAGCTCTTATTGTAGTTGTTTGCTCGGCTTTGATCATGCCTTTGCAATTATCTTCTTTTATGCAATTGGGTTCATGTCTTTTAGTATTGTTGTGGCTGCAACTAGGACCATGGGACATACCTAGTAGGTAAAAACAACAACATTATTGCATATAAGTTTTCAATGTTATGAAATGTGTTGTTTCGGTTCTTCTTCCATGTAAATTTATTTTTTGCGTATGTAAGTTATCATTCTAACTGTTTTGAAGTAAGACCTCAATCGGTAGGGTCTAGAACCTTGTAATAACCTTATATCTTTTCTATAGTGTTAGTAAATTTGGTAATTGTCGGTTCAAAGTTCTTGTTCAAATAATTTTACAAGAAGCATATTATTTATCTAGGAAACAGAGTAGTGTTTGTAGATTATTATTTTTAAAATTTTGTCTTTCTATATTTTGTTTGAGGATTACTTTCTAGCATTTTGTGTGTGATTTACTTATGGAGTTGAGAGACAGTTTTGGTGTAGCATTTCTGATGCGAGTTACCCACAAATGAATGAGGACTCTGACAACAAGTTTGAGCTTGAGCTCAACTCATACTTTTTTTATTTAATCACAATACATAAAAGACTGTGTAGTACAAACTGCTAGATTATTACATATGTACTAAGTATCCTCTGGCCTACATATGCAACCAAGTATCTGTATTAACTCAAGTGCATGTTTCTTACAAACAATTCAGAAGCATCTATGTGACTGTTCATATGGCTGCATGTCTATTGTAGATCCTTGTGTTATGCGCTTATGCTTGTGTTTTGTGTTCTTCTTTTCTAGGACCCAAGGATGGTGAAGTGGTTGCATTATGCAGTGATCGGTTAAGATTTGTTATGTTCTTTTGTTGGAAAGCATTGTTGACACTGCTTAAGTGCTTATTTCAAATTATTCTTGGATTGCCTTATGAGTTGTGCTTCGGGTACGTGGTTGTGCTACTGTGACTTGTAAGTCATTTGAGCAATGGGGGAGTGAGAGAGTGATGACTTGGATTTTTTTTGTACATATTTGTTACGATGGAAAAAAATTGTAGGCCATCGTCGATGATCTAGAATCGATCTTACGTATGATTATTTGATTCGGGGGGTCTCCTAAGATTGACCACGCAGAGAGATGACATAATGATTTTATACACGTTCGAGTCTTCTGCTGCGAGAATAATAGCCCTACTCCTATGTGTATTGTATTGAATATGAGTGTACAAGTCACAATCAAGAGGAAGACTAATGCCTAATGTCTTGTGCTCCTGATCGCTCCGTCTCTCCTCATTGTTTGCTAATTCCACCCTTTATATAGTACTCGAAGAGGGCGGCGGTTTCTCCAGTCCAAACGGCGCCTTAACGCTTCATATGATGAAGCGGTTACTAGAGTAGTAACGTTCCCACGCTGCCAGACAGTTATCATCAGGATAGAGAGTTTAATCTTGTAGTTATTCCATAAAATAACAGTGTAATTAATTACCCCATATCTTTAAATATGGTGCAGAAGACTCCTTGATCGACCAGGCCTACATGTCTGTAGGCTCCATTGACTAGAGACTGCTCGTAGAAGAACTTACGACCAGGTGATGGTCGTAGTAAAGCTTACAACCACAGACTGATCGTCAGAGGACTTACGATCAGGGGATAGTCGTAGAAAAGCTTAGGACTAGGGACTGGTCGTAGAGGAACTTACGATCAGAGGATGGTCGTAGAAAAGCTTACGACCTTCTCCCTTATGGATAAGGGGTATACTTATGAAAAGTGTAAAGATAATACTATATATAATAAGAATTATAGATAAATGAATAAAATGAGGATTATTAGATCCTTGTCATCTAGCTCCCTAACTTCAAGTGAAAATAACTTACTTGGAAAGAGGGTCGTAGGAAATCTTACGAATACAAGGTGGTCATAGTATGGTGATCGGAAGTAAAACTTTTTCGACTGGTATTTTCTTTGATCAGAAAAAAATATGGTCAAGAAGGTAGTTTCACTTGAGGTGTAAAAACATACTCGGTATTCTCAAACAGACAGATTTAAGAATTCCAATCGACTCTCACAGTCTTGTCCATTGGGGAGGCTCCTCAAATCATGGTGGTCTTATCTGCAATGGATAAGATGGAACACCTAAAGGTAATCAAAGATTGATTTCTTTTTTAGGATCTCATAGCCGTAGAAATACTTACAACTAGGGGATTGTTGTAGAAAAACTTAAGACTAGATGCTGGTCGTAGAAGGACTTACAACTAGGGGATTGTCGTGAAAAACTTACGACTAGATACTGGTTGTAGAAGGACTTACAGCCAGGGGATTGTCGTAGAAAAATTTACGACTAAAAACTGGTCGTAAAAGGACTTACAACCAGGGGATTATCGTAGAAAAACTTACGACTACATACTGATCGTAGAAGGACTTTCGACCAGGGGATGGTCATAGAAAACGACCATTTAGTTATATTTCTTTTATTACTCCTGCGAAAGTAGGCTTGAAAGACCGTCAAGACGACGAAGAGGTCGAATTGAAGATCATCGGAATAGGGGTGGAGGAAAGCAAGGCTCCTCCGGCCAAAAAGGTGTCGCCTTGTGAGGGGCGCCGATAAGGGAGGTGCAGCCTCAAGTTCTATTGCTTTGATCAGGCCCTTTGAGAAATTCACTGCAAGTATGGCTATTGCAGAGAAAGCAGACGCGATCAAAGTGACTAAAGCTCTCAAACATAAAGCCCCCAAGACCAAGGTACCCTTCTAGTACGACAACAAGACTTTCACAATTTCTTCCTCTCGTGGTTTTGTCAAGCGACTAGAAAAAGGAGAATTGGAAGAGCTTTATATCTTTTGTGAAGGAAACTATTGCGCCATAAGGGTTGTGGTCAAGGGAAGTGCTGCTCTTGCGAAGGTCGTGTCCTGCTTTTTGTGGAATGAACACCACCTAGGTTTGTCTTTCTTCCGTTTGTGGCATTTACCTTTGCTCCGATCGGATATGGTTTGGAGCTCCGAGGCTCCTTGTCGCTCACGACTAAGACCTCTTTAGAGCTTTTGACTTGAAGTTTTTAGCTTTTAGCCCTGCTCTTGGATTTTCCAGCCTTTTATTTTTCTTCTTGCTGCCTTCGCTAGCAACTTGAGTGTCCTTATCGTCATGAAAAATCATACGATTCCACTCAACAGCTTCCACAACAGTTGCATGACAGTCAGCCATTTGAAAGATCTCGATGACGGTACCCGGCGGATTTAGAGCGATATCCTCTATGATCATCTGATTGCGGTCTCCCTGCTTGAATGCTTTGATGATAGAAGACTCAGAAACTTCAGGAATTGAATTACGAACATGACAATCCTGTCACATTCGCTTGATAAATTGGTGCAAGGTCTCGTGACAATCCTGTCACATTCTGTACAGGTCATCCTCTTTTCCTGGGCGGTTGTAAGTGCCTTGGAAGTTGGTTAGTAGTAGGTTACATAGGTGTTGCGATGAATGGATCGACTCTTGTGGATGATTTAACAGCTACGACCGAGCAGATCCTTCGAGCACAGTTGAAATGTAGTTGGCCATGACATGTCTCCCCCACCTGGTGCTCGAACTTTGGTGGTATAGATTTGAAGAAACTCGATGGAATTTTGTGACCCATTAAACTTCTCCATGTTTACTGGTCGGAACCGTGGCGGCCAGCGAACTGCTTGAAGGTCAGGCAAAAATGCCCGACATCCGGTAATAATATCATAACGACTTCTTTGCGGGAAAGAAGGGTTGACATTACTAGGTGATCGTACTAGACGATACCTAGTGGTAAGTGGACTTGACCTATCATAGATTCTAGCCCTACGAGGGTAATACTCCTCGTACTCCATCTACTGATGTAGATTTCTTGGAATAAGTAGTGAACAAACACTTCCTCTAGGAGTTTGTCGATCACTAGCTATTCGAGGGACTCTTCTCCGACTAGGGTCATGGTTAGGAGATCGGCCAGACCTGTTGTCTTATCATTCTCCACGAGGAGATTCATATGAACGACTGGCGTTCGATGGAGTTGTCCCAGTACGACTACTAGGACTATTGTCGAATCTGATCGAGCCTAACCTTCGTGTCCCAAAGTCTTCGTGCGATCTCTTGAGTAAAGAGGTTGTATCCACGCGCTTATCCATGCTCTTGGGTCAGGTTTTCGGTCAGGTCATTGATTCATTGATGTTCTTGAGCTTCCTCTGACTGATATTGGATGCGCCCAGATAAGGACCCCTGGGTAGTGATTCTCCTTCTCTGAATGGTTTCAGGATCATCAACGTCTGAGTCAGCCGGAGCATGCCTCAGTCGAGAGCGATCATTTCTAGAATTTCGGCCACGCTCATGAAGGTAGAGATCCAGTTCATCACCGGAGGTGTTCTCGCTATCACCACGAGGGTCCAAAGTGAGTGTGCGATGGAAAGCATCCCCAGCCCTACCTCTTGGAGAGATATTAAGATCTGAGGGGAGGAAAAAACCCTCCTGGGTGCTATTATCTCCAATCGCGTCTGAGTCCTCCTAACTTGAGGAGTAGTCGAAAGACAACGCCGCAACTTGAAGTAATCCCGTCCAGGAATGGGAATTCTGGGTTATAACAGACTCTATAGAAGGTGAACCTTGCGGGTGTGTGGTCAAATCTGCATTAGAAGTGGGCTCGACAATGCACCTCGTGGGGGTAATCGAAGGGTGGCGGTTATCAAGTGTTGATTGAGTCTCAAAATCATGGATTCCAGGACTTGCTGTGCTAGATCGGACGGCCTCAGACGGGCTTGAACATTTGGAGGGGGAACCCTCGCCGTACTCTATACTCGTCGTGGCGCGATCCTGACCCTAGTCGATGTACACTTGCCCTTTAAGGACACTGGTTCCTCATCTGGGCGTAATGTTGTAGGGGAGAGAGCTCCATCATCAACCTTGCTCGTGGCATGGTCTCCTAGGTCTGGTGAAATATCCCTGGAAATGACATTGCCATCGGGCGAAATAATGCTCTACTCGTACTAGTAGCAGGCATCCATGTCAATTTCTCGTAGTCTACCAAATTAAACCAATTCTCTTCATTCTACTCTCCTGCCATGAAAGTACCATAGTTGAAAAATGAAGACAATCTGTTGAAAAGGAAAGGAGAAATCGGAAGATCCCCACTGGACGACGCCAACTGTTATTGGTTTAGTATTGTTCTTACCTAGGGACTCTCCTTGAGTTAAACCACACAGAAAAAGACATAAGGATTTTATACAGGTTCGAGCATTCTCCTGAGAGAATAATAACCCTACTCCTGTATTGCTATATTGACTATGCTTTACAACAGGAAAGAAATTACTAGAACTAGGGCTTAATCACTTTGGTCTGCTGATCTTGTCTTGTGTGCGTTGTCGTTGTTCCTATCATCTGTCCACCAGCTTTACTCCTTATATAACACGTGAAGGGGTGACAGTTGTCCCGTATCAAAAGGTGTCTCACTGTTTGAAGAAATACACACGTTTAGTGACGGTTATTGTAAAAGACTAATCCTCCTATGTCGCCTTGCAGTTATGTAAGTGACAAAGGCTTAGTACGTTCAGTTATCCCAGAGAATAACATGACATATTAACTACTGTGTGTATTAAACACATCGCATAAATATCCCTAGTTGATTTGGCCCACATGACTGTAGGCTTTGTTGACCATAGGGTGGTCATAGTTGACCTAGTCATAGTAAAGCTTACGACCATAAAATGATCGCAGTAAGGCTTATGATTATAAGGTGGTCATAAGAAATCTTATAACCACTAGGTAGTCGTAGAAGTACTTATGACCATATAGGGTGATCGTAAAATGGTTTATAACTACTCGACTAAGCTTTTCCCTTGTTAATTATAAAGGACATCTTTACAAATAACATGAAGATATGTCTATCTATAATAACAATTACAGATAAATAATTTAATTAATTGAGGATTATTAGATCCTCGTCAACGCTCAACTACGGCCAGGTCTTCATCAGGGACTTCATGTCCTCCGCGCTCGCCTTCCTTATGGCGCCGGTGGGATGCGGTGGCACGCGAGTCGCCGCAGAGTCTAGTGAAGAGACGAGAAGAGAGGACATGAAGAGAGGAGTGGGAGGAAGAAGGTGTTGGGTAAAATCGTCCATAGTGGTATATTCTCAAGCATT
This sequence comes from Hsuehochloa calcarea, assembly GCA_036346395.1. Classification (NCBI taxonomy): domain Eukaryota; kingdom Viridiplantae; phylum Streptophyta; class Magnoliopsida; order Poales; family Poaceae; genus Hsuehochloa; species Hsuehochloa calcarea. Next base: position 35,230,539 of record CM070606.1, read on the forward strand.
CCAAGTAGAAGAGGGTAAATAATAAATTATATTGGAAAGGAGGGTATATCCTAGATTGCCAACTAAACGAGGGTAAATAATCAATTCCCCCTTCTAAATGGAAAAATCCATAAATAACCCCTTAAGTCACTTACATTTTCAATTTGGCCCTATATATAATTTTCGTTTACTTTGCCTCCCCATAAGTTAAGTTAGCTTGTAAATACCCTTTTAGGTCGTATGTGTGTACTATTTTGTTGTGGTTCTAATTATCTTTGACACTTGCTTCAATGATTTTAATACTTATTTAAGTGGTTTCAATACATGTTTTAATGATTTGAGTTATTTCACTATTTGTAATACACGATTTCGGCATTAAAACATTAGTAATGAAATATTGTATTATAGCTACTGAAATCAACTAAATAATTGAAATAAGTATTAGCATCATTAAATTGACACTACTGAAACAAGTGTCAAAGATAATGAAAACTACAATAAATAGTGCTAGCATACGACTTGAGAGGTATTTGTACGTGAACTTAACTTATGTGGGGCAAAGTAAACGATAATTAGATATGAGTAACAAATTGGAAAGTTAGGTAACCTATGAGCATGGAAAACTCTATCGGTGAAATTTCGTCGGTTGGGTTCGATAAAATTTCATACCAGACAAATTTTTTTGGATTTATCTATTTTTTTTAATCCAAATTCATATTTCAATTCAAAATTTAGATAACTTCTGTCTTTACATCTAAAAATTTTAAAATTAAATTAAAAAATTCTATCTGAAATTTTGCCAAAATATCCGGTAACAGTGGTTACCGATTCTATAGGTGGGGGCTGATAAAATTTCCGAAGCGATATAGTTTCCCCTACTTATGAGGTGTTTATGGATTTTTTTCCCTTCTAAATGGAAGGTGCGTTGTTTTTTGAAGAGGAAGGATTTGCATTGTTGTTGCCTTCGATAGACTAAATTGGCAACTGACTGAAGGCCTATGACTCCCAACTTGGCCCAACAAGCCGAATTTACACAGTGGAGATTTTGCAATAATCACCGAAATATTTATTCCACTTGACCGGTGGGCCCTTTGTCCCCGTTCTTTTTCTGCCGCTGACTTGGTCGTCACGGCGGCCTCCCCTGCGAAAAACCAGCGTTTTCATGTTACGTTTCCCGATCATTTGCCGGCTCCGTCCCGCACGCACCGTACGGTCCCGCTCACGCGTCCACGAAACCTGGCTAAGCAGAAGCAGAAGCAGAAGCAGAAGCAGAAGCAGAAGCAGCTACACGAGCCAACGCAACGAAGTCGCCGCCGCGTCAACCACGCCGCCCGGATCAGACGCGGCGCGGAGACCCGGCAGAAGTCGTGGATTTTGCCGGCCCATGACGCCATGTCTTCCCACTTCCTAGTTGATATGGCCAGCCGATCTCGTGGTGCAGATCGCGGCCAGCCGCCCGGCCGGTGGTCGATTCCCATTCCCACCGGCACATGCACGGCGCCTTGTTGGAGGCGGCTGGCTCGGTCGTATCCTGCCATGTGGGGCTCAGAGCCGCACGCACCACAAGTTTTTAGCCGAGTCGTTGTGATATTGTCTCGCGAACTCGCGCGACGCATCTTTTGTGCGAGTAGGCGGAAGATGGAGCACGAGTACATACGTGCGCGTTCACCTAAAGCCCAAGCTGTTAAGGTAAACGTATCACGCCTACATGTACAGTGAAGTTGAAACGGCCAGTCATGCCTCGTCCTGGTCTATTTTGATGGGAATTCACGTGATTTGGGCAGGAATTGTTTTCTAGATGAATTTAAGCGAAATTGATGCGTTTCAACATTCTCTTAACTGGAAACTCTGGTACATAAACCTTGGCCAATCCTAGTTGATCACACCCATCCATGCCAAATACTTGCAGGTAGGCCTTTTTTTCAGAACATGCAGAAGACCTTTGCATCATCTAACACTTGGTAGGCTAGTTGGTATAATAATTGAGAAAACTCGCATTCAAATATTTGTTGTATGCAAGGGGTCATTTTGGTAGTTTCTCAATTAGAGAAAAGAAGACAATAGAATAGAAAAGAAAAAGGTGGGGCCCACCTTTCATTGGGAGGGAGAGACAATAAGGTTGGAGACTGAGAGACAATAAGGACCCGCAGTGCGCACTGGATGGGGTTTTTCCCCTTCGTGGGCGGCGGTGCAAGCAGGCGCTGGGGACGGCTCGGGTGGATTTCGCGCCAACCGTTGGCAGTGGCAGTGTCGTGGCTCCCCCCTCCTCTTCTTAAGGCCTCCTTCTTCTTCTTCCTTCCCGATTGGTACATAGAGCTCTCCCATCTTTTGGTTCTTCCTCTCCTCTCCTGATTTGGTTTTTGCCCTCAGGCCATGTGGGCTGCTGTGTCGTCGTGGTTGAGCATGGCGCCGTCGGCAGCGAGGTTCTAGCTTTTCCCTTTCTTGCGTACCCCGTCTGTCTCCTTGCACCATTTCCTTGTTGAGGTTGCTGTGAGTAAGATAGGGAGTACGCAGTCATGGTTGGGTCAGGCCGGTTCGGTTCTTGAGTTGGGTGAGAAGAAAGGGCCAGTGTGGTGAATTTACTCCTTCATGCATTCGGCTGGTGCACCTTACTGTTGATTCTTGTGCGGCATTCTTCCTAGTAGCTCAACTTCATATTTGGTGCGTCCCGAATTGTGAAGGGCAGTATTGAATGTCTGGCGACCACGTCTGTTCACCTCCGCACAATGGGGCGATTGATTTTCTGAGACAGCATCTCGGCATTCCTTGCCAGTCGACTCGGTGGCTTTGGGTGCCATCTGCTCTGTGAGTTTGCATTTTTCATATTCCATCTTTTACTGTGCTATGTGCGACTTGCTAGTATTAGTTTCAAACAATCTTGTTTTGAGTTATTCTAGCACCGGAGACTTTGCATAGTAATGATTGTGGGCTTGGTATATGCTCGATGAGGAATTGAGGTCACTGTGAGATTGAATATGACAATTTGGATATAATTTTGTCTTGAGCTTATAGATAACTTGTTGTTTCTATTATGTCATACAATCAGTGCATGTCTGTTCGCTGTGATCTATCTCTTTCAGTCATCTTTATCTATTGGTATCTTGTTACCTTATGTAGTTGGATCTTTAACCTACTGTCCGGTGAACTTTGAATTGATAATTTTCTTTACATGATCTGTTAGATTAGCAAGATTTTATTTGAGCTCAAGGCCTAATTTATTTCAGAGTAATTATCATATTTTATTTGTGATTGAATCTTGACCCAAGTGGCGAGGAGGACAAGAATTATTCTTGAGCAGCTCGACATGTGAGAGCAACAAATAATCAATTAAAATATGAGCATTATGTTGAGTTTAGACATTCCCTTGTTCTACCTTTTGAGCATATTGTCATGTTTAATTGACATAACAAGGTTACGTGTTAAACTGAATGTTTATATATCATTTACATGCTGTTGAAAATATGTCTTTATGATCACAATTATTGCTAGAATAATTTCTAAATATTTGCTAAAACGGCTAATTTTACAATAATCTTATCATCCACATTCTAAGTATGAGTTTTTAGCCTATTTAGTACTATTTTGCCAATTTTTAGCAGAAATAACCCCATTCACGCCGTATTACCGAATTTGGCACAACGGACACGCCGATGGTGGGCATGTGTCCAAGTCTATGCCATTGTCGCTCGGAAATGCCTCTACTGGCCCTCCCTCACCCGGATGAGGCTCGATGCGATGTGTGGCTCCCAACCCTCCTCTGTCGTTGCTCCCGCGCACAGACCCAGCCTTGTTCGTTTCTCCTACTCACGGACAGCGCTCCGCCTCGTATGTGGCTTAGTGGCCCAGACAGGGCCTGTGCATGGGGCTTCGAGGCGCATGTCCATTGCTCCCTCGGCCGGACGTGCCCGGACACGCCGCATTGCGCCTTGTCCGTTGCTACCTGCCACGGACGCGCCGAAAGCCACCGGCCGCAGCCCTTTAGTCTCGTCGTTGTCTATCGTCTCGCTTTATTCCCATCGCCCATCCATCGTTGTCTTGGGTGTGTATGCATGCATGCAAACCGCGTGTGGGAGGGAATCCAATTCGTCCAGTCACTTCGCGGCTATAAATTCAGATGCACCGGCCAGACGCTTCGAAAATCTATTCCTCCCTCGTTCGATCATTCTTGCTCTCCTTCTCTGTGAATTTCCTTTTCAAAGATGATTAAGGATTGTTTAGAGCCGTCTTTAACAGCAATTTCAGCAGGTAATTTTTTGCTCGTGCGTATTTTCTGTACTAACTGTGTAGTTAGTTAAGTAGTTGTAGTTAATCAGTTGTGCTTATTTAAGCCTAACGAATGTAGCCATGTTCGTTTTTTGTAATTAAATTTGTGTTAGTTCAATAATTGGATTTAAATAGGTCGTACTTAATTAGTAGTAGTTAAATTAATGTTACGTAATTATTCGTGGCATAGTTAATTAGGTACTAATAATTAGTCATAATTAGTCAGTATTAGTTAGTTAGTCGTAATTAATTACTTGGAATTAATTAGTTATAGTTAAATTATGTCTTTAGTAATTAGTCCTAATTAATTTAATCGTATTTAATCAACTGTAATGAATTTAGTGGCTATTTTTTGTTGTATTTAATTTAGTTGCCTTATTAAGTCACAATTGTTTGTTTTTAATCAATAGGATATAATTAATTTATCATAATTAATTTAGTGGTATATAATTCATCGTAATGAATTTAGTCCTGAATAATCTTGATGTCATCATTAAGTCTTAATTATTTATTTGTAATTCATTTGTGGTAGTTAATTAGTCCTGATTAATGTAGTTGTATTGAACTACTTGGATTAATTTACTCAAAACTAAATTAGTCGCACTTAATTTGTCCTAATTACTATGTCGCAATTAATTAAGACTTAATTAATTGGTCGTACTTAATTAGTCTCAACCAATTTGGTCGTAGTTACATAGTGCATGTTAATTTGTTGTATGTATTTAGTTATAATTTTTAATTTCTAGTAATTCGTCGTCACTGTTAATTTTTTCACTAATAATATGTGTATTTGATATCTTGCAAGTCAGGCCTCTACCGAGCTACTGGAACCCTTCTACGACGAGCATTACTGGTGCAAGTTGTTGATCTCTAGGGATGCGGATGGCCCTCCTCCCCTCATTCTTCGGTCTGACAAGCATTACTGGGAGTTCGATGCTCGCTACGTCCCAATCCTCTGGGACACGGGCTTGTTGTCCTTTACGAGGCTGCTCTCGGTCGGATGCTACTTCACCCTAGATGGCAGTGTGATGACGGCATTTGTCGACAGATGGAGGCCCGAGACCCACACCTTCCACTTTCGGCAAGGAGAGATGATGGTCGCTCTCTAGGATGCGTCATTCTTGACTGGTCTCCCAATCAGGGGTGAGCCACTTGTTCCTGGCCGTCTGTCGGCAGACTGGAAGGCCCGGTTGGGGCATCAGTTTGGCATACCTTTGACGGACAGCGCCTGTGGTGTCCTTTGGACCTGGCTTAGGAATTTTAGTAATGGCCCGCCGGAAGTACCTGACGAGGTTGATAGGACGCACATCGTCGCCTACGTTCTCCATCTCTTCGGTTGAGCCCTATTTCCCACCACACAGGGTGATTCGATGTACCCCAGTTTCGTCTGCCTCGTCGAGTCTTTGGCTGACGCAAAGGCTAGGGCGATGCCTCAGTACAGTTGGGGATCAGTCGTCCTCTGAGTCACATACATGGGGTTGTGTGATGCATCGCGGTGCAACACTGGTGTGAAACCGGTCCTTACCGTCTGCTATGTGCTCCTACAGCTGTGGAGTTGGGAGCACTTCCCTGGTGGGCACCCCTCCTTCGAGAGAACAGTGCACCTGTATCCCGAGTTGCAGGACCCGATCGACGGACCCACTATGAGCTACCGGTGGACGGCTGCCCAGTTAAGCTGGGCCAAGGATAGACCAGCAAGGTGCTACTCGTTGTTCCACAATGAGTTCGAGTTGTTGCACGCCAACGACATCATATGGGCTTTATTGAGCCCAGATTTTGTCAACACGGTTGCGCCGCATGGACTGTCCATGCAATGCACACAGGACGCCAGATTATGGGCGACGGCCTACCACCTGGTGTTCACCCATATGGTGGAGCCTTACATGCCACATCGCATACTGCAACAGTTTGATTTGTACCAACTTGTGCCCCCTCGTCCACTTGTGAATCCAACTCTAGCTAAGTAATGTTTGCATTTCATGCCCACATTCCCCTGTTTTGACACAAATCTTTCTTGAATGCAGGCAATCAAGGGTGGGCAGACATGTTGAGGACTGGCAAGTAGTCCAGCATGAGTGGGTTACGTCTTGGACAGATACGACGCACATCAAGGTCGTACAGGAGCAGAGACCGTACGACGTGCAGATATACCGCTAGTACAAGGAATGGTACATCCCACGGCCGCGCACCAGACTCACCCTTCCTCCACCGGAGCGTATGGAGTAGGTGACGCACCAAGAGAGGCCTCATCACTTCTTCGATGGTCACAGCGCTTGCGGCATGACGACACAGTAAAACACTGACAATCTTTGTTCGTTCCATTCATGATATTTGTATTGTTTGCTACTGAACATGTGTTGTCTGTCATTTCAGTTTGAGCAGCTACAGTGGATCGCAAGCGCATCAGCGGCCCCCATTCGCAGCCCGGAGCATACCGTATCGAGGCTTCTCAGCACTTTGAAGTACATCTTCGTGGAGTCGAAGAATGTAATCAAGAACATGAGATGCGGTCATTTGAGAGACGACGTCCTACACGCCGCACACCAAGTGGGCGGACCGTGCTCACCTGCCAGGTCGTCACGACCCAGTCAGACTGGCGGGTGTTCTAGCGCTTCGAGTCGGTCATCCGCATTGCATATCGGCGGAGAGGTAAGTTATGTACATATTTACGTCTTGTTTTTTATTACGCCTTATGTTGTGCCAACATCATGTCGTCCAGTAGCCGCACGTTCATCGGGATATATCTCTCCTGCCGTTCGTACCCCGAAGTCAAACTGGCGCCCCCCTCGGTCATCCACACTACACATCCGGGAGGTACGAGATGTTTAGTTTATGCCCTGAATTTTTATTTGGCCTAACATCATTCCATCTTGCAGTCTTCAATTGAGCGTGTGGGTGACGACCATCTATCAACCGATGAGGAGGCACCCATCCTAGCTACTGCTAGGGAGCAGTACATGGCACCATGGTTTGAACCGTGGCACCCAGGGCACCCACCCCTGTCATACATTAGCCAGTACAGAGTACCATACAAAAGACAGAGCTCCTTCGGGGTCGCTCGCACTTCGCACGGTCAAGGGCAGAGCTCCTCCGCACGACGGGACATGCAAACAGCATAGCTTAGGGGCGGACGATCCGGGAGTGTATTTATGAAGTACTTTATTCATGACATGATTGTAGGTGGTTACCAGTTCGGCATGACTCAACTAGATGACTTCGACGTTGGACAGACTTAGCAGAGCCAGAGTCAGCTTACTAGTTCACCTCCGCCCACTCAACGATCTCTGTACCCCCTTCGAACCGATACATGCTCTCCGAACCGGCTGACGTATCCCACGACACATGTACGACGCAAAACTAGGACGCGCATGCAGACGCAGACACAATGAGCAGAAAGTGGCTTAAGCGAGTGAGCCATACTGTATCCCGTGTGTAATTGCAATGCATAGATGTTATGTGATTTTTTGTCCTATATTTGTATGCATATTTTGTAAGTTATGTGCGTATTGTCGGAGTTGTAATATAAAATTTGATAAATAAAATTGATGATATTTACGAATGTACAGTGTCATTGGCGAATTACATGCTGCACGCGGTTTGCTTACATGCATTACAAACTACAGCACACACGACCAAACAAACCAGAAAAACACCTAAGATACACGTACTACTTTTTCTCCTTCAAGAAAAAGGAGAATGGAAACTAGTCTTGACGTCGCGATAGCCCCTTCCCCTTGTCTCGGGCCTGCCATAATGGTGGCAAGTATCAAAGTCATCCATGTCATGCGATTCCATGATGTAAGTAGACCGTACGACCAAGCACATAGCCAGCATGCAAATTGTATAACTGATGAACCACGAAGGTCATGTTCTGACCCGATCTTTCAGTGAGAAGGTAAGTTCGGTAGTAGCCGCTCAACTCTCACGATCCTGTCTACGAACTCACAAGACTCGAAACCACACAATCGCCGAACTGCTCGACAAGTTGTCATCAACCATGCACGAATATCCGGATGACCTGATCACAAAAATCTATTCCTGTATACACCGAGGAAGCACACAAGAACAAGATAAATATGCAATCTAAAATTATGAATAGGAATTAAAATTGTATTGATAAGTAGAGTTCCGAAGAACAATATCGTTGTTGATCTTGTCGAACAAGAGTACAAAGTATAAAGTAGCAAAGCTAAACTTCAATCAATGAAACCCTCAAACCCTAAGGGTAGCGGCCACTATGTAAAGGAGGAAGAGAGGGGTGGCGGCCGTGGTACTGTTTACATATGAACAGTACTATGTGAACAGTGCCAAACCCTAGGTGTCCAGCCTGAATTACAAGGCCCATGGCCCATTAGCATAGGTGGCGCAGCACCAAGTTCCTTTACTCAAATATTGCTAAGTGTTGGCCTAAACAACTTGATATATAGTCTTTATGCTAGATTCTGCTAAGCCTAAGTATATAAATATTCATTCCTCATATGATCATCTCTGCTTTAGGTGCTGCCATCATCTCCATTTAGCTTGCCTTCCGATCCTTGATTCCTAAGTAAAATAATACCACGTGCTTTAGGCAGCATCATAGAGTTCATAGAATATGGATGCACTCCGAGAAATGAAGTCACCTGATAATTTAGTTAGCGAGCACGTGCTCTAGTAATTGGTCCTTGTACATCAGAAACAATAGGGATGGTTGTATCAATGGAAGGGATGTTGAAGGACCGAAATGGCAACAGAGGGGGGGGGTGAATGGTGCAATAAAATTAATACCTCCCCTTTGCTGTAATTAAATAAGACCTACAAAGCCCTCTGGATCTCTTAAAAAGAGTGAAGCAAAATCAAAGAATGAAAACAAATTTCAGATCGCTCACAAGAATCGGAAGGTCCGATTCTACGTGCGTAGTTCCGCACTCCGTGAGTTCCGGATCGCGGGAAGTTCCGCTGCGATAATTCACGTGGACAATCGGAAGTTCCATTGTCCCGACCAAGAACGATCGCTCGGTTTTTCCCAAAATCAAATACTAAATCTTGAATGCTCTTCTCGGTCAAGTTTCACAGACATCATCCTAAACAACATCTTGACCTCATGGAGAAGAATCGCAAACAAAGATTTAACAAACAAGCCAAAATCGGATTTCTTGAAGAAGGGGCAAGAAAAACCAAAACTCACAATAGGCACGAATCTCGATTCTCGACTTTTATGAAACTTTGATAATAGATTAGCAATATCAAAACGATTCTAGATATGAAGATTCAAGCTATTTCATAAGACGAATCAGAGATACATCAAAACCCTAGCTATTCAAGAGAAGAACAGAGAGAAGGAAGAGGACATAAACAAGTAATCAAAACTCGAGTTTCATTGATAGATATCAAATGTTTACAGATGGAAACACAGAGGAAAGATTACATAAGATTTCAGATCATACTCTCCTCTCAACAAGCTCTCAAAAAGCAAAACAAATCTTTTCTAGAGCTAACCCTAATTTTCTCTCAAAAGTCTAACCCTAACTCTGTGGTTCTCCCTATTTATAGCCTTGGCTAATGGGCCTCCAACCCATTAAGCCCGCTACACCCGAACGGAACCGCCTCCACTTTTGCCGCTTTGCGAAAAGACCCTTCGCCTTTGCGCACCCTCCCAGACACCTTGTTGTGCACGACTCGCAACCGCTTCAAGATTCACGCCATCTTCGACACATCCCGACCGTTCGACCTCAACGCCTCCGCGCCTAGTCCGGTCCACGTGTCTCGCCACGACTCCATCTTGATGCCCCGCAACAACACAGCATAAAACACATCACATAGCATTGCACAATATCATAGCATCAATATTTGTATAAGACTCAAACTCATACAAAATCAAAATCACAATTTAACCTTCTCTCGCATTACTCGACATAATCGGAAGTTCCGCATTTACCACAAATGAAGTTCCGATTTCTAACATCCGCACTTGTCGAAATTATCGGAAGTACGTGCTTACCATCTGCGAACTTCCGATCTTCTAACATCCGCACGCCCAAAAATTCTATTCCGATTTTCATCTCGGAGGAATCTCAATACCAGATATCGGACACTCGCTACCCCATGTGCGGAAGTTCCGATTCTCTTCACCAAACCAAAACCTGTAAATCGGAAGTTCCTTTTCCAACACCGAGTTCGATTAATGAACTTCCGCTCCATACACAATGTAGTTCCGATTTCCTGACTTCGACCAAAATACCAAACCAAAACCTCAACTCTCAATCTAATCAACACACTTGTCAAATACTCATCACTCGAGTGGAGGACCTCTCACATGGTCTCTCAATCTCCCCTTGATGAGTATATTGACAATTACCAAAAGCATAAGATGAGTTTGAGATTCCAACAACCAAGGTCTAAACAAGAGAATTAAGCTCAAGACCAAGTTGACAAAAAGAGAAAGACTTGAGATGAGATGAAAGAGCAATTTTCGCACAAAACTCAAGGCTTTTCTTCGTAAGGCTTTTTCTCACACACATTCTCCCCTTTGGCAATAAAATCATCAATATGTAGAAAAGGGAGGAAAAGACTATATGATGTTCATTTTAAGCATTAGGAGCCATGTAGATTATCCAAAATGACTATTAGAGTATTACACCAAGCCATAACACGTAAGAATGCTATCAAGATCATGACAATCGATGTATAGAAGAGCTAAGACAGAAAGTCCATAATCGATTAATGATCCATTCTTTAGCGAGTCAAATAAGTCAAGAATGAAATCTAGCTAAAGATATCCAAGGATGATGCAAGCCATGTCAAATAATCTAAGTTGAATCAAGAAGACTCATACTGAACAGTTTAGAGTGCTACCAGTTGAAGGACTCATTTTATCCAGAACTCGGTCTCTTTGAAGATAAGCAATTTTAGCACATTTTTCTTTTAGAAGACTTTTTATGGTTTTATCTCAAGAAAGCAAGCTCGGACTAGGTGCCATCCACAACCGCCTCCTAAGCTTCAACCATTTTTTTTATTTAAGCCATGTGCTAGATCCCAAGCCTTATGCGACCACTCCAAGCAATGACTTAAGGAGGTGATCTTAGGTCATCCAAGGCTCCCCGAGTTCATGCCTAGTGCAATGGCAAGCCGTCTCATGAGAAAGATTTGGTGAGATCAGTTTTTTCGCACAAAAGAGATCATTTTTGCTTTTGAAGTTTTTAGACCAGTGATTTGAGATAAGTCATGTTTCTTAACAAACTGACATAGCTTACTCAAAAGTTCAAAAGAGATTCAGGACTCAACTCAGCCTACTTGACATGGCGAAAATCATAAAATGATAGTTTTAACCAGACTAGTCTCAAGAGCTATCATGACAAGATTTTAATTCAAGTTTTAGCATTTTTAAATACCTTAGCATGGCAAAGACTAAACTACACATAAAAAGTCATGATAGACCTAGCAGTTTAGCATAAATCATGGCAAGATATAAAAAGTGAAAACAGATCATAAGGGATAATAAACAAGGCTCCATTTGATTATTATGCAATGCATTATGAAATACACAAAAATCCAGATTCCCTTCAGAATGAGATGCATCTTTTAATTCAGATTGAGTTATGTCACAATTAAGAATATGGAATAACCAAGAATAACTCCTCCTGAACCAAAGGAACAAAAACGAGAATCTGATAAGTAAAACAGAAAAGGCAGTCCTTTAGACATAGAAAAGATATAGAGAAAACTATCGCTCAGACAGGTTCTTATCTACCCCATATGATTCTAGGACTATCAGCTGATCAATTCTTATACTAAGGAGCAAACTCTGTCCCTGTCTACCCAAGGGTGGCCCGACCCCTGCTAGAACCTATAAGAAGTGAGTAAGCTCTACTTAGAGAAGGAAGAACCAGCTAATAAGCAGCATCCTAGAAGCACAAGACAAGAAGTAGCAGTCAAAGCAATTTGGCAAGAGAACCATTCTAACCTATGCTGGAAGGACTTCGACCCAAAATATTAAAAGAAATACAACCAGAAAGGAGTAAGCGTATAATATGATATAATATAATATAATACAAGAGTAGCACAAAGCTCCCCTCACAAAGAAATCCGTAAGGACAAACCACCCCAAGCTCTCCATGCAGAAATGAAACCGAGAGTCGCCCGGAGGCTTAGTGAAGATATCTCGCCAACCGGTGCTCACTCTCCACAAACCGGAGCACAATGTCACCCTTCTCTACATGGTCTCTAAGAAAGTGATATCGATATCAATATGCTTGGTCCGAGAATGTTGCACTGGGTTCTTGGCAATGCAAATCGCAGACGTGTTATCACGTAAGAGTGGAACGCAATGATAGATAGCCCGAAATCCTGCAGGTCGAGACCATCCAAAGCACTTGACTACAAAGAATCGGGCGCGAAGAACGTACTCGGCCTCTGCAGTGGGCTCACGAACACCGGATTGCTTCCTCGACGACCGGAGACGAGAGAAGTGCCAATGAATTGGCAAGTGCGGAAGTGCTCTTCCTATCTATCCTACAACCCGGAAAGTCGCATCGGAGAAGGCTCTAAGAGATAGACAAGAAGAGGAAGAGTACCGATGCCATAGTCAATGGTAGCTCAAGGTACCGAAGATGCGCTTCACCGCTTTGACGGTGAGATACGCGAGAGAAGCTCGAAACCGAGCACAAAGACACACGTAAAAGTGTATGTCCGGTCTCGAGGCCGTGAGGTACAAGAGAGAGCCAATCATGCTCCCAAAAATCCTTTTGGTCAACGTGTTCGCCGCCTTCATCCGGGTCCAGAGCACCAGAGATGCCATTGGAGTTGATATCGGCTTTCCATCATTCATGTCGAAACGCTCAGAGGTCTCGAGTGTATTTGCCTTGATGAAGAAAGGTACCTCCCGAGTCTGCTTAATTTGGAAGCCAAGGAAGAAGCTCAACTCGCCCATCATGCTCATTTCAAACTCCGAGCTCATGACATCGGAAAAGCGAGAAGCGAGCATGCGAGGAGCCGCCAAAGATAATGTCATCCACGAGATCCGACGAGCGGTAAGATCGGTGCCAAGACGGCGGATGAACAAGGTTTTGTCAATTTTACCCATCTCAAAACCATGGCTCACAGTAGGACTTAAGCCTTTCATACCAAGCTCACAGGAGCTGCTTGAGTCCATACAAAGCTTTGGAAAGCTCAGACATGGTTAGGGTATTTAGGGTTCTCGAAACCAGAGGTCAGTCTCGACATAGACTTCTTCCTCAATAAGTCCATTGAGGAAGGCACTCTTGACATCCATCTGGTAAAGCTTGAAACCCTTAGAAGTTGCAAAGGCAAGCGTAATTCTAATGGCTTCAAGTCTAGCTACAGGGCAAAGGTCTCTTCAAATCTAGACCTCAACTTGAGAGTACCCCGAGCTACCACTAGCCTTGTTTCAATGACTAACCCATCTTCACTTTGCTTGTTCTTGAACACCCATTTGGTCCCAATGATATTGTGACCTTGAGGGGCTCAACAAGGGACCGGACCTTGTTCCTTTCAAAGTTTTCCAATTCCTCGTGCATGGCGTTAGTCCATGACTCATCGAAAGAGCATGACAAACGCCTTTGGGCTCAAACGAGGCAACAAAGGCGAATGGAGACAGAATAGAGACATGCCGCTTTTGAACGAGTGACACGCTCAAGAGATCTCCAATTATCTCGCTCTCAAGGATGGTCCTTTGAATGTGTCTTGGAGGTCCAGGTGAGATGAAGAAGTGGCCTCTACCTCATTAGCGATGAGATAGGAACAGAGCCACTAGCTTCGTAAGAAGCGTAGGTAAGGGCGATCTCCTCGAGGTGCGGTGGAAGAAGGCACCTCAAGAGGAGGAGGAAGAACTGGATCGTAGACAACCTTCATCTCCGTCTTCCTCTTCGCCCACAAAGATGGACTCGATCGCTCTAAAGAACTCGAGATATCGTGCCTAGTCCCTGACCGCCTCATCAAGGTCACCTCACAGTCTCTAACAGCTTACTAGACTCGCAGCCTGCACTCTATAGGCACGAGAAGAAGTCGAGTAACCCAGAAAGATCCCATCACAAGATCGTGACTCGAACTTATCTAGGTTCCCAGACTTCAGAATAAAACACTTGCAACCAAACACACGAAAATGCGAGACGCTGGGTTTTCGCCCATATCTCAACTCATAAGAAGTGCGATGCAAGAGTGCCCGAAGAAAAACTCATAGAAACATGACAAGCAAGAGTAATTGCCTCACCCAAAACTTCCTAGGTGTAGAGTACTCATCAAGCATCGTCCCGCCATCTCGACCAAGGTACGGTTCTTCCTCTCCACAACGCCATTTTGTTGGGGGACGTATGGAGACGAGAACTGGTGCTCTACACCTGTCTCACCACAAAAACTCTCAAAGTAGGAATTCTTGAACTCAGTGCCATTATCAGTGCGAATTGCTCGTAATGCACCTGGGAGCTCAACAGAAAGCCTACCAAAAAGACCACGAAAAAGAGTAAACGTCTCATCCTTCGAGGCTAAGAAAAACACCCAAGAATACCTCGAGAAGTCATCGACCACGACAAGTACGCACTACTTCCTCCTCTCGATCGCACTCTAGCCGGTCCCACTGTGTCCATATGGAGCGCTTGACCGGTGCATCCGTCATAGTCATCAGAATCGGAGGATGTGATGCGGCAACCATTTTGCCGCGTCTTGGCAAGGAGCACAAACAAGATCCTTGACCATTTTGAGTTTCGCAAACCACGAATGAGATCGTGGCGCTAACTCGGTCGATGATCAAATCCTATATGACCAAGTCTCCTATGCCGTAAAGTCAAATCACGGATTCGTAGCAATTAAACATCGGAGAGGATCACCAGAAGATCCAGAAAAATCAGCACGAAAGATCCTCCCATATCGAGAAATCCCGCAAACTAGACTACCCGAAGAATCAAGAATTTTGCAATTGTTTTTCTTAAAACTCACCTCGAAACCGCTCATCGGTAGGTCGAGAGACCGAAAGCGATTATACCGCACTTACTTACTAAGGCAACATCTTTTAAAATAAAAGAATCATTAATGTTCACAGCACCTTTAGCGATGACGCGCCCAAATGAAGCATCTCCAAGGTGATCGCCTCATCACCGGAGCGCGGCTAGGAAGAAAACCAACGAGACTCACCACCATATGACGTGAACAACCGAGTCTACAATCCGCACCTTTCCCTTCCCAAACCGACGACCTCGAGTCAAACAGAGTAAAGTCTCAAGATCGGGTGAATCAATCAGTGATTTTGGCACCCAATACCGAGTAACACGGCGAAATGATGAAGTAGTCAAGCAAGACCGACCTCTATCTACCCTACGCTCTCGTCACTCAACAAGTCAAAGATCTCACTGTTCTTTGGATCCGATCGCCGGAAAGAGCGAGTCGAAGTGCCGCGAATATGTCGATCTCGCCGCGTAGCTATCTCGAAAGGAAAACGAGATCTACCCTCGTGACGCGGAAGTTACGACCAAAGGGAGCATGAGGACGAAACTCAGAAAACTCAGAAAAACCAAGTCCTCGATGCTGCCCAAAACTATCAGATGGAACAAATCTAGACCTCGTGTTGGTCTTAGGTGCACTCAAGATCCGGGTCGACCACGAATGTGCCTAAGAGACTCAACACGGTCTCTACGCGATCTTGGCGCTACCAAGCAATGATCAACTAAATGTCCATCTTTCGACAAAGGTGCAATGATACTTCGCCTTACGAGGGCGAAGCTCGCAGTGGAATCACCTTGCTGTCAGAAATCCTTTGAACAAAACCCGCTGACTTAAAATTGACTTTCTCAGTCCTGGGCTTAGTCTTGATCACACCTGGTGCTATGGTTTTGAGCACGACAGGTGGATGCTTCCTCATATCCTCCTCGGATATCATATCCTAGACCACGATTAAATCTGCAAATTTTAGATTTGTCTAGAATGAGATTGAGCTTCTTCTTGCCTCCTACAAACCTCTCGAGAGTGTTCATAAGATACCGACACTCCAAAGAGAGAGGTGCAAGAAGAGCAGGGGAAGAAGGGACAAGAAAAGGTAAGGAAGCGTAAGAAGAACCAACAATAGAGGAAAGATTAGCTTGTGCACGCACAAATTGACTTTGGGGGACAATCCTCATCGCTAGCGATTGGTTCACGTTACTAGGCGCCTCTACCAAACCCTTAGACTTCTTCCCAAAGACACACAATACAAGCGGATGATTGTGTCTCTAGAAGGTCCTTAGTTAGCTTCACACATTTTTCATCCAATGCAACCAAATCACATTTTAGTTTATTACAATGATTGCAAGGTGAGCTAACAAGGTCCTTAGAAGCATACTGAGCCAATTTGTTACTGTGATCAATCATTTCTTGAAACTGCTTAGATCTGATTCTAATTCAAAGAGCTAACTTAGGACAGCTTTAAACAAGAAACAATAGGCTCTAGTAGCGCAGACTTGAAATTCAAGAATTTTGTGATCCGCCTGCTTTAGGTTCATCTTGAGATTATTACAATTTTCACAAGTTTCAGTGCAGATCAAGCAACATGGTATAAAGACCTCTAAACGAATTGTCCTTAACCTCACATGAGGTGCAAGCGGAGTCTCAATAGTAGTGGATGAAGGAGGTGCTACCCTACTCATCTCTAATTCAGCAAGAAGGCTAATGTTCTCTACCTTAATCATGTCAAGTTCAGAGGACACACTATCATGCAAGGTCCTTAGTTTTTCCATGTCATCAAGCAAAGCACAGCAAGTGTCACAATCATCACGGGAGGGAGCAGATGTAAGTAAAGTAAGCTCCCGTGATAGTCTAGCTACTTCCTTCTCCAACACGTAACACTTAGCCCTAGACTTAGCATGAAATCTACCTAGCTTAAGAAAAGCATCATTAAGCGGTCGTAAGTGGGACTAACCTCGCTGAGTCGGAGTACACTTCATTGTCGCTCGATTCGCCCAGAGGCCATGAAGCACATGCCGAGAAGTTGCCGCGTCCTTGGGATCATGATCGTCCTTCCCATCATCGCCACTCCACCCCTCCACCTCGCGGTGTCCACTCGTCGAGGGCGGTGAGGACGCGATGGAATGCCTTCTTAGCCTTCCCAAAGTTGCGGAACTTCTTCTTGCCTTGGTCAGTCTTTGAGGGCTTCGTGTTGCGGTTCTTGTCGATGTAGTCGTTCTTGCTTGGACCGCCATAGTCACCTTTGCCCTTCCCAAGCTTGGGACAGCTTTGCTCGGATGTGGTTGGGGCCACCACACTCAAACAAATCACAGGACCTCCTCTCTTACCATCCCTCCTCCTCTTGTAAGCATGGGAAAACTTCCGAGCTAGGAGGGCTAGCTTGCTCATCCTCAAGTCGCTCTAATCGATCATCGCTATGTCACGAGAGCGACTAGGAGAACCCACGATCGACTCGAAGAAGATCCAGATGTGGGATCGGTGACTAAAGCCATCGACAGACTTCGACCTTCGAGAGACAATGTCAATCTCGTGAGTCTTGAGACGCGAGTAAAGCGCATCAAGAGTCGTGGTCGAGAGGTCCGTGCTATCTTTGATGGTAGTCACTTTCATCTCCCAAACACGAAGATCAAGTGCGAAAGCATCCGTCGAGCGTTATCCGAGTCGGGTATGTAAGACCGACCGCTCGGAGGTTGCTCAAGATCTTGTGAAAACGCGAAAAGCACTCGCCTAAAGATTCACCAAAGCATTTCAAATTTATCGTACTCACGCTTGAACTGGTCTTGTCGAATCGTTTTAATCGAGTGGTGCCCTCATGGTATGCATCGAGGGTCACCTGGATGTCATAAGCGTAAATCAAATGAGAAATACGATCAAACTCACTACGCTTAAACCCCGAATGATTATGTTCCTTGCTTTAGCATTTGCCTCAACATCGCCATGTTTCCAAAGATTGATGTTCTCATCGGCAGAACAACAAATCTAACCTTCACCTTTCTCCGTATGGCATACCCCGAGCACGGATGTAAGTTTCCATTCGGCTCTTCCGTAAGGGTAATCCGCACCATCAAAACTCGAGGCTTGGTGGAATACTTGTCCGCTGCCATGGCTCAACCGACGGTTAAGATCTATCAAGAAGAGCTAACCGCTCGATACCAATTGAAGGACCGAAATGGCAACAGAGGGGGTGAATGGTGCAATAAAATTAATACCTCCCTTTGTCAGTAATTAAATAAGACCTACAAATCCTCTGGATCTCTTAAAAGAGTGAAGCAAAATCAAAGAATGAAAACAAATTTCGATCGTTTCACAAGAATCGGAAGGTCCGATTCTACCGGCGGTAGTTCCGCACCGTAGTTCCGGATCGGTGCGAAGTTCCGCTTCATAGTTCGCCATGGACAATCGGAAGTTCGATTGTCCCGACCAAGAATGCTCTTCGGGTTTTTCCCAAAAATCAAATACTAAATCTTGAATGCTCTTCTCGTGTCAAGTTTCACAGACATCATCCTAAACAACATCTTGACCTCATGGAGAAGAATCGCAAACAAAGATTTAACAAACAAGCCAAAATCGGATTTCTTGAAGAAGGGCAAGAAAACCAAAACTCACAATAGGCACGAATCTCGATTCTCACTTATGAAACTTTGATAATAGATTAGCAATATCAAAGCGATTCTAGATATGAAGATTCAAGCTATTTCATAAGACGAATCAGGAGATACATCAAAACCCTAGCTATTCAAGAGAAGAACAGAGAGAAGGAAGAGGACATAAACAAGTAATCAAAACTCAGAGTTTCATTGATAGATATCAAATGTTTACAGATGGAAACACAGAGGAAAGATTACATAAGATTTCAGATCATACTCTCCCTCTCAACAAGCTCTCAAAAAGCAAAACAAATCTTTTTCTAGAGCTAACCCTAATTTTCTCTCAAAAAGTCTAACCCTAACTCCAGGGTTCTCCCCTATTTATAGCCTTGGCTAATGGGCCTCCAACCCATTAAGCCCGCTACACCGAACGGAACCGCCTCCACTTTTGCCGCTTTGCGAAAAGACCCTTTCGCCCCTTGCGCACCTTCTGGAAGCCTCCCGTACACCTTGTTGTGCACGACTCGCAACCGCTTCAAGATTCACGCCATCTTCGACACATCCCGACCGTTCTGACCTCAACGCCTCCAGCGCCTAGTCCGGTCCACGTGTCTCGCCACGACTCCATCTTGATGCCCTGCAGTCAACACAGACAAAAACACATCACATAGCATTGCACAATATCATAGCATCAATATTTGTATAAGACTCAAACTCATACAAAATCAAAATCACAATTTAACCTTCTCTCGCATTACGGACATAATCGGAAGTTCGCGACTTACCACAAATGAAGTTCCGATTTCGAACATCCGCACTTGTCGAATTATCGGAAGTTCCGTGCTTACCATCATGGAACTTCCGATCTTCTAACATCCGCACGCCCAAAAATTCTATTCCGATTTTCATCTCAGAGGAATCTCAATACCAGTATTATCGGACACTCCGCTACCCCATGTGCGGAAGTTCCGATTCTCTTCAGCCGAAACCAAAACCCAGGTAAATCGGAAGTTCCTTTTTCCAACACCAGTAGTTCGATTAATCGAACTTCCGCCCATACACGCGGTAGTTCCGATTTCCTGACTCAGCCCAGAAACAGTCCAAACTGAAAACCTCAACTCTCAATCTAATCAACACACTTGTCAAATACTCATCACTCAGAGTGGAGGACCTCTCACATGGTCTCTCAGATGTCCTCATCAATAACTCATATCTTCGATGGGTAGTGCGCCCCGGTGACCAGAAACACTACGACGTTGGCCGGTCTTAGTAGCAGGAGCCATCCCCTTGTGTCGGGACTGCCCACGTAGGTGGCGTGTGTCGAAGTCCTCCATGTTTTGCGATACAGACGGACAATTGTATGATGTCAGAAGAACAAAAGGACAACTACATAATCATGGTGCAAATTATACATATCTCACATATTCCACATGGGGAGCGCCTGGGCGACGAGAGAAGCTACGATGGCAGCCGGTCTCAGTAGTAAGACCCTTCCCCTATCCATCACGCGTTGTGCCCTGTCGTACTCAGCTTCCTATTCGGGGGTCCTCCACCTCCACCCGGCTGTCCTGGGCTCCTTCAGTGCCTTCTCGATAGGGTTCGGTACGTAAGATTTTCATTGCTGAAAGGTCTCGGCTCGCATCACGTAGTTCTACATGTACTTATGCTCGATGAACACCCTATTGTACATCTCCGAGATGTCAATCCATTGGAAGAAGTTGCAGCGTATTTCGAGCTGCCATTACACGTGGATGAAGTTAAAAATTTGTGAAATTCAATGTAGGGAGTGCAAAATCCACGTGTGTGTAAGATTCCCTTATGAGGTGATGACTGCACATGTAATACACCCTAGCGGCAGTGGTTGGGTGTGTCAACTGAATGATCTTCGTCGGCAGTTCGCACACGCATTGTGGGTGTGAAAACTCCGGTGGTACCAGAACACCCTTCATTGAATAATCTGGGTAGGGTTTAGCCCTCTTCGCAAGCCACTTGTGCTTCTGCAATATCTCCGCATAAAAGTTCGCCGACGAGTCCGACATATTATAGACCAACCTAATATTTCACTATTGCACACAAAACAGGGGCGAGTCAGTACGGAACAAATATAATATCGAGATACGTACATGCTAAGAAAGAATGACATAAAGATATGCACAAATATGAGCAGACTACCGATTTACATGACATGATGGTCCCCATACAAGTGGACAATACAATAAATTACGACACTGAATGATGACTAGACTAGCTCGGTTTGTTGGGCAATCCTTCGTGGAGTGCCTAAGGGTCTTGCATATCCTACACTTCATCGTGCGGCTTAGGCCCCCACGCTGGCTGTCATCCATGTCATTCCGAAGTTGCTGCGTCTTCTGTCTTCCCTTCCCGGTTAACTTCAAGGCCTTGTTCGGCCCCCATTACACCCTGTCCGACCACAGATCCCTGTAGTTTATGTCCAAACCATAGGAGTGAAACTCTGCACTCTATGTACCGAAAAGGTGTTGTATGTCATAGTACTCGGAGATATACATCTGTAAGATCGAGGTGGCCGACTAGAGGGGGGTGAATAGGCGGTTTTAAAAATCTTTCGAGCTAAACCAATATATAAATGCGAAAGCTAATAGAGAATTGGTTTTTCTCAATTAAAACCTAAATCAACTAGGCTCAACTAAGTGCACCGACAATATGAACACAATACAATATGAGCAATCATACAAGATATATAAGCAATTAAAGCAAGAATGTAAATTGCTCAAAGTAAAGCACAAGCAAAAACAAGATGACACGATTATGTTTTACCATGGTGTTCGGAGACTTGCCGGTCTCCCCTAATCCACGTTGAGGTTAGCCCAAACAAATTGGACCGGCTCCACTAATTAAGCCAATACCTCCGAGGTAAGTCCAAACACTTGGACCGGTTCCTAACCGAACCAACACCTCACTCAACTATGGTTGCTCTTCCTCCACTCCGGAGATGGTGAGCACCAAACCACTCACAAACACGCCGGGTCTTCTCACAAGCTTCTTGAGAAGATCACCGCGCACGACGCCTCCACGCCGTCTAGGTGTCGGCAAACACCAAGAGTAATAAATCCAAACTTTCACTTGAACTAATCAAGTGTCAACGCTCATGTGGATACACAATCCACTACCTAAGGCAACACATGCACTTAGGGTTTACTCTCCAAGCTCACCAAGTGCAACACATGCACATAAGAGAGGAGAGGCTTGCTCTTAGCTCAAGAGGATCACAAATAGTTCACAATAGCACCAGCAACATCTCCCAACCGGCCAAGGTGGCTATATATAGCCCACACACAAAAACTAGCCGTTGGGAGACAAACCCCTGAAAAATCAGGAAATCAGAAGTTCTGCCATGTAAAGGCCGGAACTACCGCACCTGAGAGAAAAGCACAGCAACGGCTATGTTAGACGAGAAAACTAGCTGTTTGATTTTTAGTGCGGAACTACCGCCAACCAAGTTGCGGAAGTTCCGATCTTCGGAAGTTCTGCACAACACATAGCGGAACTACCGCACATCCAAATTTTGGCTAAGTCTCAAAATGGTGCTTCTCTGGAAAAAACGAACAGCCGGAATTTCGGAGCAACCGATAATCGGAACTTCCGCTCGTATCACAGCGGAACTTCCGCACTTCGAGAAATCGACTAAGTCCCTAAAAAGGGTGCACTCTGGAAAAAATGAGCCGCTGGAAATCGGACCGTCCGGCCTGCGAAACTTCCGCAGTTATACAACCGGAACTTCCGATTATCCTGAGAGAAAACAGCAATGGCTTTTTCAACAACTTCAATTGCAAAACACATTTGCCAATTGATAAGTCATGCCAACAAGGATCACAAGCAAGATTCCCAACAAGTTGCAAACCACATTTGCCAACTTTTGGAATCATACCACAAGGAAAAAGGTACATGGACTTACACCATTTGTAAAACACATTTGCAAACTTAAGTCACATGCTACAAGAAATCAAACATGAGCATCGACTATTTGCAAAACACATTCGCAAATAACAGCATCATGCTACAAGGCTAAGGCGCATGGACTTCAACCATTTGCAAAACACATTTGCAAAGTATAGTCCCATGCTACAAAGATTAAATGCATGAGCCTCGGCTATTTGCAAAACACATTCGCAAATAATAGCTCCATGCATAGATGAGCTAGAGCAAACACAATGAGCTATCAACACATGACTAACTCATGCTACTAGTCAAGACCCCTCTTAATAGTACGGCAATCCTATACTAGCAATCCGGTCTATCAACCAAACACCGAGACCGGTAAAAGACTAGGAACACATCCTTAGCCCTAGCTAGTCATACCTTTGCCTTGCATATTCTTGAAGCTTGATGACGTACATCAACACTTCAAGTCCGAGTCCTTGACTTTGACAATCATCAACACATGATGATTTCTTCACTTCGGGATCTTGTCTTGAATTTCATCAACACATGATGATTTCTTCATCCCGAGTCTTCACAAGCATCAACGCATGATGCATTCCTTCACTTGACCTCTATCAACACATGATGGGTCTTCTCTTGACTTGGTGTGCATCAACACATGGTGCATCCTTTGCTTGAATCTCGACTTGATGATCAACTCATGATCATCCCAAGTCTTCATCCTCCTGTAACATAACCTGTATATCCAACTCACGGAAAATGTTAGTTCCACAATATGATTATCATTAATTACCACACCATACCATTAACTCATAATGGTGGGACAAGATACCTCAATCTTTCCCTCTTTGGTAATTGATGATAACCACTTAATTTCTCATAAATTTAATGATGATAAATGAGAGAACAAATGAGTATATATAAACTACACAAGTTATATATATACTCTAACTTGAGTATACAAGAACTACACAAGTTTTGTATACTCAAACGGATTTGTTTCAAAGTAAAGATCTCAAATATATGTGGAGAATGGAATATGGATCAATACTAATGAAACCACAAAGTATAGGATAAAACTCCCCCTAAATATGTGCATACACAAATGTGTAATAAGATCATATGCACATATTCAAGTTTAACTTATGGTTGAGTTCAATCCTATATTTTGGATCCGAGGAATGCAACAATATATCAGATTAAGATGTCGATTGCATACCTCGTTGTATTTCACCTTTATATCCAAATGAGACTACACAAAGATAATACTAGATAAAAGAGTTAGTCTCATATTTGGATTTGTCATTAATCACTAAAACAATCCATGAACTCATAATGGCGGGTCTAGATCTTTCAATCTCCCCCTTTTTGGTGATTGATGACAAATCCATTATCAATGACAACATTTGGATATACATAGACATAAGATAAGAATTTAAACTAATGAACTATGTCTGTGCATCATATGAGGTGAAATATAAAGCATTAAACAAAATGCATATGAAAAGATATGCTTACACAGATAATGCTTTCTCCCTCTTTTGACATTTTAAACAAATCAACTATCCAAATGAAGAACCATCCAAATGAAGAATATTGATACAAACATTCTCCCCCTTTTGGCATAAATCATCAAAAAACACAAGATAAATCTTAGCCAAAAGGAGCCTTTGCAAATCGATACCACTTGAAAAAAATCGAGGTTGGTCACAAAAAGTATGCATTGAACTTATATGACTAAGGGGGAATTTTGTTCTCAAGATATGAGAGGAGAAACAAAGATAGGTTACAAACCTATTGATCATAACATTCTCCCATTTTAAATCAAAACATTGAGAACCACTTGAAATGATAGTTGAAACACATTCAACTAACCTCCCTTTTTTTTTGAAAGAAATTTAGATAATCACTCATTTTAACAACTTTCACAAACCATGTTGAGATGAACATTAAGATCTATGCTTGTGAGAGATTTTCATAAAAATTTTGGCAGAGTTTCTCTTGTAAATAGGGCATCCACGACAGAAGACAAATAAGATATGATCAAACACAAATATAAAAGATCATTCAATCACAATCATATCTCATCCACATATTATGCAAAGACAAATCATGACATAAATATCCACATTCTCACACAGAGTAGCAAGATAGCATAGCCAAGATTAAAGTCATACAACCAAGCATTCGGAAAGATATTACAATTGTTTTCCATTACAAGGTCTAATGACCTAAATAAAACTAGTGGCTACTGCTCGGCAGGAGGGTCTTGTGGAGGATCAACCGGAGGAGCAATGAGAGGATCACTAGGAGGAGAGCGAAGGCGACGCCGTCCAAACCGGAGTGGAGGAGGAAACTGCTCTGCAAATCTAGCTGATAGCGCGTCGAGTCTGGCAGTGTTGGCGTCAAGTCTGGAGGTGGTGGCCGCCTCAAAAGCATACAGTCTGGCGGAGGAAGCATCCAGACGGGAAGTGATCGCTGCCTGGAAGGCCTCCTGAGATGCCTTCATCTCCAATAAAGTAGCATAAATTTGATCCATGGTGGCTTGACCTTGTGGAGGAGCAGCAGCAGGAGCAGGATCAGCTTCAGGTTCTTGAGCTGGAGGTGGCTGAAAGCTCGATGGTATTGGAGGACCTTCTCTTGGCTTATAGAACTTGTGAGTTGAAGGTGTAGCTCCATTATAACCAGTTTGTCGAATAATCAGGGCCATAATATATGGAGCAAAGTTTATCCTCTTGACCCGATCATTCTTAGTGCCTGCTATCTCCCTTATAATGACATCAACGACATCAAATTTCCTTCCATGCATGATGCAGTCCAAAATGTTCCAAATATGTCCCCTTATTGCATCATAATTCCCACTTTTTGGTAATATGGTATGATTAATTATCCGATTCACCAAGCTAGGAATAGGGAGAAGACCGGTTATCTTACCAGGGATAAACCGTTGAGTAATGTCATAAAACTCAGTCCAAGATGACAAAGGAAGAACTGGTCTATCATAAATCTGCTCAAATCTGCTTGACTCAATATCCAATGCAATTTCAAAAGCACGTTTTGAGTATGAGTATCTGACTGTCCCAGTCATCCAGGTGAGCTCGGAGAAATCTGAGGGAATGTGCACTGTGGCATAAAATTGACGAATGATCTCATCACTGTAATTGCATTTTAGTGCCACAAAATTATGGATCCCTGCTCGCTGAAAGAGCCTATAAGTACCCTCATACTTGTCAAGCCCATTAAGATAAGACCAATTTATGCACTTATGGTCAGCAAAAGGCTTATTGGGTCCATATAATAGATCATACACTTGCCTCTGAAAATTTGTATGAAAACGAGGATCATCACAATTGCGAGGAAGTGTATACCGATTCTTAAACCGAAGAAGAGAGTAATCATCAGCTGTCAGAGACTTAAGATCAATCTCAAGTTCTTCAGGCTCTCCCAACTCATCATCAGATTCTGACTGAGAGCCCTCACCAGATGCACTTGCTTCAGTTTCAGAATTCTCAGAGGATTCCCTTTGATCCTCAATTGCATTCATCTCTTCCTCTTGCCCTAAGGGAGGATTTCTCGAAGATGATTGGCCGGCATCTGAATAGTGCTTCATGACAGTATCCTTTGTCTTAGGCATCTTCAAAAACAAGAATGAATGAAGTGTCAAAGGTAGATTCAAAAGGAGATGAAAATTTCTGTCTCTGTCAGGACAATCGGAAGCTCCGCAATTTGAACGCCGGAACTACCGCGGGCGGAAGTTCCGCGTTTTTCAACGGCGGAAGTTCCGATTATCCTGGGTTGATTCTAGAGCAATGAGATTTTTGGATTTTCAGTATTTTTGATGGATTGAGTCCATGAAATCGATGCATATACATCATACAATACTGAATAAACCTATTTGCCCAAGAATTTACCACAGATTTCATCTACATTTGTATTTCCCCCAAAAATACAAAGCTAGGGTTCATGAGAGGAATAAATCTGAAAGGGGATTGATTATACCTTGAGGTAGGGAGTGAATGAACCCTGGAGATGCAAATGATCGGACGAGATTGAAGAAAAACCGAAGAGAAATCAAATTTTTCGGTGGAGTTTTGGGAGAGAAGGGGAGCGCTCGGGAGAGAGACAGAATGACGGCTGGAGAGAGAGTGAGAAGCGGAGGAACCGCAGGGAATTAAAGCCTCTCAACTGCCAAAAATGGAAGTTCCGCTATACAACGCTAAGTTCCGAATCGAAGCTGCCACGACTATAAGGAAGTCAAGATGTCACCTACAACCACTACTCTTTAGAAGAGATAACATCAAAACACATGACCAAGAAGATTATACTGGAAACAAGAATTCTCATCGTGTTTAATCAATGGAATAGAAATAAACAATTCTCGAGAGATAAGGTAGTTATGACCAAACCGGCTTATTACAATTCATCACAAGTCATAATTAACGCATAAGAAAAGTCCTCAAAATGTTTGGTTTATGGTAGTGAGTGCATCGTGAGGAACTACCGCCACAAGATCATTCTTCCTTGTCATTTACCTAAATAAAACAACAAAGCAAGAATGAGCCATTAAAGCCTCTCAACAAACATTCCATGAACAATATATCACAATCAAAACGGATGAAGTGGAATGATGCATTGAAGGAATTGGACATATTCCGCTATAACGTGGCCCACATTGAAATGGTGGACTCACGTAACATGGCCCACATTGGAATGGTGGACTCATGTACCCATTCGGAATTGATGGGATTTTCAAGTGCCCATATTTGGAATTGATGGGTCTTACCAATGTAATTTATGCATGTCATGATGTGATCCCATGGCAATATTGAATAGTACTCATAATTGAAAAGAAACACATGGCATTCATCTACAAGTACGAACAAATATAATCATTCACTCACACATCACATTTTTGCATCAAACATAGTATACAAGGTACTTGCAAGATATCAACATCATGAACAAGGCACAAAACATTCATGTAAACAACATATCATTATGCATACAAGATTTGCCTTTATGAGTGACTCGTTAGCGAGCAACGGATGTGTTCCCACACGGGATGTCTCACCGCCTACACAAGCATGTTCCCAAAATAAGAACAACGATATAACACTGCTACCGATGATCTACAATAACCCCTGACTATTCAATATACCGCATAGTCCCAAATTGAAAATAAACTATTCTGCCAGATTTCAGCCCTTAAGAGCAGCGGTACGAGAAAAAGCATATTTAATTATCTGGAACTCGAAACGACACGAAACCAGTGCCCAGATTTTCTTAACTTAACGGGCTACAAAACTCTAGTTGATGGTAAACTCTAATTCGGCCAATACAGAGGTCTAATCATCCAATGAAAAACTATAATTGCAGTCTGCCCAGAATTCAGAACAGCCCGAAAGAAAAGGCTTTAACTTTTAAACCACTGATCCAAATAAAGTGATTTTTATCAGCCTGGAAACATGGTGAAATTATCTTCATAAACCTAGTTGGGTGGCCGACCTGATTCTGACTCTAACTAGATCAAAACCTAGGTGCAACCGACTAACCCAGCAATTCTGGCAGACAGACCAGCACGTAGTAAAACAGTCATAACTTTTAATATACTGGGTGAAAATTCGTGATCCTGGTGCCAAAAGAAAGCTAATGAAACCAGAAACAAATCTCTAGGAGAGGTCAACCCGAGATTCGGCCTCTAAAGGGTCGAAACTGGCCGCGCAAGAAGACAGATGCGTTCTGGAATCTCCAGGACAGAACGCGATTTAGATCTAATCCTCCATTAATCAATAAAACCGAATCAAACTACCACTAAAACACCTTCGTTACCCTTGAAGACCCGTAGAACGACGATGATCTGGTTCCCTAAGGCCTTCCTCCCTTCTCCTCTCCTCCCTCTCCAAGGGCCGCCACAAGGACGCTGAAGGATGGCTCTTGGGGAGAAGCACCGGGATCACCGGAGACCACACCACAAAGAGCGAGGAGCACCAAGGGGAAGCAAGGAGTAGGGAGAGGGCAATGGAGGTGGCGGCCACAAGGGGAGGAGAGGGGAAGTGGGGGGCGGCTAGGGTTGGGGTGCCTCCTCCCTTGGCCGCCCCTCTTGGGTGGTCTTCCCTCTTGGGCCTTCGGGTTTTGCATTTGTCTTTACCCTCCAACTTCAATTTACGAATTCTATTCCGAGTTACCGCTACCGAAAGCCTAAGTCTCGATTATCCTGACACTTCGGGAATTGATCTTGGAATTTGATATTTATGCAAATGATCCCTAGTTTTGCACTCAAATAAATGTCATTCAGGATCATTATGCATTGAAGAGACTAATGTCTATCTAAGAAAATAATTTTTATGAATTAAGTTTTGATTTTGCAAATGAAATTATTCAAAACAAACTAAAATGAGCATTTGGTTGATTTTAAAGCATCCAATTTTATGTATGAGTCATAAATACCATTATGAACCTTTTCATATGAATAATTTTCGTTCATATGGAAAAACTCACTTAAGTGCTGGAAAGTGACCACTTAGGTCAAAGTAGGATTTTGGACGAATGTCAAAAACAAATAACCTTTTCTAGGTTGGTCTTTTGAAAATCTTTTGAATACCAAAAATATTTAGAATAACCAACTCTAGGATTTTTCTTTTGTCAAGATTTTCAAATTCCTTTTAGAATAGATTTTACACAAAAATCTAGTTTTGGTCAAAAACAAGATACTATAATGTAGGATTTTTTTTAAAACAATACTAGCACTTAATTTATTTGGGCACACTTAGGGATGTGAAATACATGACTATGATTTAGCACTCCCCCTTAATGTGCCACTACCATCTTGCTCAAGATATTAATAATGAGCATTATGAATCATAGAGCAAGAACACCCCTTTTAAAAATGATTTTCATGAAATGCAACCTACACAAGGCATAAGGGGCTAGATACTTCAATATAAGTACTTGTTACCGTAAGGGCATTGGTTCTTGATATGAAGTGATAATCCTCAAGCTTGGCTCCAATTTGATATATGATGAAATCCATCTTCATATGAATAAGCAAAGCCTCCAATGCCTTTCCAAGTACCTATTAAGCATTTAAGCGCATTTTGGTACCCAAAACTTGGTTGGGTCCACGAATGTTAGTCACAATGGATTTGGACACCCAAATGGCCCTAGTATTAGTTTTATGTGAACTAACTATTCTAGCAAACACATTGCCATTAATATCCTTCCTAAGCAAATATTGATCATTATAAATAATAGGCCTAGGAGTGATACCTTTGGGACAATTCTTACTAAAATGTCCCTTTTCCCGGCAATTGTAGCAAGTTGGGACTTTGCTTCCCTTGCTTGTCTTTATCTCTTGCTTCTTGCCGGCTTGCCTCAATTTTGAATGTCTTGTCTTGACATCCTTTTGATTAGGGCACACCGAGGCATAGTGGCCCTTTTCATTGCATCCATGGCACTTGACATATTTCTTAGTATGTCTTGCGTTGTGCCTTGTCTTGCTATTCTCCCTCTTTTTCTTGGGAGTGAAGCCGATGCCGCTCTTATCTTGCAAGCGTCTTTGCTTGCTCAATATATCGTCAAGAGTGGCCTTCCCTTTTAATCCTCTTTCCAAGTCATTTTTCAATTTGTTGACTTGGGCCTTGAGCCTTTTGTTTTCCTCTACAATGTTAGTATCACAAGATATCGAGGAAATAGGAGCATCTACTTTTGAGCAACAAGGCATATCAATTAAATCCTCACATGAGGTGGATACACTAACCTTAGATGAAATGCATGAAGTAGAAGCTATACATTGCAAATCATCTAATAAATTACATTCAATGCCTATATCCACCTTAGAGCTCTTTAGATTATTTAGGAGGAGAGCTTCATGTTCATCTTTTAGAACATCATAATCATTTTGAAGAGAGACATACTCTTTCTTCAAAACTTTGAATTTCAATTTCTCCTTTCCTAAATATTCATTGAGCTCTTCTAGCATATCCATCAACTCATCATATGAAGGCTCATTGTTTTCGTTTACCTCATTATTACCTAGAGCCATGAAGCATCGAGTTGATGTGGAGGAAGTGGAGGAGATCTCATAATCGTCGGAGTTCGAGATTGAGCATTCTTCTCCCGACGACCGTTCATATGTGCAATCTTCACTTGTGGAAGTGGACAATTCATATTGATCTTGAATATATGTCCACATCTCATGAGCTCTCTTGAGATTGCATATCTTATCGAATATATCTACGCTCAAAGCACTAAATAAGGCGTTAGTAGCTTGAGCGTCGAGATATAAGCATTTCTCTTCCTCAATGGTTGGAGCAATATAATCCAATGGAGGAGAAAAGCCTACATCTACAATCCGCCATATTTTCGGACTCATGGCCCTAAAATAGCAAGACATGCGGATTTTCCATTGAGCATAATTTGTGCCATCAAATAGAGGTGCTTCACCTAGGTGCATTAAATCTCTAGTCGCCATCCTTTACTCTCTAGACGGTTAAGTCTAATAAATGAGAGACCAAGCTCTGATACCACTTGTAAGATCGAGGTGGCCGACTAGAGGGGGGTGAATAGGCGGTTTTAAAAATCTTTCGCGCTAAACCAATATATAAATGCGGAAGCTAATAGAGAATTAGTTTTGCTCAATTAAAACCTAAATCAACTAGGCTCAACTAAGTGCACCGACAATATGAACACTATACAATATGAGCAATCATACAAGATATATAAGCAATTAAAGCAAGAATGTAAATTGCTCAAAGTAAAGCACAAGTAAAAACAAGATGACACGATTATGTTTTACCGTGGTGTTCGGAGACTTGCCGGTCTCCCCTAATCCACGTTGAGGTTAGCCCAAACAAATTGGACCGGCTCCACTAATTAAGCCAATACCTCCGAGGTAAGTCCAAACACTTGGACCGGTTCCTAACCGAATCAACACCTCACTCAACTATGGTTGCTCTTCCTCCACTCCGGAGATGGTGAGCACCAAACCACTCACAAACACGCCGGGTCTTCTCACAAGCTTCTTGAGAAGATCACCGCGCACGACGTCTCCACGCTGTCTAGGTGTCGGCAAACACCAAGAGTAACAAATCCAAACTTTCACTTGAACTAATCAAGTCTCAACGCTCACGTGGATACACAATCCACTACCTAAGGCAACATATGCACTTAGGGTTTACTCTCCAAGCTCACCAAGTGCAACACATGCACATAAGAGAGGAGAGGCTTGCTCTTAGCTCAAGAGGATCACAAATAGTTCAAAATAGCACCAGCAACCTCTCCCAACCGGCCAAGGTAGCTATATATAGCCCACACACAAAAACTAGCTGTTGGGAGACAAACCCCTGAAAAATCAGGGAAATAGGAAGTTCCGCCATGTAAAGGCCGGAACTACCGCACCTGAGAGAAAAGCACATCAACAGCTATGTCAGACGAGAAAGCTAGCCGTTTGATTTTTAGTGCGGAACTACCGCCAACCAAGTTGCGGAAGTTCCGATCTTCGGAAGTTCCGCACAACACATAGCGGAACTACCGCACATCCAAATTTTGGCTAAGTCCCAAAATGGTGCTTCTCTGGAAAAAAACGAACCGTCGGAATTTCGGAGCAACCGATAATAGGAACTTCCGCTCGTATCACAGCGGAACTTCCGCACTTCGAGAAATCTGCTAAGTCCCTAAAAAGGGTGCTCTCTGGAAAAAACGAGCCGCTGGAAATCGGACCGTCCGGCCTGCGGAACTTCCGCAGTGATACAACCGGAACTTCCAATTATCCTGAGAGAAAACAGCAATGGCTTTTTCAACAACTTCAATTGCAAAACACATTTGCCAATTGATAAGCCATGCCAACAAGGATCACAAGCAAGATTCCCAACAAGTTACAAAACACATTTGCCAACTTTTGGAATCATACCACAAGGAAAAAGGTACATGGACTTACACTATTTGCAAAACACATTTGCAAACTTAAGTCACATGCTACAAGAAATCAAACATGAGCATCGACTATTTGCAAAACACATTCGCAAATAACAGCATCATGCTACAAGGCTAAGGCGCATGGACTTCAACCATTTGCAAAATACATTTGCAAAGTATAGTCTCATGCTACAAAGATTAAATGCATGAGCCTCGGCTATTTGCAAAACACATTCGCAAATAATAGCTCCATGCATAGATGAGCTAGAGCAAACACAATGAGCTATCAACACATGACTAACTCATGCTACTAGTCAAGACCCCTCTTAATAGTACGGCAATCCTATACTAGCAATCCGGTCTATCAACCAAACACCGAGACCGGTAAAAGACTAGGAACACATCCTTAGCCCTAGCTAGTCATACCTTTGCCTTGCATCTTCTTGAAGCTTGATAACGCATATCAACACTTCAAGTCCGGGTCCTTGACTTTGACAATCATCAACACATGATGATTTCTTCACTTCGGGATCTTGTCTTGAATATCATCAACACATGATGATTTCTTCATCCCGAGTCTTCACAAGCATCAACGCATGATGCATTCTTTCACTTGACCTCCATCAACACATGATGGGTCTTCTTTTGACTTGGTGTGCATCAACACATGATGCATCCTTTGCTTGAATCTCGACTTGATGATCAACTCATGATCATCCCAAGTCTTCATCCTCCTGGAACATAACCTGTATATCCAACTCACGGAAAATGTTAGTTCCACAATATGATTATCATTAATTACCACACTATACCATTAACTCATAATGGTGGGACAAGATACCTCAATCTTTCCCTCTTTGGTAATTGATGATAACCACTTAATTTCTCATAAATTTAATGATGATAAATGAGAGAACAAATGAGTAGATATAAACTACACAAGTTATATATATACTCTAACTTGAGTATACAAGAACTACACAAGTTTTGTATACTCAAACGGATTTGTTTCAAAGTAAAGATCCCAAATATATGTGGAGAATGGAATATGGATCAATAATAATGAAACCACAAAGTATAGGATAAAACTCCCCCTAAATGTGTGCATACACAAATGTGTAATAAGATCATATGCACATATTCAAGTTTAACTTATGGTTGAGTTCAATCCTATATTTTGGATCCGATGAATGCAACAATATATAAGATTAAGATGTCGATTGCATACCTCGTTGTATTTCACCTTTATATCCAAATGAGACTACACAAAGATAATACTAGATAAAAGAGTTAGTCTCATATTTGGATTTGTCATTAATCACCAAAACAATCCATTAACTCATAATGGCGGTTCTAGATCTTTCAACATCGTAGACATCTGTCTCATTTACGCACGCGCCTTGTATGCATGGGAGCATTGTTTGTGCAGAAGATTCGGCTTGTTGCAGGTGCATGTAGCCACATCACCCAGGGTGCATGCATGTTTCTTTTCCCCCTAGCATGACTATTCATATATTTTTGCCGCAGCCTAATCTCGTACTTCCTCCCGAGGTCGTTGATCACCCGAATGTTGTGCATTTGAGCCTTCCGCATCTTCTGGTCTATATATCTATGCATGTTTTCGAGCCACTGCTTTCCTTCTTTCAGTTGTCACCTCGCAACGGTGGCTCTATTAACAAAGTAACTGACCATGTTAGTCCATGTCTCCTTAACGATCGCGGTGATAGGGAGGCACCGCATACCTATGAGCACGATGTTGTACACCTTGGACATGTTGGCCGACATAATTATGCACCTTCCATCGTCAGTGTCATAGAGCAAGGACCATTTCTCTAACTCAAACGTGTGGAGATTAATCCACTGCGTAAAACTTACGGTGCTCCTGGATTGGCCGCTCGCAGCATGCGGCCCCTCCTGTGCCTCCAGAGGGAACTCCCTTGTATGCCTCGTGGTCCGATGTTTGAGATTTGTCTAGATGAACTCCAACTTCCGCCTCTGGTTCTGCAGCCACAACACCTTGAACGTCTTCATAAACTCCTGACTACGGAACCACATGAAGAAGTTCGATGCAATATGCCTCATGCGCCACCAGGTTTCCACGTCGTTCCACAAGTGAGGTGGTTTCGTCCCATTCTTCATGGTGTTCAGAGCCGACAACAACCCAGCATTGCAGTCCTTGATAAGACATACGTTGGGCCGGTCTCTCACAACTGGCCGCTTCATATTTGCCAGGAACTACAACCAACTGGATGTGTTCTCATTCTCTACAATGACAAAAGCAACTGGGAGAAGCAGGTCATTCGCGTCGACCGCCACCGCGGTGAGAATTGTGCCCTTGTACCTCCCCGTAAGGAAAGTTTCATCCATCGTGAGCGCATGATGACAGAACCTGAAGCCCTTGATGGTCTATGTGAAAGCCCAGAACAACCGGTCTAGTATGAAGCACTTGAGGCCTCCATCAGTGTCGGGACCCAAATATGCAAATCTGGACCATCTGTGTATTCTGCACTAGTCCAGGATCACACTAGTGCACACAACATCAACATTGATGAAATATCAACTCCATACAACGAAATATTAAATAAATAAGTAATTTGAATAACAAATAATTGTAGTGACCTTAAGGTCGAGTTTTACAATTATTAAGCCATGCAAGGCTGACAATAATGAAATAAACTGCAGCGGAAACAAAGTAAACTCCAGCGGACTCCCATCAATTTACCACATGCAACTGACTGGGATCGAGACCCTAACGATCAACCTTCATAGAATTCCTCTTCAAAAGCTGGTGACGACTCCTCCACTTCTGTTGATTTGTTTAGCAAGAGTGAGTACACAACCGTACTCGCAAGTCATACCACAGAATGCAATTATACATGATGCCTTATTCCAAAGGAGTTGGCTTCTGTGGTTGTTTTGCATAAATACAACTTTTGCAATTGAATACAACTAATAGATTGAAAACATAATTGAAAACAAATAAAGAATATTAATTTAACATTTGATTTCACAAAGGACACACAGTCTAATCAAGTTAATCACACAGCTGTACAAGTTATCTCACACAGCTGACCCTTTCCAATTGTCTTTATGAAAATCTACCCCTCATGTGAAATCCCCAAGCATATCCATGACCGCGGATGCAGCTATTCGAATAGATTGATTAAACACTCTACAGAGGTTGTACACTTTACCTACACGATATAATTAGTGTAGCTAGCACTGGTCATAACAAAACCTTTTAGAGACTTCATCTCAAGCATTGACACTCCCGATGTGCTTTCCTGCCGGCCAACCGATACACACAGCGTTTGGTTACGACACATCGTTGGACAGAGATGCAACGAACCGTCTCGCGATGTGATATATCACACCTCCAGCCCATCACACAGATTAAAACACAACCTGAGTTGTCAATGTCAAGACTCCATAACTTACTAAGTTAGGCCCAGCTCATACTAGGCATGTGGTTGTACAGTAAGGCCAGTTCAATGACGCACAAAGTTAAGTACTTAATTGACCAAGGCAAGACTTCCAGTTTTTCCTAAATTCACAAAGTTTAAGGCACACAGCTCCACCAATCACACAGAATCCACCACTTGCCTCAGTCTAAATCTTTTTCCACCCTGTTGATTAAGTGCAACACATGCCATCAACGAGTAATAGCACACAGCACACACAGTTTCATCACACAGTTCCATAATCACTTAGTCAAGTTTATATTTGCAACTCTCATGAAATGGTGACTCGTGGCATGACTAAGCACTCTACTCGTATCTAACAAACCACGTTGGTGCTAGGATAATACCAACTAACAATGAACCAACCTAGGGTGACAAAAGATCATGGCATACAATAGACAAGGTGGACATAACAATTTGGATTAATAACTATCACAAAAGCATTTAAATAAATACTTGAAATAAAATGCATTAATTGAAATCAAATTAATTTGAAGACTGGGTGCAACATGACCAAAGGTATTACTTGCCTTGGAATAGGTCTAGGTACTGGTCTTGATCTTCAGATGCTCCTTTTTCTCCAAAATTTTCCGAAGTATCGACATCTACTCGCAAACGAGACAAAAGAAAAAAAACAAATAAATAACAGAGACCAAACCAACTCCAAAAATCAAATAAAATTCACCATTAAATAGATCTTGATTTTATATGAATTTACAAATTTGAATGGGCTCAATCGGAGTTCGGATGCAAAAGTTATGGGCTTTGGAAGATTGGAAAATAATAAAAACCCTAATTTGGATTTTAATTTGATTTCCCAATTTATTTTTATAAAGGAAAATAGATTATTGTGCAATGCTTGCGTCAGCCGAGAATTTCTGGAAAAAGAATTTATTTAAAAGAAATCTGACAAGTGGGTAACACATGTCAGTCTCTTGGCCCACGATGGACTGAGTTCTCCGAGCCAAGGAAGAGAGGGGTGGTGGACCTGGCCACGTGCACGTGTGCTAGCGCTGATCAGGTGCCACGCGGATGCCACACAAGCACAGGGGTTGACGCGGCAGCTGAGGTGGTGCTGACGGAAACACGGCGGCGAGGGCGGCGCTCGGGACCCGATGGTCGCCGGCGATCGGCGGCGACTCGCCGGTGGTGGAGGGTACCAGATTGTTCCTCGTGCTATTGCGCACTCAGGGGTGCCCTTACCAGTGGCTGGCAACGACGGCAGCGACCAACGGCGAGGAAGAAGCGGGAGAGAGGCTCGGGTTTTGTCGGAAGGGTCTCCGGCGGTGCTCCGGCGACGAGGAGGGGCGCACGAGGTAGCTCGGACCTTGCTGATCACAATGGTGTAGACGGCGGGGCAAGGGCGACGACAACGGCGATGCAATTCGCCGGAGAAGGAGCTCGGCCAAAAACCCTAAAGCTTGAGTTGCGGCGGCGCTAGAGCGATCGTGGAGAAGAGGGTGGCGTCTCTGGGGTGAGGAGGAGGAGGGGGGACCTCCAGGGGGTCTTTATAGGGCTCGGAAGGGGCTGAATTGGAAACCCCCAATTTGGAAGGTTTCGGACTCCCGAGCAAAATCGGGATCGAGTTCGTTGGGATACTGATTGGTTGTAGATACGGGTGCGGGAAGATCAGAGGTTTGATTTGGTGGGGTTGGCGCTAGAAAAACGAAACAAAAAGTTGTTGTCGGACGAAGCTTCCGTGAGCGATAATGGCAGGCGAGGGCGAGGGCGCGGGCGCGAGGAGGAAGAAGAGTCCGCGGAGCCAACGACTCTGTGGCGGCCCCACCTGGCAGCGGCAGAGAGGCGCGGGCGAGCGAGCGGCAGGATCGGCAAAAGAGGCCACGCGACAGCAATCGAACGGAGGAAGGCGGGGCTGAGCGCGGACGTTCGATCGAAGGAAGGGGCACGCGTCGCGCGTCCAATGGAGGTAGGCGGGCGAGCGCGCGGGCTGGGCTGAAGCGCGGTGTTGGGCTGCACAGTGTGTGGCCCAACACTATTCGTAGGGATTTTAAAATAATTTCTCTTTTTAGAAAATCCAGAAAATACAAATAGCAAAATAGAAAATAGCAAATGAACTTGGAAAAATTTCAGAAAATTGTAGAAAATATATCCAAACACATAGAATCTAAATAAAATAATTTTGGCAATTGTTAATGTTGGGATTAACCCTGATAAATTATTTTATCATGAAAGTCTATATTAAGCTTTTAATTTAAATTCAAATAAAATGCAAATGGTGAGATTTTCAACTAGCAACTAATTAAAAGATTTTCAAAGGCCAAAAAGTTGGGATGTTACAATCAGTATCTTCACTTTCAAGCTTGTTTATGTACATTCTGGGGTTTGCTTCGGCAATTTGGTGAAGCATTCTCGGTACAAGGCTGCACACCTCTTCGTATGTCCCGTACATGGAATCGATAACCTTCTGCTTGGCTCATCGAACCTTGCTGTAGCTGACTAGATAATCAATCAGATTGGTGACTTCCAACTACAGCACCTTGGGGGAGATGGACATGTCCTCCACAACTGGGTGGCTGATGAGGCTGACCACATATGTGAAAGTCACATTCCGATACTACCACAGTGGCTCGCTAAGCTTGAAAGTATGGTAGGTCACTGCCTTGACCGTGAAGACCCAGTAGAAGAACTTTCCTTGATGAGCGCTGACCTTGCCAGGGTAGCCGTCGACAACGCAGTTCACTGCGTAATGTTCTGGGTTATACCGGTGCACCCAGTACACACGACTGATGGACAAGACATACCGTGCTATGGCTTGCTGCACGATCACCTTGCTAGGGAAGTGCTGCCCAATTAAGGTGTCAGCATCAAACCCCCACTAGGACCCTTCTTCTTGCGGTGGTACGAGCGATCGCATTGCGATATCATCAAGTCTAGATGCCACGTGCGGCACCTCCGAAGACACAATTCCGTCGGTAAGACCAGCACCCAGGGGTGTGTCCTCACCGCCACCATCCGATCCTGGGTTAGCGTCCTCGTCGGACTCCAACCCGAGAGGCTAGTCTGGTAGATACTCGTGGCAGTCAATCCGTGTCGACCACCACAGTCCCACCCCTCATTTTGCATAAAATTATGCTCAACTCTTCTCTCGTGGACTTCCTATAAAATAGCACATTCTATGCTACCGTCTTCAAGCTCCACCTACGATTACCCACTTGCCGAGGCACCAGCATCATCAAGGTTTCCTGACGGCATGCGTATGAAATCCACGTACACAATCGGCCTCCCGTATATCGCCGCCTAAGGTTGGGAAGCAATCTGCATGTACTGGCCCCCATGCAACGCTTCTGTTCACCTTGACCAGCTCCCACACCCCATGCGTGCTGGTGCTCGCCTCGATGACAAGTTTCTTCCTTGTTTGCTCTTAGTCGAACTCTCTCCGGATGCAGCTCCTAAGCTTGTGAATATTCATCCCATCGAGCCCATCCACTTGGACCACCTTCTACTGGCATCTCAATAGGTCCAACCCATCGAGGCCGGCCTGTATGAGACCGTCGCCATAAAACACTACCAAGTCTTGCATGTTCGAAATTTCCTGAGCAGTGTATGCAATATAACAAATATGATAAGTAACTAGAACTGATTAATTAATTATACATAACTTTACATGAGATTATTTCTTCAATTATCACTAATTAAATAGGTCTAAACAAAAAAGGTACTAATTAGTTGCTCGTCATTTTTTGGCACTAATTACACAACACACAGATAATTACGACATATTACATACATATAAGCAATTAAATGTGAGTATGTCAACGCAAATAATTAATTATCTAGAAACAATTTTATTACTTCACCATAAATTACTAACGAGTCATTCATTACATATGTGTAATTCCCACCAAATTAATTATGATTAATTAGTTACCACCAATTACATACTAGTCACCACTTACCAATAAATTAATTATGCTCACGTAAATACGATCACTTATTTTGCACTAATATAATTAGCACTAACAAACTTCGTGAAGTTTAATTAAGAAATAGAAATTATGGCTAATTAATTAATTAATAATTCATGCCCACTAATTAATTATGACTAACTAACTACGAGTATTTAATTACGATTGCTTACTTAACACTAATTTAATTACCAATTACAACAACGGGACAATTAGCACTAACTAACTACGACTAATAAGTTATCGCTAATTGACTACAACTAAAATAATTACAACTAGACAACACAAAGAAATTTTACCTTGCCTCGATGTCGAACAAACTATTTACTTCGCACCGTATTTCAAACAAAATATTAGGTCAGTTATCTTTGTTCTCGACGACGAGCGAGAACGAGAACAAATTTGCAGAGTGAGAGCAAGAGCGAGTGCGGCGCCGGTTTTTATAGGCACGCGAACGTGTTTCATGCAGACGGGAAGCATTATGAGACATGCATGCGGACGGAGGCAGCGACATGACAGATGTGATGGGAAAAAGACAGGGCTTTCGATGCCGAAAGGGCTACGGAGCACAGACCGGCCACAACTCGCCCGGAAATGTGTCCATGTGGACGGGCGACAGGCATTCGGGCTAAGGAGCCATGGACAACACTTGTCCATGCGACAAAGCCACGGGCAAGACGCTGTCCGGGCCACTGAGCCACGGACGAGGGAGCAACGGAGACATGCCTATGGACGAGGGAGCAACGGACATGCGCCTCGCCGCACAGGCGCTGTCCGTGCGTGGGAGCAACAGACGAGTCCGGGGCCGTGTGCATGAGCAACAACAGGCGGGTTGGGAGCCACGTGTTGTGTCGAGGCTAGTCCGGGCGAGGGAGGACCGGTAGAGGTATGGGCGGAACTAAATGGAAGGACCCGGTGTTACAGGACACCTAGTCAAAATAAAAATTTAGCAGAGATTAGTCCATATATACTACGTGTGCACCCACTGGTTAAAAAGTTATGTACCCCGGTTCAGCCCAACCTCTGACTGGATGATGCATTTTGCCAATGTTTGACATATAAATTACTATTTAGTACATTGTTACTTGAAAATTATATATGTTGTTATAGGTATGGTGACGTAGTGAACTCCGATCATTTTCGTTCTAGTTTCACCCCTGATCCGAGTGATAGTGGCACGAACTTGAACACATGTCCACCGATCATGTGTCTGTTGCATCAAATTCGGCAATAGGGCATGAATAAGTTAATTTCCGCTAATACAGGTGAAACAGTCACAAATAGACTAAAAACTACCAGAGAATTGTTTGCACGTTACTGACCGACTCCTCTGCTCTATAAACAAGTTCGTACCAACTAAAAACCCGAGGGGCTATCCGCAAAAACACCGTCGAAACGTTTATTCTATTTCTTCTCCCCTTCCCTTTGACGAGCGAGCCTTCCACCCTTCCTGAGTTCCTTCCCTTCCTGCCGGTGGCAAAACTAGAAGCAGCCGCCGGAGCGGAGGAGGCGCAGCAGCGAAGCGCGATTCGGATCCCCGACGATCGTGCGATCTGGAGGGATGGGCACGCCGGAGTTCCCGGACCTGGGGCGGCACTGCAGCGTCGGCGACTGCAACCAGATCGACTTCCTCCCCTTCACCTGCGACCGCTGCGACAACGTACGTTTTCGCCTCTCCTGTTCCTCTGGTAGTTTGGTGTGTTCATGCTTCGTTGCCCAAATTGTATTATTGGTGTGTAGAGCTCGCGCACTCTAAGTATTGTTCTGTAGATTATGGAACCCAAGAATTGATCTTTCTATGGAAATCTAATAGATTCGGTATCTTGAAATAGATCTTGGGAGTAGTAGTTTGGGGAAAACCTTGACTGCGCTTTTGGTGGCAAACTCCTATGCACTAACATGAGGAGATGAAAAAGGGAAGATTGCTAAACCATTCGTGTTAATGCCTGGGCAACATGAATGGATAACTTTTTTTTTCTGACATTCGTTGGAATAGAGTTGATGTATCTAACGTTGACCAAGAGCCTGGTCCTTTGTATACATCTTTATGTGATGCTTTTGCTCCCTTTATTTGTGAAATATAGTTCTTGTGTCGCTGCTTGGGGTTTCATCTACTAGTGACATGCTCTGTGTGGCCTTTGTCTCCAGTCGCTTGAATAGTTGAATGTGCAACCATATTCTGAAGAATCAAGGTGTTCAAGAAATAAGTTGGTTCAAATCAAATGGGTTCTTAACGAAAGTCCGCTGCACTTTGTTTGTCAATTCCTACACATTCATTTAGACTCCACAATATAAAACCATTTTGTTCCTCTTTTCTCTTATCGAAGTATCGGAGCTTTCTGCAAAGCATATTATAGATAAAACATTAAGCCAGTCGTGTCTTCATGAAAATTGCTAGTTTTTTTTTTACCTACGAGTGTGTCGATGATCAAATCGACGATCTTATGAATATATAAAATATAGGAAAATGGAGCGTATCCCATGGAATGGAATTGGATCACTCTTTATTGCTATGAACTGGCTATTACAAGGAATGTCTGTCTTCAAACTAAAGGCTAATCCTAGTCACACTGCAATACAATGCTTGCTATGGAAATCGACTGCCAATCTTCTCAATTGCCTTCAATCTCTGTCCCTCCATCTTCCGCGGTCCTCCTTAAGTAGTTAATGAAGCGGTGGCAGTTATCCTCTAGAGAGACGCATGTTAGGAAGTGACGCGTCTGGTCGGAGAGAGGTATCAATTGACAGGGTATCAACTGTTGTGCAGTTATATGACTATGAGACATTCAACCGTAGTCCAGTGTCTTAGAATTATGTAACGTCGTGTGGTATAGAATATACAACACGTGTTCCATTCATCACACGGTAAGAATATACCTGGATTCTGATCCAGATGATACCAGTTCATAGCCTTACGAGCAGTCAACTGGTCGGGGACTAGGTACGGGAGCTTGTCCAATCAGGGTATTTATTGTGTAACCTCTGGAATCCTTACGACCAGTGAGGTCGTTAGCCTTAGGGGTTACGACCACGAAGTCGTATGGTCTTTTTTTATATATTAAAATAATACATCGAGGTTTTAATCCTTGTCAGAGTGACAATGGTGATTGAAGAATGCTGTGTTGTTACCTATGAGTGACACGGTGATTGAGGATAATAAACAACAACAATAGTTGCTATAGTATTCGCACCTACATATTGTGTCAGACACATGCCCTAATCCCGTATGCAGCAATTGATTAGGGTGTGTCAAAGTTACTGTTGCTGCACCACTGTGATGCTTCTACTTGCCGTGATCGACATTGC
Organism: Hsuehochloa calcarea; assembly: GCA_036346395.1. Taxonomy (NCBI): domain Eukaryota; kingdom Viridiplantae; phylum Streptophyta; class Magnoliopsida; order Poales; family Poaceae; genus Hsuehochloa; species Hsuehochloa calcarea. The sequence continues at coordinate 35,273,820 of CM070606.1, forward strand.
AACGTGCACTTCCTAGATTACCTGACGACCGGATGTTACTGCCCTTAATTATTTGTCTAAACTAACTTTGAAGCGTGAGTTGCGTGACTCTTTTGAATTGCAAAAACCATATCCTTGTTATTGTAGTGTCTATATGTAACGGATAGGTGGTTTGGGTTTTAACCTTTTTCTCATAATTTTATTTAATTCTTTCACACTTCCTGGCTTTCTGAATATAAAAACAATATTGCACTGAAGATGGTAAGTATATGTAGTAAAGAATTAATATTTGTGTCAAGGTAATTATATCTGCATGTTTTCATAGAATGTATAGTATTTATATTTGTGGAAACTGAGGTTATTTTGCCCTTTGTGTTTCATGGATAACTTTTGTATTGCCTCAAAGCTTACTTCTTGTATTTCTTGTTTATATTGTCATCACTAAATATTGTTAGCTAGCCAGAGTGCTGATATGGTTATTGGATCGTTGTTTAGGTCTTTTGCCTTCAGCACCGAAGTTATACATCACACAAATGTCCAAATGCAAATCAGAAGGATGTCACTGTCCTCATCTGCCCACTCTGTGCTAAAGGAGTTCGACTCAATCCAAATGAAGACCCAAACATCACCTGGGAGTCTCACGTTAATACTGACTGTGATCCATCAAATTACCAGAAAGTAGCAAAGAAAAAGAAATGCCCCGTTGCTGGGTGCAGAGAAACACTGACATATTCAAACACAATCAGATGCAAAGATTGCAGCAAAGAACACTGCCTGAAGCATAGATTTGGGCCTGATCACAAGTGTCCGGGGCCAACAAAAGTGGAACCTACCTTTCCCTTTGCAAATATGCTAAGGAGAAGTCAGAAAGTAGAGACACGTTCGAATAGCAGTAACAACAATTCTTCGTGGTGGAGCTCCGGCCTTTTGAATGCTGCATCAAATTTCAGATCATCGGCTGAAGCTGGAATGCAAAAACTGAGCACTGCAACCAGCCAAGCCTTCCAGAAGGCTAAGGATGGGATCTCACCGAACAGCAGCAGTAGCAGTGACCTCGTGGAGCAATGCGTGCATTGCCCAGCAAGATTTTCCACTGTGGGGGCCTTAATCGAGCATGTCGAGAAAGCCCATCAGAACAACTCGCAATCAAGTCGTAGTGGAGTGACAATTGATGCTTGCCCCAAATGTAGCAAGGGATTCCTAGATCCTGTCTTGCTTGTGGAGCATGTTGAGAGGGACCATGGAGGAACGTCGAGAGCATAAAGCTGCTCGCGAGTACTGTATGCGTATGTACTTTGTAATTTATTTACTCATTTTTATCGATTGGATTGTACTCAGCTGAGCTCTCTAGGCTCGAAGTGTGCCCATGAAAGCAAGTATAGCTAGGTTGTTGGCTGTTTGAATCTTGTACTAGATACTAGAAATTAAAAGTATGATTGGTTAAAATAGTCTACTCTTGTGGTGATAGATGTTGCAAGTATTGCTTGCTATTGATGAAATGAAAGATAGAGCCTCAGTGTGCTTGGCGGCAAGCCTGGACAACGGGGTTTCAGAGGTTCAGCGCACTAACGGCAGTTTGCACACAGCGCCGTGCCGGCAACTAGCGTGCTCGCCAACCAAGATTCCGCCCGCAGCAACCACGCGGCCAGTAGCAGCGCGGCATCGCCAGCGGCCTCATGTCCACACGTGCGCTTGCTGCGCCGCAGCGACCACTGCGCACGAAGGCGCGTGGCCACGGCAACGGTTCCGCTTGGTCCGCAACGTACGCAGTCGCTCATCGAGCGGGCGTGCTGCATTCTGCAAATCTCGCCTGCAGCGTGGCGAAAAGCTTTCTGACTTCTTAAGAGGATTTCCTTTTATTTCTCCAGCCGTCCATTTTGTCTCGACATTTACACTATTTTTGTTTCATATGTGTGTACCAGTTCCATCAACCGTGTGTTGTTTTACTACTCTGTTGTACTCAAAATCTGTTTTCCTAAGTAACATTTGTACCAGAAATGATAAGCGGGTACTCTGATTATATACCCATCGTGGTTCCTTGTCATTCTTAAGATTCTTCAAGACCTGTTCGATTTGTTAATTTCTCTTGTCATCCTTTCTCAATGGGCCCTCTTCAGTTCGTCAGGTATGCATCGATCAGTTTAAATGTCAGGTGAGCATGTTAGGGTGAAATAATTGGGGATCTTGGTGGTCAATATGGAGGCCTCGCCGGAGGATGCTACGTCGAAAAGGCCAAATTAGAGGTTTCTGGTGTGTTAAGCCCAAGGTGTCGTTACTTCACTTGGCTACTTTTAATTGGTGTCAGGTTCTACACCGATGCCCAGGAAATGGGGTGTGTGAGTCTGGTGTCCCATTGGCACACAAGTCCAAGACTTCAAGTCGAGACGAACAGGTCATCATCTTCGATGTGCAGTGTTGCATGCAAATGGGGCAACTAGCAATGCATCTTTTTGGCAAGATGGCTTCCTTAAATTTTGCTATGCTATGATATCCAACAAGACATGGTGAAAGAGCACTGCCTGTCATGTCCGAAGAATGCTTAAAAAAGGGAAAAAAAAATCGGGTAAATGCTCGTATCTGCAGGTAAACAGAACATAATCATCACCATTGATAACTCTCACAACAGAGAGCGCTTATTCTTGCATGAGAAATCAATTCATCAGCAATTCAGCATGGCATGAGTTCAGATCCTATCTTATTATGCTAGACGGCATCAGTTCTTCCACATGAGGGCCACAGGGCTCCTGACCTGATGCTTCCTATTCTCCCAAGTGATGTGCCCGAAGTCCCACCCCGCCTTCACGTTTCCTCCCGCTTGGCTCCTGAACTCGACCGTGTAGCTCATCTTCCCGTACCGCTCCCTGAACTCCAGGATCGTCGGCGTGACGGTCACCTTCACCCCTTCCGGCGCCACGACAATCACGTTGTACGTCTCGGGCTTCTGGGACACTTTAGTCACCGTCCGCGTCAAAATGCACGGACGTGGGTGCGGCTGTCTAAAACCACGACGAATGAGTGAATGAGAGGTAGTTGAGCCCCGGCCCGCAGGGCCGCCGGGGAGTGTTCTCGTGCACTTGACCAGATCGGGCACGAACAGGCGCAGCTGCTGCACAGCACGAGCTGCGGACGGATGTGCCCGACCCCGGCCGCCAGCGTCGTCGAAGACCACGTTGTCGAGGATGTGGAGAGGAGCTCTTTTACATACACTCAATTTAATGCAACATGTTTTTTATTTTTGATTCAATGATTAAGATTAGTTATGATTTAGTTATACTATATAACAAGGATATAATAATTATCAATTAACTAAGTTATTTATCTATAATATTTATTATTATAGATAATAATATCGCTTATAAACCTTCGAAGGTACTCCTCAATATTAATAATACGTGAGATTATACACACTCAGTGGTCATAAGCTATTCTACAACCACTTTATATGGTCAAAGACACCCTATGTAAAAACCGTTAGCCACAATAAAGAGCAATCACATTCTCTTCCAAGAACTCTTTGCTATTTTCTCTATTTATTTTGTAAGATCAGCGACTCGATCGGCGACAGCTGACCCAATCCGTGGGAATCAAGGCGTTGAGTTCTTGAAGCTTTATTTGCTTAAGTAACCCTCGTCCACTTTCCTTCGCTTCATTATCTCTCATGCGATTATTGTAGTGACTTTGGATGAGGAAAACTGGTTCGACTTGGCGGACTACTCCGACCTCGACACGGACGCATGCATCCGCGCCATGGAACACGACGAGATGTCGTCGTCATTCTCTTTTGCCGCAGGATCAATACTCGCTACAACCAGCGAGATCAACTGGATGGACGAGGATTCGCCGCCACCATCAGTGGCACAACCAGAAGAAACAGTTGTTCTGACTAGTGTCGATAAAGCTACCATCGGTCATAGGTCACATGGAAATGATAAAAATTCACATACGGTTAGCAATCTGCCAGATCAGACCGAGTCCACGACAAGGCCCACCAAAAGTGGTACTCTCCGACTGCTCAACATCATGGAGACTTCTTGCAGAAGAGATGGTAGGCTCTCCATTAGCTACAATGGAAGCTCGTCGAAGGATCGTTGCTGGAAGCACGAAGTCAATACGATTAAAGATACCGATGAAGATGCCATGCACGATTCTCCACGGATTTCTGCTGGTGGAAATGGCACGGGCCCTCAAGCACTACAAGCCGGAGGTAACAGAACCGATAAATGTCCATCAGTTAATTCACCTGCTTCTCCCCACTGCGAGTGAGTGGTCGAACATGACAAACCGCAAGGTTAGGGGAAAACTCAAGCCTTCGAACACCCTCTGATAGCAGAAATCCTTCAAGACCTTTGGTAATGATTCAAAACCTACAACGAGTTCGTAACATGTTAAATAACCCTGATCCTGCTCTAGCTGGAACTCTAGGGTATGCTTAACTTGCAGGACCAGTGTTGGAAATCCTCCAGCAAACCATGCAACGTACAGAAATTTACAAAGAATAGAGGAACGCACAAAGTCACACCATGACTTCGCCCTAGCATTCCTCCCTTAGCAGAGGTCTGCCTGGTCGGACTGGAGAATAGACGATGCCTAGACCCCCCACGAAGGTTCCGACAAGGGAGTCACGAGGGAAGGCACCTCTTCCATGCAGTTGCTACTCCTCCTCGACCAGGGGAGCAGCTGCTTGGCTCAGGTGATCTTTGATATCACCTTAACCAGGCAGTCGGACAAAGGCATCAAGTCAATGCCTACGACCAGTTCGGGACGCCGGTCCCTCAGTATGGTAACCTGAGGAACCGGTCTCTGACCAATTACAATCCGGCGCCATTCCAAAGAAGGTGCCATGACTCCATCATAGGCTGTCGGGCATTCACGGCAGGCCTTCAAGCTGTACGTTGGCCAGGAAGATTCTGACCAGCCTGTCGAACCCGGGAATGGAGGATCTCTGATTCTCTGTGTTTCATACACTAGTCCAGGAACAGTTAGTATACACAGTCAAACAAAAGTGATAACGAAGTCATATCACGTGTTTATTCATTAGTAATCAGAGTTTTATTATAAAAACTTCGGCACAAGGCCAAAAATAAAGAACACATTGGAAGTAAAGTATATAGATAGGCCACACGATTCGCCACAGGCAATCGTCTGGGGGCGTAGCCTAGTCGTCCTCACCATCTTGGTAGAAATCTTCACCTGAATAAATTTTATTCAGTAAGAGTGAGCACAGCTTTTGTGCTCGCAAGTTACACCCAATTAACATAATATAATGCATGTTGGATAATGTCAAAGGAAAAAAAGTTGTATGGTTTTTTTTTTTACAAAGCTGCATTTTCATGTTTTAATACTTTTATTAAGTTCAAGGCAATTCTTTAATCCATAACTAAAATCAAAATTTTAAATTTGAGATTTTATAGTGGATAACCTCCAGTCAAGAATGGTGAAGGATACCCTCCTATCACATGGCTAACCGCCCAGATTTTACCACAAGTATTAACCATCCCAAATCTTTGTTTAAACCATTTTTAAAACAAAACCAAATTTTAACTTGGAGTGGCTTCGCACAGCATGTCCATGACCGTGGACACAACTATTTGAATAGTTTTACACTATACAGAGGTTGTATAACTTTACCCACAAGAGATAATTTGCTTAACATGTCGGCCAATACACGCTTCCGTAGGTGTGCGACTAAGCAATTATCACAAGACCTTTACAATGTGCCATTCCAAAGTAGTCATGCCTGCTAAGGTTTCACTTCCTTTGGACTAACCATACGCTAGAAGCCCCCTCTTGCGCTGCTAACGTTTCACTTTGATTGGGTTAACCACCCGCCAGAAGCCCCCTCTTGTGCCAAGTGGGAATATTGTCTAACCGACACCCACACATCAACATGGCACAACTAACAATGAAATATTATAAATTATTTAGTCTAATCCTGCCCATTCAAGATATGTGATAGTACGATGGAGCTTAGCAAGATGCGGCTCAAAGACCAGTCCTTAACCAACCTGGGCAACATAACACAACCCCGGACTTGATCGTGAAAATAGATCGATCCTGTGCATTGACCTGCACCAGATCAAACATCCATTTTGCTCAAGTCTAAACTATTTTAATGTATTTTGCAAGTAAAAGTATTTTCTAAAATTTCTATGGTAAGACAATACCATAGACTCAATTTGAATAGTTTTGGCTAAACTCTCCAAATTCAAGATTTTGGTTTAAGCATTATCTAAGCATATCATTTTCAAAAATCCATTTTAACTATTGTGTCGACGATCAAATCACCGATCTTATGATTATGTAAAGGAAAAGAGGAAAAATGTGTGTATCTCCTGGGAGTGGAACGGGCTTGCTCTTTATTGCTATGAACTCACTGTTACAAACACTAAGAGTCTCTAATCACTACAAGAACACAATGCCCAGCTATTCCTTGCTTGGTGTTGTTTCTGCAGTGATGTTCTAACTTCGTCTTTGTGTGTCTACGTCTGTGCTTCTCTGCGTGTCCTCCTTCCGGCCTTCTATGGTCCTCCTTAAGTACTTGATGAAGCGATGGCAGTTATCCCATGAAGAGACACCCGTTGGAGAGCGTCGCATCTGGTCGGAAAGAGACGGCAGTTTGACGGTTCCACCAACTGCAGAGGCGGTTGGTGAAGATGTCAACGGTTCTGCGGTTAATGATTTTAAGAGACGTTACACCATCAACCGGGATAGTGTTGTATTATGTGAAATATGAAACACGTGTTTCATTCATCACATAGTGAGTGGCGTGGTCGGGACTCGACCCAGACGCCTGTTCATAGCTTTACGAGCACTTACCTGGTCGTGGACTAGGTTTGGAACTTTGTCTGACCAGGGTATTTACTATATAACTTCTGTAGTACCTACGACCAGTTAGGTCGGTGGTCTTAGAAGTTACGACCACGAAGACGTATGGTCTTTATCATTTTTAAAGTTGAGAAACTGCTTTGGAAAAAGGAAAAAGCCTTTCTGTCCGCCAGGCAAAAAGGTATTTGCCCGTTGGACTTCTCTCGGGGTCGGTTACAGCGAAGTGCCTATAAAACGACCTCGGCTGAGTGCTTTAAACCTTTACGCCTCTATCTCCAAGAAAATCTTCCTTGAGTTCTTCACCCAAAAAAGGAAGGCACCATGTCGGACCTCATCGCAAACTGGTCGATCTCCGATCTGAGTGGGAGAAAATTGGAGAGTTTGGAGAGGATTGGGTTGCTGCCCGACAGGAGTTTGATCTTTTGGAGATTGGCTTTTGGGGAGCACTGCCCAAGCGGCGAGGAGGGAGAAATCCCGGTGTTCCTCGCGTACGTTGAGTGCGGGCTCAAGCTTCCAGCACATCCTTTTCTTTCTCAAGTGCTGGAATTTTATGAGGTGGAGTTAATCAACCTGACTCCCAATGCCATTGCAAATCTTAGTATCTTTGTCTACCTTTGCGAAGCATACTTGGGGATTCCACCAACAATGGAACTCTTCAAGTATTACTATCGAATGGCGAATACAAAGAAAACGTCCAGCATTCCCGGGGAATGTACCCTAAGGCTTCATGACGGCAAGGCTGACGAGTACATCCGTATGTACTCGAAGTCCTCTTGGTCGTCATGGAAAAAGTGCTGGTTTTATATGAAAGTCACGCGAGAAGACGGCCTTTATTACAGCGGTAAGAAGGCAGTTGAGAATTCGCGCTGGCGTTCCTCCTCGAAAAAGGAGGGAGAAGTTGGGAGATGGGTTGAGGCTATCCATCTCTTGAGTGTCAGGGGTTTAACCTCCTGGCACGTTGTAAGGGACTTTTCCATTAGGAGGATTAGTCCTTTAAAGACCAGGGCACACTCGATGCTTTGGTTCATCGGTGGCGATGATGCTACCAAGGATTCTGATCCAGGTAATTTTTCAGAAAATCCCGACCAGATTATTTTACGAGTTGATTATTTTCGTAAAAACTAAGACCTTTCATTTGTATTCGCAGTCTTGTCTTCTGAGGACGTCAGAAATAGGATCAAAATGATCTGTGCTGGCGAACCTGATGACAAGGCTAGCTTTCCTCAAATCCTAGCACTTGCTAGTGCTGAGGAGAGGGTTGAAAGACTTAGGGTAAGTGTATTAACTTCTTTTCACCTTTATGGTTATTTTCGGTCAGTTTTAATCCTCTTTATGTGTAGTTGGTCGGACTTAAGATCAACGAGGCTACGGAGACGTGTGAGCCTATTGATTATCCGACCAGCCTTGTAATCGCCAAGACAAATGGTCACACTGAGGTAAATGGCGAAAGAAATAACTTCTGTAAGATGAAGTATATTCTTCACCTGATTAACTTTGTTTATTAATCCAGGTGGCAATCACTGAGTCTCGTATAGTTGTCCATGAGACAGCTGTTCCGGAGACTAGTGAGACTACACTTTCCGATCCAGGAATTAGGGACTTTGCTCTCGACCAAGTAGTTGAGAACATTGCTTCCGAATTCTTGCTGGGGAGCGTAGAGGTTGCAACCGTACCTACCAGTTCTGAACTGATAAAACCGGTTGAAAAGAAAAGAAAAGCAAGCGCAACGGACTTCAAGCCGGCGCGCTACAAGGTTAAAACAAAAAAGACAACCAGGTATGTTTAATCAAATGAAAACATACCTCGTAATCCCTGATGAATTTGAACCCCTTTTTGCTTTCTCTTGTCCAGATCTGCTGGAGTTCCGATCGCTTCCGACCAGTCGAACCCAGCAGATAAAGTGGTCGAGGGTAGTTCTGACCAAGGCTTTCCTCAGGGAAATAACCCAGAGGAGGAAAAGGTCAGGAAAGCCCCCGAGCCAACTTAGGTACCGGAACCTGAGCTAGATCCTTTGATGGTAGATACGCCATCAGCAGAGGTAGAAACTTCTGCAGAACTTCCACAGGTTCCTGAAGGCACCTCCTCCCAGTATAACAAGTTCTCTTTCTTTCCACGATTTACCATGAGCAAGGAGCTTGAGAATTACTGGGAGAGAATATCGGATCGCCTAACGCAGGCGAAGCCCGATAAAATTTTTACCGATTACAATGATGTCGTAATTCGGGTAAGTGTCTTCAATCTTCTCCATAACCTTTCTTGAAGTTTACAAGAAAGTTTATGGAAGAAATGCTACTTGTGCAGCATATGATCGAAAACCTCGCTATGGTCGGAGGACTAACCGAGCGAGTCAGGATATTAGAAGAAAAACACTCTGAAATAGAGAGTAAGAATTCCTCTTCTTTTTTCTCTTTAAGACTTTCCTTTTATTTATTCTCTTTAAGACTTTCCTTTTATTTATTCTCCCTTATCAAAAATTCTTTTGATAGATTTAGAGAAAATAAAAGAAGATGCTTTGGCTGAAAAGGTCAGAAGAATAAAGCTTGAAGAAGAACTTCAGGCTAAGAACCGGTCGATCGAAGACTTGACGACCAGCAATAAAAAGCTTTTGGATGATTCCAAGAAGAGAGAGGAAGGTAACTGGTCGTAGTCATGACTCAATATGTCTTCCAATCTTTTTACTTAATACTTGTTTTGTCTATGCAGAACAAAAACAAGCATTGACCAGAGCGAAAAAAGCTCTGGAATTTGAGCAGGACAAGGGGGCAGCTCTCGTGCTCAGTTTGGACGAGAAGATCACCACGCTAAACAAAATGCTTTTTGATATGGGCGCGGGTTCAAGCTTGCCCTCCTTGAGTGACCCAATGGAGAAGGTCAACTACCTAGGCTCTTTCTTGGAAGAGCTTAAGGTCTTGCTCAAGACTACTAGGAAAAATTATGCCCATTCCATTAAGGAGTCTATTGCCTGTGGAGTCAGTCTTGCTTTGGCAAAACTGAAAGCTTCCGATCCATCAACTAACCTTCAAGCCATCGAAGAGGATTTCAATTGCTTACCCGCAGAGGCAAATCAGATCCTCGCAGAGATGAAACCTCTAGGCGAGAGGGTTGCAGAAGAGATGGAAATCGGATCTCCATCTAGCAGTAGTTAAATAGGCATTCTCTAGTAGTTTATAAATGCAAACAAGAGAAAACAAGCATACAATGTAAAGACTTACCTTTCTCTTATCAAAATGGAAAAAATTCTTTTATTTATCTGGTCGACTTGTGAATTTGTATCTTACCTAGCCCCCGACTGTTATATAGTAGAAGATCTTTACCCAACGGACGGCGCCAGCTGTCGACGATCAAATCGCCGATCTTATGATTATGTAAAGGAAAAGAGGAAAAATATGCGTATCTCCGGGGAGTGGAACGGGCTTGCTCTTTATTGCTATGAACTCATTGTTACAAACACTAAGAGTCTCTAATCACTACAAGAACACAATGCCCAGCTATTCCTTGCTTGGTGTTGTTTCTGCAGTGATGTTCTAACTTCGTCTTTGTGTGTCTGCGTCTGTGCTTCTCTGCGTGTCCTCCTTCCGGCCTTCTATGGTCCTCCTTAAGTACTTGATGAAGCGATGGCAGTTATCCCATGAAGAGACACCCGTTGGAGAGCGTCACGTCTGGTCGGAAAGAGACGGCAGTTTGACGGTTCCACCAACTGCAGAGGCGGTTGGTGAAGATGTCAACTGTTCTGCGGTTAATGATTTTAAGAGACGTTACACCATCAACCGGGATAGTTTTGTATTATGCGGAATATGAAACACGTGTTTCATTCATCACATAGTGAGTGGCGTGGTCGGGACTCGACCCAGACGCCTGTTCATAGCTTTACGAGCACTTACCTGGTCGTGGACTAGGTTTGGAACTTTGTCCGACCAGGGTATTTATTATATAACTTCTGTAGTACCTACGACCAGTTAGGTCGGTGATCTTAGAAGTTACGACCAGGAAGACGTATGGTATTTATCATATATTAAGATAATATATGAATATTTTAATCCTCAACATATTGTGACAAGGGAATGACTTGATCAAAAATCAAGATTGGTCGTACAAAGGATAATAGTGTAACTAGAACTTTAAAACATGAATTTAAAATAACTAGATGGAAATATGCATGCAATAATAATTTAAAATATTAGGGTCAACATGATCGAATGTCGAACCCGGGAACGAAGGATCCCGAATTCGATGCGTTTACACACTAGTCCAGGATTTCTAGTGTAGACAGTCTCACAAACAGTGTTATCACAAATATATCAAGCGCTTTATTAATAAGGAACATAGTTTATTACAAAAATGGGCATGAGGCCAAATAACAAAATATAGCGAAGTAAATAGGTAGTAGTCCACACGATGCGCCACAGGCAATCGTCTAGAGCCGTAGCCTAAACGTCTAGATCCTCACCGTCTGGATAGAAATCTTCTCCGGAATAATAATATTCAGCAAGGATGGGCACAATTACCATGCCAAATTAGACCCAATACAGAATTTAGAATGCATGCATAAGTAAACAAAGGAAGGCTGTAAGGGTTTACTTGCATAATTCAGCATTTTCAGTTTTAAATAACCATACTAAGTTCCAAGGCACATTTTTAATCTTTAACTTATAATCATATTTAAAATTGATAATTTTATAGTGGATAACCTAGATATGAAATATGGTGATAGATATCCTCCTATCACATGGCTAACCGCCCAATTTTACCACAAGGATTAATCATCCTAACATCATGTACAAAATCATTTTAAAACAAAAAAAGTCTAACTTAGAATGGCTTTGCTCAGCATGTCCATGACCGTGGACACGGTTATTCAAATAGTTTTACACTCTGCAGAGGTGGTACAACTTTACCCACAAGAGATAATCAACTTTTAATGTCCGTTTGACACACTTCCGTAGGTGTGCGACTAAGTGATTATCATGAGGCCTTTACAATGCGCCATTCTAAAGTAGTCATGCCCACTAAGGTTTCATTTCCTTTGGATTAACCATCCGCTAGAAGCCCACTCTTGCGCCAAGTGGGAATACTGTCTAACTGACACCCACCCATCAAAATGGCACAACTAACAATGGAATGTTGTAAATTATTTAGCCTAGCCTGTCCCATTCTAGGCTTGTGGTAGTATGGTGGAGCTTTGCAAGATGCGGCTCAAATGCCGGTCCTTAACTGACTTGTACGACTTTCATTAATAAACCGTGGGCCTCAACCCTACCCGGATTGAGCCCATGCATAAACCTGCACCCACCAAGCATCCATTCCACCCAAGTCTAAATCCATTTTTATTTTTTATTTTTCAAAGACATTTGTAAAAGTCCATCATGACAAAACAATGTCATATGCTTTTAATCAATACTTGCTGTTTTGGCTAAAACTCCCTAAAATCAAATATTTGTGATCTAAGCAATGTCTAAGCACATTTGTATTTTCAAATTTTATTTGACTAAGGTGACAAGGGATTGATGCTCCAACATTCAAATTTGGGTATACAAAGGAATTGGATTAACTAAAAATTTAAAACAGGAATTTAAAATATCTAAATAAAATTATGCATGCAATATTAATTTAAAAACAGAATTAAATAAAGTTAAAATACTGGGTTTAAAATGATCAATTGTGTAACTTTCCTTGCTCAAATTCTTCGTATCATATATCTTCAACAAGGTCGAGCTCTCCGGAGTCGTCAAAATCTATACGCGAAAATAATCCGAATTTAAAAAAAATTCAAATGAACATTCAAATTAGCTCCAAATGAAATAATTTTTATTTAGTTAGCTAGATCTTGATTTTATACAAATTTACCAATTTGAATCACCTAAATCGGAGTTCGTATGAAGAAATACGAGCTCCTGGATTATTTTTCAAAAGGAAATTCGATTTATTGCATCAGCGTATGGACATGAGCCGCTAACATGTGGGCCCAACAGTTATGGACTGAGTCCACGGCGCCCGCGCGAGTTCACGGTGGACGTGGTCTACTGAACAGTGCACAGCGCCCGATCAAGTGCCATGTTGGCGCTGAGGTGGCCAGACGCGTCAGTTAAGGCGCTGAGGTGGCGCCGAGATGGCATTGACGTGGCCGAGCCACGTCGGCCTGAGGCCGGCTATGCTCTGGCGACGCCCTCGTCGGCGCTACGCGCCACAGCGAGGCTCACTGATGCGCTCAAAAGAGAGAGGGGATAGCAGGGAACCTGATGCGCTAGCTCACGGCGGAAGGTCGTCGGCGACGGAGGGAAGCGGTGGTGATTCTCGGCTGTCGATGACGAAGGGGTTCTGGGGGTCGTGGGGCCGGGAGAAGATGCGCACGAGGATCACCTTTACGCCGTGAAGCCGAGATGGCCGGAGGAAGCTCAATGGCGCCAGGATTGGAGAAGATCGAAGTTTCGGCCGGCGGCGAGGAAACTCGAATTGCGGCCGCTAGAAGAGAACTAGAGTGACGAGAGTTGGGGCGATGAGATGAGGGGAGAGAGGCGCAGCCGGGGCTGGCTTTTATAGAGCAAGGGGAGGCCGAGAGGCGGAGAACGTGCGTGGAGGTCACGGCTGTGGTGATGAACGCCCAGCGTAACTGCGCATGATCATGGGGAGGAATGGCTGCGAATGAGTGCGGCAGTAAATGACGAATTGATTACGTGTAAATGCGAGAAGAACGAGGGAGGGAATCACGACATTGAAGAAGGCAGTGCGGCGGTAATGGTGGCAACGCGCGGACGCCGGAGGAGGAAGAAGACGCGAGGGAGACGACCCTGTAGGCGGGCCCACTGGTCGGCGGGAGAAACTGGTCGGGCGGAGCGATGGTCGTTCGATTTTGATCGGACGGTCCGCAGCGATGACGCGCAGGAGAAACTGGTCGGGCAGAGCGATGGCCGTTCGATTTTGATCAGACGTTCCGCAACGACGACGCGCATGAGAAAATGGTCGGGCGAAGTGATGGCCATTCGATTTTGATCGGACGGTTCGCAGCGACGACGCGCAGGAGAATCTGCCTGGTCGCGATCTCGGGCCCAATGGCGGGAGTTAGGCCAGAGGCGGTGAACGAGGTGTGTCTTTGCGGAGTTTCGGCCCAACAATGTGTTGGCGAATTTTAATTTCTTTTCTAATTACTTTAATTCCAGAAATTCAAAAAGTCTTTAGAAAATAGCAAATAAAATCCAAAAATTATGAGAAAATTATAGAAATTCTCTCAGGCATTCTGGATTTAAATCAAATAATTCCAACTTATATTTGATAATAGCTTTTGCAAATAAATTATTTTAGCTTTAAAGTAATTAAGGTAAAGCTTTTAATTTTTTAAGAAAATCCACAAAAATAATTAAAGTTTTATTTTCAACAAAAAATTGAAATTTGGGCTATTACATCAAAGGTATAACTTGTCTTTCTCGAAGGATGCTTCTTCCAATTCAATTTCCACGGAGTCGTCGAAATCTATACACGAAAATACAACAAGCACAAATAAATTCCAATGAAAACACAAATAAGCTTCAATTTAAATAGTTTTAGTTCTGAAAGGTAGATATTTAAGTTATATGAATTTAGGAACAAGAATCTACAAATTTGGAGTTCGTATGAAGGAGAACGAACATCTAGAAATTTGGATATCACAAGAATAGATAGATTCCGAGAACTGTCCATCTTCGAGTACCGTTCGTCTTTAGTACTGTTAATCCTCGAGTACTGTTCACTTCCGAGTACTTTTCATCCTCGAGTACTGTTCACTTTTGAGTACTGTTCTCTTCTGATAACGTTGGTCGAATGATATTACGACTACACTGGTCGAAGGAAGGTTTCAACAATACTGGTCGAATGATGGTTTTGACAACACAGGTCGAAGGAATGATTTCGACAACACTAGTCGAAGGATGGTTTCGACAACACTAGTTGAAGGAAGGGTTTCAACAACCCTGGTCGAAGGAAAGGTTACGACAACCTAGTTGACAGAAGTTACGACTATCTTCTCGACGAGTACTACGACTAACTAGTCGAAGAAAATTACAACTATCTAGCCGAAAGAAGCTACGACTACCTGGTCGAAGGAAACTACAACTATCTACTCGAAGAAAGCTAGGACTACCTGGTTGAAGGAAACTATGACTATCTAGTTGAACAAAGCTACGGCTACCTAGTCGAAGGAAACTATGACTATTTAGTCAAATAAAACTACGACTACCTGGTCGAAGGAAACTACGACTAACTACTCGAATAAAGTTACGATCATCTAATGCAGAAACGATGGTGCTCGACTACGGCTTGCCGGTGTTATGTGCAATGGCGAGCTGTGCGAAGGTGCGCAAAACGAAGAGGAGGAGATGATGAACCTTAAGGGGTACCATACGACGGCAGAGCTCAACGGAGTGATCAGCGACGAGGTGGTTTAGCGGCGACGGAGTACGAGTTCTGAAGACAATCGTGTTACGATGATCCTCCGGTGAAGAAGGAGTATGCCTGAGGTAGAACACGAAGCGGTGGAGCTCCTTGTGTGGACGATGACACCAGAGATCGACGGACGGCGGGCAATCGGCGGCACTTCGGTTGGAGGCAGAAGAGCTTCGGGCTTCGATTCCGGTGATAGAAACAAGCACCGTCATCGTGTGTGAGGGAACTGGGGTGAGGGGAGAAATACGAAGGCAGCGCTGCCCTTTATAGGGCAAGGAGTAGTCGGATCGACGAGGTTGGGCACAGGCGATAAAGGCGGATGCGGAGGCGACGAGTAAAGCGAGTTAAGAAACAGAAACAGTCGATTGATTGCGGTTGGGAGTGAAAGATGATCATGGCAATCAATGGACATGATCTCGATTGGAAACAAATGAATCAATGCGGTTTAATCAACCAGATTGGCGGCGCTCTATTTCGACTGAAGGAAGACGAAGGAGATGACGGGGATGACAGGTGTGGTCGGCGAAAGAGACAAAGATGGAGAAGGCTGGTCGATCGGGTCGATGCGGAAGGAAGATGGTTTGTGGGCTGGGAAGCAATTTGGCCCAAACACTATTTTGGATTTTCGAGAGATTTACTGATTTAATTAATTCAGATAATTCAAATAGGCTTTAGAAAATAGCAAATAAAGTCCAACAATCAAGGAAAAACTCACATAATTTCCCTGTGTCAAATTGGACTTAAATAAAATATTTTCAACGCATAATTGGTAATTAAATTTTGCACATAATTTATTTTGGCTTTAAAAATAATTAGGGAAACCTTTTAAAAATTTCAAAAATTCTAAAAAATAATTAAATTTTATTTTCAACTGGAAAAAGAAATTTGGATTGTTACACAGCCAACATGGAAAAGTTCAATGGGACTCAGAACCCGTTGGAATTTCTCCAAATTTTTATCACCGTCATTAGAGCTGCCGGCGGTGACGACAATGTGATGGACAACTATCTGCCAATGGTACTCGAAGGGTCTATCCGGTCGTGGTTACTCAACCTATCGGTCGGATCAATTTACACTTTGGAGCAGCTTTGCGACCTCTTGATCGCGAATTTCCAGGGGACTTACTAACATCCCAGGAAGGAAGATGATCTGCATCGGATCCAACAACAACCAAATGAAACCCTTTAGGCAGTAGGGCGTGATCTGCGCACATGTCGGGCCTAGCAGAAGAAGCTGAAAGATTACTATTCAAGTAAAGGTCCCTTCCTTTCCATACAAAAGCTTGGAGTGCCTAGCTTCAAGAAGGACAAAGATGACGATCAAGAAATGAAGTACCAGGAGCCGCAGCACACCATCGATATGATCTTCGGTGGATCTTCCTTGTATGAATCTAGATGCCATCCGAAGGCCGTGGAGAGAGAAGTCAACCTTGCTGAGACCCCAATCACTACAAAGCTTTCCAGGTGGTCCGAGACTATAATCTCCTTCAGCAAAAAAGATTGTCCCATCCCTTCGACTCGACCAGGTAGGTTCCCTATCGTTGTAGAGCCTACTATTAACAATTGTAGGGTTAATCGAGTTCTTATAGATGGGGATAGTTCTTTGAATATTCTATTTACCAGAGCATTGGAAGAAATACAAATCCCCAAATCAAAAGTAAAGCTTGTGAAGTGTGCATTTCATGGCATAGTCCCAGGATCTACTACCAAACCGATAGGACAACTTTCCCTTCTGGTTAAATTCAGAAGACCAGATAATTTCTGAATAGAAAAGATTATATTCGACGTAGTTGATTTTGAAACTGCTTATAATGGAATCCTCGGTCGTCCTGCATTTGCCAAATTCCTGATAGCTACACATTACGACTATCAGAGTCTAAAAATGCTACGATAGAAAGGGTTCATTACGGTTCGAGGGGATATAAAGATGGCACATGCATGCGATCGAAAATCTTTGCAACTGGTCGATGAGCTTCCGACCATGGAAACTAATCCGTCTCCTATGCAGGTCAAACACTCCAGACCGAAGATGGCTCCAAAGCCTTCTGACCAGACTAAAGAGGTTCCACTCGACAAGGCCGACGTCCAAACGCCGTCTGGACCGGCAAGTGCTAGCACAAGCACATGAAAGATACAGGTCGGTGCAAGACCCAACCTTTAATAGGAAGAGTCGCTAGTCTCCTTCTTTCGAGCAAACCTGGATGTATTCACCTGGCAGACATCCAAAATGCCCAGACTCCCAGGGAGGTGATTGAGTACAGGATAGCTCTTCGGCCTGACAAGAAACCGGTTAAGCCGAAGCAAAGGCACTTCGCACCTGATCAGAATGAAGCAATCCAGTCGGAGATCAACAAGCTTATAAATGTTGGATTCATTCATGAAGTCAACCACTGAGAGTGGCTTGCTAATCCTGTTATGGTTAGCAAGACTAATGTGAAATGGCGTATGTGTATTGACTTCACAGACCTTAATAAAGCTTGTCGAATGATGACTTTCCCCTTTCACGTGTTGATCAACTTGTAGACTCTACTTTCGGGTGTGGGTTGTTAAGTTTTTTACATGCGTACTCAGGGTATCACCAGATTAATATGAGTAAAGATGATGAAGAGAAAACGTCCTTCATCACACCATATGGCACTTATTGCTATGTTAAACATGCATTCGGTCTCAAAAATGTTGGTGCAACTTTTCAAAGGTTAATGCAAAAAACCTTTAGCCCACATATCAATCAGAATTTGGAAGCCTACGTTGATGACTTGGTTATATAAAGCATCAATGGTAGTGATTATATTTCAGACCTACAAGAGACTTTTAATAACTTAAGAAGGCATAACCTTAAGTTAAATCCAGAAAAGTGTGTGTTCGGAGTTTCTTCTCGAAAGCTTCTTGGATTTCTGGTTTCGGCTAGAGGGATTGAAGAAAATCTAGTAAAAATATCGGCTATCGACCAGATGCGCCCTCCGACCACAGAGAAGGAGGTCCAAAAACTAGCCGACTGTATGGCAGCGCTCAGTCGCTTCATAGCAAGGTTGGGAGAAAAAAGACTACCTTTCTTTAAGCTTCTTCGGAAATAAGGAAGTTTCGAGTGGACTAAAGAGCCAAACGATACCTTTGAAGAGCTTAAAAAGTACCTTACGAGTGCTTTGATCTTAGTCTCTCCAAGATCGGGAAACACTGTTGATATATCTGGCAGCAATGTGTAACATCCCAAAAATGCTTAAATGCAAAAATACAAGATTTTTCAAACCATTTGTGTGATTATCTATGTCATCTTATTTTCTCCTGCATCTTCGGGAGTTATTATATCTTTTCTTTTGGTCGGCACAAGTAATGTACAATAGAAACCCTAAAACCAAAATAGCAGTCAAGACCTGACCCTAGATAAACAAAATCCCAATCAAAATCCATTAGCAAAAATTAGAATTCTTCTATCGCCAAGGGAGAATTTCCTAAAGCAAGTACTAGAATTTTAGTGACCCTAAAATTCTCTCTCCCTTCCACTATTTCCTCTAGCCAATCATCTTGAGTCACCCTGAGTCACCCATGTTGCAACTGGACCAGGTCAGGGCTCAGGCTCAGTGTAACACCCCAACTTTTTGGCCTTTGAAAATCTTTTAATTAGTTGCTAGTTGAAAATCTCATCATTTGTATTTTATTTGAATTTAATTTAAAAGCTTAATATAGACTTTCATGATAAAATGATTTAATGTGCTTAATTCCAACATCAACAATGGCCAAACTTATTTTATTTGGATTCTATATGCTTGGATATATTTTCTAGAATTTTTGGAATTTTTCCAAGATCATTTGCTATTTTCTAATTGCTAATTGGATTTTCTGTATTTATTAAAAAGACAAATCTATTTTTAATATCCCGAAAAGTAATTGGGTCGAAACCCCGTTACTATTCCAAATCCGGCCCAACCCCGGCCCATTTCTCCCGCGCGCCTCGGCCCACTCCCTTCGGTCTTTCTCCGTATGCACCTTCGCTCGCGCCTTTCTCTCGCTCGCGCCGATCGCTATCGCGACGCTTCGCCCTCACCGCGCTTTGCTTCCCATCGATCGGTGGGCCCGCCGCTTCGCCACGTCACCTTCGTCTTCGAGAAGGACTCGGAAGTCAGAGCTCCGCACGTTTCGCACCCCCCGCCGCTGTTTTCTCTGCGGATTCGCCCTCGACCCCGGCTATTTAAGGCCGAGCCCGCACTCAAAGCTTCGCCCCATCTCCCTCCACCAAAACCCTAAGGCGCCACCCCTACTTCGTCGTCGTTGCACCGCAATCGCCGAAGAACCGCCGGACACCGAAGCTCCTCCGCCGCCCGATCCTCGCCGGTAGTGATTCCGCCGCCGCTGAGTGAGCAATAGCTCAAGCTTCGACCTGCACCGCTCGCTCGTGACCGAGGACCACTCCGTCGCCGTTGTCGGGTCATCCAACAACCACCGCCACCGCCATTGTCGTCGCCGCCGGTGAACCATCGCCGCCCGTGCCCAACCACCACCTCCAGTAGCTTCGCCCTTCTCTCGGGGTCTCATTTTTGTATCTTGCCACCGCTGCCTTGCCGCCGTCCGCCGTCGCCGCCGTCAACTCGCCGTCGGACACCGCTGCTCGGCATTTTGGGTCCTGTGCCAGCGTGGCAGGCCAGTTGGAGTTCAGCTCAGCGCCACCTCCTTGGTTTTGCTGGCGTGGCGCCCAGGTCAGCAGCCGAGTGGCACACCCATTATTTTCTCCCGAGCTATCTCTCGGTAAACCGAGTTCACAGTGCGCCGTCTCACTGACCGGTGGGCCCCACCTGTCAGTCGGCATTTTTGTTTTCTTTTTCTTTTATTTTTCCAGCGGAAATTCATCGTTGACGTCAGCCGATGTAATTAATCACTTTTTCTGTTGAAAAATAATTTGGGAAATCAAATTAAAATACAAATTACGGTTTTAATTATTTTCAAACTTCCAAAGCCCATATCTTTTGCATCTGACCTCGGATTGAGCCCATTCAAATTTGTAAATTCATATAAAATCAAGATCTATTTAATGGTGAATTTTATTTGATTTTTGGAGTTTGTTTTACCTCTGTTATTTATTTGTTTTTATTTCTTTTGTCTCGTTTGCGAGTAGACGTCGATACTTGGGTTTGCTGAAGGAGGAGCACCTCCTCAAGATCAAGACCAGTACCTATACCTATTCCAAGGCAAGTTATACTTTTGATCATCTTGCACCCAGTTTTCAAAATACTTTGTTTAAATGTATTGCATTCTATTTCAAGTATTTATTTAAATGCTTTTAGGATAGTTATTAATCCAACTTGTTACATCCACCTTGTCTATTGTATGCCATGATCTTTTATCACCCTAGGTTGGTTCATTATTAGTTGGTATTATCGTAGCACCAACGTGGGTTGGTTAGATACGATTAGACTGCTTAGCCATGCCACGAGTCATTATTTCATGTGAATTGCAATTATAAACTTGACTAAGTGATTATGGAACTGTGTGTGCTGTGTGCTATTACTCGTTGATGGCATGTGTTGCACTTAATCAACAGGATGGGAAAAGATTTAGACTGAGCCAAGTGGTGGATCTGTGTGAATGGTGGAGCTAACTGTGTGATTTGGGTTAAAATTGGAAGTGTTGCCCTGGTCAATTAAGGACTTAACTTTGTGCGCCATTGAACTGGCCCTTACTGTATGACCATATGCCTAGTATGGGCTGGGCTTGACTTAGTAAGTTATGGAGTCTTGATATTGACAACTCAGGTTGTATTTAAACTGTGTGATGGGCTGGAGGTGTGATATGTCACATCGCGGGACGGTTCGCTGCATCCCTGTCCAACGATGTGTGTCGTAACCAAACGCTGTGTGTATCGCTTGGTCGGCAGGAAAGCACATTGGGAGTGTCAATGCTTGAGATGAAGTCTCTGAAAGGTTTTGTTGTGATCAACTCTGATCCGGTTGATTTCATCGTGTGGGTAAAGTGTACAACCTCTGCAGAGTGTTAAATCAATCTATTCGAATAGCCGCCCCTCATGGATATGCTTTTCACACGATGTGTAGATTTTCATAAAACAATTGGGAAGTCTCCGTGTGAGGTAACTTGGTTGTGAATAACTTGATTAGTGTGTCCTTTGTGAAATTAAATGTTAAATTAATAGTCTTTATTTGTTTTCAATTACGTTTGAATCTATTATCTGTATTCAATTACAAATGTTGCATTTCTGTAAAATAACCACAGAAGTCATTCCTTTAGAATAAGCCATCATGTATAATTGCATTATGTGGTATGACTTGCGAGTATGGTGTGTACTCACTCTTGCTAAACAAATCAACAGAAGTGGAGGAGTCATCACCAGCTTTTGAAGAGAAATTCTACGAAGGTTGATCGTTAGGGTCTTGATCCAAGTCTGTTGCCTGTGGTAAATTGATGGGAGTCCGTTGGAGTTTACTTTGTTTCCGCTGTAGTTTATTTCATTATTGTCAGCCTTGCATGGTTTAATAATTGTAAAACTCGACATTAAGGTCACAACAGTTATTTGTTATTCAAATTACTCGTTTATTTAATATTTCGTTGTATGGAGTTGATATTTCATCAATGTTGACACTGTGTGCATTAGCGTGATCTTGGACTAGTGCAGAATATACAGAGGGTCCAGATTTGCATATTTGGGTCCCGACAGAGGTGGTATCAGAGCCATACTGACTGTAGGTCTTGACCTTAGTTAGATCAGCCGTCGTAGTATGTCCATAATTATTTTCTAAAGCAAAAAAATTAACTTACAAGATTAATTGAACTCCTTAACTCATCTCATATGTCTCTTGACTCAACTATTGCTTAATTTCTTTCTCTCCCCGCTGTTTAAAAGTTGTTTTCACCTCCTTGTCCATCTTGACAGATGCCTCGTCTTCAGAGCTATGGAGAGCGCAAGGGAGGACTTGCCGCTGAACTTTGGAAGTTGTTGCAAGTACTTGGAGGATTTGATCGTTCGATGTACCGTGGCAATGCTTGGATCGTGAACGGTCGAGACCGCGGAGTGATTTGCCATCTGACCGTCTACGCCAGGAAGAACACCAAGGCAAGCAAACCCCTAAATATCTCAGCCCGAAGGAGTGTTTGGATTGAAGCAATCCAGGAGTCTTCGCGCCTCGCCATCCTGAGGATCTGCAACATCTACGCTCGAGAGCTTCGAGACACCGTCTTTCGTTACCATCCCCGCTCGTCTGCAGTGGATCTTGCTGCACGCTACCCGTCTACGGAACGAAAAGGCAACGCCACCGTTGTGCATCTTGCCCAGTTCGCCGCTGTCCAGGAAGAATCTTTGGAGTTAGCCGCCACGGAATTGGAGTGTGTCTACAAGACCCTTAAGAGAGCCGAGGAGAGGATCGCCATTCTGGAAGAAACACTCTATGGACAGCACGATCACGAGGAAGACTCTGAAGAAGAAGAAGACCCAGAAGAAGCCAATGAACCGGCTGTACCAGAAGAGCAAGCAGAGGCGAGAGCGGAGGAACCAGAAGATGCACGCACGAGACGCTGCTCTGTTGCACCATTCAGGCATCAAGATCAGTTTGCAAGGATACCAGCTTACTTTCAGGTCTACAGCAGGCGGGAGCACCATCAGGGCTTCGGAGGCTATCTCATCGAGTAGTCCGTTCGAGTTTATTTCAGGCTTAGCCAGTCTTAAGTTTGAGGGTCGTCCTTTAGGCGATAGTTTGTGTGCTTAGGTTCGTACTTGTTTTCTTGTGTCCAAGTATGAGCTGCATAGGCTGTTAGGCATTTGTTGCAAGCTATACTATTATCCTAATTAATATAAGAGTTTCAGTTGAGCTTTCTTAAAAAAGTGTTGTTGGGTTTTACCTACCCCGCTTAGTTCTACCACTTATCTTGTGCTTGCTACCTTATCTAACCTATGGAGATTCACAAGATGGTTCAGACTCATCAAGCTGCTTCAAGTGGTTCCGATACTCCAATATCAGAAGGCCAGGAGCAGACCCCCGCAGAAGCAGTTCCACCACAAGCACCTTCAGTTGATCTGAAGAATTTTAGAGCATTCATGGCAGCTCAAACTCAGCTGATGTATACCATGATGAACTAGATGCAAGCTATGAATAACCAGAACAACAACAATCAGCATCACAATGGAGCCCCAGTTGCTCATGGTCATAATGGATCATCCAAGTTGGCCGAGTTTATGAGAACCCGTCCACCAACTTTCTCTGGACATATCTCGCCAGTGGAAGTTGATGATTGGCTTCGTGTTATTGAGAGTAAGCTGCTGATCACCCAATGCAGCGATCATGAGAAAGTTCTGTACACCTCTCACCAGATGGAGGGCATTGCTGTCGAATGGTGAAAAAACTTCTGTGCAGCACATGAAACGCCGCAAGACATTACTTGGGAAGAGTTCACAACTGCTTTTCGCCAGTATCATGTGCCAGAAGGAATCATGGACCGAGGAAGGATGAATTCCGTGCTCTCAAGCAAGGAGGAATGTCGGTGACTGACTACCTCAATAAATTCTCACAACTTGCTCGATATGCTGCAGAAGATATCGCCACCGAAAAGGCTCGCCAGAGTCGTTTTCTGAAAGAATTAAACACTGGACTTCAAGTCAACTTGATCGCCCATACTTTTCCTGATTTCCAAGAGATGATCAACAAAGCTTTGATTCTCGAGGATAAGCGCAAGTAATTGGAAGATCATCGCAAGCGTAGAATGGCTCAGAAAGGAAGTCACCAACCCCAGCTGAAGGCATGAATGATTCCACAGCAGTTTAGCCATTTTCCACCACAGAATTCTGTCAGACCACCTGCACCAACTTCAGCACCTCGTCCAGTTGCTCAGAACTTCCACAACCTCGCAACAGTCAACCCCAATCCAGGGAACAATACACAGAGTATACCCAGAGTTTGTTTTACCTGTCGTCAGCCAGGGCATTTCGCCAACCGATGTCCGCAGAATGGGACTATCACTCCAGTACGCTTCAACCTTGGGAACACACCAGCCAAGACACTAGAGCAAGGCAACCATCAAGGAATTTCTCAAGCTACCAGTCAATCCGGAGGAGCACCGCAATAAGTGGTCAGAGGCCGTGTCAACCACGTCACTCTGGAAGGAGCCCAAGAAGCACCCGACATTGTACTGGGTAAGTTTCTAGTAAATTCAGTACCTGCATCAGTTCTGTTTGATTCTGGAGCTTCGCAATCGTTTGTTTCTAGAGTTTTTGCAACTAAGAATAAATTAGATGTTATGCATCTTAAGCATACTCTGTTGGTCCAGTCGCCTGGAGCAAAGCTAAGTTCTAAAGTGGGATGTTTAGGAGCTAAGTTACTCATAGCTGGAGTTGAGTTTCTAGCTAACCTAATAGTTCTAGAGACCCAGACCATAGATGTCATTCTTGGCATGGATTGGTTATCCAAGCACAAAGTTGTGCTAGATTGTGGCCGAAGAGCCGTAACAATCGAGGATGCCAATGGAAAGAAAGTTGAATTTCTAGCCACCTCAGTACGTGATGGACATTTGGTAGTCAACAGTCTGAAGATAGTTTCCTTGGAAGATGTACCTGTAGTCAGAGATTATCCGGACGTGTTTCCAGAAGAATTACCAGGAATGTCACCGGACCGTGACATTGAGTTTGTCATCGATCTAGTGCCAGGAACCGCGCCAATTTCTAAGAGACGCTATCGGATGCCAGCCGATGAACTTTTGGAAATGAAGAAGCAGATAGAAGAACTACTTCAGAAAGGTTTGGTAAGACCTAGTTCGTCGCTATGGGGAGCACCAGTTTTGTTCATCAAGAAGAAAGATGGAAGCGTGAGGATGTGCATTGATTATCGTTCTCTCAATGAAGTCACCATCAAGAACAAGTATCCATTGCCCCGAATCGATGATTTATTCGATCAGATGAAAGGAGCCGGAGTGTTCTCAAAAATCGATATGCGATCAAGATATCATCAGTTGAAGATTTGTCCTAAGGATATATCGAAGACTGCTTTCTCAACCCGGTATGGACATTATGAGTTTCTAGTCATGTCTTTTGGACTGACTAATGCCCCTGCCTATTTCATGAACATGATGAACAAGGTATTCATGGAATACTTGGATAAATTTGTGGTAGTGTTCATTGATAATATTTTGGTATACTCCAAGTCAGAAGAAGGGCATGCTGAACACCTGAGAGTAATTCTAGAGAAGCTCAGAGAACATCAGTTGTATGCCAAGTTCAGCAAGTGTGACTTTTGGAAGAAGAAAGTTGATTTTCTCAGTCATGTGATGACAGCCGAAGGAGTAGCAGTTGACCCCGAAATGTTAAAGCTGTAATGAATTGGGAGCAGCCCAAGACTGTTACCCAAATTCGTAGTTTCTTGGGAATGGCAGGATACTATCGCCGTTTCATTGAAGGATTCTCAACGATTGCTAAACCTCTTACGCAATTGTTGAAGAAAGAGAAGAATTTTACTTGGACCTCAGCTTGTGAAGAAAGTTTTCAAGAATTGAAGAAACGTTTGACTACAGCCCCGGTGCTACTTCTACCAGATATTCGCAAGGATTTTGATATCTATTGTGACGCCTCACGCCAAGGATTAGGATGTGTCCTTATGCAAGAAGGAAGAGCTGTCGCTTATGCGTCAAGGCAATTAAGACCTCATGAGGAGAATTATCCTACCCATGATTTGGAATTAGCTGTCGTAGTGCATGCCTTAAAATTTTGGCGCCATTACCTCATCGAAAATCGTTGTGAAGTTTATACGGATCATAAGAGTCTGAAGTACATTTTTACTCAGTCTGATTTGAACATGAGACAGAGAAGATGGCTGGAATTAATAAAGGACTATAATCTTGGAATTCATTACCATCCCGGTAAAGTCAATGTAGTTGCAGATGCATTGAGTCGTAAAAGCTACTACAATGCTTTGGAAGCAAAAGAGTTGTGTTTGGAACTTCATGAGGAATTCCAGAAGCTGAAGCTGGAAGTCGTATCTGAGGGATATGTGGCCAATTTAGAAGTTCAGTCTACTCTAGAGAAGCAGATTCGTGAAGCCCAACCAAAGGATTCTGAGTTGTCAGATATCAAGAAGAAAATGGCAGAAGGAAAATTTAAAGACTTCACCATAGATGAGAAAGACATACTATGGGTCAATGGACGTATCTGTGTACCAGATATTGATGGTTTGAGAAAGATAATTCTGAAGGAAGCCCACGACTCCAACTATACGATTCACCCTGGAAGTACCAAGATGTACCAAGATGTCAAGAATAAGTTTTGGTGGCCAAACCTAAAGCGAGACGTCGCAGAGTTCGTTGCCCTGTGTGATGTGTGTCATAAAGTGAAAGCAGAGCATCAGAGACCAGCAAGTTTGTTACAACCACGGAAGATACCAGAGTGGAAGTGGGAAGAGATCGGTATGGATTTTATTATCGGTTTACCCAAGACTCAATCAGGTTATGATTCGATTTGGGTAATAGTAGATCGTTTAACCAAAGTTGCCCATTTCTCGTCAGTCAAAACCACTTACTCAAGGGATCGCCTTGCAGAGTTCTATATGTCAAAGATCATCAGTCTGCATGGTGTGCCTAATAAGATAGTGTCAGATCGAGGATCTCAGTTTACCTCTCGTTTCTGGCAGAGTCTGCATGAAGCCCTAGGAACTCACCTGAATTTTAGTACTGCGTATCATCCCTAGACAGATGGACAGACTAAAAGAGTCAACCAGATATTGGAGAATATGTTGAGAGCCTGCGCCCTAGCAAATGCTACCAGTTGGGATAAGAGTTTACCGTATGCAGAATTCTCGTACAACAACAGTTATCAGGCCAGTTTACAAATGTCACCATTTGAAGCTTTGTATGGTCGTGCCTGCAAAACTCCATTAAATTGGTCAGAAACAGCTGAACGTGTAGTGTTCGGGCCAGATATTATTCAGAAGCGAAGAACAAGTTGCTATGATCAAAGAGAGTTAAAGATAGCCCAGTCCAGACAGAAGAGTTACGCTGACAACCGTCGCCGTGACCTGAGCTTTGAACCAGAAGATTTTGTGTATCTTCGTGTTACTTCACTCAAAGGTGTCAGGAGATTCCATGCCAAAGGGAAGCTTGCCCCTAGGTATGTGGGACCGTTCAAGATTCTAGAACGCCGTGAAAAGGTCGCTTATCAGTTGGAGCTATCGCAACCATTAGCAGAAGTGCATGATGCATTTCATGTCTCACAGTTGAAGAAATATCTTCGTGTGCCAGAAGAGCAAACATCGTTGGAATCGATCGAGTTGAAAGAAGACCTCACCTATAAAGAGCAACCTGTCAAGATTATGGACGTCGCATAATGCCGCACCCGAAGCTAAGACCGTTCGTTTTTGAAGGGTTATGTACGATAGCACAAAACAAAAATTTACCGCACAACCAAGGAACCTCCGCAAGTAATAGATCACAAGATCACCGCTAGACGCGCCAACTAGTATTGAATCCTATCTAAACCCCGAAGCAAAACAACCAAAATCAACATGGGCCATCCTTGCCGTCGGACTACCAGCCATAGGCCGGTCCGACCGCCCGAAAGGACTTAGCCGATTTTCAACCCCTAAAAATCCGAAACCTACTGGAAACTTTAAACCAATAGAACTTTTGACTGGAGACTCCAAAAATTATAGGACCAAGAGCAATAGAATCTCCTCTCTTGCCTACACCCTCTATTTTTGGCCCAGCTCATTTTGACACATTTGGTCACAGCCGGTCCGAGCGCCGCTCATGGCCGGTCCGACCAATTTGGGACCGATCGGACCGCCATGCTATGGCCGGTCAGACCGCCTGTCACCTGATAGTTCTGAAACTTTGTCAAAAATACGTGAAACGACAAACCATTAACGACATTGCCAATTGTCACATCATCCTAAGATCTGGAGCATATCCCCATGATATCCACAGTTATGGAATCTTGACGTTGACAACTCAGGTTGTAATTTACGCTATGTGATGGGTTGGAGGTGTGATAGGTCACATCGTGGGACGGTTCGCCGCATCCCTGTCCAACGGTATGTGTCGTAACCAAACGCTGTGTGTATCGGTTGGACGGCAGGAAAGCACATCGGGAGTGTCAATGCTTGAGATGAAGTTTTCGAAAGGTTTTGTTATGGTCAGTGCTAGCTACACTGATTTTATCGTGTGGGTAAAGTGTACAACCTCTGCATAGTGTTAAATCAAACTATTTGAATAGCCGCGTCCGCGGTCATGGACATGCTCGGGGATTTCACACGAGGGGTAGATTTTCACAAAACCTTTGGGAAGGGAGCTGTGTGATCTAAGTCATATGGCTATGTGAATAACTTATTTAGGATGTGTGTCTTTGTGAAATCAAATGATAAATTATTATTGTTTATTTGTTTTGAATTATGTTTTCAATCTATTATTTGTATTCAATTGCAAATGTTGCATTTCTGCAAAATAACCACATAAGTCATTCCTTTGGAATAAACCATCATCTATAAATTGCATTCTGTGGTATGACTTGCGAGTACGATTGTGTACTCATACGTGCTATAATCAATCACAGAAGTGGAGGAGTCATCGTCTGCTTTTGAAGAGGAGTTCTACGAAGGTTGATCATTAGGGTCTCGATCCTAGTCAGTTGTCTGTGGTGAATTGATGGGATTTCGCTGAAGTTTACTTTATTTCCACTGTAGTTTATTTCTTTATTGTCAGCCTTGCATGGATTAATAAATGTAAAACTCAACCTTAAGGTCACAACAATTATTTGCTATTCAAATTACTCGTTTATTTATTACTTCGTTGTATGGAGGTGATATTTCATCAATGTTGATACTGTGTGCACTAGC
The DNA here is from genome assembly GCA_036346395.1 of Hsuehochloa calcarea. Taxonomy (NCBI): domain Eukaryota; kingdom Viridiplantae; phylum Streptophyta; class Magnoliopsida; order Poales; family Poaceae; genus Hsuehochloa; species Hsuehochloa calcarea. Next base: position 35,302,843 of record CM070606.1, read on the forward strand.
GTGATCATGAACTAGTGCAGTATACACAGAGGGTCCAGATTTGTATATTTGGGTCCCGACAGAGGCCCAGAAGCAGAGGCTGCCACGGGGGCTTGTCCGCGCCAGCATGGGAAAGAGTCATGTCCGCACCAGAAGGAGGCGGAGGAGGGGCCACGTGGCGGGCTTGGAGGCATCGCCGTGCGAGGGAGGGATAGACAACACTGTCCGTCCAAGCGTGCTACGAACAAGGCATGTCCAGCCGACCATGGTACATACAGGGCTGATGTGGCGGCCACAAGAAGGTTATTTTTGCTAGTGCGGTTCCAAATAGTGCTATTTAGGTTAAAAAAATCCTCAAACTCCGAGTGTACCTTTATATTAGCATGTAGACATCAAAGGAAAAAGGCATCGCAAGAAAATAACATAAACAAAAAGGTGGAAGGGTCATCTTGGTTTTTTGAGTTTTTTCTCATTTAGCCTCGTTTTGAAATGAAATAGCAAAACTAGCCCCCGTTTGAAGGAAATGGAAAAAATGAAACCCCTATCATGCAAAACTAGCACGAAAGGTGACTTGCCGCGAACTGGGACTATGTGTAGGATCAAGGATAACCGACTAGAGGGGGGTGAATAGGAGGTTTCTAAAATTTCTAGATCAAATTACTCAATTTAGCAAGATACACTAAGCAAAGCTATCTATTACAAGTTATGTGGTACAAAATTAAATGCAATAAGTAAAGACAAGAAACAACCGCACACGGACAAAGAGGTTTTTCCCGTGGTATCGAAGATTTGTCGATCTTCACTAGTCCACGTTGAGGAAGCTTGGCTCGATCAAGCTGGCTCCATAAATTAAGCCTTCCCTCGTAATCACTTGGTTGTTCTTCCTCCTCTCCGAAGTTGGTGAACACCGACCAATCACAACCGGCGTCGGATCTCTTCACAAACTTCTTAAAGAGATCACCGTGCAACCTCCGCCAAGTCGTCTAGGTGCCGACAAGCACAAAGAGAATAGACCTTGACCTTCACTTGACGGCAATCAAGAGCCAAAGGATCAACTGAAATGCAATGCTCTTGGTTTTGCTCACAACCTCACAAATGTGTGCAAGGAGAGTAAATGAGGAGTGAGAGGAGTGCTCAAAGCTCAAATGTATTGAATGAATGCTCAACTACAACACCTTGAGCTGGTGGGGGTGCATTTATACCTCCCACAACCAAATATGACCGTTATACAAAAAATTCAGAACAATCAGGGAAATCGGAACTTCCGCCGTGTAATGTGCGGAACTTCCGCTCTTCAATCGAGTGCACTGTAACGGTCATTACAGTGGGCATTAAATGCTCTGATATAGCCGTTGGATTTATGTGCGGAACTTCCGCCAACTAAAGTTCGGTTCTTCCGATCATCGAAAGATCCGCTCATTCCATGGCGGAACTACCGCACTTGCGAAAATGGCTAAGTCCCTAAAAGGGTGCTCTCGGAAAAAATGAACGCGAGAATTTGAACAGCCGATAATCGGAACTTCCGCTCGTATCATGGCGGAACTTCCGCACTTCGAGTGATCGGCTAAGTCCCTAAAAAGGGTGCTCTCTGGAAAAAAAAATGAACCGCAACTATTTCGGAAGATCCGCATAGCGGAAGTTCCGCAGTGACAACGCCGGAACTTCCGATTGTGTACTAAGAAAAAGATTTTGCTTTTGAAACCAGACCAAAAGAGCATGCATGATCCTAAGTTGATCCAAAGGCATAATGAAGTGCTTTCAAGCTACTAGACAAGCTCCCCCTTAATAGTACGATATTTATCCTAAAATCCGGTCTTCCTCCATACTCCAAAGACCGGTAAAATTCAAAAGGGGTCCTAGTCTATTTGTACCTTGCCCTTGAGACAAACTCCATCTTCTCGACATTCATTGACATGCAGCTCCTTGATTTGACTTTGTCATTTAGGACTATGCCTTGTAATCACTTCAATCAAACATATTAGTCCCATATTCACATAATGTCATTAATTACCAAAATACATTTTTAGAGGCCTAGATGCTTTCACTATGGCAACCGGTAGGTCGCCTGCCACGAATCTATCGTGCTGCCTGCCATGCTAGTTGTCTTATCGTTGCAACACCTGAAGTGCTACAGGAGCACTACAAGCGACACATGTCGTCTGTCTATCCATCCATGGTGCATTTTTATCATTTCGTCGGAGATGGGGCTAGATTTGCTTATTTCATAGCCAAAACATGGTAAATGAGGGGGAAAACTATGGTTTTTTTATGGGGCCAACTAAGCTACAGTCGCCTAAAATTTTCTTAAAACTCATTCACTTTCTTCACTACGTTAGATCACCATCCAATAATTTCTATTTTTTTATGATGAAAAATTCTAAACTAGACAAAAGTAAATCTAGGCGAACCCTACAATACAAAAATAAAAAAACTAAACTATACAAAAGTAAATCTAGGTGAACCCTATAAATACCAAAAATTCTAAACTAAACAAAAGTAAATCTAGGTGAAGCCCGCAAATAGAAAAACCAACAGAACTAAAAGTTACAGTAAAGCTGTGTTAAATTGCATGTCACTTGGTAATATAATTTTAAATTTAATATTGTGCAATTGTAGGTAATTAGGTTTTAAAAAAATTCTGACGAATAGAAGCTAGCAAAAGCATTTTTGTATCATGTGTCAGGCCGACAAGAGCAATTGACTTGGTTTGTGTAGTAAAACATCTAGAATTGAATATTGAATAGGAATAAGTCCATTCTTCGTCCCCCAACTATACCCGATGATTAATTTTGGTCCCTGAACTTAAATACCGGATATAACGCACCTCAAACTTTACATCGGGCAAATCGTGTCCCTCCGTGCGTCTGACGGCGGTTTGGGCGGCGTGGCATCCACGTTGGCCGAGTCGGCCTCGCCGCGACTCGGCGTGGCATCCACATGGGCGAGTGGCGCGCCGGACGGAGGTGGTGAAGTTGCGGAAGAAGCGGCGCCGTAGCGGTGGCGCGCATGGTGGCTGCTGCGGACGAGGGCTGCATGCTCGCGCGTGACCGCCGCTTGCTATAAGCCGAGGTAGCCGCGCACCGGCGCTGCTGGCTTCACCAGCGCCTTCGCATGCGATGGAGAAGAAGATGAAAGCGAGCAAAACCTTTTTCGATCTTGAAGAGTGGAATCGTAGTTCTTGTTGATTCGTTCTTTGCTTACCAAGAAGCCTCGGCCGTCGATCCCGGACGGCGGCGGCGGCGGCGCGCCGCGAGCTCGCCGGTGGTGGCGAGACCGTGGCGCGCCTACTTGCTGGTGAGCCGCCGACGGCGGCGGCGGCACAGGCGGCGGCCCGCGGCGTCGGCGGCCGCCCAGCGGTGGCGCGACCACGGCGATGGCGTGCTTGCTCGCTCCCGGTCCGTCTCGTCGTACATCGATCGAGCCACGCCGCCCTCGCGATCGCCGCGTTAGCCCGGCGCGTCCTCTGCCGAGTCCCGCGACGACTTGCGGCTCCACGCTTGGCATTACTCGCCGGGCCGGTTCTTCTTCTTGCTGTGCTCCTTCTTGCCGCCGCCGCCCAAGAAGTTGCGCACCACGCGCCGCCTCCTTACCATCGCCGGACCTCACTACTACGGCCGGCGAGAGGTGGCGCTCGCTTCGCCCGACTAGCTCTCGAACCAATGTAGCGAGTGACCAAGTATGAGGTAGCTTTTCTTTTGCAGAATGCATTTTTGGGAAGAAGAAGAACAACAGAGGCAGCTCGTCGCACTTGCGTCCCACAGAAATTACTAGATGAGAGAAAAAAACACAGCTTTTGATAATACTTTCCTTCTCCCCCTTCCCCCCGGCCCATGTGGATGCCACGTCGAGTCGTGCGAGGCCGACTCAGCGCCAGCGTGGATGCCACGTCGGCCCAAACCGCCGTCGCACGCACGGAGGGACACGATTTGCCCGGTATGTAAAGTTTGAGGTGCGTTATATCCGGTATTTAAGTTCAGGGACCAAAATTAATCATCGGGTATAGTTGGGGGACGAAGAATGGACTTATTCCTATTGAATATGAAGTAGATGTAACGTTAGTTGAAAATAAAAAATTTGACGAAATGAAATAGAAACTGTGTAAGAAACCAATTCTAGAATTTAGCCGCATTGGATGACTCGGCTGGTTACAATGATGTTGAAAGAAGAGTTTCGGTTATTTTAAAAAATAAGTTTTATACGGGTCTATCCTTAAATATAAGATTACAAAAGGGTTATTCAAAAAAATCATATCTGCATTAATTCCAACTTCTCAAATACGCTACACGCAAAGATCTATTGCTTCTTCCTCCTCAACGCTAGCTGCCACCATTTTTGTTTCCTACCAGATGGTCGTGCCCATGGGTGCCATGAGCTCAACGATCCCTACGTTTTTACTCTTCACTTCCTTCGTCGTCTCCAATCCACCTCGCTAATAGCGTCCGAGCCAAGATCGATGGTGTGGTGGCCGAGCATCCAGAGAGGAAGAGGGCGGCGGCCGGTGGCGAGGAGGAGGGTGGCAGGGTGGGTGAGGAGGAGATCCAGATTCATGAAGCAGTAGGGGTTGAAGTTCTACTGTCATCGCTGGTGGGATGGGCTTCGGTGGTGATTTACTCTTGTGGTAAAGTCATCTGCCTCGATGAGGTCTCCAGAGACACCACCTTCCCTTGTTAGCACCCCTCATGGTGAGATTTTACCCCTCGCATAAATTATGTTGGCAAAATTAATCTCGATATGATTAGAGCAGCGAACGACAAAGAAATTAGTTCATACATTCGGTTCTTGCACTCGGTTCCTTTGCTGCCCTCACATATGTAATCTCGCGCAAATATTCCTTTGCTGCCTTCACAGTGGTGAAAATTCATTGAACTGTAGAGAATCAGAGATGCAGGGACTGTTTCTTGCGCTCAGTTCTTATTCTAGTAGTAACAGAATATCCAAGTTGGTGCATGTATTCAGTATTATTTTCTGTATGTAGCAAGCATTTGGTGTATGTATTCAGTATTAATTTTTGTAAGCAATTATGTGTGTATATTTCTACTTATATATGGGATGCATCACCTTGAGTCTCGTAGACACTGCCAGTTTTATTTTTCTTCACTGATAAATGTCCGAGGATGCCTCGACTCTTTAAGTCTCTGAGATGTCATTCACTATTGGTACTGTCATAAGTAAATTCAAGTTGAAACCCTTAGTTGTTAGAGAAAGGCACATATTGCTTGGTGATTTAATATCCTGAAAATTAAACTTTGATACGGGTAACTAATTTGGGTCATGACATAAAGGATCAGTGCAATTATCAAAAGTACTAATAGAAGTACAGAACAGGTACATGGTTTGGACAGAGAATGTCAGTAACAGATTATTGCCTTACACTCATAGGACTTTCAGATTGGAGAGTTTGTCCAGCTTTCTAGGGATTGATCTTGAAGGCTTCAGTTCTCATACTTTCTTAAATAGTTGAAGTCATTGTATATGGCATTTTTACAAGTAAACTTTTTGTAGTTGATGTTTGTTTTGCCTCTGCCTTGTCAAATTGTATGATAGTTATTTCTGCCGATAGCAACTGCCAACCTATGGAAATTTTCCTCCTTTGAAGTTCTTATGATGCTAGTTTGAACCGCCAAACTTGATGGAATTACTTAGTGTAATGCAAATTGCTGCATTAGTAGGCTATATCAAGGTTCGGTCTTTCTTGTTACTGCATTACTAGACACTACCGGTTTTATTATTGGTTTGTTTTCTTCCTTTTGAGATACTGTGAGTAGATGCATTTTTAAGGCTGATTTGGATTTAATTTCTTCCTTTTCAAGGCACTGCCATTGCTTATTATGCCACCTCTTTCATGTTTGTGCAGCTTTCAGGTTACAGCAAAAAAAGAAATAGTTGGCCAATTGAAGGTTGTAATGTCTATTGACCATCCAGAAATATGTAACCGAAGTTTGGAGCCACGGGCTACTATCTTTTGTCTTTCAGGATAATGCATTGTCCCATTCACGAGAGCAATCGTCGAGTCAGTAATATGAAATTGCTATGTTTGAATTGTAATTGTGATCATTGTACATACCATGCTCTTGAAAAAAGCATCAATGTGTTGTTGAAAGTTATCAATGGCGATGTATTAGTGCCGGACCCGGATTTTCTTATCTCGAATCCTCTGTGAAAGACATTGTGTTATTCCCGGATCAGTAGATAGCACTCACAGATACATCACTGAATCATTTCATACATAGCGTAAAACCATACCATTCATTAATTTAACACATCAGAGTTTACGTAGACCGCTCCGGGCCAAGTTTTACAATAAGGGCCGAACAGGCCAAACAATTACATCACAAAAGTAACGAAAGCGACAACGGAAGCAAAAAGGGTGAGAACGTATCTCTCCACAGGCAAGCGACTGGGGAAACCCGTGTGCAACCGATATTACCCAAAGTCTTAGATAATATAGGATGCACGTAAGTACCGACGAGTCAGCTGGATTGAGGCGAGACTAGAACAGCTAAGTACTAAACTACGCTTCAAGAACTCCTGGGCCTTCAGACTTTTCGTTCCTCGTAGTAGTCGTAATCTCCAAGATTTCCTACTTCTGAGGGCTTTGGGGAAAGAGCGAGGATGAGCATAACTTCCTTGTTCGCGAGCCAACACACAAGATGCAATATTATATATGCAGGGCTGAACAAGGATGGCTCAGATTCTTTTATTTACTAAAGCAATATTTTTAAATATCATAATTACAAATTCCTAGCGCTTAGCATTTTAACCAAATTATATTTTATTAAAGAGAGTAATTGTACAATATTTAATAACAGCAGAGGTTCCCTCCACCTTTATGCTTATTTTGACTGGGGTTACCCCCATATATTAACCGCAATGGATGCGACGATCCGGGGAAAAAATTCAATTCTCAGGATAGGTGAGTCGACATGATTTTCATACCATCCACAAAGGTTTTTCTTTTGAAATAGAACTAACTCTAGTAAAGTTCCAATGTCCACCTTTGACCGTAGGCACGGCTGTTTAAACAGTTTAGACTCTGCAGAGATTGTACACTTTGCTCACAAGAGATAATCATCTTGATATGTACTCATGTTTCCGTAGACATGTGAATCAAGGGGAGATCACCACAAGGTATTTACAATGCATCCCTCAGTATTAGTTACACTCGCTAAGGTTTCGTCTGCGAAGGGTTACGTCCATATCAATCCGTTAACCCTTACTTAGACCCCCTCTTGCGCCATCGAAACGACTCACGTCGTGCACCTCGTCTCCCTTCGCCACGAAGGCTTCCCGATGTCGCGGGTCATCTACTTGATGCAACTCGTACTGGTGGATACAAATTATTTAACTAGGTTGTACTTTACAAACTTGTGGTTGCACTTGTTTTACACGGGAGGTCATAACAAGATTAAGTCCTTAAAGTTATCTGGGTTGTTCATTCTACATACCAACCACATATTAACATTCCTTAGGCTACATTAGCCCACACCATAATATCATCCATCCTACCTTCTGCCCAGATGGGAAAAGCAGCTTAGGGTTTTGAGGAGCAAAAATACATTAACTCAGTCAACCCGGTCATTTTCCCACAATGACCGCCCAAAACCACTTTCATATTTAAAAGATGATGATTAGGATATTAATGTCTTGGTACTTGAAAAAGACTAACATGCCACTTAAATACGACCTATACTAGTAATTACCATATAGTTATTAGGGTGACAAGGATTAGCAGGTTCAATTACCAATGGATGGCGTATTAATTAAGTAATCATCAAATGGGTATTTAACTACCTTAAGCTTTAACATACATTTGATTAAAGAATTAAAGCATGCAATTTTGATAATTTAAATAAATATAATTTGCATAAAATGTAGGCTCAAAATGATCAAAGTATTGACTCTCCTTGGTTAAAGGCAAGAGGGCCTTGGTATTCTTGTTCTTCATCAAGTTGGAGATCTTTCGCACCTTCGAATCCTAATTGGACGAATATACTGGGAAAAACATGCACAATAGACAAAGAGAGCAAATAAATACCAAAACAATAATAAATAAACTCTAAAATAAACAAGACATGTGCCATTAGCAAGGTCTTGAATTTAGAAAAAAAATTGGAACAAGTTTCATAATTTTTAGAGTTAGAACGGAGGAGAACGGGGCTTCTGAAGTTTGAATTGGATTTAAATCGGGAAGAAGAAAATGGTTCACAGCGCAGTGCACTAGTTCACGGCCTGATGCAGGCGGGTCTATGGGGCGTGCACGGTCCACAGGAGGCGGCGGCGTGCAGGCCCACTGGCAACCTCGGCAGGAGAGAGAGATAAGAGGGGGAAAAGAGCCACGGGGGAGAGAGCGGAGGAGGCGGCGATTGGGGCGCAAGCCAGCGCGGCGCGAAAACGAAGGGGTGGAGGAGGATCCCGGGTGACGAGGGGTCGGCGTGGTCGGCGGGTCGGGCTCACCGGTCGCGGATGAGCAGCGAGGCGGCGCGGCCAAAGCGGGGCTTCAGGCGACTTGGCTCGGCGAGGAAGAAGGCGGAGAGCAAGCGGCGGTGGGGAGAGGCAAGGGGTTGTGTCGTCCCTTCTTATAGCTTGAGAGGGAGAGGGCAGCGGGGCGGAGGGGGAGGAGGCGAGGGGCAGGCGGTGGAAACAATGGGTGACACGGACAGCGAGCAGTGCAGCAGCGGCAATGGCGGACAGCGCGGCGCCGGCGGTGGAGGTGGGTCGGCCGAGGCAGCGCGGAGGAGGCGGGCGGTCGACCGAGAGCGCAGTGCGAGGCCGGGAGGCGAAGCGAAGAGAGAGGCAGGGGCCGGGAGGAGGGAGAACCAGGAGGCGCAGGGGGCGGAACTACCGGGCCGGAGGGGCGGAAGGACAGGTGGGTAAGAACTGGGCCGAGACGGCCTAATCCCAGGTAAGTTTGAATCAAAATTTTGATTTGAAAAAATTGAAATCCAAATTACAATGCTTTGAATATTGATGATGTTACAATTAGTATGTTTTTCCGCGTTACCCATTTCGAAATTTGTCCTTTGTGCTCTTTTATTGTTGTTGAAGGAATGTCCTCTCTGCTCTTTTTTTAAGGGGTGTCCTCTGTGCTCTTGTTCTACAGGTCTTACCGTTACAAGATATGATGATCAGTGTTGGTTCTTTGTGTATTAACAATCAGCGAAGAAAGGTTATTTGTATATTATAACAATCAGTGTAAAAAAAAAAGGGCCGATCCATATGAATCAATGGGTCATCGGTTCCATTCTATCCACGTCATATGGATTGTCCGGCTGCCCCTAAAGATCGAATTGGTGTGCACGGGGCAGGATCGGGTCACTCCGCTCCAAACCACTCCGAAACAACAGCGCGGGCCGGGCGTCCTATAACAAATCGGTGTCGCTCTGGGAGTGGGACAAGGCAACCGGTGAGGTGACGAGCCTTACGACGTACTTCTCCTTCGCCATCAAGTCATCCACAACGACGCCAGGTTCGTTCCCAAGAATGCCATCTAGAATTTGACTTGGTTTGTGTAGTAATAGTAAAACATCTAGAATTGAATATTGAATATTGAATATGAAGTAGATGTAACGTTAGTTGAAAATAAAAAAATTGACGAAATGAAATAGAAACTGTGTAAGAAACATATTCTAGAATTTAGCCGCATTGGATGACTCGGCTGGTTACAATGATGTTGAAAGAAGAGTTTCGGTTATTTTCAAAAATAAGTTTTATACGGGTCTATCCTTAAAATATAAGATTACAAAAGGGTTATTCAAAAAAATCATATCTGCATTAATTCCAACTTCTCAAATACGCTACACGCAAAGATCTATTGCTTCTTCCTCCTCAACGCTAGCTGCCACCATTTTTGTTTCCTACCAGATGGTCGTGCCCATGGGTGCCATGAGCTCAACGATCCTTACGTTTTTACTCTTCACTTCCTTCTTCGTCTCCAATCCACCTTGCTATAGGGCACTCTCGTTCAGCTACAACTTCTCCGACCCCGCCACATTCGACCGTTCCGACATCACACCCGACGGAGCCGCGAATCTTCCACAAGATGCTGGCTTCATCGAGCTCACCCAGAACGCTGACCCTACAGCGAAAGGCATATTCGACAGCGCGGGCCGGGCGTCCTATAGCCAATCGGTGTCGCTCTGGGACAAGGCCACCGGTGAGGTGACGAGCTTTACGACGCGCTTCTCCTTCGCCATCAAGCCATCCAGCAACGACACCAAGTACACTCCCAGCGACGGGCTCGCCTTCTTCCTATCACCCTACCCGCCAAGAATGCCTCCCTACGAAGGCGGTGGGTACCTCGGCCTCTTCACCAGAAGCACCGCGATGAATACGTCCGCGGCCACTGCGGTCGTGGCGGTGGAGTTCGACACGTACCAAAATGATTGGGACCCGAGCAGCGATCACATCGGGATCGACGTCAACTCCATCAACTCGACCGCGGTGGCGCAGCTGCCCGACCGCAGCCTCGCCACCAGTAGCGAGCCGATGATTGCGTGGGTGAGCTACAACAACAGTACAAAGTTGCTTGCCGTCTCCCTACAGCTCGACCGCAGAGACGGCGGCATGAGGTACGAGGTCAACAGAACCGTTGACCTCAAGAGCTTGCTCCCCGCGCAGGTGGCCATCGGGTTCTCCGCTGCGAGCGGGTGGTCCGTGGAGCTGCACCGCGTGCTCACCTGGTCTTTCAACTCGACGTTGGTGGTGACAGAAGAACCTGGTCTTTCAACCCGGCGCAATGAGGCCCGGTCCGTTGCTGTAGCGGTCATCGGTGGCGTGCTAATAGCTGCTGCCGTTGTCGGGGGCATCATCTGCTTTCTAATTATGTGGCGCCGTAGGAGCTCCCGCCGGCGGATGAGGGAAATAGAATACGAGATGGGGGGCTCCGACGAGGAGTTCGAGCAAGGCACCGGCCCGAGGCGATTTCTATACGGCGAACTGGCCGCAGCGACGAACAACTTCTCCGAAGACGGAAAGCTCGGGGAGGGTGGCTTCGGTTCGGTGTACAGGGGTTTCTTGAGCGACCCGGGCCTCCAAGTCGCCGTCAAGAGGATATCCAAGAGCTCCAAGCAGGGGAGGAAGGAGTACGCCTCCGAGGTCACCATCATAAGCCGGCTAAGGCACCGGAACCTTGTCCAACTCGTCGGCTGGTGCCACGGCCGCGGCGAGTTCCTGCTTGTCTATGAGCTTGTGCCCAACGGTAGCCTTGACGCCCACCTCTACGGCACGGGCAGCGTCTTGGCGTGGCCGAGCAGGTACGAGATAGCGCTCGGGCTCGGCTCGGTCCTTCTCTACCTGCACGTGGGGTGCGAGAAATGCGTGGTGCACAGGGACATCAAGCCCAGCAACATCATGCTGGACTCTTCCTTCGGTGCCAAGCTCGGCGACTTTGGGTTGGCGAAGCTCCTTGACCACGGCAACAGCTCGCACACGACGGTTCTGGCAGGAACCCTGGGATACATGGACCCGGAGTACACTGCCTCCGGCAAAGCAAGCACCACGTCCGATGTCTACAGCTTCGGCATAGTGTTGCTAGAGATCTGCTGCGGCAGAAGGCCGGTGCTGCATCAAGAACAATCGATCAAGTCCCGCCTCCTCGAGTGGGTCTGGGACCTCTACGGCCGGGAGCAATTCTCGAGGCGGCCGACGAGCGGCTGAACGGTGACTTCGACGGAACGCAGATGGAATGTGCGCTGGTTGTGGGGCTCTGGTGCGCGCACCCGGACCGTGGTGTGCGGCCATCCATCAAGCAAGCGCTCAGTGTCCTTCAGCTCGAGGCTCCACTGCCTCGTCTTCCTCCAAAGATGCCCGTGCCGACGTACTCGCCGAGCGTTGCGGGTTATGGCAACCCTGCTGCTGATTCGTCGACAGGAACCTCTTCCGCCGGTGCCGGAGTTTATCCTTCAACGAGTGGTGAACGCTCGACGAGTTCCTCCGAAACAATTGGACCATCCAGCTGCTCTCCGGAGTCATCGTGGCTACTTAAGCAACAAGGTTCTGGTATGTAACGATCACGGTGTAGGGACACTGAGCTTTCCATGATCTATGGTTGTAACTACAGGGGAAATCTTTGGTTTCCCTTGAATTTCGTGATGTAGATAAGCTCTTCATGATGCCAATATATTGCCATTTGGTTGCAGAGAACCGATTCTTAGTATGAAGTGTAAAATGACCTGATATTTGTTTGTCAGGAGCTTGGCCTGGTAGACAGTTGATCGGGAATTAATTTCGAATGTCTCGTCTAAGCTATAGTCGAGCTAGGAATGAACTTTTTTTTAGATGAGCTAGGAATGAACTTACCTTTAGTCTTTGTCGACGACCACGAGTCAAGCTAACTGCAAGACAGCCGTACAGAGAAAAGTCCGTTGGAAAGTGACCAGCAGGGGAAATAACGTCTTAAAATCAACGAGAAATAATGTCTTACCTCAGCGTGGAGAGTCTGCAATGCAAGGAGTTCTCCATGAACAAGAACTACATTGCAAATAGTACTGAGTTGAAAACAGTGGAACCTCAGTCCCAACTGAAACCGTTGGCAGCGTGGTAAAAAGAAATACGGATAGTTTTTTCAACGACACTTTAGAGTATTTCTATTATATTTATCTTGTAAGTGAGAAAAGTGCGCTATCTTTAATTATTAAAATCAATGTACATGAGTTACACATATATAGATTACGGTATCGTGTGAGCAGCGTCGGTTATCATATGAGCGCGTCTGTTATCGTGTGAGCGTGATCCTCGAAAGAAGGAGTCATGCATGTAGGAAGCCAAAGCACCGTCTATCGCCCCGCGATCGGAGCGTCGCCAAGGGAACATTGATGGACCTAAATTCGGTGAAGGCGAAATCTCGCGACAACGGCGGCGATGATGATTGGCGTGATAGCGACGGTGAGCGAGGCGCTCGAAAGCCGTGGAGGAGAGATGTGTCAACGCGCGCAGCGTCACGCCACGGCGTCATCGGAAGAGAGGCGGCGCGGAGAGGTCAAAGCCGAGGCAATGAAGTCGAGTGAGAACATCGGCGAGTCGGCATGGCGGCGAACCGATCTATGATCGAAAAAATAAAAAACCCAATTTAAAGATGACCAAGGAAATTAATTGGTAGCGTATCGAATGATCGGTGACACGACTTAAACTATGGGTTGCGCAACCCCCGGGAGAGATCATGGAAATAAGATCATCTCCCAGGGACGATGCGACGAAAGCTGTGGAGGCAACGGCTCAGGAGCAACACCGCTCTGATACCATGTAAACGAGGAAAGTAACACTATCTTTAATTATTAAAATCAGAGTACATGAGTGAATGCGTACAATTATCATGTGAACATGTGACCTCTCGGAACATGCGTACAATTATCATGTGAACGTGTGATCCCTCAAAAAAGAAAACGTCATACATGTATGAAGCCGAGACACCATCCTATCTAACATAATCTACGTAGAATAGATTAGTAGATATAGTTAGCATGCGCAGAAGATGAGCTTAATCCCAGGCCGGTGTCAGCCAACAAAAGACATGACTCACGAAACATTTATTTAGGAACAATAGAAGTTACATTGTAAAGATTACTCTCAGCTTTTGCAAAAGTAAGAACAAAAATTGTCCTATAGCTTCATCTGACCAACACCTCCCTTGAATGAACCATATAAAGGTCTCGACCTCCTGAAGCTGAATATATCCGTTATTTGATACGAATGCGGTGGTGGCGCATCATGAACAGTCTTTTCGTACTCGGAGGAATGGAGACCGCCATAGACTTGTATACTAAGAATCCTCTTTTGTGGTGCGTCCACCTTGACATGGTTATTGAAGAACTCTATCAACTCTTCCTTCTTGATCTCCCTCAGTGCAGCAACCTGCAATTGTAGGACTCGAGGAGTTCAAAAATGATACACCAGAAGGACAAATTAAGTAAATAGGACATACCTCTGTTTCTTTTCTATCAAATTTCAGAGTTCCTTCAGAAATCTGTCCCCAGAAGAAAGCTGATTCCTCTCTTATATTCTTGTATTTCTCCAGTTTCATGTCAATGAGAGCATTGACATTACTCTGCAGGTTAGACAATACAATGTTTAAAATAGAAGTATAGAACCATGCACTAAAGCCACAGCACGCTGTAAAAGAAGCTAATGAATATTAAATCATCAAACCTTGAATTCTGCATCAGCCATTTGGTATAGAGTGCCTTCAAACATCTTAAGGAAAGCTTCAACCCTGGCATCTAGATTCGATGGATCCTGTTAAACCAAACTTGTTAGAACAGGAGAATAATTACAACAGCAGGAAATGTAAAGAAATATATATATATATACCTTCACGGTTGACTGGATTATAAATTGCAACCCACGGATTCCTGAATCATTTCTGGGTAAACAGGATTGTGTGGTCAACTAGGATACAACATTTATCTCCAAAACCAAAGCAAAGAACGTAATGCATTCTTATACAATGAAGAACACATTAAAATACAGGCACCACCATACCTTTGTCTAAGCAGTGCTATGTAGCCAAGTTGCTCAACTGAGCGTAATTGATGAAAAGCTGGTTGCTTAGCAACAAGAGCAAGCAACTGAAGTATAACATTTTGTTTGACATCATCCTGATGAATCTGCAGTGATGGATGTTGGAATGAAACCTTTATTCTATTCCAATAGGCCAAAGACCAAAATATACAAGTAGTTACACGTGTAGGTAAATATGCAAAGAACACCATATACAAGTTACTTATATAACATCTAACACCCCCTCAAACTCATAGTAAGCTTGGAAACATGAGAGACTACAGGAACATGAAAGGAAGAATTGAAATGCCGACGTACTCGCCGAGCGTTGCGGGTTATGGCAACCCTGCTGCTGATTCGTCGACCGGAACCTCTTCCGCCGGTGCCGGAGTTTATCCTTCAACGAGTGGTGAACGCTCGACGAGTTCCTCCGAAACAATTGGACCATCCAGCTGCTCTCCGGAGTCATCGTGGCTACTTAAGCAACAAGGTTCTGGTATGTAACGATCACGGTGTAGGGACACTGAGCTTTCCATGATCTATGGTTGTAACTACAGGGGAAATCTTTGGTTTCCCTTGAATTTCGTGATGTAGATAAGCTCTTCATGATGCCAATTGCCATTTGGTTGCAGAGAACCGATTCTTAGTATGAAGTGTAAAATGACCTGAGGTTTGTTTGTCAGGAGCTTGGCCTGGTAGACAGTTGATCGGGAATTAATTTCGAATGTCTCGTCTAAGATATAGTCGAGCTAGGAATGAACTTTTTTTTAGATGAGCTAGGAATGAACTTACCTTTAGTCTTTGTCGACGACCACGAGTCAAGCTAACTGCAAGACAGCCGTACAGAGAAAAGTCCGTTGGAAAGTGACCAGCAGGGGAAATAACGTCTTAAAATCAACGAGAAATAATGTCTTACCTCAGCGTGGAGAGTCTGCAATGCAAGGAGTTCTCCATGAACAAGAACTACATTGCAAATAGTACTGAGTTGAAAACAGTGGAACCTCAGTCCCAACTGAAACCGTTGGCAGCGTGGTAAAAAGAAATACGGATAGTTTTTTCAACGACACTTTAGAGTATTTCTATTATATTTATCTTGTAAGTGAGAAAAGTAACGCTATCTTTAATTATTAAAATCAATGTACATGAGTTACACATATATAGATTACAGCTATCATGTGAACGCGTACGGTTATCATATGAACGCGTACAACTATCATGTGAACGCGTGATCCCTCGAAAGAGAAGGAGTCATGCATGTAGGAAGCCAAAGCACCGTCTAATACGCCCCCGCAGTCGGAACGTCGCCAAGGGGAACATTCAGACTGGACCTAAATTCGGTGAAGACGGAAATCTCGCAGACAACGGCCGGCGATGATGATTCGGCGTGATGACGACGGTAGACAGGGCGCTCGGAAAGCCGTGGAGGGAGAGCTGTGTCAACGAGTGCACCGCGTCACGCCACGACGTCATCAGAAGAGAGACGGCGCCGGAGAGGTCAAAGCCGAGGCAATGAAGTCCAGAGCTGAGGAACATCGACAGGTCGGCATGGCGACGCGAACCGATCTATGATCGAAAAAAAATAAAGAAAACCCAATTTAAAGATGACCAAGGAAATTAATTGGTAGCGTATCGAATGATCGGTGACACGACTTAAACTATGGGTTGCGCAACCCCCGGGAGAGATCATGGAAATAAGATCATCTCCCAGGGACGATGCGACGAAAGCTGTGGAGGCAACAATTCAGGAGCAACACCGCTCTGATACCATGTAAACGAGGAAAGTAACACTATCTTTAATTATTAAAATCAGAGTACATGAGTGAATGCGTACAATTATCATGTGAACATGTGACCTCTTGGAACATGCGTACAATTATCATGTGAACGTATGATCCCTCGAAAAAGAAAACGTCATACATGTATGAAGCCGAGACACCATCCTATCTAACATAATCTACGTAGAATAGATTAGTAGATATAGTTAGCATGCGCAGAAGATGAGCTTAATCCCAGGCCGGTGTCAGCCAACAAAAGACATGACTCACGAAACATTTATTTAGGAACAATAGAAGTTACATTGTAAAGATTACTCTCAGCTTTTGCAAAAGTAAGAACAAAAATTGTCCTATAGCTTCATCTGACCAACACCTCCCTTGAATGAACCATATAAAGGTCTCGACCTCCTGAAGCTGAATATATCCGTTATTTGATACGAATGCGGTGGTGGCGCATCATGAACAGTCTTTTCGTACTCGGAGGAATGGAGACCGCCATAGACTTGTATACTAAGAATCCTCTTTTGTGGTGCGTCCACCTTGACATGGTTATTGAAGAACTCTATCAACTCTTCCTTCTTGATCTCCCTCAGTGCAGCAACCTGCAATTGTAGGACTCGAGGAGTTCAAAAATGATACACCAGAAGGACAAATTAAGTAAATAGGACATACCTCTGTTTCTTTTCTATCAAATTTCAGAGTTCCTTCAGAAATCTGTCCCCAGAAGAAAGCTGATTCCTCTCTTATATTCTTGTATTTCTCCAGTTTCATGTCAATGAGAGCATTGACATTACTCTGCAGGTTAGACAATACAATGTTTAAAATAGAAGTATAGAACCATGCACTAAAGCCACAGCACGCTGTAAAAGAAGCTAATGAATATTAAATCATCAAACCTTGAATTCTGCATCAGCCATTTGGTATAGAGTGCCTTCAAACATCTTAAGGAAAGCTTCAACCCTGGCATCTAGATTCGATGGATCCTGTTAAACCAAACTTGTTAGAACAGGAGAATAATTACAACAGCAGGAAATGTAAAGAAATATATATATATATACCTTCACGGTTGACTGGATTATAAATTGCAACCCACGGATTCCTGAATCATTTCTGGGTAAACAGGATTGTGTGGTCAACTAGGATACAACATTTATCTCCAAAACCAAAGCAAAGAACGTAATGCATTCTTATACAATGAAGAACACATTAAAATACAGGCACCACCATACCTTTGTCTAAGCAGTGCTATGTAGCCAAGTTGCTCAACTGAGCGTAATTGATGAAAAGCTGGTTGCTTAGCAACAAGAGCAAGCAACTGAAGTATAACATTTTGTTTGACATCATCCTGATGAATCTGCAGTGATGGATGTTGGAATGAAACCTTTATTCTATTCCAATAGGCCAAAGACCAAAATATACAAGTAGTTACACGTGTAGGTAAATATGCAAAGAACACCATATACAAGTTACTTATATAACATCTAACACCCCCTCAAACTCATAGTAAGCTTGGAAACATGAGAGACTACAGGAACATGAAAGGAAGAATTGAAAAGGGTGCATCAACCTGCAAAAGGAAGAGATGTACCATCTGCAGTATGAACAGTAGAAGGTAGAGCTGTGATTAAGGATAAAAATCTCGTTCGCCATTTCTCGGTGGATCGGCGATAACGAAACGCCGGTTACGGATTTACCGGAAAAAACGGATGAAATTGTTTGAATTTGTTTAAAACCACCAAAATTTGAAAACTAGAATTTGAATTTGCTAAACCGGAAAAACCGTAGGGTTTTCCGTTCTGGACCCATGGATAGAAATCCTGACGAATCACGGAATCTGGTTAACCGATTATGGCGGCCGGGATTTGAAATCCCTAGGTTTTCTCGAGTTTACAAATTCAAATTTTGAATTTTGAATTTTGGTTGATTTTAAGCAAATTTAAACGAAATTGACCGAAGTTTGATTATCATCATCATGGCCACGGCCGATTCCTACGGTTCGTTTTTCAATCCTCGACCGGACCGACAGAATCCGCCGTGAATCACCGACACTGCCGGGATTTTGATCCATGGCTGTGATACTCAAAAGTGAGGTGGGTAGAATTTGGTGTCATGTGAAAGGAAGCATCGGTTCAAGATCCACGGAGACAAGATACCTGACGAGAGAGGTGGCGGAGGCGACGAAGACTGCCGAGAAGCGAGCACCAGACGAGTAGAGTCCGAGGAGTCTAAGGACGAGCCTACACAGAGGCGCTGGAGCAAGGAGAGGAGCTGATGCGTAGCATCACCGGAGAAGCCCTAGCGAGAGTAATTAGCTCCTGAGTGAGAAGAACCTCCAAAGCCCTTCAGTGGACGTCCACCCCTGCGATCCTAGTCCCTCCTCTTGTAGCAGTCCTGGTACCTGTGGTCGTCACGCTGACAGTAGGTGCAACGAAGACCAGCAGTAGAGACAACAACCATTGGTGCCGCGGGGGCTGGAGAGACCATGGTCGGTACTGAACGAACAGGCGTTGAAGCTGACAAGACAGCTTGCATTTGAGCCACGTCACGAAGACGAGTCTCAATACGAACACCTGTGAGGACCTCCACCAAGCTCGAGCGCGGTGGCGAGTCAGGAGCTGAGCACGCACAGTCTCGAACTCAGGCCGAGACACGTCAGGAAGTAGTAGAGACGGTGGGTCACCTGGTGAGCACGGAGCCGCACACAGCAAGGACAAGTCCAGCAGATATCCGGCCCTATAGAGTCGAGCTGACGCCACACCTCAGACATCTACGGTACAAAGCATCACTCGTCGACTGGTAGTAAGCTCGAAGGCGCTCTCACATCAATTGAGTCATTAGCAGCTCCGCCACATCCATGGATATGGCCACAGAAATGCTGCCCATCAGGATGGCGGTAGCACGAGCTTCGGTATCGTGTCATCTCTCATAGGCGTGCAGCTCAGACTGGTAGAGCTCCAGGTCCTTCGCCAGAGTAGCAGTGGCGGTCTCATAAGTAGCCTGATCCGCGCCAGCAGGAAGAGCAAGTAGCATTGGCGGCATAGGGCGAGGCAGACAAGGGTGCTCGCCGGTGAGGTGACCCCATAGGCGTTAGCTGGTGAGGTCAATCCTCAGGTGAACAGCCCACTCCCGGAAGTTCATCCGTCAAACTGAACATGGGGGAGTGGGATGGTGAAGAAGCCACCGGCGAAAGCCATCGGGGAGTAGATGCGAGATTGGGCGACGCGCTCGGTGGACAGGCAAGCTCGGGCGGCGAGATCAGTGAAGCAGAGGCGAGCTCAGGTGGCAGCGCTTGGGGGTGGCGAGAGCTCAGGGTGCGGCCCAGGGAAGAGGAGAAAGCTCGGAGGCGAGCTCGGGCAGGGGCAAAGCTTGGGGGTGAGCTCAGGCAGCGACGCTTGGTGGCGAGGTGAGCTTGGGCAGCGCGGGGTCCGAAGCAGAGGAGGACGCTCGAAGGCGTTGCAGCGTCGATACGTAGGCGGCGACAGGAGATCTAGAGAAGACGGCGTCGCTCGGAGGCGGCGGGAGCTCGGGGCGCGTCGGCTCAAGGAAGAGGAGGAAGCTCCGGCGAGCATGGGTGGCGGCGAAGCTCGAGGACGAGCTCGGGCAGTGACGCTCAGTGGCGTGGCGAGCTCGAGCAGCGGGGGATCCGAGCATAGGAGGCAGCTCGGGGGCACAACGACATCGATTCGAAGGCGACGGCGCGGGATTTTGAGCAAAGTAGGGCAGATCCAGGGCGGCGGCGGCGTATCCAAGGCAACAGCGGCTCGGCGCATGGAGCAGAGATCGGATGGTGGCTCAGGCGCGTGGAGCAGAGGAGCGCGGGGAGGAGCAAGTGACGGTGGCGGTGGCGATTACGTGGGATGAAGGAGAGGAGAGACTACGGTTAGGGTTTTTGGAGAGGGGAGAGCCATAGGCTTTGATACCATGTTGGAAGGCCAAATGCGAAAATATACAAGTCACAGGTATAGATAAATATGCAAAGAGCACCATATACAAGTTACATATCTAACATCTAACAATGGAAACATTGTTATACCATTGTAGCTTGTGTTGCATGTATCTTTTCAGGCTGCACAGCAAACTGCTTTGAAAAAACAATAATTTTCATTTCCCATTCCATCTCCTAAAATTTAATTGATAGAATTATAATCGTCCCTGTATTGCGGCAGCAACCTCAGTTTAGCTCTTTGTAAAAACCCACCATTTCAGGTTTTGAGAATTATTTTATTTGTACCAAGCCATTCATAATAAATAAAAGGCATAAGCTGAATTTACTCTGTCCTGAGAACTCAATAAAATTTTCAGAAAATGTGAACATTTTGCAGTCTTCTTTGCCAGTATTTTTCCGTCTTATTAATTGTTATGTGCTTCACTCCAATTTAAGGTTTTCTACTGTGTTTATCTTGTTTTGTTGTTATTTTATGCTCTCATGCTATGTTTCAACTTTCAAATATTGCATCTGATTTTGGATGTGAGCCTCTGCTCATGACAATCAACCAGGATTGAAAACGACCGAACCAACTATAGACAACCGTTTTCTGAGAAAACTCGCTTCGTTTAAATTTGCTTAAAATCAACAAAATTCAAAATTCAAAATTTGAATTTGTAATTGAAAACCGGGATTTCAAATCCGAAAGAATCGTTTCGGGATTTCTATCCATGGTCACAACCAAGGATAGAAAACCGAATTCGAATCGTGAAAACCCGATCGAATTTCGTTTAAATTTGCTTAAAAATCAACCGAAATTCAAAATTTGAGATTTGAATTTGCAAACTCCGGAAAAACCGGCCGGGATTTCAAATCCTGCCGCCCAAGGGTAAGGCCGGTTACCGCCGGTAACCAGCTGGGATTTCTATCCCTGGTCACAGCTCACAACACTTTAAAGAAATCAACCTCCCAAATTTGCTATCCATGCAGATTCAACAGATACACCAATCAACAGTACTCTTTTTAAAAGTGAATCAACAGTACTTTAAACTATTATCAACTGTAAATGCACAAGAGATCAACAGAAATAGCATCCAAGAAGAAACAGGCGCAAAAGCTATACCTGAATATAATGCAGAAGGGAAGAATTTTCATCCTGGTGATTTAAGCACATTGCTGGATAATAATACCTCAAACCCTTTTCAAGCTTCACAATTCGCTTTGCAAGATGCTGTGATGGGGGTAATGATTTGCAAACACTAACAGGTGCATTAAATAAGGTGTCTTCAATATGCTCGACAACACTTTTTGCTTCGCTTGGTTCAATATTCCCTAAAATCAATTACATATGCAATTAGGAATAAGAACGATGCAGACCATTCTCTCATTAAAGAAACTAAGAGAGAGAGAAAAGAACAATGCCATCAGCAGCATTATGAAATAACTTAATGAGCAAGTACAAAAACATTCGAGACAATTATTGAACAAACCTGCAAAATAGCACTCAACAAATGTCTTTGCCAGCAGATGAGGCAAAAAATTCTCTAGATTGCTAGCTTCAAGATTAGAAAGTGCAGCAAGTTCTTCATCCCATGGCCATGTTTGTTCCTCCAATATCAACATACAGTAGTATAAGGCTTGCTGATATGGTTGCTGAAATTTGAAATTCTCATACTCCTTTGTTATAGTTTCCTGATGACAGCAACAAAAGACATTCCTTCAGTTCATATAAAATGCATAGAATTCTAGCTTGCAATTGCATCATCAGGAAACAAAGCCACAAGAGGTTGCAAGAGAAATAACAAAATGCCTGAATGCTCTTTTTTCTCTTCTAGAAAATCCGAGGATAATGGGAACTATGTGTGCATAATCCAGTTAGAATTCTGCGGAAGGTCAGATGTGCATATATGGCAACAATTTTCCTTCCTTCTGTTGTTCATATCTATTCAGTTCCATTTTCTTTGCATGGAAAGATAGTAAACACAAAAATGATTATGCCCATATATGTGGCCACTAAATGTACTGCAGTGGTCAGGCTCGGCCACCAAATTACCACCTTTGTACAAGTAGGGAATATTTTTCTGTCTGAAAAACATCTTGGAAATCAGAACAAGACTGAGAAATGACAAAATAGTGCAACAAAGATGGCAGGAACAGGAAATTTCCTGCATAGACTCCTCATGCATATTTTGATTTCTGGTCAACAAATTATTGTCTGCGCAATATTAACATGCTATTGGTATCATCAATGGTTGAGGGATACTGCATTTAGCCATTTCCTCTCAGCAAGAACATTGACATTTTTCAAAATGCAACAAGACACGGTATTATCTATAGCATGCAAATATTATGTCTCGTTGTCCACTCATGGATGAAAACTATTGCTTTTTCCACAGCAAAAGTAGCTCCGGCAAGAATCGCCTAACTGCTTTCCCATTTCCTTACCAGTCCAAATAACAACCAAAACAGGGCATCCTAGCAGGCCTCCAGAGGACATTTAATAACAAAGAATCACCAAACAACTTGTAGTGTAGTATTGGCCATTACCTTTACCACAGAAAAACGGTCAACCTTAACTTCAAACTCTGCAATTTTGCCAATAACAGTCTCCAAAAGGGTTCTCATTTTGTCATTATAGCCAACCATAGTTACCTATAAGGTAATCGCAAATATTGGAGGATT
Source organism: Hsuehochloa calcarea (assembly GCA_036346395.1). Classification (NCBI taxonomy): domain Eukaryota; kingdom Viridiplantae; phylum Streptophyta; class Magnoliopsida; order Poales; family Poaceae; genus Hsuehochloa; species Hsuehochloa calcarea. Next base: position 35,325,697 of record CM070606.1, read on the forward strand.
AGAAAACAAGAAGAGTGACAGTAAGCCACACATCTCATATCATGTCATGAGTACTAACTCCGGTCCACAAGATGAACATTTGAATAATCAATAATAAATCACAAATTATCCATGATCAAGGTTTACACGCATGCAACAGTGTCAGGCTGGTACCACGAACTATGAGTAGGAAAAAAAACATGGACCAGAAAATATTGACCTACTAGCCTGTTGTAACCAAGGATAGAAGACCCGGTACCGGTGCAAATCCCGGTCGGCGGGCGGTACCGGTAACCGGAAACCCCGCGGGAAAAAACGATCATTTTTCAACAAACTGATATTTGAATTTGCTTAAAAATCGGCCGAAATTCGAAAAATGTCATTTGAATTTGCTAAACCGGGACAAAACTGGTCAGTTTTGTGATTCCCGGTCCCCACTGGTAAGACCGATTACCGCGGTAACCGGTCGGGTTTTTTTCCCCTGGTTGTAACTAATGAAAAGATTCTATCATATACATCTTGTAAATTATGATCCAATACTAATGATATCTTTATAAACCAGACGCATAACTCAAACTCCGTGCCATAGGCGATGCGGAGCGCAGCGGCTGACATGGGGTCAACCCCGTCACCAAGTCCTCCCCGCCATCGTCACACCCCGTGGCAGTAAGGGCGTCAATACTACCCACGCCAGTTACCCATGCTGCCAGAGTGTCGATGATCTGCTTTCAAGTGACTAGGCGCCGGTACTAGACACTCCTGTCGACATGGGGACATGACGTTCTTCGACCATAGCCGCCACCTAATAACTCGAGGACGAGCTGTCTCGTCGCGAGGGATGAATTGCTATGGCGTGACAAGAGAAGAAAGGATTAGAATTATTAGTTTCCTTATTATTTGGGTTTGTTTCCTTTTAGATTTATTCCATGTATTAGGGATAAGTTTCCTATTATTAAGGATTAGTTTCCATAATATAGGGGTAGGTTTCTTAGGGGTAAAGTCTAGCTATCCCTATAAAAGGGACAGTATTGTACCCGTTATGATTAAGCAAGAAATAAATAAAGTTTTGTCATGTGGGGCCTCAAGGATGAGCCGGCCCTACCAACTTAAGATGTCAAGTCTAGGAAAGGTTAATTTTGGAAGAATTCTATTAGGAAGGTTTCATTTGGTAAGAGTCTTTTAGGAAGTCTCATTTGGTAAGAGTCTATTAGGAAAGTCTCATTAGGGAAGTTTGTATTAGGAAGAGTAAGAGTTAGAGTTCTAGTACAGGGAAGGATTGACCTTCTATTTCAGATAAGAGTTAGAGTCCTAGTCCAGGGAAGGATTGACCTTCTATTTCAGATTGTACTCCTATATAAGGAGCATATGCAGTAATAGAAAAACCAGCAAAGAATTGGATTATTCCCAACCTCCCTTGCGCCAACACCATCGCTTCCTGCTGCAGTACTTTTCATCACGTGGTACTGTTCATCACGCGTGCATACTGTTCATCGTGCCGTTCGCCACGGCGTCCCGACGCAATCCTCATTCTCCTGGGTTGATTCTTCCCTTCCGCCTCCGCTCCTAGCGCTCATCTCCTGGCATCTTGGTATCAGAGCCACCCGCTGTTTTCCCCCCATGGGGACTGGCGGAGGTTTCGACGACAACTTCAAGGAGATGATGATGAAGTTCATGGAGAACACTGGCAACCAACTCAAGCTGCTGCCCGAAGTTTTGGATCGGCTCGACACTCACGCCACCGACTTGCGGAATCCGAGTGTCTTTCATCGCCATGACCAACGGTTGGCACGCATGGAGGACCAGCCCGGTAATGAAGACGGCGTCGTTGATCAGGACGAACGAGACGCCGCAGCCTCTGCGCCGCCATCGCTATCGATGCAAAGCAGCCGGCGATCGCCATCGAGGTCGCGACCGCACGCTGCGGTCAGAAGAGGCTTGGGACTTCCGCCCGGCCATACCGACCTCCACCCGGTGATTTCACGGCAGAGGCCCTCGAAACCCGCCGCGCTACATCAAACTCAATTTTCCATCCTTTGATGGCAAGGAGGATCCACTACCCTGGATCAATAGATGCGAGCAATTTTTTCGCGCACAGCAAACACCCATGGAAGATAGGTTGTGGCTCGCTACGTACCACATGACCGACGTGGCACATCTGTGGTACATGCGAGTGGAGCGCATGGATGGTATGCCTAACTGGCCACACTTTACCGACCTCGTCCACCGTCGGTTCGGCATGCCCACACGCCACAATCCGCTAGGTGCATTGACAAGCCTCCGACATACATTATCGGTGGACGACTTCATCGAAAATTTTCTGACCCTCCTTGCTCATTGCGGCCACTTGGACGAGGAACAACAGGTGATGCTCTTCACGACTGGACTTGGTGAGCCCCTGCAGACGAGACGAACGTCGAGCTCCAGCGGCCGACCAACCTGGAGGTCGCCATGGACCTCGCCAGGGCCTATGAACATCTAGCCTCACTACCCCAGGAGCCGGCGGCATCCCCACCAATCTCCAAGACGGTGAGCTCCCAACCTTTCCAACCGCGGCCTGCCGCATCAGGTTCGTCGGGCCGGCTCAACGACACCATCGGCGATGACCATGGGGGCGTCAGGCTCGACCAAGCCGTTCAAGCGCCTCACGCCAACCGAGATGGAGGAACGTCGTGGTAAGGGACTTTGCTACAACTGCGACGAGAAGTTCGTACCAGGCCACCAACGTTTCTGTCAACGCATCTTTATGTTGCAGGTTGAGCCGGACGATGATGACCTCGAGGAGGCGAACGTGGACGCCACCACCTCCCTCCTCGCCCTCACCGAGATTCGCAAGTCCCAAATGATGCAGCTTCCGGTGATGCTCCACAGCATCCAATTGATGGCCCTGATTGACTCCGGCTCCACCCATAGCTTCATTGCCGCTGAGCTCGTCAATCAGGTTGGTCTGACGCTGGCGCCAAACACGTGCCTTTCCGTGGCCGTGGCCAACGGCGACAAGGTAGCGAGCGGTCGGGTGTGCTACGCGACACCCCTCCCCATTGACCAGGAACACTTCATCCTCGACTTGCGCACCATACCATTGGGCGGCATCGACATCGTCCTTGGGGTCCAGTGGCTCCGCTCCTTGGGACCGATTGTCTGGGATTTCAACCTCCTGACGATGCGCTTCCAACGCCAAGACCGGGAGATCATCTGGCGCGGCGTGGTTCCATCCCGGCCAGCACCACATCTCCACTCCTCGGCCACAGGAGATCTCATGGAGGAGCTACTCGCGGAATTCACACCGGTTTTCGACGTGTCTCGCGGCCTTCCACCTCCACGCAGCCGTGACCACCGCATCCACCTCCTCCCCGGTACCAATGCGGTGGTGGTTCGGTCCTATCGATACCGGACTACTCAAAAGGATGAGCTGGAGCGCCAATGCACCGCAATGTTGGAGCAGGGCATCATTCGGCGCAGCAGTTGGGCCTTTTTAGCGCCCATGCTCCTGGTCACAAAGAAGGGCACCTCTTGGCATTTCTGCATCGACTATGGCCCGTATCGTGTTCTCTCCAAGATCAATGAGGTTGTGTACCAATGGGACTTGTCCGTGTCTACACGCTTACATGATGTCTTTCAAGTGAATCTCCTCCACATCAATGGATTCGCAAAGATCAATGACTTGGCCTATCAGCTGGACCTTCCCAAGACTGGCCATATACATGATGTCTTCCATGTGGGTTTTTTTTCAAAAAGTTCGACGGGGTGCCCCCGGCGTCACCAACCCCAATGCCCCCACTCCTCTATGGGCAGATGATTACAGCACCTCTGAAGGCGCTGCGTGTCAGGCTTTATCGCGACAAGTGGCAGGTGTTAATTCACTGGCAGGATTCATCTGCATCCGATGCTTCATGGGAAGATGTCCAGGAGTTCAAGACGTCTTATCCCTCTTTTCAGCTCGAGGACGAGCTGTTCGTCGAGGGAGGGAGAGATGTCATGTGGGGCCGCAAGGATGAGCCAGCCCTACCAACTTAAGATGTCTAAGTCTAGGAAAGGTTAATTTTGGAAGAATTCTATTAGGAAGGTTTCATTTGGTAAGAGTCTATTAGGAAGGTTTCATTTGGTAAAGTCTATTAGGAAAGTCTCATTAGGGAGGTTTGTATTAGGAAGAGTAAGAGTTAGAGTTCTAGTCCAGGGAAGGATTAACCTTCTATTTCAGATAAGAGTTAGAGTCCTAGTCCAGGGAAGGATTGACCTTCTATTTCAGATTGTACTCCTATATAAGGAGCATATGCAGTAATAAAAAAACCAGCAAAGGATTGGGTTATTCCCAACCTCCCTTGCGCCAACACCATCGCTTCCTGCTGCAGTACTGTTCATCGTGCGCAGTACTGTTCATCACGCGCGCATACTGTTCATCATGCCGTTCGCCACGGCGTCCCGACGCAATCCTCATTCTCCTGGGTTGATTCTTCCCTTCCGCCTCTGCTCCCAGCGCTCATCTCCTGACAGTTTAGTCCCTAACTAGTTGGCTAAAAGATCAGAGCCTCCTTATTCGTCGAAGAGTCTCATCGAGCTTAGAGGGCGATCCCTCACCTCCCTGGCAATCAGGCCTCAAAGCCTCTCTACCACGTCAAGGAAGAACCATGCCGGTGATCAAATGAGGGCGAGCGCCTTACCCTCAGTCCACGGACCGGTACTCAACAGCCACAACATGAAATTACTTAACCTTTCCCGTAGTAAGAATTAGTGTGATGTTTCCAGCACCGCATCATTTGGATTAGCAATGAAGGCACACACAGTTGCTTATTCAAAGTGAATCGCTGAATTGCATAACTAACCTGAAAACCAGTGTCATTTGGCCTAACTGCGTAATAAAGACCAGCGACTTGAGCGTCATAAGCTGAAAGCAAAACAAAAGTTGGTGGATTATTGAGACAGGAAAATGAACCAAAGGTAAACTAATTAGGAGATAGCACAACGTGGAGCATCTAGTCTCCAGATGACAATGTGTTTTATCCATCAACATTTCACTTTCTAAAAACCTGCCTTAGCATATTAAATAATAGGGATAGCTATGGTTCGAAGTTCAAACAACTTTTAGCTACAAAAAATTTCTCAACTTAAGTGCATATACCGATATATACTAGCCAGTACGAGTTCTTGTTTTGACCAAATAGGAAGTATAAGGCTCTCAAACAAAAAAGAACTTTTTTTCTAATTTTCCATTGACCTAACCTCTTGTGTATTCCCAATCTTGAATGAATTATACGTATATATCCATGTCATGTCATCATACAAATAGAAATTAAGAATACACTGGAACAAATCAATCAACATATGCCATAAGAATCATAAAAAACATTCAGAAATCTCAGGTATTGGTACATACCGTAATCATTCAAATAATCCATCAGCAACCTTGTGAATATATCAGTAAGAACTGTTGATTCAGGAGAGCTATGGGACAGTGGACAGTGGAAATCCATCTTGATGTAGACCTTGGGTGTGAAGAACATTGTATCGGGCTTGTACCACATTCTGGAAAACAGTGTTTTCCTCAGCATACAAGGAAAGGTTGCCTGGATAAGCCAAAAAAATTAATCACAACCTTACCAGAATAAAATTAAGTACAAATTTTATATATATATATATATACCTTTTCCTCAACATTTTTCAATGAAAGATCACTTGGAATGAAGATATTAGGTTTTGGCAGGTGTAAATCTTCCTTAGGAGCTTTCTCTACCCATTTCTGTAACAAATCAATAACATAAGACAAATGTATGTTTCCTAAATCTAGGAATTGAAGAATAAAATAAGATCAGTAACATCAAAATGTGCACCTGTATAGCGAAAGGAGGGACTGCTTCAACAGAATATGATGTACCATACCATGGCTCTGTTAAGTTTGTTTGCCCTTCAAAATTTTTTGATTCCCAGAATATTCTGAAAGGATATATGGAAGATAATCAGTATTAAATAACTCCTGTAGGTAAATATCCATTTGGACAGGGAAAATAGAAAAGTAGTTCGAAGAAAGGAATAGATTCAGGGTGCAAAAAGAAAAAGGAAAAAGAGGAAAAAATAAAGAAAGTGGATGGCCCTCAGACAGATCAAAGAAGAGTGGAAAACCTCTAGCTGGTTTTTGGAATTTGACAAAAGAATTCAAAGGAAAAAATAAAGAAATTTCTCTCCACTTTTTGTGAAAATAAATTCCGAATATGGTAAGTAAAAATTCTCTGCAGCGCATCATCTAGAAGCCCAAGCTTCTCTTGCTGTGAAAAAGGCCTTATCAACATAGAAAATATAATGTGTTGTTATACATTAAGTCAAGAAGAGTCATGAATCTGGGCCAACAGCTAATGCAACAATCTGCCCGATTCTTTTTTGAAAACTCCAACCAACAATTGAAAAATAACACTAATAGGATATGTCATTACTGTTAACTGCTGAAATGAGTTGTCAAATCACAGTGACTGGTTCCCATTTTTGTTGGAAAACATTACATGCATCGGATTATCGTCAATTCGTCATGAATCATGATGGTTGACTTATAGAAGACATGCTTTTGTTTTAGTTCATACAGAATGGAAATATTCCATGGGAGATTGTGCGCTACAAGACGTGTTGGTATGTGCTCTCAATACGCCCTAGGAAACATGTCCATCCTTTGTGTTCAGGAATAAAGCATCTTCAGATTTGGCAATGTGGTTTAGGAAGCATTTAAGTAATCAAAGATACGTGACATTGTGACACAATGAATTATGAGACCGACAAATTTTAACTGCAGAGTCTTAACATTATTTTCCAGAAAAGAAATGCACTAGAGTATAACTGTCTTAAATACCGAAAACATTGGTGTTCAACTAGCATGTGTTGAGCATCAAAATATACAATGAGTACGAAAAATTCAAGAAATAATTGGTTCCATAGCATCCAAAGGTACATGTTTTAGGAAAATACCATCAAAAGATTTTCGTTCAGTTTTTTACCACTGAAAGTTGCTCCGTTCGGTTTTGTACCATTCCGTCCATTCTGGTGTTAGTAGCGCAGGTGAAATAACGAAAATGCCCTCACCCTCGGTGCATTGCATCCCCTTTGAGGGTGAGGGCATTTTCGTCATTTCACCTACGCTACGAACACCAGAATGGACCAGGGATAAAAAAACCGTTACCGGACCGAATACCGCCCGGGGGCCGGGAACGGTAACCGGCCGGTTACCGGTTTTCCCGAGAAAAACCTGGTTAAATTTCGTTTGAATTTAACCAACCGAAATTCCAAATTTGAATTTTGAATTTGCAAAACCCGGGAAAACCGGCCGGGATTTTGAATCCCGGACCCCGGCCGGTAACCGGTAATGCACCGTGGGTGAGGGCATTTCTAGAATGGACGGAATGGTAAAAAGCCGAACGGAGCAAACTTTCGGTGGTAAACAACTGAACGAAAATCTTTTGATGGTATTTTCCTAAAACGTGTACCTTTTGATGCTATGGAACCAACTTTCCCGGCACGAATGCACTCGGAACCTACCTAACATTGTCTGGAGTCAATTCATATAACACTTTCTGGATAGCATCTGGTGAAAACTTTGATGGCACAGACGATGCCATCAGCCAATCTTCGGGTGGAAAAATCTGCAATAGAGGAAAGATGAAGGGGGAAAAAGAGAAATGGGAATATTCAGCAGAATTCATAAACCGTTTATGAGCGAACATTTTGGCAAAACTTTAAATAACGAAATTGATCATTCCAATGTTCTATATTATATTGCAGTGTCCAACATTCTGCATAACTTCATTATATTCAACAGTGCAAGTGTGCCTACATACTGTTATATGTTAGTTTGTATAGGGTGCTTCGGCCTGCAGTACCATCTTCAGTCTGAACTGTGGAAGGAAAAACTTTGGGACGCACAGAAGTGAGGTGGGTAGAATCTAGTGTCATGTGAAAGGAACACCAAAGTCCAAGATCCACGGAGACAAGATACCTGACAAGGGAGGAGGCGGAGGTGAGGAAGACTGCTGAGAAGCAAGAGCCAAACGAGCAGAACCCGAGGAGTTGGAGGACGAGCTGACACCGAGACGCTGGAGCAGTGAGAGGAGTTGCTGAGTGGCGTCACCAGAGGAGCCCTGATGAGAGGTGCTAGCTCCGAAGTGGGAGGAACCATCAGAGCCCTTCGGGGGACGTCCACCCCGGCGACCCTAGTCCCTCCGCTTGTAGCAGTCCTGATACCTGTGGCCATCACGCTGGCAGTAAGTGCAGTGTAGACCCACAGTAGAGGCAGGAACCACTGGTGCTTTGGGAGCTGGCGGAGGGATCACGGTCGATGCTGAAGAAACAGGCAAAGCAGGCGCTGAAGCAGAAAAGACAGCTTGTATCTGATTTGCGCCACGATGACGAGTCTCCTCAGCACGAACACTTGTGAGAGCCTCCACCAAGGTCGGGCGCGGGTGGCAAGTCAAGAGCTGAGCATGCACAGTCTCGAACTCAGGGCAGAGCCGCGTCAGAAAGTCATAGAGACGGTGAGTCTCCTGGTGAGCGCGGAACCGCACACAGCAGGGACAAGTCCGACAGACATCCGGCCCGAGAGAGTCGAGTTAACGCCACACCTCAGACATCTGCTGGTAGAAGTCATCCACGGTGGCATCAAGCTGCTGAAGACAATGCACTAGGTGCACGACTGAGAGGTACATAGCATCACTCGTCGGCTGATAATGAGCTTGGAGACGCTCCCACATCACCTGCATCGTCGGCAGCTCAGCCACATCCATGGAGATGGCCACGGTTATGCTACCCACCAGAATGGCAGTAGCACGTGCTTCCGCATCTTGCCGTCTCTCGTAGGCATGTAGCTTGTTAGAATAGGACTCTCTTTTGTATTCCTTATCTGTATATGGCAACCCCTTTGTACTCTCTATATATATTGCCCATTGAGCCCTCTTGAATATACACACAATATTCATAACATGGTATCAGAGCTAGGGTTCTAACCTAGCTCCTTCCGCAGCCTTGCTGTCGTCAAAGGGTGACGCCGCCGCTGCTCCCGCCGCCCGTCGCCGGAGCACTGCCCGTCGACAAGGACGCCGCCCGAGGACGACGTGGGTCGTGCCAACACCGGACGAGTCATCCTGACGCCGACCTCCGCCCGACGACCGGCCTCCCGACGCAGCCCGACGCTTCGCCGACGAGCTCCCAAACACGTGAATCACAGCGCCGAGGGCCAGTACCAAGCAGGGTCCCCGTGCGGCGGTCCTGGACACAACAAGAGTTGAACTCAAGAATAATACAACAGTCGTGATCAGTGATCTGACCGGCCAACATAAGCTGCATAGAAAGCTTGGGAACATGAGAGACTATAGGAACATGAAAGGAAGAAGTACAAAGGATGCCTCGGCCAACAACAGGAAGATGTACCATCTGCTGTCTGAACAGCGGAAGGAAGAGTGGTGGGACTCACAGAAGTGAGGTGAGTAGAATCTGGTGTCATATCGGCGCCGAGAGGTTCGGCACCGGCGGCAACGAGATATGAGGTTGCATTGGGCCAGGGGACGGCCCACCCACGCCCCGGACCGAGCTAGAGAAGCCAAGCGGTGCCTGGAGCGGTGGGCCCGTGGCGACCCCTTGGCCGGCGGTGTGGCCAACACCCGGGCCCACGAGAGTGCCACCGGCAGCAGCAGCCTTGGCGCGGGACTCGTCAGACAGGGCCGGGCCATCGACAGTCATCGAGACGACCTTTTCACTGCGGAGGAGAGCGAGCGTCCTTCGCTCACGTTGCGGTGCAAGGGTAGCCTGGGACGGCGCGGCTCTCGAGGTAGCAGGGCAGAGCAGCGGCGGCCTGAGGCTTCGAGGTGTGACCGGATCTAGCAGACACCGCCCTGCTCCGGTTGGATCTGGGAGCAGAGGGCTCGAGAGCGACATCAGGAGAGGACGGCGGCGAGCGGAGGTCGGGGCGGCGAGCAGAGCTCAGGCGGCGCGGTCCGAGCTCGGCTGGCGCTAGGGCTGGAAAAATAGCTCGAGGCTCGCGAGCTGGCTCAGCTCGGGCTCGTGAATTTTCGAGCCGAGCTGAGCCCCTTCTTCAGCTTGCAAAAAAACGAGCCAAGCTCAAGCTACTCACGCGCGGTTCGTGCGGCCCACAAAGGCCCAGCCATTGTTAGGCCCCTTCCTTCCGATCCCCTTCCAGCCCTACTCACGATCCCCTTCCTCCTGATCCCCTTCCTCTCACCGTCCTCCACACCGCCTCCGCCACCACCTTCCTCCTTCCGCCGCCTCCTCCCCCTCGTCCACCGCCTCCACCTTAGCCTCCGTGGGGCCAACAGGGAGGATACGGTACGGGGATACTACAGCAAAGTCGGCAGCGGCGGAGGCAGCCCCACACCGACTAGCATGGCGTTGCGGGCTTGCGGCCACGGGAGAGGATTTCGCTAATGCGGCAATAGTTCTCTTTGGCGTCGACGAGGTACCCTGCGGGCGAGGGCACGTCGGCAAAGCTGCATAGGAAGAGAGGCGGTGGGTGGCTACACGTGGGGAGGTGGCCCAGGAGCGGCATGGGGCGGAGGATGGCGAGCTTAATGTCACTACTACAGAAGCTGGCCTCGCTAAAGACCCGGCTGACCACGGGGTCATGGAGCATGGTGGTAGCTTGGTAGCTTTCATCAATGCTGTGACGAATTGGGGCATGGTGCGAGATTGGAAGTGTAGATTAATGGAAAATATGGATTCTTTTGTTGGTCGGAATCCTCGAATTAGTTATGACTCTGTGATTTTTGTTCGGTTGTTAGCTCTTTTAGAATTCGACGGTTGCAATCAGTGAGAGATGAATGAATTTGCTGAAAGTTTAATTATTTGGGTGCTGGAAGTTTCCGAATTAGTGATGACTGTGTTGTCACTTTATTGGTTTGTTCGATTTATTATAGCATTTTCCTCCACAAATGCAGTCTAGGGTCATGATCATGAACTATAAGTTATAATTAGTTAATTTGTTTTTGTGTGAGGTTGATTCATTTGTGTTGTTTATTAGTGTAACCCATGTAACCCTTCGAGCAAATTTGGAAAGTACAATTCTCATGTATGTACTGATTCTGTTTATTTTAACAGAAAAGGAGAACCTGTGCCTTTATGGGTACCCTAATGAAACATGGGAAACGACTAAATTCTACTTATCAGTGAACTAACTCAGCTCGGCTCGTGAGCCACGAGCCAGCTCGAGACAGCTTTCAAACCGAGCAAGCCTGATTTCTAGCTCGTTTTCAAAACGAGCCGAGCCAAGCCGCAGTTCAGACTGAGCTTGGCTCGAGCCGGCGCAGATCCCGCTTGTTTCCAGCCCTAGCCGGCGTGGATCCGGCTTGTTTCCAGCCCTAGCCGGCTCGGATCCAGGCATCGGGCAACTCGGGGCGGCGTAGCCCGAGCTCAAGCGGCGTGGCGCGCGCAGATATAGGGCGGGCGCGCAGGCGCGAACAGAGCTCGGGCAAAGGCGGTGCGAGCTCGGCCATCATGGATCCGGCGTCGGCCTGCTTCAGGTGGCGCAGCCCGAGCTCGGCGGCATGGGCGACGCAGATCCGGGGTAGGGATCGAGGTGGCGGCCGCTCATGCCGAGGCCGAGGCAGGAGGCGTGGCTGGGGCGCGCGCGGGCGTGAGTAGAGCTCTGGCGGCAGCCAAGGCGAGAAGATCCTAGGGAGAGAAGAGGCGCGGACGCCAAGAGGGCTCGGGCGACCGGCGAGACACGCCCGCCGCGGCGGGCACGCTACTGAGGTAAGACAAAGGATCAGGAGAGGAAAGTCATGGTTCTGATACCATGTTAGAATGAAACCCTATATCTATTCCAATGGGCCAAATGTCAAAATATACAAGTTACAAGTGTTAGTCAATATGCAAAGAGCACCCTATACAAGCTGCAAATCTAACATCTAACACTCACATCCCTTTGAATCCATCCAAATCTTATCCAACAACTCATGAAATGACTTAGCAAGTTTAAGTTGGCACCCAAAGATGGGTTTGCACTAGATTCTTCCCCACACAAGCTTGTCACCGATAATAGAATAATATGGTACAAGTTGGTAGTAGGATGAATGAACATGGTATCATTCTCTGCATTATCCCTCTTATGGAATTAGCAAAATTCATACCTGTCCGATTAGAACATAGCTAAGTAATAAGATTTTGAACAAGTTACTTTTCTTCTAAGCAAAGAATTTTCTGCTCTCAATCCAAACTTCTAAGGTAGAATAGTTTACTGGAAAACGAGCAACAAGGAGAGTCTACTACTCATATGCATGCAACAAGAAACAAGACTTTGAGATAGTCTAAATGCAATTAAATCACATGCTGCTAATTGCTAACTTCCTACAGGCACATGCAAACAAAATCACGATACAAGATAGTTATTAATTATGAAGATAAAATTTATGAGAACCATGCAATATAGATGCCCAAATCAATAACTGGAATATACCTGCATGTTTGAGGAAATATTGACAACATAATGGATAGGAGGGCTCTTGTCTCGATAATGGAATCCTGTCTCGCAGATGGCTAGAAGCTTTACAGTCCAAAAAAAATAAGGTAGTTAGTTGTGCGTCAGGCAAAATGGAATTACGTGCATCTTTGTAATGTTTGGAAATCGATTTAACTGATTAAATCATTAGCATTTACCGGTCAATAAGCTGTTTCTTTTTTCTAGTTTCATTAAAAAAAGTACTAGTGATACAAAATAAACCCTTTCAAGGCAGCACACATGTTTCGTTTGAGTAATAAAGGAACAGGTGCGAGTGCGAGTGTATCCTCAGTCAGAAGACAAATCTAGTAGGGTCAACAGCTGCAATAGAATGCCAGACCGGACAATTATGGAATAACAACTAATCCCTCCGTTCTTTTATAAATGGTGTTTCAGACTTGTGAACACATATTAAGAGATGGTACAAGATTACCATCATGCGCCTACTAAAGTTATGTCCCCTACTACCTTGTTAATTTGTTCCTAAACCATCTACATTCGGTCCTAATTACCAATTGAAAGGAGATTGAACCTCATGCATACAATGTACATTAAATAAGGTATGGGCAATTTAGGAAGATATGGTTATGTTTCATCTCAAAAATATAGAACGACATTTACAAAAGAACAAAATTCACTCCCTAAAATGCCACTTATAAAAGAACAAAGCGAGCAAAAGAGAAGTACTGGCCAAATTATAACAAAGTTGTAATTACTTATATCTTAACAAAATTCAAATACATACAAGTTTTTCTTATTAGAATATAACTCAATCTAGTGTATCATCTGATGTCACATACAGATGGTAATTGATTTTGGTCATGTACTCATGTATAACAAATTCTATCTTCAAAAGAAACATAAATCTCAAATCAAATTCACCTCATCAAAAATCCACTTCGGAGTTCCAGAGGTCTGAAGCAATGTTATGTATCTGAACAACAATCCAACAATATCCTCCACGTGCTCTATTATCAATGATATCAAACATGTAATTATCACTCACGTTTCAAAACTTTATTATTCAAATGGTTCTTCTTGAATGAGAACTCACCATGACCTACATCTGTGAGCTGTATAACAACACTGAAGAAAGAAAACTCATAACTCCAATCCCCTTCCCCTGCTTCCAAACTCATAGCCCATCCTGAATAATTTAGCAGAATACAAAGTTAATCCAGGCAATCACAACGAAACATTAGAAAGTTACACTCCCCTAGGTGATGAATGAACAAGCAGGGATCCAAAAACCGTTCCCGGGGGAAATCCCGGTCGCCGGCCGGCAAAAAAAAACGGCCGGTAACCGGATTTCCCGGGAAAAAATCCAGAAAAAATTCGCTTGAATTTGCTTAAAAACCAACTGAAATTCGAAATTTGAATTTTGAATTTGCGAAACCGGGGAAAACCGGCCAGGATTTTGGATCCCGGCCCCCGGCCGGTAACCGCCGGTTACCGGCCGGGATTTCTATCTCTGTGAACAAATAAACTGTACCAGTCACCAGAACACTCTGGTGAAAATAACAGGAACAGAGGGATTTATATAGCAGTAACACCAAATCTATGGTTTTCCTTTTCATGTGTTGTGCCTGTAAAGCGTTTTTGTTCTTTTCTTTAATGCGTGTTGTTCCAACGAAAATCTAGTGACTTTCCATTCTTACACTAAAATAACACAATAGCTCCCTCCCTTCCAATCCAAACTAAAAGGAACTTATAGCCTAATAGACTTGATAGGAGCAAATAATAAAGAGCAAATAGCAGTATATTATACCACCTAAAGAGCAAATTATTCGTATATGTAAATAGCTTTGTATGCAACACTAACTGAAAAGATAAATGACAAATTTCAAGTTCAGATTTTTTTATATAAACAACAGTAGAGAAGAACCCTTCTGAGATAAATTAAATGAAAAGAACACTGTACAACAGCATATACAAAAGGAAAAGAAACACGAAAGGCGAAACCAGGGAAGATCATTCATGTGGCACTATAAAGACAAAAGCCAATTAGAAATTGGCATCTCAGTAGGAAAGCCAAACTATGGCTCTGATCAGATTGAGGTCAAGCCTAATTAGATTGAGGTTCATTACACCACTGAAAGTTTAAGACTTTCTTGAAATTAGATTGCACTATCATGTCTAAACATTCCATTAAGGCATTAAAATAAGCAATAAAAAGATAAGACAAAAGTTGATTCCCAGTAAAATCCTGCAGCAGGTTAACGATAAGGCCTGGTATTCTTATTATGACTGCATTTCTGAAAGCAAGAAGCATAAAAGTTGGGAAGAGCATTTTGTTACTCCATATAGACAACAGACTGGCCAAAGAAGCCCCCAATACACGAAAAGAAGTTCTAAACTTCTGATGCAGAACTTACCTAACTTTTTTAGTATGTAAAATAGAGATCCTTCTCCTTCATGGCCGATTAGATGGCTCACATACTTGCAAGGACCTTCCTTGTAATGCCGAACATTTGGAGTGATTGGCCATAGTATTCTCAAAGTGTGACCTTGTTTTATGGGAACCGCTTTAACAAGGATCTGCAAGCCGTGAACCATCATATAAATACATGTGCAAGTATCCTTAACATTTCAGAAAAGGCACCTGAACAAGTGGCGCATTTGAATTATCAACTCATTTTTAGAAAATGGTAAACCTGGAGATGTTCACTTGAACATGGATGATCCGGAAAAGAAAACCGCTTCCTTCCAACATTCCTGATATCACAGAACTTGGTTTGGACAAGGGTATGAATGTTGTCGAGACTATCTGCAAATACAACAGAAATAAGAAAAGTAAAGGACAAATATGAAGAATTTGTAAGGAAATGGAAAAAAAAAAGATAAAAAATGGTTTGATGAAAAACCTTTTCCATAAACAACAAGCTGCATCAAGTTGGCTGAGTAGTGTGAATCATAGAATTTAATAAGCTCAAGCCTTGTGTCCAATCCTTTCTCCTTTGGTTTAACCTCCAAAGTGTCCCAATTTCCTAAAACAATACATGATCAGAAAAAATAGTAAAGAAAAAGGGGGGATTGCTATGGTACATACAACATTTAATTAGAAAAAAGTTTTAAAACTTATCCTCCCCTAACAATCTTCCCACTCCCCGCCACTCCCACTTGTAGGATGATTAGTGGATAGTGGAAAAGTGTATGTAAAGTGCGTAAATTACATGTATCATAGTCACTCTCAAAAAATAATTGTCCAACCTTTCCAGCAAGTAACAAATACTCCCTCCGGTCACAGAAGGGAGTCGTTTCGGGTAACGTGCAGTCAAACATTCTAAACGTAGCTAACAATATCTTATTGAATATTTAGAATAAACACATGAAAATGATATGTGTAGATTTGTCTTGAAAAGAAATTTAATATATTATAATTTTAGTAGGCTTTGTAAATATATTACAATATAAATGAGTAGTCAAAGTTGCATTTTGGAGGCTGTATCGGTATTCAAAACGACTTCCTTTTGTGACTGGCGAGAGTAGTAACCACGTTTGGCTTACATTAGAACTTCCGAGACTATTCATTACAAAGAGAAAAACATCTAGAATTAGAATATATTTTAGGATGTAAATACTCCCTCTATCCCTAAATAAGTGTTGTTTTAGACTTTGACATGGTCTCCAGTTGACAGCTTTAACCCATTTCTTTTTCCGGTAGTATGTAGCTATAAGTTTTAAAACATTTATTATTATTAAAGTAATTTCATTTTTCAACAAAAACTCTACAGAAATTATTTTCATCTTGTCAATATAAAGTAATACTTTTGGGTCAAAATTTTAAAAGTTTGACTGCGCTATTCTGAAACAACAATTATTTTAAGGACAGAGGGAG
Organism: Hsuehochloa calcarea; assembly: GCA_036346395.1. NCBI lineage: Eukaryota > Viridiplantae > Streptophyta > Magnoliopsida > Poales > Poaceae > Hsuehochloa > Hsuehochloa calcarea. Next base: position 35,341,989 of record CM070606.1, read on the forward strand.
TACCACGCTGGTGACTAAATATGATTAAAAAAAATCAATAAAATTAGAAGGCCTACACCCATCCAAAGCAACAGAAGACATTAAGTTATTATCAAGGTATAACTAGCTAAGAACTTTATGTTATGAACTCAATTAAGAAATTATAATATAAAAAGCAAAAGTTACACATGTAACGTGGTTTTTTTTTCTGCACCATTAAGAGATTTGATCCCTGAGACACTGAAGCAATTAAGCAAAAGGTAAAATCAAATGTGTTCTTGAAATAACTTCGTAGTGTAATATTTACGAAGGAATATGTCCATTTTACCCCCTTGAACTTTCCAAAAAGTCCACTTAACCCCCTCAACTACAAAACCGGTTTTTTACTCTCCTAATCTTTCAAAACCGGGTCAAATAACACCCTGAGGTGTTTGGTTGGGCAGTTTTGCATACGTGATAGGAATAAGTCCATTTTACCCCCTCAAACTTTCCAAAAAAGTCCACTTAACCCCCTAAACTACAAAACCGGTTTTTTGCTGCCCCTAATATTTCGAAATTAGGTCAAATAACACCATGAGGTGATTTGGCTGATGTGATTCCTAGGACCCACCTATCATATATACATAGAGAGAGAGAGAGAGCAATAGACAGAGGGAGAATAGAGAGAAAGCAGAGCAGAGGAAACAGAGGAGGCGGCGACAGCCTGGGAGGTGGCGGCAGCGGTCGGTCCCTGGGACCGTGGGGAGTCAAGAGGTGCCGACGGTGCTCCTAGAGATGGCCTATGGCGGTGAGGGTGCAAGGCCGAGCGGCAGCTGGTGATAGGGAAGTAGAGGGGTGGTGACGACGGTGGTGGAGAGGGAGAGGGACAAAAAGGAGGTGAGCACATTCATCTAGGTGAGCCCACTCTCTCTCTCTCTCTCTCTCTCTCTCTCTCTGTGTGTGTGTATATGACAGGTGGACCCTAAGAACCACATCAGCCAAACCACCTCAGGGTGCTATTTGACCCGATTTTGAAATACTGGGAGGTAAAAGGCCGGTTTTGTAGTTCAGGGGGTTAAGTTGACTTTTTGAAAAGTTTGAGAGGGTAAAATGGACTTATTCCTGCAACATATACAAAATCGTCCATCCAAACCACCTCAGGGTGTTATTTGACCCGGTTTTGAAATATTAGAGGAGGTGTAAAAAACATGTTTTGTAGTTGAGGAGGTAAAGTGGACTTTTTGGAAAGTTCGATGGGTAAAATGGACTTATTCCTATTTATGAATATATAATGAAGAGAGAGATATAAACTAAGTAGCAAGCAAGCAGTATAGTTGCAATGTCTAACTAATAGCATATAAAATCCGACAGGACCGACACTAAAAGACACTGATACGAGGACTAAAATACCCACCAGTGCTGAACTTGTGATATGGGTGGTTCTTCGAGCAAAGATGCTTCTCGAGCTGAAACCAAAAGAGTATAGATGAAGAATAGAAAAAACATAACACTGAATGACATGAAAGACAAATATAATTATCATTTTAGGGAGGACTGCCCAAAATCGTGGAAAGTGTTAAGAGTATTGTATATTGTATATTCTACATTTCTCTCTTTCTCTGGTTTGGCCCATGTGGCCCTTGTAGCCCATGAGGCCCATATATCTTTGTCTATATATATCTCCTTCATTAATGAATAAGATGAATAGTTGTGAATAGCAAACCCTAGATTTCAATGTTTAACATGGTATCAGAGCTCCAAACCCTAGTTTATCCAAAACCCTAACCCTATCAGATTTCGGTCGCCGCCTCTCCACTGTCTCCACTGTCGCCGCCTCCATCGTCGACGCCGGATACGCCGGAGACGACGCCGCTGCCTCTTCCTCTCCATCGCTCCATCGCCGACGCCGGATTCGGAGACGCCGGAGACGACGCCACGCTTTCTTCTTTTCCATCGTCGGCGCCCTCGCGCTCGAGTCGCCGGCGCTGGAGGTCCGCTCGAGACGCCGCCGCGCGCCTGAGCCGACGACGCCGCCGCTTCTTCTTCTCGCGCTGAGCCGGACGACGCCGCCGCTTTTCTCTCCATCGCTCGAGCCGAGACGACGCCGCCGCTTCTTCTTCCATCGCCTTGAGCTCGAGTCTCTCGCACCTAGTCGCCGCGCTCTCCATCGCCGCGCTGCCCTCGCGCTGGAGCTCAAGGATCCCCACTCGCCAACAGGATCTCGCCACGGCCGATACCTTCTCACCGCTGCTCTGCCGGCTGTGATTCGCGCACCGCTTCTCACTGGCTACCATCCATCCGATCTTCTCACCGGATACCATCGCTACCATCCATCCTCACTTTGCTCGTGGATCTCGCCACGGCCGTGGAAACTTGGATCTGCACCTGGTCCAGTAAGATCTCTGTGGTACTGGTCTAGTAAGATCTTTTGATTAGTACCGCCTAGTAATACCGCGATCCGCTACTATTGCTACCGTGATTGGTATTGTTGTGTGGAATGGCTAAGTCCGACTCGATGTTCAAGGGCGCCTCATCTCTAGTGTTTACGTGATATCAAGCTCGATGGGTTGAATTACCGAGCATGGGCTTTCACCAAGACTACTCTTAGGGGTTATGGTTTGGCCTCTCATTTGACCGATGATCCTCCCGATCCAAGACCGCTGATGCTTTGAGTGTTTAAAGGCTTGGCATAAAGAAGATGATCGTGTCATGACCGACCAGCCGAAGTGTTGATGTTTCTCTGCGGATGAGTCTTGAGTATCATACTTGACCAAGCAAATGTGGACATACTTTGAGAAGAGATATGTTCACCAAAGTGGTGCTCTTCGCTTCACATTGCTCAAGAACATTCATAGTCTTCGCGAGCACTGATCGACCGGTGGAGGAATATTACAGTGCTTTCACTCACATCACCGGCCCTCTAGAGTCTATGACACCGGAAGGCTTTGTTACTGTCGGCCTTGTCTTTGCTAAAGATGAGTATGCTCAGCAGACGCTCATGTATCGCTTTGTGATGGGGCTTGATCGGAGTTTGAGCTCGTTTCGTACTCAATTGCTCAACTATTCCACTCCACCGACTTTGATCATGCGCGCTTCTAGTTTGATTGCGAAGAGACGCGCTCTTCATTCTCTTATGCCTGCCTCAGATCCTCACCACATGCCGCTCGAGTCTCTCATGTTTCTTTTGTACCTCGATTGTCCATGAATCTTCTTTCGGTTGGTCAACTAATCGATATGAATTGTTTTGTTGGATTTGATGACTCATCTTGTTTTATTCGGGACCGTCGAGCGGAAAGTGATTGGTTCGCCATCGCCGTAAGGTGTTCCTAGCCTCTACATCCTAGACACCTTACATCTTCCTTCTTCCATTGAGTCTCGGCTCGTGTGTCATCTTGCTATGTCTTCATCTCGCCTCTTCCTTCCTTCGGTGGCATCATCGTCTTGGTCATCTTTGTGGGTCTCGTTGTCCACATTAATAAATAAAGGTTGTTTAGGTCATACACCTATTGAGTCTAGTTTTCATTGTAAGGGTTGCAAACTGGGAAAACAAATACAACTACCATATTCATCTAGTGTTTCTCATTCGCCTAGACCTTTTGATCTTATCCATTCGGATGTATGGGGTCCATCTCCTTTGCTACAAAGGGTGGTCACAAGTATTATGTTATTTTTATTGATGATCATTCTCGATATACATGGATTTATTTCATGAAATATCGATCTCAATTGATGTTCCATTTACAGCCTTTTGTTAAGATGGTTCACACACAATTTTCTACTCTATTAGAGTTTTTCGCTCGACTGCGGTGGTGAGTATTTATCGATGTTTTTCGCCGCTTTTGTCCTCCGAGGCACGCTTGCTCGCCTTTCTTGTCCCGGCGCTCATGCTCAAAATGGTGTTCTTTGAGCGCAAAACATCGCCATCTTATAGAGGCTGCTTTCGCACTTTCTGATTTCATCTTTTGTTCCTTCTCATTTTGGGGGTGAAGCGGTTTCTCTGCTGTGTCTATCTCATCAATAGACAACCCTCTTCCAAGCTTCAGGCAAAAGTCCCGTGAAGTCCTTTTGGTACCTCTCCCACTATGATCATCTCAGAGTTTTGGATGTACTTGCTATGTTTTGCTTGCACCTCGTGAGCGAACTAAGTTATTTACCTCGTCTGTTGAGTGTGTTTTTAAAGTACACCACGAGCATAAAGGATATCGGTGTTATGACTCTTCCTCTCGTCGCATTCGTATCTCTCGTGATGTGACCTTTGTTGAGGGACGTCCTTTCTTTTATAATCCTTCTACTCGGCCCTCATATTCTCCCACAGAACCCATATCGTTCTTGTGTCTTCCTCCTATTTCACCCAATAATGATGTCTCTACACCTTCACATATATTACACCCATTCTGCTCCTTCTATTTCCATCACGCCACCTTCACATGAAACTACACTTCCACTCTCTCCTTTTCATTCTAAACCACCTATCACACGTGTTTTCATCGATCGTCCCAAAAAACCCCACAATCCTCTCCATCTAGCTCTACTCGACGATCGCTTCTACTACATCACGATTGATGCTCCTAATGATATTATTCTTTGATGAGTTACGAGAGGTCCAAGATATAATCTCGAGACCGTACTACTATTGGTCGGTGACAAGTATGGTTTTCCTCGTGTGAATGCCTTGTTGATGAGCCATCCACTTACCAGAAGCTTCTAATATTAGGAATGGCGACTTGCTATGTGCGAGGAGCTTCACCCTTGATCGAGTGCAGCACTTGGGATCTTGTTCCATTACCGTCACATGCAGTTACCTATTACATCTAAATGGGTTTTCAAAATTAAGACAAAGTCGATGGTTCTGTTGAGAGATATAAAGCTCGCCTTGTTGCTAGAGGCTTTCAAAGAAACTCATGGTCGCGATTATGATGAGACCTTTGCACGCTTGCTCATATGACTCACAAATCGTACTCTTATTGCGATGGTGCTACTTCTTCTTGGACTATCTCTCAAATGGATGTTAAGAATGCTTTTCTTCATGGAGATTTGCATGAAGAAGTTTATATCTAACCACCCCTGTGAGTTGATGCTCCTCTGGTCATGTTTGTCGTCTTAGCGTGCTCTATATGGTCTTAAACAAGCTCCTCGTGCTTGGTTTGAGCGCTTTATATCTGTGATTCGATTTCTTTGGTTTCGCCTAGTGATCATGATCACGCTTTATTTATTCATATCTCTCCACGTGGGCGTACTTTGCTTCTTCCGTATGTTGATGATATGTTGATTACGGGAGATGATGTGGAACACATTTCTCATGTGAAGAAGCAACTTGGTGAGCAATTTATGATGTCCGATTTGGGTCCATCGAGCTATTTCTTAGGAATTGAGGTGTTGCATTACGAAAATGGCTACTATCTCTCTCAAGATCGCTACATACAAGACCTTCTTGCTCGCTCGGCATTACGAGATAATCGAGCAGTGCGACACCTATGGATCTTCATTTACAACCGCCCTACGATGGTACACCTCTTGAGGATCCTTCTCGATATCGGCATATTGTGGGGAGCCTTGTTTATCTCACAAGTTACTAGACCGATATTGCTCATGCGATTCATATTACGAGTCGGTTGTGAGTGCTCCTACATCCATTCATTTTGGCCATTTGCTTCGTGTACTCGACGATACTTGAGGGGACATCCTCTCGGTGTTTGTTCTATGCTCGTGAGTCACTTGACTTTATGCTTACTCGATTCCACAGGCGAGTGATCAAGCAGATCGTCGTTCTATCACGGTTATTGCATTCTTCTTGGTTCTTCTCTTATTGCATGGAAGTCTAAGAAGCGGTAGTGTCTCGCTCTAGTCAGAGGCAGAACTTGAGCACTTGCCACTACAACATCATAGATTGTATGGCTTCGATGGTTGTTAGCGATTTTGGTATTTCTTGTGATTCTCCTACACCTCTCTATGTGACAATACAAGAGCCATACAGATTGCCAATGATCCGGTGAAACATGAACTTACAAAGCATATTGGCGTTGATGCTTTCTTTACGCGGTCTCATTGTCATGAAAACAATTGCTCTTGAAGTATGTGCCCTCGAAGCTGCAGTGGCGATTTTTTCACTAAAGCACAAACTCGAGACAACATCGGCTTACTTGCTCAAACTCAATGCTTCGAACCTCCGCTCCACCTTGAGTTTGAAGGGGGGTGTTAAGTATATTAAGGCCCATATACTATAAGGCCCATGTGACCCATGTAGTCTTCTATATATTGACAGCTCCAGTATTGTGTTATGTACTCTGAAATCATTGGTAAGTCACATCCTAATCTTTCAAAACCGGGTCAAATAACACCCTGAGGTGTTTGGTTGGGCAGTTTTGCATACGTGATAGGAATAAGTCCATTTTACCCCCTCAAACTTTCCAAAAAAGTCCACTTAACCCCCTAAACTACAAAACCGGTTTTTTGTTGCCCCTAATATTTCGAAATTAGGTCAAATAACACCATGAGGTGATTTGGCTGATGTGATTCCTAGGACCCACCTATCATATATACATAGAGAGAGAGAGAGAGCAATAGACAGAGGGAGAATAGAGAGAAAGCAGAGCAGAGGAAACAGAGGAGGCGGCGACAGCCTGGGAGGTGGCGGCGTGATCGGTCCACAGGGGACGTGGGAGTCAAGAGGTGCCGACGGTGCTCCTAGAGATGGCCTATGGCGGTGAGGGTGCAAGTCCGAGCGGCAGCTGGTGATAGGGAAGTAGAGGGGTGGTGACGACGGTGGTGGAGAGGGAGAGGGACAAAAAGGAGGTGAGCACATTCATCTAGGTGAGCCCACTCTCTCTCTCTCTCTCTCTCTCTCTCTCTCTCTCTGTGTGTGTGTATATGACAGGTGGACCCTAAGAACCACATCAGCCAAACCACCTCAGGGTGCTATTTGACCCGATTTTGAAATCTTGGGAGGTAAAGGCGGTTTGTAGTTCAGGGGGTTAAGTTGACTTTTTGAAAAGTTTGAGAGGGTAAAATGGACTTATTCCTGCAACATATACAAAATCGTCCATCCAAACCACCTCAGGGTGTTATTTGACCCGGTTTTGAAATATTAGAGGAGGTGTAAAAAACATGTTTTGTAGTTGAGGAGGTAAAGTGGACTTTTTGGAAAGTTCGATGGGTAAAATGGACTTATTCCTATTTATGAATATATAATGAAGAGAGAGATATAAACTAAGTAGCAAGCAAGCAGTATAGTTGCAATGTCTAACTAATAGCATATAAAATCCGACAGGACCGACACTAAAAGACAACGTCGAGGACTAAAATACCCACCAGTGCTGAACTTGTGATATGGGTGGTTCTTCGAGCAAAGATGCTTCTCGAGCTGAAACCAAAAGAGTATAGATGAAGAATAGAAAAAACATAACACTGAATGACATGAAAGACAAATATAATTATCATTTTAGGGAGGACTGCCCAAAATCGTGGAAAGTGTTAAGAGTATTGTATATTGTATATTCTACATTTCTCTCTTTCTCTGGTTTGGCCCATGTGGCCCTTGTAGCCCATGAGGCCCATATATCTTTGTCTATATATATCTCCTTCATTAATGAATAAGATGAATAGTTGTGAATAGCAAACCCTAGATTTCAATGTTTAACATGGTATCAGAGCTCCAAACCCTAGTTTATCCAAAACCCTAACCCTATCAGATTTCGGCCGCCGCCTCTCCACTGTCTCCACTGTCGCCGCCTCCATCGTCGACGCCGGATACGCCGGAGACGACGCCGCTGCCTCTTCCTCTCCATCGTTCCATCGTCGACGCCGGATTCGGAGACGACGCCGGAGACGACGCCGCTGCCTCTTCCTCTCCATCGTCGGCGCCGTCCCCGCGCTGGAGTCGCCGTCGCTGGAGGTCCGCTTTGAGACGTCGCCGCGCCGGAGCCGGAGGCGACGCCGCCGCCTCTTTCTTCTCTCGCGCTGGAGGCGGGAGGCAGCGCCGCCGCCTCTTCCTCTCCATCGCTCGAGCCGGAGGCAGCCGCCGCCTCTTCCTCTCCATCGCCGAGCACGAGTCTCCGCACCTAGTCGCCGCGCCTCTCCATCGCCGCCGCCCTCGTCGCGCCTGAGCTCAAGGATCCCACTCGCCACCGTGGATCTGCCACCATTGATACCTTCTCACTTTGCTCTGCCGGCTCGTGGATCTGCACTGGCTTCTCACCGCTACCATCCATCGATCTTCTCACTGGATACCATCGGCTACCATCCATCCTCACTTTGGCTCGTGGATCTGCCGTGGCTCGTGGAAACTTGGATCACACCGTCCAAGAAGATCTCGTGGTAATCGGTCTAGTAAGATCTTTTGATTAGTCTTGCCTAGTGATCTTTGTTGATTGCTACTATTGCTCTTGTGATTGGTATTGTTGTGTGGAATGGCTAAGTCCGGCTCGATGTTTGAGGCGATTCATCTCTAGTGTTCTGAGATATCAAGCTCGATGGGTTGAATTACCGAGCATGGGCTTTCTCGATCAAGACTACTCTTAGGGGTTATGGTTTGGCCTCTCATTTGGTGATGATCCTCCCGATCCAAGACCGTTGATCTTTGAGTGTTTAAAGGCTTGGCATAAAGAAGATGATCGTGTCATGGCCGGAATTGTCTTTGAGTGTTGATGTTTCTCTGCGGATGAGTCTTGAGTATCATACTTGACCAAGCAAATGTGGACATACTTTGAGAAGAGATATGTTGATCCGGTGGTGCTCTTCGCTTCACATTGCTCAAGAACATTCATAGTCTTGGCAGAATGATCGGTCGGTGGAGGAATATTACAGTGCTTTCACTCACATCACCGGTCCTCTAGAGTCTATGACAGAAAATTTCTTTGTTACTGTCGGTCTTGTCTTTGCTAAAGATGAGTATGCTCGTGACGCTCATGTATCGGTTTGTGATGGGGCTTGATCGGAGTTTGAGCTGTTTCAGTACTCAATTGCTCAACTATTCCACTCCACCGACTTTGATCATGCGCTCTCTAGTTTGATTGCGGAAGAGACGCATCTTCATTCTCTTATGCTGTCTCAGATCCTCACCACATCTTTGCTCGAGTCTCTCACGTGATGCGGATCTACGGAGCGACACCCACAGGAGTGTTGGTTTGTTCCCATTGCAAGAGGATGGTCATCATGTTGACAAATGTTTCAAGTTACATCGGATCGACTTATTGCCTATCGTGCTAGATGACCATTTGGCCGTCGTCGTGGAGCACCTCTCGGGCCTTCGAGCACTCATTTGGAGCGATCCATCGCCGACACATCCACATCCACTGTGACTTACGGATCGACGTTATGCGCTATGACATCGATTGCACCTTACGCTTCTAGTCTTTGCTCATCCTTGGATTCGGATTCGTGCTTCGTTTCATGTCACATCGGCGGCTCTCGGCTTGTTGCTCGTAGGCCCTTGGTGATGCTACCTATGTTCACACTAGCGATGGTACACCTTGCCCCATTACCCATCGGGGCATTCTCTCTACATCTTGCTTCTCTGTTCTGATGTGTCTTTTGTTCCTCGGCTATCTATGAATCTTCTTTACGTTGGTCAACTAAGCGATATGAACTGCTTTCATTGGATTTGATGATTCTTCTTGTTTCATTCGGGATCGTCGAGCGGAAGAGTGATTGGTTACGCCATCGCCGTAGAGGCTCTCCCGCCTCTATGTCTTGGACATCTTACATCTTCCTTCCACCATCGACGAAGGCCTTGGTGTCTTCTCGCTATGTCTTCATCTCGGTCTCTGTTGGATCTTCCTTGACAGAGTGGCATCATCGACTTGGTCATCTTTGTGGAGCTCGCCTCGCACCTTAGTTCACCAGGTTCCTTAGGTCATGTCCTTTGTTGAGTCTAGTTTTCATTGTCTTGGTTGTAAGTTGGGAAAACAACTACAACTTCCATATCGATAGTACCTCTCAATCTTGATCTTTTGATTTGGTGCATTGGATGTATGGGTCCATCTCCTTTGCTTGAAGGGTGGTCATAGTTATTATGTCATATTTGTTGATGATCACTCGATATACTTGGATCTATTTTATGAAACATCGTTCTCGGTTGATTTCCATTTATCGCCTTTTGCTAAGATGGTTCATACACGCTTTCTTCTTCCATTCGTGTTTTCCGTTCGACTGGAGGCGAGTATCTTTCCTCGGCCTTTCGTCGGTTTCTTTCTTCGAGAGGGTACTCTTCCTCGGCTCGTGTCCCTGCTCATGCTCGAATGGTGTTCTTGGCGCAAGCAAATCACATCATCGAGGCTTTCGCGCTCTTCTCATTTCCTCCTTTGTCCCTCTCACTGGGGGAAGCGGTCTCTGATCATCTATCTTATTAACCGTCGACCTCCTCTAAGCTTGGGGCAAGTGTCCTAGTGAGGTCTGTCTGAGCACCCGCCGCTATTCTCATCTTAGCGTTTTTGGTTGTATCTGCTATGTCCTTCTAGCACCTCGTGGCGCACAAAGCCGAGCCTCGATCGATTGAGTGTGTTTTTAGGTTCTGATCCCGAGCATAAGGGTTATCGTTGCTATGATCCTCAAAGACGTCGCATTCGCATCTCTCGTGATGTGACTTTTGATGAGGGCGTCCTTTCTTTCATCATTCTTCTCCACATCCCACTTCTTCTTCCACAGATTCCACTTCCTTTTGTGTCTACCTCCCATTCATTCTCCACCTTCTCGGATACACCTTCTCCGGATACACCTTCTCCACCGCCACCTTCTCGTACCTTCTCCACTAGCTCCACGATTTCTAACACTTCCACTCTTCCCTTCCACTATAGTCGCCGACGAGAGTTCCTTCGATACTCTGTCCTCTCCTCCGCTTTGATCCTCGGCCAGGTACCATCGACTCGGCGATCGCTCTACTACATCACGATATGCCCTACGTGATCGTTCTTCTATTCGAGCACCGAGAGAGATGGGGTTTTTCTCGTGCGAGTCACGATGGTGGCCGAGTACCTATCGAGGTCGTCGGTGTACACGAGTGGCGATTGGCTATGACAGAGGAGCTCACGGCATTAGAGTGCACGGGCACTTGGGATCTTGTTCCCTACGTCTGCAGGCTGTTCCTATCACTTGCAAGTGGGTGTACAAAATAAAGAACAAATCGGATGGGTCGATGAAGCGATACAAGGCTCGTCTTGTTGCAAGAGGTTTTCAGCAGCTTATGGTCGAGATTATGATGAGACTTTTGCTCGATTGCTCATATGACCACAAATCAGTACTTTTATTGCAGTTGCAGCAATACGCACATGGACTATATCTCAAATGGATGTCAAGAATGCTTTTCTTCACGGTGATCTACATGAGGAGGTATATATGCAGCCACCCCCAGGAGTTGAGGCTCCTACAGGCTATGTTTGTCGTCTTAGGCGTGCTCTATATGGTCTCAAGCAGGCTCCTCGTGCTTGGTTCGAGCGTTTCAGCTCTGTGATTCGAGCTGCTGGTTTCACTTCAAGTGAGCATGACCCTGCTTTGTTTGTTCACACTTCTCAGCGAGGTCGTACTTTGCTTCTTCTGTATGTAGATGATATGTTGATCACGGGAGATGACATGGACCACGTGGTTTTTGTCAAGAAGAAATTGAGTGAACAATTTATGATGTCCGATTTGGGACCATTGAGCTATTTTCTAGGAATTGAGGTTCATTCTGATGGTGATGGCTACTATCTCTCTCAGCATCGCTATGTTCAGGATCTACTTGCTCGCTCTGGGATGACTGATACTCGTACTGCTGCCACACCCATGGAGCTTCACTTGCAACTTCGACCTACAGACGGTGTACCCTTGACAGATTCTTCTCGCTATCGTCAGCTTGTTGGGAGCCTTATCTATCTCACAGTAACCAGGCCAGACATTGCTCATGCTGTTCATGTGCTCAGCCAGTTTGTCAGTGCTCCCACCTCAGTTCACTATAGTCATGTTCTTCGTATACTGAGATACTTGAGAGGAACTGCGTCCAGACGTCTGTTCTATGCCAGTTCGAGTCAGCTCCAGCTCCACGCTTACTCTGACTCTACTTGGGCGAGTGATCCTGCTGATCGCCGATCACATCGCAGCTATTGTATCTCTCTTGGTACTTCGCTTATTGCTTGAAGTCCAAGAAGCGATCATGTGTCACGCTCTAGTGCAGAGGCGAGCTCGAGCACTTGCCGCTACAACATCATAGATCATTTGGCCGATGGCTCTTGGTGATCTTGGTGTCCTTTGTGACAATCCTACCCCTCTCTTTTGTGACAATACAAGTGTCATTCAAATTGCCAATGATCCGGTCAAGCATGAGCTGACAAAACACATTGGTGTTGATGCATCCTTCACGCGATCTCATTGTCAGCAGTTGACCATCACCCTCAAGTATATTCCCTCAGAGCTCCAAGTTGCAGATTTCTTCACTAAAGCTCAGACTAGAGAACATCATCGACTTCATCTACTCAAACTCAGTGCATCAGATCCTCCTGATCCACCTTGAGTTTGAAGGGGGGTGTTAAGAGTATTGTATATTGTATATTCTACATTTCTCTCTTTCTCTGGTTTGGCCCATGTGGCCCTTGTAGCCCATGAGGCCCATATATCTTTGTCTATATATATCTCCTTCATTAATGAATAAGATGAATAGTTGTGAATAGCAAACCCTAGATTTCAATGTTTAACAGAAAGAAGAGAACACAATCACATCAACATGAAGGTGGCCTTTGGCTGTACCAGGAATAGGCCGGACAAGCTTTTAAACAGTTGATATTGTGCATAAGGTAGTTCAGACAGGTAATTTAAGTACGTTGGATAAGATATTCTAAGCCATCTATGTATTATTATCTGGCCAAGGTATTCAAATGAGAAGATGCAATTCAGAGCTTTATTATCGTAGCTATCTCAGACTGGACTGAAGTCATTATCATCACAGTAGAGCCTTAATGAACTTGAAAAGATGTTTTTACACTATGCTCTTAAGGATTCTCAGAGGAATTGGCCAAGGAAGTTATTCGACTTCAGCATATAACATCATAGTTGCATTCTTAGTCATAACTCATAACAATGATTCAATGAAACATGTACAAGTAGTAGAGGAGGTATAGCAATTTGCTAGCTTCTAGCATTTCCCATTGCATAGCAAAAACAAATAAAAAAACCACGTCATTCTATTTCTTGCGGGAAGGCAATTTAGAATTTCAGATCTTGAACATTACTCGTTAAGCACTAACAATGACCAAGTCCAGCCAGGTAGCCCTAGCATGGAAGAACCTTTAAAATGAATGATCCACATATTATTCTTTTCTAGTTTGCCAAATACCTGAAGAGCAAAGACACTCCGGATTGAATCAAACCCTTGATAAACTCAAAATAGAACAACTTCCATGAAGGTAATAAAGAGGTTAAGATTTAATATTTTGGGCTTAACTCCGTGCTCCTAGCAAGGTAAGTCATGAGCCAAACATAAAATGTAATATCATATGTTAACCATAGTTATTACAGGTAAGGTAACAACTAACAACTAAATTGTCCAAAGTAGCAACACTCATTGTGATAAAGGCACATCACTAACAAGTGAGAAAGAATCAAAAGTAATTTTGAAGCCTATCCCTAGTTATCTAATTATAACTTTGTTGACGGACCTTTCTTAGAATCACAAGTCACAACTCTCTAGTCGGTTACCAAATCTTGCAGATTCAACCAAGCTGATAATTAAATTTCTTTTGACACAGTTTCTGGTAAAAGATCTTCTCAAAAATGATATGAAATACAGCTACCAGGATACCCTTGCTTCATGGCATATGAAACAAGAAGAATAGAACTACTGAATTTACAATATGATGACTACTAAAACATTTAGCATGAAACAGCCTGCCAAAACAAACAATGATGCTGTCAGAATTTAACAGAAATGATTGCCATAAATCAAAATGTCAGATGATACCATACAACTGTAACATAATAAGATTTCCATGACAAGGCTGTTTGTTTATTCAACATAAGCCTGGAAAGTGAAAGTACCTGACTCATTCGCCAATGATCTGACAGTAGATTTTTCTGATTTTCTGCAAACGAAGAAAAGGGGGAAAATTAGAAGGTGATTCTCTCAGTAGAATCAGCAACTCCAGGTAAGAGGGAAAGTAATATATACCAGAGTCAACTGCTTTTATTTCCCTAAGAGTTGCATCAGGAGACATCAATGGCTTTATAAAAAATTGTGCAAACCTAAAAATAAGAAAAGAAGCAAAACAAATCAGATTTTGCAAAACAAGGACAAAATAAGGTGGACAAAAAAGCAATAGAAGGTACCTATCCAAAGCATCATCCAGGCACTCATTGTTTACATCAAAAAAAAAGTTTGTGCGTTCAGAAGATGTGAAGGCATTGGTTGAACCACCATGCTACAAGAAACACCCATATTACCCAACTAATGATTAATAATAAAGGAGCCACTTAAGATCGTAATATTATTGTATTAATCTCTAAACAGCTATGCCTTCCAACAATCATATGAGAGTCGAGGAAGAAGGCTTTTCCTACTAGAATTGTTGATGATTTAAAGAGCTCAAGCTCTGCCTGGCAAAATTCCAGTAGCAGCACACTATGTGGTAGGGAAACCATGGTTTAGGCACTGCCACAACAGCAAATTTTCTCAGTTTACTGATAAACAGGACATGGTGGCCACCAGGGTTAAAAAAACCGGAACCTTGCTCTTTCCCGGTCACTGGCCGGAAACGGTAACTGGCTGGTTACCGGATTTACGGGAAAAAACTGGATGAAATTCGTTTGAATTTGCTTAAAAACCAGCCGAAATTCAAAAACTGGAATTTGAATTTGCTAAACCCGGTTTTTCCGTTCCTGGTCCCCACCAGTAAGACCGGTTACCGCCCTGGCCGGTTTTTTTATCTCTGGTGGCCACATATCTCTGGGAAAAATATTATATTGTGACCAACTGGCACTCCAGGAAAAAAAAACGACGGCAGTAGCCAACGAGCAGGCATAAAATAGATTAGTTGTCCATATATTGAACTATTCTAAAGCACACTGCTTCTGAAGGACTATAAATGTAGAATTAAACAAGTAAGAATTAATTGGCATAACAGGAGGCATCTCCAAGTACCCCCAAATGCGGTATGTGTCAATTCCTTGCCAAGTGATTGGGCATAGACTAGATATTTTGCAAGGATTGCACTATTTTAGAGTTCACTCTTCTGGGCTTCCCAGTTGTTTTAAGCATTGACACTAAGTTTCCAAATCAATGTCAGCTCAATCCAACAAATTACTACCACAAAGATATCAAGATCAGTTACAGAGATCTCATTTTAAATTAATAGAAGCAGGAAAAAGGGAAAATTTTGACCCTGGCAGAATATATACCTCTGCAATGTACTTTGAGTAACTGTCTTCTACAGGATACTTCTCACTGGCGTAGAAAAGCATATGCTCTGTAAAAGAAGAACCAGGCATTACTGTATTAAGGAATCAAGCAACACACTGACACAGAACTACCCACACATTATTACTGCAATATACATGCCATGGAACTTTTCAAATGTGATAGTACATTCCGACCCAAGATTAAAAAAAAACAATGCAATGAAGTTTATACAGTGGCTGTTGGTGCAATAAAAATTTTAGAAACTATGAGGAATATGCAAAACAAGGCTAACAAGCCAAAATATAGCAGACCAAATCAAACATATACTTAGCTCTGTGATACACGGGAATATTGTTGCTTATTTTAACTATTCGAGCAAATATTTACAATTAAGTAATTTATTTTCCAGTTGGACAATTATGGCATACTAGATTTTGGCAATCACCTTTAAGGGTCCTTATAAGATGATTGGAGCAGTAAGGTGTCCAGATGAGCTTTATAGTTGTTAAGGGTAGTAGTGTAATGTGTGGTAGAAGTGTAATAGTCATGTGTGGTAGAAGTGTAATAGTCATGTAAGTGTTAGAGGTAGTTATATAATTGTCTAGGATTTCTTGCACACTATATAGCCACTTGGGCTCTTGCAATAGAATCAAGAATCCAGCCCTCATTTCCTCTCCTCTCCCATAATCTAACATGGTATCAGAGCCTAGATCTAAATTCTAGCCTCTATCTTCTTCCACCCAAGCCACCCCTGGGAGGAGCGGTCTCTACTGCCAGGGGCAGCACCTAATCTCGTTTTTATCTTTAGCGTATGTAGTTTCTTAGTGTCAAACAGTACCAGCAACTACCAGTCATATCTTCGAGTAGCTTCGCCTTCGAGTAGCAGCAGCTCCAATCTGCAGCAAGTGTCCCCGAGGTCGGTACTGCTCTTCGGGATCCGGTGTCGGGAGCTTATCCAATGTCAAGTAGCAGCAGTTTCTTTGTCTCGTCAAGCAGCAGCAGGGGCACCAAGCTTCGTCTCTATCGTTGTCGACAGCATCATGCGCCCGATTTGGGTGGGATCTGGCTATCCTCGTCGCCGAGCTCACCAGCGCCTCGTCCCCACTGTCGCCAAGATCGATCCCCGGCTCCTCTGCACGGGATCCGGCTTCTCCTCACCAGCACCTTGTCCCCATCGCCGTTGAGCTCGATCCACGCCTCCTCAACACGGGATCCAACCGGCTGCTATCCTCTGCTTCGTCGTCACCTACACCTCTGGAGTTCATCCTCTTCCCTGCTTGAGCGATGAGCGGAAAACCCGAATCAGCGACGAGTGGGAGACCACCTTCGGGAGCTCCTCCGGATCCGCACACCTCAAGCTCCGCGCGCCTCTGGATCTGCTCGCCTCAAGCCATCACTGCTCCGTGCCTCCGAATCTGTTGCCTAGAGCTCCTCTGCGACGGATCCGGCACCTAGAGCTCGATTCACCTCCGGTGCCGCGCCTCTGCGACAGATCCACCTCCGACGCCGCCTCCTCTGGGCCTTTGGGCTGGCGGGCTAGACCTCGTGCTGCCGCCTCCTCTGGGCCGACAGTGTTGTCATCTCCTCTAGATCCGGCGACGACCATAAGCCTTCCTCCCGCTACTCGTCCATCTCATCTGCTCGTCCTTGCGCTGCTACTGGCGATGCTACTGGAGATGCTCTGCCACTAGGCTCTGCTGCTGGTGATGCTCTGCTGTTGGGCTCCTCGTCCTTGCGCTGCTGCTGGCGATGCTACTGGAGATGCTCTACCACTAGGCTCTGCTGCTGGTGATGCTCTGCTGTTGGGCTCCTCATCCTCGCTGGACCACCTTCTACTGTGGCTATGTTGTCCTGTTCCAAACTTGTGGAGAGTCTTTGCCTCCGCTAGCCCACCATGGTCATCTTGTGCAGCAGCCGCCTCTTGCAAGCTTCCTGCTCTGCTTCATGTTGGTGCTTGTGTGATCACTACTACAGCTAGTATCTGCTGCTAGTAACGGCTGCTTGTATCCTCGTGCTGATATCTGCTGCTAGTAACGGCTGCTTGTACCCTCGTGCTGATATCTGCTGCTACTAGTATTATAAGTCTATTTTTCTTTGATTTCCATCGAGTTCATCCAAGTCCGCTGCATCTCTCTTTTGAGTTCATCGAAGTCGTTCCAGTTCATCATATCCTTTGTCGATCAGCCAATTGCTTCTTCCTTTTTCGGGCTGTCGCGGCCCGTCCATTGGATCGAGTGTGGTCACCCCCATCATCGCTGTTGATGCGACTTTGCCCACTTGGTCCTCTCTTGTAGCCATCTTATTACACATCTTCGCATCATTACGACTCTTGACCAATGGTCTTCTTTGTCGTCATCATCAACTGTCTCTTCGTTGAGCGGATCTGATTCGTCGTCTTTGCCTTCGTCGAGCGCCAGATTCGACACCGTCACCTCACTTCTTGGGTGGGTAGATCTAGTTTGCGTCTTCATCTCTATTTCTCTCTCGTCGGCTTGATTTGACATATCTCTCTATTCCTGTCGGTTCAAATATCTCCAAATCAAGACATTCGTGTGTGAAGAACCGAATAACAATTTTTGTTCAAGAGTTGCATAATTCAACGACATCTTCAAACCCGGACTTCGGATTTATCTTTTATTTTAGTACTGTCCTCTTCAAACTCAATGTTATTGCATACGTATTGAGTTTGAGTGGGGGTGTTAAGGGTAGTAGTGTAATGTGTGGTAGAAGTGTAATAGTCATATAAGTGTTAGGGGTAGTTATATAATTGTCTAGGGTTTCTAGTCTATGGTTTCTTGTACACTATATATAGCCACTTGGGCTCTTCCAATAGAATCAAGAATTCAACCCTCATTTCCTCTCCTCTCTCCCAAAATCTAACAATAATAACATATGTCACCCATTTCAATATGGAGGAATCTATTGAACCAAACTAACATTTATTGGCATAACATTTTTCAACCACAAATGTTATTGTAGATATCTCTTTACATTTGATGAATCTCATGAGTTTCAGATAAGTTATTTTGAGGTTCATTTAATTGTAACTGCCAATGCCCTTTCACAACTAGACTGACATATTTGCAGATTTACTGGGTAAACGTTAGCTGCGCCAAGTCATTTCTCAACTCATAATCTTTGAGGGCCTGGGACATTATTACTTATTAGCGAGATGTTCTGATCCGCATTCTATCAGGAGATATCAACTTTGAAGTTGAACATTAAGTTGCACGTGTGAATCAAGTTCTCTCATGAGAACTATTGCACTAAGCAATTTGCTATTTGGATGCGATCAACTTAAAGGAACAAGCTAGATTATTAATGATTATATCATAAATCAAATCTTTTGATTACATTGTTTAGCTAACTAGCTGCCAGGGTAATGTCGATCTAGGCCAAAGCGCCTATACGCAAGCAACAGGTGCACATGAAGGCAAGTAGTCTGGGAAATCAAATATAATCCTCAAGTGAATATTAAAAGGAAGGCAGGCTTTGCTTTTGGTCGTTTGACGCATTGCCAGGCTCCCTTCAATGTGGTCGATGAGGGGGAGCATAGCGACAGGGAGCAGAGGCCTGCGCTTGCCAGTGATTAGGCCAAGCAGGTGCGTATCACCACAATCGTCAGCGTCCACAATCACACCGTGGGAGGACCAGAGGGGCACAACACTAAAACTTTAATCTGAGATGTTTTTGCGGATATTGGTACAGACTTGGATGCTCGAGTCGAGAGGAATATTAAAAATTCCAAAAAGCCAGATGCCCAGCCCAAAATAAAGAGACGAGTAGCATGCTGCAATGGATATACACACTACGGTATCTTTCTCCTTGTTTTTTTTATGTAATACGGGCTGTGAGGGGCAAGGTTTAAGAAAGCGCTTGGCGCTAGTCAGGCGGTGGCCCGGCACCTAGCGCTTAGGCGGTCGTGCAGAGCAGCCGGCAACAAGATAGAAGTAGAAAGCAACAACAATGGTCTTGCAAAAACAAACAGCCACAGAAGATCCTAGCTCAATAAAATAAAAATAAAAAAGAGAAGATAAAAGAAATAAAAGGCTGTGAACAGTTGTGCCGGCCCAGCCCGTGATGAGTCCCAAATTCATCTACCCTAACTCATGCTGCCTCAACTCCCTCCCATGCCGCCGCCTCCTCCCTAACTTTTTTTATAATTTAATCCATTTTTAAAAAATATTTTAAAGATAACCTCTCCAACTTTATTTCCAATTCTGACCGTTTTGGCCACGCCACAACGTGGCAAAAGTACGTTGTCATGCCACGGACCTTGACGTGGCAAACGAGTGTTGTCACGCCGCCCCTCTTGGTGTGATAGGACTTAGCCTAAAAACGGACGCGTGCTGGCTCGGAGGGCTATCGTGACAGCTTTGATCATGTCGTGGTACGTGGAGTGACATAGTGTTTTTGTCACGCCGCTCGTTATGGTGTGACTAAAGAGGTCAGAATTGGAAATAAAGTTAGGGAGAGGTTATCTTTAAAATATTTTAAAAAAATGGATTAAATAATAAAAAAGATTCCCTTCGAGACCGCATCCTTACCCCGCAGCAGCCGCGGGTCACATCGGTAGCGGCGAGCAATGGTAGAGGTGGCAACGGCCAGGCAAGAACGATCCGCCGTGTCGCCGGCCACATCGGCAGAACGGCGGCGCAATGGCGGCGGTGGCAAGCGGCAAGCGGCGGCGCAAGCGGCCAGCGGCGGCGGCTGCGAGCAGCGACCTCGGTTGCGGCGGGCGCCCTCCTTACCCCGCCGCACCCGCGGGTCGCATCGGCAACGGCGAGCAGCAACGGTTGGGTTAGCTCGATCCTCTCTTTCTCATGCATCTCCCCTCTAGTCGCCTGCCCAAACGCCTGCGGCGCCTGCCTAGGCTGCTGCGCTAAGCTCCGCCCAGGCAGCCTAGACCCGTCTTGGACCGGCTTGGACTGCCTAGGCAGGGAGGCCGACTAGCTCGCCGACTTTGTCAAAATCGCAGCGACAGGGCATCGCCTAGCACCTAGGCACCGCCTAGATCCGATTTTTAGAACCTTGGTGAGGAGGATATGCACATCAAAATTATGACATTCTTTCTTTCCTTACATGATCAATGCAAGTATGCAACATTAGTAGTTACTACTAAACAACTAGAAGTACATAACCTCAAGCTAGCACATGGTACTATAACAGGCTCCACAACCCAAAAGTAAAACAAACTTTTGTAACAAAGTAGAAAAATGTAGTGAAAGGCAAAACAGGCCTGAAATTACAATAGGGGAGCGTCACGATAACAGAGAAATCAGGTAATCACGGTAACTACGACGACAATCGTAGTATCTACCATGTCCCCCGGTTCTAACTGATGCAACAAGTCAGAGCAGAACACTCACCGAGGAAGTGCGCGAGCCCCTCCAGGCCATCCGGGTCGCAGAAGTACCCAACCGAGACGTTCATGGACGCCGCCGCCTGCAAACAAATCACAAATTCAAATCGAAACGAAACCCAGCAATATCACAGAACCCCCGACCCGTCCCGACCGACGAAGCGAGTGAAGGGGACCTTATCGGTGTCGGGGTCGCTGATGAGGAGGCACTCAACGTCGTTGGGGAGCACCACGCGACGGTACCCGCGCTTGTCGTTGCGGGGCTTGATGATCTCCACCTCACCCTTTGCCGCCGCCGGCGGGGCGGCGCCGGCGGGTGCGTCTAACTCGCGCGGCCTCGAATCCATCGCGTCACGTCGCGCCTAGTCGTCGTCGTCGGGGGAGAGCCGCGCGCGGCTTCGTGCTCTGCGTGGCTTCGCAATGAGGTTAGCAGCAATGGGTTCGCCTCGCAGCTCTTGGATTTGGAGGAGAGCAGTGGGGGCGGCGGATCAGCAGCGCAGATCGGGATTGGCCACTTGGAGAAATGGGCCAGGCTGGGCTGGGCTGGGCTGGGCTGGGTGAGCCACAGTGGAGGTGCCGCGGTCTCTGCGTGCACCGGGACAGCTTTCTGTTCAAAGTTCAAGTCAAGTAAACGTTTTTTTGCTAGTAGTCAAGTAAACGGTTTGGTTTAAGCAGCTTGGTTTGTTCAAAGTTCAAGTCAAGTAAACGTTTTTTTGCTAGTAGTCAAGTAAACGGTTTGGTTTAAGCAGCTGATGAACATTTCGTATGAAGTGACCCAACAAGCATCCGATGGTTACAAATGTGATGCTTAGCTGCATTCATTAGGTCCAAAGTACTAGTCAATTCCAACTTCTTCTTAGAACATAAGAAGAGCCAATAAATTCCATTGCTTGACTTGATATTTCATTACTAACTTGTTACCGAATACTGAGGACGAAGTGTAAACACATCATGATACTGAAACTACAGACGGGTTAAGTACGCATGTTCATAGCACGCTAACGGCCCAATTTACACCAATCAGATCGAAGAAATTCAGGAGCTACTGACAGTACAGTCTTTGTCAGGTGGGTCTAGACTCGCAATTAGAGTCGATCTCACATGATTTCGGACGGCTTTTTTCCCGAAATTTTACCGGTCGTTCTTTAAATTTCAGGAGGTACTTCCTCATTGTAGACCAAAATGTACGAGAAATCTAAAAATGGGCTCCTATCTTCCTGACCATTGCACATCGACTGAAACTTCAACAATGACCAACCACTATCTTATTTTACATATGAATCCGGTTACTACATCGTATTTCCAATTATACCGTCGCCATCCGATCTTGGGTCTGAGAGAACCGTTTGATGGAAATTTGCGCGGTTAAGATTGAAGGAGAGAAGGCCATTTTACATATGGATCCTTATGTATTGTGCGGCTCCTGAGTGGATCGTGGCGCGATCAAACTTGGGTCCCACCGCACCCTTAGATTGATTTTGTGCGGTGGAATCCTACCGGTTAAATAGAGTTAGAAAGGGGCACCGGGGAGGTAGCCATGTCGACGCGATTTTTATGATCGTTCGATTTCCGCTTTGTGTAATCGCGCCGTTCGAACTGGTCTGAGCCTTCACCCGTGTGTGCTGGTTGCTTCGCTCCGCTCAGCACGCGTTGTGGCACATGGTCCTCTCTGGATTATTTGCTTGCCTCGGTCTTCCATGTCCACTCCTTCCTAGCTTTCTCCGTCGCCCCCCAATCCCTTCCCCTGGTCCCCCCCACCCGATCCTCCACCTTCCCCGCCCCACATCCACTCTCCGCTCCGTGTCACTCCCTCCCGCCTCTACACACTTCACAGACGACCTCTCCCGCATCTCTCTTCCTCATCCCATCGACTCCCTCCCGTCATTCCCCATCATCTCCTCCACGTGGGACGACCTCCATCCCTCCCCACCCGCCCCATCCCCTCCATCTCCCCCCGCGCTACCACGGCCGCCCTCCACTCCACGTGACTCCTTCCCACCTCTACATCCTTCTCCCACACCCTCCCCCGCGCCCTTCTTTCTCATCCCCTCCAACCCATCCACTCCTTGCCGGCACGACGAGGCGGAAGTGTTCCCGACGAAGCAGGGGGACGAGGCGAGCTTGTCGTTCCCCAGCAGTGAGATCCTCATCAACCACCTCTCGTTGTTGAGCAAGAGGTGCCCGCCCTTCGCCATCCTGCAGAGCACCCTTCTCTGTATGATGCAAGCTCCAGGCCAGGCCGCTACCTCTCCACCCGAGATTTCATCAGTGAGGAGCTCTACTATTGGTATGTAATTCTTTTTTTAGCCTAACTTCTTCTTGGATTGGCCTGGCTTGTTCTTGATTAGTGAGGTGAGTTCAACAGGAGATCGTGTTTAGTTTGCATACATGTGGTGATCTTTCAGGAGAGTGTTCTAAGTGCTTCTAGCTTCATGTTCCTAAAACCATTTGAATATTGAAATTTTTATTGTTTTTAAATTTACCTTTTATGAATTCTATCAAGTATTAAGCGTCGGGATCAGCGTTTGCATGTGGGTTATATTGTGTTGGTAGGTGGTCAGTAATGCCCACAGCAATAGCAGCAAGAGCCTTGAGAGGGTCATCTCTTAGAGGACTCTGCAAATTGGGAGCTCTACTCCCTACAAAACATGGGTGTTGGACTTCTTCAGTGGTGTCTGCGTTGTTCTTAAATGCCATTAATGTTTACTTTTCCTCAGTTTTGCTTTGTTTTTGAAATGTCATTAATGTTTAGTTTTTACCTTAATTTTGCATTCTTCTTGAAATGTTATTAGTGTAAATTGTTTTTAACATATATGCATAAAGTGGTTGCTTGTGCCTTTTTAACCGGCTATAGCTTCCTATATATATATATATATATAGGAAGCCTTTTTCCTACTCCCGAATAGTTATCAATTCAGTATCTCACATATATCTTGCAACCGGAGTATGTATGTTGCCATATAAGACCACCTAGGTGGTATTCACATCATGTACAAATTTTAGACATACTCCTTTTAGTGCAAATATGAAGGTATTTACAAAATATGCTAAAAACTAAGGACTTTCTTACAAATTTTTCATGTGGTTCGATTGGAATATCTTATAATTAGTATATGAGTATACCCAAAGTGATAAAGGAGTATGTCATATCGAGTGAGAATGCTACACTGAGTAGAAAGTATATATATATATATATATATAAATATATATAATTCGTTGCCATTCAATCACTCTCGGGGGTCATCCACGTAGTATGAAGAGGATGAGATAGTAACCACGGGTAACTTCATCGAGCCTGTAAGTTCAAGAAGTATGGTGTCAGCAGAGCACATGGACATCCAATTAATCTGGATGTCGTCGATGGGTAACTGAACGTCGTTATGTTCATAAAATAACGTGGACGCACAGGTACTTCGATTGAAAGTAACATCATGTATCAGTAACCAATTAGCATAACTTCGGTTTGGCCCATCTCGATTTCGACCTTGCCTCCGTCTAGTCAAATTTCTAGAGTTTTGCTTAGAGGGGGTACCATGTCTTATGGTTGCAAGGGGACTCTGCAGCAGCAATAAGCAACAGGTAGTTAGGGAGTCATAAAATTTGCATAGCTCTACAGACGACAGAACGTTAGAAGAATCAGTGCAGGATATTCCAGGACATCATATTCCACTACTTAGCTGTTAGTAAGCATAGAGGACAAACATAGCCACATCAGGATGCTGAAGCTGCAGGTAGGACACAAAACAAATGTTTGCAGGACAGGACCATCCCAAATTACTAGCGCTACACCTGTCAGGTCAAGTAATTTGATCGGTAGTGACATTGCAGTCTGTCTTGTGGACCAAGTGACATCCCATCTTCTTGGCAACTTTTTTCTAAAAATTGTTAATCATACTGATGCGCTCAATAATTGTATCCCGGACGATTATCTTATATCTTCATAAATGTATGGGGGTGTTATGTACCTAGATCTGTTCAAACACTCGGCCGGCTATGGGTCGGGTCTCAAAAAGTCTAACCTTGAATGGCCGAACCCAAGTTCGATCCGGACTAACATAGGCTAAGCCTGAGTTCGGACGAAAGCACGGAAAAAAAAACTGTTTTCCTGTTTCCTGATGAAAAAACATTTAAAAATTATTTTCCGGAATAAACTATTGTTATTATTATTATTTTGGATAAAAAATATATTTTTAATTATTTATTTAATTTTATCAGACTTCAAGCCAAGCTAACGGGCTAGAGATTAAGACCTAAGTCCGAACAAATGGGCCAGGTCGGTATGGGCTAATCGAGCCAAGCTGCCCATGAACAGACCTATCATCTGTGCTACATGTCGTTTCCCCTGAGTGGCGGACGATATACTGCAAACTAATGCGAGATTAGACCAGTGCAGCAGTAAAACTACTGTGTGCTGACTTTATAAGACGAAGCTGAGATGAGATGACTTAACAGCCCAAAACATGAATTGACAACCGGTGCAAATCCCCGAATCAAACCAAGATCCACACAACCAGACTAGTGTATGAAACAAAAAGGGCAAGAGAGAAATAAGCACAGGTCCAGATGTTCCTGCTCATACGGCAACAAACGCAAGCTCACACGATTCACAAGGCGCCAACCTAACCCGTCCGGACTACAGGAGGCTCAGGCCGGCAGCGGCAACGGAAATCACGGACGCGGCGAGTGTCACGGCCACGGAGCAGCCGACAGTGGATGCAGAGTTGCCGTGCGGCGAGGGCGCCGCACCGGCGCGACCGGACGAGCCACCGCCGCTGGTCTCAGAGCCGGAGGCCGGGGCGGGCGCAATGGAAGGGGCAGCAGAGGGGCTGGCCGAGGCCACGCGGATGTCGACCTTCTGCCCGATGCCGCAGTGGCCCGGGAAGCCGCAGATGAAGTAGTGGTGGCCGGTGGTGTTGAGGACGACCGAGTCCTTGCCCGTGGACCAGGTGGCGATCGGCTTCGTCGCGTCGCAGTTCTTGTAGTCCGCCTTGCTCACCGCCATCACGTTGTGGAACTGCTTGTTGTACGTGAACACTACATCATTTCAGCAAGGAAATCATCAAGCATAAAATATTGTGAACTTGGTCGATGCGAATCCAACAGTAGATGGATAAAATCAGCAGTACGACTAAGATATCCTGCATGAGCAGCAAGTTTTCTGAAGAAGCTACTGCAAGATTTGGAACGGCATATAATAAAACTTTCTAAAATAGAGTCAAATCTGACATCACCATGAAAGATCATTTTGCACGAGTTATTAAACTGATATGAGCTTGGGTATATTGTTAAACTATTCAGCTACGCACTTGATCATATTAATGTCACTAGTGTCGCGGGGGGGGCGGCTGGCAACTGTGATGGGCATATATATACATAAAGCGTCAACATTCTCATGGGAGAAACTTTCGGTTGTGGTTGCTGAGGAACAGGATGAACAATCAGGTGTATTTCGTATCAGCAAGGATTCCTACTAGATCGGGTACGCCTTTAGCTCCTCACTATCTTTGGCTGAATTGACCCATTCTTTATTTGTAATAGCAAAAGTTGACTTGCTCGTATAAAATTACAAAAATAACTCTACGGTATGTTAGGAGACCACGTATTGCACTCCTAGTCTGCGAAAACTAGATACCACGCTCCTAGTCCACAGAAACCACATACCGCAGACTAGAACCACGGAAAACAGCTTCGATTAACAGTGCTGAACAATGTGTTCTACTGTGCCTGCCCGAATATGATGCGGACTAAAACAGCGGCACGGCAAAATAAGTACTCTGATCGATGTCGCTACAGTGCCCATTCGACACATGATGCGGATGGGAACCGCATCATAGTAAAATATCGTTGTTGCTACAGTGCATGTCCGAACATAATACGGTTCTGTCTCCCTGTCGTGCTTCCACCTTCCTTCCATGGTACTGGACCGCAATAGCCACGCTTGTCGCAGACTGGGAGCGTTGGCGGTGACTTACCTACTCTATCACGGTGCTATTTTTTGCAATTGCGTACGGGCAGTAATTACTTTTGCTATTACGAGTAAAAAATGTGATAAATCTGCTAAAAACATACAGATATGACCATCTTGTTACAGATATTCATTCTAGAACCACCTAAGAGAGAGAAACATGTAAAAACCCAGAACTAGTTTGACTTAGTGGCATCTCCAGTGGAACAAATAATATGACCATCTTGCTAACTTTACAGCTCATGGGCCTACCTCAACCTGGTGTCCACATTGCAAACATGATAGTTTGGCAACTCTATCAAACACAATGGTGGTGGGCATTGGGCCGTGTCCGAAGCCTTCGGCCGTGTCGTAATAGCTCGGCTCGACCACCCCGCCGTACCGTGTTAGCCTGCCTTGACTCCGGCCAGACTTAGGCATGGCCCAAAGCCCGCTGTGCCGGGGCCGTGACGTGCCGATCCAAGCCAGCCCTAAGTAACTATAGATGCCCGGGAAGACGACAACCGCCGTGCCCAGGAAGACAAAGACACACGTGCGCTATCCATGCTCACTCCCCCTCGCCATAGCCTCCTCCTCCTCTTGGACACCGATGAAGAACTCCGCCCACTTCGACCGTGCCACGCGCTTGCGATGGGGGTGAGAAGGATGACGACGAAGAGGTGGTTGGAGGAAGGGCGGCGGGCGACAGCACGTGGGGAGGGAGAGGGGGAGGGAGGGAGGTGGCTGGAGGAGTAGAGCGAGGGGCGGCCAGCGACGCGTGGGGAGGGAGGGCGGCGATCGACGGTGCGTGGGGAGGGAGACGGCTGGAGCTGGAGAGAGGAGAATCAGGGAATATGAATAAGGATTGGGAATTTAGGAGCCATAGCTCAGGAGAAAGGGTTGGAGATGGGGGTTGGGAGGAGGCCGGGTGGAATGTTGGGCCAGGTTGGGTGACAAAGGGGTGATTGATTGGGCGGGCCAGAGGGGAGGGATTGGGCTAGAATGGGAAAGTTGAGCCTATTTTATGTCGTGCTGTGCTGTCTAACGACCCGCCACGTGTCATACCGTGCTTAGACTGTACCGTCCAAGTCCCAACACTACAGTGGTAATCATAGACCATCTTTCTGGATGGGTTATAGCTACATGCATTTGTGGTTTTCTGATTGCCCTATGCTAGCTAAAGATGACATACGTGCCGTCATCTTTTCGGCCCACCGAGGGCTACCAACCAACCATGACATTGCTCGCAGAAAAGAGCACGACACAAGCCATATAATGAGAGCGCATGCATCGGTGAGTTGGCAACAGGGCCCAAACATTTTTTGACAAGTTGCAAAAAATGGAATAGGAGATGAACAACATGGTCTCTGGCTAGTTTGGATTGAATAAAGGAAGGAGGAGATGATGGTCCACGAAGAAAGTGCCCCATTGGTGAATTGTGATGGAGAGTGGAACAAGGAACAATCAAAGCATGATACATATCGATGTGCACCATCTTTGGGATCTTGATGTGTGAAAAAAAAAAAGTTTGCCTAGTGGAGAGACTGTACTAGATTAGAACATTTTTTATTTTAATTTAACATGAGAGTAAATAAAAACTATTAGACTTTCCACAGTGCAATCCAGTAGAGGGCTTTACACTTTACAGCAAGCAATCAGCGAGTCAGCATCAACAGTGCCCTTGCCATATGAGAGCATGTACAATGCATCGCCCTGACTGGGTGCTTCCCAGAGCCAACTAGGTTCGGATGCCAGGGTGGAGCCAAGATTGATGCCTCGTAGGTGTCAGAGAAGCTTACAGAGGAGGCGACGGCTTCAGTTGAGAGGATGTGATTCAAGGTAGAGGAAGGGGTGGGGGGAGAGAAAGAAAGGGGTATATGAGCTTTGTCCACTCCTCGTGGCTTCCACACGTAGACATGGCCGACTTCAAGGAGGCGCGCAAGTTTGTCGTGCTGAAGGAGACGCCCACTGTCGGATTCGATGAAGACGAGCTGACGCCACAGGCGTTCAACGACCGGATCCAGCGGGATCTAGACCTCCGCCATCCAGATCCGGTCAGATCTGGGCACCGATGACCCTCCAGGGCGGTGAGCGGTGGCGAGCGAACGATGTTGGTGAAGAAGTGGCAAATCGTAGCGGGAGAGGAGGGCGACGACGAGGACAAAGGCGAGATGGGGCGTGATGTGACAACGGCGCCAGGAGAGAGGATGGGGAAAGTCGGGAGGGAGGGAAAAAGGGAGAGTGGATGTGGTTTTGCTGACAAGTTGGGTAGGGTTGTATATGTAACAAGTTTTTTTGCTTCTAGGGTTCCTGTTGTAAAAGTCTGGATTAAAGTAATAGATTGAAACAAAGTAGGGACTGAATTGGAAAAATAAAGATCTTAAATGAAAATTGTTTGTGGGTTCCTTTGAGGATACCATGCATTGTAAGGTTAGTGTCTTGTTAGCTTTTTCAGTCTATGTGGTACACTCTCCCAAAACCACCACTTGAGGTTACTATGCATTGTACATGGCCTGAGGGAGTCACACCAGAAAGAACAAGATGGACCGGTACTTGTTACAGACACAGTGAGCTTTATGCTGGAAAAGAGCTTCCATGATTTAAAGGTGCATGATTCATTTGTTGTAACTCTAACATGGGTTGCTGTTTCATAAGTGAAGGCGCAGTTTATCAAAGCCTGTCATTTTTATATCGCCTTTGTGAGCTTATATTGGCATTAAAAGTGACTTGAAGTGTCGCGAAAATGTTGCTACGGGAGAATTGATGTATGAAAGAAGAGTCATAATACTGCCAGGCAAAATAGCTTTAGATTTTTTTTAATGAATTGCATGTTTGATAAAAATAGTAATGTGTATCACGTGTAGTACTTTATTTTGCTCCGTAGCTCATGATGGATTAATGAGGATTTGATCATTCAATGAAAAAAAAGAACAAGCTTTCAAAAGGCAGTAGTATTCCTCTAGACCCCAACTTTCTTCAGTTGGGGCCCTGCACCTGCAAAAGTGCCTTCCGCGAAGCACATTTTTTTCAACGAAGGGAGAAGATGGGCCTCCAAATATTCACCGGACATGTCTAATTGCGCACAACACTTTTCCTAAAAGCAACCAAAGCTATCCTTACAGGACTAAGCAACAAATCAAACAGAGCATTTAGAGCTAAAAACAACATTATGGGCCGCCTAAGCATGCCCGAGCCTGGCCAATTTTCGCCAGTGGTTGCACACTTTCTGTTTCACGTACTGATCCAGTGATCCTTACTTTTCCAGACCCAGGAAGAAGACGAAGTGTATTGCTAGCAGTATTTTCTGTCAGAAATCAGAACTGCTTTTTTTTTTTGGTGAGCAATGCTATACATACGACGTTTCACGTGGCGTTTCGCGTGGTGGGCGCTCTCAGAGGAGGTGTCTCGATGGTACGCGCGTACGCCATTAGGCGAAGCATTTCCGTTTTTTGGTGGAGAAAACAGTCAAAAGTGGGTGTGTACGCTGACAACAGGTAAACTAGTCACCGCGTCAGCGTTTTCTGAAAACAAACAAAAGGCTGGAGGAGCTTGATCCGGCAAAAGTTAGCCCCAGCTTACAGCTCGCAAGAAACAAACTTTACGACACATCGCCACACCACGGTACTACTAGCTGCTGCCAAACACGACACGACAGATCTGCAGCCCACAACCCCGGTGAGACGTACGTATCAACCCAGCTGAGTTAGAAGCGTCGTGATTCGCAAACCGAACCGAACCGAACCGAGCCAAACGGAACAGTAGAGAACAGAACAAGAACTACAAAACCTAGAAGGGCGGCGCAGGAAAGCTGGCGGGGATGGAAAAGCCGGTGGCCGCCAGCCACAAATCTGCCGCGCGACCCCGCCCACGTGATGGACCAGGCTCGGGCAGTCAGGCTGGGGCGGTGGACTGGTGGCTGCCAGTTGCCACCGCGCGCCTCGTCGGCAGCTGGCGGGGTGCTGCACCGTGCGGATGCAGCTGCAGACGCGCCCCCACCACTACCACCGGCAGGGGCCTGCGTCACGTTGCAAAAGCGCTGAAACGGCCAGTCCCAGGCCACCCTGCCTGTCACACATGGATGGCGCGGACCACCAGTTAGTGGGGAAAGGGCGGCGTCCCCTCGAGCCCCGGAAATATCTCCTCTTCCAGAAGCTTCCTTGCTGCTCGCCAACCTAAGCATCGTCGTGTGAGGTTCTCCCACTCCACTGTCCACTGCATGCACTGGTACCCTGCTGTTGTTCTACACCATGCAGGAGTGCCTGCACCCCACTTCGTAGTATTACGTGTATGTTTGTTCCGTCATTAACCTCTTAATGGCTCATTAACTTAGGGGAGTAGAGTAGGATTTTGTAGGTACCGCTACCACAAATACTCCACTCCTAGCTGCACGAGTAGTCAACAAAGCTGGCCTACACGCCTAGTATTTATCGCCGGCAAATGAATGATGCTTTGACTCGCGCCGCACCGGATCACATCGCACCGAGCACGGGGATAGCCGATCGCGACGGCCGCGGCACGCGTACACCAAATATGGCAAGGCGGGTTACGCTGTGTAGCACCGCCGTGGAAGTGTGAACCAACTGTACAATGATCTTTCTTCCTTTTTGGGCTGGAACTGTACAAAGATATAAGTTCGCGAACGTCACCCATGTTTGGGCGCTCTCACGTGGCGAAAGGCTACAGTAAGAGCCAACGTTAGTGATAACGACGTCCCGCATCCGGTGCCTTCCGTACCGCTCAAGGAGCGAGCGTTGCTAATTGCCTACTGCCTAAGCGTCCGTGTCTCCTGCGAGCAAATTTTGTAGGTGGCAGCTTGGGGTCGCTTCGTTTTTTTTTTCCTAAACAAAATGCAGTAGTAGCAGGATTTGGATCCTCATGTACTAATTTTTGTAAGCTACAGTGTTTCTTTGATGCAGTAAAGTCGTCACAGTGAATGTTTCGCTGTTTCTACGTGTTTTCTGCGGTATTAGCGTCGTTTACTGTTCACACATTGATCCTGTGTCTGGATCCGTAGCAGTAGCCAATAGATAGGAGAGTGAAACGCTCTGTGGCTTCCACTCGTATGAGCTTTTGCAAAGTTATACTAGCGCTCCGGGTTTTATTATGGCTCCAGTTTCTATGGAATTTGCGGTTGATTTAAAGGCATGTATATGGGACAGACAAGAAATTTGTGAAGAATCCTAGAAGGAAAACGAAAGGTCACAGGCTCGATCTTCAGGGTTACACCAACAAAAGTGAGGTTTGTTTACACCAAGATTCTTGTTCTTTTCTTATACCCCATAATTTGGAATAAAATTCGTAGCAAGAGAAACAGAGTGTGTGTGTGTGTGTGTTAGGCAGAGAGAGACTTGAGGCGTACCAACGGTGTCGCCGCGATGGAACTTATTGGAGGCGGCCCAGGCGCCGTAGTTGGGGTTGCCCATGATGGTCCACCCGGCCTTGTCGCCCACCTCGTGCACGGCCGCCGCCGCCGCCGCCGCCGCCATCCCCGCCCACATCACCGCGGCCGCCAGCGCCACCACGGCCACGGCCGACCCCCTCCTCACCCCACCCATGGCCAGCACCAAGAACGAAGCACGAGCAACAGAACGACTCACTCCGGCTACTTCCTCTCTCTGTTCTTGCTCGCTCTGAGTAGAGAGAAGTGGAATGTGGCTGCGCAGGAGAGTGGGGAAGCACCGGCCGGGTAAATAAAGCTCCACAGCTTTCTGGCCCCATAGTTTCCCGGGAATGCCCCTGCGGCGAACGTTGGTGAGGGGGGTCTTTATGTGTGCGTGGCGGTAATTTCCGGAGCTTTTGCTGCCTCGGCTTGACCAGGGTCGCATGGCACGGTTCAGTGGTTCACTGCTCACCGCTCGCAACCACTGCTGCTTTCTTCATCCAAGCGCGTCTGCACAGGGGTCGGGCAAGCGAGGGGACGCTGTAAACAGGGGGCGGATCTGGCCAGGTTCAGCCAAAATAGCAGTGCAATTTTTTTAGATACATGCATAATAAACTGATGGTAGTTTCTAGCCTGAGGCAGCCTGATGCTCAGCCGGCCCACACCTCCCTCCCATACCTCTAGCAGACCACAGAGTGCAGATCTAAACAGCTTTAGCACCCAGGCGGCCAGACCCCCACTGACCACACCCTCGCAACCTCTCCTGCCCGCCGCCGGCTGCCCCTTCCGACTCCCTCCTCAGCTCCGCGCCCTCCCCCACACCTGTCCATGCACGATGGCCGGCACCGCGCCCTCGCCTTGCCTCCGTCTTCGACTCTCCGTCCTCGTTGATGTCGCCGAGGCCCGCGGTCGCGTCGCCGGTGATCTCAGGAAGTCGGGATCTTCTTCATTCTTCGACACAGAGTTATAATGCATACATGGATATATCAACGAAAGACTTATAGAGTTGATTTTGCATAAATCAATGTTTCTTTCTAAATACATGTACTAAGTTCCAAAACATTCTATTCCATAGCTAAAATTCATTTTCTAAAACTCAAATTTTATAGTCAGATAACATTCATCAATGAATGGTGAAGGATACCACCATATCACAAGGCTAACCGCCCAATTTCCCGATTGGATAAGAAATCAAAACCATTTGATGAAGTCTTTTGAAATCAAAACCAAAAGTGGATTTGCTAGTATGTCCATAACCGTGGACACGACTATTCGAATAGTTTCACTCTGCAGAGGTGTACAACGTTACCCACACGATACGACTTCTCTAGTTTATTTGGCATCCATCGATACTACCGCTCACTACCTTAGATGAGCAGTCTAGAGCAGGTGACAAGGCCTTTACAAAGCATCATTCCATCGCAGTCCCGCTTCGCTAAGGTTTCGCTTCCATTGGGCTAACCACCCGCTGGATTTAAGGTCCCTCTTGTACTAGGTGGGAATACATAAAAGTAGGTCGTAAAAGACACACACGCAACCGGATGAAACGACCATGATGGAACATTGTAAATTAGTTAGCCAGGTCTTGCACATTCAAGACGTGTGGTAGTACGGTGTGACTTAGTAAGATGCAGCTCAAAGACCGATAATTAACTGACTTGGGCGACTTCCAAAAGAACTCTAGGTCTCAATCATAGAAATGAATCGATCTCATGCATGAACATACACCCATCCAAACATCCAATTCGCACAAGTCCAAACCAATTTTCACTTTGTTTAACAAGTCAAATCATTTTATAAATTTATATGGTAAAGACAATACGATATAATCGTTTTCAAAACATATTTGAACTTTGGCTAAATTTTTCAAATTAAACATTTTTGTCTACACTTTATATAAGCATATTGTTTTTCAACATGTTCTAGTTGACTAGATTTTTCACTAAGGTATCAAGGAATGACCAATTTAATAACAAAGTTTGGCTATACAAAGGAATTAAGAATAACTATAAAGCTTAAAACAGGAATTTAAATTACTTGAATTTAAATAGCATGCAATAATAATTTAAAATACTAGGATTCGGTATGATCAAAGGTGTAACTTGCTTTGCTCAAACGCTTGAGAATCTACTTCTTCAAGATACTCGGGTTCCCCGGAGTCTTCGAAATCTACACGTGAAAACGGAGTAAATTCAAATAAAACTCAAATAAATTCCAAATGAACTCCAAATCAAAAAACTTTAGGATAGGAAGCTAGATCCTGATTTTAGATGAATTTAGGAATTTGAAATTATCAAATCGGAGCTCGAACGAAGGAGAACATGCTCTCGAAAGTTTTGAAATCGCAAGGTCGGAAGGAGGTTCGGCTA
Source organism: Hsuehochloa calcarea (assembly GCA_036346395.1). Classification (NCBI taxonomy): domain Eukaryota; kingdom Viridiplantae; phylum Streptophyta; class Magnoliopsida; order Poales; family Poaceae; genus Hsuehochloa; species Hsuehochloa calcarea. Next base: position 35,376,357 of record CM070606.1, read on the forward strand.
TAGGTGGTCGGAAGGACTACCTGGTTTTGACTACAGATGGTCGGAAGGAGGTTTGACTACAGGTGGTCGGAAGGAGGTTTCGACTGGTAGGGAGGAGGTTTGACTACCTGGTTGAAAGAGATTTGACTGGTAGAAAGGAAGTTCGACTATACAAGTAGTTGAAAGAAGAAAGGAGGATTCGACTGCTCGACGCGGTCGAAAAAAGAAAAGAGGATTCGACTGCTCGACGCGGTTCAAACAAGAAAGAAGGATTCGACTGTTCAATGTGGTCGAAAGAACGGGCTCGGGAGTTCACCATGACCGAGAGAGAGGCCGGAGGAGGTTGGTGGACAGCGAATAGAGGTGGGGAAGCTCACGGTCGAAAGCGAAGAAGAACGACGATGAAGGGGTCGGCCGGGACTAAAGGAGAAGAGGGAATGTGGCGGCTTGGGTTGCCACGTAGGTGCTGAAGCAGGCGGGCGGGCGAGGAGGTGCACCGGCGGGGCACAACCTTGCGAAGCCACGACGAAGACCACGTCGGCAGAGAAGCTTGACGTGCGGCGCTAGCTCCGGCCGACGGTGGCGAAACTTGAAGCACAACGAAACGAAAGCGAGAGACAGAGAGGGAGAGTAAGCTGAAGGGAAGGCAAAAGGCTCCCTAGTGCTCCATTTATAGGGGAAGGAGGGGGGGTCGGGCGACAAGAGGGAGCTGTGGAATTCGCGGCGCGGGAGAGGACGATAGCATTCAATGTGCACGTCACTGCGGAGACAACGATATTTAATGCACACGTCGCGAAGGGGATGACAACATTTAATGTGCACGTCGCGAAGGAAAAAGAGAACACCGAGAGGATGGTCGACATCGAGAAGGGTGGTCGACACCAAGAGGGTGGTTGACAACGAGAAGGATGGTCGACAACAAGAAGGGTGGAGCGAGTCGGCGCGCGGGGAGAGAAAAAGAGATGGGCCAAGGGGGAATCGAACAACAGAGAAAAAGGATGTTAAATACCAGAGAACTCCAATAAACTCAAGATAAACCAAAATTTGAATTAGTTAAAGTTTGATTAATTCATATTAAATTGTTTTTAATTTTCAAATTTCAAATTAAGCTTTAGAAATTCAACAAAACCAAATGGTTGTTTTTATTTTGAAATTTTTTAAAAACACGAAAATTGGGATGTTACACCGGCGCCACGGTTGCGCCTTCCCTCGACTCCACGTTCGGCGCCGCTGTAGGATCAAGGATAATCGACTAGAGGGGGGTGAATAAGAGGTTTCTAAAAAATCTAGATCAAATTAATCAATTTAGCAAGATGAACTAAGCAAAGCTATCTATCACAAGATATATGCTACAAAATTAATTACAATAAGTAAAGACAAGAAATGACCGCAATGGGACAAAGAGGTTTTTCCCGTGGTATCGAAGATTTATCGATCTTCACTGGTCCACGTTGAGGAAGCTTGACTCGATCAAGCTGGCTCCACAAATTAAGCCTTCCCCCATAATCACTTGGTTGTTCTTCCTCCTCTCTGGAGTTGGTGAACACCGACCAATCACAACCGGCGTCGGGTCTCTTCACAAACTTCTTGAAGAGATTACCGCACAACCTCGCCAATCCACCTAGGTGCCGACAAGCACCAAGAGAATAGACCTTGACCTTCGCTTGACGGCAACCAAGAGCCAAAGGATCAACTAGAATGCAATGCTCTCGGTTTTGCTCACAACCTCACAAATTTGTGCAAAGAGAGTAAATGAGGAGTAGGGGGAGTGCTCAAAGCTCAAATGTATTGAATGAATGCTCAGCAACTTAACCTTGAGCTGGTGGGGGTGCATTTATACCCCCCACAACCAAATATGACCGTTACACGAAGAATCCAGAAAAATTCAAGGAAATCGGAACTTCCGCCATGTAATGTGCGGAACTTCCGCCCTTGCATCGAGTGTACTGCAACGGTCATTACAGTGGCATAAAATGATCTGATTATAGCCGTTGGATTTATGTGCAGAACTTCCGCCAACTAAAGTTCGGTTCGTCCGATAATTGGAAGCTCCGCTCATATCATGGCGGAACTACCGCACTTGCGAAAAATGGCTAAGTCTCCAAAAAGGGTACTCTCTGGAAAAAACATTCCGCAAGAATTTCGGAGCAACTTATAATCGGAACTTCCGCTCGTATCATGGCGGAACTACCGCACTTGCGAAAAATGGCTAAGTCCCCAAAATGGGTACTCTCTGGAAAAAACGTTCCGCAAGAATTTCAGAAGAACCGATAATAGGAACTTCCGCTCGTATCATGGCGGAACTTCCGCACATCGAAAAATCAGCTAAGTTCAGAAACCGGGTACTCTCTGGAAAATACGTTCCGTGAATTTTTCGGAAGATCCGCCCAGCGGAAGTTCCGCAGTTATAACGCCGGAACTTCCGATTACGCACTGAAAAGATAATTTCAATTTTAAAACCAGACCAAGAGAGCATGCATGATCTTAAGTTGATCTAAAGGCATAATGAAGTGCTTTCAAGCTACTAGGCAAGCTCCCCCTTAATAGTACGATATTTATCCTAAAATTCGGTCTTCCACCATACTCCAAAGACCGGTAAAATTCAAAAGGGGTCCTAGTCTATTTGTATCTTGCCCTTGAGACAAACTCCATATTCTTGACATTCTTTGACATGTAGCTCCTTGATTTGACTTTGTCATCTAGGACTATGCCTTGTAATCACTTCAACAACACACATTAGTCCCATATTCACGTAATGTCATTAATTACCAAAACACATTTTTAGGGGCCTAGATGGTTTCAGCCGCACCCTCCCTCCGTCCCTCAGCTGTAAGGCTTGGCTTGACTCGGCTCGAACTCGGTCCCTTAACGAGCCAAACCGAGCTAGCAAATTAGCTTGTTTTCTTAACGAGCCGAGTTCGAGTTGGCTCGTGAGTTGCTTGTTAAGCTTGTTTAGAAAACTAGCCCAAAAGAGAAGCCCACCACTCGGTCCACTCCACTAGGCGTCCAAGCCCAGGCCGCCCAGCCCGCTATGCACAACGCAACCCTAATGCGCTATTGCACTGTCCACAGCCGCACTCCCACGCAACCCCTAATTCACCCCGCGACCGCACGGCCGCCTCCTCCTACTCCGGCCATGGTTTCTCGCCCGCCACAGTCCGGCCGGGCGACGGCACGCTCTCTCCCTCGTCAACCCCTCCCGCCAGCTCCGCCTCCACTTCGCCCACCTCTCGCCCCCCGCCACCCGCTCCCTCCTCTCACTCGGCCTCTGTGTCCACCTCCAGGCCTTCATCCCCGTGGCCCGCAGCTCCGTCTCTGTGGCCCGCGTCTCCGGCCCTAGGACTCATGCTCCGGCCACGACCTCCCTTCTCGGCGTCCAAATTTCGCCCACAGCCTCCTGCCTCCGGATCCAACCTCCTGCGTCGGCTCGGGCCCGACCTCTCGCTCCCAGTCTCCAACGATGGATCAACAACCAAGCCTGGAGTCCAAGTTGCTGGTGAATTAGTGTATGATTGCTCTCCTCTGATCTTGTGGTTGTGAAATTATGAATTGAGTTCCTTTTTGTTTGGTACTTTTATACTGTAGTTGTTTGAATATTTGAATTCTTAGTACTCATAATGAACTAGTGATATGTCAAGATAAAGGCTGAAGTTCAATATTATGATCTATGTGGCTTATGGAAAATGGCGATGTTGAGACTTGCGAAAGATGTTTGCTGGGAGATATGGATAGTTGTTTGGGAGACATGGATAGTTGTTGTATTCTGATGATGTTTGTGCCAAATCAAAAGCATTTGTTTCGTTGAAGTTGCTAATTTTGTTGTAAATTCCTTTTCCAATGTTGTACATTAGCCTTTTGTAGTTGTGCTGACTTGGAAGGATAGTTGTGCTGATGATGTTACTGTGTTACTTGTGCTTATTCATTCATCTGATGTGATTAAGGATGTATATGTTTGGAAGAAATCTTGTACTGTGTAGACTGGCAATTGCAGTGAAAACAACGACTTTTGGTTGTGAATTCAATAACGAGCCTAACAAGTCAAGTCGAGCTTTTTAACGAGCCGGACTAAGCTTGCTTTTTTTTTTTTGCTCGTTAGCTTAACGAGCCGATCTGAGCTCGTTTTCTTAACAAGCCATGCCGAGCTCGTTTTCTTAACGAGCTTTACCGAGCCGAGCCAGCTCGTTATCCACCCCTACTCGGCTGTCGGCTCCACGCTCAGAGCCGTGCGCCCCCTCGGCTCGGCTGGGTAAGTAAGAACACTTGAACTTGCCCAGATCCGCCCCTGATTGCTGATTCCTACAAGGCTACAATCCATGTCCTGATGTGAGATGTCCTATGTATTTGATGCATTGTTGTTCACTTGTTCTATAATGGAAATATGTATTCGTATCCATATATTTACATCTTTATTCACTTTGTGTTCTCAAATTTGTTAAACAACTCTATGTACATTAGAATTTGAACATTGAACCGAGTTACTGAGATATGCATGGCATGTTATGTTAAAGCTAAACTATCTACATTAACATTGACACATTGTCAATTGCTCATGTCTTGGCCTTTGGCTCAATTGTGTTCCCCAGATGCTGATACATTGATGTGTTAAGGTACCATAGGTGGTAACTGAACCATTCAATTTAGTTCAGCTAAGGATCGGTGTCATGAGTCAATGTGCAAGGCTTCAAAAGTCAGTATCTCGAAAAATGAGTTGATTCTAGATAGTATGGGATCCTGGTCAGGTTGCTTACTGAAGGAACAACTGAGCTCTAGTGCGGTGCAAAGAACTCCACTCTTTAAAGGGGTACTTTCGTGGATTTGTTCTGCTTATATGCTTAATGCTATAATTTTTGGGAGTGGGAATGGGGAGGGAGACTAGAGTCCGTGTGAAGTCATCAGACTATGGGGGTCCAAGTGGGCTGAAGCCTTCGCCCCTTCGATTCGGCCCAATGAATAGGGCCCAATCCAAGCCATGCTGCCTTGAGTGCATCCCAGGCCCAAATACGCAGCCTAGCTGCTCGAGAGGTTGTCTTGCGACGCAAAATTGTATTATCTTCATAGATAATAGTGGGGGTTTACACGGTATTCAATCCACATGACTGCTGGATGTGGTGAATCATCTGCCGAAGCCAAGCACATTCTTGTGAGGCCTCGTACAGTGCTATGATTTGTGAGTGGTTCGTCAAGTCGATACAAGACTTTGCTTAGACGATTTTCACTAATTACAGCCCACCACATAGGAATACATAGCTGTTTGCGATTTGGTTGTATGTGGGTCCGACAGACCAACATCCGCATAGTCATTCATACACAAGTCTTGGTTCTTTCACGAGAATAGACTAAGTTCTTTGCTTTCTTGGAGGTAACGGAAGATGTCCATTATTTCCTGCCAATGCCTTTGGTAGGTTCTGTACTATACCTTACTAATAGGTTTACGGCAAATGCAATGCCTGATCTAGTGCAGCCTAAAACATAAGTGCTCCTCTTGCACTCAAGTATGGGAATTTTGGTCCCAGGACTTCCTCCCCTCTTCTTTAGATCATGCGGGTCCTTGTCTTGCCGCAAGGATCTCCGACCATCGGCACTTTCAAGGATATGCCTTTTCAAAGCCGAACCTTTTCAACACTTTACGAGTGTAGGTTGGTGATGTACTAGAATCTCTTCCGGATATGCTCAAGCCGCAAGCCTAGGCGATTTGGTTTGATCCAAATCTTTTATTTGAACTCGACTACGGTAAGAGCTTGCTTTCTTAATACCTTCTAAGGTTCCAATGATATTCAGATCATCTTCATACACTGAGATTTATACAAAATCCATCCTGGGATAGTCGTATAAATACACAGGGATAATTCTCATTGTTCGTGTAGCCTTTCTTGCATAGAAAGTCGCTTCGAGCGATTATACCACATTACTCGATTGCTTGATCCATACGGTGACTTTCCGAGTTGCACACTCATAGATTTCTATTTGCTCTATCTTGGTTGGAGACGTGGATACATTCTGTATCTTCATATAAATGTCCAAAGCCAAATTTCCATAAAGGTATGCAGTTACCACATCCATCAATTTCACTTCTAACTTCAAGTTCACTGCCATTGGGCTCTCGGACGTTGAGTGAAACCTTGTGCAACGAGCCTTGCTTCTTTCATTTCTCTTTCGAACAAATACCCACTTATGCCCTACAAGGTGCACATGGGGAGGTGTGCGGCTTACAAGCCCAAACACCTCTTCTATTCAGAGAACAATTCAGCTTATTGCCTTCTTCCAATCTTCTCAATCGATCTTTTCTTATATTAAGCGAAGCGATGCGAGCTCGGATCAAGATTGATGATTGTGATAATTTTCTTTGTAAAGTAAATGTCGACATTGGTTGTTGGCTTATTCATAGATTCGCCCAAGATCATAAAGTTTATAGCTATATCTTCAAGGGGCGATATTTCTAATGCTTCTACTTGCTTACCGCTACTTTCAATTGCGGGGCAAGTCCCTTTAGCTTTTCAGCTCCGATGTGTGCGCACACATCCATGCTGATGTCTCCCTTCATGAGGATGTTCAATTCTAGTATGCCTTTTACGAAGGTTCCATACCGGTGCGTGTCTCAACCGCTCCCCTCCGATCTGGGTACTTTGGTGATCGATTGTGTCAAGTCCTTCTTATCCTTTTTCACCAAAGTCCCGGTTTCTTAGGATTCGAGGGGCGGAGTTCTCATCCTTCGAGGCCTTAGGGCGGGATTAGGGATACCTTCATCGGTATTTCAACCCTCTCCGGTGCAATGCGTGAGCATATGCGACTTGGTCACGCTCTTCAAATCACTAAAGTGGTTAGGCAGTTGATTCGCTAATGCTTGCAAATCAATTATCTTCTGGACTGTAATTGTCTTCTAGACTTCAATTGTCTTCTAAACTTCTCTATTTGCTTCACTAGTGCACGGGTCATATGCATGGATTTCAAATATCTTCTAGACTTCAATTGTCTTCTGGACTTCTCTATTTCTCGATATTTTACATCAAGGGTTGATTTCCTCCCCCTAATGACGAGAAATAATTCTCATCTAATATGCTATTAGCGAAGTGGGCTGCATGCAAATCTCTAGTCGTGGGGTCCAAATACCTGATTATGGATGCTGTCTCATAACCAACGTATATCCCAGACTTTTAGAGAGTGCCCATTTCAGTTTGCTGTGGTGGTGGTATAGGTACATAAAACTTGCAACCAAACCTTCAAAGATGAGAAATTTTCATTGTTGACCCTTGCGTTAGTTGCATAGGTGAATGGATGTTATATGTCGGTGGTCTAAAATTGATGACGATTCTCGCGTGCGATGCGTGTCCCCAACATGTAGTTGGTAAATAACAATTCCGCTAGTCCATTCAGGTGTGGACATGCGATGCAGATGCTCAATTTTAATTCTCATTTTCACACAATAATCATCATATGCCCTTGAAGTAAATTCTCCGGCGTTGTCCATTCTGGTGGACTTCACATGATGATAAGGGAAATTATTCTTAATGTTAATTATCTACGAGATTAGCTTTGCGTAGCGGGGTTCTCGAGACATTAAACAAACGTACGACCGTTTCGAGGAAGCATCGATAAGCACCATAAAATACCTAAATGACCCTTACAGGTGTTTAGGACCGCAAATGTCTCCCTGGATACGGTCCAGGAATGCAGAGATTTCGTCCTTTACTTTCAGAGTAGAGAGTCTAGTAGTCAGTTTCCCGATGGTACATGCAGGGTACACAAAATCTTCCAGATTCGGGAAGTTCTTTACATTGACACTATGTCCCTGTGAATTGTTAATTATATTTCTCATCATCCTAAGACCTAAGTGGCATAATCTATCATGCCAGAGATAGAAGAGGTTTAGAGCTTCTAAATATAGTTTTCAGGGCAGTATAGGCTGTAGATGCCTTAATATTAGTGTAGTATAGCCCATTTTCAAATGAAGGAAGTCGTTCTAATACCATTATTCTACTATTTTTGTCACGCTTTGTAATGAGCAGGTATTCCTTACCATGCTCTTCTTCAGTCTCTACGTGAAAACCGTTAGCGCGAATATCTTTGAGAGTTCTAGTCGATTATGGGCACAACATGGCTTCTTTAATGACCAAAGTTATGTCCGTCGGGAGTATAATTGTGGCCCTTCCTGAGCCTATTATACATGTATCGCTACCTGCAATTGTTGTAAGGCTACGAGCATTCTTACTGATCGACTGAAAAATTCCATCTCTCTCAAGGTGGTATTCATTGTGCCGCTACCTGCTAAGCACACTTCCTCCATAGGGCGCTACATGCGTTCTAATATAATATACTTTATTAATATGTAGCAGAAATCCAGCAACACATAAAATAAAATACTTCAGATATTAGAACATAACTTGCTATCATAAATACGGGAAATATAAGTCTTGCAGGACTCATCATAAGAATTTAATGCTTTGCTCTTCTAGAGCTTACAACCATTATTCAAAGTTTCATTACAATCACAAAATGCAAGTGACTGTAAAAGGATCTAAGTGCAATGTGTGCACTAGATCGAATCAGCGAAGTATTCAGAAACTTCTGCCTCAATCTGCTACATGGCGATCTTCTCCTCTTGGGCAATTACGGCTATGGCCGCTGCTATGTCCAAAGGAGGTATGATAGGGTTGCTATTAGGTCGTCCACATCCATAAGTGCAACTAATGGGTGTGGATCTTCCATGCCTGCAATGGTGAGGTGTGCCTCATGCTATCCTTTGCCCCATTTCTTAGACTGTAAAACACCAATTACGTGCGACTCACGACCTTACCCTTCTTGCCCCTCTCCTTCGTGAGAGGCTTCATTACCTTGTAGCTACTAGTATTGGCTTCATGGCCATCATTGCTACTAGGTGGCTGTGAGATGTAGTTCTTCCTTAGAACATCATCTTGTGCTTTCGCACTTTCACTTGTGTCAATTAATGCGGCATACTTCTTGTAGCCATTTTAACAATAATTGCGTGCGGATTGCACCGCATTCGGGTGAAGGTAGAGAGGGTCTTGTCAATCTTCTGCTCATCCGTGATTACATTATCACAGAGTTGAAGACTGTACAAATTCTGGCCATGCTGGGCCAACCCTTTCGAACTTCTGGTTCGTGATGCCAGTCATTTTTCATATTCATGCAAAAAGTTCATAGGGTTACTGCTGGTAATTTACATAAAATGGTTGCAAAATTCTCATAATGCTCGTCGAACTTCCAGTTCGTGATTCCGTATTTTTCCATGCATTTTCATGATTTACTGCTATTTTCAGTGATTAAAAGCAATATTAATAATCACAAATAATCAAAACAGTAAATACAACAAATAAATTGCATAGAAATAATAATAACAAGGTGAAATATGCTTCAAATGCAAAAACCGATTCAAAATTTGAATTCAGAGACCTTTTATGTTTGGAATATGAATTTTCTACGACTCTGCAATTTTAGGGCTAAAACACAAAAATTTCAGTTCCGAGAAATTTTGCGTAATTTTCGATTTTATGGGGTTTGCAAATTGCCATTTTTCGCTTTTCTTTCTTTTTTTTCCCGTCGGTTATCTGGCGGCGGCATGGCTCCCTCCAAGGCTCATCTTGGCGGCGGCCTCTTTCATGGGAGCCGCGCGCTCTTCGGCCAGCGCGCGCATGTCGTTGTCTTGGGCGGGAGTGGTCCGGGCGGCCGTTCTAGGGCGGTGGTGGGTGCCGCATGGGCGGCGGACTCACCTGCCGCGAGGCGACGCTGGCTGGCCGCTCCATCCCCTCCCCTTTGCTCGTGATGTTGTTCGGCACGCGTCGCGTGGCGGTTGTTGGCGGTTCAAGCGGGGCAGCGTCGGCGGCGCGGCCGTTCGAAGGGCGGTGGCGGGGCGGCGGCCGGCACCGATCCCCTTTTTTCTTGTGATGTTTGTTTGTGATGTGGCTCGCCGCCGGCTTCGGCCGGGGATGGGTAGTGGCGCCGTGGCGAATTGACGGCGACGCACGAGCGTCCGTGGCGGCTTGCCGCGCCCATGCGGCGGTCTCGTGGCGACGCATGGTCGATCCGTCTTTCTTTGAGGTGGTCAAGGGCATTTTCAGTCTGCGCGTGCACCAACCTCCAGCAGCTCAGGCAGAGCATCCATGAGAATCTAATGGCTCGCTAGACCGAAGCTCGAGCAAGTGCCCACCCTACGGTGAGGGTTGGCTCCCCCTGCTTGTGAGCTGTGAGGCTGACAGCATCTGCATGACGGCACCGCGAGAACAACCAAAACGTGGGAATCAAATTGGGCCTAGTGTGGCCTCGTCTCGGCCTAAAAGTCAGGCCCAGCTGATGAATTTCAGACCTGGATTAAAATGGCCACCACACTATTTAGACCTGGCCTATAGTTAAATCCCGTTTCGAACTTCGTATACAAAGTTACAAACTGCTCCGCTTTCCAGGCGCGGCGAGAGCAATCGAGCCCAAACCCGCGCGAGCCCAAGATCATAAACCCGTCTCCGTCTTCTTATCCACACCATACCACGCCTCACCAATCCACCCCTCCGCTCCACTCCCCCTCACGCTGCGGATTGCTTGCTGCTGCGCCATGCCTCTCCACGCGGCCTCCCCCGCGGCGACGGCCTCCCCGCTGCGCGCCCTCTCCTCCGCCCGCCCCCCTGCATCGCCCAGGTCGGTTCCTCCTTCCTCCGTGCCTCCATTCTCGCCTGCGGCACGAAATCGAAGCGTTTGAAACCCGCGAGTCTTACTAGCGTACGGGTTGCTTTTATCCATTGTGTCGCGGCGTGCTGAGTACCGGAGACCTAAGACGGTTCACTGGTCCGGAATGCGTGATGCGGCCGTGGTTGTGAAATTGGCTTGCACTTGCTCCGCGTGTTAAATGCCGATGCTTCCATCGCTTTCTCCTGCCATGCCGCGATCTGGCAAGCAGTACTGTTACGTTGTTATGCACGTCGCGTGATATTATATGTAATCGTTCGGCTGTAGTGCACATAAATTGACAAACTAAGATTGGGTTGGATTTGAAACGGGAACAGGTTGAATTGTAGCTCATCTTTGCCATATAGGGCTATACTAAGGTTATAGCATTGTAATTGAACAATTTCGTGTTGTGCACTTGGATATTTGACTGAGAGGCAGATCAACCTGCATTTTACTTGTGTTTTCGAGTGGATATTATTACGGATGCAAATTCATTAGCATCCTTTTTTTTCTTTGAGCGAAAGGGCAGGAGCTCGGCCTAATGCATTAACAGTTCATTAGCATCCTATAAAACGCTCCAAAGTCCAAATTTTAGGATCTAGAAAATCATTGCACCCACTAACCTTTTTCCCAAAACGCTGGATCATTCAGAACTCAGAATTGATCAAGGCCATGAATCAGTTGATTTAGTGCATGAAATTAATTACTTGCAATTTTTTGTTTGTCATGGGAACCCAATGAGAGAGATTTAGCTGATGTGGTTATAGATGAGTCTAGAGAGGTTGCTACACTCTGGTATTTACATATTTTACTTACAAATGAATAATGTGGTAAGGGTTCATCAGGGAATGTTGTATTTCATAGGTTGTGGTTGTCTCTCAAAGCGTTTGCTGAGCTCCTCCACAATCATGAAACTTCATGCTGGAACAGTGGGCTTCTTTAGCATGCCTCTGGTTCTTCAACACTCGGACAGGAGGCGAGTGCTTGTAGATTTAAATATTTCTCCCACTTATTGACCTTCCAATTAATCTTAATTAACTTGTGATCAATATGTTATCAGAGCAGTTTTGAGTCATGCCACTATTGAAGAAATCGAGGCAGAAAAATCAGTCATTGAAGACCAAGCTGTAAGTACAATGCAGTTTGTGTTAAACTTGGTTAAGTTTTGTAGCTTGGGTGTTAACTAGCTGCAGATACATGTCTTCAGAAAGAAAGGATGGAGAAGGCAATTGAAACAGTCCAGAATAACTTCAATACTGTGAGGACAGGGCGCGCAAACCCGTCTATGCTTGACAGGATTGAGGTTTGAGGACCTAACCTTGTTCCTTCTTTTTCAGTTTTGTAAGGAACTGTTACATGATAACATGCCCTGGGTGTTTCTCTTTTCCACACGTGTAACATTTTTGTGTGGTTTCCTTCTTAACTGAAACTATGTCTGAGCTATTAGTTTTTACTGTTGGCTAACGGTGAAGCTGCAGATATGACTACCAATTTATTTCAGGTTGAGTACTATGGAACTCCAGTGAACTTGAAGAGTATTGCACAGATAAACACTCCAGATGCAACTTCTCTTCTTATTCAACCATATGACAAATCTTGGTAATCTGTTTATCATTCCCAGATCAGAGTTGGTATTGAATTTTTCATCCTATTGTGTTCACACTCATATGTTGTGCAGCCTCAAGCTCATTGAGAAAGCAATAGTTGCTGCAAATCTTGGGGTAACACCAAGCAATGATGGAGAAGTGATACGAGTCACTGTCCCACCATTGACATCTGATCGCAGAAAGGTCTGTCTTCGGAAGTTTATTTGTGTATTACATTTGCTACTTTTTATGCTGCCATATAAGAATCGTATGGTGGCACTTAGTAAATTATGGCTTGTTTCATGAAGCTGTCATGGTTATGGGAGCCGGACCAGTGAGTGAACCATCCAGCTGGCCTTAGTAAATTCTGGCTCGTTTCATGAAGCTGTGATAAACCAATAACGAGCCAATAAGCCAATAACCCTAGGTCCCATTTTACTTTACAAGATTGCCCCTGTGTATTCTATCGAGAAGCAAAAGCCACTCGGTTCGCTAATAGCGCCCGGTTTGGCGGTTTCGTGGAAAACCGCCTGGCCCGGCCCGGCCCGCCTGGTTTTTTCTGGTCCAATTGCTTGAACGGTCTTTGAAGCTAGCCTGACCGGTAAACCCATCAGTTCTGGTTTTCCGGTTCAACCGGTGGTCCGGTCCGGTTTCAGTAACTATGGAAGCTGCAGTTTCCAATTGCTCTTATTAATTTTGTAGGTGTGAAATTCCTCTCTGTGATCTGTACAGTGAGATTTCCTGACATCCAAAACATTTAGCATTAACTGCATAGCAGAGCTATTTTGCTTTTATAACAAAAACACGTGCCTTATGTTCAATCTAGTGAGAATAGTTTAACAATTTGCATCTAAAACCACATAGACACCGAATTAGTGTTTAAGAAAAATTTAACGAAAATAAAGCCAGTTTTCTTTATAAAACATAGCTTCTGAAACTTTATTAGACCTACTACCTAGTACCATAATGCGGTGAACATTTTGTCTTATCTCAAACAAAAAGAGTAGAAATTGCGTTGACACATGCTACATATTTCAAAGAGGACCCTTCAGATGGATTATCTGCTAGTTGTTGTGATGCTACTTAAGTGTACTTGGTTGAAATATGGGAGTCTGCTATAGCTTTGCAAACGTGTCCAATATTATGCCTAAAGGTTTTTGCATTGATAATGAAGTTCTTATCACCTAGTTGGCTAGTTACCACCTGAAATTTTGTTGTTGTTTTTTCCGGCAGGAATTGACAAAAAACGTAGCTAAATTAGCTGAAGAAGGCAAGGTATAGTGTAAAGTTTCACATACTCTCTGTTTTCGGCAGAAATATACTTTTTATATTTTCTACTGGGATTTTTTTCTCTAGTTCAATCTTCCTGCCTTCTATTTTCTTTTGCTCTTACAGTTATACTAGGAATTAGTATTGTGGTCAGATCAGCATTAATTCAGTAAGACTGGATGGATTTTATTTCTTAATATTTTTTGATACACTTAGTGACCATATATTTATTAATTACTTTTACAAGTCCATTTCTGTTGTGCTTGTGATGTACATTAGTTAGGAAGGAGCATAGTATGAACTGTAGCCGAAGATGCTTTCACGAAATCTGTTTGCCACACGCCCTTACTATGCGTACTACATGTAAACTTCTATAACTTATGTTGATTGGTCTAAGAAGTGTCCCTTTTCAAAATAAGTAAAGAGCATTTGGTGAGTGATCTATGGTCTGTTCTTAGGCTAGAATTTTTTTGATAGCTTTCTGAAGACTCTTTAGTGTGTACAAGAGGTGGATACTGCAGATTGTTGAGCTGCATATGAATTTTGCATGAAAGATCACGTATTCTTCTCCTTTGTGGATTGTAATGAAAACCATGAATGTGGTATTAATGACTGTTCTCTTACAGGTTGCTATAAGAAACATAAGAAGAGATGCAATCAAAGCTTATGATAAGCTGGAGAAGGTTCGCTCTCTCAGTTGGTACTACTTTGTGAGGGCTATTGTACCTTTACAATAAAATTTACTGCTTTCACTTGCTTACATAGGAAAAGAAACTTTCTGAAGATAATGTGAAGGATTTATCAGCTGATCTACAAGTGAGGATACTTTGCCTTTTCCTCCTATAGTTGTACTGAACTGAGGTTCCAATGATGTCCCTTCGAAAGCTCATCAATTAGATGCAGTGGACTAACATCTTGTACGAATTCTGCAGAAAGTTACAGACGAGTACATGAAAAAGATTGAAACCATCCAAAAGCAGAAGGAACAGGTACTTCGGTCCTTTCGTTGACCCTTCTTCAACTAAGATCTTCCTGCTTATGGTTCAATGTTACTCCTGCCCTAAGTAAACATAATTTTGGTTGATTGCACATCTAGAGTAAATGCATTCTCTTGACGCGGACACACTAACTAGTATGAAATTATTGTCCATCGATCGAGAACCACGGAAAACTGAATCAGATTTTTTTTTTCAGGAACTGGTGAAAATTTAGATCTCAGGTTGACCGTAAAACTGGTAAGTTGTATTCCTTCCTGTGAAGTATGAACCCTTGGCTGTGTTGAAGAAATTAACTTATTTGCAGCTAGCATGGTGAATTTTGGGGCTACAAGTTTTCTGAAGCCTTTTCGTCTTTTGATGGTTGGAACTTGGAACTGCGCTGGGATGCACTCTGGGCTTGGATTGTTGCTGAAACTGACGGAATTTCCTTTTTGTAATAGTAGTTAGGAATTCGCTGTCCAACTGTTACATTGTAAAAAAATTTCCTCGCCGCATGAATCGATATGTTTTGTGATGTAATCTAAATGTCTCAATTACTGGTGCTAATTAATTACTGTGAGGTACGCGAAACTCAATTCTACAAATTCTAGAACAGTCACCGGCATGTTGAACCCACTGTTAGCGTATCTCAGACATGTTATGTCACATGTTGACCCAGATCTGTCGATCTGTTCAGCTCGTAATTTCGTGAAAGAATCACTGCTGTGGTAAATAAGTAAATTGTCTCTGATTAGAGATACGACGGGGAACCGGCTATACCCAGTTGATTGAATCCCCCCATTCCGATCTCCGGTTCTCCACACACTGACGCAACGCATCGATGGTAGATCGACACGGTTTACGCCGACAACGACCAGCCTGCGATAATTACGGACGACGGACACTGATGCCGCTCCAGCGGAGGGTCCACCGGTTGGATTCCCAGGCCAGCGTGGCAGGAAGCGGGCCCACAGGATGGGCCCATCTTTGGGCAAGGTGGTCCCGGCATATGTCCCGTCTTGTATTCTCCACTAGTATTGGCGATGGTGACTTACTAGGCACATCTATTCCTAGCATAGACTGGTGAGCTCTCTATTCCGTTGTTGAGTAGGAGTACATGTGCCCATCAGTAATCATCCCAGACAATAGTAGCAGCGAGTTTTTTTTTTCTTCCGATTTAGTGCTCTTGCGACAGGTAATAGCGAATAAATTACAGTTTTGACATCCGCACATCCGCCACGCGGGCATCTGTTGGGCCGACACACCCTTACTGTATTATCACCGTACGGAGGGGCTTCCGCGAGACTAATTTGCGGTGGAGCTCGCTCCCGCACGATCACCTTGCAAAAACTGTATGCAAATTCTTTTTTTTATACAAAGTAACCGTGACCGTGCAAAAGCTACATGCAGATTCTTTTTTTTAATATATAAAGCAACATCAGTTGATACTTAAGGGCATTTAAGGGCTTAATGTTGATTTGATATTCCTAGATGAGGCTCGACGTGAATGTACTAACCAGCTTATCTCACGTTGGCCGAGGAGGTAGCTACCACACGGACCCTCTTCGGTAGCTACCACACGGACCCTCTTCTCCACATATCTGTCGTTCTGTCGTTGTTGTTCTCCGATTTAATACGTTCACTCAGCGGTACACGATATAACAAACATGGTACGTAGTAACCACAAATTTAATATGATTGAACTGATTAATTAATAATACATAATTATAAGTAATTTAATCATCACTAATTACACACGGCACAAATTACATGCAAGTGATCGATTATGCCAAACTAATTACCAGTAAACTAATTACAACACATTAATTACAACTAAATTAATTATGAGTAGTTAATTTCCACTCATTTAAATATGCCGACCTGATTACCACTTATTAATTACAACTACAATAATTACAACTAAATTTTCACTCATTTTCAACCACTATCTAATTCATACTTCAAATTATCATGCACTAATAAATTACTGATACAACACCTACGACTATATTATAAACAGTAAAAAATCTACGGCTACAATCGTAACGACTGCTCCGAACTCACTACGGTAATAATGATAAAAGCATCCGACAAGTTTCATTAATAGTGACTAGCTTATTAAGACTGATAAAAAATTACTATAACCGACTTACTACAACAATAATGACAAAGGCACGCGAAAAAAAATTACCCGCCCTTCGGAGGAAGCAATCAAAACTGCTACAATCGTAACGACTGCTCCGAACTGTAATTTTTTAATTATGTTACATTCTCATTAATTAATTATGTTATGTTCTTCAAAAAAAATTAACGAGAATGTAGCATAATTATTTTTTAGAATGTAACATAATAATTATTATTTAAAGATTAAAGTTCGAAGCAGTCGTTACATTTGTAGCGGTTTTAAATGCGTCCCCCGAAGGGCAGATAATTCTTTGTCGGAAGCCTCTGTCATTATTACCGTAGTAAGTCAGTCATAAAAAATTCTTTATCAGCCTTAGCAAGTCGTGATTAATACAACTTGTCGAATACCTTTGTCATTATTACCGTAGTAAGTTCGAAGCAGTCATTGCGCAGTAAGTTCGTAGTAAGTTCGAAGTAATTGTAGTCGTAGTTGAAAATGAGTGAAAATTAAATAGTTGTAATTAATTAATTGTAATTATTTTAATGATAAATAATAAATTGTAATTAGTGGTAATCATGCCGTAAATTAATTACTTGAAATTAATTTAGTGGTAATTAATTAGTCATAATTAGTTTATTAGCAATTAGTTTAGCATAATTGATCACTTACATGCAATTTATGCTGTGGATAGTTAGTGAAAATTAGATTATTTGTAATTATGTACTATTAATTAACCAGTTTAGTCATATTAAATCTATGGTTACTACCTACCATGTTTGTTATATCACGTATCGCAAAGTGAACGTACTAAATCAGGAATACATCAGTAACGAAGAGGCAGATGTGCGGAGGAGGGATGCCCGTACGGGAACCACCTACTCGACCACCGTGAGATAAGCTAATTAGTAAATTCATTCAAACTGGAATATCAAATCAACCATTAACCTTAAGACCATTAACCTTAAGTATGAACTGTTGTTGCTTTGTATAAAAAAAGAATATGCATACAACTTTTGCACAGCCACACTTGATTTGTATAAAAAAAGGAATTTGTATGCAATTTATGCACGGTGATCGTGCGGAAACGAGCTTCACCATACAGTGGTAGTGAGAACTCCTCCGCAAGGTGAGGATGCGGTAGAAGTGCGTGTCGGCTCGACAGTCGTCTGGGTGGTCGCTCGTGTGATGGCTATGCGGATGGAGCGTGAAAATTGCAATTTCTTCTCGAAGGGTGTTGTTCAATGTAATTACCGATAGCAACAGTGCAAATTGGGAAAAAGAAACAAACAAACTCAGTAGCAGCAGGAATTATGCAAGTCTTTTCTTCCATGAGTGTAACAGCCCCAAAATCTAGGGCCATTAAAACTCTTCACAACCGCCCAGGATGTGCAGTTGCGAAGTAAGCAATGTCACAAGTAAGCTTTCGATTACAACAAAATCAAGCATTTATTACATATGATTAAGGTTTATTAACCAATTTTGACACAGACACGGGCTTCCAAGCCCAAAGCTAATATAATACAAGATAAAGAAAAACACAACACATGCACGCTTGAGCACGATCGAGACCTAAAAACAGTAGTCACTGCCTTATAGGGGCCCACCAAAATCTTGCTAATTGGGGTTCTCAGCATTTTCCCAATCTTCTTCTATGGAGGGGTTGCATTTTTTTTTGCAAGAATGAGTACTACTACCGTACTCAACAAGCCACATGGAAAAACTAAATAATTACATGCAAGAAGTTCAATGGATGGTTAGGGTTTACCTTAACAGATATCTGTGGATGCATTTTGCAATTTAAAGCAGTTTAATTTTAAAACAGTAAAACAATAATAAATAATAACAGGGGTTTCTCAACAAATGCACAAACCAGATTCACATATCAAAAACTTTACTTATGCGTCATGTATTGGAATCACCTATGAACACAGCTTCATTAACCGGAAGCACGGCGTATTCGAATACCATTTGATATACTCTGCATAGTTGCTCAGCTTTACCCACAAGATACCTCATGCTCATACTGTCAGATCATAAACACGCAACATGTTAGCGTGCGATTGAGCTGAGATAACAAAACTTTTTCACTGCTCAACCTCTCTAGCCTCTACCCGATAGGTCCTTACTTCAAACAGCCACCAGGAGACTCCACCGGCTGCTGTTATGGATCTTTTACCCCGATGCTGATGAGACCATACCGTTATGAAGACCAGCGAGTGTCCCTACAGGCCCACTCCTGTCCCACTCTAGATGCTGTAGATATTCAATTGGAAGAGGAGTGTACTAGGCTAGGGAGTAATGACCACACATGTGGTTGAGCGATTTTCTGTGTCTGTTACTTTGGCACAAGATTCTTGTCCTTATTAGTCTCACAGCTGAAGCGATAGACCAACACCACCACGTGGTTGTCTATCCTCCGGGCCTCACATGCGACTCACTTTTTCCAACACAAGTCTATTGGGATGCCTAACTTCCTGAACACAACCCTCAACTTCAACCAAAACCATTGGCGAACCGCCAATACACTGTTTTGATTGATAACAATAATTTTGGTGACAAAGCTATTTCCGTAGATAATATTTTATATGGACTTGTCAAGGTGAATATGGTTTATAAGAAATCTTAACCTTGTCAAGGTGAATATGGCCTACAAGTGCTGAGTGGGTTTGTATGTGGGGTAATAGGAATAATGATCATGGCATTCCAAAGTATTATTTCAATATTTGAAGTAATTGGCACAAATAATAATAAAAGTAATATTAAATATATGAACTATTAAATATATGAACTGTAGGTTCAAAATGATCAAAGAATGTGGCTTGCATTCTTGCACAAAGTCTTGTAGATCCTGGTCTTGTCTGACATCTTCTGCAGTCTGGTTTTCAATATCGTGACTTAACGAGAAGCAAAATAATAAAATAAACCAAGTAAAATTCAACTCGATAAGGAATGAGCTGGGAACAACATGCAAGTAAAAACAAATGAAAAAGAAACACAAAGAAGGTGGTGTGAGAGGGTGAAAATTTATCTAAAGTTTAATTGGACTGAACGGAGTGAAGAAATAGATTTCTGGGCTCAAAACAGACAAAATGGATATAATATGTTGAATTAGGGTTTTGCGAATGAATAGTGATAGATAACAAATAGTGATATTTTACTATTTATAGATGAAAAAGTGGCAACAAATAGTACTATAATTATGTTTATGGTAACTGTTCATTATCATGAACAGTAAAATCAGATTTTCGAACGATTAGTGATTTTCGGATATAAACAGTAGATAAATTACTGTGCAGTGACCAGTAAATCTTTAAAATGAAATGAACAGTAAAAGGCCGAAACCTAATTTGGCCGGGCCGAATCAGCCCGTTTGGCCAGGCCAAACGGCCTAACCAGCCCGTGCTCGGGCTCGAGCCGAGCGTGGCCGAACGACTGGCGCTCGCCGAGCCGTGGCGATGGCCATTGCAGCGGTGGTGGTGGCCGGCGACGGCGAGGAAGGGCACTGTGAGCATCACCGAAATGAGGTGAACACATTTTGGGGGAGTTGTGAGAGCGGAGGGAGTGCGGGAATGGGGTGGCGACGGTGACCGAGAGGTGAGGCGGAGGAACACGGTGCCAACGAGCTCCGACGATGGAGGAGGTGGGGCGAGGTGGGGGAACGACTGTCGATGGCCAGGGGGTGCTACCGCCGAAGGTGGGAGGGAAGGGGAGGTAGGGAGACGACGAATTTATCGAAGCTTTGCTTCGGGCGGAGAGAGGAGGCGGCGGCGATTTCTTTGATAGTGGCTAGGAGAGGTGGGAGAGGAGATGAGGTGGTCGGGCTGGGGCGATTCGGCAGTGGAGGCGGGGGATTTGCGGTGAGAGACTTCAGAGGGAAGAGGTGGCGACGCGGGAGCGCCAGTGACCTTCTGCGCTGATGCGGGGAGAGAAGAAAGCGGGGAGGAGGAAAAAGAAGAAAGCGCCGAGAGGAGAAATTGTCTGCTGAAGGAGAAAGCGGATTTCTAAAAAGGAAAGCGGTTTTCGGCGATAATTTTTGAGAACGGAAAGAATTCAAATTTGAACAAAAGATTAATTTTTTTCAAATTTCAAAATTTTGAGCTGTTTCAATGAGCCTTTTCGTAAGGCTAGGATAATGATCGCTGATTAGGCAATGATACTAGTAACATCCTCTACTAGCAATGGAATCGAACGGATTTCGAGTATTCCGCCGTGATGTACCATGTACGTGCCTCCTCCGAGATAGGGTAAAATCAGGGCAATGCCTTGGGCACAAGTAAGTAACACAGCAAGATCGCGGAGAGGACCCACGAAAGAAGTGAAAAACAATGCAGGACTGTGACAACAGTCACAGAACCGCAGCGGTCGATAGAACCAGGCGTGCGATCAAGAAAGAAGTTTCTCGATCCTAAGTAGGATCGCTTGGCAGTGCCAGGGTAAGACTAGTAAGCAACCTAAACAACCAATCAAACGTCGGATTACAGAAACAAGAACTCAAATAGACTTGGAAGGGGGCAGATCGACCGGATCATCTTCATTCTTCGCGAGAGAATCAAATGATCGAGAGAAAAAAAGAAGACCAAGAATCACACCGGCAGGAGCGTAGATGGCTGGCTGGTCGCTCCCCACGATCAGCTTTGCTTCCATCTGCATTCTCCCAGCATGCAGCTTCCAAGGCAGGGGCAGACACCCACCAGACGCTTGAAGACGACGGCGAAGGCGAGAGAAAGAAACCACCGGAGTAGCCGTGGTGGTATTCCCTATCCTATCTCTCCGTCTTTTCAGTTTCAGAGAGCGCAGGCAGCACGGCGCCTTTATGGTTATTGTCCCTTCGGTTTGATTCGCCCCCGTTTGGCTCCTGCACACATCACCTTGTCGTGTACTGTTTGGAATATTGGACTTTGGGAGAGAAAGTGACAGGCCGGGGCCCATACGTTGTAGGGTCCAAGATACGCTGTCATTTCGGTTCTGGGCCCACCTATAAAGTACTTTCATCTGTTTAAAAATATGTAGGGTGTTTTAATATAGACATGGTCTCTAATAACTATTTTTTATCATAATTATTATATAATTATATTAGTAAAAATATATTATAAAAATATTATCATAAATAAATATAATGATACTAATTACTCGTGGCAGATATAGATATACATATATAGAGTTAAAATTAGATAAGATTGAGTGTACGCTTTCTTCTAAAACGTAGTAATCTCTGAAACGGATAGAGTACTGTACGTTCATCCAGTATTAATATTTTATTAAAAAAAATATATAAAAGACAAGGGCTAGTGTCAGTGCAAAAACGTGGGCCATACATGCATTGGTCCATACCAGGAGGACAGGCTTGCGGTGACCACCATGGAGCTGGGCGCAGAAGATCCCGTCCTACCCGGCGCCGCGACATCCGTCCAGTCGTCCACTAGAGGGCGGGGCCCACCAGGCCGACCGGAACGGGCGGGAGTAGCAGGGCCGCACGAACACGCCACCTGCGCGCGCGGTCGGGCCCACCGGAGCGGTGGGCCCGGAGGGGGCGCAAGATTGGACCGCCCGGGTCTGAAATAATAGCGCGCGGTGGGGCCTGCCCGCGTGGCTGTGTACCGTCGCGCTAAGATCTGGTGAGGTGAGGCGAGGCGAGATCGGGACCGTGCGCATCCTCCACGTACGCGCGCCTCTCGTTGGACGGCGTGGATTAGACGAGAGCTGCTAACGCCGAGATATTTAAGACAAGAGTACGTGCTGCCGCTGTGCCAATCTGGGTTGCTTGTTAGATAGACTTGTAAAAAACGCACGTGCTCGCTGGCTGGCATGCGCCCTGCAGCTTGCGCTTTCCGCTGTGAGAAAGCGCAGAATAGGAGCTGCACGGCTTTTGAGCCATCAGTGCAGGTAAAGGCGATGGATGTCGAACAGAGTAGCAGTAGCAGTAATCAATCGACCGATCACCGAGTAATACACAATCAACAGATTCAGTATACGGAGACATAACATGTAATCTTTTTAATTTATGGATCCGTCTCTTCGTGAGTACAATAAGATTCTATTTAAAAATTAAAACTCGATGGTTTTGGTACTATGTCCATCAACCATTTAGCAAATACCATATTATTCATATGTCTCAATAAAAACTTCACTAAAAACCCAGTAGGAAAAATAAATCAGAGAAAAGAGTACATTACATTCGCAAACTATATTGTATCGTTGTCTCGTTAAAAAACTTTATGTGGGAAATCTCCAGGAAAACCCATTAAGGGAAAAAGAGTACAATCTCTTTGTGTTAGACATAATGGTGCCTCGCTTTCCTACATACATGATAGTTGTAATCTATATATGTGTAACTCATATACTCTAATTTTAACAATCAAAGATAGCGTTATTTTCATCGCTTACATGGTATCAGAACGGTGCCGCTCTGAGCCACCGCCTCCACAGCTTCCGCCGCGCTGCCCCTGGGAGATGATCTCTCCCGGGGGCTACGCAACCCATAGTTTAACTCGTGTCACCGATCATCCGATCGGCTACCAATTAGAGTTTCCCCCGATCATCTTCAAATCGGGGTTTCTCTAAAAATTTCCGATCATAGATCGGTTTGCGTCGCCCTACCGACATGTCGATGTTCCCCTATTCCGGATTTCACCGCCTCGGCTTTGACCTCTCCGGCGCCTCCCTTCTTTCAATGACGTCGTGGCGTGACGCGGCGCTCATCGAGACGGTCCTCCCTCCACGGCCTTCCGAGCGCTCCATCTACCGTCGTCATCACGCCGGATCATCATCGCCGGACCGTCATCCGCGAGACTTTTGTCTTCACCGAATTTAGGTCCAGTCTGAATGTGGTTAGTTACAAGTCTGAGCCAAATACATTCAAGTGAGGCTTCATATAGTGTTATAATATCTAAGTATTTGGTAGAAATAGTTACCAAGGTCTACTTAGATGACCTCTAAGAGATGACTGCTGTTGGAATGAGATTTCAATATATTCCAATATATAACATGTACAGGGTTTACAATTATGCAAAGAATACTCTACACTATCTACATATCTAACACCCCCTCAAACTCATGGTGGATCAACAACAGTGAGTTTAGAAATGTAGAATCTATGCTAAACTCTAGTTTGTACATTGGTGAAGAATCTGCTAACTGAAACCCTGAAGTCACATATTGAAGATCAATAACTTGGTCTTGCATCTGCGGTCGTCTGTATGAGGCATCAACTCCAATGTGTTTGGTGAGCTCATGCTTCACAGGATCTCGAGCAATGCTAATCGCACCGGTACTATCTGATAAGAGATGAGTCGGTGCAGAAGCGGAAACACCGAAATCCTCAAGTAGACACTGAAGCTAGGTGATCTCAGCCAACAATGCCATGGCTCTCAACTCAACCTTAGCGCTCGAACAAAAACTACAGTCCGCTTCTTAGTCTTCTAGGCAATCAAGGAGCAACCAAGAAAACCACAATAGGCAGAAAGAGATTGGCGATCCGAATGATCGCTAGCCAGGTCGCATAAGAGTACACCTGAAATTGCAATGAACTGAAGTGAGGAAAGAAAAGACAACGAGTGATGGTCCTGCGAAGATATCGCAGCACACGAAGAAAATGAGTGTAGTGATGCTGAGTGGGAGTAGAGACAAACTGACTCAGGATGTAAACTAGGTGAGAGATGTTAGGGCGATGGATCCCAAGGTAGATGAGGCACCCGACAAGATGGCGGTGGTGAGTGGGAACCTCAAGAGGCTCACCATCGATAGGGCAAAGGTGAACACCAAGCTCCATCGGAGTATCCACTATGCGTTGATCAATGAGACAAGTACGAGTAAGGATATCCTGAATGTACATCTTCTGGGAGAGATAGTAGTCCTCGGGCATAGAAGTGATCTCTATATGAAGGAAGTAACGAAGAGGACCAAAATCGGACATCAAGAACTGCTCACTGAGACGCTCCTTCACAAAGACAGTGTATTGAAA
Source organism: Hsuehochloa calcarea (assembly GCA_036346395.1). Lineage (NCBI taxonomy): Eukaryota > Viridiplantae > Streptophyta > Magnoliopsida > Poales > Poaceae > Hsuehochloa > Hsuehochloa calcarea. The sequence goes on from CM070606.1 coordinate 35,400,927, forward strand.
GTCATCTCCAGTAATGATCATATCATCCACATAGACAAGGAGAAGTGTCCGACCCCGATAAGAGGTGTGGACGAAGTGGGCAGGGTCATGATCACTGGTGAAGAAAGCCAACAGTAGTGACAACAGAGGAGAAGCGGTCAAACCAACCACGAGGGGCTTGTTTGAGCCCATAGAGAGAGTGATGAAGGCGACTCACCATGTCATCATGGACAGAATACCTAGGGGGCGGCTGCATGTAGACCTCCTCACACAGCTCATTATTGAGAAAGGAATTCTTAATGTCCAACTAAGAGATGAGACACTGTCGAACACATACCACAGCAAGAAAAGTACGAACAATGGTCATGTGAGCAACAGGAGTGCAAGCCTCATCGTAGTCATAACCATGCTTCTGCTAAAAACCACGTGCCACAAGACGAGCCTTGTAGTGCTCAAGGGAACCATCCGAGCGGGTCTTGATCTTGTACACACACTTGCACGTGATGGGAGTGACACACGCAGGTAGGGGCACAAGATCTAAAGTGCCAATACGTTCCAAAGCAGCAATCTCATCAGATATCGCGAACTGCCAGTCAGGGTGAGCAGCAACCTCATGGTAGGTTGTAGGATCAGAAAGAGCAGCGGCTACAAAGCCGTAGCACTCAGGCGCCTAACAGTGTGACGACCACGAAGATCGTATGTAGGAGGAGAAGGCGGAGCGGGACCAAACAAAGATGGAAAAGGAGAACTAAGAATAAGCCCCAACAAAGACGAAGACTCAACAGAGGATAGAGTATGTCGAGGATGGCGATAGTAGTGTAAGGGACACTACTACAAAAACAGGCTATAGAAGACGCCTCATCACAGACGGTTCTCTTGGAACCGTCTGTGATAAAATAAACCGTCTGTGAAAAAATAATCACAGACGGTTCTTTTGGAACCGTCTGTGATATGAACCTATCATAGACAGTTCATGATACAAACCGTCTGTGAAGTATAACAGACAGTTTGGAGAAGAACCATCTGTGATAAGCATAACATCATAGACGGTTCTTGTTACAAACCGTCTGTGAAGTATCACTGACGGTTTTGAAGACAGTTTTGAAGAAGAACCATCTGTGATAAGCATATCATCACAGACGATTCTTGTTACAAACCGTCTGTGAAGTATCACAGACGGTTCTTCTTCAGAACCGTCTATGATACTTCATAGGCGGTTCGTACTGTGATACTTCACAGACGGTTTGTACTATGATAAGCATCTCATTACAGACGGTTCTTAATTCAAACCGTCTGTGATTTTATATTTTACCATGGCTTCGAATTTTATATTTTACCATGGCTCGTCGTCCTCTCCATGGAGTGCGCAAGAGCCATCGCATCGATTTGTCGCCATTGGTGACCTTCTTGCCGAATCGAGTTGCGTACTAGCTTCATGGCCTTCCTATGAGCCTTTCCCATCCCTCAATTGTAGTGGGTACACGTTGGAGTGTCATCATCACCATCGTCTTCTTCCTCGCCACCGGCAGCACGTCGCCCCACTGCCTCAGTCTCACCTCTCCTCCATCTTCCACACTGGTAAGTTCCCCATGTCCGATGGATGCCCATGCACCCCTTCCTTTCTCCACTCTTCTTCTTCGGTGAGCTCGCCACATTCTCCCTCCTCGCCGACTGCAGCGCGCCGCCGCGAATGCGCCCTTGAGCATTGTTCCGACTGATAGCACCACCTATCTCCTCCTCTCACCCCTTTCTATTTTCTTGCTGTCAGCTTGTCGTCGCCGGCGGGCCCTCCCTACCGTCGTGCACACCTCTCTCTCCCTCTCTCTCTTCATGTGTTTCTATATGTGACAGGTGGCCCTCACGTGCAATTTCTTGTGTCAACCAATAGGTCCATGGTTACAAGTCCTTTTTAAAAATCCTTTTTAAATCATAAATTTGTACCTAGCAAGCCCCACCTATCGGCATGAGTAGACCACTTCCATGTCAGCGCCACCTCGAATCAAAACTAAGGTGGAATAGCCTCACGGGTGTAAAATAGACTATATTGATAGTTGAAGAGTGTAAATTTTCGTAGTTGAGGGTTGAATTTTAAACAAACACGATACCCGAGGCGTAACGAACTTATTCCGCTCTAAAAACTAAAAACAAAACTTTGTATCCGGAGAGTCCAACCGAACTCAGACTATCCAATGGTTGGCGTATAGAGAGAAATCGGGTCCCGCACAAAGGACGCATACATACATAGATGACCGACTCCACCAGCCGCATCTCGTCACGCCACCCCCACATAATCCGAACAGCTCACGCCGCACAAACACAACGCTTCCCACCCCACCGCACAACGCCATGTCCCATTAACCACGACGCCATCACGCCAACCCGACGCGCACAACTCCCTCGCCGCCGTCATGCCCCCCGATGCGAAGCCTCGCATGCTCCTCCCCGTTCGCTCGCTCCTCTTGCTTCTCATCCCCTTCCTCTCCCTCCTCCTCTATGCCTACTCCTCCGGGCCTCCCGCTCCCCCCTCCAACGCCGTCACCGTCGTTCCGCTCTCCCCGTCCACGCCTCGCGCACATACTCATGTGCCGCGCCGCCTTCCGCTCCTACGGCGAATACGCCGCCACCAGCTCAACAAGACCCTCGACCCGCGCCTCTGGCGCGTCTGGGCCACCTGCGACTGGCACCGCAAGGTCGACGCCTTTGCGCCGCTCCGGGCCGACGGCCTCCTCTCCAACGCCTCCCGAGCGCTCTGCCTCAGCGCGCCCCTCGGCCAGGAGGTCGCCGCGCTCGGCCTCATCGGCATCAGGGACACCGTCGGCATCGACCTCGACCCAGCGGCGCCGCTTGTCGTCAAGGGCGACTTCCACGCGCAACCCTTCGGGGACGACACCTTCGACTTCGAGTTCTGCAACGTCTTCGACAACGCGCTCTACCCGGACCGCTTCGCCGTCGAGATCGAGCACACGCTGTATGGGAGGTTGTTCGAGTCCCGCTCGTTGTGCCCGAAGTTGCTACGCCGGCTTCAAAAGCCCTTTTGGCTAACAACAATAAGGCTAAAACCTCTTGTATAGTGGGCTTGGGAGAGAGGAGTATGATCGGATTTGCAATCTTGAGACTGCGCATGAGATTTGGAACACTCTCGAAACCTATCATGAGGGTTCGTCCCAAGTCAAGAAAGTACGCCAAACAGTCTATAAGTGTAAATATAACAAATTCGAGATGCGTCCTGAAGAGAGCGTCGATGATATTTTTAGTCGCTTTAATAAAGTGATTAATCAGATGAAAGCTGTTGGTATTGAATATCCTCAGTCTGAAAATGCCACCCACCTCTTAGCTGCAATCAACACCAAGGAGTGGGAGATAAATGTTACTGCCATTGAGGAGAATGTCAATCTTTCTTATCTAACTTTGGAGCTGCTCTATAGCAAGCTTAAGACTCATGAGATCAAGAGGATTGACCCTCCCAAGAAGGAAAATATGGTTTTGGTAGCAGACCCGCTCAAGAGAGTTTCTGATGGGTCTATTGAGTCTTGTTCTGGATTTTCGCTTGCTGGTTTATCTGCAATCTATGAAGAGGAGTTTGAGAGTCTTCCTGAGGCTGAGTTGGCTCTTATAGTCAAAAAGGTCACACGGGCCTTTGTCAGCTTGGCAGTATCAAATTTTGATTTGTTCCATTGAGGCTTCTTCCAAGCTGACTTTCCCTCCTTATGGATGCTCTTACCTTTCAGCTTGGGGCAATTTGCCCGGATATGATTTAGCTCACCACATTCATAGCAAGTCACGGGACCTCGATTTCTGTTTCTCATATTGTTGTAGGCCCGTGTGACCTTTTTGACTATGAGAGCCAACTCAGCCTCAGGAAGACTCTTAAACTCCTCTTCATGGATTGCAGATAAATCAGCAAGCGAAAATCCAGAAGAAGACTTAAAAGACCCATCAGAAGCTTTCTTGAGCGGGTCTGCTACCAAAGCCATGTTTTCCTTCTTGGGAGTATCAATCCTCTTGATCACATGAGTCTTAAGCTTACTATAGAGCAGCTCCAAAGTTAGATCAGAAAGATTGACATTCTCCTCAATGGCAGTAGCCTTTATCACCCACTCCTTGGTGTTGATTGCAGCCAAGAGGTGGGTGGCATTTTCAGACTGAGAATATTCAATACCAATAGCTTTCATATGATTAATCACTTTATTAAAGCGACTGAAAATGTCATCGATGCTCTCTCCAGGACGCATCTCGAATTTGTTATATTCACACTTATAGACTGTTTGGCGTACTTTCTTGACTTGGGACGAACCCTCGTGATAGGTTTCGAGAGTGTTCCAAATCTCATGCGCAGTCTCAAGATTGCAAATCCGATCATACTCCTGTCTCCCAAGCCCACCATACAAGAGGTTTTTAGCCTTATTGTTGTTTGCCAAAAGGGCTTCTGAAGCCGGCGTAGCAACTTTGGGCACAACGAGCGGGACTCGAACTACCTCCCATATAGCGTGTCCTTTGCTCTCAAGGAAGACTCACATGCGATTCTTCCAATAGGCATAGTCGTGCCCATCGAAAATATACGGCTTTGTGGAGTATGTATCCATCGCCAAGTTCAGTGACCGGTTAAGATCAAGATTGAACTAACCGGGCTCTGATACCACTTGTTGGACCGAAAAGGCGACTAGAGGGGGGGGGGGTAAATAGGAGTACACTCACTTTTTCACAAATAATTGATTCAATAAAACTTTACTCCATGAGCAACGAGTATATACCAGATTACCACTTTACCAGCCAACTTCAAAATATTAGTAGCTTAGCACTGTTCAGCTGCTTTTTTACAATGACCCAGTCGGCAGTTCGGCAGTCGGCACCAATGTCCAAAGTCCAACACTCAAGTCTCCAATATATCAGGCTAACAACACTCCATTCTTCAGCAGCAGCCAGCCAGCACCTCCCAGTCCAGCCTCAGCCCTCAGTCCCTCACTCTCCCTCAGCGCCTCAGCCCTCGCTCCGGCCAGGCCGGCCCAGCCCTTGACCCTCAGCGCCTCCGTTTGACCGCCTCCCTGACCCCGCTTGCCTCCGGCGATCCGCCTCCCCTCCGGGCTCCGGCCTCGAGCCTTCCAGCTCCCAGTCTCCGGTCCCAGATCCACCTCGGCGCCTCCGTCCTCCGGCTCCCCCAGTCCCCTGTCCCAGATCCACCTTGGCGCCTCCGTCCTCGGCTCCTCCGCTCTCTCCTTCACCCCGCCGCGGCTCTTCCAGCCGCTCTTGGTCCTTGCACTGCCTCGGCGAGTCGGCGGTCGGCCGTCGGCCAGATCACTTCTGCGGCTCCGCCTCCAGCTCCACCTCTTGAGCTCCCCTCGGCCTCCCACCCGGCTCCTCTCGTCGTCCTCTCCTTTGCGCGCAAGAAGCCGTCGCATCGATTGTCGCCATTGGTGACCTTCTTGCGAATCGAGTTGCGCGCTAGCTTCATGGCCTTCCATGAGCCTTTCCATCCCTCAATTGTAGAGGGTACGTTGGAGTGTCATCATCACCATCGTCTTCTTCTCGCCACTAGCGTGCGTCGCCCCTTCTTGCCTCAGTCTCACCTCTCCTCCATCTTCCACCTTTGTAAGTTCCCCATGTCAGATGGATGCCCATGCACCCTTCCTTTCTCCACTCTTCTTGGTGAGCTCGCCACATTCTCCCCTCCTCGCCCATTGCAGTGTACACTTGTAACAGCGCCCTTGAGCATTGTTCAGGCCCGATAGCACCACCTATCTCCTCCTCTCACCCCTTCCTATTTTCTTCTTTGTCGACTTGTGCGTCGCCCGTGGGCCCTCCCTACTAGTCGTGCACCCTCTCTCTCCTCTCTCTCTTCATGTGTTTCTATATGTGACAGGTGGCCCTCACGTGCAATTTCTTGTGTCAACCAATAGGTCCATGGTCACAAGTCCTTTTTAAAAATCCTTTTTAAATCATAAATTTGTACCTAGCAAGCCCCTTCTATCGGCATGAGTAGACCACTTCCATGTCGTATACCTCGAATCAAAACTAAGGTGGAATAGCCTCACGGTGTAAAATAGACTATATTGATAGTTGAAGAGTGTAAATTTTAGTAGTTGAGGTTGAATTTTAAACAAACCACGATACAGAGCGTAGCGAACTTATTAAGCTCTAAAAGCGAAAAACAAAACTTTGTATCGGAGAGTCCAGCAGAACTCGGACTATCCAAAGGTTTGGCGTATCAGAGAAATCGGTTCCGCACAAAGGGCGCATACATACATAGATGGCCGACTCCACGGTAGCATCTCATCACGCCACCCCATAATCCGAGCGGCTCACGCCGCACAAACACGCGCTTCCCGCCCGCGCGCCGCGCCATGTCCCATTAACCACGGCGCCATCACGCCAACGCGTAGCACAACTCCCTCGCCGCCGTCATGCCCCGAAGCCTCGCATCCTCCTCCCCGTCGCTCGCTCCTCTTGCTTCTCATCCCCTTCCTCTCCCTCCTCCTCCTCTGTGCTTACTCCTCAGAGCCTCCCTTTCCCCTCCTCCAGTCACCATCGTTCGCTCTCCCAGTCCGCCCTCGCACATACTCATGTCATGCGCGCCCCCTTCGCTCCTCGGCGAATCGTGCGCCACTGGCTCAACAAGACCCTCGACCCGCGCCTCTGGCACGTCTGGGCCACCTACGACTGGCACCGCAAGGTCGACACCTTCGCGGCGCTCCGGGCCGACGACCTCCTCTCCAACGCCTCCCGCGCACTCTGCCTCGGCGCGCCCCTCGGCCAGGAGGTCGCCACGCTCGGCCTCATCGGCGTCAGGGACGCCGTCGGCATCGACCTCGACCAGCGCCCGCTTGCCGTCAAGGCGACTTCCGCGCAACCCGCCGGGGGCGACACCTTCGACCGAGTTACGCAGCGTCTTCGACAGCGCGCTCTACAGGACCGCCATGCATCAAGATCAAGCACACTTTGTATGAGAGGTTGTTCGAGTCCGCTCGTTGTGCCCGAGAGTTGCTCTGCCGACTTCAAAAGCCATTTTGGCTAACAACAATAAGGCTAAAACCTCTTGTATGGTGGGCTTGGGAGGCGGAGTATGATCGGATTTACAATCTTGAGGCTGCATGAGATTTGGAACACTCTGAAACCTATCATGAGGTTCGTCCCAAGTCAGAAAATCGCCAAATAGTCTATAAGCGTGAATATAACAAATTCGAGATCGTCTGGAAGTATCGATGATATTTTTAGTCGCTTTAATAAAGTGATTAATCGGATGAAAATTATTGGTATTGAATATCCTCGATCAAAATGCCACCCACCTCTTGGGTGCAATCAACACCAGGAGTGGGAGATAAATATTCCTGCCATTGAGGAGAATGTCAATCTTTCTGATCTAACTTTGGAGCTGCTCTATAGCAAGCTTAAGATTCATGAGATCAAGAGGATTGATCCTCCCAAGAAGGAAAATATGGTTTTAGTAGTGAGACAGCTCAAGAGAGTTTACGATGGGTCTATTGAGTCTTCTTACGGATTTTAAACTTCTTTGGTTTATCTGCAATCCATGAAGAGGAGTTTGAGAGTCTTCTTGAGGCTGAGTTGGCTCTTATAGTCAAAAAGGTCACACGGGACTTTGTCAGTTTGGCAGTATCAAATCTTGATTTGTTCCATTGAGGCTTCTTCCAAGCTGACTTTCCCTCCTTATGGATGCTCTTACCTTTCAGCTTGGGGCAATTTGCCCGGATATGATTTAGCTCACCACATTTATAGCAAGTCACGGGACCTCCTCGATTTCTGTTTCTCATATTGTTGTAGGCCCGTGTGACCTTTTTGACTATGAGAGCCAACTCAGCCTCAGGAAGACTCTCAAACTCCTCTTCATGGATTGCGGATAAATCGACCAGCGAAAATCGAGAAGAAGACTTAAAAGACCCATCGAAGCTCTCTTGGCGGATGCGCTGCAAAGCCATATTTTCCTTCTTGGGAGGATCAATCCTCTTGATCTCATGAGTCTTAAGCTTACTATAGAGCAGCTCCAAAGTTAGATCAGAAGATTGACATTCTCCTCAATGGCAGTAGCCTTTATCTCCCACTCCTTGGTGTTGATTGCAGCCAAGAGGTGGGTGACATTTTCAGACTGAGAATATTCAATACCAACAGCTTTCATATGATTAATCGCTTTATTAAAGCGTGAAAATGTCATCGATGCTCTCGGGGCGCATCTCGAATTTGTTATATTCACACTTATAGGCTGTTTGGCGTACTTTCTTGACTTGGGGCGAACCTCATGATAGGTTTGAGAGTGTTCCAAATCTCATCTGTGATCTCAAGATTGCAAATCGATCATACTCTGTCTCCCAAGCCCACCATACAAGAGGTTTTAGCCTTATTGTTGTTTGCCAAAGGGCTTCAAGCCGGCGTAGCAACTTTGGGCTGTGCGGTACTCGAACTACCTCCCATATAGCGTGTCCTTCGCTCTCAAGGAAGTTTCACATGCGATTCTTTCAATAGGCATAGTCGTGCCCATCGAAAATATGCGGCTTTGTGGAGTATCTATCCATCGCCAAGTTTAGTGACCGGTTAAGATCAAGATTGAACTAGCAGGGCTCGATACTGCTTGTTGGACCGAAAAAGCGACTAGAGGGGTAAATAGGAGTATACTCACTTTTCACAAATAATTGATTCAATAAAACTTTACTCCATGAGCAGCAGTATATACAGTTACCACTTTACGACCAACTTCAAAATATTAGTAGCTTAGCATTCTTCAAATGCTTTTTACAATGACCAGTCGGCGATTCGCGATCGGCACCAATGTCCAAAGTCGAACACTCAAGTCTCCAATATATCAGGCTATCGGCCTCCGGTCTTGGCGGCGGCCGGCACCTCGATCCGGCCTCGGCCCTCGGTCCCTCGCTCTCCTCAGCGCCTGGCCCTCGCTCCGGCTTGGCCCGGCAGCCCAGCGCCCGGCCCTCAGCGTCTCCGTTTGGCGCCTCCCAGACCCCGCCGGCCTCGGCGATCCGCCTCCCCTCCGGGCTCCGGCCTCGAGCCTCCCAGCTCCCCGTCTCGGTCCCAGATCCACCTCGGCGCCTCCGTCCTCCGGCTCCCCATCCCCGATCCCTAGATCCACCTCGGCGCCTCCGTCCTCCGGCTCCTCCGGCTCTCCACCCTGACCATGGCTCTTCGCCCGCTCTTGGTCCTTGCCTCGGCGAGTCGGCGGTCGGCCCGGCGGCCAGATCGCTGCAGCGGCTCCGCCTCGGCTCCTGCCTCTTGAGCTCCCCTCCGGCCTCCCAGCCCGACTCCTCCCGGTCGTCACACGAGATCAACCTCCGGCCTCCCCGCCCGCTCGCGCCCGGCTCCACCGCCTCGGCAGCGCCCCCGGCGGCCTCCCTCCCTCCTTGGCTCTTTCGGCCGCAGCGACAGCGACGATCGGCCTCCGCCCTCCCGGCTCCCTCGGCTCGGCCACTCCGGTCTTGTGATGCGCCTCGGTGAAATTGCTCGATTGGAGGATGATTGAATGGGGATTGATTGAGGATGAATGAATGGGGATTTGGGAATTTTGGAACAGGGGAAATACTGGGACTACTGTGTAGACCGGTGGATGTGAGTTGGGCCTGGGCTTCGGCAGGGGTAAGGCCCATGAGAATTTGCTTTGTTGCTATTCTTTCTTTTCATTCTTGTTTGGGCGGTGGACTGAGTTCTTGCGGGTAGCCACAGAGTCGGCCGTTCTTGCCATGCCAGGGGGAAGTCGCTATGGGTGGAGGTGGACTTGACTGATGAAGACCACTCGATGGATTCGCCACTGAATACAATAGAAGCAGGATGAACATAAACGTACAAAGAGATCTTATATTTATTCATCTCTCCGTCTTTTATACGTAGTGGTCCTCGTATTTACCATCCACAGGAACGAAAGTCCTTCAGTCGATTGCAAGTAAAACCCTATTTTTGATGACAGATAGTACACACTACAGTACGTGACACGTGAGATAGCTGACTGATGAGAATATTCTAGTACCGAGCTGCTAGTGACATCGCCAACCAACAAGCACGAGAAGTGGCCAAGAACAGGGCTTATAGCCATGTAGGAGTAGGCTTGTGTAGATGGCTAAGTCTAAGGAGGTAGGCCACTCGCTCTCCTCTCCGATGACAACCAAAATGGCCACATGGAAAAGGGAAGGAAGGATGGAGATGCATGCACATCATCAAGACCTAGCCTCACGTTGACGCGACACCGCCATTTACCGAGGAGAAAGGGAGAAATGACCCGGAGGATCCCTCCTGATCGAGAGGGAAGGATAGATGCCAACAGAGGAGAGGGAGTATTTATAATGGTAGATTCGGGAGCAAGAGAAACAAAATTCTCGATTTGGCTTATATTTATTCATAGCCAACGTAGGCACGGACTAAAGAAATGCTAACTATTAGAATATTTAATAACAAATTATCATGTATCTCTATTAAATAATATATCATTTTTATTTAATCGTAAATATATTAAAACGAATAATCCCAAAACCATATACAAATATAGCAAAATGAAGAGAGTAATATTTTATTGCTTTACTTGCTTGGGTTACGATGGAGGAAGTGCTTCCTCTCGCAATGCATTCGTCTTGCTCGCGTTGTCGTTCGGTGGTTATATATTGGAGTTTTTGACAGAAACAACACGTTTTTAATCTGTATTTGCATAAATGATCACCACGAACATGTATTTGCAAATATAGCACTGTTGTCGACCGTGCGGTAATGGCTCCCGCGCCGCCATGCGTGGCGACACCTCGCCTTGTGCTTACCGCGATCGATCGTTTAGTAGCGCGCTAGCATAGCGCCTTTATGCGTCATACGGTGACCGTGCGACAACGGGTGGGGTGTTGCCACGTGGCCCAAACATTATGATTTTTTATGGCTCATTACACAGTGGACTTGATTGTGTAATGTTTTGCAGAAATTTCATATGTTATGAAATGGTTTAAAAAATTAAGGGTTTAGATCTTGAAAATTAGGGTTTTAGGTTTCATAAATGAGAGTTTCATGAATTTATGTGACTTGAAATGTATGAGGTTTAGTACCACATGAACCACTTTAGGTGCAGCAGGATTGCTATAGCAGTAGTGACAGAATTTGAACTCCTATAGTAGTACGAATCATACTACTATTATTTAGATTTTTGGTACCATACTATTTCTATTGCACCAAGTAGTACTAATCATACTACTATTATTGGCAATATGATTATTACCACTAAACTTCCATTAGCACAAAATTAATATAAACTAGCAAAGTAAGTAATTACCACTAAACTTACTAATTACGACTGATTAATTACTTCTAAACTAACTAATTACAACTGATTAAGTACCACTAAAAATATCAGTACTTAATTTTCACTTATTTAATATGTGGTAATGATGACTACTAAACTAATTACAACTAATTAATTATCACTAAACTAATTCATTACTAGCGAACTAACAAATTTTGACTAATTAATTACCTCTAAACTAACTAAATATGATCGATTAATTGCCACTAAAAAATTACCATTACTTCATTTCAATTTATTTAATATGCCGTAATAATGACTACTAAACTAATTACAACTAAATAATTATTACTAAACTAATTCATTACTAGTGAACTAATTAATTATAACTAATTAATCACCTCTAAACTAAGTAATTATAATTGATTACCTCTAAACTTCACACATTTCAAATCACATAAAATCGTGGAACCATAATTTCTGAAACCTAAAACCCTAATTTTTGATAACTAAACCCTTAATTTTAGAGACCTTTTCAAAATATATGAAATTCTAAAAAATATTACACAATCAAGTCCACTGTGTAAAGAGTTTTTAAAAAAATTCATAACGTTTGGACATCATTTTCTATATTAAAAATTCCTACCAACAGTATAGTTAAATGAACTTTTGAGAAAAATTACAAAAGAAGTACATTGTGTGAGGAGGCTCCACAAAAAATTTATAAGTTTTAGAGCATATTTGTTATATTTAAAAATTTCTATAAAAATAATGCATAAAGAATTTTTTTTAAAAAAAGCAAAAAAAAATATCACACTTTGCCACGTGGCAAAACCTCACCCGTTGCTTGACCGTGCGGCAACATGTGCTACAGTGGGTTGCTCGTCCGGCAACGGGCGAGGTGTTGTCACGTGGCAACGGGCTGGCTGGGGCAGCGACGTGGTTGCGCGGGAGCTGTTGCCATCACCGTGCGGCAACAGATGCTATATTTGTAAATACATGTTCGCGACGATCATTTTTGTAAATACAAGTTGAAACGCATCATATGTGCAAAAAATTCTACATATTGCAATCCAAGGTGATCCTCCGTTGCTCGGCTTCCTGGCTCGATCGACCGAGGTGGTTCCACAGGGCGTTTGTATCAGTTGTGCTGTTTGGTTAGCAGTGCTCCTCTCCTCTGCCGCGTTCCAATGTTCGTCACTTTGTTGCTCTCTTTCTACCATGTTCGGTCCCGGTTTTGTTCGCCGGTGTCTCGACTCCCAACACCAGAGGGATCCTTCAATATTTTTGCAATTAGCTCCTCCTCCTCTACAATACTGCGTATTCCACAACAACTCAATTCACTCGCCCGGATCATTTTTCTGCCACCATCAAAAGCAAGACACCAAAACCCTCTTTTAACATCACACCTACCTCCCCAGCACTCTCAGGCTCCCAGCCATTCAGGTGGCGATAGGCTGTATTACTGTACTGCTCCTAGCAGCTACGCCAAGTCTTCTTCCAACCCATTGATTAACTAGGGCAGATTCTCCCTCCGCTTTTCTTTCCTCCGCCCTTTTTATTTCGGGAAGGCAGGCGTTGAAGCCCATCACGGGCCCGTACGCTTGCCACTGGTGTGAATATTCTGCGTGCGTGTGAGCTGAAGCCTGAAGCCTGAAGTTCAGCAGCAGTAATAACTAGTACTGCAAGTTAGTGCTGCCTGGGGCCAGAAGGCAAAGGCAACAGTGAGCAGCGTCGCCAGAGCAGGGGAAAGGGTTGCCTCTTTGGGGCAGCCTGCGTGCCTTCCTTCCTTCCTTCCTTGCTGCGAGCTCGGGGAGAACAGTGACCATCGCTGGAAATGTAACCGGGTGGGCGCTGCTTGTCGGACCCATCATTGGAGAATCCAATGCGTACGATATGCTAGGGGGTCGTCCATGATGCTGTTCTTGGCGCAATCGGGAGTGATGGGATGCGGGGCCCTGGGTGGGGTGGGGTGGGGTGGGTCCCGTCTGAATCCACCGTGTCCTCGAGACAAAATGATAGTGGATCGGGATCCTCTCCGTTGCGGTAGAAATGGAAGGACGCTGAGTATTGTTACACTCACGCCACGTGTTTTCTTCCTCCGGTGATCGCCTGATAAAAAGTTGAAGCTGGGAGGATCAATGTTACTAGTACAGGTGTAGAACAACACATTGTTTTAGTAAGTATTAATGTAGCCGCTGTTTGATCGATCCAATGGCCGTGAAGATCGAACTAATGATTGGTTGGAGCAACGTGCATTCGTCGTTAGTCAGATTTTCCGTAAAGCGAATCAAGCGGCGTCATGACAATGCGCAGAGGACGCGGTGCCGGCGCGTGGGAATCAAACGAGCGGGAGGAACCGGCCGTATTCGTATTCAAGAAAATACAAATATAGTAAGTAAAATCTGTATTCGAATGAAAAATAAAAAAGGTTAGTATTAGTATTTGTATTTGTATCTGTATCTGTATTCAATGTTATTCGTATCCAGAAAAAACCCAGATAGTATCTGGAAAAACGAATACTATCCGGAAAAAACGAATACAAATACTATCCGTTTTTTCCTGGATACGAATACAAATACTATCTGTTTTTTCTCCGATATGAATACAAATACTATCCATTTTTCCCCAGCGCATTTCTGTTTCGACAGGGTCTTGATTCGGTGCCAAATTTATGGCTGATGGGTGTTGGTACTACTCATGTAGACAGTAGACTATAGACGTGTAGTCATGTTACATAATTTGTTTTACCGAGATTTGTCGCAAAAATGATAGGATATTCGTATTCGACCGAATTGAGTACATATTCGATTCGAATTCGTATTCGTTACAACATTTGATTTGTATTTGTATTCGTTTTAAAAATATAGATTCGTATTTGTATTCGAAACTATTCGATTCGTATTCGATCCGTTTCCATCCCTAGACGTGGGGAGTAGGGACAGGGGATTGTAGGATTTTGCAGGGTCGCGCGGCCGTTTCGGTGGTGAATGGTGGCGTCCGGGCGTGGGCACAGGAAGTGGTTGTCGTACCGGGAGATTTCATTTCACCAGCTAGCCGCGGGGCAACGGGCTCGCGTATTTTAATTTGTACGTGCGGCCCGAACGGGAAATCAAGCGGCGGCACGGGCGGGCGTTGGTTGGGTTTCAGCTCGCACGCGTCGGACTCACGAGTCTCAAGGTCGTGCCGGCGCGGAGGCCGCGAGGCGTGGTGGCGCTGAACGTACTGGTTGGGGAGTGGAAACCTCGACGGATTCTCTCGCCGCTTCGTTACTCCCGCGTGGTTGCGGGTCGCTAATATTTTTTAAAAATTTTATAAAAATAAATAATCAGTTTTAAAAATAGTAAAAATGGATTCCTGTCGCCGGTTCAATGGCGACAGGTACCCTGACTCTGTGCTGTCGCCAGTCCGACGTGCATGGCAGCTACACTCCTCTATGGCTTGTACGAGCTGAGCGCCTTTTGCTTCGCCTCGACGCCCACGCCAGGAAAAGCGGGTCGGCTTTGGTCTATTTTGTGTCAGCGACGGCAGGTGCGTCCGATACATGGGCTTCTATCGGACACACGAGCCGAAGTATTGTCCAATAGATTATTACCAAATTTGTTTGGTTGGACAAGAGAACGGTGATGGATATCATTATAGTGTTTGGTTTGTAGTTATTTTTATGCGAGACCCGACTAATGCAATACTAAAAACATAATCGCATCGTTCTAGGAGCACCAAGGATTCGCTGCTGCCAAGGAACACGAGGCGCGCCACCACCGTGGAAGCTCTTTCCAACAATGGAAGAGGGTGTCGAGGACGCCGGCATGGTACATGTGACGTCTCGTGTCATTACTCTAAGGGTAATCACACTTAGGATACAGATTACTATTCGTTTACCCAGTAGAACACCGCTCTGACGAATAGCAAGCCTTCTATCAGAGTTTCGCAGCAGAACAATAAGATAGAAACTGTATATTTTTATTACAACAGTAGCCACGCCAGTCTATGATCTTTACAGATAGTAAATTACAACTGATAAATGAGACTAAGTCCCCTTGCCGGGCAAGCTTTTCTGGTCGTCTACTCGTCCCACGCGTCGAACAAGCTGCCCATCTCGCCCTTGGTCCTCGCAGTCAGCGCCCTCGCCTCCTGCGGCCTCTTCGATACCTGCATGTCCTTCGTCCCACTTGGGATAATTTCCGGCCAGACTAGGATCTACAAAGGAGAATACTAACAAGGTTGTGTACAAAAGTACTCAGCAAACATTAATAGCAAAAGATGCACTGTATGACTTATCTCTGTTCATTATCATATTTTCTATACCATCTCTTTTATGAAAATAACAACTCGCGAAAACATTAAGTGGCAGATTTTAATACTGAAAATACTACTTGTCACTCGAATAGAGAAAAGACCCCTGGTGGTTCCCGTAGACTCCAATCCAGGAGACTGACATGAATTCATGATTTGCATAGCACTGCGCAGGTTTGTACCACTTTACCCATAGCTATTCTGAACTCTAAATGATCCAGGTCCCCATCATTTCCTTTGATGCGGGTTCGTGTTCAGAATACAGAATGTTTTCTAGGTTACATGATTAATTTCTCCGCCCATTACTTTCCGTCGGTGCTGACCTCGTCTCACACCGAGTTCTGGTAATGTTGGTTGAGGCAGCTTCTATCCTTCACTCAACACTCCACCTTAGCGCTATAGCACCTCGGATCCCCCACTTCCGGACTTCTACTATCGGTCCTGGGTTCCTCCATCACACTCACACATATTACTTACCTATTATGGAAAGTATGATCACGTAACAAGGTAGCATTTTCTGCCCGTCTAAACGGGAAAATAGTTAGCACCAAATTTACGGCCTCTGACCGAGTAAGAGTTTGGTTGGTCCTTATATTTTAACCATATGCAAAGGTCTCACTTCCTGCCCCATCTCTTCCCTGCCACGGGCCCTTTTACCAGCCATAATAGTACATCTTTTCTCATCTCTGTTCTCTTATCTTTATCATCATCTCATTATTCGATTTGAGTTTTGAATATAATTTTCATGCAGTACATATAAGATACAATAATATACGGTTTACATTTAACATAACTATATTAATGTTCAAGAGAATAGCTTGCCTTCATAATTGTAGAAAAGGTCCGCATCGACGAGTTTCTGTTCAGTTACACCGATCTGCTGGGGCTAGGGCTTGTGCTCTGGTTAGGCTTTGAATGGGGGGATGCACTCGGCTGGGGGATGTATTTGGCCGCCTCCCCGGTTGTGATCCCTAATGACCGTTATGCCCTTGTGCTAATCTTAATGGCTTTCTCAAGATATTTTTGGGCTATGGTCATTTTGGTCCATTGGCTAGCAATTTACTATACGAGGGATTCTCTGCAGTCGCGGCGAATCAGTATACATAGGTGTTAGATTGTAGAACGCCGAGTGTTGAACCCTACAGAAATAAGATGGCGCCGATTTACTCAGGTTAGTCTAAGTATTGTGGGTATCCAGGTGCCGACTAGTCTGGGTTAGCCTAGGTGACTTGAAACTCAAGATACCGGTTAACCTAGGTTGGTGTGGGTAGTCTCAAAACTCAGGGTGCCGGCTAATCTAAGTCGATCTGGGAACCACAATGATTTCTGTGGTACTCTGACGGCAATACACTTTATTCTAACTCTATTCTATGGATTTTGAACTGCTAATGATCTTGTGGTTGGCTGGTGAACTATAGAGTTCTGAATGATGTTTCGGGTTGGGTCGAGGAAGACGGTTTGACTGGACGGCGATGGACGGACAAGATTTCAAGGAAGGCTTCGGCGACATGCAATGCAAGTTTTTATTTTAATCTCTTTGTAATGTACTCAAAGTTGTAAAACATGATCTTCTCTGATATAATTAATTCTTGTGTTAATAATTTTTTATTTCCTGCTAATTAGCGATTAACGCTATTTCCTGCTAACTGGCGATTAGCGATGAAAATACTTTTTTTACCATTTATGGTTACCCCGCTCTCATTGCAATCTCCGTCTCCTGCCTTAGAGTCTCCTCGTCTCAAATTCCTCTAGTTTTCAAATCTCTTCATCTCCAAAAATCTATGTTTGATCTTTGATCATGGCGATTCTGGGTACTTTAATTCTTACTAAGAACAAGATTAAAGAATTGGAGAACCAAAGGTATCTCCTGGCTCGGTCGCTAATCAAATGGAGTCCTTGCGGTATTGAAGCGGCTCCAATTTCAGAAGAAGGTTGGATCATTCTTTTCGCTTCTTTTGTGAAATTAGGTTTCGCTTGTCGGAGTAAGTTCTTAGCAGACATCCTTGATTACTTTAAGATATAAATCTTCTAACTTGGACCAAACTATATTATAATTTTTTTGTGTCTTTTCGCATCTTTGCGAACCTTTCCTTAGCATTCCTCCATCATTCGTCTTTTCTGCCATTTTTATTAATTTACACGTAATAATAGAGGTCGGGGGTTTTGTGGTAGCACTTATTCCAAGATCCACGACCATATATCCAAGAAATATCCCCCTTTCCCTATTAAGGATACATGACAGGACTACAAGGAGTGGTTCTACTCAAAATTCATGGAGGTAGTCGCCTGAAGTTTACAGGAGGCCCTCCTTTGACTTGGTCTGCTCAGGACATGAAGAACGAGAAGACCTCTCTGAAGCTAACAGCAGAAGAGGGAAGACTGGTCAACGCAGTCATCTCACTAGTGATTGTCCGACTAACTGATCGGAAGATCATCCATGACTTCCTTCAACACAAGATCAACCCTTTGAAGAAAAGGACTCGCTATGCTTGGATGCTAAAAGGGGCTGATGACCCAACCAAGGATAGCTCTTGAGGTATGTTACTCTCCATGTTTATTTTTAAAGTAATATTTTGATTTTGTAGTATAAACATTTCTATATATTCTTTTTTACTTTTAGAACTACCGGAGGTGGTGGTCGAAGAGAGGACTTCAGTTATGTTGAATCTCTTTTGTCGACCTGTTTTCTAGCATAATTAGGGGCATCTGTAGAGTTTATAAATGAACGAATGCGGTATATATAACTTTAATCATAGTCTTGATTTTTTTCTCTTAAGACTGTAATTTATAAGCTTTCTGTTTCTCTTTAGATGCATCGCAGAAAGAGGGGTATCAACTAGTCCGGGTCTAGCAGCCAAACCCCGTTGGCAAAGAAGACCAAGACCACTACTGCAGAATCTACACTGGTCGTGGTCGAGAGATCAGTGACCATGGCAAGACCTGCTGCACCAGTTTTTGCGGGTACTCTGGTTGTTGCTAAGGAGACCAGCGCTACGACGACCAGTGTTGTGCCAATCGGTGTTGCACCATCGAGTAGCAAGGTTGCAGTCAGAGACGACCAGCACCCTCCCTGCTATCCGATCGAAACACATCCACGACCGGCCCCAGGCTCAAGTAAAGCTCGCGAAAGCTGCCAAGATTGTGACCCAGGTGCGCAAGAGAAAACAAAAGGTTATGATTTCAAAGCAATAATATAGTCATATTCTTTTATTACCATATGTTCATGGTGAGGGAGATGGGATTGAGGAGGAAGAAGCTCCCCTCATCTTGGTGAGAAAACTTTGGATTAACAGTCCTAGTGTTAACATCACCGATGTTGGTAGTGGTAAATTAGTTGCCACTAGCATCTTTTTTTTCGAAACCGAGATTGGTCTATGCCTTGAGTAATTATTTTTAACTTAAATCTCTTTTTTATTTGATATTTTGTAATATTTACTTAGATAAATGTCTTTGTCTACATCAGCTCTCTCCGACCACCTCTCATGTTCCAATTGTTGAAATTGAAGTATCCAGAGAGGAGTCGCTGCCTGCTCCTCTGTAGCTGAATTAGCGTAAATCAACTTGGAGGAGGCCGGTGTGGAGATGGGGGCGAGGTGCTCCCTGCTGGGAGCCTAGCGGCCTCAGTCGAGCTCCCGTGCTCGGCATTCGAAGAAGAAGTTGGCGTGGCCAGCCCTGTCATCACGGTCTCCCTCCGCATTGCCTCGTCGTATCTCATCGGGCCAAGCCTTGAGTAGACATCAGTGGTCAGTTGCCTGGGTTGCATTTCCACCCCATCCGGTACCCGTACAGTCCATAAGAAGTGGACGCTCGATGGGTACTTGTCCTCCGCGTCAGAGGGCGAGCCTGCATGCCCTCTGTCCGGAGAGCGAAAGTCGTGCAGTGAGAAATCTTCAAGAATACCCAAGTGGACGAGAACCTGGTGGCGAAGGCCCTCCCTGGAGACGCCAACTAGAGGGGATGGAAAATGCTCCTGATCTCCATCCTCCGGCTGGTCCATGAGAGAGAGAAGCGACACCTTCGGGATGACATTTGAGCCTCGAAGGCAGACCCAGACTGCCCAGATGGAAGCATTCCGGTCTCGCTCTCGAGAAAGCTCATCGACACGATCAAATTGACAGTCCCCCTCCCCCAGCCTGGCGCTTGGCCACCGAGGGCCGCCAATCGTGAAGGGGAATCCCTTCAAAACACATAAGAGCCTGGTACCTCCAGATGGCACAATGCACGTTGGCCTCAAGATCCCACTTATATAACCGCAAGTGGTATCCATCAAGGGAGGCCCCTGCCTGCCCTAGTGTGACAACGCGCTACCGCTGGGTCTAGAACTCCACTAGAAAATCGTCCTGGTGATAGTGAGAGACCAGAATGTATCTGGCGATAGCGGGCACACAGAATGGTTCGTGCAATCGGTGGTGGCAGCGCCCGGTGGCCTATCACCTTGGCGATAAGCGTACCACATGGACTTAGCATTTGTGATAATTTAGAAGCTGGCGACCAGTGTAACTTTCACAGTATATGTAGTACTAACAGGAAGCAAGTCCTAGATAAAGTCAGTCTAGTCAGATTTTGAGCGATGAGAACTGGCTTATAGAAAAAAAAAATCTCTACTAGAAGTTATCTAAAGACCAGACCAACAACCTTGTATATGTTAGGAGATTGATCGGTAGTCATGGAGACTAGCTGTAATCACATAGCATGGAGCAATATAGAATCACAACAAATAAATTGGAAGATAAAGCCATCAAAGAAGGAATGCAAAACATAAACTTTATTAATGAGATATAATAAGTTACACATAATACTTGCAAATATGTTCTATATTCCAAGCATTGGATATAACTCTCTCGTCCTCCATAGCAAGTCGAATAGAACCAGGTCGGGTGACAAAAACTACGGGAAAGGACCTTCCCATTTGGGAGAAAATGTATTCAAATTAGGCGGTTTTGAGTTCATCTACCTCCACCTGCTATCCGATCGAAACACATCCACGGCCGGCCCGAGGCTCAAGTAAAGCTCATGAAAATTTGCCAAGATTGTGACCAGTGCGCAAGAAAACAAAGGTTATGATTTCAAAGCAATAATATAGTCATATTCTTTTATTACCATATGTTCATGGTGAGGGAGATGGGATTGAGGAGGAAGAAGCTCCCCTCATCTTGGTGAGAAAACTTTGGATCAACAGTCCTAGTGTTAACATCACCGATGTTGGTAGTGGTAAATTAGTTGCCACTAGCATCTTTTTTTTTCAAAACCGAGATTGGTCTATGCCTTGAGTAATTATTTTAACTTAAATCTCTTTTTTATTTGATATTTTGTAATATTTACTTAGATAAATGTCTTTGTCTACATCAGCTCTCTCCGACCACCTCTCATGTTCCAATTGTTGAAATTGAAGTATCCAGAGAGGAGTCGCTGCCTGCTCCTCTGTAGCTGAATTAGCGTAAATCAACTTGGAGGAGGCCGGTGTGGAGATGGGGGCGAGGTGCTCCCTACTGGGAGCCTAGCGGCCTCAGTCGAGCTCCCGTGCTCGGCATTCGAAGAAGAAGTTGGCGTGGCCAGCCCTGTCATCACGGTCTCCCTCCGCATTGCCCCTGTCGTATCTCATCGGGCCAAGCCTTGAGTAGACATCAGTGGTCAGTTGCCTGGGTTGCATTTCCACCCCATCCGGTACCGTCTGATCCATAAGTGTGGGCCTTCGATGGGTACTTGTCCTCGCGTCGGGAGGCGAGCACGCATGCCTACTGTCAGGAGAAGCAATCGTCTGATGAAAATCTTCAAGAATACCCAAGTGGACGAGAACCTGGTGGCGAAGGCCCTCCCTGGAGACGCCAACTAGAGGGGATGGAAAATGCTCCCGATCTCCATCCTCCGGCTGGTCCATGAGAGAGAAGCGACACCTTCGGGATGACATCTGAGCCTCGAAGGCAGACCCAGACCGCCCAGATGGAAGCATTCCGGTCTCGCTCTTGAGAAAGCTCATCGACACGATCAAATTGACAGTCCCCCTCCCCCAGCCTGGCGCTTAGCCACCGAGGGCCGCCAATCGTGAAGGGGAATCCCTTCAAAACACATAAGAGCCTGGTACCTCCAGATGGCACAATGCACGTTGGCCTCAAGATCCCACTTATATAACCGCAAGTGGTATCCATCAAGGGAGGCCCCTGCCTGCCCTAGTATGACAACGCGCTACTGCTGGGTCTAGAACTCCACTAGAAAATCGTCCTGGTGATAGTGAGAGACCAGAATGTATCTGAGCGGTAACCGCAGGCACACCTGAATGGTTCGTGCAATCAGAGCTGGTGGCAACGCCCAGCGCTGGCCTATCACCTTGACGACTATCAAAAGGCTACAGAGCCTCTAGAGGTCGGCCTCCATGTCATGCGTGACCATGACAGCACAGAGACCCACCTCCGGCCTATTAAAGGCATGGTCCCGGGCAAGGTCTTCCATGACTCCTTTAGCTTGAAAAGAGGGGGGCTGGTGCTACGAGTGGTTGTTGTGGCAATTAAAGAAGCTGCTTCTTGCTAGGAGTGCACTTGGGGCAGTTGCGAGCAATATGGCCACCAATTCTACACCTAAGGCACTTTATGGGGTCTTGACATTGTGCAATGAGGTGGTCCTTTTCCAGGCAGTGAAAGCAGCGACCATCTAGCGCTTTAAAGCCAACTTCAGCTCGTGGTTCGACTTCCCAACCTCCATCCCGAGTCGCCTTGAATGAGGTTCCTTTCTCCGCCAATAACGCTGCTGAACAATTCTCCACTGATCCTACTTTGGCCAATGCGGAGATGAATTAAAATGATGAGCGTTGAGCTTGCCACACGGACTGGCTTTAATGCGGCCCAAGCTGTTTGAAACCCTAGAATTTACAGCATCCAACCACGTCTTTTTCCCCAGGTAGTTGCACCATTACTGCTATTCTTCCCGGCTGTATGAAAGCCATTTATTCCTCTCAGCCCTCCCTTACAAGCTGCTCCCTAGGGATTTGAGAGGGTGCGTTACTCCCCCCACCCACCACCACTGAGAGGGTGGTCACAGGGGCACCCGAGCTAGGTAACGTAACAAGCAACAAAACCAGAGGCCCTGCCCAATGGGATAGCAGTAAGATCTTAGGTGGATTTTGGCTGCAATTCTGGGTGATTGGTGAGGACAAGGGCGCCTCGAAAAGGGGCGAAGAGGGCGTCGCTGCCTGAAGCACTAACGCTATGCCCAGGCCTAGAGATCAGGCCAAATCTCCCAAGTCTCGCAGGAGATCCTGTCGACGATCAAATCGCCGATCTTATGAATATATGAATGAAAAGAGGAAAATGACGCATATCTTCTTGAAAGTTGTGAGACTACTCTTTATTGCTTTGAACTGACTATTACAATGAGTGTATATAACTTAGACTAAAGACTAATTCGGGAGTACAAGACTCTTTCGAGAGTGTCTCCCCAATGATCTTCAATGTTCCGGCCTCCTCAACTTCAGTCTGCATTCCTCCTTATGTAGTTGATGAAGGGTTGGCAGTTGTCTCTGGAGGAGGCGCTTGTTGAGAAAGCAGCGTCTGGTCGAAGAGAGGTGTCGATTGATAATGTATCAACTATTGTGCGATTATATGTCAATGAGTCATGCTAGCAGTACTCGATATCGTAGCGTCGCGTGGTATGGAATATATAGCACATGTTCCATTCGTCACCGCGTAAAGCATATATGCAGTCGTAGATCCGGACATCGAGTTCAAACTTTGTGAGCATTTGGTAGTCGGAGACTAGGTTTGGAACTATGTCAGGCAGTTGGGTACTATGTAACCTCTGGAATTCTTACGACCAGTGAGGTCGTTAGCATTAGGGTTTACGACCATGAAGACGTATGGTCTCCATATACTAAATAATAAATTGAGGTTTTAATCCTCGTCAGATCCTGCACTCTCCCTGCCCTGTTGCTACTAGAGTTGATGGGGGCGACAGATCTAACTCTGAGCCTGGAGACTTGAGAAGATCTCCCAGATCTAGCAGTATGCCTAGGTGGCGCGCCAGGCTAGGATTGTCATCTCCCAACACCCCGTAATCTAGCTCTTCCTCCTGTAGATCACCAGCTTCGAGGAGAGGTGGTGTCACCATTCGACTAGGCGCCCAGAAGGTGGCTGAGGCTAGGAGCTCAGAGGATGGCTAGGACCAGGGAGGGGGCGGGGGATGGGGGATAGCTACGCGAGCGAGCACTTGAGTGTGGTCTGTGGCCGCCGGTGCCAAGGAGGCACCGGCGATTGACTGGTGGCGAGGGAGGCTAGGTCGCTAGGGAGGCACCGCCAGGAAGAGTTCCTGCTCGTTCAATTTTGGAATGCGAAAAATAATGAATGTTATTAAATGAATGAATATTTTTGTCTTGTAAATCATTGAGCTTGCTCTTGTTTTTTATGTATATAACTAGCCCCCAACTGTGATGTGTTTCACCAGTGACACGGTAAACGTACCACATGGACTTAGCATTTGTGATAATTTAGAAGCTGGCGACCAGTGTAACTTTCACAGTATATGTAGTACTAACAGGAAGCAAGTCCTAGATAAAGTCAGTCTAGTCAGATTTTGAGCGATGAGAACTGGCTTATAGAAAAAAAAAATCTCTACTAGAAGTTATCTAAAGACCAGACCAACAACCTTGTATATGTTAGGAGATTGATCGGTAGTCATGGAGACTAGCTGTAATCACATAGCATGGAGCAATATAGAATCACAACAAATAAATTGGAAGATAAAGCCATCAAAGAAGGAATGCAAAACATAAACTTTATTAATGAGATATAATAAGTTACACATAATACTTGCAAATATGTTCTATATTCCAAGCATTGGATATAACTCTCTCGTCCTCCATAGCAAGTCGAATAGAACCAGGTCGGGTGACAAAAACTACGCGAAAGGACCTTCCCATTTGGGAGAAAATGTATTCAAATTAGACTGGTTTTGAGTTCATCTTAGGACCAAAGTCCCCATGTTAAGTGTATACGGCTGAACTCTTTTATTGTAGTACCGACACAACCCTTGTAGATAGGCTGTGACCTGATAAGTGCTCGATCCCGTTTTTCTTATAGAAGGTTGACATCATCTCTACACTACTCGCCTTGATTAACATTATCATGGAGATTGATTCATGTAGAACCTAAACGAATTTCAATAGATAATACCGCTTCTGCTCCGTAGACCAGTTGAAACGGTATTTCACCTATAGCTCAACTAGTCATAGTATATAGGGCCCAAAGAATTGAGTAGAGGTCGTCTACCCAAGCCCCCTTGCATAATTTGAGCCTATTAAAGACTCTTTTCTTCAAGCCTTGCATGATTTGACTGTTTGCATGTTCAACTGCTACATTGCTTTGTGGATGAGCAACATAAGTGAAAATGTTTGTGCCTATTTCATTATAATAATCTAGAAATAATCACTAACAAATTATGATCCATTATCAGTAATAAGACCAGTGGGTACACCAAAATGTGTCACCACATTTTTCATAAAGTTTTTTTTGGCTACTAATGCAAATATTGTAGTAACGGGTTCATCTTCAATCCATTTAGTGAATGTATCGATGGCCACAAATAAGAATATGTACCCATTAGTTGCCCTAGGTAAAGGTACATGTATATCAATTCCCCATGTCGAAAATGACCATGACAATGGAATTATTTGCAATTAATTTGCAAGTTGGAGTACTTGTCAAACATGAACTTAACATTGCTCACAAGTCTTTACAAGATGTATTGTGTCTTGTAGTGCTGTGGGCCAATAAAAACCTTATAAAAAAATTCCAACCAGCGTTCTATATATGAAGCATGTGCTCCACATAAACTCTCTTGTATTTCATGAAGTAATGTTCTCCTAAAAAATACATCTTATTAGAACACCATATGCTCTTTTTGTATAGGTCGTTGTCGACCAATTTTTACACCATGTGCACCTTGTTGATGGGAGCTTCTTCCTGTGAGGGTGATGATACAACATTTAAATATCTTACTGTCATCCTCGAGGCGACCTAGGGCGTAGTTGGCAGACGCTGTTTGCCACTCGCATTGATGGTAGGCCTCCTGGATGTCCTTGGTGCACTGTCGTGGTACTGACGATATGCCTCCTTCATTGTCTTCCATTTGGCGGCAAGTAGTTGACTACGTTGCTCGTGAGCCAAACGTTCGGCCTACTCTCGGGCCTCACGCTGTTCACATGTCACTCGTTGCTCATCGGTCTTGCAGGCATTGACAACTACACATTCACAAAACTTAGGGCCGATAGTGGGTGAGAACGTCTCATCCTCGTCAGAGGAGGGGTAGTAATTGAGACCTCGGAGTAGATAGAGTAAATGTTCTAGAGATGATTCCTCCAGAACCTCAATACAGTCTCGTCATCGAGATCATCATGAACTGCCACGGTACTGACATCGTGGTGACTTGTCTCTCTAGTTGAGACAAGTCAGAATATAGCCGCCCTCGAAGTTGCTTGAAGGTGTAAATGACATCCTCATTGCCTCACTCCCAATAGGTTACGTTGAAGGCGACAAAGATTATCCCTCGGGGACGTACTCGAGGTAGAAGTCATATTTGTATGCCTCCTCAGGGAGGTGGTCCTCATACGTGAGGTGGACGTAATCGGCAAGATCGAACAAGTTCTCCTGGTCTATTGGTGAGGACGCAAGAACATCACAACGATGATCTTCGAGTTGATGGCACCCCCCCTTCTAGTGTCAACATCACATGGGGTACCCTATTGAGCTTATCCAAGAAAATGGTATAAGAGCACAATCTAAATAAAGTCTCTTTATTGTTATGGACACAATGAATGTATGTATAAGAATACAACGGGGACGTTACAAGATTAATCGAATGATCGTATGAAGTTGTTTGATAATGAACTTGAATCTGAATGATCACATGTTCCTCTTACAGAATACGTGGGCTATCCCTTGTATAGCTATTGAAGTGGTGGTAGTTAATGCCGCTAAAGGCGTCTCTAATCTTTATGCACATTCCTCCGTTGAGTCTTGAACTATGACGTCTTTTAGCCAACTGTCGAAAGTTGCCAGATATACCAATAACCTCTCTCACGTTAGTCACATGGGAAACAGGCATACAACTAGTTTGGCCATAATAAAATGGATTAGACTTCCTTTAGGTACTAGTTGTAGGTTTATAACCGTTATAGAATGAGCCTCTGATGTGTTGGCCTACTTTGACAAAAAAAAGGTTGACCTAATCAAGAATCCTCGTCAAAAACTTCCTTAGTTCAGTAGTAGCAACTCAGAGGTGGTTTCTAAAGAATGGTCATGCATTTTTTTGGCTAAAAGACATTCCAATTTTAAAGAGTTGTGTCGGTGTTTTAGAACCAAACTTACATGATGATTGTTTGATTCAAGAGGTCTCCAAGACTCAAATTACGCAGAGAGAATGATATAGGGATTTTATACAGGTTCGGGACTTCTCCAGAGAGAATAACAACCCTACACCTGTATGATTATATTGAGTATGCTGGTTAAAGATCAAGAGAAAGACTGAAATGCAATGTCTTACGCTCCTGATTGTCTCTTTCTTTCTTTTCCTCTACCGCCATATGGTGATTCCTCCTTTTATAGCGTACTCGAAGTGGGCGATAATTTCTCCATCCCAAAGGGTGTATCAATGCTTCAGATAATGACACAGTTACCAGATATTACTGTTAGAGAAGTAACATTCCCACGTCGCCAGACAGTTGTCACCAGGACAGAGAGATTAATCATGCAGTTATTTTGGAGAATAATTGTGTATACTAACTGTTTAGATGTCCTAATCAATTGAGCTTACTTGTCTGTAAGCTCGGTCGATTATAGGGTGGTCGTAACTGAGGTGATCATAGAAGAACCTACGATCATGTGCTAGTCGTAGAATAACTTACGACTATGGGGTGGTCGTAGCTGACCTGGTCGTAGAAGGAATTACGACCATGAGGTGATCGTAGAAGAACTTACGATCATAAGGTAGTCATAGAAGATCTTACAACTCCAGCTTCTCCCTTATGAACATTAAGGGGTATACTCAAGAACTATATAATGGCGTCATTATCCATAATAAGGATTACATATAAATAATTAAATGTGGATTTCTAGCTCCTTGTCATCTAGCCCCCCAGCTTCAAGTGAAAATACCTACTTGGGAAAGGAGCAGTAGAGGATCTTACGACCAGAAGATGGTCGTAGAACAGTGGTCGAAGCAAAGACTTTTCGACTAGTATTTTATTTGACCAGTAATAGACTTGGTCAAGAAGTTTGCAAGTATCCGTACGACTACAAGGTGATCGTAGAAAATCTTACGGCTACAAAGTGGTCGTAGTATGGTAATCGAAAGTAAATCCTTTCCGACTGGTATTTCATTTGACCAGAAAAAGACTTGGTGAAGAAGGTAATTTCGCTTTGAGATGTATAGACAGACTCGGATTTCTCGAACAGACAAATTTGATAATCTGAATCGACTCTCATAGACACATGCATTGGGCGGTTCAGAAGAGGTGGTGGCTTTCACACAAGTGCGAGGTTATAAAACTTACCATGGATGCGATTGTAGGGTTCTTACTTTTCCCAATCACTCTAACTGTTCATCAAGCTTTCGCATTCTCCGCCACCAACCAAATCATACGCCTCCAAGCCTCCTCCCCTTGAGAAAGATGGCCAGAGCTGCTTCCCAGTGGGCCCAATCGGAGATAGACGCGACCAAGATGAAAGCTTTGCTCGCCACCGAGAAGATCCCAAAGGAGTTCGTGAAGTGGATTGAGGCTTCTAAGCAACATTAACCGTCGGGGAAGATTGGGCAGATCTCTGTCTTCCAGGCGCACTGTGAGTGTGGCCTTCGATTGCCTGTTCGCCCTTTCCTCACGCTCATACTCGAACACTTTGGGGTGGAATTGGTGAACCATGTTCCCAATTCCATCACAATGTTAGGTGTGTTCGTATACTTGTGTGAGGCCTACCTAGGGATTTCGTCCGACTTGGAGTTGTTCCAGTATTTTTGCGGGATGACTCGGTTGGCGGGAGTCGCCGATGGTATGGCGAAGCTCCTGACGAAATCGAATGAGTACATTCAGATGTTCACCCGGTCGTCATGGCCGGGATGGAAGAAGATGTTGTTATACTGGGAGACGACTAGTGAAGCTGACCTCTCTTTACTTTGATCTGTGCGTGAGAAGATTTCTTCCTGGGATTCGACTCCCAAGGATCTTGGCCGGATCGCCCCCTACATTTAAGCCATCAAGGACTTCAGGGCTTGCTCGTAGGGCACTTTGCATGATTATTGCGAAATAGTACTTTCTGAGAGAAAGCGAAGGCGGTGGCATTGAAGCACTCAAATGCAAAGCCCCCAAGATCAAGGTACCCTTTTACTACGATAATAAGATTTTCGTAGTTTCTGCCTCCTGTGGCTTTGTCAAGCAACAATTATAGGAGAACTCGAAGAGTTTTATATCTTTGTGAAGAAATTCTTGCACACCGTGATGTCGTAGTCGAGGCGGTCTTGCCGTGATGTGGTCGAGAAAGGTCTCGCCCATACGGAGAGCCAGGAGGTTCAAGGAGCGGTAGTGCTCGCTCAACACCCACAACCAGATGTGGTCGTGGTTGAGAAGAAGTCGAAGAAATCTTCTTTAGGGAAGGTTTCTTCCAGATTCAGGGTCAAATCTGGCACACAAAGGTATGTAAAAAGACAAAAGTGTAATAACAACATTTACCTTTTGTTTTTTTTCCATTTGACGCGTTTGCCTTTTTGTGATATTAGCTCGACTCCTCCAGCCCTCAAGGATGTTCCTGTCAAGGAATCCACTGTTATTTCTCTAGCAGTTGGAGGAATGATAGTGGTGGTGGTGAAAGAATTAGATCCAGTTCGAGTGATGGAAGAGGTCGTTGGCGGAAAACAGCTGTGACCATAGGAGTGGTCGTAGAGGCTGACCAAGGTTTCTTCCAGATTATTTCTACTAATCAAGATTTTTGCAAAGAGTTTGGTGATATGATGTCTAGGGAGTTTGAGATGTCAATGATAGGAGAACTCAGTTTCTTTCTTGGACTTCAAATCAAACAACTCAATGATGGGGTCTTCATAAGTCAATCCAAGTATGTAAAGGATTTACTCAAAGATTTGGCATGGATGGCGCAAAGCCCATCAAGACTCCATGGCTACAAATGGACATCTTGATCTAAGCGAAGGAGGTAAATCTGTTGATTTGAAACTTTATAGGTCTATGATTGGTAGTTTGCTTTATCTTACCGCATCTAGGCCCGATATTATGTTTAAGCGTTTGCATGTGTGCACGTTTTCAATCGGCTCCAAAAGATTGTCATTTAATGGCCGTCAAAAGAATATTAAGATATTTAAAGCATTCCTCAAGTGTTGGCCTTTGGTATCAAAAGGTGCTAAATTTGATCGATTGGATATTGGATTCGGATTATGCGGGTTGTAAAGTGGATAGAAAAAGCACCTCGAGGAGTTGTCAATTTTAGGTAGATCCTTAGTGTCTTGGTCTTCCAAGAAACAAAACTCATTGCCCTTTCCACTTGAAGCCGAATATGTTTACGGGTGGTTGTTGTGCACAATTGCTTTGGATGAGGCAAACTTTGATGGACTATGGAATAACATTTGACAAAATGCCTCTTTTGTGTGATAATGATAGTGCAGTGAAAATAGCCAACAACCACATCAACACTCAAGAACCAAGCATATAGATATCCGTCATCATTTCCTTAGAGATCATGTGTGCAAGGAGATATTGAAATTAGCCACATTTGCGGAAAATCAATTAGCAGATATCTTTACCAAACCTTTAGATGAAGGCATACGCCTATTGAGAAATGAGTTGAATGTCATTGACTATTCAAATGTCGCTTGAACTCTTGTCACATGCACTTTGGGTCTTAGTTGCATTTTTGTCTATTTTAAGATACTTTTACTCAAATTTTACGCTCAAAATGTGATATTTTAGTAAAAACATTACTTTGTCATATAGACATTAGTCTTTTTATTGCATAATAATCTGAATGATACTTGGTTGAGTGCAAAAACTAAGGATTATTTGCAAAATCTTCAAATTCAACTTCCTCTTCCACGAAGTGTCGGGATAATGTCGGAACTTAGGCCTTCGGTAGCGGAACTTCGATCTTGGAACTTTCATTGTTGTGTGCGGAACTTCGTTTCTCGGCTCTTTCGAGCGTCGGGATAATCGGAACTTCCGGCCCTTGGTAGCGGAACTTCGCTATCGGAACTTCATTGTTATTCTGCGGAACTTCGCTTCCGATGAGTTGAGAAACATTTATTACTGCGGTCGCTCCGTTTCCTTAACTCTCTCCGACATGGCGCCTCTGTCCGAGCTCTCCTCTTCTCTCTTTCTTTCTCCACGAAACCGGTGATCCTTCCTCGTTTTTCTTCAATCTCGTCCAATCAAGCTTTGCTTCCCAAGGTTCAATCTCTCTCTCTCTTAAGGTATTTCCAATTCCCTTCTTGGATTTGCATCCTTATGAACCCTAGGTCAATTTTTAGGAAAAATCAAATGTTGTTGAAATCATGGTTGATTCTTGGGAAAATAGATTTATTGGTATCATATGATGTATATGCATCGAATCCATGGATTCAATCCATCCAAATCTTGAAAAATCCAAAATTCCTATTGACCTAAAATCGGCTCGGGATAATCGAACTTCCGCTAGTTGAAAGCGCGGAACTTCCGCCAGTGATGTTCGGAGTGCAACTTGAGAGCTTCGGTTGTCTGACAAGCAAAAATCCCATTTTCATTTGATTCAATCTTTGACACTTCATCCATTGTTGTTCTTGAAGATGCAGGGATGAAGATGTCGATCCCAAAGCATTATTCGGATCTTTGGCGCATCTTCTTCAAGAAATGAGGAAGAATCGATAATTCGGGATCGAGAAGAAAGTGGATCGGGAGAAGAATCGAATATGAATCGATGAGGAACTAGGAGAGCAGGAAGAGATTGAAATTGATCTTAAAGGACTTACGATGACGACTACACTATTCTTAGGGATAAAGATCAATACTCACTTCCGAAGCGTGATGACCCTCGTTTTCATACCAAATTTCAAAGGCAAGTTTATGATCTCTTTTATGGACCAAACAAACCATTCGCGATCACAAGTACATCAATTGGTCCTACCTCAATGGACTTGTGAGATATGAGGGTACATCTGAGCTCTTCGGTATTGAGATTCACAACCTTGTGCAATAAAGTGCAACTATAGTGATGAGATCATCAGTCAATTCTATGCCACAGTATGCATTCCTCTGATTTTTCTTACCTCACTTGGATGGCGAACAGGTGAGACATTCACTGCTCAAAGCGTGGGTTTGAACATGCATTGGATGTCAGTCGGCGGATATGAGAAAATTTATGATGGCACAGTTCTCCCTCTTTACGCTTGGAATGAATTTTATGACACCACTCAAAGATTTGTCCACTGGTAAGATCACGAGGACTTCTTCATATTCCCGGCTTGGTAAATAGGATCATTAACCATACCATATTACCAAAGGCGGGAATTATGATGCAATTAGAGGCATGTTTGGAATATATTGGAATGCATCATGCATGGAAGGAAGTTTGATGTTGTGGATGTTATCATAAGAGATAGCGAGGAACAAAGAATGATCGAGTCAAGCGGATAAACTTTGCACCTTACATTATGGCTTTGATCATTAAACAAGCTGATTATAATGGAGCTTTACCTTGACACACAAAGCCTATAAACCAAGAAGGTCCTCCAATCCACCAATCTTAGGCGTGCTCCAGTGAAGTACTGAAAGTTGCACCTCCTGCTCTTCTTCTTTGCTCCTCCACAAGGTATAGCCACTATGGATCGATTTATGCCACCTTGTTGGAGATGAAGGCATCCCGAGGATACCTTCGAGCGATGACCACCTCTAGGCGGATGCGTTTGAGCGGCGACCTCTTCCGGACTTAGCGCCTACTCGGCCCGGCCTTGGCGCTTTCGGCCAGTTAATGACAGTTTCCTCCACAGTTCATTTTGGGCCGTCGCTTTCGCTCTCCTCACTGGAGGTCCTCTGTTGATCTTCCTGCTCCTCGTTGATCCTCACTAAGATCCTCTGCGGAGTGACCCTTTGGCCCTTGATGACAAAGGGGAGAGAAGAGTGTGTGTTAGTGAGAGAGAGCTAGTCTTATCTATTATGATATTGTAGCATATTGTGTCTTTTTGACTATGGCTTGTAATGAACTTGATGCTTATGACAACTTGATGCTTATCATAATGTCTTGTGGTATTTTATATTTTGTTGTACTTGGATCTTTGATTAAAATACTTGTGTGAGGCCTACCTAGGGATTTCGTCCGACTTGGAGTTGTTCCAGTATTTTTGCGGGATGACTCGGTTGGCGGGAGTCGCCGGTAGCTGTAGACTGAAGCTCCACGACGGGAAATCGAATGAGTACATTCAGATGTTCACCCGGTCGTCATGGCCGGGATGGAAGAAGATGTTGTTATACTGGGAGACGACTAGTGAAGACAGCCTCTCTTTCGCCTGAAACGCCGCTGAGAAGATTTCTTCCTGAGATTCGACTCCCAAGGATCTTGGCCAGATCGCCCCCTACATTCAAGCCATCAAGGACTTCAAGGACTGCTCCGACCGGGCACTTTGCATGATTCGCTGCAGAAATGACTGCTACAGAGAAGGCGAAGGCGGCTGAAGCGACTGAAGCACTCAAATGCAAACCCCCCAAGATCAAGGTACCCTTTTACTACAATAATAAAATTTTTGTAGTTTCTGCCTCCTGTGGCTTTGTCAAGCAACAATTAAAGGAGAACTCGAAGAGTTTTATATCTTTTGTGAAGGAAACTGCTGCACCAGCAGCGTCTGTGGTCGAGGGCAGTGCTGCCCGTGATGTGGTCGAGAAAGGTCTCGCCCATCCGGAGAGCCAGGAGGCTCAAGGAGCAGTAGTGCTTGCTCAACACCCACAACCAGATGTGGTCGTGGTTGAGAAGAAGTCGAAGAAATCTTCTTTAGGGAAGGTTTCTTCCAGATTCAGGGTCAAATCTGGCACACAAAGGTATGTAAAAAGACAAAAGTGTAATAACAACATTTACCTTTTGTTTTTTTTTCCATTTGACGCGTTTGCCTTTTTGTGATATTAGCTTGACTTCTCCAGCCCTCAAGGATGTTCCTGTCAAGAAATCCACTGTTATTTCTCCAGCAGTTGGAGGAATGACAGTGGTGGTGGTCGAAGGGTCGTCCACCGTTCGAGTGATGGAAGAGGTCGTTGCTGCCGAAGCAACTGTGACCATAGGAGTGGTCGTAGAGGCTGAGACAAAAACAGCACATGATGCAGCGGAGGCATCAGGTCAAGGCAAATGAGTCGTTGGGCCACCGCGCCAGGAAGGAAGTCGCCGTAGATGTTCCTCCCGGTACCTAAGGAGCTGTCATCACCGAATCAGAAAAAGAATATGCTAACTTCTTTTCTGAATTCTTCGGCCCGGCTTCCATCGTAGGGTCTTCTGCTTTCAAGTCTCGTACCTGAGTTCCACACCCCAAGGATATTCCTGATAGGGGGAATGTTTTCAATGATGAGCGTCTCAAAAAAGTGTGGTGGAACCGAGTTCAAGAGCTTGATGAACTAAAGGACCACGCACATGTACTCTCCATGTTTGCTCGAACGAGCGTCAACGTAAGTGCTTGTTACCAACATGTATATATGCGGCTTTTCTCACCTCTCATTGTTCTTCTTTATGCAAAGAGCTCTAGAGAAAATTGTTAGTGTTGCGGAGTTCAACAGGCAACTTGTTCAGCTACGACAGGAGAAGACGAAACTCTGTGATCAGTCAGCGAGATGGTAAGTCACTATTACTCATAGTCATTTATGTTTCGACTACTTTCATAGTGCTTATGGGGATTGTCGTAGAAGAACTTACGACCAGAAAAATTTCATAGAAAAACTTACGACTAGATACTGGTCGTAGGAGAACTTACGACCAGTGGATTGTCATAGAAAAACTTACAACTACGTGCTGGTCGTAGAAGAACTTACGATCAGGGAAATATCATAGAAAAACTTACGATTAGAGGATTGTCGTAGAAAAACTTACGACTAGGTACCGGTCGTAGAAAAACGTACAACCGTTTATCCTATGCTCATGTCTACTCTTTTTCTCTGTAGATTTAAGAGTGACGAAAAGCCGTTGGCCGATTCGCTCGACTACGAGATGGTAGAGACGAAAAAGCTAAGGGGGGGGGGGGAAAGAGGCTCTTCTGAATAAGCTTCAGGAGGCAAACTCAACAACTCAAAAGTCGCAGGGATAAATAAACGGTAAGTGCTGAACTTAAGACCACTTATAACCTTCTTTTCTTTTTCAAACCCTCATTCCTTTACAGAAAAAGAGGTCAAAATGGGGAAGCTCGAAACTGAGGTCAAGGACAAGACCATGGTTGTTCACGAGATTTCACGTATCGCCAAAGAAAAAGGTCAAGAGGGTAAGTCTTGGGAGGAGTGCTATGCAAAAAGCACTGCCTCTCATGACGATGAAGTCAAGAAGTTGGATTCTCGACTGGCAGGTAAACAGTATTTTCCTACGACAAGTTTTGTTTTCCTTTATGGCTCACTTTATGCAACTTATCTTATTCTTTTCAGAGTAAGCAGTCGAAATAAAACAACTCCGTGAGGCTTCGACTTGTAATGAGGAGGAGATGGAGTCGATGAGGATCAACCTTCAGGACAATATTTCTCTCCTTAACATTGTACTCAATGGGCTACATGCTGAGGAGGTCACTCCTCGTGGAGACATGATAATTGCTCATATGAGTACCATTGGAAAACAAGTCGGGACTTTGCAAGAGTTGGTAACCACTCTGAGGACCAACTAAGATGATTCGATAAAAGAGGCGGTCGAAGGCGGAATAAGTTTTGTTCGACAAAATTTAAAGCTCATCACCCAACTTTAGTCTGCAGCAAGTCAAAACCGACTTCGACTGCTCTGAAGCATAAGCAGAGCGATTGATGGAAAATATGCAGTTGATCAGCAAGGAAGTCACGGAGGAGATGCAGATATGATCTCCTTCGTCAAAGTAGTTTGTAATAGGAACCTACAAAGACAAGTTTGTTGATATATATGATTCTTTCTTCTTCCTAAAAAATCATCTTACCGAGTAGTTAGTAACTCATAAGATAATGAATGAAAAAAGAGATCAAGAATTGAAGTCATATTAATAACTTTATCCTAGCCCCCGACTATTTACTTAATTTTTTTGGACAAACTAAGTAAATAGTGTTAAAAGGGTTTTCTGGAAGAAAAAAAGTAAGGTTTGGCTAACCTATAGTCTGTAATTCGATTATCATGCACTGGTGGTAAGAGTAGTAATGAGTCGACGTTGGGAAGTTTCTTCTGGTGGGTAGGACCACGTGCAAAAAGGAAAGGCTTCGACTAGGTGATGTCACCGTCTCCGACTAAATTAATCAAATCAAGAGTGGCCACTTGAGCTAGACAAACGTTTGGAGTTCCTTTAGAATTCATTCGACCTTTTCGAGTGCACTCAATAGGTTTGCCCTGGTAGCAAGAGTTAGAAACAGGGCGACGCTGGGAAGTTCCTTCTAGTTGGCAGGACCACGTGCAGAAATGAAACACTTCGACTAGGTGTTGTGTCTTTCTCCGACCAGTTAGAACCAACCGAGTTTGCCAAGTGTAGTCGAACAAATTACCAAAGTGTACTCTGCTTAGAGTATTTTTCAAAATAAATGAAGAAATAAACTAGGATACTAAGAGTTGGCTTGAAAATATTTTAACCATTTTTGTTGAACCCGAGCTCTGTGTGTTGGCAGCAAAAGTGAGGAATGAGTCGACACTAGGAAGTTCCTTCTAGCAGGCAGGACCACGTGCAGAAAGAAAAGGCTCCGGCTAGGTGATGTTCCTATCATTTCGGCTAGTGTAAAGAAGTGCTGGGTACTGGACGTAGAAAAACTTACGACCATTAGATAGTCGAAAATTATCTAAGCACTACTCAAAGTAAGACAATAAAGATAGAAAGAACATGATACTTTATCATTGTGGTGATTGGTTACACATAAAATTTGTGTAATTGATCGATGTTCCAAGAGTTCGAGGGAATCCGTCCGTCTTCCATTGATAGTCGTACCGAACCTAGTCGCGTAACTTCGACCATTGTGTAAGCAACTTCCCACTTGGGGGGGGGGAAGCTTGTACCGATTAGACTGTGATTGAATTTTCTTCAATACCATGTCACAAACAGCAAGGCTGCGAGGTTAGACCATACGATCGTAGTATTTGTACTTGCTGGTAGACTGATGAACGGATTAAGGCTTGATTTCTCTTTTTTTTCTTGTAGGTTAATTGATGTCATCTACTTGAAGTTGTTCTGGGTAGAGTCGTTGAAAGTTTCGACTCGTGTCGACCTGATCTTTAGTTCTGGTGGAAGTATGGCTTCGGAACCGAAAACTAGAAAAAAGGTGTTTCACCTGTGGCCCGACTAGCAATCGTACGAATTACCCATAATTGCCCGACTAGAGAAGAAAACAGAACCGCAGGCGGCAGCTAGGGTTTTGGCCGCCGCCGCGGCTGTGCCGGGAGAGGACTTGGGCGACGGGGGGAGGAGGGAGCCGGTACCAGAGAAAGACTTGGGTCGAGGGAGTAGGCCAATTCCCGAGCTAGCGCGGGGTAAAGGGAGGAGGAGGGCGACGGCCGCGGGCAGAGGAGGAGAGAGGTGGAGGAGGGCGTTGTCGGGTACAGGAGGGGAGAGGTGGAGGCGGTCGGTCGCGAGCAGAGGAGGAGGAAGGTGGAGAGGTCGGCCGCGTGCGAGATCTAGATCTGGATCTAGGCCAGGGTGGCACCAGGGAGGAGGGTGCCGAGGGAGGAGGAGGCCGGTGGAGGCGCCGAGGGAGGAGGAGCGGGCGCTGGGGAGGAGGGAGGGTGGTGGCGCCCGGGCTAGAGGAGGATATGTGCGGGAGGGAGGAGCGGGCGTCGGTGAGGGAGGAAGGAGCATGTGATGGGGGGAGGCAGGGTGTGCTGCAGAGCTAGCGAGGGAGGAGAAAGGGCGCATGAGGGAGGAGCATGCGAGGGTGGAGGGAGTCGAGCGGGCGTGCGGGCGTGGTGCGGGGAGGGGGGTTTATGGAGTGGTATTCGGCGAGTAATTACCCTTGAATTTCGGAGGTATTGTCAGAATAGAGACTACGGGAAGTCATAGAGGCTCCCTACGAGCGGTTTTCCCCGTTCAGTTTTTCGGGTCGAAAAGCCGAATCTATCAAATAGTGCCTTAGTACGACGAGCCGTACAAAGGAAAGAAAAGGTCTTCTTTTATGTTACCGATAGTTAGATGTACGTCAACATTAACAGAATCAGTAACTTGCAGTGAACAGCTTCGCTTGTTACGTCATGACAGGGAGAGGCACACGGAATTTACTAGTACTAATGGATGGAGATACAGCAAACGTGCCTCTCACAATCAGAGGCAATTTGCATAATGACAGGGACCACCGGGCGTGTGCATCTATAGGATTGCGGAGAAAGATATGTCAAGACCCAACCTCCTGTTGATGTGTGCTGGAAAGCTCATGGAGCAGAAGCTACCGGTGTTAAAAAAATCCAGCACGCAATTAATCACATGTCACCAACTGGATCAGTGGATCTCCGTGTCCACTTGGGACAAGAAGCGTCAACACCAATCTTGCGCCTAAGAAAGTGAAGCCCCTGGTGTTTCTTCTTCCAGATACTTCTCAACCTGCACGTTGAACGGTGATCAGTCCAGACACGTGTACTCTCCTAGAGCTTTAATGGAGTCTCCATCCATCTATCAGCACGCGTCCATCCACATAAGTTAAACAAATGGTACTAGACTCCACACCGCACTTTCGGATGGGCATTGCAGAGCCATCACACAAACCAGAATTTGCATTCTTAAATTATCACTTCATTCATTTCTTTCTCCAAGGCTAATTACAACACACCCAAAAGGAAGGTCATGCCATGCTATGCCACCTCGCAATCATGGACCATTACTTGGAATATTTTTCTCCACCAGTTGTTGCTAAAACAATCCAAGCAGAATATTGACAAATATAATGGAAAGAGGAAGGAACACCACTGCATCACAAAGTTACCTTATCCTGCATTCTAATTAAATTTCCCTTCAGTTAAGAGAACAACAAAAAGAACAAAGCTAAAGAGAGCAGTTGGGGCAAGGGAAGGGAAGAAAAGAGAGAGACCAGCCTTTTGACATCCATGCATAAAACTGCTAAAAAGAGATTCTATGCACCTCCAGCTTTCAACCATGAGAGGATAACCTACTACACAAAAGTATCACTCCCATCAACCATTCCAAAATACTTTAGCAACGCTCCTGCATGGATGGAATGGGCGCATCATCCTCTTCGACAACAGGCCTGCTCTTCGCAGCCGCAGCTGTAGTTGCAATTGCTTCTTCCGCGCCCAAGAGGTGTAGGTGTAGCTGCCTTTCATGTTTCTCCAGAATTAGAGTTACCTAGCCGACTCAGATTAGCATTCCAACGTTCAGACATCCAGATCGACTATTTACCTGATAAACACAATAGTTTATGTTAGGTGAAAGAACTGAGCTGTATGCTACATGGAACAGACTCTTCTGCTCCTATAATGAAGGAGAAAGGTAAGAACGAAAGATAAGTCCATTACCAGCTGTAGGCTTCTGATCACTTGAAGGTTTTACGGGCATCGGCACTGCCCCAAAGGTCAATTGGGTTGCTGACATGTGAGGCACCCCACTCGCAGGTTGAGCTGCTGCTGCAAGATGCATAAATCCAACAGATGGAGGATGGGGAGCCTTCATGTTATTGCTGCCGGTCTTCCCTGCATCAGGTGGCATCACAGCTGTGGGAATTGACATGGAACCAGAGCAGAGGGAGAGCATCGCAGACGAACCCGACACGGCACTCTGCTGGTGGGGCAGCTGCTGCTGCGTCTTGTCAGCCGAACGCTTTTGGTAGAGGCTGGCAGCAGCTCCAGCATTTACATGTGGAGGAGCTTGTGGTGTGTACGCATTGATGAAGAAGTGGCTTTGTGGGAACGGCTGCTGTTTCAACGACGGCATATGTGACTGCTGCTTACTGCTCGAATTAGTAGTAGGAGCCACATTCGGCTGCTGACCAAGGATTGATGGCATAGGCATACTGCTGTAGTGATTTGTGGGAGTCAACTTGCATCCGGAAGTCGAAGCAGTGTTCTTAGCTGACTGTTGTCGAGGTGACGGCAATTGGCCAGCAGGCTGAACACCCTTCGCACTTCCAGAAGCAGGTGGACTGCCACCAGTACTTTTGGAGACTGAATTGGATGGCGAACCGGAAGCAACAGGAGCATTTGAAGATCGAGATAGATCCCCCGCGCCTCCAGTAGAAAGATTAGTAACAGAAG
Organism: Hsuehochloa calcarea; assembly: GCA_036346395.1. Lineage (NCBI taxonomy): Eukaryota > Viridiplantae > Streptophyta > Magnoliopsida > Poales > Poaceae > Hsuehochloa > Hsuehochloa calcarea. Next base: position 35,440,803 of record CM070606.1, read on the forward strand.
CCCCATCTTTGATGAACTCATGCTTAACAAACTTTGTGATTGGTGATTAGGGGTAGAGTGAGCCAGCAGAGGAGCTTTTGCTTGTTGCTGATGGACACCACTGTTCTTCATCATAATCAAATTAGAGGGTTGTGATGCAGCAGGGACAGCTGCAGCAGCAGATGGAGCTGTCACTCTCACTGATGATGCCTTCAATTGAGGTGATTGACCAGGAACCCCCCCTTGGGCAGCACTTGATGGATACATTATACTCTGCGTGTTCGCCACATTAAGACGGTCCGAGTATCCACCTGTATTACTCGGTGCAGCAGACCTAGGGCGAGAGCTCAGATGGTGATGCTGAATCAACTGCTGCTGCTGCTGCTGCTGCTGCTGGTGCTTCTGAAGCTGAAACAAATGGTGGTGGTGGTGCTGCTGCTGAGGAATGGTGGTGGGTGTGGATGGGGCTGCAGCTGACGTAGCTGCTGGACTAGAAGCACTTGCAGATTTGCTACCTGTACCAAAGGCATTTGGAGATTCTAACCCAATAAGGCTCAAGGTGCGGGACGAGCTCTCGTTTGTGCTGCCACTAAGGAAAGGAGGCATATAAGACTTGTTTTCTGGCCTGGAGAAGGAAAGTGAATGCTGCTGTGAATCACCAGGGTACTTTGCAGATGCTGATTTCTTTCTCTCATGGTCTCCAGCACTTGGCGTAGAAGAAGAATCCGCAGCTGTAGATTTAGCTTCTGCAGTGATTTGATGCTGGGGCTTGTGATGTGCACCTTGAGCAGATTGAGCTGCGGCAAAGTTGAGCTGAGGGTAACCATGTCGGCCTGCTTCTTGATGGCTCTGGAACAGCGCATGGCTCTGCACTAATGAGGAAAAGTCAAGACCAGTTGGTGCAGATCCAGGAGCACCAATGGAACCAAAGGGCATCACAAAAGGCTGAGATGAAGCAAGATCAATTCGCACACCCTGGCCTCGATTCGTTGGTGGCTGGTGGTGGTGGTGGTGATCACTCAACTTCTTCTCACTCTGATTGCCAGAAGGTGGCATCAATGCAAAATTCGGAAGATGGACTGGAACAGCAAAATTATGATCATACCCGCCCTTCTGAGGGTGCAATGACTTGTCATCACTCGATGGGCCATCTTGCAGAGTCTTTTCAGTATCCTGTCGATGCACGAGGCCAGGCAGTAGAACAGGGCGCTGGTTGCCACTCGAATAGTTCTGGGAATTGTTGGCAGCGGCAGCTGCCACAGCATTAGCATTCGGTGCATATCCCAGTAACCCTTGTGACTGTTGTTGATGCTTCTGAGATGAAGTGGACAAGCTTGGCATGGGGTTCTTCTGAAGATTTTGTTGCTGCGCACCTTGCTGTTGTGATGGGTGCAACATGTGAGAAGAGTACATGTGCCCATTGAAAAATGGAACAGCAGGGCCTGGTGGTGCCATGCCTCGATACGATGGAGGTCCTCCAGCATGAGCAGCAACCTGGAACGGGTAGGGGCCATTCTGTAAGATAGCCAAGAACTGGGCATCAACCGGTGGCAAGTTGGCAAAGCTCAAGTTCATGGCCGGGGCACCAGGGTTCGCTGCTGAAGAGTGGGTAGTGGCAGACTGTGGCATCGCATTACTGACTCCAGAAGATTTTGTATCCCCCACTCGATTGGCAGCAGTTGCAGCTGCCACTGCTGCAGCGTGTTGCTGGTTGAATGGAAAGATGAATGCTGGCCCTTGCTGTAAAAAGGAGGGAGAGGAATTTTATAAGAAAAAAAATACAGAAAAATAGAAACAAAAAAAACTACTACAAAATAGTGTGAACGTCCAGCATATACATACCAGCATGTTTGGCACGGGGGTGGCCTGCTGTGTTTCATGAGAAGGAGGTTGCTTCCTTTGGCTTGATTCAGCAACAGCAGCATTGCTCAGTGCCGCTTTATCCTTTGAGAGGTTCCCCTGGAAAGGAGAGGCAGCCATTGAAGGAGGCTTGGCTTCTTGCAATGGAGCGTGGGCCCTGACAGGGTAGCTTCCCTGCATTGGGTTCACAAGAAGGGACGCAGCCTCTGCAGGCGGCACGACACCCATGTTGAATGGTCTTGGACCAAAGAATGGCGCTGATCTAGTCGCGGCGGCGGCCGCTGCCGCTGCTGGGGGCCATAAAGAGTTCATCTTTGAAAGTCGCTGATGGTACTGGATCTGCTGTGCAATGTAACAATGTGTACCACAGCGCTTCGGGCGTACCGGCGGTGGAGGAAGCAATGCAGCATGCTGCAGTATAGAAAGACCATAAGACCTCAAAAAAAAAAATGCCACACCAAATGTACATAACTGCACCCTTACTGAATGTACACCTGTAATCCGGCAGGAGTCCCTGGCTTGACGTCCATAGGATGATGAAGACCAGCAGCTGATAGTGCCGGCACTGGACCAAGGTAACTGCCAAGATAAGAGACAGCAAGCTTTAGATCAGAAATCCTCTAGGGAGCTAGAGTGCGCATAACACATCAAGCAGCAAAGAAAACTCACCCAAAAGGTGAGAAACTCCCCAGCCAGCCACCAACAGCCATTGGCATGGGTGGTGTAACAGCAGGCAGAGCTGCAAGACGAGAAAAATGCCAGATCAAAAATGAACTACCTTAACAAAACCAAGGACCAAATGCAAAGAACACAGCAAAATTCTTACGAGATTTCTCATGCTTCATCTCTGTCTTTGAGGACTTATGCTGCTGCTGCTGATGTTGCAATGGCGGGGGCTTTCGTTCTGATGGCGATTTTTCGTCGCCAAGGCTGGGCTTTTCCAAATCCAACTGCAGCGTGAGCTTCTTTGGTGCGAGCTCATCCGCCGGAATCCTCTGCACCTTCTCTTCCTCTAGATTGATATCCAGCCCTCTCCTAGTCCTCTCGCCATCTTTCTTTTCACAATTTCCTCTCCCCACCTAAAATTGAACCAAAAGAAAAATAAAATAAAAAGATCAATCAGAATCAAACATCCAATGCTCCAGCTGATGATGCCTATCAAAAGAATAGGTGAAACTGAAGTGCAAACCATGTCCATCTCAGAATCCAATCCCTTCTTATCCGCATCAGGGTAGGAAGCGCCATCCCTATCAGGAGATAGCTTCCCAGGAGGGGGAGCCTGGAACCAAAATAAAGTCAGAAAAGGAGCCAAAAAGAAGAAGGGGAAAACCAAGCAACAATTGCGGCAAAAATTGTCGCTTTCAATCTTTCCCAACAAATTCCGCAAGACCAATTCAACCACACACACAGGAGGCGTATACCCACCATGAGATCAATGCAAAACTTTTCTTGCCGAGCACCAACACATGCCAGCTCACTGAAAAAAATTGTTCAGACAAATTGTGAATATACTAATCAGATCGGCACAATCCAAAAATAATAATGGTTATCGCAACAATAATATAAAAATAAAAGGCCCACATCTTTGTCGGAGCGGTGGCTTCGCCGTTTCTGGCCTCGGAGCCGACCGGCGCCGCTTCGCCGTCCGGCTTGCCTGGCGGTGCCGGCGGCTCAGCATGGCTCTCCGGCCTGTGATCCCGGCGATCTGACTCGCCGGCCCGGAGCTCTGAATCTCTGCTTCTGTGGTCGTCCTTCTTCTCTGGCTCTCGGGAAGCCTCATGCTGGGCACCAGCGGTGGCGGTGCTGGTGCCGCTTTCGGCCGCAGCCGACACCAACGCCTTTGCCTCTGATCTTGCCGCCGGAAGCACTTCCGTTCTCGAGGACGGCTCTGCTAAGTCCGCCTTTGCTGGGCTCGCCGGACGGTTGTCGTCGTCGTACTTGACAAGCCGCGGCCGCTTCCTCTTTGGCGCTGCAATAAGCAGCAAAAAGAGTTGATTAGACCCGCAAAACCAAAATTGGCAAAGGAAAAATCCTGATAACATAGAGTAAAAAAGGCCCGCACCTGTAGTGGCAAGGGAGGTCGAATCTGACGGACGGACGGCGGAAGACGAGGGAGCCGGCGAGGAGTTCCCAGACTTGGCCTCCGGCGCGTCCCTGAGCTCCAGCTTGTGGTTGCTCTCCTGCTTGGGACATGGGAACTGCCGAGTGAGGCCGAATAGCACCTCGGCGACCTCGATCTCCTCCTGAATGAAAGATTGGGACTTTGAAATCTTTGCTGGCGGTGGCTGCGGCGGGGCTGCCGAGGGTGCTGAGGACGGCGACGACCGCTGCTTCGGCGCTGGTCCGGAGCCGCCGCTGCTCCCACCGCCACCAACTGGTTTCTGGGAGACAATAGAAGATTAAAAAAAAAAATCAGCAAAGAGTAAGAGCTGATGAAATATGCGAGGAGATGGACGCCGTCAGCCGCACAAACGGACCAGCTTTTTCCGAGCAGGGGCGGTGGTCGAGGCGGACGCTGGCGAGATCGGCCGCGACGATGGCCGTTGGATCTGCGAGCTGTCACCGCCGCCGCTGCTTCCACAACCTGGGGCCGACCACTCGTGTGAAGACCGCTTCGTAGAAGCTGGGAAGAACACAACAGTGGCAAGATAAGCGTTAGCGACATGGAAGAGAACGCCGGCAAGGTCGAAAAATTCATGCTTTAGGGCGCATACCAGACCGGGCCTTCCTCGGGACCGGCACGCCGATCATTTCGTCGGCGGCCTTCAATACGATGGGGCTCTTCGGATTGGAGACCCCCTTCCGCTGCATCTGCTGCTGGCCGCCGCCGTGGTGGTGGTTGTGGTAAACCACACCGCCGCCAACGCCGCCACTGCTGCTACTGCTGTGGTGGTGCCCACCGCCGGGCGGCGGCGGCGGCGAAGGTGACGGCGCGGTGCTCGGCGACCGCCGCTGCACCGGCGTGTACCTCGGCGCGGACGCGGCGAGCTCCTCGTCGTCGTCGTCGTCGTCGTCGCCGAGGCTCTCGTCAGAGGTCTCGTCGCCGTCGTCCCGGCCGCCGCCGCCGCCGCCGTTGAGCATCAGCCGCTCGCCCCGCCTCCTCTCGGACCGAGGCGAGTCCCTCGGGCCGCCGCCTCCGCCGCCGCCGTTGCTCCTCAGCCGACGCCGCGGCGGTGGCGGCCCACCGCTCACGGACACACCGGCCCTCCTTGCTTCCCGGATCCGGTCCATCTCAGATCTGAGACATGCGGCTCCGATCCCCGGCAAATCACCGCCTCCTCTCCTCCCCACCTCGCCGGATTACGCCAAACTCCCCACCAACACCACGCAGATCCAAGAACCAACGCCTCACAAATCAATACAAATCTATCAACTCCTCCGCTAGGATTACAGGAGAGCTCAGAGCTCGCTCTCCCTCTGTCTCTCTCTCTCTCTCTCTGCTACTCCTACTCCTCTCCTCTGCCTCTTCCCTTCCGTCTGCCTCTTCCCTTCCGTCTGGTTCGCTTTCTAGGCACCTCCCCCTCCCTAATCCTCTTTTGTCGCTGCCCATCCCCGCATCCGACGGCCAGGATCCGCCGAGCTAGGGATCGCGCATCTGACGGCCCTGCGCTCGCGGCGCCACGTTGGCAGCCACCGCCGCCCTCGGATCGGGACACGCGGGGCCCACGCGCGGGCGCACACCACCGAACCCGCAAGAAAATCTCGGGGCCACTTCCTTACGCCACAAGCATGGGTCGCGAACCGACACGTGGCGATTGCTCGCGGGAGGGAAATATCTAAGCGTCCACCGGCAATAGGAGGTGGGTGGGGATGTGGCAGGGGCCATTAGTCCATTGATTTAATATAACCAAATAATTAAATTAATAATGCCTTTTATATGCATGGTTTGTCCGCTTTTGGCGAGCCCCCCCGCGTGTGGGGCCACGTTGATGGCCTGATCTGGACAGTGCGGAGGGGGTTTTACTGAGCTGACGTGGCACGGGCTCGCACCGGTCGCTGCGGGTGGGTTAAAAGAAAAGGAAAGTCTCCAGGCAGGCAGTGGCGGCGGGGCCCACGCGCGTGCGGGCCCGGCATCGCCCCCGCTTTTCTTTAATGTGCTGCTCGTGGGCGCCGACGTGGCAGTGGGCTGACGTCACCCCCGGCGACCACCAGCCACCAACCTTCCCCGCACCACTCGTCTACTGCGAATAAAAAAATACCACTCCATTGTCTTCCTTTGGAAAACATAGTAGTCAATTTAGTATTCGTTGTAGTATTACTCTACCGATCCAGAAAGGAGACCGGGAAGATGGCATTATTAATTAATAGACGATTAACTACTAATTAATTGAATAATCCTAAAGATCGAGTAAAGTTAATCTGGATGTGCGGTATTTGGAATCTGAACGGCACCAGTTTTCACAAATGACGTACTGCTACTACTCGCTTTAAATTGAAAGCTTTTTAAAAATGAATCACGTGCAGCTCGCGCTGAGATTGCCCACCCAAATCGTAGTTGTAAATTCGAAGATGCGCTACGTATTACTCTAACAATCTGTTTGATCTTTTAACTGCAAATTCTTTCCCCTTGTATCACAAAAGGCGACGACAGTTTTTTCTTACTTTGCTAAATATTGTTAAGAAATCTAGAAGATTTAGTATGGACAAATATTAAAATTGCACTGTGTCTTGAGTACATAAATAGAGAGCGGTATATACTCATAAATCACCCCCATTCATTAATAAAGATTCCCGGCGTTCTCTTTCATTTGGCGACTCTGGTGTTATTGATTGATTGCGTTATTGTGATTGTGTTACCGTTCATCGTCCCAACGATTATTATTTAACACGTTATCAGCACGAATCGCTCTCCAAGGTGAAAGGTAATTTCAATCTACTGTACATTGCAATTTATATTCAATCATACTAGATCTGCAATGCCATGATTAGATCGCCAGTAGATTGATCTACAATTTTAATATCTAGATCCAGTAGATTATCGACTAGTAGTTCGATCTGTGAATCACGGTAAAAGAAAAAAAAAATGGCCTACGGTGGCCGGCCGGCGGCGCGCCTGAGGCAGCATCACACAAACATCAAAAAAAAGGCGGCGGCGATGCGTGCCGCACCACCGCCGAATGCGGCTCCGCAACGTCCGCGCCGCCGCCGCCACACGCCCGGTCGGTCCGCCGCGTCGACCGCTTGCCTCGAAAGCACCGCCAGACCAGATCAACAAGAAGGGAAGGAGAGTAGAGCCGCGCGTGCTTGAACCGGCCGCCTCCTCGGGGCCAGCCGACGCAGACGCCGCCGCCGCCGGCCGCCTCTCCCGAAATCGGCCCCGTCCATCCATACCGCCTCGCAAAGCGCGCGCACGGAGATATCTCGTGGCGTCGCCCATAGCGCCGGCTAGCCGCGCCTCCGGTGGCGCCCGTCGCCGTCCACGCCGGCTTCTTGCCGTCGTCGGACCATGCGCGCCTCCGCCCGGCCGCCGCCGCCGCCATAACGCCCGGCCGCCACTCGCAATCGCCGCCTCCAAAGCGCGCGCGCCATCATCGAAACCCATCGCACTCTTCAGGTGAGGAAGCCCGCACGGCCGCCCTTTTCCATGAGGAGATCGCTGCCGCGCTTTCCATGAGGAGATCGCCGTCGCCGCTTTTCATGCCTCTCACGCCGCCATGCCTCTCGCCATGGGTAGAAACCCTACTCCCGAATGGCGCTGACGACCAAGACGTGTGAGCGCCCAACATAAAGAAAGCCAATTTGCAAAAAGGCCCCTGTAATTCTGAAAATTACGGAAACTCTTTTTGGAAATAAGGTTTTTTGCATAAAACCCCTCAGATTTCCCGAAAATTACGTTTAAATTTTTATCAGAACTGAATTTTCTTTATTTTTAGCCCCTGTTTTTTTGTAGAATTATTATTAGTTATTGCTTTTTTTCTGGAATTATCTAGATAAAATCCACACCTTACTGATATAGCAATATTCATGCTGTTTACCTGTAGTAAATTAGTATTGTGCATGAATAATGTAGGAAATGTCTGACATCGCTAAAAAGGAGTTTGCTGAACTTGCCCTGGACGGTAGCAACTACCTCACATGGGCAATGGACGCTAAGATCAACCTGACGGCCAGAACACTCGGCGCTGCCATAACCCCACTTTGAGGGGGCTCTGTCATTCTGATCTTTGCCAAATGCGTGGCACTACACTTCTTGAGGCACCATATCCACCCAGACCTGAAGTCTGAGTATCTTCTAGAAGAAGACCCGATGGCACTATGGAACTCCCTGAAGGAGAGGTATGACCAGCAGAGATCCATCATGCTACCTGAAGCACAGCGTGAGTGGATCAACATAAGGTTCCAGGATTTCAAGAAGGTGTCTGAATACAACTCTGCAATTCATAAACTTATCGCTAAGCTCAGATTCTGTAACCAGAAGATCACAGATGCTGAGATCATTGATAAGACTTTGAGCACTTTTCACCCCACTCACAGGACACTCCAGCAGCAGTACCGTCAAGCCAAGTACAAGAAGTACTCGGAACTAATTACCACTCTTCTCGAGGCAGAGAAGAATGATGAGTTACTGATGAAGAACTATCAGACTCGTCCCACTGGATCACAGCCATTGCCAGAAGCACATGCAAATTTCCAGAGGACAAGTGGTAAGGGCCGCGGAAAGGGCCCCATGCAGAAAGGTGGACAGTGGAAGAAATTGAATGTGTAGAAGGGGAATGGCAAACCCCGCTGGATGGGGCAAGGGAGAGGCAAGCAACAGAAGCCAGACATGGGTAGCAAGAAGTCATACCCTCCTTCACAGTGCTACAGATGTGGTTGCATGGACCATTGGTCCCGCACCTGCCGCACCCCAAAACATCTGGTGGAACTCTACCAAGAGTCAGTTGCTAAGGGCAAGAAGACGCCAGTAAGGAAGGTTGCAGAGACACATTTTGTTAATCAACCTGATGATGATAAGGGTGATGCCCCAAACTGTGTGATGGAGCTCGACACTACAGCAAGGGGTGATCACATGGAGGTTGACACATATGGCGACCTGCAGTAGGCCATAGGCTATCTCCCCAAGCAACTCCAAATGTCATAATTTCCTTAGGTTTACTATACCAGTTTAGTTTATTCCAGATGAATAAGTGGATTTTCCATGCTCTTTTGAAGCATTAATTGTTTAGGATTGAAACATTATCTCTTGACGAATAAAAGAGTTGCTTGTTATCTTTTGAAGATTTATTCATGTTGGATTATTGTTGACTATATTATATTCTATATAGAACAACTTCTTGAATCTGATGAAGGAGGAAATGCATGCAGTGAGCGATGGAACTACCAACTCAATTCTAAGGGATACCAAATATTTTCAAGCGTTAACTAAGAAAGCGGAAATGTTATGACAATAGTGGGCGATGCTCTCATAGTTGGCCTTCGGAAGAGCCACACTTGTTCTCCCTATGGGTACCCGAATAGTGATTGAGGATGCTCTCCTGTATCCTAAATCGAAACGTACCCTATTAAGCTTTAAGGATATTCGCCGAAATGACATCCATGTGGAGACCGGCAGTTATGGGGATACAGAATATCTCCTACTAACTAAGCCTGACGGTGGTCAGAAGCGTGTGGTTGAAAAACTTCCTCCTTCTCATCAGGTTATATTATACCTACATAAAACACAAGAATATGTAGCGTTAAAAACAGAGTACAAATCCTCATAGCCTTACAAGATTTGGCATGATCGATTGGGGCATCCTGGAGTAGGAATGATGAGAAAAATCATAAACAACTCTATTGGTCATAGCTTAAAAACTCTATCCTTTCCTAAACCTGAAGATTTCTTATGCCCAGCTTGTACCAAAGGAAACCTCATCACTAGACCTTCTTACCTGAAAGTAGAGGCGGAGTCACCTATTTTCCTGGAGAGAATACAAGGTGATATCTGTGGACCTATTCAACCCCTGTCGGGCCCTTTTAGATATTTTATGGTCGTATTAGATGCTTCTACTAGGTGGTCCTATGTATGCCTGCTGTCTACTAGGAACCACGCCTTTGCTAAACTAATAGCCCAAATAATCAGAATAAAGGCCAACTTTCCAGATGAAAGAATTAAGTACATTAGAATGGACAATGCCGGTGAGTTTACCTCTACGGCATTTAATGACTATTGTTTAGTTTTAGGTATTAAGGTAGAGCATTATGTATCGCATGTCCACACTCAGAATGGCCTTGCAGAGTCATTCATCAAAAGAATTAAGCTAATTGCTAGACCCTCTTCTGAGATCAGTGGGCTCCCACCGATTGTTGGGGTCATGCGATTGTTGCATCTGAAGACTAATAAATTTAAGACCAACTGCATACCATCAATTTTCCCCTTTGCAACTAGTGCGTAGGAAAGCACCAAGTATTTCCCATCTGCGAAAATTTGGTTGTACTGTATACGTGCCAATTTCACCACCACAATGTACAGCCATGGGCCCCCACCGGAAGTTGGGAGTATATGTCGGTTTTGAGTCCCCGTCGATTATTAAATATCTTGAACCTACCACGGGAGACATGTTTACGGCCCGCCATGCCGATTGTATCTTTGATGAGGAAAATTTCCCGGCATTAGGGGGAGGAATAGATAAATGTCGAGAAATAGATTGGAATGCCTCAGGCATTCAGGCCCTGGATCCACGCACTAAAGAAGCTGAACTTTTAATAATAAACCTGCAGCAAATTGCAAATAACTTGCCAGATGCATTCACTGATCAGAAGGGAGTAACAAAGTCTTATATACCAGCAGCAAATGCTCCAGAGAGAGTAGAAATACCCTGAAGGATACTGAACCACTCCAACCCTCATGTGAAGAAGAGGGGAGAGCAGGAGAATGAGGCCTCAATTCCGCGAGACGTCCGCAGAAAATAGAACTCAATAAGACATCTTCCCGGTCAGTTAAAGAGAATCAACCTGAAGTTAAAAATACCCCTAAAGGAAATAATCCTGAAGATAGTAAACCTAGTACAATTGCGCGCGCACAGTCTAATACTGGGATTTCGGAACAACCAGACTCCGTCGTTGTGGGAAATCACGAGGAGCTGGACGAAATGAATGAAGAAATATCCACTAATTTTGTTGAATTAGGAGAACTATATAAAAGGAAAACTACAGTTGTCGACATCTACTTCGCCTCAAAAATTGCTAGAAACCTTGAGCTGGATGCGAACCAAAGTCCTTAGCGAATGCGAGCGTTGATGAGGGTAAATGGAAGGAAGCAATTGAGGCGAAATTACTCTCATTGAATAAAAGAAAAGTGTTTGGCCCGATAGCCCAAACACCACCCAAATATTCTCAGTAGGATGCAAATGGGTTTTCGTCCGGAAGAGAAACGAAAATAATGAGGTGGTGAGATACAAAGCGAGATTAGTGGCACAAGGTTTCACGCAGAGACCCAGTATTGATTATGATGAAACTTATTCTCCTATTATGAGTGGAACCACGTTCCGATACTTAATATCAATGGCGCAGTATGAATTTATGTATGCGATTAATGGATGTAGTAATGACATATCTATATGGGTCACTTGATTCGATATTTATATGAAAGTCCGGAAGGAGTAAAGATTCGAATCAAAGTAAAGTGAATCGAAATATGTGCAATCAATTTGGAAAGGTCGTTGTATGGATTAAAACAATGGGAAGAATGTGGTACAACCGACTTAGTGAATTCCTCCTGAAGAAAGAATATACTAATAGTGAAGACTGTCCCCGTGTATTCATAAAGAAATCCCAGAATGGATTCTGTATTATCTCAGTATATGTCGATGATCTGAATATCATCGGGACGACAGAAAATATAAAAGAACAAGTTCTTATCTGGTTAAAGAATTTGAAATGAAGGATTTGGGCCGAACCAAATTTTGCTTAGGCTGCAATTTGGAGCACCTCCACAAGGAGTTTTGTATACCAATCCTCATATATCAAGAAAGTCCTAGAGAAATTTAACATGGACAGATCATATCCGGTAAAAACCCCGATGGTGGTCCGGTCCCTAGAAGCGGATAAAGACCCTTTTAGACCAAAGATGAAAAATGAGAAAATTCTTGGACCAGAAGTTCCATATTTAAGTGCTATTGGGCACTAATGTATCTAGCTAACTGCACAAGGCCAGATATTGCCTTTGCAGTAAACTTGCTAGCAAGACATAGCGTAGCTCCAACTCGAAGACATTGGGCTGGCATTAAAACCGTATTCAGGTACCTTCAGGGTACACAAGATTTTGGATTATTTTGCAGAAGAACCAAGACATGTCTATGGTTGGATACAGATCTGGGATATCTGTCGATCCACATAATCACGAAATCCTGACGGATTTGTATTTCTTTGTGGTGATACAGCCATCTCTTGGCGTTCATTTAAACAGACTTTGGTAGCTACGTCCACCAACCACTCAGAAATAATCGCATTATACGAAGCCTCACGAGAATGCGTTTGGCTTAGGCGGATGATTAGCCATATCAAGAAGTCATGTGGCGTAAGCACCGTCGATGACCCCACTGTTATCTATGAAGATAATGCCGCTTGTATTGCACAAATGCAAATGGGCTATGTTAAGAGTAATATCACGAAGCATATTGCTCCTAAATTCTTTTATCCTCATGAACTTCAGAAGAACGGAGAGATAAATGTGTTAAAAGCTAAGTCTTGTGATAACCTAGCAGATCAATTCACAAAATCTCTCCCAGCCTCTAGCTTCCACAAATGTGTTAGAGGCATAGGGATGAGACGACTTAGTGAGTTATAAGGTTCAGGGGGAGTGAATCCCTGAACCATAGCCCATATGTAATACCAGAAGACTTACATGATCCCGAAGATCCAAATGTTGCACTCTTTTTTCCTTTGTGAGTTTTCTTGAAGTTTTCTCACGTAAAGGTTTTTAATGAGGCAACAAGTGCGATCCAAGAAATGGATGCGATGCACTCTTTTCTCCATCCCTTTTTTTCCCACTGGGTTTTTGGGAGGAGTTTTTAATGAGGCATGTGCATGTCGTGGTATTCGCCCAAGGGGGAGTGTTAAGAAATCTAGAAGATTTAGTATGGGCAAATACCAAAATTGCCCCTGTGGGCTTAGTCTATAAATAGAGAGGCAGTGCACTCCTGTAATCACTCCTGATTCATTAATAAAGATTCCCGGCGTTCTCTCTTATTTGGCGGCTCTGGTGTTATTGATTGATTGCGTTATTGTGATTGTGTTACCGTTCATCGTCCCAACGATTATTATTTAACAAATATGAATGTGTGGATACAATTTTGCCCGATCTCTAATAAAAGACACATCAAATAGAGACACTTTTGCTCGACAGTTTATATATATATATATATATATATATATATATATATAGTTTTTTAAAAAATAATACATTTTTCAAAAAAAAATACGGCAATAAATAGTCCATTTTTTTATAAAACTAGACTCATGTCGCCCATAAAACAGGGTCATGTTGCCAATTTAGATCCCTAATATAAATTCAATTGACGACAGGGATTTAGTATTTTTCTTTTTTCACTATTTATTTTTTGTAATTCTTTTCAAAAATTTATACTAATAAAAAAATCCAAAATTAATAGCAACCGGAGATTCTAGTATCCAAACACAAACAATGGATTGGATTAGGTTACAATAGAAGTAGAAGCAAAACAGTAGTATATTCATCAACCGAAATGCTTCGCCTACTACATTTTTCGTTGTACGCGCGTGCGACGCCCCAGTCGTCTGACCACGGCCAGCGTGTGGCGCCTGCCCTATCACCCCCGAGCTCCTGCCCCCCTCCTCCTCCGACCGGCCCGCGCGCCTCTGCCTACCACATCCGCCTCCTCCAACCGGCCCAGCGCGCCGCCTCCTCCGATTGTGATCAGCATACGCGCCTCCGTTCTCTCCTTCGACTCCGCCCACCCCCTCTTTCGACTTCGATCGGCCCCTCGTGTCGCCTCCCTCCTCCAACGGGCCGTCACCCATCCCTAAGTCCTCCTACTCCTACCGGGCCACGCGCAGACCCCGGTGGCTGCCTTTGCTATCCTCGACCGATTGCCTGCGCCTTCGCCTGATCGTAGCTCTAACCGAGTGTTACGTGCGTCGTAGCACTTACGGCGATAAAAACATCGTGTGTGTGTGTACAATTTGTCATTCATCAATGGTTTAAGCGTGACAGATTAGGCGAGCTAATCGCGCGATTAAATCGGGGATTCTACGCGGAACGGAACACACGTGGTCGCGGTCCACCATGGGCTGTCGTGCACCACGGGGAAGGAGGGGAGAGCGGAGAGCGGAGAGCGGAGAGAAAGGGAGCGCGGATGTGCTGGGGCCGAAGGATAAGTCGGATTTTCCCCCCAGCGCAGCATAGGCCTGCGCGTACTTTTCTCTGTTCGCTAGCCAGTGGCACGCGGGGCCCACGTGCCATTTTTTATTATTTCCTTTTTGTTTTGGTTTTGGAGGGGCCTGGGTGGTTAGTTCGGGGGTGGGAAAAGCGGGGGCGGGGACCACATGCCGCCACTCACGTGAGCCCCGGATGCTGACAAGGAGGCACGTGGTTGTAGGCCTCGCGACGCCCCCCACATGGGATTGTCTGCGCACTGTCGCGTAGGGCGAGGATGCTGGTGGTGCGGTGGGTTCGCTTAGCTAAAGTGGTATAACTACGTCTACAACTACTGCGCTACTCCGCCGTTAAAAAAAAAAAACGGAGGGGGGCTGAGCAGTGGCTGCTGCTGTCACACACCAGCCGTGAGATTCGACATTTGGAGTGCCTAATTACCTTTTCTCTCTCCTTTATAAAAACGTGTGAGTTGCTGAGGGGGGTTTCATTGGGAACTTGTTACTCTAATACGGAGTAAGGAATATAGATGTGATTGCCGCTGAACAGTGGATCGAGAAATATGTCCGTTGATAATTGTACACATCAACATACTGCTGGAAACACCGGAAATACAGCCTCGTGAAACATGGATTATTGAGTATGAAGTATGATCACCTTCAAAATTGTGTCGGGGAGTTCATAGAATTATATTTTGTTAAACTTTTTTCGAGATAGTTGTTTAAAGGTTACCAGGTAGAATTCGGCGATAGTACATTTTTTTTACTGGGGTTTTGGGCGTGTGTGTGTGTGTTTGTGCATAGTTAAAGCATGCCGCATTGATCTCAATTTCGCCCTCGGTTGAACATACATCGCTGGTAGCTTGCCACTTCACAATTAATTGAGAAAATAACTTTGAGCTTTTCATTCCAATATACTTACAGAGACATTTTCAACAAATTCGTCAGTTTACATACGAAGAATGTACCACTTGATAATCGTAGAAAGACCACTTGGAGGGAGGGGGCCTATTCCAAGGCCATTTGGAACCACAAAAACAAGATGAAATCAAGCACAGTACAACCCTCCCAACATCAACTTTGAAGAGTGCTTCTTTGCAAAGCAAAGCCACAAGATCCGCAGCATGACACGAAACCACAACTTGGAAGAGAAAAGTCATTCCGTGTCCATTTTCAAGTAAATCAGCTCAAGAAAACAAGATGAACTCAAGCAAACTCAGCAAAACATCCCAAGAGGTTTCTGCCCTTGTTGAAAGCCACAAGATTCCGCACACGACACAGAACCACACAAACCTTGCAGAGCGGCCGGCCGGCCGGCCTCGAACCGCGTTCCTCGCCGCTTTTCTGACACCGAAGTCCGCAACGACCACCCCGAGCCTCCCCTCCTCCTCCACCGCGTCAGCCTGCCTCCACATCCGCCTCCTCCAACCCGCCGCGCCTCCTCCTCCGACAGATCAAGATCTCGCGCCTCCGTTCTCTCCTTCGACTCCGCCAACCCCCTCTTTCGACTTCGATCGGCCCCTCGTGTCGCCTCCCTCCTCCAACGGGCCGTCACCCATCCCTAAGTCCTCCTACTCCTACCGGGCCACGCGCAGACCCCGGTGGCTGCCTTTGCTATCCTCGACCGATTGCCTGCGCCTTCGCCTGATCGTAGCTCTAACCGAGTGTTACGTGCGTCGTAGCACTTACGGCGATAAAAACATCGTGTGTGTGTGTACAATTTGTCATTCATCAATGGTTTAAGCGTGACAGATTAGGCGAGCTAATCGCGCGATTAAATCGGGGATTCTACGCGGAACGGAACACACGTGGTCGCGGTCCACCATGGGCTGTCGTGCACCACGGGGAAGGAGGGGAGAGCGGAGAGCGGAGAGCGGAGAGAAAAGGGAGCGCGGATGTGCTGGGGCCGAAGGATAAGTCGGATTTTCCCCCCCGCGCAGCATAGGCCTGCGCGTACTTTTCTCTGTTCGCTAGCCAGTGGCACGCGGGGCCCACGTGCCATTTTTTATTATTTCCTTTTTGTTTTGGTTTTGGAGGGCCTGGGTGGTTAGTTCGGGGTGGGAAAAGCGGGGCGGGGACCACATGCCGCCACTCACGTGAGCCCCGGATGCTGACAAGGAGGCACGTGGTTGTAGGCCTCGCGACGCCCCCCACATGGGATTGTCTGCGCACTGTCGC
The DNA here is from genome assembly GCA_036346395.1 of Hsuehochloa calcarea. Lineage (NCBI taxonomy): Eukaryota > Viridiplantae > Streptophyta > Magnoliopsida > Poales > Poaceae > Hsuehochloa > Hsuehochloa calcarea. The sequence continues at coordinate 35,457,150 of CM070606.1, forward strand.
GTAGGGCGAGGATGCTGGTGGTGCGGTGGGTTCGCTTAGCTAAAGTGGTATAACTACGTCTACAACTACTGCGCTACTCCGCCGTTAAAAAAAAAAAACGGAGGGGGGCTGAGCAGTGGCTGCTGCTGTCACACACCAGCCGTGAGATTCGACATTTGGAGTGCCTAATTACCTTTTCTCTCTCCTTTATAAAAACGTGAGTTGCTGAGGGGGTTTTATTGGGAACTTGTTACTCTAATACGGAGTAAGGAATATAGATGTGATTGCCGCTGAACAGTGGATCGAGAAATATGTCCGTTGATAATTGTACACATCAACATACTGCTGGAAACACCGGAAATACAGCCTCGTGAAACATGGATTATTGAGTATGAAGTATGATCACCTTCAAAATTGTGTCGGGGAGTTCATAGAATTATATTTTGTTAAACTTTTTTCGAGATAGTTATTTAAAGGTTACCAGGTAGAATTCGGTGATAGTACATTTTTTTACTGGGTTTTTTGGCGTGTGTGTGTGTTTGTGCATAGTTAAAGCATGCCGCATTGATCTCAATTTCGCCCTCGGTTGAACATACATCGCTGGTAGCTTGCCACTTCACAATTAATTGAGAAAATAACTTTGAGCTTTTCATTCCAATATACTTACAGAGACATTTTCAACAAATTCGTCAGTTTACATACGAAGAATGTACCACTTGATAATCGTAGAAAGACCACTTGGAGGGGGAGGGGGGGGGGCCTATTCCAAGGCCATTTGGAACCACAAAAACAAGATGAAATCAAGCACAGTACAACCCTCCCAACATCAACTTTGAAGAGTGCTTCTTTGCAAAGCAAAGCCACAAGATCCGCAGCATGACACGAAACCACAACTTGGAAGAGAAAAGTCATCCCGTGTCCATTTTCAAGTAAATCAGCTCAAGAAAACAAGATGAACTCAAGCAAACTCAGCAAAACATCCAAGAGGTTTCTGCCCTTGTTGAAAGCCACAAGATTCCGCACACGACACAGAACCACACAAACCTTGCAGAGCGGCCGGCCGGCCGGCCTCGAACCGCGTTCCTCGCCGCTTTTCTGACACCGAAGTCCGCAACGACCAATCTTGTGCCGATTGACGCCGATTTCACTCTCAAGCCGTCAAAATCTTCACAAACTAGGGTTCAGAGATCGATGAAGCAGAGTAGAAACGGCCGCCGCACCGCGTCGGCTCCACCCCCACCAACTCGACCCGCCACCGGCCACCGCCAGCTCCCTTCCATCGCCGGCTCGGCCGGAAGGTCTCACACCTCAAGCAAAGACGCCACGCAAAGATGGAGCGGCAGGAACTGAGACGCATGCGATGCCTTACGTACCTTACGCAGTCGCGCCCCCTCCTGCCGCTGCGGCTGCCGCGCGCGCTCGTCGCACTTCGATGTATCTCCGACCAGCTCGCCGGTGAAATCTCATCTCTCCAACCTTAATCCACACCAACAGCAGGCTTCCGATCTGCCGACGGCCGGGAGTGCACCTTGCTAGCCGTATCGCGTGGCTTTTATAATGCCGAGAAGGCTGGTCGAGAAAAGGAGCTCCTCGTTGAAAATGAGAACAATATATTAATTTTAGATTTTAATAGAAGATAGATATTATAAAAAATTAATGATACATACATCAGTACCAATAACAGGTAACGCAATGTTCTTCATAATATAAGCAAAAACAGAATATAAATAAGTCAATCAGTCACAAGAAAGACTCACATATGAGTTCGATAAAAAAATAAGAAGTATCGCAGGCGCAGCACTCGATGCGCAATGCGTAAAACGTAAATGAATCGGTAAACGAGCTGGTCGTACAGATGTGTCTTGCTTGAAACCTTATTGCGACTCAAGTCGTCACTAAGAACAACAATCGGAGATACAGCTCCGTTTCTTCAAGGTGCACAACGAGAAGAAGAGCCGACGAGGTTCAGACGGTGCAATACAACAATATGGGTTTGCAGAAAGAAAAAAAGAAGGAATGAAGACAGTTGTTCTACGCGCTATGCTATGGACGTCTCCAGGCATATATATTTGGATGCAGACTGTGAACTGACTGATTAAATAGTTATTTACCCACTAGTGGGGGTATTCATGTTTGGCATATGCCAGCTCTGACCGAAATCTTTGGAGATGATTCCGTATTACAATTTGGTGGAGGAACTTTAGGACATCCTTGGGGAAATGCACCTGGTGCAGCAGCTAATCGGGTGGCTTTAGAAGCTTGTGTACAAGCTCGTAACGAAGGGCGCGATCTTGCTCGTGAAGGTAATGAAATTATCCGAGCAGCTTGCAAATGGAGTCCTGAACTAGCCGCAGCTTGTGAAATATGGAAGACGATCAAATTCAAGTTCGAGCCGGTAGATAAACTAGATAAGTAGATAAAACTAGATATAAAGAAGGTCTAAATAAAAAAGAAGTGAAATAGAAGGAGAAAAAAGCAGTTACGAAATAAAACATCAAATTCAAATATTTGAATCTCATTCAAACAGAGAGAGATATATATACATGGTTCAATAAAAATAAGGTGGACTTGGTCTGCCAACTAGCGTGCCACGTCACGGCACGGTCGCGCGTCACAAGTCATAAGTCACGCGAAAATACACAAATGCGCGTGCGTGAGCGCGTGTATGTGTTTAGCGAAAGCCCTCCTCATGCCACCCTCATCCATGTGTCACATGCTTCAAAGAGTGGTAAGGACTCCACCTTATATGTTGGTCACCTCTACCTAACCTTAGCAATATGGTACTAAACCATACATACTTTGGAATTATAGAAAATAGACCTCGCTCATATGGACCAATTTCCAACACTCCTTTCTCGAAGACATAATGTACTTAAATTGGTCTCTTTCTCTCGTGAATTTTTCTTTTCTTTCTCGTTTAGCCTCGTTTTAAGATGAATTAGCAAATGTAGCATCCCACATCTAAAATGATAAAATTGATACCGTGGTAGGCTAAGTGACACGTGTACTCTGCCGCGCTCTCAGTTTGCGAAAGCTACCTGCCACGCTCCCGATCCGCGATAGGCCATCTGCCACGCATTTCGGACCGTAGCAGCCCGTTCACGTGGCCACGTACCACACTCCCCTAGTGCAACAGGAACCTGCAGTAGACTTAGTTTGTGGGACTCAGTCCATGGAACTCAGTCCGTAGAAAGTTGCAATGCACACACTAATCACTACTAAACAAACCCCCTAATCACTAAAGGAAAAAAGTGCAGAAAACGCGGGAGGCCCCTGCAGCGCTTCGAGAGCACGAAAGAAACCTGCAACGATCCAGAAATGTTGCGGTGACCTATCTAACTGGGTGCAATGCTATTTTTGTAATTTTGTACAAACAAAAATTGCTTTGAGTGCTATGAATAAAAAATGGCTAAATCAGACAAACAAAACTCGAGAAACTCTCTCTCAGCTTCCGGATCCTTTACCGTTGCTATCTACTCCATCGCCTCTAGCTTTCTTTTATTTTTTGTGTGTGTGAGCTTATTTAAAGGGTAGCATCGTTGATGTGCTCACCCTGGCCAGTTGTATATTGTAGTCGAGTATTTGTAAGTCTTTGAAATCGTGTAGGCGCCTCTCTTACTCGACTTTCTCTAGCGACAATCTTTAAAAGCCCAAAGACGCATGTACATTTGGAATTGATTTTATTTACAAGTTAAATTATGCTATTAATTAAGCAAGAAATCCAATTGATCCCTAAAGTATCGTTGTCCGGACACTTAACCCACTGATCTAAAAAACGACGCTTTGACCCCTTACGTTGTAAAACCAGTGCACTTAACCCCATTTTGTTCTGCTATGCGGTATTGCCTACGTGGCAGTGGGTCAACCAGATTTCGTTGCTAATTAAACCCGGTTAATATGGCATGTGCCACCTCAGCATCCCATGTGGCAAAACCGACTATATGAGTGCCACATCGCAGCCACATAGTCACCCATGTGGCAAAACCAGGTTGACCCTTAGCCACGTAGGCAATACCACCTAGCAGAACAACCATAGTGTTGATATCATCATGGGATATGCTCATGATCTTAGAATGATGATACAATTGATAATAGTGTTGAGGGTTTGTCGAAACACGTATTTTTGGCGAAATTCAGAGTGTTGTTAGGTCTCAAGCGGTCAGACCGGCCAGGGTGGCGGTTAGACCTATCTTGCTAGCGGTCAGACCGGCCTAGGGTGATGAGTACATTAACCCTAAGGATGCAACCACAACTTCATCCCACTGCACTGCATCTTTTACATCAACCACATCTTCTCCAATTGGACTGTCGACTACTTCAGTTCCATATTTCCCAATTGGACCTCGACCGAGCTACTTCTACTTCATCGGGTCATATTACGTCTACATGACATGGTGTCGCGTCACCTATTGTTGGTCCACAGGTTATGTAATGTATTGGTCGACTTGGCCCATATGGTGGCTGGCAACCCTAGGCGTACTATTCACACAGTACTGTTCACACATGAACAGTACCACCACCCCTCCATTCTACTCTTCCTCCTTTACATAGTGGCTGCCACGTGACCCTTACGGTTTCGTAGGTTTTGTTATATTAAAGTTTAGCTTTGCTATTTTATACATTGTCCTCTTATCTGACGAGTACAACAATGCCATTGTTCTTCGAAACCCTACTTATCAATGCAATTTTAATTCCTATTCGCAATTTCAGATTACTTATTATCTTATTTTTGCTTGTTCTTCGATTGCATGCAGGAATAGACCTCCGTGGTCAGGTCAATCGTGCTTTCTAGCAAGGTCGATAACAATCTCGGAGTTGGTTCAGCGATTGTCGGGCATATTGATCTTGTATGATTGGTAGCCGAATCGTGAGAATCGTCTCCCCCAAATTGAATTATCCTTCTCTTCGAAAGTCCGGGACACCCATTGTCACATCATAGGGGCAGGCCAAAGAGTCGGTGGTCAGACCAGCCATGAGCGGCGGTCAGACCAGGCAAAAAGGTGACTTTCGAGTTTTTGCCCGGACAAAAAATAGAGAGTGTAGACAAGAGAGATGATTATTCTGCACTTGGTCTTGTAATTTTTGGAGCCTCGAGTTAAAAAAATCTATTCATTTTGAATTTCTTGAGAGGGTTCATATTTCCAGGGAGAAAATCTGGTTAAGTCTTTGTGTTGACGGTCAGACCGGCCTTGGGTGGCAATCTAATCGGTTTTGCTATGTTCGCTGCCAGACAAGGTGGCGATGATAGCAAGTTAGGTCAATTTCATGGGTTTCAGTGTATATGTATTGCATGATGCATATTTTGACTAACACATGTCATTGCGAAAAACTTATACCCAGAATCGATTTCTTGGTCTATTATTGTGTAGGAGGCTTGGAGGTCAGCGACAATCAACATCGAGGATGATCGAGACTAGGCTTGGAGCGCTGAGGTCCAGAGTGATCGAGAATGTCGGGTGAAGTCAGTGGATTCAAGCATGACGCAAAATAAACAAGGATGACTGAACGGAAAGTTCGGTGCAACGGGTTGTATCAAGCAACGCGGGGTCGGTGCAAGTGCCATGGTGGTTTTGTTGGAAGCCAGATGGGAGACTTACCGACATGAAGAGAGTCGTTGATCAATCTACACGTGGCAAAGCATGTGATTGCTTTATGAAGATTGTACTCGGTCTTTGTTGAAGGTTCGAGAAGGGGTATTTTAGCAACTTTACCAAAATACCACCTTGGTGACCTTTGGCTAAACCGCAGCGTAAGAAGAGGCGGTTTAGGTTATGTGAAGATAAAGATTACGAAGAAACAGATTCGGGAAGCCTGGTTGGTCATCCGCTTTGAGAAGCGTGCGCGAGTGTAAACACGTTTGTGTATGGGCTTAACGGGTGCCCGTTAGGGTCTTCTCTCTAAACCTTGCCTCCGCTATAAAAAAATGTACAAATGTGGAATTTCTATGTTCTTCTAAGAGAAAAATCTTAATTTGTGATTTAGAGATTTTGAAGTAGTTGAGGCTAGAGTTTGTGAGAGATGGATTGAATATGCGCTCAAGTGTTAATATTTTTTCTTTTATGATGGAGTGGCTCTAAACGAACATCTATCTCAAATCAATACAAGCAAGATTTCTTCAAGATAAGTTTTTTCTTGTTCTTGCTCTTTCTTTGGTGATTTTTGAGATTTTGGTGATCCTTTGGTTTATTGTTGTGATCTTACTTGCTATGACATGTAGGAGTGTATTTAGGATCATCTTGATCGTCATCTACTCACGAGCAAATTTTTGGATCGAAGTTTGAATCTCCTCAGTTCTTGAGCCCTTTTGCCCCATCTAAGAAATTGGTGGAATCTTGACCTCGATCTTCCCGATCATCGATTGGAATAGATTTATGACCTTCTTTGATGAACTATGTTTGAATTTTGAGGGGATTTGGATCACCGGATCAAAAGTTGAGTAGATTTATGATTATGATCTCGTACTGATTTCACAATTCATTCATGTTAGAGGTCAACCGCCAGGCTATCGGTCAGACTGCCATCGTCAGATGTCTTTCATTTTGAGTTTTTGGTAATTTTGGTTGTTGTGTGTCGGGGTTTTGATTGGATTCAATACGAGACTTCTGTTGTGCTTGTACATTCAATCTTCATAGGTTCCATGGCTATTAGAGTAAGAATGAAATTGAATCTGGTCTGGGTGAAAAAGAAGTAGTATTTCTATTCACCCCCTTCGGTCGCCGTTTCGGTCCAACATATAGGAGGTCAAGTGCACTAGTTTTGCAACATGAGAGGATCAAAGTATCGTTTTTTTGGGCCAGGAGGTTAAATGGACATACAACAATACTAGTGTCCAATGGACTTCTTCCATTAATTCACTAAGTAGGTTGATTGCACTGTATTTGAAGGGGTTGAATGTGCAATTTTTTAGTTTTGGAGGGTGATTTTGGAAAATTAGGTCTTACCAGTTGTCTCTGACAACTCCATTGGCGGATGGCAGATAGCTGGTCACTCTCCCGTAAACACAAAGCTAGCCACTATCTAATTGCAGCGTAGGAAAATAACGGAAAAAGGCCGGTAGGTTGTAAGGATAATTTTTTTTATTAATTAACCTTTTATTAATTCTATTTTAAAGTTAATTCCCGCGAACTTTATTTTCAATTCTGACCTCTTTGGTCACGCCACCACTCATGGCGTGACAAAACAACACTGTCACGTCGACCCGTATCTGAGCAAACTCTTGTCACGCCACCACTCGTGGCGTGACAGTGTTGTTTGGTCACGCCACCACCAGTGGCGTGACAAAAAAATGCTATTTTAACGGACTTATCCTATGGAGTACCAATATTATTTTTTCACGCCACGGGTGGTGGTATGACCAAAGGAGTCAGAATTAGAAATAAAGTTCGCGGGGATTAACTTTAAAATAAAATTTAAAAAATATTAAAAATATTAAAAAAGTTCTTGTAAGGACTACTTTCTTAAAATATGCTGCAATGTAAGCAATTAAAATTTTTGAGAATAAATCAGAATTAAGTACCAAAGTTGTAATCTTTTTGTCAAAATACTCGCACATATATAGTTAGTTGTATCCCTTGCGACGATTATTTGTAGACTATCATCTCACCGACATTTATCCATTTCGAACATTACACCTGTATTGATATCAGAATTCCCTATCAGCATGTCAAATCAAGTATGGAAAATCAGTTAATAAAAATATGCACATACGGTTCTCAAAAAACAAAATGTGCACATATGTACTGCTATCTATATTGCCATCCACATTAGTAGATCTAGAGAATTTTGTGGTCCACACTCTTGTTATGTGGATCACTATCTATGTAACTAAAAGTTTGAGCTACCTCACATGACAAGGATATATACTCCATGTCTCAAGAAAAAATAATAATCTTGCCTACTATTGCAGTCCATTCACAAACGCCTTCATCAGTTGGTCCAAGCTAATTAAACATATCATTTGGGTAGGCTGATGACCTATGTCTATGTGCACCCTCTCAAAGGTAGAGAGGCCTAGCAGCAACAAATTAAAGATTGGCAAGGCAGGCACATTAGTCTATTGCACACTCATTATTTGACCACATGGCCTAAGCAATGAACAAAGACGATGATGGCTTGTATCTGTGTGCTCTGCAGTTTGTCCATACGCAAATCAGTCGCTAGCTTGCCCTTTTTCTTGTGATTTGTCTTTGATGGGCCCACTTTCCTATTCCTTTTCTGGAGAGCCTCAAGCTAGATCTTAGCGTGCCTATCTTAGTGTGTATAGTATGTCCGAAACCTTGTATCCCTGTAAGGCCTCTTTGCGAACCGAGGAGGTGAACAGTATTTTACCGTGTAAGTAGCGAAGCGCTGCAACGGCATATGTAATGCAGCGATTTTATTACAGTAAAACTGTAATGATTGATCCAAACATTTGATTTTTCGATCGGACAGTGGAGATCGCTCGTCATGCCATTGTAGATCCTCTGTATTGATAGCCTAATCCGTATACACTTGGCAAAATATGGATGGCTGATGAAGAAAATATCTCTCGTTGTAGTTTCACAGTTTGGGATTACAACTGGCAAAGAAGCTAAGTGGATTAAGTTTGGGAAATAATTTTGTTTTCTGTTCACATTTTTTGTCTGTTTTATGGGAAATATAACTTCAGGACAAAGGATGGTCTTTCATCTTGTTCTTGAAAAAGAGAGCATTCTTTTGTCCTCCTCACTCCTTTGAACCTTTTTTTTTTCGTAGATAGCTCATCCCTTCTTCTTTTCGGCTCTTTTCCGCTCATTAGTTTTCTCAGCCCATGTTTGTTTGCTTGTCTTTTCTATTCAAAGTCTCTCTTTTCACTTGTTACACTTTACTTGTCCGAACAATATTCATTCCTTGCCCGGCTCGTGTTTAAGACGCCATTTTCTTCTCGATAATTCGTTAGTCGTTACTTTGCCAACCCAGCTGTTAATCTATGTCAATTTCACAACTACTATGTCTTGGCGACAAAAGCAAATGCAAGTCGTAAAATGCCATTGACACGAGGAAAAACCCACAAACTATTCAAGAATATTGAGCGCTATACTGATGGTCTCTCTCTCACAAACACACAAATGCAACTTTTGCAGTTGTCGTAATTTGCCCATAAGAAAATAGATGTATGCCTATCGGAATTGCTTACACGAATTCCTTAGTCCTAAATAACATTTGCCCGTTGCACAACACAATTAAATGAAAACAATTACCGTGCCCGTTGCACAATACAACAATATCTCTTCGTAACAACATGTACAATAGTTTAACGTTAGCTATACGTAAGACTTGCCACGTAGGACATTAGATGGCGTGGATGAGAGAGAGGGAATATAGAGAATTATGTCGTCTCTTATGTAGTAATCGACTGTAATACGAGAAACAATACACATTATATACAAAGGAGTTGTCTATAGAGACGTATAAAAAGGTAATCTATTGTAGGAGCTGTCTTTAGTATTATCTATAGATTATATAAAAAGATACTGTAAACAACAGTTACCTATATACCATTATACATGCCTTAAACTACTTTGAAATCTAGAGCCGTCTTTGTCCGTTTCGAGCAGGGACGGATCCAAGATAAATAGTCGTCGGGGTCATCAGAAGGATACATTCTCGTAGTTTACACTGAAGAACTTACGTGCGTAAGAGCCATTGTACTGTAGATCCGCCCCCTGGTTTCAATATAGTAATTAGTCGATAGGATATCAGGGTGGTGATTATTTAATAATTGGATCGATGGGGATGTAGTAATTTGATAATAATTTCTTGTATCACTAGACTAGCTAAAGGTCACGTACGCGTCTGCTCCTCTCTCTTAATCATATTCTACTGCCTTGTCATTTGTTTAGTTAGAACCTAATGGTACAATGATTCCCCTTAAAATATGGTTACCAATTCCACTAGCTAGCCTCTAATTTCCATCGCTTGGACCTGTGCCCGAGAAATACCGGATTCTTCCCAATATATTTATTGTCCATCTCAGATAGCTAGCACTTTATGCTACCATTTCAAGCGCTGTTCGTCGGATAAAAAACACGTCGAAGATCTAGCGTTTCAAATTAAATTCTCTATTGGAATTTCGTTCTCAGCTAATTTATTTCGAAATTTCCAAGTTTAGATGATGGCAGTGGCACTCAAACTCGACCAATTTCTAGTTTGTAACAAAAGAATTTCTCTCTATTCCTATAAAAAAATTGAACTATTTTATACGGAATTCAAGAGAAATATCTATGTTTTTATGTGTTCCAAACACGCCCTTAAATTGCAATGCAAACGATACAAATCCAGATAAGTGTCACTATAATACTTTCTAAGAGATTTATTGTTCGCCCATCTTGTGTATTTGATGCCTATTAATTTATCTGGCAGATTAGATAGTGTTGACCTAGGCATATTTGTTTTCAGCTAAGTGCATAGTTTAGTCCAAATCGCTGGCTACGTTCGCTTGTTTGTATCCTCACCACGCGTTATTCGATCCTTTTGGAACTCGGCGAACTTTTACTTTTTCGTTTACCAAATGAACTCGTGAAGCTTAGCTAGTTGTCCTTTGGGAACGGATTCTAAGGGTCTCGATGCAGAGGATTTATAGTAGGCAGTACAGTACTAAAAGATAATATCCACCGTTCGATTGGTAAGTAAAGATCGTACACACACTCGCAAATCGTTATGTGAACAGTGATCCTTGTTTTTAGGCTTTCGTTCGGCATGCAGTGCCACATTCATTTTGCACAAAGCAAAAATGTTTTAAAAAAAGTTTAGCTGATTGTTTTTAGTTATACAAAAATGAACATTTCCGAGGAATGATATTGCATGGTATGCACTGTTTTTATGGCAAAATATTTGAAACATATATGGGCAAATTAGTATAATAGAATTGTGCATTTTTACAGCTGAAGAATCCATCGTAATTAACCAGCTGAACAATTCGAAATCAAGGGTCATTTTGCTTTTTTTATTTTAAAAAAAGCAGATCTTCGCGATCTCGATTTATTGCCCTTATTCGAACTCAATTACTCTAGCTAGTTACTTAACTTTTCTGTAAATAGGAATATATAAACATACTGTAAAACACGTAGGACCATACAAAAGAAGTACTCGTCCACGAGAATGGCTAATAGAGCAATGATGCCGATGTTGCTCATTACTTCAAACCTGGGAAATGGGGTTGGAGAATTAGTCTTCACGATTATCTCACAGAATCTTTTAAAGTTGGACCAGCCTAACTGTCTCTCCTCTTCCACTTTCTTACTCCAATTTAGAATACCTGTTTCTAGATGCCAATTCAACTCATGATCTTCTGTATCCAAAATATAACTCGTTCAACTCATCAGTCAAGTCAACACTGTATTTCTCAAGTAGAACTAATTAAATTTATCCAAAGGTCACCGCGTGTTCAGGCCATCTGGTTTGAAAATTTTCTTTTGGGTAAATGAATTTGCTATTGCCATCTAATTTTTTTAGAGGGCCATGGACAATATCAAATTTACGACACGAGCCGGTCAAGTCAACACTGTATTTCTCAAGTAGAACTAATTAAATTTATCCAAAATTCACCGCGTGTTCAGGCCAATGAATTGCTTTGCCATCTAATTTTTTAGAGGGCCATGGACAAATATCAAATTTACAATACGAACCGTACAAGTGCATAAATATGAGTTTTTAGCCTAAATGGTATTATTTGAAACGGTATTAGCAAAAATAGCACCTTCACAGCCGCAGTTGCAAATATGGTTTTGCGAAGCAGGGGATAAGAACTCTAGTAATTTGAACTCTAGTCTTATGAACCTCTTTAATGAGTTTATCTCTGATAATAAGTTGCTTGAGATCAAAAGATGGGGTGCTAGATTCACTTAGACAAACAAGCAAAAGTGCCCCATTATGGTGAATCTAGACAGATTTTAGTTTCAACTGATTGGGAAGTTTATTTTTCTCTGTGTCATGTGCAGAGTTTAGTTAGAGTGGGTTTTGATCATAGCTCTATTCTGCTGCACTCTGGTGAGGGGAATATTGTTAAGACATGGAGGTTTTTCTTTGAAAAGGACTGGATTTGTCAAGAGAAGTCCAGGGGTTTGCTTCAAAACAAATGGTTGGAGATTAAAAGGAGAGCTACTGATAAGTTTTATTCTCTTGACAGGTGGAATGGTTGTATGATATCTTTGAGAAGTTTTTTGAGAGGCCGGGGTGCTAATCTGAATGGAGACTACAAGCTGAAGAAAAAAGAATTCTAGATCAGCTCAATTGTTTAGATATTATGGCAGAAGTGAAAGGGTTAAATTTTGAAGGGTGGATGCAGAGATGTTCTTTGGAGTCTGAGTTAGAAAAGGTATATGAAGTGGAGGAGAACCATTGGCAGCAAAGGAGTGGTTTTAATTGGATTACTCGAGGGGATGCTAATACTAGGTATTTTCATAATTGTGCTAATGGGAGGAGAATGAAGAATTTTATATTCAGTTTGGATCATGAAGGGCCCTTTTGAAAAGCAAAGAGGAGATAAGAGATCACATCTATGGTTTCTATAAGAACCTTAGGCTCTGGAGGTAGTCAGGAGGTGGGTTTGGCTAATGAGGTTTGGAGCAGTAAGTTTAGAGTTTCAGATATCGATAATTTGGGGGACTGATTCAAGATTTCGCTGAGGAAGAAGTCTCGAAAGTTATTAAAGAATTGTCAGGGAATTCAGCTCCTGGTCCAGATGGTTTTCCTAATTGTTTTTATAAGGAGTTCTGGCGGTGATTAAGAAACAATATCTGGAGTTGTTTAAAGATTTTTCTAAAGGGGATCTGGATCTGAAAAGATTAAATTTTGGTGTAGTCACTTTGATACCTAAACTCAAAGAAGCCAAAAGTATCAAGCAGTTCAGACCTATTTATTTGCTAAATGTTAGCTTTAAAATTCTGAACAAACTTTTAGCTAATAGGCCGGGGGTGATTGTTGTTAAAATTGTTAATGATAGCGGTCTACTTTTATCAAAGGAGAAACATTTTGGATGGGGTAGTTGCCATAACATCCCAATTTTCTGAGCTTTTAAAAATATTTTATTAGTTAGTAGTTGGAAAATTCAACATTTGGATTTTATTTAAATTTTTAATTAAAACTTAATATGGACTTTTAGCATCAAAATAATTTAATAATTTAATATGATTAATCCCAACATCAATAATTATCAAAACTATTTTATTTGGATTCTATGTGCTTGAATATATTTTCTAAAATTTTCTAGAATTTTTCGAGTTCATCTGCTATTTTCTAATTGCTATTTGGATTTTTTTGGTATTTTATAAAATGAAAAACTAATTAAAAATCTTGGAACAGTGTTTGGGTCGAAACCCAAACCCTATTCCCGCCAGCCCATCACTGTGCAACCCGCTCGCCAACGCGCGCGCCCCGCTCCATTGACATGTGGTCCCCACATATCAGCCTCTTCTGTGAGACCCCGGTTTATCAGGCTTGTAATGCTTAACCATCCACTCGGTTCTAGCATCACAAATTAAATAAACCGAGACTCGAGACATGAATAATTTCCAGAAATACAGTATACACACCTCTTTACAAAAAGTCATGCATCAATTCCATTCATTCACATAGAACCGAAGCAGAACAGGACAGATCCAAAGACATACATAGTAAAGCTATTACAAAAGAGAGGCCGACCGACCAACATCATACAAAAAATTTAAACAGCGAAGCAAAAGTGCCATAAGATGGCCATAAACAAAAGAGTCAATCAGTGTGCCTTTAACCCACAAGGCAATCGACCGGGCTGCCAAGCTAGCTGTCAAACCCGCAGCACATTTCACAAAAGTGAGGCCCTTGGGGCTCACCTTCCTCCTCTGCAACAAATAGTTAAACAAAGCAAATGGTACAAAAATTATACTCTGCAAGACTTACGTGTAGAATAACAGACCTAAACATATGCTACATGCAAGCTTATTTGAGTGGAGGCTGTATGTTTCATTTTCGGCACAAAGCAATCTTTATTTGCAATAAGGTAGTACATTTAAAAACAATTTGACAAATCTGTTTTTAATGTTCAAATAACAGTAAAAGACAACAGTAATAACAATAGATAGATGACAACAACAATCCTGGAAGTGACTAACCACTAGTCACCACAACAATAGTATGAATTACCCATTCATACCAACCATGTCAAATTTTAATTAAAAGATTGTAGTCTAACTCTTGCAAAACCTAACCAAGCGTGTCCATAACCTAGGACGAGGCTATTCGAATAGTTTTATCCCTGCAGGGGTGTACCAATGTACCCACACGCTGCATCGCCTTTTACCAAGCTATTAAGCACACTTCCTTAGGTATGCTCAAGACGCTAAGTCCTACGAGACATTTCCAATATTGTGTATTAGCTACGAGTCGCCCGTATGGATAGAAACCCATACGTTGTGTCGGAGTCATCGTAAAGCCTCGATCAACTGCCCCTCACGGGCAAAGCCTTGGACAACTACGATGCCCCTCGAGGTGGAGAACCTATCCGAATCTCCACCACCGCACACCCAACACAATAACACAGATCATTTTTCACACCACACACACAACCCCCTCCTGCGACTCGGAGATAACACACACCAAAGTACTCAGTCAAGAGAGGTCCTATATCCCTCTCGCGTGGTTAGCACACAGAATTGCTTGGAGAGTGTGACACAAGATGTCCGGTCCTTGTTGACTTAGGCAAGACATCCACAAACCCAATAACCCACCATCCAACCACTTGCCCAAGTCTAAATCAATTTTTCATTTTCAGATTTTGATTTTACAAAATAACAAAGCACAAGTGCTGGACATAAAGGAATAATATTTAGATTTGTGTGATCAAGACCATCGACTAAATCGATGATCGTCTATTACTACCGAAACTAAGCATTTCTAAGCAATTTTAAATCGCAATCTACTAAGTGACAAGAGCTCCTCCATCGAACTCAAATCACAGCAAATAACCTAGGCTCAGGTAGTAGAGGATAATCAATTCCTACAGATTATGCAACTATATGATCCACTAATCATAATTTAACACAACATAGCAATGTATACATACAAGTTGCAAACAATATATTAGACTTGAAAAATACTGGGATTAACATGATCAAACTGCTTGCTCGGTTCTTTGCTCAATATATTGCCGAGGATCACTTAGGTTATCAATGTGCTCTTCGGAACCTAACGAGAAAGCGAAAAAGAACCGATAAGAACGAAGAAAACACCAAGACTCAAGAGCAAACTTTCTCCGAAAGCTTTGAAAATTTACACAGCAGTAAGAGCATGATTTATAAGGAATTTAGCAACAAGAACCAATTGATCTGAAACAAAGCAAGTTGTACCGTTCTGAAGTAAATTAAGAGTGGCAAAAACTTACACTCGTAGCAACGAACGACCAACCAAGATTGTGCGAGCGAATACCAAGAACGATAGTCAATACATGACACAGATGTTTTTGGTGGAGCTAGGTGAGGAAAACAACATAACAAATTCATAATTTAAAGATTGTCGAGCTAGGTAGCAATTCAAACGAGACTCACAATGCTTAATTGCTAATCGATAAATATAAGTGAGGGGTAGATAGCAAAACACGCACAACGATAATAGGACTATTGTAATAAAAGGAATGAGCGATAAAAGAACAATTTTGTATGGAGGCGAACGCTCGTATTGCAACAGTTCAAGGAGAGACGCTAGCTAGTGCTTAAAAGTTGTATATGGGGGCACAAGATTGGTCAAAATCATGGTATGTGAACAGTAACGGATACAAAATATATAAAAATACTCCAACAAAAGAATATAATACTATGGTCGAAACTTTTGCCTTCGTTCTTTTTTTTGTTCTCTTTTCTTTTGTCCGCACTCTTTTTTTGTTTGCATGGTTGACTACAGAGAGCTGTTTTGTTCTCTATTTTTTTTTCTTTTTCTCACAGCCAAGCACAACTCACGGCCAAGCACAACTCACGACCAACTACTAAGAAACAACAAGCACACTATGAACTGAACACAAAACGTGAATTGCACACAAAATGTGAATAGTACACAACATGAATAGGACCAACGCAAAAAGCTTGGCGTCCCAAAAATCCTAGGAGAAGTCTCTCGAGCACAACAACAAGCTAGTCTCAATAGGTACGAAAGGTTCACTAACGGACCGATGGATTCACGAAGAAAACAACGTGCAATCCACTAGATATAAGGGATATTTAGTTACACAAAAATAGGAACTAGCTATTTGGATTTGGATTTTCTAGTTTTTTTTTATCACAACACAATTTGGACAAACATGAATTGGATGGAGAAAACAAAAAGTGACGCGAACGGAACACGGCTAGCAACTAAACATGATGAACAAGTGGATTAAGATCTAACAAAGCGCACTAAAAATACTAAATTAAACTACAACGAAAGATGGTTTTTGTGTGTGGCTTTTTGGACAAACATGAATATGGGGAAAATAAAAAGTAGCGAACGAACACGAAAGAACTAAACACGATGAAAAAACAATATACTAAATTACAGGTAAAAATATATTCTACCGAGTGGCCTGGAATCTGATACCACGATGATACAGGGTGGCTTGATTTTCTCGAGTAGAACCGTGGATAATTAGTGTTTGACGACGAACAACGCTCAACTGTACACCATGCGTGAGTGCACGAACTTGCAACTCTATGGATATTCGCCGACACACACTGGGATGATCGCCGCTAGACGACGAGCGGAGATCGCCAAGCCCTCAATTCTCAGCGGAAAAGCAAACTTGACCTTGACTTGTAGAACGAACAACGAATTGCCTAATTCTCTCTCAGAAATCTTCGTATGAAATTCTGGTACGAACGAACAAGAATAACTTGTGTTCAATTATTTTACAAAAATGGTCTCCCGTAGGTTTTCCATCCGCTAGCTATTAATGGACCAAAGAAAATATGTTCTAACCGAACATGATTGCCAAAACATGTGCTAGCTGATTGTGGGTTTCAATTACTTGGCCAATTAATACTAAAAATAGAATCCCACATAATTTGCTACAACCGAATCAGAGTGTTTTAGTTTCTTGTATATGGTGCACATGCCATCTTACTAGGATATGATTTATCCCTGCTTTGTATGCGTCAACACCTTCCATACCATTTCTCCTTGCTTTGTACACATCAACACATTCCTTTTGGGGACTTCAAAGCTGGCTTGAGCCATGCCAAAGGCTGTGTGTCATCACCTTGAGCCAATGAAATTCTGAAGAACCGAAGTTGTAGCACCCCGGTTAGCAACGTGAACTAGACGCGTAGGACTCGGGCAGCACCAAGCCCGTCTCCCGTGCCTTCTTGTGCTTGTGCTTGAATCGTCAATAGACAAAGTGACTCCTATACCACTTGTGATAACTCTTCTTCTCCTTCCTCAAACATGAGAAGAAGTAAAGTACAAGCGTGATGTAGTATAAAATGCTCGCTAGAGTTAATAACATGCTCTTTAAGAAACAATGTCACCTGATCATGCATCCTCTTAGCGCAAGCTCAAGTGATAGGTCCAGTAGGCAAGTCTATTATAATATCGTCACCATGTGCTTGTGTAGGAGGAGAAGAAGATGGAGTGATAGGGATGCCCTTATCAGATTACACATGAGATTAAATGTTCTAAAAGAAAAGGGGGTGATTTTGAAAAGGCCTATGACAAGATTCAGTGGAGTTTTTTTGGAGGAAGTGATGGCGAGAAAAGGTTTTTCAAATAAGTGGATTCATCTGGTCATGAGTTCAGTTAGAGGGGGAGGTCAGTATTAATATCAGTGGTGAAGTTGATCCTTATTTTAACACTTATAGAGGATTGAGACAAGGAGATCCTTTGTCACCTCTTCTCTTCAATTTGGCTACTGATGTGTTAGCAGAGATTGTTAATATAGATCAAGATGAAGGTTTGGTTAGAGGGGTGATTTCTCATCTGGTTCCTGGGGGTTCCTATTCTCTAGTATGCTGATGATACTGTGATCATGTTGGATTATGAGGAGGACTATTTTATTAACCTGAAGTTTCTACTCTATTGTTTTGAATGGATGTCTGGTTTAAAAATTAATTATCACAATAATAAAGTTTTTGTGCCGAGGGTGGATAATGAAGAGGCTAATAGAGTAGCAAACATTTTCAACTGCAAATTAGCTCATTTACCTATGACTTATTTGGGTATTTTGGTTGGAGATAGACCTATTGGGCTGAAAGTAGATGAGAATGTGATTAGAAAATTGAATAAAAGGTTAGACAACCAGAGAAATAACTTCTTGTCTTCTGGGGTAGATTAATTTTGGTTAACAGTAGCTTGAGCAGTTTTCCTGTTTACACAATGGGTTTTTATAGATTGAATGAGGATGACCATAAAAGGATGGTTATTATCAGATCTAGATTTTTCTAGAGGGGGGCTAGTGACAAGTTTAAATACCATATGGTGAAATGGGAGGCTGTTTGTAGACCCAAAGATTTTGGAGGTTTAGGGGTCATTAACACAAGGGTTATGAATGATTGTCTTATAGCGAAATGGATATGCAAAATAACCTCAACTAATAATAAACTTTGGTTTAGGATTTTGAAAGCCATGTACTTCCCTAGGGGTGTTTTTAGAGATGCAAAAAGTTTAAAAGGTTCTTAGTTTTGGAAAAATTTGTAGAAAGTTAAAAAGTTGTTTAACTGGGGTGCTAAATATAAGATTGGTAATGGGTACAATGTTTTTTTGGGTGATGTTTGGATTGGAGATTGTCCCTTGAAGGTAAGTATAACAATCTTTTCAATATTTGTAAGTTTCCGATATGAGTTTGGCTAATGGGATGTTAGGAGACATGTGGAATATTATTTTCAAAATAAATTTTGGTGAAGAAGAGGCAACCCAGTGGGAGAGTTTGAAAAATTCTATCTCAGATGTTGACCTTAATGACAACCTGGATAGAGTTGTGTGGTGTTTTGAGAAATCTGGTGTGTTTTCAGTTAAGTCTTTGTATAGACAGATAGTTTTCAGGGGTATAACTTGTAGGAAAATGCAAAAACTGTGGAAAAACAAAATACCTCTAAAGGTTAAAATCTTTATGTGGCAATGTTATCATAACAGAGTTCAGACTTTGGATCAACTTTAAAAAAAGGGGTGGGAAGGTGATGTGAATTGCATTTTATGTGGTACTGAAGAGAGTATTGATCATATTTTGCTCTCTTGTACTTTGGCACAAAAAATGGCTTTGTATGAAAGAGGTGCTAAACTGGGAGCGTATTCCAAATTTTGTAGATGATTTTCAGCTGAATTGGTTGGATAGAAGGGGGGCTAATGATTACAATATTGTTTTGCTCAGTTTAGTTTTGCAACTTCAACTTGGAATCTCTGAAAATTTAGGAACAAAATGACGTTTGAGGGGATTTTTCCTGAGTAACCAATGGAAGTGATTTTTAAATTTCTGTCTTTTTTGCAGCATTAGCGAGTTCTCATCAAAGGGGCTGAGCGAAGTAAGATGAATGGTTTATTGGTGACAATTAAAGACTGGTATCGGTTTTTTATGCTTTGGATAATCCTGATTGTCTTCTTGTAATTTTTTAGTTTGGGTTGTATTTCAGTTTCTTTGGTCTTGAACCGTGCGCTGGTGCTCCCAGTTGTTCGGTTTGTTATCATTGTATGAACATTTATATGCTTTCTATAAAAAGCTGAGTTTCCCCTTATCAATTTTTTTTTGGAAAAATGGTGTTCTCGTCCGCACGACCACGGGACAGACAAGCCACAGGACGACACGTGACCCCTCGTCCGTACGGCCACGGGACGGACAAACCACGGGACGACACGTGGCCCCTCGTCCGCACGGCTACGGGACGAATAAATCCATGTGTGCGGACGAGAACGCTATTTTTGCAATTGCGGTTGTGAGAGCGTTATTTTTGCTAATACCGCTTCAAATAGTATCATCTAAGCCAAAAATTTGAAATGTTCCGACTAGCATGACACTGCGATGTCACTTTCCATGTACAAGTACGCTAAGATACTACATTTACCTCTGCATAAAGAATTTGCTTTATTTATTGGCATTATTTATTTCGGAAAGACGTGTTTATGAATAGGAAGAGTTGCTTTTTCAGGGTCTACCTGGTTGGGCTGAGGTGGGGCTAACAATATATAAATGTGAGTCCGACCCACACTAGCATCCTAATAAAGAAGTTATAAGATATTTATTAAGTACATTTAACATGCAGATCACCAATTTTGTTTGGTTAATAACCTTTTTTGTTATAATATTGCAACCTGTATTATTTTGAGTTTTACTATTACTGCATCGTATAGGGTAAGTAAGGGAGAGGAGATTATATAAACCTGAAAGGCTGAAAACATGATAATGAGGTCTAACAAAAGAGATGCCCAATACTTGAAAGGCTCTTTCTTGTCCTGTTTCTTTAGACTACTTGGCTAAACTAATGCTGTGGGAGGCAACTCGATGTAAGTTGGTTCTAATCTTTTTGTGTTCTTTGTGCTTACTTTATTGGGCCCAAGAGTTATATTATATTGGGTCATGTTTCTAGGTTAAAATTTCTTAAGCCTCACATTTGACATGCACAAGCAACCCAATGCTGCCACATCCACTAGAGATTGATCACACAAGCTTGGTGGCACATAATTTTTTTGCAATATTTTACTTGCATCATGCATGATATTATTATGTTTTCCACTAGATACAATATGGTGGTAGGGCCAATTATTTATTTAGGGCAAGTGCATGGCCTGGGAAGCTTTGTTTGACTAGTACAATTATAGCTATGAACACACATCTGAACCATTGTATATGTTGTATATAATGGGCTAATGGGCAGTTCCACATACAATTTTTTTAAAAAAGTCCTAACACCGTTTTTTATATGCCAAGGTTATCCTCAGCATTAAACAATTGCTCTTTGTTGCCAATTTGTTATTATATCCGCATCATGGTGATTAGTTTACAAGTAAGTACGTGGTAATGACTATCGGATACGTATTCCCATGGATATAATGACTTGAAAGGGACCTAATAGGAGTAGCGTGGCAAGAATGAGGTAAGAGCGTTCTAGAATGGCCCGTCATTAGTGCCTAACAACGCCATTAAATTCAATACCAGTGTACTTCCAGAGAGAAGTTGGTGTATATACAGCCCATAACCATACTGTACTTAATTCCTAAACAAACTAGACAGTACTATTAAATATTCTTGGCTCATAGCCTCATATGATACGTTCTTGGGAATGGGAATATATGATAAACAGATAATCAAAGAGTAATTTTTTCTGGCGCGAATCCCCGGAAACATACTGAAAAATACGGTGTTAGTACTACTACTACTACTATTTTACAGGTCTGATGCCTGAGCCTGTTGGGTAGGTTTGTGTAGAGTAGTACTACTTTTATTCTCTTGGCTTATATAGCGAATTTTTGGCTGATACGGTCGATTTTGATATCGTATTTGCAAATTTAACCAGTCCGTACATTAAATTGCAAATTTAGCCGCTCAGCGCAAGACGCCGCGCTAGGCAACGCCTGTGGCCTAGCAGCACATGATGAGAAGCCGGCGTCGGGCACAAGGCGGCCGCCACACTGGGCGCGCGGCTGTTAGCAATATGCTGGCGCGGCCAGAAGTTAGCGCGTATAAACTGGCGTGGCGAGCATGCGCAACGCCACGCTGGCGCCGCCGCCGCGCCTCGCCTCAAACCCAAGCGCCGCCGCCGCCGCATGGCGTGAGGGACGGGCGTCTTGTGCGAGGCGGAGTGCCACGGCTTAAAAACGATGGTGGCCCTATTTTCCACCGCCCATCCTTCCTCCTCCGCACATCTGTCGCCCTATCCAGAATTCCGACGCCAATGCTTACGAATTCCGGCGCCAAGCGCGACTCCTCCTCCACTCGGCTATAAATATCGGACTCGCACTCGCTCTTGGTCATATCAATTGCGTTTGATTCTCGCTTGCGCGCGTCGCCGAGAACTCGAGAACGTAACATAATTAATTTTTTAGGAGGTAATTGTTTTGTCGCTTCGTCACTCGGCCTTGATTTATGACTTCCTCAGAAGGTGATTTATTACTTCCTCCGAAGGTGATTTATTACTTCCTCGAAGGCGGGTAATTTGTGTTATGCTTTTGCCGTTATTGCCGTAGTCGTAATTAGTTAGTCTTTGTTAGCTAGTCGTAATTAGATAGTTTATGGGTAATTAATTAGTAGTAATTAGTTAGTCCAAAGAGTAATGAATTAGTTTAGTGCTAATTAATTAGTCGTAATTAGTTTAGTAGTCATCGTACAAGATATGAAGTAAGTGGAAATAAAGTATGGTATTTTTAGTGGTAATTAATGAACCGTAATTAGTTAGTTTATAGATAGCTAATTAGTCGTAATTAGTTAGTTCACTAGTAATAAATTAGTTTAGTGCTAATTAATTAGTCGTAATTAGTTTAGTACTCATCGTTACTGCATATCAAGTTAGTGGAAATAAAGTACTGGTATTTTGTAGTGGTAATTAATCAACCGTAATTAGTTAGTTTAGAGATAGTTAATTAGTCGTAATTAGTTAGTTCAAGTAATGAATTAGTTTAGTGCTAATTAATTAGTCGTAATTATTTAGTGGTTGTTGTGGGTTTAGGTATTTTCGAACATGCAAGACTTGATTGTATTTTACTGGCGATGGCCTTGTACGCAGCCGGACACGATGGGTTGGACTGTCCGAGATGCCGTATAAGGTGGTCCGGAGGGCTCCACGCGATGAATATTCACGAGTCGCGGCCGCATCCGGAGGAGTTCCTCACTGAGCCAAGGACGAAGAAAGTTATGATTGAGGCGATCACCGCACCAATTATGTGTGGAGCTCAGAAGGTGGATGGAAGCATAGCATGGAGGCAAGACATGGAGATTGTCTCCACACCGAGGCGGCCATTCACGGAAGCCTATGGTGTACGCCAATTTCGTACATAGGGCGCCTGAAACCCCGATGATGCCGAGGCTCGCATAAGCGGGCAAGCGCACTGAACTCAAGATGGCAAAGACGGAATGTGCTTTGCCTCGGGAAGTCCGTGCCTAATTTTGAGCCAAATGAGGCGGAAACATGGTGGTCGGCCCGCATCGACCGCCACGAGTATCTACCGGACGAGACTCGGGTTGAGTCCGACGAGGACACCGACCCAAGCTCGGATGGTACCGACGAGGACGCACACGGCCGGTGGTCCTTACGTGGCATCGAGACTTGATGATATCGCGGTGCGCTCGCCGCACTACCGCAAGAAGAAGGCTCCCGTGGGGTTTGAAGCCGACACCCTCTTAGTTGGGCGCGCTTCCGAACAAGGTGGCGTGCAACAAGCTATAGCACGGACGCTTTGTCCATCACCGTGTGTACCGAGTGCACCGGTCCAACCTGTGAAGCACGCAGTGAAGTGCATAGTAGAAGGTCGCCTGGTAAGGTCGGCGCTCTCCGACAAAGATCTTTGGCTCGGTCTTCACGGTCAAGGAGCCGATCGACCACACCGCGAGCTCGGCGAGCCTGCGCAAAGATCGGGCGTGACTTCCGCATATGTTGCAAACCTCATCACGCACCTAGTTGAGGCGACGTGTCCGTCTCCCCAAGCCGATGATGTCGGAAGTCGCCAATCGTGTTGGCTATCCGCTTAGCTACTGACAAGGTTCGACGAGCCAGCGAGTAAAGTCATCGAGACTATGTACGGACATACGAAGAGGCGTACAACCTTGTGCCGAGATTGCTTCACCAGATTGCGGATCAAACCCCGCACGTACATAAACAAGCCGAGCGTGAAGATCTTTGAAAAGGGCCCAACCACTTCATCTCGATAGGGTGTTCGGCTTTCGCCGTGCCATCGTGGGCTTCAAGTTCGCCGTCCCGTGCTAACGATGGATGGCACTTTTCTCACCGGAAGTACAAGGGCACCATCCTCACCGCGGTGGCGGCCGATGCGAATGACCAACTTCTCCGGTTGCATTTGCCATTGTCGAGCGAGAACACATCCACCGGGCGTGGTTCTTGGAGAACGTGAAGAGGGCCGTGGTGGGAGACCGCCAACGCTCGCCTAGTCACGCATCGCAATCTTTGGGTTGTTGGCGCCATCAACATCATGCGGCGGGATGGATCCATCTCACCAATGGAACGACGTGCAATCCAGTGGTGCATGAGGCATCTTGCATCTAACTTGTTCACGCGGTTCCGCAATCGAACTCATGAAGACGCTCAAGGCATTGTGTATGCGTAACCAGACGGAAGTTTGAGTCTATTTGGAGAGACCTTGAACACCGGACACGAGACATACAAGGAGTCCACTCCGGAGGGAGCAACCTAGTAGCGCCATAACCTTCTCCCAAAGGATTAACGACCACGCCCCGAATTGGAGAAATGGTCCTCCTCTATGACAAAGACGGTGCGAGGTACGGCGTTATGACGACCAACATGTCCGAGGTCTACAATAGCGCCCGAAAGGTGTGCGCGGGCTCCCTATCACTGCGGTTGTTCAGAGACATGGACTCGCACCGCTGGTTATTTCAGGAATAGAGCCACCGCGCAAGCGGCCGATGGACGAAGGCAAGCGGTGGTCGGAGAACATGCAGAGACACATGGATCGGAAGATGGAGAAGGCCCAATGCACGACATTCGGGTGATCGACGACCTCGGTAAAGTACGAGATCAAGCTTCGGCGTAAATACGCCAATAGTCATGCTAGGGGGAAAGAAAACAGCATGCACCTGGGTGATGTGGCGACATGCACCGCAACAAGCCAAAGCTCTTCCACAAACCATGCTCGCCGCGTGTACAAGGCATGTGCACAAATGCGCAGATGGCTACACCATACATCTCTCGAGTACTACGACATGCAAGACCTATTCGTACATGGAGCGAGAGTTTCACTCGTATGGTTTGGAAATGAACTACAAGGATCTTTGGCCCGACATGGTGCAATCGGGTCCCAACAGGACTTGAAGAGAATAGGGAAGGCGACGGCAGACGCGGCCCGGAATGACATGGATGCTAGTCAACGTACAAGATTAGCCGCACAGCTGAAGTGCGGGATATGCAAGACCCCGGGCACTCAATGAAGGATTGTCCCAATGCAGACCTAGTTCGTCCTGGCCGTCACTCGGTCGTAATTTAAAGTTTTTCTGTCTTGCTTGTTATGTACAACAAGAAAATTATACGAGACCCGCTATGGACTCTTCGCAAACTTCTACAAGAGGATGTTGCGAGCGCAATCGCTTCTTGCAGAAGAGGAAACAAACTAAAATACCCGATTTTTCAATGAAAGATGCTCCAGCCACCACGCTTGTCGGTCCCAAGTGTGTGTGTGGTGAACCGCAGAGATCATTCACCACACACCTGCACACGGCCGCCGGGCGCATTACAAAGCGCCACTACATGGTAAGCGTTTCTTTCGCGCGCATCGATTTTCCTCCCAATGTTTAATTCCTTCAATTTTAACTTCATCCCCACGTAATGCACCGAGATGCGCCGCCACTTCTTCCAAAGGATTGACGGCCCGAGATGTACGACATGGCATTCATCCAAAGAGTACATGCTAAACTACTCTGCGGGCCGAGAACTTCTCACGGTGGAAACCTTACGTGCGGATGAGGAGGCACCGAAGGACCCCAAGAAACTCCCGAGCGTAATCCATATCGACGACAAGGAAAGGCTCATGCAAACGTTAGTTATGAAGAAATTACATCCTTCTTATGATTTTCACTATACAGTTGTACTTACATCATGCAAACGCAGACATGGACGACTTCGACACACCACCGACGTGGACATTCCCGTAACAAGGGCAAGGAAAGGCTCATGAGGTCGAGCCCGCCGCCACAACAGATCCGGCCGCCGGCGCCATCCGTATCCACGACGCCGCTTATGAAGAAATTACATCCTTCTTATGATTTTCACTATACGTGCACTTACATCATGCAAACGCAGACATGGACGACTTGACACACCACCGACGTGGGCGATCCGTGACAAGGGAAGGAAAGGCCTCATGCGGTGAGCCCGGCCGCCATACCAGATCCGGCCGTCCGGAGCAATCTACATGGACGACGTGAGTTATGAACAATTGACATTCTTGTTACGTTTTGTAATCGCACGATGTACTTACATCATACAATCGCAGGTACGGACGACTTCGACATACCGGCCCGACGTGGAGAGTCCGCGATAAGGGAAGGCTCCTTCGACCGAGACCCACCGACGCCGAGACAAGGCTCCCTTGCTATGGCGCCGCGGAGACAAGTAGCACACATCGTTAAGTAGTTGCTACCCACATGTTGTACTAAGCATCTTCATAATCGCAATGCTTCGGTCTCCCGAATTTTAAATTATAGCAAATGAGGTCAAAAAAATTAAAATTTTTGTGTTTGACAAAGTGTATTTGATTATGTAATTTTTCTATTATTTTATTTGTTAAGAATCTTTTGATATAACGTTGCTTTCGTACAGATCAATTAATGTACTTCATACAAAGGAGGTCTCGGGAGGCCACGAGAGGTCTCAAGGTTTAATGTAGTGGAATCATTATACAAAAAGTTTGTACGTTTATTGATTAGTACGAACAAGACACTCATACGAAATAGCGATAACAAGCATGTAGTACAATGAAAATAGCATAACACGTGAAACTATACGGCTCACTCGTCTGAGCCACTACTCTCTCCTCGTCGCGGCCGCGTCGCGTCGCGCGCCTTGTTTTGCGCCGAGCATGACCTGTGGAATACGCCCACCGCTCTGGAGAACGCGTGTCGGTTCGGAGGGGGTACGGAGACCGTTGAGGCGGAGGTGGACCAGTAGACTGAGTCTGGAGCAGAGTCTGGTAGGCGTACATGTCGTCTTGATGAGACGTGCCGACCTGGGGGACACTTCCGAGGAATTCATCCACGACGGAGGCTAGAAAACCACTGGGGCCACTCAGGGTACGATGCCCGCAACTCCGGGCTGCGCGGATGAACTCGCTGGAGTATACCGTGGGGCACCGAACCCGAGGAGCTCGCCGCGACGCTAAAAACCCGGCCGCCATTGTCCTTGCCACTGGCGTCGTAACGCTTCCTCGGTAGGAGTTGGGAGGCCCGTATCGCCGCCATCGGTCGATGTGAATCGCCGTCACCCCGTGGGTCAAGGTCGCAAGACGAGACGATGTTAGTACAAATGAACACTCGGATGTAAACTAAGAACCTCGTACCTCCGGATGTGCGGTCGCGAGATGACCGAGGGGGCGGTAGTCTGGTACCGGTCCGACGACAGTGATTCATCCCGACGGACCTACGGCGAGAACGGCATGATGTTAGCGAACGTAAGGCATAATTACAAAACTTGATGTAAATTTGTACATAGCGACTTACCCGCGGCGCGACCGCCCGCAGATGACCGACGGGAACGCTACGACGCTGCCGGACTCGCTAGGTCGTGGTGACCTAGCGGGTGAGCACGCCCCCACTGCGTGCCCGATCGCAAGACGCCGCCCTCGAACGACCACCGCCAAGTTCTTTACTATCTTCTTCATCTCCGCCGAGATGTGCTTCAAAACTTTTTATATGCCGACGGGTTCTATCTGTGCGAAGTTGGGCCTCGTCCGCGCGCCTGACGCCGCACCGCCCGCCTCCAATCAGTAGTGACATATGTAATGTGTTCATTAACAAAAATACGAATATCGCCAACAAAACCGCGAACTGTAGGTTGTAAGTGTCGACGGCGTCGCCATGTCTTGAAGCGCCGTGGACGGCCGTGACGCGGCGCGAGGCTCTCTTGGTGCGTCTCAAATGTCACCTCCTCCGGGCGCCCGAGGAGGAATGGTGAGTCTTGCGCGCGTTCGTGGCATGTACCACTCCATGTACGCAGCGTACGACTGAGGGTCATATGGACGCGGCTCATGCCATACATCCACGACAACCCTGTGAAGCCATGTCTCAATCCACCGGTCGGTGCATTTGCCACCCAAAATATGCCCACCCACCTCGATTGCTCGCATTTTGGAAAGATTAATGTTACAAAAGAAGACGTAATCGCAAAATTACTTGATGAAATTTGACTCACAGTGTACACCGCGCCCAGGGCTCGACGTTGGGGGCACGAGCCGGTATCGACAAATCGTCGCACACGCACATGGCGCGTAAGGCTCCACCATATGTGAGAACACCAGGTGGCAGGTCGTCGTCCACAAAAATCGATCCACGAGGCATGAAACAGACAGCCCGTGCGGCGCAACCGCGAGGAGAAAATCAGCATGCCATGGACACCAGATGATGTCGCCTGCGTAATAACTCGAACTCGCTGTGGTACAACGAGTAGCACCTCGCCGGTCTTCGTTGGCCCAACAGACGCACGGCCGCATCCCACCGTAAGCCCATGGTGGGCGCGTCATGGGGTCGCCATCCGGGAGGGAACGGCGCGCCATTGTCTCAATGGTCGGACGCCTAACAGGAAGTGCTCCCAACTCTACACCGCAGGAGCACGTAGCACACGACTAGGTTGCTACCAGAGCTGCCGCGCCGCAAAGCGTCACACAACCCTCGGTATGTAGCGCAAAGGACTACCGATCCCGGTGAGGCAGATCGGACATCGGCTCGGCCGCCCAAAGACTCGGCGACGCGGATGAAGTGGGTTCAAAAATCGCCTTTGTGGTTGGAAACAGACCCAACCAAAGAGCCGAGAAGGTAAGCAACGAGATGCGCCCTAACGACGCCTCAGTGCACCTCGCGGCATTCACGAATCGCCTCAACCAAGCCCGAGGGACGCCACGCACACTCTCCGGCAAGGTTGGCCAAACCGCCGCTCGGTCGACCTTCCATCCGCTCTCTGAGGGCCCGAACAAGCGGCACACCCGGACGGGAGACCACCAAGAACGAGACATCCTCTAGGGTGATCGCCATCTCACCCCACCGAAAATGGAAGGTGTGCGCCTCGGCCTCCACCGGTCCACAAGCGCGACAACAGTCGGCGTCTAGGTGAACCCCGTTGGAAGGACACCATCCTCGCAAAGGGCAACAAGCCCGCCTCCCGAGGAACGGACGTAACGATCGCCTAGCGCCCACCGCCCCTCCTCGCCCGGCGCGCCAGGGCGAGGGCCATCCACGCCAGGCTGAGCCACACTTGCACCGGTGGTCCTCATCGAGAATTGTTCTAGTAGCTCCTAGAGAGACATGACTAGCAAAACATACATAGCGAACATTACCGACAATGTGGCTAATTAAACATAGAAGAATGTAGCTAAATTAAAATTACGATAAACCTACCGCGAACGCGCGGCGACGGTTAATAACGTTGAAATATAATCGAGGAGCAAGCGAATGAAAAGAAAAGAATGAGCAGAGGAGCGGCGAGAGTGATCAATATGAACTTAGCGTAAGAACGATCGCGAATGAAATCGCGCGGTCGCTCTCCAATATATGCGGCGAAGGCTGGCTCAGATGTCGGGCGCGCTCTCGCCAAATACAAGCCAGGCAATGGCTGGCAGGCCAGCGTGGCTCGCTGCAGCGCGCGCGCCAGGCCAACGCAATGGCTGGGCGCAGGCCACAGCCGGCTGCATAGCGCGCGCGCAAGGCGCTTGGCCGCGTCTTGGCGCCTAAAGCAGGCGCGCAAGGCTGGCCTGGCTGGCTGGCGCCATGCTGGCACAAGGCCATGCCATGCTGGTGCAAGCAATACAGGCAGAGCGCACAGCCACATGCGCGCGCAGCAGCTATGAGCACTGTGAGGATCATGGTAGCAGTATAGGAGTAGGATTGCGACACTGTAGCAAGCATAAGGGGGTGAAAAGGACAGTTGGTTGCACCGAGGCCAGCGTAGGGAAATAGTATGAGCGCGTGATAGATTCAGGCCGTGCATTTATCAGTTACTACTGACACCTTTCGCAAATCTTCGTAGTCTATTTGTCTTGATTTTTCGCTTTAAGGGTTTGTTTAGGTGGTTTATTTTTACATATGCTGGGAATTTGACCTGAGGAGATCTATTCACAACCAAGCAAGGTCTAATTGTTTGGGATTTAAAACTGTGACGTGGGCTATGAGTTTTAAGATGACTATATTAGCTAATTGTCTTAATCCTCTTTTAAAAAGAGGGGAGGGGGTGGGGGAGGAATTCATAAACACCTCTATAAGTCATCTACTTTTTTCAATTTGCGCTTATACTTTATTTTCGTTTACTTCTGCCCTCCATAAGTTTAGTTGGCTTGCAAATACCTCATATTCGCACAATTTTATCATGGTTTTAGTAATTGTAGTAGCAAAAACGAGCTATACAGTAAAAGTGGGGGCACCCCGGACAAGCCCAAGAGGGTTTCGGGGATCCTTAAGAGGGGACTAGCCAGTGACAAGAACGAGATGGTTATTGCTAGAGAATTCGCGCTTGCTTTTTTTTTCTCACCCCCCACAAAAGGGGGGGGTGATCCCCTATTTATAGCCCCCTGTGAGGGTTTTGTATATTACCCTTCTGACCCTACCATGGTACAATATCCATAGGGGTTGCAGGGACATTTCTCGCCCCTACGCCTAGGCTTTGGTCCATGGCACGCGTTCCTGGACTCGGTTCACCCTAACAGAGTCTCCGGTCCAGGAGCAGTAGTAGAGGCCTCGGGTTCGCTCTGAGGGCCTCTCAGCTCCGGGCCTCGCGGGCTTTTGGGCCCTCCGGTGCTCCGCCCGCCGGATGGCCCGGTCTTGTCGCCCGGCCTCACGGGCCGGGGTCCTCCGGTGCTTCGCCCCGCTCGGGGTGGCCCGGTCTTGCCGCCCGGCCTCACGGGCTTGGGGTCCTCCGGTGCTTGGCTAGGCGCTAGGCGGTGGGGCCATCCCTACGACAGTAATCTTCGGCATGTGCTTCAATAATTTTAGTACTTATTTAAATGATTTCAATACTTGTTTCAATAATTTGAGTTATTTCGCTATTTGTAACACACAATTCAAGTAGTGAAATATTAGCAATAAAATGGTGTATTACAACTACCGAAATCACCTAAATAATTGAAATAAGTATTAGCATCATTGGAACAAGTATTGACATCACTAAAACAAGTGCCAAAGATAATGAAAACCATGAGAAATAGTGCTAAACATACAGCGTGAGGGGGATATTTCCACACCAACTTAACTTAGGTGACATATCTCCTGCGCCTCTGCCCCCGCGTCGCGGCCGCACTCCTCTCAGCGTCGCGCCGCCTCCACAGCCACCCCTTCACCGCCTGCATCCTCTACCACCTTGCACGCGCACAGCTCTTCCCCCTCATCCCCCCGCTCCTCTCTGGGCTCCACTCCCACGCTTCCGCCCCCGCGTGCTTCGTCTTGGAGCAGATGGTGAAGGGGGATTTGGTTGAAGGAGAAGCTGAAGGATTCATGAATGTCTGATTTTTTTGTGCAAAGGAATGACCCGTGTGTATAGATCATGAACTGATTGGTTGTAGCTTGTAGCATGTTGTCGTTGACTGAGGATGGATGTGTTTTGTCCGGCCTCTATTTCTGTAAATAGACTTTTACATCCTGATCTGATTAATATAAATGGCAATCCACTGCCTTTTATCAAAAGAATGAGCGTGTTGTTATTTCTAGTTTATATTTGTTGGACCGTAAAGGCGACTAGAGGGGGGGTGAATAGGAGCACGCTCACTTTTTCACAAATTATGAACTCAATACAATTTCACTCCAGTAGCTATTAGAAAGCTATGAAGATCAATATACCAGTACAGCGGAAGACTAGTATTGAATCCAATTAAACCCCTAAGCAATGTGACAATAATCAGCAAGAATCAAAGCAACACAAGCATCGGGCGGTCGACCTCAGACGGAACCGACGGACCGATTGTCGGGCGGTCGGACCATTGTTATATCAAGCGGTCGGACCGCTCGAAATCGGTCGGACCGGTGGTGACGCGGTCGGACCGGTAGTCTACGTAACCAATCAAACAAGAAAATCACCGATGACGGTTGCAATTAGGTCTAACTTTTGATTCTCAACTCCAAACTTCACGAAACTTTGCACACACCTTCTCTATGCTATTGAGGACCTATTCCAATCGAATATTATGATAATTCTTGGAACGATCTTGAGCAATTGTCAATTGATTAACAGAAGGTCTAAAACGGGGCAAGAACGAAAACTTAATCCTAATGCTTGTTCGTGAGTGATTGATGATCAAGATGATGCTAGATAGATTCATACATATCACAGCAAGCTAATTCACATGAAAGAATCAATCACAAACTCATGGATCAAAGAAAGCCCTAAAAACACGAAATTGAAAGCAAGAACGAAAAGAGACTTATCTCAAGCAAACCTTGCATATATTGATTTCGTGATTGATGCTGGATTACATCCACACCATCATGGATCAGTGGACAATCAAAGATCACGAAATTCACCACAAACCATCAAGAGCCCTAGCCTCCACCTCAACTCCCCTAAAGACAATTAGGGTTTTGAAACATAAAAGGCGAGAGAAAGGGGTGCACCACCACCTCCTCCTATTTATAGTGGAGGCCTAAAACTCTTAGGGTTTGACTCTCTTGGCCCCGTTAAGGCCCACTAACAAACGGGTCACACACGCACGCTTCGCAAAGCGCCGTTTTTAACCTTTTGACCTAAACCGCTTCACCATGCGTCATGGATTTGCCAATAGGTCACCCTTGTCCATCTTGTGTCACGCTTGAGTCGTTGACCTCACCCGCATCGCCAATCGCTCGACCTCAACTCTCCAAGTCTAGTCCCGATCTTCCTCGCTGCTGACCGTCGTTGACCACCAAGCAACTCGCACAACCATAGACAAGCAAACACGACCGGGAACAAGTTCTTCACAACTTGACCCATGTTAGTCAAAACATGCATCATGCAAAACATATGCCATGGAACCCATGTACTTGACCTAACAAAACAAAGATCGCCACGGTTGGCCGATGATCAGTGAATACGGTCCGACCGCCTCCAGTGAGCGGGCCGGACCGCTTCACGCTGGCTTGGCGGACCGCTCCTCGTGAGCCGGCCGGACCGCCTTGGGACTTAGCCAAATTCAAGCCCTCAAATTCAAACCTTCCGAAACTTTAAACCAATAGAACTTCTTCTGAGACTCAAAATTATGAGACCAAGTGCATTGGGATCCCCACTTGCCTACAACACCTATTTTTGGCCCAGCCCATTCTGAGAACTTTTAGGTCATTGCCGGTCCGACCGCCCCATATGGCCGGTCCGACCGATTTGGGACCGGTTGGACCGCCGTGCAAGGACCGGTCGGACCGCCTCGCCCAAGAAGCTCAGAATTTTGTCGAAAACACGTGAAACGATAAACCATAAACGCCATTGCCAATTGTCACATCATCCTAAGATCTGGAACATATCCCCATGAAATCCACAATATTCAATGTGTATGTATGTGAAATTAGGTGAATTCAGGTGAAATGAGGTGTTTTGGGTGGAGATGGACAATTGAGTGTTTGCATACACCGAGCACAATATGAGGCAGTGTGAATGTAACACTTTTTCCTGTTTTTATTTTTGTTCTTGTTCAGAGAGCACTGGGCGACGATAACCCAAGTGTCTAGTTCTTCCTTGAGCCCCTGCAACCATGGATGATATTTGAATTATAAATTTTCACTCTGATTCAGAGATATCAGTGTACGAGGATGTACAATTGAATGTGAGAATTCTGGATGAATGAAAGTAATAAGTTTTACATGAGAAGAAATAAGAAGTATGCTGCCATTTTTCACATTCAAGCACCCATTCTGGAGAATTCTGATTCTGGAGAAGAAATAGTTCGCATTCAAGCAAATAAGAGGAAATAAGAAGTCTGATTCTGGAGAATTATGGATGAATGAAATAATAAGTTTACCATATGATTCTGAAGAATAATGGCAGTGTGTTGCATTTTGTTCTGGACTCATGGACAGGTAATTGGTTTCGAAAACCAATTTTGAATGTTTGGTCAGTTGTTAGTTCTCCTTCTCCAGAATATCTTGATGTATACCATCCGAAAATGCAACATGATAAAGTAATTTGGACCATTCATACACCACAAAACATGAAGCTCATTCACTCATACAAGGATTGAAATCTTACATTATTTTCAGTCAATACTACATTACATTTGGATCATTCATACAACACAAAACATGCAGCTCATTCATACAAGAATTGAAATCTTACATTATTTTCCAATCAATACTATATGACGCATTACAGTTCACGGATAAATGACACATTATGGCAAAGGATCAATTTTGATACATCAAAGTGTCAAACATCTAGCAGAAGCCTCCAGAGCTAACAAATGCCACAGCTGAAGGCTGTCACTAGAACTGAAAATTTCTAGATGACAACGCCAAGTCATCGAGAAGCTTCATCTCACTTGCACTTGCATTGCTGCTGCAAACGCATGTAGCAAGAGGCTGCCACCCTTGAGCACCCAACCACATCCCCCTCTTCACCATCTGCTCCAAGATGAAACACGCGGGGGCGGAGGGGCGGGAGTAGAGTGCGGAGAGGAGCGGAAGGATGAGGGGGAAGAGCCGCGGGTGCGCAAGGCGGTAGAGGACAAAGGCGGTGAAGGGGTGGTCATGGAGACGGCGCTGCGCCGAGAGGAGCGCGGCCGTGGTTCAGCGGGAGGCGCGAGGGCGGGGGCGTAGGGGGAGGTGGCGCAGGGAGGAGGCGCGACGGACAATGTAGGGGGCGGCGCGGGGTTGGCTCGACAGACAATGTAGGGGCAGCGCGTTGTACTGGGGAGGAGCGGGAGGGGTTAGAAATGAGAGGAAGGAGCTCCGTGCGGGGGGTTTTCGCAAACATGCATCGAGTGGAGGGTTCTGTCCATCTCGGCCGCACATCACGAAATAAATGGGCAGAATTGGCCATGTCAATCCATATGTGCACACATGTGCGCTTGTGTAGGAGATACGTTGCCCTTAACTTATGGGGGTAAAGTAAACAATAATTAAATATGAGAGACAAAATGAAAAAGTAGCGGACTTATAGGGGTATTAATGGATTTCACACCAAAAAAGAGTCGATACCATGTCCTACTTGTACTACTAGCAGCAGTATATATATCGTATAATTATAAAAGGCTTTTATATGCATTTTTATTCAAATGAAGATGAATGTCTGATTCAATCCATCATGTGTCATAATAAAATCGCATTTTTACAGAGTTTAATATATTTATATTAAGAATTCAATAGAGCATCTATTTACTGGGTGGCGTATTTACTGTTTCTTAAAATGAACAGTTTGTTTTCAAATAATGACAGATTCAGAATTTTTTAAGGCAAAAGATTCAGAACTTGAAGATGCACTGTATTGTACCGAATGTAGTTACACCCTAACAATAAATCAAAGTGTAGCCTCAAAAGGCTTAAGACCTCGCCCCTACACAAGGCGTTAAAAGTTCAGTTCTTACTAGGGCTAATTTAGAGTTTAGGGTGGTTCAATTCACTAGGTGTTTTACCTCGACATGTTTAGCTCAACATACCTATAGAGAAAGTAAGTTGTTTGTTTTTAGAGCCCCCACCCCACCCCAGAGAGAGAGAGAGACTCATACAATGCAAACCATATGACTTGACTCATGCATGACTCATGAGTGAATTTGCTCAATCTGCAAGCAAGCGCTTTCCGTCAACCTGAAAAGAGTTAAAAGCACGCTCCAAATTAGCAGAACAAGATAGCCGAGTTCATCTAGAGCTCTTGCCCATCCTTTTCCTCATCATTTTTTCCCCCAAACTAACATCGGCGACCATATCTGTCAAAGCAGAATTCCACATGGAAGAAGAACCAATAATTTCTCCAGCCAAGTTACGTCAGAAGATGTAGTCTGGTAGTACACTACTACATGCGACGCCAATTACAACTTCACGGAAACGTATTGGAGTTGATAAAGATGCAACTTTTTCGATAACCATCTGGCATGTGTTGTGCATTGACAGGAACAGAAATCTCATCACGTAGCCATCAGGTACAGAGGACAGGTATCTCGACAAGAAATCATTGCCGATGCTGACAAAATCAGCTAGGCAAGACAGGAGGCATAACTCGCTTCTTGTGTAAAAATTTTTTTGAACGATCTCGCTTCTTGTATAATCGATGATATCTTGGTTGCTATTTACAAGGCCCACACTTGTAGCTGGGGCGGCATTAAATTCGAGCACTAGTCAAACTTTTTTTTTGTGGCTTTCTGTTAACTAGAGCAATAACTGGTGCTCCACAATAATACAATAGTATTAATCTTCCAGTGATGGCTTGATGGGATGGGTTATGTACAGTGTATCAATGTAACATTTTGAAGAATACCAGCGGTCCAGCGCATTGTAGATGACCAGATTTTGAATTCCGAAATCAATCATATGCAGAAATTGATGGCATGAATATAAATTTTGTATATTTCTCTATGATCCGAATCTATCTTCAGAAATCGGATGAAATGCCCTGGCTGAATTAATTGGATACGGCAACAGGAGGTTCCGAAACAGAATCTATCGTTGCTGATGACTTCTTACTGATCTCTAGCTCTTGTAGTCTCTTGAGATAACTTTGTGCTGTGGAAGTAATTATCTGAATGATGAAGTTCACGATCATGAGCCACACCACGGTATTCCAGACCAACGAGAATGATAAATTCCACTTGTTTCCCTACACATGGATAATTCAGACATTTAGGGAAAATGGAAAAGAATGAGAAAACAGATGATTAACAGGTTAAGCAAATACTGCACAGCAAACCAGAAAGGGTAAATTTTATCATAAAATAATTTTTGTCATTCCATTACTGTGAAGTTATGTTACAATTATCGTCAATCATAATTATGTATCCAAGGCCTCCATCAGATTCCATCCAGCTCAACCGAGCTTAATTAATTTTGCAAACCATACTTAGGACTTGGTAAAACACTACATTTGTCTGTTGGTAAACCATACTTAGGACAGATAATCAGCTGTATATATCACTTACAGCATAACCATCCATGATACAGTATGTAATCAACAAATTCAATAAAATAGAAAAAAGCCTAACCAAATGATATTAGTGATATTCTTTAATAAATCTTAAACATGCAGCTGATGTGTGCAGTAAATTGTAAATGTTCAAAATTCTCCCCAAATGTGAGAAACATATGTACCTTTGCGGCACTAGAAGCTGATGCAGCAACATGGGCTGATAAAAACTTATTCTTGGCTGTCTTCAACTTGGCAACTAAAGAGGGAAGAATGGATGATACTCCAGGAACATTGCCAAATACCCATATAAGCCTTTTCTCCACCAATTCAAGAAGTTGGTTATTGCAGAGAGTAATTACCAATGTAGTCTACATAAGTAATTTGCCAATATGGTTAGGTCTATCAAAATAGATGAATTAACAAAGATGATATAAAACATGCAAAGATTGCAATTCAAAACTAAATGCCACATAGGAGGAATTGTACCAAGAAGTTTGAAAGTAGCATACCTGGATATAAACTTTAATAATAGCCTTTCCAATTAAAGTTGCTAGAAAAAACTTCCAGAATGGGATGTTAAATTGTCCACACAAAATACCAGCAAGATCAAAGAGAGGGTTTGGTACCTAATGGAAGCAAAAGTTAGTTTCTCCAGATGTTATATTTAACAATGAAGGAATAATATGCCAAAGATAACCGCTCTACATTTGCTCCGGTGATCATATTTAAGTATTTAACAACAAAGCAAGCCATGGCTATATTTTACATGCAGTCTTTCTATAGCAACTCTCATTTAAGTACGGAAAAAAATGATTTTCTCGAGCATTTTAAATGGAGTTCACTTAACAGATTAAACTGTTAAGGAGCTACAAGGTGTAAGTATGGTAACATAATCAAACATGGCTGGAAACAAATAGATGTCCATAAGAAAGATACTAACCGAAGCAAGTATCAAGATTGTAGGGAAGTTTAGATGTTGCGAGTGAGACATAAGCCAGCGTTTGGCCCGATGAAGAGTTGATGATAGAAAACCTTCTTCTGAAATGGAAGCATCCAATTCTTCTAACTCTTCTAATTTGCGGCCTGACATGCTAGCTGTGGTTCATTTATAGTAATATGAGTCAATTGCATCAAGTAATTTTTCTAAGTAACCACACAAATTTAGGGCTAGTTTAGCCTAAATTCTTTCACTTTCACGATGATTCGCAAGAAACATGGATTGACTGCACTGAGTAATTCTTACTAAGAAATAACATAAACTTAGGGCTTGTTTAGCCTAAAATTAGGCTAATCTTGTATGATGGCTTATTGTGCTCAACTTATAAGCCAGATAACCCGCTTATCAGATAGTTTGTAACAACTGTTTACGAAGCCAGCCTATAGGCCCTTAAATACATACCTATAAGTCCCATGAGCTGACCTCCACTGGCTTCAACTTCTTACATACATACCTATCATACAACCCCGACAATATGGTGACCATTTGACTCTGACTTAAGAGTTACCCCTACAAGGCTGAGGTTAAGCCAGACCAAACAGCATATTCATCTACCATTATAGGAATGCGCCATTACCTATCTCCACAAAACTAATAAGAAAGAAGGAAGTTCCGGTATTTTAATATATAAAAATACTGCATCCTGTTGTGCATTAGAGCCTCGTATCAGAATCTTTATTTACATAACTCTCAGCACAGTATTAACTATTAAGAGCAATTGATCACTTCAATATGTTACTATGCCAAGAAAATTGATGTTCAGCATAATTTATTTTTCAGTTAAAGGTGCAAACACTGAAAAAAAGGCAAATGACAGAATTTTAGTTTTAAGTAGCCCTTTGGATGATACTTGTAAAACTGCAAATACCCATACTAAAAATAACAAAACAAGACTCAAAAAAGACGTAGTGGGAGAATGAATGGATATTGAGGGCATTGCAGACCTAACATCCCAGCAGGACAAAAAAAATGCCAACCTTTTTATAATTACTCTGCTTTGCACATAGGACAAGTCACTCTCACAAAGGGAATATTGGGAAAAGGTACATAAATAAGCAGCTCCCAACTTAAAATTTCAATGGTCATCACTCATCAAAGTATGCTTTAAATGTTCCACTAATTTGTAATCTGTCGAGAAGCTTCTAGCTCACAAGACTACATAGATCTTTCTGATGCATCATTCTACAGCAAACTAACTATCAAAGTAATTCTGTGACGTGTTCATGTAAGTTTGGATAGGATGAAACATTTATACAAAAATTTCGGTGGTTCAGAACTGTAATGTTCTACTTCAGTAATAAATCTTGAAAAATAAGAAAGACATAGTGTGAGATGCATAGAAAGAAATGAGCACGCATTGAACTACACAAATTATGTTCTAGTTGCTGAGAGAAAGCAGTACGAATGTAACCTGCTCTAGAGAGAAAATATGGAGGAAGCTCTCCAAGCGCAGTTCCAATGCCCCAAAGTACAGCTTCAAGATGAACTTCATGCAGTATTTTGCTAAATGGAATTGTTTCCTGATATATTGGAGGTCCAAACTCTAGACAGTCTTTCTCCAACCATGAAGGCCTCCTTTTAAGGAGAATGGTGTCATAAGGAGCACTCTTTAAATCAACCCGGCCGCACTGAACCGCTTTGATTGTAAAAAGGGCGATATGAGGCCCTAAATACAATACAAACGTGTGCAAACCAGAGCCTGCAAAATATATATATATAATACAATGCACTGAGAATCGAACTTCTTGTATAGTTTTAATAATAAATACTTAGCTGCTATGTTAACACTTTACTCAACTGATTAATTCTTGCTTACACAATTTCATTAAGCTGAAATGCAATTTGCACTTACGGGCTTACCTAATCCAATTGATGAAGCCACCCCTAGTATGATCCACCATAATCCAAATCTGACATACCAAATCAGCTCCTGCATATGCTGCATTGAAGACAAGATACCTGTTATATCCATGCTGCAAGGGTGCACACACCACACCCCCACCAGGGAAAGAAAAGGAAGAAAGCACACACGCTCGCAGATACAAATGGAGCTATTGGAAAACTACAGCAACTTGTCACCTAATGTGAACAAGCTACAGCCATATAATTGGATCTTTCCTAACGTAGGTGCATGTACAGTGCCAAAATGGCAGATCAGGGCCTCAGACCAGCACCGAAGACACCATCTACGCATTAGAGTAGACAATAACATAATTTATTTCATCATTCAAAAGCAACAATTTCTTTTATGCATGTCTAGAGAATGAAAAAAAGTATAGTTTTGCATTAAGTTGTACACTTATAGTGCAATTAGCATCTCGCCACTTGATTTATCTAAACTTAACATACAGAAATGTGCTAATAATTTTAAAAAAGGATGATACCTTTTCATGTGGGCCATCAGTGACCAAGAGCAGAACCCAGGTAGCAACAACCAAAAGAACCAGGAACTTCAACCGAGCACCTTCTTTCAGAACACAGGAACATGTGTTTCTTATACTCTGTCCAATGGCTAACACAAATAATGCCATTGTTTTGAATGGCCGTGATGTCAGTGTTAACCTCTCCAGGTCCACACGATGCTTTACACGAAGCTCTGAAATATATGGTAAATCTGTTAAGATCATAGACACACAGGGAAGTTTTATCTCATTAGGACAAACAAAGCTTTCAGACAATCCTGATTTCATCTCATCGATTGGAAGATACTAAGATAGCATGAAGTAAAATTTAATTCTTTCAAACACCATCCGCCCTAAACTGAAATGAAATCAACTTAAATATCGACTCAAAACCTCAGATTTAGCCTTCAAAATTGTTGTAAATAACTCAATGCTTGAATCATAAACCGTGACAATGCCGATCAACTATGAAGAACAGGATCCTCGTCCTACCTCCAGCAAAATTGATGGAAGAAATCAAAACCAACCATGCAATTTAGCTATACAAAAGAATGGCTCGATCGGTGCTTTAATTCATGAAACAGAAAAGGAACTCCGCAATGGATAATTATATTCTCCTAAAAGGAAAACAGGAGATCGCCACTTGCTTCTACTTAAAAGGAAAGCAAAATATCCCAACTTTTCGGGAAAACCTCAATGACACGCACTCGCAGTTCCATAGCACGCAAGAAGGCAGAACAAAGATAACGACTTCGATAATGATCGAAATACTAAACCATACAAATCTTGAAAAACAACCATGTATCCCTAAAGCTTTAAATGATTATAAAGTATAAGCAACCAAGAAACAGACCAGATTCCCAACGAACTAATCAAACAACGCGATAGCCAAGGCTGTCCAGCATCGACTCACCGGACATGGCCTGGTCCTCGCCGGCGGCGGTGTGCCCCATCTCGAACCCCAGCCTCTCCCTCTGTCGCGTAGATCTGAGTCGCAGCACCTGGGGGAGGCTGCCGCTATGTAAACAAGGGAAATGAAGAAAAGGCGCGCGCTTTGCTTATCGTTTGACGCAGAAACGCCTCGTCCCCGGAGGAGAGGGAGATCACGAGCTCGGCGAGTCGCGGGGTACAAAGGAATCGCTCCTTTCCCCCCGGAAAGATGGGTGCTTTTTGGCGAGCGCAAGGGGGAAAGGAAGAGGAAAACAAAAGCTTCGGGTTTTTTGCGGTTACGTGCTCGGGCTTTCAGGAATTCAGGTTTTACCGTCAGGTGCAAACATGCTCTTGCCTAGTAGGCGTTTTCTTTGGGGAACGAGGGAACGAGGGAACGAGGGAACGACTAGGAAAAGACTGATCGGGTGCTTTAACTGAATTTGGTATTTTGTAGTTGTTATTGGGAATTTGATAATTTTGATTTCTCAAGCAAACTTTTCTTTTTTCTCAAGGAAGAAGGCAGATTATAATAAGGGGTGTTTTGCCTCGCGTGTAATACATGGAAGATTTTTTTTTAATTAGATAATCATTTTGTCATCTTATTTTAAAAAAACAAACTCGCTGAAACTTTTCTTATTTATAAAACCACTTTTTACAACACCATAGTTTGTGGTTGACTTGAAGTCTTGAACATACTTTTTGAAAAGGAAAAAGTCCATCCACAGTCTCTCAACTCTTGAATTTGTCTTATTTTCGTCCCTCATGTACAAAACCAGGTAGAACGTTCCATCCTCCAACCGGCAAAATTAGAACAAATCACGTCTAAAATTGGGTTTGTGGAACTCTTCAATTTGTCTTATTTTTGTCACTCATTTGCGGAGTCCAAGCAAATAACCAAGAGTATAAGCTGCGATCGGTTGAGAGACAACGTCCTTCTAGTTGGGCACCGAGTGGGCCGAGCGTGCTCACCTGCTAGGTCGGCATGACCTAGTGAGACTAGCGGGCATCTTAGCGCTCCTCGTCGGTCATCCGCACTGCAGATCAGGGAGGTAAGTTAGGTTCAGTTTAAGTCCTGATTATTTATTATGCCTTAGGTTGTGCTGACATCATGTCGTCTTCTAGCTGCACGTCTGTTGGGATGCATCACTACTACGATCAATGTCCGCATGGCCTACTCAGACCGGCGCCTGTCCAAGCGTTCCCCGTCGGTCATCCTGCACTGCACATCGGGGAGGTATGTGATGTTCAGTTTAGGTCATGATTATTGTTTTGTCTAACATCATTTCATCTTACAACTTTTAGTTGAGCGTGGGGGTGACGACGAATCAACCGATGAAGAGGCGGTCATCCCAACTACTGCTAAGGAGGAGTATACGACGCTAGGATTTGGAGCGTACCACCCAGGGCGCCCACCCTGGTCTACGCTTAGCAGAATCTTGACCAGTACGGAGTACCGTACCAAGGCTAAAGCTCCTCCAGGGTTGCTGGCACATCGTATGGTCAAGTCCAGAGCTCCTTCGCACCGAAGGCCGTTCAGACATCGTACCTAGGGGCTGTGGCTCCAGGGGCGGATTCATGCAGTCATTTATTACGGATATGATAGCAGGTCATTGCCAGTTTTGCATGACTCAGCTGGACGACATTGATGTTAGACAGACTCAGCTAGACAAGAGTCGGCTTGCTAAAACACCTCCGCCCACTCAACGCTTTCCGTCCCTCCGAACCGATACGCGCTCTCCGGATCGGTTCTGTATCCCACAGGATATGCTCAACGCAAGACCAAAACACGCACGCAGACGCAACGAGTGGCTTAAATGAGTGAGTCATATTATAGCCCGTGTGTAATTACATTGTATACATTATGTGTGTATGTATACAGAATGTTGTGCACTTATGTTGTACTATATTTGCATATATATTTTGCACCTCCATATTTGCGTACATTATGTGCGTAGTTTGCCGGAGTTCACGTAAATTCATAAAACACTCGAGGTTCACACAAAATTATAAATCACCTGAAGTACCCGAGGTTGACATAAAATCATAAGTCACCTGAAGTTGATGGGGAAGGGGGAGTTCGGTCCCAGGGCAACGACAAGGCTCCACTGTGCCCCAGGGGCACTTCAATCATCAACACAGTGCCCCTAGGGGCACGGACTAGATAGGTCCGCCGCCCTAGGGTACAGATGAGCATAGGTCTGGCCAGCACAAACTTGTTACGTGGCGCGTGGAGGAGGCGTTCGGCGCCCTGATGAACGGACGGGCGAGGTCTGGCTCCTCTGGGACCAGACTCGGCGACGTGTCAACTGGCGCTAGGTCCGTGTTGCTATTTTTGCTATTGGTTTCGAAGAGGGCTAATTTTGTTAATCACGGCACTAACAACGCCATAACAGCTAAAAACTCAGAGGTTTTGACCTGCCCTTGTTGGAAAACCGGAAATTATAACCTACCAGGAGCAAAAAGATGGAAAACAGCAATTCAGAAAGGGCATTCTGTTTTCCCGTGACTCAAAAAAGAATTTATTCCCTGCTGTTTGTTTGTCGGCATTAGGCTTTTCGTTTCCTCCTGGGCTTGGAATCCTTCAGTTTTTTGTGTAGCGAGGAAAAGTGAAGAGAACGTCTTCTCGTTGCTTTTCTATACGCGCCGTTTCATCGCGAACCAAACTGACAAGTGGGCCCCACGTTCTCAACCCGTCGGTGCCGTTTGCT
Organism: Hsuehochloa calcarea; assembly: GCA_036346395.1. NCBI lineage: Eukaryota > Viridiplantae > Streptophyta > Magnoliopsida > Poales > Poaceae > Hsuehochloa > Hsuehochloa calcarea. The sequence continues at coordinate 35,501,059 of CM070606.1, forward strand.
AACGGAAGATGATTAATCGCGAGGGAAGCTTGAGCCAGCTGGGGGAAGCCATGGAGGGAGATGAAGATTTCGTGCACGGGAGGGATGACAAACCCGGACAAGCTAAAACCGGCGAAGAGGTCGCGAGCCACGTGAATCGTGATATGCGTTTCTTCCCCGGCCGGTTGCCACACCTCCTCGTCCTCGGTCGCTTTGGAGTTTGGACGACTTCCATGTAAATCCAACTCAACCCTGCCCGGTCTGGCTCTGACGGCCCCCCTACTAGGAAAGCAGCGAAACATGGTTAACCGTGTCCCCAAAAGCATACTCCTATATGCATGTTCATCACGCGCGTCATCAAGTCAGCCATGAGTGAGTTTTTGGCTGACATGATACTATAATAGTAATAGTAACTTTGGCCTCCTCTTAACGGTGAATATGAAAAATAACATCATAGAGCCGCTGATAGTTGATACATAGTCAAATCCGGTCTCTAGGGGGCAGACAACCTCCACCGTGCCTCAAAGGGCCGAACTCCACCCTCACGCATCACGTGTGAAATCCGAACCTCTAGAGTACGAACCAAGCTAGTTCGGCCCCAGGGCACGGCAGAGGGCAATGCTGTGCCCTGGAGACACGGAGGGGGCTTTGTCGTGGTTGGAGCAGGTGATGTTAAAAATTGAATAAAAAAATATTTTTTTATACTACTCGATACTTTTTTAGACTATTTGATACTATTAAAAAACCTGTTTAACACTTTAAAATTATTTCTTCCCCGGCCGGTTGCCACACCTCCTCGTCCTCGGTCGCTTTGGAGTTTGGACGACTTCCATGTAAATCCAACTCAACCCTGCCCAGTCCGCCTCTGACGGCCCCCCTACTAGGTAAGCAGCGAAACATGGTTAACCGTGTCCCCAAAAGCATACTCCTATATGCATGTTCATCACGCGCGTCATCAAGTCAGTCACGAGTGAGTTTTTGGCTGACATCATACTACGGTTATAATAGTAATTTTGATCTCCTCTTACTGTTAAATATGAAAAATAACACCGTAGAGCCACCGACAACTGATATGTAGCCAAATCCAGTCTCTAGGGGGCCAGACAACCTCCACCGTGCCCCAAGGGCCAGACTCCCCACTCACACATCACGTGTGAAATCCGAACCTCTAGAGTACGAACCAAGCTAGTCCGGCCTCAGGGGCACGCACAGCAAAGGGCAATGCTGTGCCCTGAAGCACGGAGGGGGCTTTGTCGTGGTTGGAGCAGGTGAGGTTAAAAAATGAATAAAAAATATTTTTTTATACTACTCGATACTTTTGAGACTATTTGATACTATTTAAAAACCTGTTTAACACATTAAAATTATTTTTTCCTTTGATTTTTTTTACCTCGCACTCGCAGCTTAAAATGTATTATCACATGTATCAGAAAAAATTCCATAAATTTTTTCATATAAAATTACGATGCAGTACAACACAATCTCCTTGAGGCACTAATGATTCGCCACATGAGGCGGTGGCAACAGGCAGCGGTACACCGTCACTGGCCGCTGCGACGGGTGCATGTGCACCATGTTTGACACTATTTAACATTATTTAATACATTAAAAAATTCAACCGAGAGCACTTTTTTCTTTGAATTTTTTTGCCTTGTACTTGTAGCTTCAAATGTATTATGATATGTGTAAAAAGAATTTTCACAAAAAATTCACATGAAATTACGGTGCAACATAGTACATACAGCTTCAAACTTAGGTGTCTACCGTGGCCATCGCCACCCTTCGCTGCCCTCGTGGCTCGGTGAGTCAATGAACGGTGTATGTGAAATACTATTTGATGAGGTGGCGGCGACAGGCAGTAGTACACTGTTATCGGCCGCCGCCGCGGGGGTGCATGTGCACTCATGCTTCGTACATATGATAATACATAGAAAATCAGGCATAAAAGGAAAGCACGTGTTGGATTTGGTACATTCTTTGCTAATTTGAAAATCAGGCATGAGGGCATAGAAAATCAAACATGCTTGGTGTTGGATTTAGTACATTTTCGTTAATTTGCCAGTTTAATGTGGATGATATTTTTTTGATGTTGTACTATACCACAAGCTAGATAATTATATCTATGAACCAACTAAGTGAAATGTTTAGCATGCAGATCATATAATACCTTAACCATACCTTTCGACTCGTGTGCGATTGTGTAAGAGTGAGACTGCGATGGCGACGTGAGCAAGTAGGCGACAACTTAACCCTAGAAGTTAGGGCCCAATGCCACCATCGTCCATTGACTCACCGAGCAAACGAGGGCAGCAAAGGGTGGCGGTGACGACGGTTGACACTCATGTTTGAAGCTGCAAGTAATGCGCTGCGTCGTGATTTCATGTGAAAAAAAATTAATTTTTTTCGGTACATGTGATAATACATTTGAAGCTGCGAGTGCGAGGTAAAAAAAGGAAAAAATATTTTTAAAGTGTTAAATAGTATTTTAAATAGTATCAAAAATAATTTTTAATCCATTTTTTCAACCCCCACCCGCGCCAATCCTTTGTCGTGCCTTCAGGGAACGACATTGTCCTTTGTCGTGCCCCTAGGGCCGGACTAGTTTGCTCTGTGTCGTAAGGGTCCGGATTTCACACGTATCACTGGGTGGGAGTGGGGTGAGTCTGGCCTCCTGGGGCAAGGTGGAGGTTAAGTCCGGCCACGTAGGGACCAGATTTGGCTGCGTGTCGGCTACCGTCAACTCTATGGTGTTATTTTTGGTATTGATGTCAAGAGATAACCAAAATTGCCATTACTACCGTGTTATGGTCAAATCTAGAGTTGTTTAGAAAAAAAAGAGATAAATATGCTAGAAATTATCACTTAAAATAAAACATCTAGCCATTTTTATAACGACTTAGATTAAAAGAAAGAGTCTACATTAAGAACAATCCAAACCGAGAGAAATCCGAAATAAAAAATGAATTAAAAGTAGCAATTTAATTTCTATACGAACTTCCAAATAAACATCCATAAATAACTAAAATTTAGAATAATAATTAAATAAAAATTAGCAAATTAAAAGAAAGATTGCATGTCAAGTACAATCCAAATGAACTAAAATTTGAATAAAAATAATAAAAATAGCAATTTGATGTCCATAGCAGTTCCAAATGTAAATCCATAAAAAACAAAATTTTAGAATAATAACTAAAATAAAATAAAATATGATATTTTTTACATGAATTCCAGCTTAAAATAAAAAGAAATCCATGGCTAGTATGATCCAAAAAAAATACAAATTCGGAGTAAAATTTAAAGGATGATTAGATATTTTACTTGTAAACAAATTTGAAACCTAAATTCTAAAAATATAAAAAAATTAAACTTATACTGATTAGGCACTCCTATGAAGCTCTTGTGTTAACAAGAAAGATCTAGCTATCTATCTTGCGAACCCCAAGTTATAATTGCTTAGATCTAGCTATTATATACTAAAAGTCGATAACAATTATTTTAGAGTTGCTAATAAAAAAAAGAGAAATATGCTAGAAATTATCACAAAAAAGCAAAAACATCTAGCCCTTAATTTAGTTGATCCTAATTTTGAAGGCTTAGTTTTGATAGTTGACTATTTTATCTATACTAATTATACATTTATAGAAAAGATCTAGCAATTTATCTAGCAGACCGGAGTTATAACGACTCGTATTAAAAGAAAGAGTTCATGTCAAACATAATCCAAACTAAGAGAAATTCGAAATAAAAAAATAGCAATTTGATTTCCATATGACTTCCAGAGTAGCATCCATAAATAATTAAAATTTAGAAAGATAATTAAATCAAAATTAGCAAATTAAAGGAAAAAGACTATGTCAACTACAATCCAAAGTAACTAAAATTCAGAAATAATGATGATAATAATAGCACTTTAATTTCCATAGAAATTTCAAAGTAAATCCCTAAAAACTCATAATAATAATTAAAATAAAATAAAAAATATGATTTTACACGAATTCCACCTTAAACCCAAAAATAAATCCACGGAAAGTACGATAAAAATATGCAAATTTAGAATAAAAATTAAAGGATGATTATAGATATGATTTGTAAACGAATTTGAAACTTAAATTCCAAAAATATTAAAAAATTGAACATTAGGTACCCGATAAAGCTCCCATGTTAACTAGAAAGATCTAGCTATTTATCTCGTAGCCCCAAGTTATAATATTGATTAGGCATTAGGAGGATCCTCTTGTGTTAATAAGAAGATCTAGCCATCTATCTCGCAGACCTAAGTTATAATGACTTAGATTTATCTATTATATACTAAAAGTCAATGACGGTTGGTATACAATTGCTAAGAAAAAAAAGATAAATAGCCTAGAAATTCTAACAAAAAAAAAAAAATATATGTCTCTTAGTTTGATGGACCCTAATTATGATTGATAGCTGATAACTACTAGATTCTACAAGAAAAAAACACATGCTAGAGAATCTAAAAAAATATGGCCATTAATTTGGTGGACCCAATTTATAATTAAAAATCACAACCATTAGATGTTATTAGGCAACTATTTAAACTCAAAAGATAAGAGATAATTGATGTGTTTTTAGATTAGCAGATATGAAGGAGATTAAAGTTAAACGATAGAGCATAGCCTAAATAGACCACACGTAAAGACAAAAAAGGAACCCGACCCACATACATCTCACTCTGCGCAAATGAGGAGTGTTTGTAATGAAAATAAAAATAGAAACGAAGAAAAGAATTTTTAAGAGTGTACAAGACGAACACACACCACACGCACACACTTACACCAAGAAATTTTAGAAGTCCTAAAGCATCACTGAAAGATGGATGCTCGCACACACGAGGTCAATCCAAGCAGGTGAGACATCAAGACATCTATATGGACAACACTAAACGCACGCAGAGAAGTCATCTAAGGTTAAATAGAAACAAATATATGGAATACGTCTATTGAACCTTTGTAATATGTATGCCCAACTAACTACATTTTACCAATCTATAAGGATGATGTCTGGCACGGACCACATTGCTTGTGTTAGAAATGATGTGTATTTACTAGTCAACAGAAAATCCATCCATTGAATGCTCTTTTTATACCATTTTCCACGAGTTGACTTAGGGCATTTCCAGGAATTGAAGTGTCATGCAAGATAAAAATTCAGGGTTATTGTGTTTTTATTTCCTTTTGAGATAAATGAAGTTCACGGCTAAAAGAGTATATCTAGAAGGCAAATAAGAGAAGCCATTACGCACATACTTGAACAGAAGTAAGAGTGCTCTCACAACTAAAACTCTGTTCTTAAAAAAAAAACTCAAGTGTCATTTAACCGTAATCATCCCATTTAATTTTTAAGAGAAGTAGCTATATTTTCTTGGATGTTGTCTTTCGCATTTTTGTCGAATGGTTCGTCTCCAATGTAAAGATCTAAAATAGACCGGCACAAAAGCTTGCTATGGATGCTCCCCAATTCTTCTCCTTCAACTACACAAACACACAAAAGATAGCTTATTAATTAAGAGCGTTAGGTACCAATTTAATTAACCTTGTAAACTCACAAACATTTGAAATAAATAGACATCAAACACGACAGGGATATATCATTTCACACCAGTGATATATTTTCTAAGAAGGAACAGTGATACAAATGGATCCTATGGATCTCTAGGAGACAAAGTTTATTGATGTAAATGATTTGCCACTTTCTGGGGAAAATATAAGCAACTATTAGCATATAGAACGAGAACAGAACGAACATCCTATCGGTTATTATTATTGCCATCACAGTTCAAACAATTAGAAAAATGAAACTTGATCACCTTAATTTTGCAAAATGTATGGATTATCGACAGTATTATCCGTACTGACTTATCTACGTGCATTCAGCATATGGACCAAATGTGTGAATAAAATAAGGGAATGCTGCCAGGTACTCGGACCGGATACATATCCATTCATTGCAAAACAAATAATCAACATAACTTCCTGACTCTTAAAATCCTTCCTTTCATCAATACAAAACCCATATCTTAGATCTCAAACCAACTAAAACGAAAGGGAAGCAAAAGGACAATGAACTTACTACTTATTTTAAGCACATGGTTTGATTCCCTTGAAAGCTCAATAACGGACCCTTTTGGTAATTTGTATTCATCCTTGAAAAGTGAAACAAAACTGTGGAAGATCCAGATGTCAGAGAGAGGAAAAAATTAGATACTAATCATTGAACTCGATGAACAGAACATATGCTAAGATTGGAATATATGCTTTAACACAACTAATGAAGCAACATTATCGAACTAAAGTGGCACTGGCACACTTAAAGCAATAAAAGATGAGTATTTCAGGACTAAATTAGAAGACTAATAATTGCTATTAGCTAACAATTGTTGCATGTGAGAATCGAAGCTCCTTAGTTCTACGAACAGAATAAGCAGTTAATGCCACTGAAACTTCACAAACCTGATAAGAAATCGTTTTGGTATCTAACAAGCCTACATTCCCACAGGATTATTAAAACCAGCAGTTGGGGTCAAGGCCCACATTTGTTGCAATTCTATCAAATCAGCCTGAAGTTCATTCCAATAAACATTATATTAGTCTCTGATACGAAAATAAATTGGAATTCAGTGCACCACCATCTATTAGCTCTAACGTCAGAAAAGCAAACACCCACTACAACAAAATAGTCTACTAGAGACGTTTTTATTTAGACACTTTTTATTTCGTCTCTACACCCAGAATCGGATAGCACATAAAGACGTTTCTCGAGACATTCTAGAATGCGTCCCAACATTTAGAGCCCAGCCCATTTAGCAAACACTAACCCCACTCAACTCACCCGTTAGCCTCACCCCTCCACTCAAATCCCGTCGTCCTCTCACCTTAGCCTCACCCCTCCACTCAAATCCCGTCGTCCTCTCACCTCCCCGCAGCTTCTTCCAACATCTGGCCACTGCCTCCACCGCCTCCTCGCCGCCGCCTCCTAACACTTCCCAGACGCCTCCTCCACCTTGCCTTGGCCTGCTCCCATCTCCCCACGGCCTCCCCTCCACCATCCCCACGCAGATCCGGTTCCACATGCTCATCTGGCTCCTTCCACGCGCAGATCTGGTGTTGCCTTCTCCGGTTCGCTTCTAATAGCAATCTCCTCCATGATTCCTCTCCACGCTCTCCGCCGCCCTTACTCAGCCCGCCCCCAATCGCCGCTCCGTCACCACGATCGCCCCTCCATCTCCACGCTAGCGTCGGCACTAGCGCCCTTGCTCACCGCGCAGGTTGTCTTCTCTGATTCCCTTGGTGCCGTCCCCTACTGCTTGACCCTTCCTGATCCTCATCTCTTCTCACATTCCTCACTTGGGCAGCAGGTGCCAGGTTAGTGTCCTTTTCGACCATCACAATGACCGCTCGGCCGTCGAAGTAGAGTAATTGTAGTTTCGATTCATTTTTCTGTGATTTGTGTGCATTCTATTGTGTGCTTGAAAGGCAAAGTGCTTGCAGTTAGTCGTGGTTTACTTGTTATAGAACTCAATTTATTCCAAAGTTAATTAGATAAAGTTCACTGCAATCTGTTACAATCAGCTGAGTTCAAATGGTGATGGAGAAACTAAAACAGAGTGAGATAGGATTGATTTCTTGCATTTGTGGGATGATGCTTATTTAGTCTCTAGAGTACATGCTCATAGGTATGGCCTACAAGCAGAAATTGATGAATAAATCAGCTCTTGGAATTCTTCATACCAAGTGTTTGTGTTTATACCCAACTTTCACCTATTACCCTAGGCTGTGCTAAAAGCAACACCTAGCTAGAGCTATATATATTCCGCCTTAGCATGATCTGTTGCTCACATCGTTCTCTGCTTCCTTATGTACTGGACTGCACTGAAACTAGCATCTAGCTAGAGTTATATATTCTGTTCTAGTACGGAAAGAGCAGTAACTAAATGCAGCTCAATTTTTTTTAAAGACATCAGTGCAAATTTATCAAGTAGTTGGAGGCAAAATTTCAGCTTCGCGTGTATTTTCATTGATAATGTTACATTCCTTGCTACTTTTGCCAATATAATAAGTTGTCTTTTACATTGTTCTGCTTTGCTTTCCAGATAATTTTGTCTGTTGTTTGAATTACATTGTGTGTTAGAATCAGATGTCATCTGTACTGGAAAGGCAATGCTTGAACTACGAGTTTACCAGTTATCATCTGATTTCTGGTAGCCCTGGATCATATTGTCACCTTGATTGTTTCTAGTGCAAGATACTGCTTTACTCATCGCTAGACAAGGAAAACTCTTATTGGCAGGTAAGCCAAAGCTTCAGTTTTGCTAACTCCGGTCTATTCGTATGGTTGCTGATTCTTGGCTGCTAGATAAATTCACATTGTTTTGGTTAATCATGTATGGACATTTCAAGATATATCCATGCGAGTCTTCTTGCTCATTTCTTGATTTCTTTCTTTCTTTCTTTCCAAGGGTCATCACTTCAGCTTTTTTTTCGATATGCTACCAAGTGAAGGTGCACTTTTACTCCAGTTCTGTAAAAGTTGATTACTTGGTATTTCTGCCAACTTAAATTGAAGAGACTATTTCTTATGCTTTATCATTTCTATCTTCACAATTTGTTACTTCAAAAAAAAAGTATCCTTGCGATTCCTGTGCTTTCAATTTCATATTGGGTATTTCCTTTGTTTTCGATAAATGCAACCCTTCTTATGTTATGCGTGCATGATTTCTTTTTGAGACATGAATAGGCATAATAAACAAGTTTATCACTGAACAGGTACCAGGCTCCGTGATTTGGAGGTGGATTAGGCTGTTTGTTCCTGAAAACACCGCCACTGCCGCTGCCCTCTAGCCACTCGTCACCTGATTCAGTTGTAGGATTTGTAGTAATTTTTTTCAGTGTGTTTGCACCTTTGTATGTGCATACTAGATTCAGTTGTTAACTCGATTCAGTCCGCAACGAAGTGTTGTTTTACTTTGTAAGTCCATGGATGCAGAGCGCCGTCATCATGCCATGGTATGAGTTGTCCTACTATATCAAAAACTAGTGAATAATATCCCATCCCATATGAAGGTGCGCGAAACAGTATATCAAAATTATACATGTTTTTAACATGCTTAATAAACGCATTTAGCATTGTTATCAAAGTGCTATGCTGGAATACCTGCACTATTATAGTAGCTAAGACCCCTGTTATTTGAACTATAAACCCAGGTGTAAATTCCGTCGATATCCAACTGGTATCGATGAATGGAATCACCATTATTGTACAAAACGCCTCACTTATTTTAGCTATTACACCATAGATAAAAGTTTTGATCATATACCCTCGGGTAATTCTATGAATAGGTGAATCTATCTAGAGTACTCGATTCATTATCTAATTCAGATGTAGTTTCATCTAAGGTGTCATTAGATAATAAATCTATAGAACCATCATCATCTAGGTCTTCATCATCTAAGATGTCATTAAATGATAACATAATGATTTCGCACTTGTATTTCTGTAGAAATGAAACAATGAAGTTTTTCATAATATGTTTGTAGCTATCCCATTTAGGATTATAGTATTTTGGGATTTTATAAATAGTTGTCAACTACCCTGTGGTAATACCCACCTCATGTTTTTTTCTTCTGGTTTTTTTATATATCGATAATGTAATTCTACATTTGAAATGGCTTTACCTAAGATATGAAAATGAAAATATGATACTATATCCTCTGAATCATTGTAGTTTAACTAGCGATAAAATATTTCTACAGAACAAAATAAAAATGGATGTCTCTAGCTCAATCTAAATGCGTCTATGAATGTGTATCTATGTTTCTTAGCATGCAATAAAGCGTTAAGCGTCACTAGGGAGAGTAGAGACGATATGGAAATGCATATATGAAAGCGTCTCCAAGCTTGTAGAGACGCAACCTAAACGACTCATATCATTGTAGACAAGCTTAACAATGCGTCTCTATGATCTTTAACACGGTACGTGGGGAGACGCTTTACAAAAACAACTCTACGACGCTATAGAGATGATTGAAAACATCTTTAACCCATAAAATAGATGTCTCTATAGGGATTTTGTGTTGTAGTGACCTAACATGTTGAGTATGATGACTCATATCCTAACCTACGACTTGGAGATGTGTTCTATAAGGATTATTATCGATAGGATTATGATTCCTACTTCTTTTTGGAGGAGAACTAGAAGACACTATATAAAGTCATGATGGTGGTCATGGAGAACATATGCCACAAACCAACTCATCCAAAGCAAAAGGTGCACGAGAGGATTAAAGGCTAGACTATTCTTTACCACTAGATTCTTGTATAGGGCAAGGATCTGAGGGTCTTAAAAGATTCGAGAGGGTTATGAGAGAGCGACAATCCATTGTGTTCTTCTAAGGTTGTGCTTAAGGAATTTGCAATCGGTTTCGCCAAATCTTTCTCTCTACTATTTTGTCGCCATTATTTGGTTATCTCTACAAGATTCATCTACTTCATTCTTGATACCGTGCACGCTCGTGCCATTTCTCACAAACTATGATCCGATCTGGGGCTACTGCGCATAAGAGGTATCAGAGTATAACAAGTGATATAAGAGCCAATGTCGGATTAATCAATCAGATTTACGAGAAGGTCGACAAAGCATCATGTGGAACAAAATCAATATTGATGTCTACAATGTGGAATCAAGTGGAGAAATTTGATGGCAGAGAAAATTTCAGCATGTGGCAATGTATAGTGAAGGATGTTCTTGTCCAGCAAGGGTTAATCGATGCTCTTGAAAGGGACAAACTGGAAAAGACGTTCGATGAAGACTGGAAGGTGATGGAGCGGAAGGTTGTTAGTACAATCCGTCTATGTCTCTCAGATGAAGTAAAGTACTCAATGATTAAGGAGAATTCGCCGAAGAAACTATGGAGTGACTTAGAAGAATTGTATATGGCAAAGTCCCTGACAAACCGATGGGTGCTGAAGCGACAATTGTTCAGGTTGCGCATGGAGGAAGGCACATAGTTCGTTGACCATCTCAATGTCTTCAACAAGCTTATCACACAACTGGCTAGTGTGGATGAGAAAATTGAGGAGAACAACAAGGTCGTCGTATTGGCATCATCTCTATCACCATCATGGGAACAATTGGTGATGAATATTCTCGTCAGGAGAAACACTCAATTTTAATGGGGCAGTGACATAACTATTGAAGGCTTGAAGAAGCCATCGGATTGTTCATCCTCGAGTGATTAAGCATTGGCTGTCATAGGTATTGCACGCAAAAGCAAGTCACGGGAAGAAGGGCAAGAGCAAGGGCACATGTGTATGCTATCTATGTGACGAGGAAGGTCATATGATAAATGACTATCCAAGTTTGAAGCAAACGAGGGATGCATGCTCAGTGGCGGTAGCGAAGGATGATTCGAACGTACTAGTCGTCAGTCAATCAAGTACTTCTCATGGATGGATATTACATTCAGGTTATTGCTTCCATATATGTTCGACGAAGGAGATGTTTGACAAAGGCTCTATGCCCGATGCATGGACTGTTCACTTACCGCATTGCAAAGAGTATGCAATTACTGAGGTGGGAGATTACATTGGAGATGTATGATGGAACACATCATACATTGAAGGGAGTTCGGTATGTTCCGGCTTAAAGAATAATCTAATATCTATGGGATCGCTTGAAATCGAAGGTTTTGAGGTATCACTTCGAGGTGGAGTCATGCGAATTAATTGCAAAGGGCAGGCAATCATGAAAAGTATCTAGAGCAATGGATAACGATTGATGGGTAATCATCAGGGAAGAGCAACCGATGGGAGGTCTGAAAAAAATCATGATCTGAAGAAGGAAATTATGTCATCAGCGGTAGGTACTTAGATCTCATCTACAGTTATATACAGAACTGCAAGAATGGTTGCAAAATCTAGCAGACGTAAAGGCGAAGATGCGAGCTGTTGGAAGAAGGAAGACGTAGTGGGACCAACCACATGGTACCGACGAGCAAGTGGAGCTCGGAGGCGGTACAAACCTATAGTATGGAGGACTGTAGGAACAGGAGGTGTGTTTAACCAAACTACACAGCTAAGGAGTTCTCAGGTGGAGTTTGTGGGCGGATTAGCTCGGATACCGACACACATTGAGGTGATATGCATGATCCAATGCGGTAGAAGCACTCCCAAAGGTGGGAGGAAAAAACAAAAAAGATGGAGCCAACTAGGAGCGGATTCTTGAAGGAGCACTCTTGATGACTTTCAACAGATAAGAGTTAATATGGAGATTGTTGAGTATGGTGACTTATATCCTAGCCTACTAGGACTTGGAGATGTGTTCTTCAATGATTCCTATACTAATCCTATTAAGATTAGGATATCTTCCTTTTGGTGGAGAACTAGGGAGTACTATATAAAGCCACGAGGGGTGGTTATAGAGAACATAAGTCACAAACCAACTCATCCAAAACAAGAGTTGCACGAGAGGATTAGATGCTAGGTTATTTTTTAGCACTAGATTTTTGTATAGGGCAATGATCCGAGGGCCCCGAGAGGGTTGTGAGAGAGTGATAAACTCTTGTACTCTTTTAAGGTTATGCTTAAGGAATTTACGATCGGTTTCGCCAAATCTTTCTCCCTCGTCGTGATTATTTCGTCGCCGTTATTTGGTTTTCTCTGCGAGATTCATCTACTTCGTTCTTAATATCGTGCACACTCGTGTCGTTTCTCACAAACTCTGATCCGATCCGAGGCTGCTGCGCATAAGGAGAGTAAGAGTCTAGCACAACAGCTTGCACAATAAAGGAGTCAACGAACTAATTAAATCAGTGTTACACACAGCCTAACAATAATGGTTCTAGTTTTATCTAGATTCATTTAATGTGCGTCCTGACTTCTCTCTAGATCCAATATGAAACTAGATGCATTATGCATGATGCATACTAGACAGTATTATGTTAAGAAATACAATCCAATGATATGTGGGATAAAGAAAGCATTGTAGCAAGCTCGTCTACAATAGCGAACCAATATCAATGAGGTTCGTCTGTATTTCTGATGATAAACACTAAAGCAAGAACCAGAATTACAGTTACCTCTGAAGCAAATCTTTGGTGTCTGGTCCACCGAACTTCTGAAGCCTGCTTTTTACGCTCTTCTCAAACGCGCTGCGAACCGAGCGAATGCTCAGCCTCCCATAAACTATCTGAAGCCTAACCGTCATCCGTATGTCGCGCTCTAGCGCATCGTCGATCAGCGCAACATTTTCCTTCAATTCAGAGACAGAGAGCTTCTGGTACTTCTCCCTCAGCTGTTTCAGATCGTTGTCATCCGCATACACACCTACACAAAACAACATTTCAAAACTTCTTGTTGCAGCTTTTTTTCTACGGAAAGATTAAAGATGTGATTTTTAGCGGGTTACCGAACGCATAGACGACGATGGACTTGAGGCCGAGGATGGTGGTCTTGCGGAGGCCGACGCCGAGGAGGCGGCGGCCGACGCCGGCCTCGTCGGGGAATGCGGCGCCGGTGCGGGGCTCCACGGAGCCGGGGGCGGCGCCGTCGGCCAGGGAGAGCGAGGCCCAGAGAGGCGCGGAGGCGGCGGGGTGCGGGAGCGGCCGGCCCGCGGATTTGGCGGTGAGGGTGAGGTTGGCTGCCGCCGCCGCCGCCGCGGCGGCGGCGATTGCGGCGGCGATGGCGGCGCGGTTGGGAGGTGGGGGAGGCGGGAGGCGGGGGAAGGTGGCGGTGGGGAAGCGGAGGGAGACCATGGCCGAGGCGAGGCGGAGGCGGAGGGTGGCTTAGTGCGGTGTGGCACTGCGGTGTGCTGTGGCCGACTGGCCGTGTGGGGGGACGGAGCACGCGATGTGGACGAGCGGCAGTGGGCGCGTGGCGCGTGGGAGGCGGCAGTGCCGATGTACTCTCTTTCGGATTTTGGCCTAATTTTAAAACAAAAACTGTTTATCGTATGGTGCTGTTAATTTTAAGAGAAAATTCCTTACCTGTAAAGTTGGTTATATCTTTAATATGGTATTGAAATTTTTTTCTCAATCTTCATTGGCATTCGGTCTCAAATTTTATTTTTAATCTGTCACCGTCGTTAACCTCGCTAAGTCCAACCAACATTAAACGCCAAAAAATTATCAAAATAGCCATCTTACCTTTCTTCCTCCTCTTCATTCTTCATTCTTCATTCTTCCTCCTCTCCGTCACCCCTCCGTCTCCACTATGACTTCCCCCTCTACCCGCCACCCCGGCCTCCCCCTCTTCTTATGCTTACATGGTTATGTGCCTTATTGGTAATCATTGATACATGAGTTTTGCCATAGCTTCACTAGCATGTTTTACCTTTTACTTGATGTATATTGTATGACATGCTATGTGCTTGGTTGCTTCTATGCCTTATTATAGATTAAGGATATTTTGAGCTTTATCATATCTTAGATAGCATATGTTGCGATTGATATGTCTATCTTCATGCTCATGCTCTGAATTATTGCTTATATGCTTTTATGAGATTTGGATCATCTACTGCTATTCTTGCTAGTCGCGTGTCTCAGTACTGTTTTCCTAGATAATGCCTCACTAACCCAGTACCAAGGCATAGACTTCTTCTGTCTCTTTGGTGTAGTCTTTTCAGTTGAGAAGGAGAACATATGGTTCATGACTCCAGCTATTGATTCTCCTTCCTCATATGCGCATTAGATGTTGGCTATCACTTCTTGGAGATGCAATATGGTCCAGCTTCTACTCATTCGATTACATCCCACCGCCAAGCGGTGTGACTCGGGTTCGAGTCCCTATGCCTTATATTGTGTATGGTACCCTTATTCTACTTCGCATAGCACATGGTTCTTGTGAGGTGTTGGGCTTGTTGAGTTTAGGGTAGACAAGAGGTATTATTCTAGCATGTGTCCTTTCTATACACTCTTCTTATCCCATGGTTTGCTAGGATGCACTCTTCTCTCAGTCTAGGTCGAGCTTGTCTTCCAGCCACTAGTCCTTAGCAGGTTTTGAGTAGCCTGTATGCTTTTTAGTGATGGTGTTTTTCTCCCTAGCTAGTCGAGTCTTTTCCCTTAGAGATCATGTGGAGTAAGGGTGAGTGTGCTAGATTTTGTTGAGTCTGAAGTCCAATTGGCAGACATCTTCATTAAACCTTTAGATTATGCTAGGTTTACCACCTTAAGGAGTGAGTTGGGGGTAGTTTATCCTTATGGGTTGGTTTGAGGGGAGTCGATTTTTTTCTGATACCTTCTTCAAGTGATCTTCTATTGATCATTTTGATCTTCTTTTGATTTTCTTGATCTTTTTTACTCCTGTTGATCTTTTCTTTGCATCTCATTGTATTATATTGCATTCATATGAAAATTATAAAACTGATGCATTGTAATATAAGCTTTATTGCTTGTCTTTTAAATTGATGAAGCTTTGTTTATTACCCTCTTGTGCTATAGCATTTTTATTCTTGCTCGATGCCATGTCTTGATCTTTGACTAGCTAAAAGTGTCATGTCTTCTCATATGTAACTTAGTGTTTGCTAGATGAGTGAGAATTCTAAGACAACTTGAATAAAAAAACTATAATTTATGGATCTTTTGGTTAGTTGCACCTATAGTGATCCTTTTATGACACTTGCTATGTCAAAATTTCTTTGTTAGCTCTTGAATCTAGAATTGAACTTTAGTTGAGCATCTAGTTCTTTTGTGAACCTTAATGTTGCTCTTAATTTCGTGCAAAATGAAAAATCAAGTAGACCAAGCTTTGTGATCCTCTTGTGCTTAAAATTATGCCAAACTATTCTCACGAGACTACTTGCCATTTTTTGATATGAACTTGGTGGTAGTTTGATGATCTAGACAATCTCATAGGGATTGCTTGTCATTCTTGATATGAATATTAAGATTTTGTCACAGTAGTTGAAGCTTAGAGAGTATTTGTGGATGGCTTCTAGTCCATGATTTACTTTACTAAGATAGATCTTTTACACAACATCAGCATGAGCTATCAAATTGTAAAATGATTAAATATTGTAGATGTGTAGGTACTTGAGGTATTTTAGGCAAAATGATCCACTTTGGAACTTATAGCCACTAGAATGATCAATTGTAGTTTCTTGGTCCCACATTGATATTTTGACATAGCTTTGATCATTCTAGGACCTCTTTAGATGAACTAACTAATTGCGAAGCTTTACATAACTTGTAATCACATTTATTGCTTCATCTTATGCTATCTTGCTTAGCTTGGCTATATATATCTTGATGTGACATTGATAGCTTATTCATGTTTGATATGTTCAGCTCAGCTAAGAAAGAAACTAACCTAGCCTGTGGTGTGGGCTAAGTCCAGCTCAACAACAAAAGCGCAAGGCGATCAAGGATGCGTAGTTAGGGGAGAAGTCATAGAAAAAAACCAGATACGCTAGTGACAAGTGCAGTGAACAGGAAGCCAAACATGGAAAAAAACAAAGAAAGAAAAAGATTAACATACCTGATTATGGGTGTAAACGGAGCGGATACGAACGGATATCGTCCATCCTGTATCCTTTTCTATATTTTTTTTCTCGGATTCGGAATCGAACACGGACAGTGCTGGATACGAATACGAATGCGGATAGTCTCGGTCACGAATACGGACCGAATATATGCCTAACCGAATATGGATTGTGTCGGTCACGAATACTTAATCGGATATTACGCAAAAACAGAAACCATATATACTGAAGCAGACGAGGCTCGGGGTGGCGTCGAAGCAGAGGCGCAACGAAAAAGTTTCGTGTGCTCCTTTGTCATTGAAATGTACTCGCAAATGACAGCCCAAAGCCGCATCAACTTGCTCGACCTGAGAGCAAGAAACCTTGGCCAATGATGATTGACTAAACTTCGACGAATCTTCTACTTCCCGAACAACATTGAAACCGCTGTCTTCACTATTTTGTCGGGTCATTGCAGATGAAGAGTCAACATTTAAACTACCTGCAGGGTATTCAATAGGTGGTAGGTCCTGGAACTGAGCCAGTAAACCTGATGCTCTGTATGAATCAACTTTCTTCTTAACTGAGCTGTGCCAATGATTTTTTATTGCATTGTCTGTCCTGATAGGGAAACAGAAATTGACTAGTTCAATTATCTCCGCTGTCCAAAATAACTCACTATTCCTCTAATAGGACAAGGTAACGATGCACTTGTTACTTGTTTACAAGTATTAGTACTTACAATTTAGAAAAAATATCAGGCAGTTAAATTGTAAAAACACAAGTCAAAATGCAAATACAGTATCACTAGTTCACAAAGCATTTAGTTTTTCTTACTGATACTATCCAGTACTTTTTCTTCTAAAAAAGCATAACTAGTTAATTCCTAATTTCATTTAACAAAGGGTAAAATTGTTACCTTCCGGAATTTTTTTGCCAGTTCAGCCCATTTGTTTCCATATGCTTGACAAGTATGAATGAACCTTATCTCCTCTTCTTGCGTTCATGCCTCCTTATTGATCCTAGGATTAAGATGATTGTGCCACCAAAATACAGATAGCTGATCAGAATTGTTCATGTTGTTTTGGTGTCCAAATCGAAGTGACTTGCACAATTGCAACTCACTACTGGTTTGCACTAGATATGTCCCTGTAAAAGAATGCATGCTGAAACAAACAAATTCTAGACATACCATTTGTGATGTGTCAACAAAAAAAATCATGAAGCGATTGCCATGCAATATTCTAGAATAATTGACCAAAAGAAAACCTCCATTAACCCAATATCACTGATAGCTGTTAGTATGAATAGTATGTATAGGCCACTCATAATCAGCACGACAGCTCTATTGAATTGTCCCCAAACAAAACAAATACTTTAATAGAACGTAAAATGAAATTACACATTGCTCCTGCACTGGCAGTAATAAATTTCGGAGTTGATACTACAGTTACTTGCCATGCCATACCTTTCACGACATTGCTTTCCAATGCGTCTTGGCAAAGCTTGGGCGATAGTTGACCATTTCTTTTGCCTATGTTTATTTACCATCTGAATAATGATTTCATCTTCCTGAAAAAGGGAATATGAAAGGAATAATGTGGCATATAATATAGTTCAGTTAGGGATTGGGCAGTTATTTTTTATAGAGAAAATGAAACAAACACAAAATAAAATTGAAAATGATTGAACTATATAGCTTACTTCTTTGGACCACGGCCCTTTGACCAGTTCAGGATTCAAAACCTTCTGCCACCTATGCAAGCATTGAGCGTCTGTCCTATCAGGAAAACACTCCACTGGAAAAAAAAAGGTAGTCTGTCAAGCTTCATCTTATGATAAACGCAAGCAAGGATTCTCATTAGCAGACAAGGGAAAAAGCATGGCATAAAAGCATGAGTGTTGAGTCAAACTGTAATAAGCATACATTACTCTAATTGACAGAAGCTGAAATGATATAGCCACCATATTATTTTTAAAAAATAGATAAAATTGGCTACAAGACATCACATTCAGTAAATATATGCACATTTGCATAAGTAGTGAATTAGGGGAGTGGCATACACCCCTATTAAGAGCCACACATGATGTTTCAATGAAGCATGATATTCTGGCTGTTCATGCTACGAAGCTAGCAAAACATAATAGTTACAAAGCACACTAACCTGAATCTTCGATTTTCATCACTACAGAGTACAGATATGAGATAACTTCACCCCTACGGTTTAAAACAAAATCAGCCTGATGCCACCCATTATCGACAAATGGCAGAGTTTTATCCCAAAAAGTGTGCAAATGCCCAGTGCAACATACTTTTGGTTTCTTTGGCACGACCAATCACATTACAATATGCTTTTAGTTTCTTTGGCACGACCAATCACATTACAACGCGTCATCTCATTCATATTTTTGTGTCAAGTGTCCTATGTATGCTCCATCCAACTTAACTACCTGGCATTTCAGTTCGCTGTTATGAAAGTTCTGTTGGAGTACCACACAGCTCACCAATCTCCTTCTCCAGAAGTTGCACGAGATTTGCTCCGATCGGCCTGTATATCCAACCATTAGTTGTTGCATCCCAATCAAACTTAGAAGGCCCACTGCAAACATACATGCACATCATCTTTAGATAAGAATCAACATGAGTTACAAATCCAGACTGAAGAGCTTTAGGATACAATATTTAGAGAAGTGGAAATTTTTAAACATAAACGTATGGCATCAACAAGAGGCTTTTGAAAGCGGCATCCTTCGATGGACAAAATTAAGAGCCAGATCAAAAGGCACAGAGGTGACAGAGCCAAACTGGAGAAGTATCAAAACCATAGATGGTAATGCTCAAACTCTTAATGTTTATCAAATACTTAGTGGATGTGAGTCCTGTAGTAGTAAACTATCCTTGACAAGTATCAGTTTAAGAATAATAGCGAGTTCCAACTTGAAAAGGAGGATTGTGCACTAACACTACAATAAATATGACAGCAATATGCTCAAATTCAGGTACTTCATACATACAATCAACTGAGTGACTGACCAACATTACCATACCTCACAGGTGATGATAGCCAGATTTGTCTGTTTAGTGTTTGCTTGTTTACAATATATGTCACCAAATCCCTTAGCCTCAGTGTCAAAACTTGATTCTACAATGTCAAAAGGGAGAAGGCGACGGCGACGAGGGAGGGGAAGGGAGGAGGCGGTGAGGGAGGGGAAGGGAGAAGGTGGCGGCGGCGAGTGAGGGGAAGGTAGGAGGCGGCGACGGCGGGGAGGGAAGGAAGGAGGTGGTGAGGGAGGGGAAGGGAGAAGGTGGCGGTGGCGGTGGCGGCGAGGGAGGGGAAGGGAGGAGGCGGTGGCGGCGGGGAGGGGAGGGGAGGCAAGGCCGCAAGGGAGGGGACGGGAGAAGGCGGTAGCGCGGCGGCGAGGGAGGGAACTGGGGAAGGGAGGAGGCGAGGCGACGAGAGGATGAGGGAGAAATAGGGAGGAGGCGGCGGCGATGAGGGTTAGGGTTAGGCGAAGTGTGCGGAGCGGGACTGCGGTCTGCTGCTGCGGGAGCGCGAGCGGAGCGGAAAGAAGCTGCCAACTGGTGCGGGCGTGTGGATAGTGTCCGGATAGTATTAGGATATATCCGAATTAATTCCCGGATAGTTCCGAATTTACCGGATATCTGACTACCGAATCCGTATCCGACAGAAAAAACCGAATCCGTATCCGGATCCGGAAAAAAATCCGGATATCCGGAAAAAAAAAACCAAATCTTACCCTATATTTATTCGGTCAGTCGGTCGATTATGAATTATCCGCTCTATTTACACCCCTATATCTGATATCTGGCATCTAGCACATGGAAGCAATGCGGAAAAACAAAACAAACAAGGGGTAGTTACAAACTTCGTTCTTTCTTCTCAAAGAAACCTACCGATTATTCACAGACAACTTCGTTATTTATTTGAAGGACAACGGTCGGTTGGGCCAGACCGGTTTGGTTGCCCACTTGCCTTTTGTCACATATATATCCATCGTTCACAAGAAGATATATATTGAAATCAATTCGAGATCATCTTCATACACCGAGATTATACAAAATCCATCCTGTGATCGTTGTATAAATATACAGGGAAAATTCTCATTGTTCGTGTAGCCTTTCTTGCATAGAAAGTCGCTTCAAGCGATTATACCACATTACTCTCGATCGCTTCAAATCCATACAAAGGACTTTCTCGAGTTGCACAATGTATAGATTTCTATTTGCTCTGCCTTGGTTCAGGACATGGATACATTCAGGTATCTTCATATAAATGTCCGAATCTAAATTCTCATAAAGGTATGCAGTTACCACATCCATCAATTTCACTTCTAACTTCAAAGTTCACTGCCATTGAGATAAATATCTAAAGGTAATTCCGCCCATGACCGGAGAATAGGTTTCTTCATAACAATCTCTCGGACGTTGAGTGAAACCTTGTGCAACGAGCCTTGCTTCTTTCATTTCTCTTTCGAACAAATACCCACTTATGCCCTACAAGGTGCACATGGGGAGGTGTGCGCTTATGTGCCCAAACACCTCTCTTTTATTCAGAGAGAACAATTCAGTTTCTATTGCCTTCTTCCAATCTTCTCAATCTGATCTTTTCTTATATTAAGCAAGCGATGCAGGCTCTGGATCAAGAATGATGATTGTGACAATTTTCTTTGCAAAGTAAATATCGACATTGGCTGTTGGCTTATTCATAGATTCTCCCAAGATCATAAAGTTTATAGCTATATCTTCAAGGGACGATATTTCTAATGCTTCTACTTACTTACCGCTACTTTCAATTGCGGGGCAAGTCCCTTTAGCTTTTCAGCTCCGATGTGTGCGCACACATCCATGCTGATGTCTCCCTTCATGGGGATGTTCAATTCTAGTATGCCTTTTCTAAAGGTTCCATACCGGTGTCAGGTCTCAACTGGCTTCCCTTCTAATTCTGGGGTACTTTGGTGATCGGCTGTGTCAAGTCCTTCTCATCCTTTTTCACCAGGCGTCCCCGGTTACTTCGGATTCGAGGGGTCAGAGTTCTCGTCCTTTCAGAGGCCTTAGGACGGGATTAGGGATACCTTCATCGGTATTTCAACCCTCTCCGGTGCATTGCGTACATGCATATGCGACTTGGTCACGCTCTTCAAATCACTAAAGTGGTTAGGCAGTTGATTCGCTAATGCTTGCAAATCAATTATCTTCTGGACTGCAATTATTTTCTAGGCTTCAATTGTCTTCTAGACTTCGATTATCTTCTGGACTTCTCTATTTACTTCACTAGTGCGCGGGTCATATGCATGTATTTCAATTATCTTCTAGACTTCAATTATCTTCCGACTTCTATTTCTCGACATTTTACATCAAGGGTTGATTACCTCCCTAATGACGAAATAATTCTCATCTAATCAATGAAGCGGTGCATGCAAATCTCCAAATGTGGGGTCCAAATACCGATTATGGATGCTGTCTCATAACCAACGTATATCCCAGACTTTTGGAGAGTGCCCATTTTAGTTTGCTGCGGTGGTGGTATAGGTACATAAACCTTGCAACCAAACCTTCAAAGATGAGAAATTTTTAGTGTTGACTCTTGCGCTAGTTGCATAGGTGAATGTATGTTATATGCCTGGTCTAAAATTGATGAGAGTTGTTTGCGTGCGGGAGATCACGTGTCCCCAACATGTAGTTGGTAAATAACAATTCGCTAGTCCATTCTGGGTGTGGACATGCGTGCAGATGCTCAATTTTAATTCTCATTTTCACACAATAATCATCATATGCCCTTGAAGTAAATTCTCCGGCGTTGTCCATTCCGTGGACTTCACATGATGATCGTGAAATTATTCTTAATGTTAATTATCTGCGAGATTAGCTTTGCGTAAGCGTGGTTTCTCGAGATAATAAACAAACGCGCTTGATCGCTTTTGAGGAAGCATCGATGAGCACCATAAATACCAAAATGGCCCTTACAGGGGCTGTTTAGGATCAAGAAATGTCTTCCCGGATACGGTCCAGAATGCAGGATTTCATCCTTTACTTTCGAGTAGAGGGTCTAGTATGGCAGCTAAGTAAGCGACCGACAAGCGGGAGCAGACGAGCAGCTGAAACATGACCTAAGAGTCGTATCTTTTATTCCCTCATTTAAGAAGTGTACGAAGTTTTAGAAAATGAACTATCAAACTACTTTTACTTTGACTAATCAGAGAATAATATTATTATATTTGTTACGATAAATAGCTTTATAATATAATAATATTGTAATTTTTATTGACATAATCACATTAAAAATAATTGTCAAAGTTGGATATCGAAGACCATTCCGATATCTAAAACATCATACATTTTTGAACAGAGGGAGTACCAAGCAGCTGAGAGCAACAATAATGTTGAAGGCATCCCTACGACACTTTCTCCTCCTCCACCTAATGCTCCAGATATATGCATCGAGTTGCCGACTGGACCAATTACACGAGTACGTGCTAATAAACTACAAGATCAGGTGAACTTGTTCTGTAATGAAAATGTCATTAATTTTAACGAGAATTTTATACTACCAAACGTTTGTACTTTACTTATTCTCATATTTAATAAAGGAGATAACACGTTGTCGAAGGTGGTACATGAGTTAACGCTATTGTTGAAATTGTGATCCGAATTCCCTTATCTGGATGAGTTCGAATCAGTCTCCATATTAGCGGATACGTATCCGACTTGGACTCTACGTCCTTTACCCCTATATATACCTCTTGTATGCCTCATATGAATTGAGCCGTTTGATTGTAATCCCATGCGATTTGTAAACCCTCCACATATAGTGATCATCGTCGGTTGGCGCTGTGGTTTTTTCCCGTAAGGGTTTTCCATGTAAAAATTAGTGTCTCACTTTTGCCATATTTTTCTAACAAGTGGTATCAGAGCGCATGTTGATTATCAGGTTGGAGAGACACGAAGAAAAAATAGCAGATCGGTTTTTCAGCCACCGCCGGCACAACGCATTGTTGCCTCGATCGGCGCTCCAATCGCTGACGGAGACGACGCTGCCTCCGCCGCCGCCATCGGTAGTCATCCGCTTTCGTGCACCGCCTCGCTGGTTTCTTTCGTCGGCCTCGGTCCGTTTATTGTGCCAAGAGCCGAACCAGCGACGAAGCAATTAATAGCAGCAGCCACAGCGCAGCGCAGCTGAGTTCGCCCGACTTCGGTTCTCACGCCAACATCGCGTGTGTCATCCGCTGCTTCGTCGAATCGCGTCTCTCCTCGGTCCATCCGTCCGCACGTCGTCTTACCAGTGTCGTGCGTGTGTGAGTTCAATCATCAAGTCCAAGCACAGATCGCCTAGTTGGTCCAGTAGAGCCATTAAAGCAATCTCTATTTCATCACGTGAAGCTCCCTGGCCGCAAGCACTCAACAGCACAGAGGTCCAAAATCAATCTCTCATTATTAATTCTCATGGCAATCTGTCCCAACCAGCTTTAATTAATCACAAAGAGTTCTCGTGAGTGCTTTTTGAGAGATATATATATACTTCATTCACCGAGGAAGTTTAGATCTATTTTTGTGATCTTTCTAAGTCCACACAAGAAGTGCATCAGGAGATTTGAAGATCTTTTTTCGCATATACAAAAGGTGTACCAAATCAGTCGTGATTTTTGCTAAGTTTACACAGTTCAATACTAGCAAATTTCAGATTTTATTCCTCATGGCGACTTTGAAGTATGATCTTCCACTCCTGGATCGTGACACAAGATTTTCCCTGTGGCAAGTCAAAATGAGGGCTGTGTTGGCACATATGGATTTGGATGATGCATTGGAAGGTTTTGATAAACAACCTATCGAATGGACCGCAGATGAGAAGCGCAAAGACCGTAAGGCTTTATCTCAAATTCATCTACATCTATCAAATGATATTTTGCAGGATGTTTTGAAGCAAAAGACATCCGCTGCATTATTGCTGAAGCTGGAATAAATCTGCATGACAAAGGATCTCACCAGTAAGATGCATCTCAAGCAGAAATTGTACTCTCACAAATTGAAAGAAGGAGGATCCGTGCTTGATCATCTTTCCGTGTTTAAGGAGATCGTTACCGACCTAGAGTCGATGGAGGTAAAATATGATGATGAGGATTTGGGTCTTATTCTTTTGTGTTCACTGCCTAGTTCTTTTTCAAACTTCAGAGATACCATATTATATAGTAGAGATACTCTCACTCTTAACGATGTTTATGAAGCTTTGCATGCAAAGGAGAAGATGAAACATATGGTACCTTCTGAAAATTCAAGCTCGCAAGGAGAAGGCTTGTTTATTCGTGGCAGACAAAAGGAGAAGAAATCAAACAATGGATCTCGAGGTAAAAGTCCGAACGGCTATAAGAGCCGGTCAAAATCAAGAGGCAAATACAAGTCGTGCAAATATTGCAAGAAAAGTGAGCACGACATCTCTGAATGCTGGAAGCTGCAAAATAAAGAAAAGAGAGCTGGCTACTATAAGCCAAAAGGTAAACCAGATGATGAAGGTAAAGCCTCCCTTGTTGCTGATGATAGTTCTAATGGAGAAATTCTTGTTGCCTTTGCTGGATGTGCTAAGACCAATGATGAATGGATTCTTGATTCTGTCTGCACTTTTCATATGTATCCTAATAGGGATTGGTTTGCCACCTATGAATTTATTGAAGGTGGTACTGTGCTGATGGGTGATAACTCATCTTGTAAGGTTGCAGGAATTGGTTCTGTTCAGATCAAGATGTTTGATGGTATTGTCAGAACTTTGACAGATGTGAGGCACATTCCAGATTTGAAAAAGAATCTCATCTCTTTGAGTACTCTTGATACTAAAGGGTACAAGTATTCAGGTGAAGGTGGAGTTTTAAAGGTATCAAAAGGCTCTCTTGTTGTGATGAAAGCTGATATTAAATCTGCCAATCTGTACCATCTGCGAGGTACTACAATATCAGGTAATGTTGCTGTAATTTCAAGTTCATTATCTGATTCTGATGCTACTAATCTTTGGCATATGCGCCTTGGGCATATGAGTGAACTTGGTTTGGCAGAATTGAGCAAGAGAGGACTTCTTGATGAACATAGCATCGGCAAATTAAAATTTTGTGAGCATTGTGTGTTTGGCAAACACAAGAGGGTGAGATTTAATACTTCAGTTCATACTACTGAAGGTATTTTGGATTATGTGCATTCTGATTTATGGGGACCATCTCGCAAGACATCGCTAGGCGGTGCTAATTATATGTTGACAATTATTGATGATTACTCTAGAAGAGTGTGGCCTTATTTCTTGAAGCATAAATCACAAGCATTTTTAGCATTTAAAGAGTGGAAGACTATGGTCGAAAGACAAACAGAAAAGAAGGTAAAGAAACTTCGCACTGATAATGGTATGGAATTCTGTTATGATGAATTTGAATCATATTGCAAGACTGAAGGCATTGTTAGGCATTACACCGTTCCTGGTACTCCTCAACAAAACGGTGTAGCTGAACGTATGAACATGACCATTATTTCCAAAGCCCGTTGCATGTTGTCTAATGTAGGTTTGCATAGGCGTTTTTGGGCTGAAGCCGCTTCCACTGCTTGCTATCTTATTAATCGGTCTCCCAATATTGCAATTGAAAAAAAGACTCCAATTGAGGTATGGTCTGGTTCACCAGCAAATTATTCAGAATTGAAAGTATTTGGTTGTACTGCTTATGCTCATGTTGATAATGGAAAATTAGAGCCTAGAGCTGTTAAGTGCATCTTTCTTGGTTATAAATCTGGTGTTAAAGGATACAAGTTGTGGAATCTTGTAACACGTAAGGTTGTGATTAGCAGAAACGTTGTCTTTAATGAATCTGCTATGCTTCATGATAATCTGCCTACTAATGTTCCTGTTGAGAGTAAGCAGAATTCAAGTGTTCAGGTGGATCATCTTATTGGTTCAGATAACGCATCAGATAAGGAAAATATTGTTGTTCATGATGCACCTATTGTTGAGAATCCTCCTATTTGTGAGCAGCCACCACAACGGTCCATTGCAGTTGACAGACATAGGAGGGAGATTAATCCACCCAAGAGATTAATTGAAGAAGCTAATATTGTTACTTATGCTTTGAGTGTGGCAGAAGAAATTGAAGGTAATGCAGAACCTTCATCATACTCTGAGGCTATTGATTCCACTGATAGTAATAAGTGGATAACCGCTATGCATGATGAGATGGAGTCATTTGAAAAGAATGACACTTGGGAACTAGTGAAATTGCCAAAGGAGAAGAAGCCTGTTCATTGCAAGTGGGTTTTCAAAAGAAAAGAAGATATTTTTCCCACTGAACAAGCAAGGTATAAAGCAAGGTTGGTTGCTAAAGGCTATAGCCAGATTCCAGGTATTGACTTTAATGATGTCTTTTCCCCAGTTGTGAAGCATAGTTCTATTCGCACTTTACTCAGTATTGTTGCTATTCATGATTATGAACTTGAGCAATTGGATGTTAAAACTGCATTCTTACATGGGGAGTTGGAAGAAGATATTTATATGGACCAACCTGAGGGTTTTGTTATTCCTGGAAAAGAACACCTTATTTGTAGGTTAAAGAAATCTCTTTATGGCTTGAAGCAATCTCCTAGGCAATGGTACAAGAGATTTGACTCTTTTATGATCTCTCATAATTTTAAGCGATCTGATTATGATAGTTGTGTTTATTTAAAAACTGTCAATGGTTCAGCTATTTATTTGCTTCTCTATGTTGATGATATGTTGATTGCTGCAAAAGATAAGTCGAAAATAGCAAAACTGAAAGCACAGTTGAGTAAGGAATTTGAGATGAAAGACTTAGGTGCAGCAAGGAAAATTCTTGGCATGTAGATTATTAGAGAGAGGAAATCTGGCAAGTTATACCTTAGTCAGCAATGTTATATTGAGAAGGTCCTTCGTCGTTTTAATATGCATGATGCAAAACCAGTGAGTACTCCATTAGCTTCACATTTCAGATTATTTTCAGCTTTATGTCCCGAGTCAGATTATGATATTGAGTACATGTCTAGAGTTCCATATTCCAGTGCAGTTGGTTCTCTTATGTATGCCATGGTTTGTTCTCGTCCTGATTTATCTCATGCATTGAGTGTTGTCGGTAGATACATGGCTAATCCTGAAAAGAGCATTGGAAAGCGGTTCAATGGATTTTTAGATATTTGCATGGTACTTCTAATGCTAGTTTGCAGTTTGAAAATTCTAGAGATAAACTTGTTGGGTATGTTGACTCTGATTATGCCGACGATTTGGACAAAAGGAGATCTCTCACAGGTTATGTTTTCACTATTGGTGGTTGTGCTGTTAGCTGGAAGGCAAGTTTGCAAGCTATTGTTGCCTTATCTACCATTGAAGTAGAATATATGGCTATTTCTGAAGCTTGTAAAGAAGCCATTTGGTTGAGAGGTTTGTACACTGAGCTTTGTGGAGAAAATTCTTGCACTACCATATTTTGTGATAGTCAGAGTGCTATATGCCTTATAAAGGATCAGATGTTCCATGAGAGAACAAAGCATATTGATGTGAGATATCACTTTATTCGAGGTGTCATTGCTCAAGGTGATGTCAAGGTGTGCAAGATAAGTACTCATAATAATCCAGCTGATATGATGACAAAGGCAGTTCCTGTTACTAAGTTTGAGCTTTGCTCAAGCTTAGTTGGTATTACAGTTTAGTCTTAGAGACTATTTGGCGCACGGTGATTTTTATTTTATTGTGGAGATATTTGTTGATTGATGATTCTTCATTATGTTACAAGAGGAAATTCGTCTCAAGGTGGAGATTGTTGAAATTGTGATCCGAATTTTCTTATCTGGAAGAGTTCGAATCAGTCTTCATATTAACGGATACGTATCCGACTTGAACTCTACGTCCTTTACCCCTATATATACCTCTTGTATGCCTCATATGAATTGAGCCGTTTGATTGTAATCCCATGTGATTTGTAAACCATTCACATATAGTGATAATCGCCGGTTGGCGTTCGTGGTTTTTTCTCGTAAGAGTTTTTTACGTAAAAATTTATATCTCGCTTTTCCTTATTTTTTCAAACAGCTACGCGTTGAGATAATCGAAAGGAAACATCCAGCCGTAACATGTTCTCGCCAAAGCCAAAAGGACAGCATGAAGCTTCACATACGTGGCTTGGAGCTGGCTGTTGCACCCTGCAATGAGCCACGTTCGTGACTAGCTTGGAGAGGTTCACTTACGTAACGAGCTTGGAGATGGTAAGCGCCATGCATGTGCCGAATCCACGTCATCGTCTTGTAGACAGGATTTTATTTTTAGAACTAGTCAGCCAATGTTTTGGAAAAATTGCCTTGTCCGGTCCTGTTAATCAGCCGCGAAGAATTGCCTTGTCCGTTAAAAACAGCTAGCGCATCGGATGCTAGAACTGACAACCATTACGCGTAAGAATTAAACAAAAAGTTACTGTTTATTCTTTCATTCCAGAATTTATGCGGAAATTTCTGAGAGAGAATTAGGCGATCCGTGTTCGTTCTGCAAGTCAAGGTTAAGTTTGCTTTTCCGCTGAGAATTAGGGCTTGACGATCTCCGCTCGTGGTCTAGCGGCGATCATCCCGGTGCGTGTTGGCGAATATACATAGAGCTGCAAGTCTGTGCACTAGCGCGTGGTGTACAGCTGAGTGTTTTTCGTCGTCAAACACTATTTATCCATGGTTCTACTCAAGATATGCACATAAGGTATAATTTATAATTGAGTAAATTTTGCAAAACCTCCGGTTTTGAGGCAATGGTAACACAAAACCCCATGTTTTACAAGTTTTTTCAAGGAACCCTAGGTTTTAGGGCAAAAGTATCAAGAAACCCCATGTACACCACCTGACCGTCCATTTTTCTCTAAGATTTTAGTAGGATACCGATACGAAAAATATGGTATTTTTGAGCATATACACGTATAGTTGGGCCTCACAACACTTCCTTATATGCCTCTTTATCCTCTCTCATTCTCACCCTCCCTCGACGTGAGGTCTGAAGCGGCGACACCGACGACCGAGGATGAGGTGGTGCGAAGACCAGTTACACAATGGCGTGGCTGGGCTTATTGTGGGGCCTGCTAATTTGTGTATACTAGTCCAATGCCCATGCTTTGCTGCGGATTAAAAAAATCATATCTCGTTAACCGTCGTCGTGCTCAGCCTACAATGCAGGTGATCCACCTGCAACCCGATCTTGGAAAAATCGATGAAATCTTTGGACTTCTTGCGCACCAGCTTGAGCAGTTGGGGTGTAGAGGGAGTGGAGAGAAGGTTATGGGTGGTCAACCGTACGCACGGGAGGAACCGGGAAAGAACGAGATCCAACGGCTTATATCTCACGAAAAAAGATAGATCTAACGGCTCACATCGCATGAGAGAGGACGGACTGCCACCAATTCTTTTTTTTAAGTAGTAGAGATACTCAAAATACCATGTAGTGGCTCAGGTGGTGTACGTAGTGTTTTTTTTTAAAAAAAATATTTTGCTCGAAAACCTAGGATTTCTTGAATTTTTTTTTTCTAAAACATAAGGTTTTGTGTTACTTTGCCCCAAAATGTAAGATTTCCTGGAATTTATTATTTGTAAATTTGATAACTGAAGTCTAAGAATGGATGGAAGACAAAATACCCAAGCAAGCTCCACGGCAATCTAGGCTTCAGCCCTGGGCCTATATCCTGAAGTGTATGAAGAAATTGTTTTAAAAAAACAGAAGACAGTAGGCTAGCCTAGCCTATGGTAGAAACAAACTTTAGGAACCAAGTTGGGAGCACATGACTAGCAGCAGTCCCAGCCCAACAACGAAGCGCAGGGCGATCAAGGATGCGTAGTTAGGGGAGAAGGCACAGAGAAAACCAGCTACGCTAGTGACAAGAGCAGTGAACAGGAAGCCAAACCTGCGAAAAAAAGAAGAGTAACATACCTGATACCTGGTATCTAGCACATGGAAGCAATGCGAAAAAACTAAACAAAAGAGGGGTAGTTACAAACTTTGTTCTTCCTTGTCAACACAGACAACTTCTTTATTTATTTCAAGGACAACAGGTGGGTTGAACCAGACCGGTTTGGTTGCCTACTTGCCTTTTGCAACATATCCATCTGTCACAAGAAGATACATATTGAAATCAATGCATCGATTGGTACAACCTCCAAGTTCTAACTATTTAGATCGGGCAGGTTGAACCGTCCGTTTGGCCACCGCCCGTTTGACCACCACTACAGAAAGTGTAACGTAAGAACTAAGATTTTGTTTGGTTCAGTTCTATATTATCATTTTTCAGATTCTGCTTCTGATTATTTGAGAATCCGCTTCTCGAGAATCTGAAGTTGTTTGTTGAAATCGTTTGGCTGGTAGATTGGCTCCAAAAATTATATGAGAGAGGATTAGAGGTAAATAGACCACGTCACCCCTATGTGTAATACTTCAATTGTATTTGTGTAACTCAGTGACATTTGTGGGTAAAAACCTTCACTTCAATGGGTATTTTCGTTTCTGAAGGTTGGATTCTCACGAGAATCTCGGGAGGCTGCTTCTCGTTGCTAATTCATTTTCGAGATAGTTCATCGTGAGAAGCAGAATCTAGTGGTTTTGAGAATTAGGGTGTTTGATACAGCTCCACGAGAATCGATTGAGAAGCTGTACCAAACAGGACCTAAATAAGTAAAGAAAAGAGAAGAATTCGTGATTTATTTATTTCATTTCATTCACAGGTATCTGTACAGGAAACACACCTATACCTAAACTAGAGGCTAAATAAGCTCCCTGATAAATGTAATAATATGGACACTGTAATGTTCTGAATGCAATTGTATTTGATATACTCGTGCATCTCTGTCTATGGTCCCATGGAGTCCAAACTCACTGGATTTCGCGGCCCTTTGTTTCCAGAGGGAAGAGAGCACATGCCACTCCTGCAAGAAAGAGCGCCAGGTCCATCACAAATACCGCTTCTTTCTGACGGCAGTTCTCTACCAATGTAACAGTCACGAGCGGCGCAACCATGCTTCCTACACGGCCAAGGGCAGTGGCCACTCCAACTCCGGTGTTGCGACAAGATGTAGGGTAGATCTGCACAAAATTGATACGAAATGGGATGAGAAACAGAAACTCCATGTACCCCATTATGCTTACCAGAGTAATCGTATGAACATAATTTATGGTTGCACCTGTTTCATTATTCATATGTGTTCTTATTATTTTTTTGTTTTTCACTGATGAATGAATAGTATTATTCTCCAATCAGCTTACTGCAGCATATAAGATCACCTATGTATTATGTAATATAGGGAACATATCAAACGAGAACTACTCTTATAACAGGAAAGAAGTGAACTATCAGCATATGCAGTGATGTTAATGTTACTGATATTTAGTACTGACCTCAGGGGCATAAACATGTAGAACAGTTAAACTCCCCGTGATACAAGTCCGGGCACAGAATAGGAGTGCAGTTGCTAAACCTTCTCCCAGATGTACTGCAAGTGGTGCGAGGAAAGCGCAGCACAGAAAAATCATTCCTCCCATTGACACTCTCCGACCAACCCTGTCGACCAATAGAGCCGCCAAAAGCAGACCAGGAAACTCTGTCATAAAATAAAGCAAGGTTTTAGCTATTGAAGCATTTCTTTTTAGAGGTGCTATTGAAGCATTTCAGTGGGGGTTTTTTTGGAGACTAGCATTTCAGTGGTTTTGAATAGAAGAATTTTACATACAATCATCACTCCTATAATGCATTCTTACCGTTCAATTAAATCAGCAGTTTTATCGTTTACTCAAACTTGGTGAATGATCAGCACAAATTGAAAAATCTGAAGAAACAATTTATTGTGAGCACAACATTACCTGCAAAACTGGTCACCAGCACATCTATGTAAAGACTGGAATCCTTCGGTTGCATCAAATGTGCTCCTACTGATGCACACCTCTCTCCATTGCTTAGTTTAGAGGTTAGCAATACTATTCCAAAATAACCAATATGAGTTGCAAGGAATACAAAGCAAAGAATAAAAGTTGATCTGATAAGGTCACGACACCAAAGAGCTCGAAATGCATTGACTCCATTGAACTTGGAGCTTGTGTCCTCATCAATTCCATCATTTTCTTCTGGCATAACCAGAAGTGTTGTCTCAGAAGCGTCAAGGTTATTGTCAACTCCCATTTTTGTTTTTGGGTGAGAAGTTAGAATGCCAGGAGGGAGAGCGCTGTTATTCATTATTGCTATTTTCTCTAAGATGAGTGCAGCATCCATTGTTTTACCTCTTGAGCAAAGGTACCTTGGTGATTCAGGTGCTAAACCAAAGAAAACAAGCAAGACAAAACATGGTGAGGAGGTCAATACAAGTAACCACCTCCATCCAAGTATTGGCATTACAACCTGCATTTAGCATGCACGATGAAATAAAAAGTTAACACCTAGGGTTGCTAGCTTGCAAGCAAAACATTTACACTTTTCTTTCTGAGGAGCATAGGAAAATAGAGTAAGAATATGGAGGCATGCTGTTATGGACCAATATCCAGGAGGGTACTGCAGCGTGTGTACTATAGCATGTGGTACTGTAGCATTAGGATTATGGAGGGATTATATTCCTTAATAAGAATATCTATTTCTTTAAATAGTTGATTAGCTTTCTTGTATAGAGATTAGGTAATTGAAAATGTTATCTATTAGTTATGAAGATTATCTATTAGTTAGGAAGGTCATCATTTAGATTGATTTTATTCATAATTGTATAGTGCTTCTGGCTCTCTGTAATGTTAGAGTATGTCGACGCCTTGAAGATTGCCGTCTCCACACGCTTGAAGTGGAAGTCCGACTGTTGATGCGGCCTATCATACCGGCACAAGTGTGAACCCACCCTTTGATAGGGTTTCACCATGGGAACCTCCAGCATTCCCTTGGATGGTTCCGCAGCTGCTAGAGCTCCAGGCTGTAATGCCGCCGTCGCGTCTTGGTTCGCCGCCGCCTTAGCCTGATGAATCGCCATCTCACCTTGGAGCTCCGCCGCTGCTGGACACAGAGCAGTCGCTGCTGCTACTGTTGGGTGCAGCGTCACCGTTGGCGGGAAAAACTCTATCGTAGGGCCTGCGCCGAGCAAGCCATCTCCTAGTATGGCGGCGACTGTCACGGGGGTTGTGCCGAGCAAGCCATCGCCCTGTGCAGCAATGATCGCTGCGGGGGCTACACTGAGTAAGCCGTCGCTTGGTGTGACGGTCCCTGGTTTGCCCACCTTGATCATCTCTACGCACACCAATCACGCGTTATGGTTTTCCAATCGGTTGTTGATGGTGACGAGCTAAGCGCTGCGGTTGTCTTGTGTCAAAAGCATGGTGTCGCATCGTGCGATGAGTTGCGCGAACATCGCGCCGTGTTCTGAGGGTCGGAACCGCCGTTGCTTGATATGATCAATGCAACGGTTGGCTCTGATACCAATTGTATTGTACCTAGTACATTACAAGGGATAAACACGATGGAAAGGAGACCGACAGCGATAGTTAGAGTTAGAACAACGCTTAGAGGAGAGAGCGCCTTGTTGGGGTAGAAATGATCTATACTAGGGAGATGAACTTGAGAACCTTGAGACTAATTCATATTATTGTTTACCCTAATGATTACAATAAACCCTTTATATAGAGGATTCTTCTAACAATTATGAATAAAATCAATCTAAATAATAACCTTCCTAAGTAATAGATGATATTCCTAACTACTAGATAACATTTCTAACTAATAGATAACATTCCTAATTAACTAATTCATACATAAGAAAACTAATCAACTATTTTAAAAAATAGATCTTCTTAATTAACTAATAGATAATCTTCATAACTAATAGAAAACTTCCTAATTAACTAATCCTGGTACTACAGTACTAAGTACTGTTTACATAGCAAATAGTAATTCTAACACGTAACACACGCAGGCTGGTAAACATGTTGCACATGGAGTATAATTCGATAACTGAAGTCTAATAGTGGATGAAAGGCAAAGCAGAAAATACCCAGGCAAGTAGAGCCTCCAAGATTGTTCCAAGAGTCCAACAGCAAACAAAAGCAGCCATCGCGGAACCTCTGTTTGCAGCAGGAACAAACTCCAGGAACCAAGTTGCAAGCACATGGTTAGCACCCAGCCCCAGGCCAACAACGAAGCGGAGGCCGAGCAAGGATGCGTAGTTTGGCGACAAGGCGCTGAGGAAACCAAATATGCCTGTGACAAGTGCAGTGAAGAGAAAACCAACCCTGAAAAATATGAAACAAGAAAAAAATGGAAACACATCAGAATTCAGAGATACCAATTGGAAAATCAATAGGAAAATCACAAGGAAGCAATAGGGAAAGTGGAGCCAAAGAATCTGCTATACTCGACATGTACACGTGCTACGAAGATATGGATACCTTCTGCCGTATCTGTCTGAAGCGAGGCCTCCCAAGCACGCGCCTATGAGCATCCCGGCGAAGACGACGCTGGTGATGAGGCCTTCCTTCCCGCCGGAGAGGCCCCACTCCGCCGTCACGGACGGCCCCAAGAACGACAGCAGCATGACCTGCATGGCCTCCGCCATCCAGCCCGCGCCCAAGAAAGCGAGGAGGAGGGCCTGGAACCTGCCGAAGCCGAGGTGCGACAGCGCTTCGTCCGTCGTGTATGTCTCGGCGCCACTTCCGCCAGCCATGCCGGCCGAAGTAAGACAATTGCGAGCACCGGCCGGCCCGTGGGCAAGTGCAGAG
Source organism: Hsuehochloa calcarea (assembly GCA_036346395.1). Classification (NCBI taxonomy): domain Eukaryota; kingdom Viridiplantae; phylum Streptophyta; class Magnoliopsida; order Poales; family Poaceae; genus Hsuehochloa; species Hsuehochloa calcarea. The sequence goes on from CM070606.1 coordinate 35,536,258, forward strand.
TGTGTGGTGATTTGATTGGGGACGAAGCGGGTGGTGTTTTCGACGGCTAAGAACTGCTTCCGGTTGCTTTACTTACCATGCTCATGGGTCAACAGTAATGCAATAATTGGATAATGCAATAATTGGGGCATATGCGTTATTGCTAAACTCACCAAAGTAGATTTGTGCAATTTAGATCCAGTTTGGAACATGAGAGTTTTTTTCTTTCTTGATGCAGGAAATGAACTGATTCGCGTGAATTCCTCACATATCCCCTACAAAATTGATAAAAAAAGAACTAGAAAAAACCACCCATCCCCCACACAAAACAGCCAAAAGGAGGTTGAAGCAGCGAAATGACCCAAATGACCGAAATTTTGGTAATTTCGGATGAATTTTGTTCAAACGGTTTGATCAAATTTGAATTTTAAAATTTAAATATTTTTTATAAAAATAAAGATAGGAAGGTAGGAAGACTGGGATTCGAACCTAGGAACTCAAAAGCACAGACAAGGGCAACGATCCATTCACTACTTTTAGTTTATTTAACCCTTTAAATTCAAACAAAACCAAAAAATTTGAACGGAACCCTTTTCTTTCGGAGGGCAACGAAATGTCCAAAATTTCTGAAATTTCGCCGAAATTGTGGACCATGGTTGAAGCAAAAACAAACCCTTTCTCAAGATAGAATTCTCATATCTACATCATATCTAGTATTCGCATAAATCGTATTTTCGTTGTAGGTCTTATTAGATTAAAACTGAGGCTAAACATGATCTAACAACATTAACCCTAGCTCAAACATTGAACACGCAACACAAAACATTAGTGGGGAAACGAAAAACTCTTACCCGATCCTGAAGACGACATCGTGATTGAGGGTTGGTCGGGGTCGGTGAAGATGTGGGGTTTGCACAGATGCGCCAGCCTAAGGCGGTGTGTAGTTGAAAATGGCGACGGAGGTCGACCGGCGGTGTCACGGTGATGCCGAACGGTATTCGATCTTCGCCCACCAAAACGCCCTTATAGATCGTCTAGCGCGATTACTTGGCTTGCCGAGTACAACACATTCATTTATATGGCGTTGGTGGACGGGACCATAACCAATTACGTTGGTTTCGCCCCCAATCAGGGCGCGTAGTGGGCATAGCCCCTGATTTCTCGGAGGTTGTTACTGAGATCAACCCAACATTCTCCCCTTTGATCGAAAGGCTAACAACATAAGCCCATCCTCAATAAAATAAAATAGCATACCAAAGTAATGTGTCGCATGACCAATGAAGTGTCATACGACCCCAGTACCTATAGTGTACTATCTCATCTTTGAAATGGATATTCATTATACTTAATGGGAGTTGGTTTGTTTTAAGGTCATTTTATCCAGAATCAGAGGCTTTCCAATAAACCCATGCTGGCAACATGATCACGAAAGATATTGGGTGGTAAGCCTTTAGTAAGCGGATCCGAAAGCATTGACTTACTGCTAATATGCTTGATACTAATGGTTTGATCCTGGATTCTATCTTTCACAACATGATACTTAATGTTAATGTGTTTGGCAGCACCACTTAACTTGTTGTTACTCGCATAAAAGACCGCGGGTTCGTTATCGCAGTATAAGGCGAGTGATCTAGAGATGTTGTCTACCACTCTAAGACCCGGAATGAAGTTCTTAAGCCATACAGCCTGCCCGGTAGCCTCATAACATGCCACAAACTCAGCTTGCATCGTTGAAGATGCCGTAAGAGTTTGTATGGAGCTTTTCCACGAGATAGCTCCTCCAGCGAGTGTGAAGATAAAACCTGACGTGGATTTCTTAGTATCAACACATCCCGCAAAAATCTGAATCTGAATAACCAATAACTTCAAGGTTATCAGAATTCTTATATGTGAGCATGAGGTGCTTAGTGGCTTGCATATAACACAAGACTTTCTTAACGGCCTTCCAGTGGTCCGGTCCTGGATTTGACTGATATCTGCCAAGCATTCCGGTTACAAAAGCTAAATCAGAGCGTGTGCTTACTTGAGCATACTTAATGCTTTCGACAGCTGAAACATAAGGAACCGACTTCATCTGATCAGTTTCATATTGTTCCTTGGGCATTGAAATGTCCCAAACTTATCGCCCTTAACGATAGGAGCAGGCGAACCAGAGCACTTATGCATATTGTATCTTTTTAGTACTCTGTCAACGTATGCCTTTTGAGATAAATCTAATACTCCTTTTGTTAGACCAAAAAGGCGACTAGAGGGGGTTTGAATAGGAGCACACTCACTTTTTCATAAATAATGGATCAATAAAACTTTACTCCAGTAGCTATAGAAGCTATGAAGATCAGTATATCAGTACAGCGGAAGACTAATATTGAATCCAATTTAAAACCCCTAAACAATACGACAAAAACAACAAAGATTGAAACAATTCAATGCACCAAAGATCGACCTCCTTGGGCTTGGGCGACTGGCCTTGGGCGGTCGACCGATTCCTCAAGGGTCGAACCGATTTCTCTAAACGTAAGAACAACCCCGATGACGAAGATGAAAATAGATGAAATTTTTGATCTACTAATCCAAACTTGATAAAACTTGGAACACACCTTCTCCATGATATCAGGAAGCTATTCCAATCGAAGATTGTGATAATTTTGGGAAGAATAGCGATCCTTTTTGATTTGATTGAAGAGAGGTTCAAAACCGGGTCAAAACGAAAACTAGGTCAAAGCTCTTGCTCGTGGGTATTTGATGATCAATATAATCCTAGATAGATTCCCACACGTCACAGGAAGCTAGATCACGTGAAGAAACGAAGCAAAAATTCACGGATCAAAGAAAGACCCAAAATCATCAAATAGAGAGAAAGAACGCAATGAGGCAAGACATTGATCAAACTTTCCTTTGATTGATTGATATGATCAGGGCTTACAACCACTCCATCAATAGAGGACAATGCTCAATCCAAGAGCACGAAAATCACATCAAACATCAAGAACCCTAGCCTCCACAAAAGCTCTCCCTAAGAAAATTAGGGTTTACAAGAATTGCAAAAGAGGCGAAGAAGAGGTGTAGCCACCTCCCTCTCTTATTTATAGTGGAGGCTTAGACCTTCTAGATGTTTGATCCTATTGGGCTCCCGTTCAGGCCCAAAACAAACGGGACACATACACACACATTTTAAAGCGCCGTTTTTATCTCTCTTGACCTAACTAGCTACACCTTGCGCCATCTTGCGCCTCGGATTAGCTAATAGGTCACCCTTATCCATCTTGCACCACGCTTGAGTACATTGACCTCACCTGATATCGTAGATCGTTCTGGACCTCAGCTCTCCAAGCCTAGTCCCAATCATCCTCGCCGTTGACCGTCGGTGACCACCAAGCATCCTGCACAACAATAGACAAGTAAACCAAATTTGGGAACAAGTTCTTCACAACTTGACCCATGTTAGTCAAAACATGCATCATGCAACATATATGCCATGAAACTCATGACTTTGACCTAACAACCAAACAACACCGCCACGACTGGCGACGATCAAAGTGAAAACCGGTCCGACCGCCCCCCAGGGCCGGTCCGACCGCCCACCCTGGCCAGTCTGACCGCCACCTATGGGCCGGTCAAACCGCCAGCTGGGACTTAGCCGTTTTTCCTCTCTGGAAAACCGAAACCTACTGGAATTTTCAAACCAATAGAACTTTTGACTGGAGACTCCAAAAATTATGAGACCAAGTGCAATAGAATCCCCTCTCTTACCTACACACTCTATTTTTGGCCCAGCTCAATTCTCACTTTCAGGTCGGTTCGATCGATCACCAAGGCCGGTCGATCGCCATGGATCGGCCGATCGCCACCTCGCCGGCCGATCGATTCTCGCATGACAAGATCGAACTTTGTCGAAAACACGTGAAACGACAAACTGTAAACGCTATTGCCAATTGTCACATCCTAAGATCTGGAGCATATCCCCACGATATCCACACCTTTGGACCTGTCTCGGTGAATTTCAATGCCAAGAACGTAAGAGGCATCGTCGAGATCCTTCATATCAAAATTGGATGAAAGAAATCTCTTGGTCTCAAACAACATATCCTTATCGCTGCTAGCCAATAAGATGTCATCCACATAAAGCACTAAGATGATGAATTTACTCCCCTTGAACTTAACATATATGCAGTTATCAACTTCATTTTCCTTAAACCCAAAATTTCTTATAACTTTATCGAATTTGAGGTACCACTGCCTCGATGCTTGTTTTAAGCCATAAATAGATTTCTTAAGTCGACATCCCATATGCTCCTTGCCCTCATGACAAAACCTTCCGGTTTAGTTATGAAAATATTTTCTTGCAAGTCGCCATTAAGGAATGTCGTCTTAACATCCATCTGATGTAGCTCTAAATCATAATGAGCTACAAGTGCCATAACGATTCTGAATGAATCCTTAGTTGAGACAGGAGAAAATGTATCATTATAATCAATCCCCTCTCTTTGTGAGAACCCTTTTGCTACGAGTCTTGCTTTGAACCTTTCGATATTTACCTTAGAGTCATACTTGGTTTTGCAGACCCATTTACAGCCTACTGTTTTGACTCCGCCAGGAATTTCTACTAAGTCCCATACATCATTAGTGCTCATAGACTTTAGTTCATCCTTCATGGCATCAAGCCACTTAGGAGAATGTTCACTCATCATGGCTTCCTTATAAGAGGTGGGATCATCTATCTTCCCTATATCATTAATATCCTCATTCATATAAACAACATAATCATTTGGAATGACGGATCTTCTCTCCCGCTGTGATCTTCTAATAGGTTCAGCAGCTATTGTAGGAGGCTGCTGAGACGCAGGAGACTGCTGAGGCTCATCATTAGGTACGACATTAGGAATTTCTGAGACCTCAATAGTGGGTGCATCAACAGTATTTGGTACTGGAGGTGCAACCACCTGAAGCGCAGGAATAAAAGTCTTTGGGATAAGCGGTGAAGGAGCGTAAATCCGCTTCTCTTCAAGATCTACTTTCCTAGGCTCCAGGTTCTCGTTATTTTCTAAGAACACAGCGTGTCTTGTTTCTACAAACTTAGTTGTCCTATCAAGACAATAAAATCGATACCCTTTAGATCTTTCAGGGTACCCAATAAAATGACAACTTACTATCTTATGATTTAATTTTCCAATATGTGGATTAAATATCTTAGCTTCAGCACGACAACCCCATACTCTTAAATATTTCAAACTCGATTTTCTCCCAGTCCATAATTCATAAGGTGTCTTAGGTACTGATTTACTGGGAACCCGATTAAGGATATGTGCGGCTGTCTTTAGTGCCTCCATCCACAAACCAGTTGATAAACTAGAATAGCTAAGCATGCTCCGTACCATATCCATAAGTGTACGGTTGCGTCTCTCAGCTATCACATTCTGCTGAGGTTCACCTGGTGTAGAATATTAGGCAACAATGCCATTTTTCTGAAGAAACTTAGCGAAAGGGCCAGGAATGTGGCCATAAGGGGTATGTCTCCCATAATATTCTCCCCACGGTCCGATCTTACCACTTTAATTCTTAGGTTGTGCTGATTTTCAACATCAGCCTTAAATATCTTGAATTTATCAAGTGACTCAGATCGGTCCTTAATGGAAAAATATAACCATAACGGGAGAAATCATCAGTGAATGTGATGAAAGAATCAAAACTATTCACTGATGTCAGAGGAAAAGGACCGCAAATATCATTATAAATTAACTCTAATAGTCATGTGCTGCGAGTTGCTCCCTTCTTTATTTTCTTTACATATTTTCCTTTAATGCAATCAATGCAGTGGTTTGAGTCAGAGAAATCTAATGGTTGGAGAATCTCTTCCTTAATGAGACGCTCCATTCTCCCATTCGAAATGTGGCCTAAACGACAGTACCACAGTTTCAAAGAAGTCTCATTATTCTTTTTACGCTTAGTATGACACATTCAAAGATATAGGTGATTCATTAAGGGAAAGCATATAAAGCTTGTCTTGTCTAACAACAAGACCAACATCATTTGAATTAAAAGTGATAACACATTTATTGTTACCAAAATTACATTTAAATCCATCATCGTCCAATAAAGAAACTGGAATTAAATTCCTCCTAATGGAAGGAACAAAGACTACATTATTAAGACAAAGTGTGAAGCAGTGTACTCAGAAGGAAGAGAAGTCATAATAAAGTGGAATAGGAAACCATCGGATATCTCCATGTCCATGCCCTTGAGTTTTCCAGCCATATCAGTCATAATCATGATATGCTCTCTAATGCTGCTGGACCCGTCATACTTAGTGGATAAAAGCCTCTGGATTAAAGTACTGACATAAACCTTAGTGGAGCCTTTGAATTTCTCCTCAACTGAAACCAAATATTCCTTAGCATTTTCAGAATCTGGGATTGCTCCCCTGATCCCAACTGAGATAGAGGTCTTCATGATCATTAATGACAGGCGGTTGGACCACTCCCATTTTTCGGCATTAGCATCATAAGTTTACTTTTTCTCATCATAATTATCCTCACCGATGGTGGGGGGAACGGGAGCGGGCACCCTTAATGCATAATCAAGGTCCAGAACTCCTAGGACAACTGAAATTCTTTCTTTCCAAGCGGGAAAGTTGCTTCTCGTAAGCTGTTCAATGTTGTCAATTGTAGCGGCAACATTCGAAGCATTCATTGTTGAACATTAAAATATAGAAAAAAAATTAGAAATAACATAAAAGTATTGCATGCAATTAACCCTACGTTGGTCTGATTAATAACATGCAAAACTATAGTTCTAATTCATATCACCATTGGGCAGAAAATGAAAAGAACTTCAACAATTAATATGGCGACATACGATTACAAACAACGTTGGTCAGTATGTAATCATGTGTATACATAATGCCAAAATAAATCATAAAAGTCTCTAATTAAAATATCTCGTTGATTCAATTTTAATTAGAGACAATGACACACCGTTACTTGAGCAAATATCATTAATTAAAAACAGTGCACAAAACTTAAATAATAACAATAATAATAAAATCCTTTAGAAAAAGAAAATCGCGACCGCGGCTCGTAAATGTGCTTTGCTTCGCCCGCATTCTCGCCCACACCGCCGCCCACGCCGCCGCCTACTTGCCGCCGCCTACCATCTCAAAGAAATGGAGCCCATTTGCATTCCACCGGCCTGAAGACCGTTGGATCTGATCTGACGGTCGAAAATCACTCCGCGTCATCACTCTGTCGGCCGAACGATCAACGCTAAACCGTCGGATTTCATAGGACGCCCGAGAGCGAAAATAGCTTAGTATAAGAGGCCGTCGGAACGGCGAAACCCTAAACCTCAACATTTGCCCCGTCTCCTCTGAAAATTCCGCGCGATGGTGTCGGTGGAAGAGCTTGCGAGCGAGGAGCGGCCGCAGCGACTCCTTCGCCGATGGTGCAGAGTAGATCGAGCGAGCGGAGGCGGTGGAGTAAGGCGGCGCATCAAGAGGCGGCGCCCCCGCAGCTCTCCTCACCGGCGCGTGTGTGCGACCGAGGTCGCACGCGCAGCCGTCGAGTGTAGCTATGGTGGCGCCTGAGACCGGAGAAGGCTCCAGATTCAAAAACCGTAAGTATTCCGCCGCCTCCGATCTGAGATTTTGAGGGGCCGCAACTTAGGGTTCTGATTTGGGGATTTTTGGGATTTTGTTAGGGTTTTACAAAAGTGCTTAAGTCCCCTCCTTCTAAGTGCTAAACCGAACCCTTTAAACATTAGATCTGGGCAAGTTCAACCTTCGGTCGGGACTGATAGGGTTCAAGTTGAACTAGGTTGCTCAGATACCAAATATTAGATTAAAACTGAGGCTAAACATGATCTAACAACATTAACCCTACCTCAAACATTGAACACGCAACACAAAACATTAGTGCGGAAACGAAAAACTCTTACCCGATCCTGAAGACGACATCGTGACTGAGGGTTGGCCGGGGTCGGTGAAGATGTGGGGGTTGCACAGATGCGTCGGACTAAGGCGGTGTGTAGTCGAAAATGGCGACGGAGGTCGGCCGGCGGTGTCACGGTGGTGCCGAACGGTGTTCGATCTTCGCCCCACCAAAACGCCTTTATAGATCGGATCTGTTTTTGGACTTTAACAGCCTAGCGATTAGTTGGCTTGCCGAGTCCAACACATTCATTTATATGGCGCTGGTGGACAGGACCGAAACCAATTACGTTGGTTTCGGCCCTGATCAGGGCGCGTAGTGGGCATAGCCCCTGATTTCTCGAGGTTGTTACCGAGATCAACCCAACAGGTCTCAATAACGTGCATGCCCTTATATTGTATAAAAAGGCGTTTTACTCTTTTTTTTAGATCAGCAAGTGCTTTTGACGTTAATGTTCCTAACTCACACCACTAAATTGTAGTGGCCAATTACCCTTCTTTTTTTTTTTTGAAGTTCATTCACGTAGGACCCAAAAATGCAATGAACAGCATTGCACATGTTCTGCAAATTTCACTTGAAAGTATGACAGCATCCAGTGCTACAACATATCAACTCTCGCAACAAGCAACTAGAATAAGTCAAGAGAATTTAAATGACTTTTTAGGGGTGGTGGAAATGTAACCTGTAAATGGAATTACATCTTAAAAAATTATTTTCATTTTTGACTGACAGCATCCAGTGCTACAACATATCAACTCTCGCAACAAGCAACTAGAATAAGTCAAGAGAATTTAAATGACTTTTTAGGGGGGGGGGGGGGGAATGTAACCTGTAACCTGTAAATGGAATTACATCTTAAAAAATCATTTTCATTTTTGACAGAAAGGCGCAAAGATGTGAGATAGGACTGAATGAGCGACGATAAGGTGCAATAATTTGCATTTATTTATTTCAAAAGTATTTGTACAACAATCACCCCTATATCTAAAGTAGGGGCAAAATAAACTTCTTGATAAATCTATTGGTAATTTGCCTAATTGATATACAACTGTAATGTAATCCGATGTGTATACATCCATGTGGAGTCTAAAATCTCACTGGATTTGGCAACCTTTGGTCTCTAGAGGGAAAAGAGCACACGCCACTGCTGCAAGAAAGAGTACAATGTCAAAAATAAATACCGCTTCTTTCCGATGACACCTCTCTTAACAAACCAACAGCTATGAAAGGCGAAACCATGCCACCGTGTTCCGAGATGACGTAGGGTAGATCTATCTGCACAAGGGTAATATACAAGGAATGAGTATTTGTCAGTTCTGTTCTACATTGCACGCTCATGTGTATTGCTAAGTAGTGAGTACCAATTCTTCAGTTCAGTGCCACAACACATCATACACAGAAGACAGAACCTCCTATATAAGTTTATTAGGAGAGTTAACTGAATATTGCTAATTTTATGATACTCGGCAATTAAAATGCAGTTTCATATGTTGATATGGATGCAGAATGCGAGCTGTTCTCATTATCAAGTTCAGATAGTCCAAAATTCCAAGTGTAACTAACTTGGGAGAAGAAAGCTTCAACGAAAACTACAATTATTCCATTCTTATTGTAACAAAAATAAATATACAATTAAATAAAAAAAATCTTAGGGAACGTGATCTGCAGTTGCAACTGTTTCATGCTTTTTTTTCAATGTGTGTTATTAGATCTTAAAAGACAGGGAGAGACATGTACTTGGTTACTCGAGTCTTATGAAATATTGTTGTATTTTGGGGTTTAATTGTTATGTGTCTTCCGTAGGATCCCACACCCTTTATTTATAGTCTCAAAGTAGAGTCCGACTCTAATATAACTCGTTATTTAGATCTAACATGAACTCTCCAACACTCCCCTCAAGATGGGCCCAAGATATCAATCATGTCCATCTTGTTATATATTGTAGTACCATCACTAGGACCTAATTCTTTAGTAAAATAGTCAGCCAACTGTTCACCAGATTTAACATACTCCAACTTCAATATTCTGCCATCGAGCTTTTCCTTGATAAAAAACCTATCAATTTCAACGTGATTGGTATGATCATGCTGAACTGGGTTGTTAGCAATGTTTATTGCAGATTTATTATCGCAATACAACACAAAGGGATTATTCCTCTATATTCGAAGCTCGGACAATAAACCCTTCATCCATATCATTTCACTCACACTCAACGCCATTGCTCTGTACTCTACCTCTGCAGTAGACCGAGCCACAACCTCTTGCTTCTTGCTTCTCTATGACACAAGGTTACCTCCCACAAAGATGCAATATCCAGAGGTAGACCTCCTGTCATCCACACTACTCACCCAATCAGCATCGCAATACCCTTCCACATTCAGATGTTGATTTTTTCTTGAATCAAAGGTTTTTCCCAGGGCTATTCTTCAAATACCGTAGGATTCGATAGACAACATTCATGTGTCCTGTTTTGGGATCATGCATATATCGACTAACCATACTCACTGCATATGAAATATTAGGTCTTGTATGGCACAAATAGATGAGACGCCCAACAAGTCTCTGATAAGCTTCCTTGTCAATTGATCTCCCGACTCAGCACATAACTTGTGATTCCTATCAATAGGTAAAGTAATAGGGCGACACCCAAGCATACCTGTTTCTACCAGCAGATCAAGGACATGCTTCCTTTGGGAGAGAACTATACCATTCGAAGAATGGACAATCTCAATCCCAAGAAAGTATCGAAGATGTCCAAGATCTTTTACCTCAAATACCTCTCCCAGTTTTTTCTTTAAGGACTTGATTTCCTTGGCATCATCTCCAGTAATCACAATATCATCAACATAGACTGCCAATATGGTGATATGTGACCCTCTATGCCTATAAAACACAGTATGATCTCCATTGCATTGAGAATAGCCCATACTACAGGCTGCATGCTTGAATCTATCAAACCACGCCCTTGGAGACTACTTCAGACTGTATAAAGACTTCTTGAGTTTACATACCTTCCTCTCAATCTGCATGTTCTCAAAGTCTAGAGGAATCTCCATTATACCTCTTGTAAATCACCATGTAGAAAAGCATCATTCACATCCGACTGATGTAGAGGCCATCCGAAGTTAGTTGCATAGGAGATCAACGTTCTTACCGTGCTCATCTTTACCACCGGTGCAAAGGTCTCATCATAGTCTATCCCATATGTTTGACTATAACATTTTGCAACCAACCATACTTTGTATCTCTCTATCTTACCTCCAAGAGTTTGCTTAATTGTAAACACCCATTTGCATCCTACTATCCTTTTTCATGCTGGAAGTGGAACAAGATCCCATGTCTTGTTCTTCTGAAGTGCGCTAAGTTCCTCCTTCATAACATCATTCCACTTAGGATCCTGCTTAGCAGCTCGCCAATCCTTTGGAACATGCACAGTCTGAAAAGATGTAATGAATGCTTTGTATGCAGGTGAGATATGGGAATACAAGATGAAATTTGCAATGTCATGCTCAAAGCCATACCAGATTGGAGGTTTTCCTACATTAGCTCTAGTTTTCCTACGTTGTGCAAGTGGTAACTCTAGATGGGAGTTATTAGAATGAACATTACCACTCGCCCGTTGAGCTTCGTCTGGTATGATCTTTACGTATACTTGGGAGTCGACATGTCTTGCTAGGGGACACTACCGATTAGTGGACGAGTGGAGTACTCGGGCCATGTCCAAGTGTATGCGAACTTATAGAGTCACACTCTTAAAGGGCTAGGATTTAATTTAGATGATGATCCGAATTCTTGTAGGCAACGAGTTCCTAATGGGCCTAAAAGTTTTGAGACCCATCATGGATGCATATATATAGAGGGGCGGTGGCATAGGGTTAGTAATTTGGAATTCTTGAAACCCTAGTGGCCACATGTAATACCCCGGTCTGCTCGTTGTGTAGCCCATGTGGCCCATGAGGAGTTGTGTGGTGGGATTAGTCCCACATTGCTTGTCTCAAGTGAGTTGTAGTAGTATATAATACTGTTGATCCAAACGTAGCACCTCCGGTTAACCCTTTTACACGGTGAGGACGAAAGTGTAAGTGAGGTGCTATGTGTGGGGTCCGCCCCACGGTGGCCGGGCATTGAGCCGATTTTGGGTCGTGGTGTTACAGATGGTATCGAGCATCAACCTTCACGCACGGCGCGTGCGGGACAGGGCGCGCATATGGCGCATGGCACATGTGGGCCTGTGAGTGGACACATGGCATGGCATATGTGCTGCACCGGACGCACGACGCGTACCGGCGGGTGGTTCTGGCATTTACCGCATATGCGGTATGTCGCCGAGGGCGCCACCCTTGAGGGTGAATGTAATACCCTACCGCTGCTGTGTGGCCCATGTGGCCCATGAGGAGTTGTGTGGTGGGATTAGTCCCACATTGCTTGTCTCAAGTGAGTTGTAGTAGTATATAATACCTGTTGAATCCAAACGTAGCACCTCCGGGTTAACCCTTTTACACGAAGCGAGGACGAAAGTGTAAGTGAGGTGCTATGTGTGGCGGGTCCGCCCCACGGTGGGCTGTGCATTGAGCCGATTTTGGGTCAGGGTGTTACACCACACCTTCCTCATCCAATACCACACAGCCGGCGCTAGCACTCCAGTGCATGGTGTCCCTGTGTGGATATCATGGGAATATGCTCCAGATCTTAGGATGATGTGACAATTGGCAATGGTGTTTACGGTTTGTTGTTTCACGAGTTTTCAACAAAGCTACAGGCATTCTGGACAGGGGCGGTCCGACCGGTCCTTGCATCGGCGGTCCGACTGGTCCCAAATCGGGCTTGGACCGCCATGTGGGCTGGCTTGACCGGGCACAGACCTAAAAGTGGTCAAAACGAGCTGGGCCAAAAATAGGTGTTGTAGGCAAGTGAGGGGATCCCAATGCACTTGGTCTCATAATTTTTGGAGTCTCCAGTAAGAAGTTCTATTCGTTTTTAATTTCCAGAAGGTTTCGGAATTTCAGGGCATGAATTTCGGCTTGTCCCATAGGGCGGTCCGACCGGCTCACAGTGAGCGGTCCGACCGTTATAAGGTCCGACCGCTCACATGGAGCGGTCGGGACCAGATTGACTTGAACGCCGCCAACTTCGTGGCGATGTTGTTCTCGTTAGGTCAAAGTCATTGGTTTCATGGCATATGATTTGCATGATGCATGTTTTGACTAACATGGGTCAAGTTGTGAAGAACTTGTTCCCGAATTCGTGTTTGCTTGTCTATGGTTGTGCAGGTTGCTTGGTGGTCAACGACGGTCAACGACGAGGAGGATCGGGACTAGACTTGGAGAGTTGAGGTCCAGAACGATCGACGATGCCGGGTGAGGTTAATGACTCAAGCGTGACACAAGATGGACAAGGGTGATCTATTGGCGAATCCATGGCGCATGGTGAAGCGGTTTAGGTCAAAGGTTAAAGACGGCGCTTATGGGCGCATGTGTGACCCGCTTGTTAGTGGGCCTTAACGGAGCCCAATTAAGTCAAACCCTAGAGAGTTCTAGGCCTCCACTATAAATAGGAGGAGGTGGTGGCTTCACCCCTCTCTCTCGCTGTTTTTCACCTCTTTTGTTGCTTGCAAAACCCTAATTGGCTTAGGGGGAGTTGAGGTGGAGGCTAGGGCTTTTCATGGTTTGAGGAGAATTTCGTGATCTTGGATTGACCACCGATCGATGATGGTGTGGTGTAATCCAAAGAACGATCGCGCTTTTTAATCTATGCAAGGTTTGCTTGAGATAAGTCTCTTTTCGCTCTTACTTTCAATTTCGTGATTTTAGGGCTTTCTTTGATCCGCAAGTTTGTGATTGATTCTTTCACGTGAATTAGCTTGCTGTGATATGTGTGAATCTATCTAGCATCATCTTGATCATCAATCTCTCACTAACTAGCATTAGGATCGAGTTTTCGCTCTTGCCCGCTTTAGACCCTTTGTTATTCAATTGGCAATTGCTCAGATCTATCCAAGAATTATCATAATATTCGATTGAATAGATCCTCAATAGCATATAGAAGGTGTGTGCAAAGTTTCATAAAGATTGAGTTGAGAATCAAAAGTTTCACCTAATTGAAACTTCGCCATCGGCCGATTTTATCGCTTTCAGATCTGTTGAGTCGGCCGGTCCGATCATTGTCATCACCGGCCGATCGATTTTGAGCGGTCCGACCGCCAAGATAACAATGGTCGATCGCCTTTAATCGGTCCAACCGGCTGGATCCAGAGGTCGACCGCCTGCGTTCGATCTTTTGCAATCTTAGTTGATTTTGTTATTTTGTTTAGGGGATTTAATTGGATTCAATACTAGTCTTCCGCTGTACTGGTATATTGATCTTCATAGCTTCCTAATAGCTATTGGAGTGAAATTGTGTTGAATTCATTATTTGGGAAAAAGTGAGCGTGCTCCTATTCACCCCCCCTCTAGTCGCCTTTTCGGTCCAACACCCTGCCCCGTATGTGTGGATACCTTGGAGGTGTTGATGTGAAGCATCAGCACTAGGACGACCAGCAACTCGTGACGATCACATGCAGCTGGAGGAGGAGACGTGCGGCTAGTATGACTATAACCGCACCAACACGCTGCATCGACTCTACTTCCGCTACGAGTTTACGCATCTAGTGGTAATCCTATGATCTATTAGTAATGGAGGTTCCTTGTTTACGCGGTAAATTTTTGAATTTGTGCTAGCGTAGCCTACCTGTCATTCAACAGTGGCATCGTAGCCATCCCATCTAGTTTTAGATTCGGATTAGAAACATATTGTGATATGTGGGAGCCATTGATGTGATCTATTACTATTTTTGTTGGTCATTCTATATGATAAATTGATTTTGGCGATGGTTGATATAATCGTCCATGCGCGGTGGTCTCAAGATGGGTTCATGATCATTATTCCATGATTGTGTTTTCATGGTTGAATCATGACTTACCTCTACCGGTCGGTTTCTGCCATCGGGATAGACAGTGAAGGTGTAAATCATGGAGCACACGAAGATCAATCAGGTTGATCGAATCGAAATTGCGATCGAAAATGGTTAATGTGATTAATCTAGTGCGATTTACATGGACAAAAAAGTAGATTGGATCTACGTAGTCCAGAAATTTTTTTGCAACAGGGCTCCCGCCCCTGTGATCCCGCTCCTCTCACCGGCTAGCGAAAACGCCGAACAAGACTATGGTGGACTAGGGTCATAACTTGGTATATGGTATTGCTATTTCGCACCATCCGTTAGATAGAATGTGATTCTATGCTATTTTGTTTTGTAGGATTGTTATTGTAATATCCCAAATATTTTAAAGAGGAGAAAATCTTTACGGATACAAATTGTTTAGAGAGTGGTTTTAACCGAAGTTTTAGGAGTTTTTTTTTGCATTATCCAGAGAACCTGGGGTATGGGCCAACAGCCCACAGCACCTTGGCCCATTAGGGCAACCATCCAAGTGGAGGGGCAGCCACGCTACTGTAGGACGCACTGTAGCACCACCACTATAGCAGACCCTCCCCTCCGCATTGCGCCTCCACCTCCTTTCCCCTCCCTTGCGCCTCCACCTCCCCTCCCCTTTGTGGCCGGCACTTCCTGTCTGTCCAGCACCTCCCCCATACATCCTCTCCTCTCCCTGGTGGTGCCTCTCCTCCTCCATGTGATGCCTCCTTGTTGCCGGCCAAGATCAAGAAAGGAGGGAGGAAGAGAGAAGGGAAGGGAAGAAGAAGGAGGAAAAGAGGAAGGACCAAGGACCACGTTTTCTTCTTTGGATGATCTTTAAGTGTAACAATTTAAAAGTGTTTGACAAGCCCTAGTTTAATTTTGGTTTGATTTGTAGATCGTTTAGCCAATAAGAAGTCAGGTTTCAGTTCTGTCCAGATTTGTCAGGTTTAGGGTAGTGTGTTGCGAGAGTGATTTGGGCTGGTTAAACTCGAAATTAGAACTCTGTCTAGTTAGATAAAAGATAGGTTATTTTGTTATCTGTCTTTAGAGTCCTAGATTATAATTTTTGGATGAGTAGATATCGAGATATGATATTTGCAATGTTGTTGTCCAGAATCCTTGTCAAGTTATAGTAGTCGTAGTAACTGGCAAATTAGAAATTTTTAATGGACGAATCAGGTTTGTCTCGCAACATGAATTTTGTAGGAAATTTTATTAGTTTTCCATATTGATAAATAAATCAATTTTTGGATTAGCCAACTGAAAGTTATGAAGGTTTTAATTCTGTTGTCCAGAGTATCTGCCAAATCCTGGCAGTTGTATTAAGCGGTTTAGAAAGTAGAGTAAATGACAAAATTAGGAGATCCGACCAACTAGATTAATGTGGGTAATTCATTTATCTTTCCAGAAAACCCGAGAACACCATTTTTTAGTAAACAGAGAGAAGATACGATTTTTGGAAGAGGACTGCCTTGTTTTGGGACAGAACGATGTTTATGGGAAACGATGTTTTGGGTTGCGCTAGGGAGCGTAGATAGTTATGTATTTTTTTTATATATAATGTTGTATGCTCTGAAATGTCCTCTTAGTGTGGTTATTAAATTATTCAGGTAGGGGTGTGAATCCGGGGATAGCATCATCTTCCCATCATCCTACTCCACACGGTTGAGGCAAGTACATTTATGGTTAGAATATGTTGATTGGTATTCATGGAATGTTAATGCTTGTGATTGTGAATTTTTATTCATAGTATTACAGTTGATGTTACATGCATATATTGTTTAGTATTCATGGAATGTTAATGCACTACTACAAAATAGGCTATAGAAGACGCCTGATCACAGACAGTTCTCTTGGAACCGTCTTTGATTCTCTTGGAACCGTCTGTGATATGGACATATCACGGTTCTTAACAAGAACCGTCTGTGATGACTTAGATTATCACAGACGGTTCTTCTTAAGAACCGTTTATGATACTTCATGGTTCGTATCATGAACCGTCTGTGATAGCTCCATATCATAGACGTTCTCTTGGAACCGTCTGTGATGAGGCGTCTTCTATAACCTGTTTTGTAGTAGTGTTATGATATTATTATGGATGATTGATTGAGATAGAAATAAATTTTGTTTATGAGATTTGTTCTATTGTCTTAATTGTACTTTACCGAGTCCCGGACTCACGCTTGTTGCTTGTTTATTTATTTTAGGTACCCCTTGTGAGGAAGTCATGCATGGGAAGGGCTAGAATGAATAGATGCACTCATCACTTCAATAAATACCAGTTTTCATAATTCCGCAACTTAAGTTGATTTGGAGAATCCTAGAACATAATATTGCAGTTTTTATGTTCACCCTTCGAGGTGATTTTGATTAGTTGTAATAAGAGTCAAATGGACCCCTTGGTAATCCTTACAACTGTTATCTTTAAGCCTGTTACCGTATTACCATACTTAGATTTCTGTTAGATGCTTTCTTATCTTCTCAAATGTTAAAAGTTACAAATGAGATTATGTCAAATCGTGGAGGAAAATCTTAGTTTATATTTATGTTATGTTTTCTTTAGTAGCATTCCAGGCTCATGTGGGCTGGGGTGTTATAGTTGGTATGAGAGCGGGCTTTAGGTCCGTGGTGAATAGGTTAACAACTTAGGTAACTTAATTTGCTAAAATTTATTAATGGTTAATTAACCTAAAAACTTAACACACTGGTGCACAGTAGTAGGGGATGGGTCAAGCAATGCATTTCCGTTTTCGTTATGTTGCATTGTTAATCTATGACATGATCTTCTATACTTATGGATTTATTCAATGATTGTTATGAGATGATCTTGTATATACATAATTGTTTATATTGGTTATGTGTGATGATAGTTGATGTTGAGAGGTTGAGGTTGTGGTTGTGGCCTGGCTTTGCCATGTTACACCACCGTTCGTGGTATGGGAATAGGGAAATACCTACCCCGAGTACCATAGTTATGTGTTGAGGGTGAGTTTCTTTAGAAAGGTTGTTGTCTTCCTTGAGTTTGAATTTGGTCAATTCTTGTCCAATTGTAGTAGTTGAATTTCTCCTGGGTTAGTGGTTCATTGCAGTTGATGGGTTTCAATGGTTCTCTAATTGATTCTCTGAAATAATAATTATTTTTCTGACTGTTGAGTTACTTTTGCTACTTGTGAAAGTTGTTAATCGGCAAACATGTTATTTCCATAGTTATTCCATCTTTCCTATTGGAGAACATGACCCAATTACTTGTTTGATATTTTGGATAGTACTAAAGACAAGACACTAAAACTCATGGTTTATCCGTCCACCGCCTGCCCCGACGATGTAGGTGATCCTCAGGGAAGGTAAGCCTATCATGGGAGCGACGTATGTCTCGGAGGTCGTAGTAAGAGTGTTGCGTGGGAGGTGGTGCTGCGAAGAACTCACTGTAGGTATCCGGGTGACACCCGAGTATATCGTCCACCCAGGTGGTCATAAAGGGGTGCACATCTGTGGGGAAGGGTACTACTGGGTTATGGGAGATATTATGACATTTGCAATGCGTAGTCGAACTAGAAATCATGTACTTGCAGACTCAAAAGTGTGGACGACGAACCTTGACCTTGCTGCCCAAACTACGGTCATCCCAGTGGCGGTGGCACCTGCTGGTATAGCCCGAACTGTCTCATGACCCGTTGTGGTGAGTGCGGCTCAACCATATGAGAGAACACCAAATGACAGTTTGTCATCTAGTATGTGTGGTTCTAACTTCACTGAGAAGACAAGCCGTAGGGGGCCGTGTCCGCAAGGAACCGTGTAGTCCATGGGTACCAGATGATCTCGTCCTCCTGCACAGTCTCGAACAGGTTGTGGAACTCAGGGTACACACACCTCGGCCTCTCCTTGGCACACTCTAGCGAGCATGTGTCCAACGAGTTCCCATTGTGGGGCCTCAACGGGGTTGGCGCCGTCACCCTGACCGTAAAACTCGGAGATGAGCTGGAAAGGGTGCACAGCCCTGCGGAAGTACGGCCGACCAATCGGGAAGTGCTCCTACGATCACGGCTGCAAGAGAGTGTAGCATACCGCGAGGACTAGCTCCCCGACCGTACTGCATTGTGAGGCATCACACAAGCCTCAGTATGTGGCTCAAATTACCGCGAAGCCCCAACTGTATTGTGGCACATCATCGTCCCAGGCGTCTACCAATGCCTCACCAAGATGGATGTAGCAAGAGTGCACCCAATCTACCTGAGTCGTGGGAAACAAGACCCACCCAAACAGGAACAACATGTATGAAAGCAAGTGTGTCGTACAACATCCTCAGTCGTGTGCACGGGGCAGGCCATGTACCGTCGTAGCTAGCTTGTTAATGTATATCCTAGGATTTGATTATGTAATCTGATGGAGCATTATTGGGACAAAGTCGTAGGCATCTTCGTATGTGCCGAACATACGCTCTACCACCTTCTATTTCGCCCGCCACACCTTGCTGTAGCTAACCAGGAAGCCCACCATATTGACAACATCTACCAAAATAAGCTTCGGTGAAATAGATACATCAGCTACGACGAGGTGACTTATCAACTCCGCAACATATGACGAGGTCAGGTTGCGGTGCCTATGAAGTGGCTTTGCAAGCTCGCATGTGTGATCCTTGAGCATGGTTATGCGGAAGTCTGTCACGGTGCCCTTGTACCGCTGCGCACGAACCTTACCAGGGCAAGATTTATCAACACACTTGACAATGTAGGTGTCAGGGTTGGACCTGTGCACCTGATACGTCCGATTAATGTTGACGGTGTATTTGGCAATGGTCTGCTGGGCATCCCTCTTGTTAGGAAGCGCTGCCCTAAGAGCAGAGTGTTTTCATTGAACCCCTACTCCGCCTCCTCTGTTTGTGGTAGAACCAGGGATGTCACTGCGATATCGTCCAATCTAGATGAGACATACGCAATGTCGATGGTCACAACACCACCTAATATACCTCCCGCAGCAGCTTCTCCATCATGCTCCTCTTCAGAACTAGCTGTATACACAACCTTCTCGCTTTCTAGTACATCCACTTGCTCGACAATGTATTTGTGGTAGTTAATACGGGCTGCCCACCACCTCTCCACGCCTTCGTTCGGCTCGAAAGTCTCCGCACGCCTCCTCAAGTCTCCATCACCCACTTCCTCGCCCACATCTCCGCCAACACCAGCGTCTGCATCAGCGCCGAAGACCAACCCAGACACTTTATCTCCAGCAGCTCCACCAGAAACTCCCATGGTGAATGATTTTGTCCTCTCCACAGACTGGACATACACCATCGGCCTGACATATATCACAGCGGCAGGGTTACACACAACTTCCATGTAGCTGGCCTACGAAGGGTCACTGCTCACCTTCATAAGTTTCCAAATGTTCTCCTACACCACCCACCGCTTAGGCATACAATGCCTCGATACGTAGCTTCTTCCTTCCAGTGTCCCGATCGAATGCTGAATGCACGCACCTCCTTAGCTTGCACATGATAATGTCCTTCAGACCTGGTGCCTGGATTTGGGTCCAGTCATAATTCGCCAGGTCCACCCTATACGAGACCATTACCATAGAACACGAACAAGTCTTCAATCAACATGTTCAAGGAAGACGACGTTGGGTTCTACGAGCAAAACGAGAAACACAGATAAATAAATAAATACAAATAAAATCACAAATATATAAAATATATACTGGGAGGGATATTAGGATTTTAGATGAATTTAGAGACTTGAATCACTAGATTCAGAGTTCGGGACGATGGAGAACGAGAGATCGGAAGATCGATTGGAAATAAAATGTTGAAAATTGCAAATATTCTAGGGAATCTTATTTTTGGGCTGGTTTTGCATTTCCTAGTGTACATGCCTAATAGTTTGCGTACTTCCAGCTAATAATGTTTCGGATTCCCAAAATTTTGGACTGATGGGGGGATGCAAAAATTAACACCCTACATGTTGCGTAATATTTTTTTTTTCCATAATGCACTAAGTATATATTTCAATTTCGTAATGTATGTGAAGAATAGTCTGCGTACGAGCGAAATAATGCACAACTTCCACAGTTCAAATTAAACAATGACATCCACGCTACTTACATGTGTACTTACGTAATAATGCATAACGTCCACAATTCAAATTAAACAATGCCATCCACATTAACTAAGCATAGCTACCTAACACATTCTACACTATCAAGAAACTGTTATGGTAATAACAAATTAACTACGCTACTTGCATGTGTACTTACGTAATAATTACGGGACCACTAAGCTAATTACATGCTAATCACCTTGCTAAAACTATATTCCTACAGTAGCATGTGGATGAAAATTAACTTTTCTTGATGCTCTCAAGCCGACCTAGAACTTATGCAATTGTGCAACCTTCAAATTCCGATTGAAAACCACTCAAAATTGAACTACTTCACGACCTCTACTCCTCCCTTCTTTGTCTCTCTCCCGTTCGTAGCTCAGTCAAGCTGCAAATGACTTTTGTAACAAATGCAAATGACTTTGTAGTGAGAAAATTCACCATTTGGATTTATTTGAATATTAATTTAAAAAGCTTAATATGGACTTTAAGGACAAACTGATTTAATGTGCTTAATCCCAACATCGGCCATTGCCACAACTATTTTATTTAGATTCTATATGCTTGGATATATTTTATAGAATTTTCTAAAATTTTTCCAAAGCCATTTGCTATTTTCTAATTGCTATTTGCATTTTCTGGATTTATTAAAAGGAAAAATCTTTTAAAATCCTTGAATGTTGTTGGGCCAAGCCCAACTCTATTCCAAAGAATACACCACCATCTTGCCCGGCCGCACTCGTCTGTTGGATGCTTGACGCGTGCCCCTCGTTTTCGATCGGACGACGCGCCAACCCCGCCTTCCTCTCGTTGGATGTTCGCGCGTGGCCGTCCATTGTTCTCGCTTCTGCTTCGCTTCGCGCCTCCGCGCCAGTGGGACCATCACCGAAGTCGTCGTCTCCGCTGAGCCTTCTTCTTCTCGCGCCGCCGCCATCCATTGTCTTTGGAGCTTCGAGGTTCGTCCGACAAAATCGCAATTCTTTGATTCTTCGCGCCGACCCGCCAATTTGTAGCCGATGTCATCCCAGACTCATCTCTAACCAATCGGCTACGAATCCTCTCAATCTCGAGAATCAATGATTTCAAAACCCGCCGTTCGGACTCGATTTGGGGTTTCAAATCTTGGCATCCCGACCTATAAATACCCCTTAGCACCGCCTGGACCTCCAACCCAAAGCCGCCACGCCGCATTTCAAGATTTAGGGTTTTCGCCGAGCTTCTTCTCCGGTGAATTGCGCCGCCGTGGTCGCCGCCCTTGCTCGCCGATCGCACCACCGTGATCGCAAGTCCCGAGCTACCTCGGGCGCACCTCGCTCGTCGCCGAGCATCGCGAGCGCCCACCCGACAAAACCCGGCTCCACCGCCGCTTCTTCCTCGCCACGGCCGCCACCGCTCGCTTGCCCGCCTACGGTAAGGGCACCCCGAGTCGCGCAATAGCACGGGAACAATCGTACCTCCATCGCCGGGCGAAGTCGCCGTTCGCGGTGACCATCGGGTCCCGAGCCACCGCCGCCGTTGTCGTCGGCTCGGCGCCGTCGACCCGATCTTTGGTGTGGCGATCGCGTGGCGCCAGATCGGCCAAGACACGCGCGTGCGTGGCTCGGTCCACCGTGCCAGATCTCCCTCGGTTCGGTGCACTCGGTCCACCGTGAACCCCGAGACTGACATGTGGGGCCCACATGTCAGATTTATTTTTAAATCTATTTCTTTTTCCGGAAATTCTCGGCTAACGCAAGCATTCCGCAATAATCCGATTTTCCTTTATAAAAATAATTCGGGAAATTCAATAAAATCCAAATTAGGGTTTTATTTGATTTTCAAACTTCCAAAGCCCATATCTTTTGCATCCGAACTCCGATTGAGCCCATTCAAATTTGTAAATTCATATAAAATTAAGATCTATTTAATAGTAAATTTTATTTGATTTTTGGAGTTTTTTTTGCCTCTGTTATTTATTATTTTTGTTTCTTTTGTCTCGTTTGCGAGTAGACGTCGATACTTCGGGGAATTTTGCAGAAGAAGGAGCACCTCAAGACCAAGACCAATACCTAGATCTATTCCAAGGCAATTTATACCTTTGATCATATTGAACCTAGTTTTCAAAAATAGTTTGTTTCAATGTATTGCATTCTATTTCAAGTATTTATTTAAATGCTTTTGGGATAGTTATTAATCCAATTTGTTATACCACCTTGTCTATTGTATGCCATGATCTTTTGTCATCCTAGGTTGGTTCATTATTAGTTGGTATTATCATAGCACCAACGTGGGTTGGTTAGATACGAGTAGTTTGCTTAGCCATGCCACGAGTCATCATTTCATGTGAGTTGCAATTATAAATTTGACTAAGTGATTATGGAACTGTGTGATAAAATTGTGTGTGTTGTGTGCTATTACTCGTTGATGGCATGTGTTGCACTTAATCAACAGGGTGTGAAAAGATTTAGACTGAGGCAAGTGGTGGATCTGTGTGAATGGTGGAACTGTGTGCTATAAACTTTATGATTTGGGTTAAAACTGGAAGTTTTGCCTTGGTCAATTAAAGACTTAACTTTGTGCGCCATTGAACTGGGCCTTACTGTATGACCACATGCCTAGTATGGGCTGGGCCTGACTTAGTAAGTTATGGAGTCTTGACATTGACAACTCAGGTTGTATTTAAACTGTGTGATGGGTCGGAGGTGTGATATATCACATCGCGAGATTGTTCACGCATCCACAATCCAACGGTGTGTGTCCTTCCAAGGGTGTGTGTACAAATTGACTACAGAAAGCACATCGGGAGTGTCATTATTTGAGATGAAATCTCTGAAAGGTTTTGTTATGGTCAGTGCTAGCTACACTGATTGTATCGTGTGGATAAAGTGTACAACCTCTGCAGAGTGTTAAACCAATCTGTTCGAATAGCCGCGTCCTCGGTTATGGATATGCTCGGGAATTTCACACGAGGGGTAGATTTTCATAAAACAATTGGGAAGGGTCAGCTGTGTGAGATAACTTGTATAGCTGTGTGAATAACTTGTTTAGACTGTGTGTCCTTTGTGAAACCAATTGTTAAATTTATATTCTTTAATTGTTTTCAATTATGTTTTCGATCTATTATTTGTATTCAATTGCAAATGTTGCATTACCGCAAAATAACCACAGAAGTCATTCCTTTGGAATAGCCATCATGTATAAATGCATTCTGTGGTATGACTTGCGAGTACGGTGTGTACTCACTCTTACTAAACAAATCAACAGAAGTGGAGGAGTCGTCGCCTGCTTTTGAAGAAGAGTTCTACGAAGGTTGATCGTTAGGGTCTCGATCCCAGTCAGTTGCCTGTGGTAAATTGATGAGAGCCAACTGGAGTTTATTTTGTTTCCGCTGCAGTTTATTTCTTTATTATCAGCCTTGCATGGCTTAATAAATGTAAAACTCGACCGTAAGGTCCCAACAGTTATTTGTTATTTAAAGGTACTCGTTTATTCTTATATTCGTTGTATGGATGTGATATTTCATCGATGTTGACACTGTGTGCACTAGCGTGATTCTGGACTAGTGCAGAATACACAGAGGGTCCAGATTTGCATATTTGGGTCCCGACAACTTTGCCTGTGAAAGCATCCCACCTCGCTCCGTTTTAATGCGAACGCCGACGTTGCGCGAGGGTGTGCTAGAGCGTCAGGCGCCATGAGGGGGCTAGGCAACGGGTGCCACGGGAGGCTGGGCGCGTGGCGTGGCGCCGCGCCAGCGTCAAGGGGGCCAGCCGGGTAGGTGGCTGTGTGTAGGGTGGTGGGAGGGTAGGCAAGTGGCCTGGGCATAGCCAAGCGACCGCGTGCAAGGCGGGAGGGCGCACAATCGGCCACGTGGCGATGACGGCAACCTCCTGCGCTCTGGCGGCGCGAAACATGAGGTCTTGTGCCCGGGTGGCGCAGAAGGGAGCCAGCCACCTTCCGCTGTCCGGTGGTGCGGAACCGGGCCGGGCCTGCCACCTTCCACGGTCCGGTGGGCGGAACCAGGCCGGGCCCGATCGATCTACCGCACTGCTCACTAGCATTTCGCTTTCGAACGAGGGAAGCGCCACGCGTCACCCTCTTGTACTTCCACGCTCGGGAGGGAGCTACTTTTGAAATTTTAGTGCAAAAAGGGTTATTTTTACAATTAACGTGGCATCACGGGGCCAAATAAAAAAAATCTATACTAGCCTCGTTACACGGCAGCTGCTGGCGTCTTCCCCGGCCCATCTCACCACAGCAACCCAAACTCTCTAAACCGAAGAAGTCAGCATTACAGCAACGAGCAAGCAGCACTGAAAGAACGAAATGTGATACTCTGTATCACTAGAGTACGTTTTCAGACATTGATCAGTGTACGCATTGGAAGTAGTAACGAGCCCTTTCGTCATGGAATCTCCGATTGAATAGACTTGCCCCGAAATGCAAAATGCGAAACGGGGGATTTTCGCGGTTACAAGATATACCGGAACAGTGTAACCGAGGAGACCTGAGTTAGC
This sequence comes from Hsuehochloa calcarea, assembly GCA_036346395.1. Taxonomy (NCBI): domain Eukaryota; kingdom Viridiplantae; phylum Streptophyta; class Magnoliopsida; order Poales; family Poaceae; genus Hsuehochloa; species Hsuehochloa calcarea. Next base: position 35,561,705 of record CM070606.1, read on the forward strand.
ATCTAATGATTTGTTGCAGTAACTGCTTACCAAACATGCAAACAGAGGGTTTACTTTGCCGATCCGGAAATGCTTCACGTACGACACACGTCTCCTCGGCTGGAGAAGGCCACCTGGCGGAGCACCAAGGCTGAAATCGCGGCCGGAGGAGGAGGCACGGCGCGGCCGGAGGAGCAGCGAGGTGAGCGAAGGCACCACGGCTCGACCCGTGAGCAAGCGTGGTCTCAAGAAACAGAGAGCAGTCGTGGCCGAAGGCGACGAAGATGACGCCGAATCCGGGCAGATCGGGCTCAATCTGGCCATGTTTGACCATGTCGACTTGTTGTTGCCGGGAGTTGTTGTTGCCATCCGGAGGAACACGTGCCTCCGGGGGCGCCATGGCTAGGGAATGGCTTCTTCCTCGCCTCCGATCGGCGGTGATGGCGTGACGTGGCGACCTCCATCGCCGTACGAACCAAGGAGTTCTTGCCAGTGCATTTTGAGCCGCCGCAGGATGCGTCCGGCGAACAGAGGAGCACATGGTCGGCGGTCTAGCTGGCTCTTGCTGATTAGATTAAATTTTTGTTGTCGCACACCGGCTGTTGATGATTTAGTATCGATCTTACGAATGAATGCTAAGAACTTTCCTTGAATTAGATCTACGCAGAAAAAGACACAGAATTTATACAGGTTCAAGTCTTCTCCTGATAATAACAACTTTACTCATGTGTTATTGTATTAACTATGCTTTACAAAAGAAGAGAAATCACTAGACTAAGACTTAATGAATCCTGTCTGTTGATTGTGTCTCTGATCGATTTGCTTCTCATTCTACTCTGTCCACCGACTTTACCCCTTATATAGCGCATGAAGAGGTGACAATTATTCACACCAAAAGGAACCTTGTCGTTTGATGTAATGCACACGTTTAAGGGTGGTTATTGTCAGAGACTAATCATCCCACGTTACCTTGTAGTTATGATAGAGACGGAGGCTTAATACATGCAGTTATCTCAGAGAATAACATCGCATATTAACTACTGTGTGTATCAAACAAAGCGCATAAGCGTCCCTAGTCAATCAGGCCCACATGTTCGTAGACTTTATTGACTGTAGGGTGGTCGTAGCTGACATGGTCGTAGTAAAGTTTACGATCATAAGGTGGTCGTATTAAGACTTACGACTATGAGGTGGTCGTAGAAAATCTTACGACTACCAGGTAGTCGTAGAAGTACTTACGACTATATAGAGAGGTCGTAATATGGTTTACGACTACTCGGCTAAACTTCTCCCTATAACCCTAATTTCCCTAAATACCTAATTTTTTAGACCTAAAACCCTAATTTTGGAGATAGTTTCATAACATATAAAATTCTAGAAAAATTACACAAGTACACTATGTAAGGAGCCTTAAAAAATTCATAATTTTTGGAGCTCATTTGCTATAATTAGAAATTTCTACAAACAGTGTCATTAAATGAATTTGCGAGAAAAATGCAGAACATATAAAATTGTGAAAAAATACACAAGAAATTAAATTGTTTCAGGGGCCTCCACAATTTTTTTATAATTTTTGAAACACATTTACTATATTTAGAAATTTCTACAAATAATATTTTTATGAGGAGAGAGAATCCGTGCCCTTGAGGCCTGATGAGGGTAATCTTGTGCCCTTGGGGGGTGGACGAGGGTACTTCCGTGCCCCAGGGGCACGATAGAGACATGTTAGACCTCTAGGGGCATAGTAGAGACAAGTCTAACCCTCAGAAACACGAATAAGCCGCCTACCGTGTCTCCACTTATCCGTGTGTTATTTTTACAATTGATTTGAAGTGAGAGCTATTTTGTTAATTTACACACTAACAACATCAAATGCGCTGAAAACTGGCATGTCGGGTAGTACGGAAACATGTCGGGTTGTGCGGGAACCCATGTGGAGAAACAACGGCGATGGCAACTACGATGGTCAGGAGGACTGTAGGAGGGCAGAGATGCTATGAGCTTGAAGGACTTGAGGTGGGAGTAGTGAGCTTTTCTTTTTCCACGTGGGGCCACAGGCCCACAGCTAGCCGAGAGACTCGCTAATCTAGCATCGTCGTACTATCATCGTATGTAAATCATCGTGTGTATAGCAGGGCCCTTTGCCGATCAGTGTAGGCAGTGTACACTGAGAGTACACAACTATACATCATGGTCGCTGTGTGTAAGTATGTGCAATGTCAATCAAACCATGCCATTTTTGCTATGCTCGTAACGACATTGTCAATCGGAGCTGCATGTATTTCTGATGAGAAACTTTCCTACATAGTCTGCCTTGTTAAAGCTCATCTCCAGAGTCCAGACTGCAGGAAGCACTCATTTTCACATGCTTGCTTCTGGTTCTGCTTCGCCTTCATGGTGTTGGCCTGATAAGATTTTTCCTAGACTCTTATCATTGCATCTAGGAACAAGGCCCTGTCCCAGTAGGTTGGCTTAACCGGTTCACTTCATTGATTGCAACAGTGCCATGTGCCTGCCCTAAACACACGTTCATCGGTTCATGAATCATAACTTACATGATGGGCATTTCCCCCGGTTTCGCAAAGATAATGTTGGATCAATTACCCATTAAGTTGATTCTTGCTCGTGCCTATAAAGTGAGCCCTTGGTCAGTCCATCGCCATGGCATCGGTGCGCCACCCTTGGTTCGGCCTCCCGGAGCGGCTCGGCTACCGTGCAATGCAGCTTCCGCACCACCATCTTGCTGGTAAGCACGAAACAAAATTAACCAGCACTTGGCCTTCATGACAACGTTCTTGCCTGCATTTGCAGAGTCAGTCACACAGATGCCGCATTGCACGCGTGCATGCAGGTGAGCGTGCCGTGCAGCAGCCTGCTCAAGGTGGTGGCCGTGCAGTGCGGCCACTGCGCCGGCCTCCTCTCCGTCAGCCTGGCTTCACCGCCGGCGGCGGCGGCGACGGCGACGTCCGTCGAGCTGCTTTTGCAGGTCATCCCCGGCTTCCTTTCCTTGCTTTTTCATGGACATCATGTAGGACATAGGCATGCTTCTTTCAGCTTCAGTTGTACACTTGGTACGTGTGTAATTTCTCTTAGAACCACGCTGTAACAATCAATCTGATGAATGAAACAGGAGCTGGGCGTTGGTCCGCCGCCGAGGGAGTGCTCCGATGTGAGCAGTGGAGACGACGGGGAGGGAGAAGTTGCGGAGAACAATGCCCCTACTGTTAACAAACGTAGATTACACGCGGGTTTTTGCTGTCTTTTCGTGCCGTAGTCCTGTGCATTGGTAGACAGATGATGCGCTAATTGGGCATGCTTTGGAACATTTTTGTAGCTCCGGTGATGAGGCAGCGGACGCCGTCAGCCTACAACTAATTGATGATCATAAATAAGTATACAGTGATAGCATTTGCTTGCCACCAATTGGAACAGCACCTAGCACATTACATGTGCTTCCTAATTCTGATATCTAGTGCTGCTCTGCTATTCAAGTGCGAGGCAATGAAAGTTTTAACATTTCTTCTGTTCTCAGGGAAGAGATAAAAGAGGATCAAAGCCATGGAGACTAGCATCACCCACAAAGAAGCATTCAGCACAGCTGCTAAAAACGTAAGCATCCGTCTGACTAAAACCACCAGCTTGTTTTTGCACTAGTTTCTGGTTCTCTAAATCATTACTATGAAGTACCCATTTGCATCTTCATTCAAAACTAACTTCATATGATTAGCAAATTATCATTTGTTGCTATATATAATGCAGTGGGCTCACTTACCAAGAATACAGCAGAAGGGAGACTGAGGGATCTGCTGCTGTAAAACCTACACATGCAAGCTGCAAATGAGAGGAAACAAATTTAATAGTTATGCAAATGAAACAGTGAGGTAGCCACGTTCAGGAAGCATACAAGTTGTAGCTTCACAGATCATTTGTATCCATGGATTTTGGTGCCGCACATCTCAAGCACGTGATACCTGAATTCTCTTACATGTGATAAATGCAGTACGGCGTGCCTTTGTTCCACAAATAGCTTACCTCTCGGATCAGTTGCAGCATTGTGTGACAGAACTAGGGCTTCTCAAACCAGATGAATCCAGTATAGTTTGTTGACACCGCTGTTGCACAGAAAAAGAATGGTTAGAGCAGTTTTGTACTTTTCTGTAATTATTAAGCTGATTTCACAAAACTTCACCCAATGAACTCTAGCAGAACAGATAAAAATAGCTTCTTTAGCAATTTGATTAACAGACACGATTCTTCTGCTGTTTTCAGCATTGATACAAAACGGAAAACAAGAGCAGGAAAAAACTAAGTGTTCATATTACACACAGATCTCAAATTTTCTATTTGTGATCAAAGCTTGTATTAAAGCATCACTCTTTTGATGCTGGCATGAGCTGGAGCCTTTCTGCAGAAGGGGCTTTGCCGGGATCCTTCTCCTCTGATAAAAGGGCCTGCAGGTCACTCCCATTTGCCAGACTGTTGAACTCCACTGATTTGGAAGGCAGGGCAGGATAACGCCGCTGGCAAAGGGTCATAAGCCGCTTGATCGACTGAAGGTATTTGCGAGTGGTCTCATCATTCATAATGTGGGCCACGCTATTTGTGTAGATCTTTTCTCGGGCAGAACGCTCGTGGATACCAACCATAGTGACTCCAATTGGCCACGGCGCATTGCCAATGGCCAGCTTGATGTATAGGTCCATTGCTGCTAAATAATCACGTTTCATGCAGCATTCAACAATAACGAGCAATGATTGACGGATGTCATTGGGAAGAACCTAATCACAGATCAAAACAATAATTGGTGTCAGAATTGCCAAGCAATCTGCAGTCAGGAAAGGTTGACATAACATAAGCAGTAAACATTTAACTTAAAATACATAAACAATATTCAGATGTGAGCATCAGAATTTAGCTCCAGCAGGGTGGTATGATAAGAAGCTGAATACATGGGAGGCAATAAATAGTTTCGTTAAAGCTGAATCCACAACCAAAAACCAGAATTCTGTAGAAAGTTCAGCTAAATTGCAGTACTATATAACAATGAAATTGGGGCCAGAATCAGAATCTACACTAGTAGAGAAGAAGCGCTAATGACAATAGACAACCAAAGCTTTCAATGTGTAAGAAATAATTGTTTGTGTTGAGTCAGGGCTTGAATTTTCACAACAGTCCGCCCCTGCCTCCCAAAATTTCCGAAGAACTTCTTTTCATCATTTATACAAGAGCACCAATATTCCATTACTTCTTGTCTATTGCGACAAGTTAGATCATTAGATGCTAGCCTAAGAATCACAGGAAGATGGCATTATCATCTTGCACTACCAGCTGACCAATCTATCCGTACCTGGCAATGAATTTATCATAAGCTTCATTAGATCTCATGCAATATATTGAACTCAAATGCTCGTTGAAAATTATGCAATGCCATCTTGTCACAAACTGCAGTTACAGAACGTGAAGTCCATGTTACTGCACAAACATTAGTTGATCGCTTATATGTCAAACTGCAGTTACAGAACGTGAAGTCCATGTTACCGCAAAAAATTAGTTGACCACTTATATGTCACAAACTGCAGTTACATATTGTGAAGTCCATTGTTATGGTCTAGTTTAGACCATAACGGGTAAACACCGCCGAGAGGATGGCCGAACCGCGTCGGTGTGGTCGGGGAGAGGGGAGACTAAGATTAAGAATGACTTTGTTCTTTCTTACTTACTTAATACCAACGATTACAATAAACCTCCTTATAGAGAGGGCTCTTCTAACAATTATGGATAAGATCAATCTAATGGATGACCATCCTAACTAAGAGATAACCTTCCCAATTAACTAATACATATACAATGAAACTAATCAACTATTTAGAAAAATAGATATTCTTATTGAGGAAGGTAACCTCTTCCCAATCCTAATGCTACGGTACCCCCAACACTGTTCACACACAGCATTTTCAACAGTATGCTCCTCTCGACGAGACAACTCATCCTTGAGCTGCCACCTACCTTGTGCTGCCAGGTGGCAGCCACGGACTAAGACCTTCGCGTCCCTATGTCGACGAAAGGGCGCGATGATGACATCGTGTCATGTGGACGAGGAGCAATGAACCTCCGATGGACAACAGCCCCTTGGCGTAGCTGGACGTCGCAAGAGTTGTCGGGGACACATCCTTCTCGTCCCTTGATGCAACGTTTGTAGGAGAGATGCGACGACGTCGCTAACCCGCACATGGTAAAAACATCGGCCAACAACGTGGTAAAAACGCCCAGGAAACAACGACATTTTTCTTCCTCGTCAATGGCACTGCAACGTCCCAAAATTTGGGTTTTCATAAATATTTTGTGTAGATTAGGTCCCCGAAAAATCTCACCAATTTTCTTTGGTTTAATAAAGCTTAAATGAGACTTTTTGAAACTAGCAATTTAATTTGATTAATGTAAACTTCAATTAAATCAAAACCAGTGATGTTTGGCTTCCTTATGTTCCAAGGAATTTTCTTGGATTTTTTGTAGTTTGTTTGCTATTTATTTTATCTCATTTGAATTTCAACCTTTTTTCTTAAATTCTGAAAATAATTTCCTTTTTCCTTCTCTCGTGGGACGAATTCGCTCAGCCCAACCCTCCGGCATAACTATCACCTCAGCTCATCCTCACCAGCCTTCCCCGTTCCCCTCCTCCTTCCCCGCCTCAGCCCGGACCCACTCACCAGCCGCCCTAGCGCATCGGTCCCGCTTGCCAGCGCCGCTGCGCATGTGCTATCTGGACAACGCCACTCGTGTGCGCGTCCTGGACACGACGACGCCGCCGCCGCCGCCGCCACTTGGTGTCCAAATGAAGCCTGCCTCCTGAGGCTATAAAGCCGCCGCCCCCGAGTGCCCTAGATTCGTCTCGCTCCGCCGCCCCTTGTGCTCTATCTGTCGTCGCCCGAAACTTCTCCGTGCGCCGCCGCTCTCTATCGTCTTCTCCGAAACTGGGCCGGTCTTCGTCGTCGTTCCTCCACTGTTGAAGTGCCCCGAGCCGACGTAGCCGCTGTTAGATGTTAGTTTGTATAGGGTGCTTGTTGCATATTTACCTAGCTTCGGCCGCCCCAGCCACTTCCGACCGCCCTGACTCCAAATCCGACCCGATCTGTTGCAGTCGGCCCTCCAGATCGCTCCATTGCTCTAGATGGCTACCACCTATGGCTCCTTCGCCATCCCACTCCCCTCGGTTCGTTTCGACAGGACGAACTTCTGGGAGTGAGTTGTTTACTTGAGGATTCACCTCAACATCCAGCGTCTCTGGAGTCATCTTATCGGCGACCACTCCTGTCCGTCTCGCCCTACACCGTCAGTTCTTCTTGTTGGTGTGGATCAGGCGGCTTAGGAAGCCGCCAATGTTGCACCAAAGGAGGCCCTGGAGCTCTACCAGTCTGAGCTGCGCACCTACGAGAGATGATAGGATGCCGAGGCTCGTGCTACCACCATCCTGGTGGGTAGCATGCCCGTGGCCATCTACATGGATGTAGCGGAGCTGCCGACGACTCAGCTTATGTGGGAGCATCCGAGCTCACTACTAGCCGACGAGTGATGATATGTACCTCTCAGTTGCGCACCAGTCGCATTCTCTTCAGCAGCTCGATGTCACCGTGGATGACTTCTACCAGCTGATGTCTGAGGTGTGGCGTCATCTTGACTCTCTAGGGCTGGATATCTGTCATACTTGTCCGTACTGTGTGGCTCCGCACTCACCAGGACTCACCGTCTTTACGACTTCCTAACGCGTCTCCGGCCTGAGTTCGAGACTGTGCGTGCTCAACTCCTGACTCGCCACCCGCGCTCGGGCTTGGAGGCCCTCACAGGTGTGCGTGCTGAGGAGACTCATCACCGTGGTGCGGCTCAGATGCAGGTTGTCTTGCTTCCACACCGCCTTTAGCATCGACCATGATCCTCCCGCCCGGCACCGTGATTGCTTGTCTCTATCGCACTCTATCGCCAGCGTGGACGCCCACAAGTATCGAATCGCTACAAGCGGACGAGTAATCAGGGTCGCCAGGGTGCATGTCCCCTGAAGGGCTCTGGTGGTTCCTCCCACTCAGGAGGAATTAATTGTAAGCTTTGACCTTAAGGTCGTTACTCTGATAATTATTGCTAATTGCCTATTTCTTAGTTTTCTTTGCATATGGAATATACACAGAGAGTCCAGATTTGCGTATTTAGATCCCGACAGGCACTAATGGCGTAGGCTTTGTCAACACCATAGCAGGTGTCAGCAGGACCGTGACATGCTCCGACAGGGCCAAGGTAGGCTCCGACAGGACCATAGTTGTAACTGTCATGCGGTGTGGTGCAGCAGTAACTGCCGTAGGGCTTGCGCCGAGCAAGCTGTCTCCTAGTACGACAATGAATGTCGCGGGGGCTGCGTCGAACAAGCTATCGCCCAGTGCTGCAACGACCGCTGCGGGGGCTGCGCCGAGCAAGTCATCGCTTGGTGTGACGGTCCCTGATTTGCCCACCTTGAACGTCTCGCTGAGGATGACAAGCTTCGCCAAGATTTGCTTCCGCACGTCATCAATCTCCTTAGGACCAGAACCATCGATGTCTGCCATGGTGGTCGGAGCAATTGGCTTTGATATCAAGTTATTATGGTCTAGCTTAGACCATAACGGGTAAACACCGCCGGAAGGATGGCCAGGCGGCGGCGACGTGACTGAGGGAGAGGGGAGACTAAGACTGAGAATGACTTTGTTCTTTCTTGCTTGCTTAATACCAACGATTACAATAGAGCTCCTTATATAGAGGGGTTTTTCTAACAATTATAGATAAGACCAATCTAATAGATGACCTTTTTAACTAATAGATGTTCTTCCTAACTAATAGATAACATTCCCAATTAGCTAATACATGTACAATAAAACTAATCAACTATTTAGAGAAATTGATATTTTATCGAGGAATGTAACCCCTTCCCAGTCCTATTGCTACAGTACTGAGTACTGTTCACACACGTTGTTAACCGTGGCTTCCACGCCATAACACCCATGTTACTACACAAAAATTAGTTGACCACTTATAACCCTCTATCTAAAATTTGTTTCATTACATTCAACAAGTGACCAGAGGTAGGTCATTTTGCTCAGTAAAATTATGGCAATGTTTCTAGGGTCATTATGCTTCCCCACTCTATAACTTCTTGCTACTAGCTCGTTATTTAAGCTCCCAACTACCTTCCCAGAACAAACAAAACAATGCGAAGCGCAACAACCAAAAATATTTTGAGCAAGAGAGTTTTCACACACAATACAAACTGTACTGGATGTCCAGCTTTGTCATCTCTTCTTTCTAATCCAACTCAAAGTCCTAACATTGCACTCATGACAGCACAGTAACTAGTCACCCAGGATCCTGAATTTCGCAGGTACATCATGCTGCTAAAAGCTTCATTTCAAATCTTAATTCACCCTATCTATTTATTAGTTAGTATTTTTTAGCATAATTGCTTTAATTTGCAACGCAATCAAACTAACACACGATTCAAGCAACCCACTGATCAAAAACCAAAAGTGTTCTCACCTTCTTCCTGCAGAACTCGAACAGGGGGCTGAGATACCGTGCACACTGCTTGAACGTTGCAACCATCGACTTCCCCTTCGCCGTCCGCTTCTCCAGCTCCGCCATCTCATCCAGCTCCTGGTTCCACTCGTTGAGCAGCCTCTTGAAGAACACCAAGATCTTGTCTTCGTCGCAAAGCTCCTCAAACTTGGTCTTCATCCGCTTCGAGTCCTTGTCATCGGCATCATCCCCACTCCTCCGGGCGTCCCCATCGCTGTCGTCTGCGTTGTCTCCAGCGGCGCCACCCTCGCCGCCATCACCGCCGCCAACACGCTTGCCTTTGCCCTTGCCCTTGCCCTTGACATAGGTGTCCCGGCCCGCCTTCTGCCGCTTGCGGAGCTCGACCATGTCGCGGAGGAAATCGTTGGTCTGCCCCTCGGTCATGTCGAGGTCGTCGATGCCGTCGATCACGCCAGACTTGAGCACGAGCTTGAAGCGCGCGAGGCGGGCGGCGTCGTCCTCCCCGAACAGCGTGACCGGCTCGCGCAGCACGCGCAGGCGCCGCGTCACCTCCTGCCGCGGGAGGTCGAGCTCGTCTATGCGGCGCTCCTCGGAGAGGAGCATCTCCTCCGGCGTGAGCTTCTTCGCCGCCAGCGCGGGCGGGACGGACGCGGCGGCGGCGCCGGAGGAGCTAGAGTTAGGGTTCGCGGCCGCGGCAACGGCCGCGGCCTGGGCGGGGTCGGAGGTAGCGGAGTAGTCGAGGGAGGGCGCGGGGTGGGCCTTGGCGAGGAGCTGGCGGTGCTCGTCGTGGCGGCGCTTCTGGAGCTGCTTCTGCTCCAGCTCCGACCGCCGGATGAAGCTCTTTCCGCCGAAGTCGGCCGTCGCCGCCTTCCGTTTCTTCTCCAGCTCCCGCTTCAGGAGATCCATTGCGCCCGCGATGTAACTCAAGCCCTCTGGCCGCTTCGCGGTGACGGCGGAGAGGCGGTGCCGATGCGGCTTTCTGAATTCTGATATGGCTACGAGTCCGTGTCCACCTATTTGACGCCGCCAATAGGTTATGAGAAATCCGCCAATAAGAGCCGCGGCCAAGAGACAACCTAGAGAGCCGTAAAGCTTTTTCCCCCTTTTCCCATCGCGAGAGCGCGTCGTGGACCTGGTGGTGCCGCGCCGACCATGTCGTCGGGGGCGCAGCAGCAGCCGCCGCCGTACCGTCCGTACCGGCAGGTGCGCGCGGCGACCCCGCACACCCGCGCCGTCTCCTGCGTGCGGTTCTCCCCCTGCGGCCGCCTCCTCGCGACGGCCTCCCTCGATGGCACAGTCGCGCTGCTCTCCCCGTCCTCGCTCGCCGTCATCGCCACCCTGCGCGGTCACACCGAAGGCGTCTCCGACCTCTCCTGGTCTACGGACTCGTTCTACCTCTGCTCCGCCTCCGACGACCGCACCCTCCGCGTCTGGGACTTCCGGCCCATCCTCTCCGGCCCCAACCCTGGCGGCCAGCCCGCCGACCCCAACGCCGACCGCTGCATCCGCGTGCTCAAGGGGCACACCAACGTCGTCTTCAGCGCCAACTTCAACCCGCAGACCAGCTACCAGGTCGCCTCCGGGGGGTTCGACTGCACCGTGCGCATCTGGGACGTCAAGAGCGGCCGCTGCGTCCGCGCCATTGATGCGCACTCCGATCCCGTCACCTCCGTGCACTTCATCCGGGACGGGTCGATCATTGTGTCGGGGAGCCATGATGGGAGCTGCAAGATTTGGGATGCTGGGACTGGGTCTTGTCTCAAGACGGTCATCGACGACAAGAATCCTGCGGTGTCCTTCTCCATGTTCTCGCCCAACGGCAAGTTCATCCTCGTGGCCACGCTCGATGACTCGCTGGTATGACCAATTGACTGCTATTTCATACCATTAGTGATCGATTCTTTACACTCTGAGTCTTCGCGATTAGATCTCGATGGCTCACTGGTATGACTCATTGACTGCTGATTCATACCATGTACATGTAGTGATCGATTCTTCAAAACACTCACGTGTACGCGATTAGATTATCTAGATAACTATCGTCTTGTTCTAATTGAAGTGCAAACGAAGTTCATCGATAGGCCCCTTAGGTATTGTGATGTACAAACCACTCTTAGTCATTGAGGATGAGAAAGCCCCTGCTCTTTTTTGTATGATATGCAAACCACAATTTTGAAGCAACATTTTCCTTTAAGACTTCACCTAATCATGGAGCACTAAGTGAAACCTTTTCGATGCTCTTGGATATCAAGGTCACCTCGATGTATTTTAACCTGGGTAAAACGATTGCAGACGTTAGCTAGTTTCTGAACCAATTTTCTGTTGCAATTGAATTCCACTTAACAGCGAATGAAAATCCTTCTTAGTTCTGATTTCTAAAATTCATAGCCCACATGGCGTAATAGTAGAGCACAAGGTTATGGTTTTTGAGGTTGTGAGTTTGATGTCCTATTCACCTTAAAAACAAAGATACACAGTTTCTCATGTGTATTCTCTATTCTTCTTTTTTTTTGGATATTCAAATGAAACAATTGTGTCACTCTTGACAGCGAATGAAAATCCATCTCAATTTTGATTTCTGAAATTCAAATGAAACAACAGTGCTCATTGCATAAGCAGACTGTTCATCCAAGTGCTACTCATCTAATCTACTATTACCGGGGGGTGATTTTAGCACATCTTGTAACTTCCAGAGCCCCACTGGCACATCTGATGTTCCAGAATGTTACATTAATATTCTTATACTGTAGCTTCTCATGACTCTGGCTGTTAGGACTGCCAAGTTTCTATGGCTATGTCTTTTAAGTATCAGGATGCACCATTACTTACTACTCAGCATTGTTGCATCTAGCTTCTCAAAACAATCACTTTACATTTCTTCTTTAAAGGGTAAAGACTGCTAGAAGATAATGTTAAGAAATTATTGTTTTCTTTAGAGTTCTACATATTGCATCCAGACATATTCCATATGTTGCATCATAAACATCATAACAGAACACATTATATGAAGCTGTTGAAACTTGTATGAAAAAAATCCCGGTACAATAATGTGACTGTAATCTTGTCTTAGGTCCAGTCTTCGTTGTCAGTATGGTAGGTCCATGTGCCAAATATTTTAAATTAATACAATCTGAATCATTCTAATGCACACAAAAAAAAATTCCTTTCGGAGGGAAAAGGTTCTTGGGCCACTAAGTTCTATGTTGGTTGGATGAAGGAGGAAGAATGAAGCATCTTGTTGTTATTGCAGATTGTGCAGTGTTAAATGTTTTCCAAAATTTGCTGCTGTAATTTATGTAGCCACATCAATTCACAAATTACTGGATCATCTTGTCATACATAGTGTTCGTGAAATCGGCCTAGGTGGCCGCCTAGGCACTCGGCGCCGAATGGCCACCGCGACTTGGGCCATCGGCTACCTACACGGTCCAAGGTGGGCATTGGGCGGCCAAGCGGAGGTGGGCGTGGTGGTGGGCGACCGACTCAGTAGTTTAGGTGGTCCAAGGCAGCGTGAGGCGGCGACGAGAGGGAGACAGAAGGGGGCGCGGGGGCAGAGGAGGAACCAGCTGGGGAGGACCAGAGGAGGAACTTGACTTGCAGCAACTGCGACGACGAGAGGGAGGAGGGAGAGGAAGGGAGGAAGGAGAGGGGGAGGAGGCATAGTAAGAAGGGAGGAGGGAGAGGAAGACAGAAGGAAGCTGACACCTTAATCGTCGTCGCCGTTAGGTCATAGACTCGTTGTCGTCGCTGTCGCCGCCGCTAGATCTCGTCGTCGTCGCATCGTGGTCGTCGAGGAGTCAAGCGGCGGTGCGTGTGAGGAGTCAAGGAGGAGGCAGGCGGCGCATGTGAGGAGTCAAGGAGGAGGCGGCGCGTGAGGACGTTAGGGCAGCAGCTGACTCGTGGGTTTGTTGGGCTGGGCCAACTGGTGAGGCCCACGTGAGAGGCTGTTGGGATCTTCTGTGGCTGAGGCAGCTGGGATCTTTTGTGGCCCGCATGAGGGAGGCTGACCTGCACTGCGGCCGCCTAGGCGCTAGGCACCGCCCGACTAGCGTCTAGCGCTTTCTTGAACATTGGTAATACATAGTTCAAGTGATTGGAGGTATATAAAAGAAATATGAAACTTCCAGTGACCTTGATGGTGCCAGAATGTCAGTCCTTGATCTTAGGTCGATCCACGGTAATCTTTGCACATAAGTGCCCTTTTGAGTGTCCTAATTTCACCCCTTGAAAACCTAATTGGTCCTAAACCAATAATGCTTCCAATAGGCTGTTTAATTTCTTATTTGTTTCATATCAAACAGCATGCTAAGAAATTTTTGGCATTGTTGTGCTTGTTTAGCACAGTTTTGTTCATTGTTGTTGAAGTTTCCATTTTACGCAATATCATCACAAATAGTTTTATTTTGTTTGGAAATTCCATGGTTATTGGAAATATGCTTCCTAAGTGTATTATTGCCACCTTGCAGAAACTATGCAATTTTGCTACTGGCAAGTTCTTGAAGGTATACAGTGGACATGTGAACAAAGTATACTGCATCCAGTCTGCCTTTTCTGTTACAAATGGGAAGTACATTGTTAGTGGATCAGAAGACAACTGTGTGTACATATGGGACCTCCAAGGGAGAAATATTCTTCAGAAATTGGAAGGCCACACTGACGCTGTCATCTCAGTGTCCTGCCATCCAACAGAGAACAAAATTGTTTCTGGCGGCCTTGATAATGACAGGACTGTAAGACTATGGGTTCAAGATGGTTGACAAACTTGCAGGGAAATGTACCGGGTAGATGACGTGTATGACCTTAGTAGAACCTAGTCAGCAATTGGCATCTCAAAGAGAAATATGTTTAACCTTGCACTGCTTTGTTTTATTCTAGGCTGTTCTCCTAGGTTCTGATTGTCGACAGATGAATTAATCTCCTAATGTTGAAATATGTTGATATGATGCCCAATGGATGTTGTAAAGTACAAGATGAACCACTTCGTTCGTAAAATTGCATTGCTCTTGTAAATTACCGACTGAAAGTTCAGGGAAGCATTGCGATGCTGGCAACACGGGGATAGTATGGTGTATCTCTGGCTTTGCTTCTCATTTTTCAGTCCGAACTCTTGATTCTAAGAGGATCAACTCCTTTGGGAATCTGGAATTGGCTTATGTAAGCGTTTGGTAGGAGAGTGACTTTTAAAACTTTGAAAGTGAGGAATTGGGGTAAAAAGACCATACTGTCCCTTCACGACCAAGGGGGACAGAGTTTAAGGTCGGCGGCGGGGAAGGATTGCGGGACCGACATGGACGTGCTTTGAGGCCGGCGATAGGGACGGGCTCTGAGGCTAGCGATGGGGAAGGGTTGCAGGATTGGCGGGAATGGGCTTCGAGGCCGGCGCAGGAAGGGTTCCAAGGCCGGCAGTGAGAATGGGCTTCGAGGCCGGTGATGAGGAAATCTGGGGGCGAGGTAGGGCGACGATGAGGGAATTGGGGACGAGGGCCAGTGACGCTTGGGGTTTGGAGGGGAGGATGCGGGGGCGAGAGAGAAGACGGATGATGGATTACGGCGACCCGATCTTCCGATAGGTTCGATTGGTTTCATCGTGAGGACGTTGACGCTTTGAGGCTTCCGACCCGCAGACCGTCACCTCGCAATTCGCTACACCCACACGAATGTCGTTATCGACCACGCTTGCACGCGATCGACTTTACCACGAGGGTTATGGTTCCTGCAAGCAATCGAAGCAACTCACAAGAACAAGGTAGATGCAGTATGAATTGTATTGCGAATATGGATGAAGTTCACAAGGTGGGGTTCCTCAAACCGATCAAACGGCGAAACTGCAAAGTGGCAGAATAATCTAAGAAAAACCCGTCTCTAAACTATGATGGCTACTGTATATATATAGGGGGACGTGAGAAGGTCGACCTAGGGTTGTGCGGCCGTGGAACGAGGCATACACAACCTGGACTCCGACCTCGTCACGCTTACAAAGTCCTATTAGATCCAAAATAGTGACGCAACACCTTATGTCGCGTATCTCTGGTCGAAGACCTGGTCGTAGGACTGGTCTTGGGGTGGTCTTGAGGAGTCCATGCTATCTCTGGTCGTAGATTGTATCCAACGAGTCTAACTGGTCGTAGGCCTTCTTGAAGTGGTCGTAGACCATGCGGAGCTGGTCGTAGACCTTCTTGAACTGGTCGCAGTCCTAGATTCCTAAGTACAAGTAAATCATCTCCATTAGACAGCATCATAGAGTTCTCAAATAATACATTCAGCCCTAGAAACGAATTTACCTGATAAATTAAGTGACGTGCTCGAGCTCTTGCCATAGGACCTTGTAGTTCAGCAACCGGACCTGGAGGATTTTGTGTAGTGCGTGTATCCGAAAGTGCGTGTATCCGAAGGAGTGATGTCCTCATCATCATCCCCCTCTTGAATTGGAGTCGTCCTCGACTCAAGCTCATCTTCTTCTCCCGCGTATGGTTTCAAATCTGAAATGTTAAACGTGGGGCTAACCCCAAAATCTGCAGGTAACTCCAATTGATATGCATTATCATTTATCTTCTTAATTATCTTAAATGGTCCATCAGCTCTAGGCATCAACTTTGATTTTCTTAGTTTCGGAAACCTATCCTTTCTCAAATGAACCCAAACTAAATCACTCGGTTCAAATTTGACAGCTTTCCTACCTTTACTTCCAGCAGCCCTATACTTTTCAGTCATACGCTCTATATTTTCTTTAGTTGTTTCATGCAACTTAAGAATAAATTCAGTACGCTTCTTAGCATCTAGATTAATTTTTTCAGAGGTAGGCATAGGTAGTAAATCAATAGGAGCACGGGGGTTAAAACCATACACTGCCTGAAACGGACTTACCTTGGTGGTGGAGTGTACTGACCTATTGTAAGCAAACTCAATATGCGGTAAACACTCTTCCCACATCTTCAAATTCTTCTTTAACACAGCCCGCAACATGGTGGATAACGTGCGGTTGACAACATCTGTTTGTCCATCAGTTTGGGGATGTCATGTAGTAGAAAACAACAGCTTTGTCCCTAATTTATTCCAAAGTGATCTCCAAAAGTGGCTCAAAAACTTCGCATCGCGATCAGAGACAATAGTATTGGGCACTCCATGTAAGCGAATGATTTTCCTGAAAAACAAATCAGCTATGTTTGTAGTATCATCGCTCTTATGACAAGATATAAAATATGATATTTTAGAAAATCGATCCACTACTACAAATATACTATCCCTCCCCCTCTTTGTCCTAGGCAATTCTAAAATAAAATCCATAGAAATATCCCCCCAATGGGCGCTAGGAATAGGAAGAGGCATATAAAGTCTATGTGGATTGAGACGGGACTTAGCTTTGTTGTATGTAGTGCAGCGAGCCACGTAACGCTCGACATCGCGCCTCATCTTTGGCCAAAAGAAAGTGGGTGGCCAGTACATCTTCTGTCTTCTTTGCTCCGAAATGCGCCATCAAACCTCCTCCATGCGCCTTCTGCAACAACAAAAGATGAACGAAGCTAGCTGGAACGCATAGCTTGTTAGCACGATAGACTAAACCATCATTCAGCACATATTTATTCCATGTTTTCCTCCTTTACACTGTTCGAGTACTTCCTTAAAGTCCAAATCAGTGGCATATAAACTCTTAATGGCCTCCAAACCAAAAATCTTATGATCGAGTTGAGATAACATGGTATAACGTCTAGATAGTGCACCAACAATCACATTGTCCTTACCTTTCTTATGCTTGATGACATATGAAAACGACTCAATAAATTCTACCCAATTAGCATGTCGTTTATTCAGTTTAGCTTGACTTCTAATATGTTTTAGCGATTCATGATCAGAATGTATAACAAATTCTTTGGGACATAGATAATGCTGCTAAGTTTGAAGCACGTAAACTAAAACATACAATTCTTTGTCATAGGTGGAATAATTCAGACAAGGCCCATTTAGTTTCTCACTGAAATATGCAACCAGTTTACCTTCTTGAATCAATACACCACCTATCCCAATCTGTAGGACCGGAAAGGCGACTAGGGGGGGGTGAATAGGCGCTTTCAAAACTTTCTCGCCTAAATCAAAACCAACACGTACTTTACTCCTTTAGCTATGAGAGCTAAGAAGTTCAGTGAGCACACAACGGAAGCCTTGTGTTGAATTTGATAAGTCCCTCAAGCACACGACACAAAAGGAGAAAAGAACTCAATGTTCTTCACTGGACACGGGCGGTCTGACCGGCTACCACGGGCGGTCGGACCGACGGTCAAGGAGCGGTCTGACCGGCAACTAACTAGCGGTCGGACCGGTGGATACGGTTCGACCGCCAACCCAAATGGCTCAATATACAGGCGGTCGAACCGCCGTTGTAAGGTTTGGCGGACCGGTAGAGTCCAAGATCAAAAACTCCACCCAAATCCAAAACGAAATTTGATCCAACTTTGATTCAACCAATAAAACTTGACCAAATTTCTAGCACACCTCCCTAATGATATTAGAGACCTATTTCTAGCGACGATCCGTCAGATCCACTTCGCAGAATCGATCTCTTGAGATTTTAACAAAGAAGTGCACAAACCCTAGAAATGAGAAAAACTTGATTCAAGTCTTGCTTGTGGGGGTTTGATGAACTAGATGACTCTAGGAGTAATCCCACACATCAAAGCAAAATAGAGTAGGCCAAGAGACCAAGCATGAACCGTTGAATCAAGGAAGCACCAAAAACATCCAAAAGAGAGAAGAGCACAAAGGAGCAATTGATCTTTCAATTAAGCATCACAAGATTGTTCATCCACAATAGATGCTTACAAAGCCTCTCCACCAAGGAGGGCAAGAGCTCAACAAGGAGCACACTCCAACCCTAGTTCTCCTCTCCTCTCCTCCAAACCCTAGAAAAGAAGAAGGGGCTAAAATGAATGCTTGCTTAGGTTTTCCACCTCTCCCTTCCTATTTATACTAGAGAGCTAGGGTTTCCTTTGGGTCTCTTACACATGGGACCCACACACAAATAACTCTTGAAGCAATCGCCGCTTCACCACGTGTAGGTTGATCACGGTTCTCATCGACGCCAAGCCTCTCTTGTCCGAATCCCATCGAACCTCCCAGACTCGCATCGATATCCGCACCGCCGATCCAACCAAATGCTTCAATCACCCGCTCGATCCATCTTGTCCATTCGCACCATGCTTGAGTCACACAACCTCACCCAGATCCCCGATCGCTCGACCTCGGCTCTCCAAGCGTAGTCCCGATCCACTCACCGCTGACGCCGTTGACTCGCAAGCCATCTCGCATGAAGAATAGACAAACAAACCGCTTCCGGAACAAGTTCTTCACAACTTGACCCACGCCGCCCCGCAATGCAATATACATCAATAAAGCATTGAAGTTCGTAGAATCACACACTCAAAATCAACTCAATGCAACACTTGTCTTTCATTCAGTGATCGCCGGTCCGATCAGCCTACGGAGGCCGGTCCGACCGATTCATGCGGCCGGACCGCTCCCACAACGGCGGTCGGACCGGTCCAAAAGACTTAGCCAAAATTCAAGCGAGAAATTCAAACCTTCGGAAATTTCAATCGAATAGAACTTTTGACGGAGCTCCAAAATGATGGGACCACATCCAGAGACTCCTCACTTGCCTACACAACCTATTTTTGGCCCACCCAAAAACACAACTTTCAAGGGAGCGGTCGGACCGGTCACCATGGCGGTCGGATCGCTTCCACGGGCGGTCCGACCGCCTAAGACAACCGGTCCGATCGCCAAGGGCTCGACAACCTTGGAGCAAACCCGAAACGCGAGATTTTGCAAACTAATAACGCCATTGCCAATTGACTCATCATCCCGAGATCGTGCACATATCCTCACGATATCCACAATCTCCCCTTGATGAACACATTGGCAATTTTCAAGAAAATGTGGTTTTTCAAAATGAAAAGTAAAATACGCTGCTGCATAAAGGCACAACTTGATCCATAAGCAACAAAAAGCCTAGGAACCGACCAAGCTGGCTTCAGAATAGTGTAAGCAAGTGAGATAAGGCATTGAAAGCACAAAAGAATTCAAATTCCAGAAAGTAGCCAAAAATCTCACTTAGGTCCAAATGAAAGGCACATTGTTCTATTTGACCTTTGATCATTGTGAGTATTCTTCAATTTCAAATCAAATCAGAAAAGGCAATAAACCCGTAAGCTCAACTCACCATGATCACAAATTTTCAAAAGGTTCACAAAAGTTTTGTTTTTTTGTGTGTTCTTTATATATGAAACCAATCTTTATGTATGAAACCAAAAGCTCCAACAGCATTTTCTTCACAATCTTTCTCCCCCTTTGACAATGAATTCATCAAGATGCATGAAAAAGAAAGAGCATGAAGGAATGACTTTATTTTTGAGCTTTAGTAAAAAGGAGCAATGACCATTATACATGTAGACAAAGACAAGTATTATACCAAGCCATATAAGGAGAAGACGCTATATTCAATCATGGCAAAACGTAATCGCAAAGCTAAAACCAAGATAGCAGAAATCTGAGATTAACAGAATTGCAATCATGACAAGTTGCTCAAAATCATAGATTCACTCAAAGCAACCAAAAATGAGTCAAGCCATGTCTATAAGTAAAAAGAGACTCAAAATAAGAATTGAGGCATTTTGAGCATTAAGAAAATTCTTTTGAAGCAAAAGCTCAAGCACTTAGCCCTTTTTGGGCAATTTCTCTTTTTCTTTCTCCCCTTTTTTTGCTGTGCTAGATCTCAAGCCTTGCCGCGACCATCTCAAGCGATAAGCTTAAAAGAATGATCTAGGTCATCCAAAACTCCCCCTGAGTTCATGCCTAGTGCAATGGCAAGCCGTCTCATGAGAAAGGATTGGTGAGATCAGTTTTTCATACGTAAAATCTCATTTTTCATTTGCTTGACTTAATAAGATAAAAGCTCATTTTTAACTCGGAATAAGTTCAAGACTCAATTCAACTTGTAAGACATGGCGAGAATCATAAGTGGATCACTAGAGCAAAACTAGTCACAAGATCCAACAAGACATGATTTGATTCAAATTTCTCACAGATATAAAGTTAGCAAGTCAAAAGCTAAGCCACACACGAAGAGCCATAAAAGAGGTCTAGCAGACTATCACTCGATATGACAAGGTATAGAATATAAGAACAAGTCATACAAGGATAATAATCAAAGCTCCACTGATTTTATTACACAATGCAAGACAAATGAAATGAAACATGCATTATGATACAATGAATGCAAAAAGAGCAACTTCCCCCTCAAAACAGCCCAATAGGACTAATAACCCTAACTCTCCCATAAGCAAAGAAACGCCAAGAGTCAAGAGCCTTAGTGAAAATATCCGCAAGTCGTTGCTCGACTCTACAAAATGAAGCACAACATCACCTTTCTCAACATGGTCTCTCGTAAAATGAAATCGAATGTCAATGTGTTTAGTCCCGAATGTTGCACCGGGTTTTTGGCAATATTAATTGCGTAAGTGTTGTCACGTAAAAGAGGAACACTTCCCAAAGATAACCCATAGTCTCGCAAGCGTGGACAAAATCCAGAGAACTCGAGAGCAACCATCGCGGCTACTACATACTCGACCACCAGATCAGGCAATGTAAGACCTGCTTTCTAGAAGACCAAGAAACAAGAGATGTGCCCAAGAAATGACAAGTGCCAGAAGTACTCTTCCTATCAACTCTACACCGTGAAATCAAGATCGTAAAATGCTCGAATTGAAAGAGCCAAGAAGAAGAATACCAGAGTCCAAAATCAAGCGTATCTTGAAGATACCAAGATGCGCGCATGCTTTGACGATGAGAAGCACGAGGAAGCTCGAATCGAGCGCACGGACATACGGCGAATTGTATGTCCTACTCGTATTGTAAGATAGAGGAGGGAGCCAATCATATCTGCGGTACTCTTCCGTCCACTGACTCTCCATCCTCATCGTGGTCCAAAGACGGTGGTTGTTGCAATGGGAGTAGACATTGGCCTCGCTTCCCATATTGAAGCGCCAAGAAGGTCCTTTGTATACTTACTCGTGGACGAAGGTGCCTTCTTTCGCTTGCTTGATTTGAAGACCAAGGAAGAATGTCGACTCTCCCATCATGCTCATCTCAATTCACCGCTCATAGAATCAAAATCTAGACACCAAAGCATAAGAGGAACCACCAAAATAATATCATCCACATATATTTGAACCAACAAGAAATCAACGCCATGCACGAGAGTGAACAAGGTTTTATCAACCATTCCCATTTTGAAATCATTTTCAAGCAAGAAACTCTTAAGCTGTCATACCAAGCTCTAGGAGCTTGTTTCAATCCATACAGGCTTTAGAGAGTTTAAAAACATGGTTTGGGAATTTTGATTTTCAAACCCGGAGGTTGCTTGACAAAGACCTCTTCTTCTATGAAGCCATTCAAGAAGGCACTTTTAACATCCATTTGAAAAGCTTGAAACCCTTGGATGTTGCAAATGCTAAAAGAATGCGAATGGCTTCCAATCTAGCTACTTGGAGCAAAGGTCTCCTCAAAGTCTAAGCCCTCTACAGGAATAACCTTGAGCAACAAGTCTAGCTTTATTGCGAACAACCAATCCATCCTCACTTTGCTTATTTTTAAACACCCATTTTGTTCCAATAACATGAGAATCAAGGTCGCTCAACTAAAAACCGGACTTTGTTTCTTTCAAAATTTTCAAGCTCTTCATGCATGGCATTGACCCAAGAGGCATCGATAAAGCATGGGTGATATCTCGGGGTTCAAAAGAAGCAACAAAAGCGTAATGTGCATGGGAATCAGAGATATAAACACGAGCGAGTGACTCGCTCTTGAAGATCCCCAATCATCTGCTCAGTGGATGTTGTCATTTGTGCTGCAGTGGTGCTCTGGTGCAGACGTGGCCTCTACCTCATGAGTTGTGGAGGTAGGAACAGAGCCACTCGGATCGTCGGTGGGGATAGGAGGCGGCCGTCGGTGACACCAAGTAGTAGTAGCAGCTCTCCACCCCTCTCGAGGTAGCAGGAGGATGGTTTGGGTCTTCATCCTCGTAATCATCATCGACGAAGATGCTTTCTTGAGTTTCGTAAACCTGTACCAAGCATCGGGTCTAGTACGGGACTAGCCTCATCAAAAGTGACTTCGCAAGTCTCAACAATTTTGTTAGTATCAACATTAAAAACACGATAGCCACGAGAATGAGCAGATATCCAAGAAATATGCCATCAAAACATCTAGACTCAAATTTATCAAGATTGCCATGTTTAAGAATGAAGCACTTGCAACCAAAAATCTTGAAATGAGAGACCTTTGGAGAATGACCAAATCTAAGCTCATAAGAAGTCTTCCCAACCACAGATCTCAAGAAAACCCTATTGGAGATATAACAAGCGATGAGAGATCGCCTCATTAAAATCTCCTAGGAGTAGAATGCTCATCTAGCATGGTCCGAGCCATCTCTACAAGGGTTCTGTTCTTCCTTTCTACAACACCATTCTCACGAGGAACTCTAGGAGAAGAAAACGATGCTCAATTCCCTATCACAGAAGGTAGAAAAGAAGTGTTCTTGAACTCTGTCCCATTATCACTCCTAATGGCTCTCAAAGCTCCGGGTAATCAACAACAATTCTAAGGACCAAATCTTTAAAGAATCCAAATGCTTCGTCCTTAGAAGTAAGAAAATAAACCCATGAATACCGGAGTAATCATCCACAACCACCAAGACATACCATTTCCCACCAAATTGATCAACTCTAGAAGGACCAATCAGATCTAAGTGAAGAAGTCTCTGTCCATCACCATTACCAAAGTAAGAGGTGGGTGGGAAGCGGACACCATCTTACCATGTCTACAGGTGAGCACACAAGATCTCTGACACAAACCTCTAATCAAGTCCTTGCAACCGACTCTAGACAAATGATCAAAACCTATATGCCCAAGTCTACGATGCCACAAAACAAGGTCATGAGAATCGAGGCTACAAGACACCTAGGACTAGAAGCGGAAGAAATGTGAAATTTGCACGTAAAATCTTCTCAAACTGGAGATCTCAAAACAAGCTCACCGAGGAATCTAGAACTCTGCACTCACCTCTCTTAAACCTCACTTCTAGACCCTCATCAAGCGGTGAGAAATGATAGAAGATTATACCTCGGCTTACTCACCAACGCGACGCCTTTTAGCATGAACTTGTCGTTGACGCCAAGACAAGGCCCTTTGCGCAAATACTTGCCCAGAGAAGCATCCCCAAATGTAATCAATTCATTGCGGATGCACGTGTGAGGGAGGAGAACCATCTAGAATCTCCGTCATATGTCGAGAACACCCGAGTCAACAAGCCACTTGTCCTCCTTCCTCGCACGACGGACCTAAAAGGCACAATCGAAAAACATCCGTGCCTCGATCTCAAGTTAGTGATAAATGAACGAGGAATCCAAAGATCGAGAAGCACGATGTCCGGGAACAAAGCAGAGAAATAGTGAAACATGATCGAATAAAATCATAAGAATGCACATGAGAACCACCTAGACCTTTCCGAAACGATCTACCAAAGGATCGATACTCCCCCTGTCTAGGTGCTACCCGGTGTCTCTCCTCACGATGTCCTAATCCAGCATGCTGCCTAGACCCAACAAAAGAGTCTACAAAGTTCTCTACAAATCTAGGCCTATGTGTGGTGCGATAAACAGGCTGCCTAGCTCTAGAGACTACATCCGAGAAGGACTCCTCTAATGGATCTTAGGACGCTCATCCTCTCTTTTCTCTCAAGTTTTGCTCTCCTAAGGTAACTCAACAGTATGGCCTTCTTTCTTGCAGAAGGTGCAATGGTACTGGACCTTTTGAGGGGTCTGTACAGAATGAGTGAAAGCACCTTTCTTGCCAGAAAGAGTTTGAGCAAAACCACCGGATTTGAAAACAACCCCGGATGGCTTAGGAGGTTCTAGCTCAAACAAACCATTCTTCACAACTCTAGCAATCTTAGGTGGGTTTTTCTTGGAATGCTCTAGGGGGTTGAAACCTAGACCACTATTTTTCACGCCACCTTGGATTGATCAAGAATCATGTTGAGTTTCTTTCCCACTTGAAAATTTCTCAAGAGTCACCTTGAGGTAATCATTCTCTTTCACTAACTCCTCACATCTAGCACACTTGCTAGACTTGATTACCTCATTAAGCTTACTCTTAAGAAGGGCCACTTCCACTTTGAAGGCCTCACAAGACACACAATAGGATTCTCAATCCTACTCAAGCTGCTCCTTAAACTTGACTCTAAACGCCTCTTGTATCGACTAACCATGGTTTCAACTTGACATTCAAAACACAAGAGTTAGAATCAATAACCTTTTTGAAGCGAGAAAAGACATGGATCTTTCAATTTTAGCCTTTTCTTCCGGGTCTTGTTTAAGGCTTCAATCTCAATTGTAAGCTTGGGACAATTTTCACAAGATGCAACTCTAGAGTAAATCAATGTTTCGCTCATCTCTTGCATCTTAATCCTATTATCCTTACAATGGGAGCATGTGTGACTAGCATCAAACTTTGCAATTCTTTTAAGGAACTATCCAATTTTAATTCTAGCAAAGCACAATTAGAGCAAGTTAAAGGGATAGCTTCCATGGCGGTCACATCAACTATCTAAACAAGCGGCTTCTAGACTTCTTCTAGTTCATCGAGAGCACAGTTGATTTGTGAGGAGGAATGAGCAAAGTTGTCAAATCTTTAAGCAAGCTAGTGCGGCCGAATCACAAATATCGTTTGATAGATTTAAGCCTAACAACTTCAAGATTCAAATTATCAATCATAATGTCACCTT
This sequence comes from Hsuehochloa calcarea, assembly GCA_036346395.1. Taxonomy (NCBI): domain Eukaryota; kingdom Viridiplantae; phylum Streptophyta; class Magnoliopsida; order Poales; family Poaceae; genus Hsuehochloa; species Hsuehochloa calcarea. Next base: position 35,587,071 of record CM070606.1, read on the forward strand.
CCTAAGAACACATCAAGAGGAATGACATCTAAACAAGAATTGAATTCTAGTTCATCGAGAGGCCCAAGCTTTCAAATCTTTAAGCAAGCTAGTGCAGAATCACAAATATCGCCAGGATTGATAGATTTAAGCCTAACAACTTCAAGATTCAAATTATCAATCATAATGTCCTCGCTTCCTAATCATTTTTACTTGCTTATGCAATTTCGCTCAAAGAAGCACCAAAGCCCTTTTCATCTCAAAGAATAGAAGGGCATACCTCATCGATCACTAAAAGGATCCTCATCTTTGGAGGAATCATTGTCGTGGTCGTTCTTGGCCATGAAACACATGCCTGAAGTCATGCGCCTTCTTCTTGCCACGAGAATCACTCTCGTAGTCCTCCGCTTCGAATCCACATCGCTCATATTAACATTCTCAAGAGCGGCAGGACCCTACCGACAAACTTCCGATAGTTTGTCTTCTTGGGTTTGCATCCCTCTCTGGGATGTCTTCTTGTCTCCTTCTCCTCCTTGCCCTTTAGCTCAGGGCACTTGGAGCGAATGTGGTTTGGCTCACCACATTCAAGCACGTGATAGGTCCACTCCTCCTCCTATTTCTCACCTTGTTATGCGCTCTTGTGAATTTGGTGGAAAGGAGGGCTAAGTCATCCTCGGGCAATTTCTCAAGTTGCTCATCACTCAAAGAATGTAAAGCGATAATGAAAAGCCGGATGAGCTACAATCAAGAGAATCGGAAGAGCAACCCTTGGATTTGTCGACCACCAAAGCCATCGACTCTGTCTTGGGGAGCGAGATAAAGTCAATCTCATGCGTCTTCAACCTCGAGTAGAGCTTATCCATGGTAAGCTCACTCATGATGATGTTGTCATTGATGGAAGTGATCTTCATACCCTGCACCTTCACATCAAGAGCACCCGAAGTGGCGTGCATTTTCGAACTCGAGAAAATATCAAGTCAACATACGGAGATCATGAAGAATTTTAGAGAATCTTCCCACGCTCATCCAAAGACTCACGGTGCCTTTGTTCGATCTTGAGTAAACCTTTTGAGCCGGTTACGTCTCACTTCCTTGATCGCGATGGACCCTTCGTGATAATCACAAAGTGTCCGCCAGATCTCGTGAGCAGACCGCAAGTGAGCAACACGCTCAAACTCGGATCGACTAAGGCCTTGGATCAAATAATTCGAGCCTTCTCAACCTTTAGCCAAATAGCGTGCCCTTGAGCCTCGATATACGCTTGCATACGAGCCTTCCAAAGATGCAAAGTCAACTCCTCAAAAATGTGTGGCTTGGTTGAGTACTTGTCACGCCATGGCTCCAAAGACCGGTTAAGATCTATAGAAAAGAGCTAACACTTGTAGGACCGGAAAGGCGACTAGGGGGGTGAATAGGCGCTTTCAAAACTTTCTCGCCTAAATCAAAACCAACACGTGCTTTACTCCTTTAGCTATGAGAGCTAAGAAGTTCAAGAGCACACAACGGAAGCCTTGTGTTGAATTTGATAAGTCCCTCAAGCACACGACACAAAAGGAGAAAAGAACTCAATGTTCTTCATCGGACACAGGCGGTCGACCGGCTACCACGGGCGGTCGGACCGACGGTCAAGGATCGGCCAGACCGCAACTAACTAGCGGTCGGACCGGTGGGCGGTTCGACCCGCCAACCCAATGATCTCGAATACACGCGGTCGAACCGCCGCTAAGTTGTAAACTCGAAATTTGATCCAACTTTTGATTCAACCAATAAAACTTGACCAAATTTCTAGCACACCTCCCTAATGATATTAGAGACCTATTTCTAGCGACGATCCGTCGATCCACTTGCAGAATCGATCTCTTGAGATTTTAACAAAGAAGTGCACAAACCCTAGAAATGAGAAAACTTGATTCAAGTCTTGCTTGTGGGGTTTGATGAACTAGATGACTCTAGGAGTAATCCCACACATCAAAGCAAAATAGAGTAGGCCAAGAGACCAAGCATGAACCTTGAATCAAGGAAGCACCAAAACATCCAAAAGAGAGAAGAGCACAAAGGAGCAATTGATCTTTCAATTAAGCATCACAAGATTGTTCATCCACAATAGATGCTTACAAAGCCTCTCCACCAAGGAGGGCAAGAGCTCAACAAGGAGCACACTCCAACCCTAGTTCTCCTCTCCTCTCCTCCAAACCCTAGAAAAGAAGAAGGGGCTAAAATGAATGCTTGCTTAGGTTTTCCACCTCTCCTTCCTATTTATACTAGAGAGCTAGGGTTTCCTTTTGGGTCTCTTACACATGGGACCCACACACAAATAACTCTTGAAGCAATCGCTGCTTCACCACGTGTAGGTTGATCGGTTCTCATCGACGCCAAGCCTCTCTTGTCCAATCCCATCGGAACCTCCCGAGACTGCATCGATATCCGCACTTTGATCCAACCAAATGCTTGAATCACCCGCTCGATCCATCTTGTCCATTCGCACCATGCTTGAGTCACACAACTCACCCGGTATCCCGATCGCTCGACCTCGGCTCTCCAAGCGTAGTCCCGATCCACTCACCGCTGACGCCGCTGACTGCAAGCCATCCGCAAACAATAGACAAACAAACCGCTTAGGAACAAGTTCTTCACAACTTGACCCACGCCGCCTCCAAATGCAATATACATCAATAAAGCATTGAAGTTCGAAGAATCACACACTCAAAATCAACTCAATGCAACACTTGGCTTTCATTCAGTATTCGCCGGTCGATCGCCCCAGCGGGCCGGTCCGACCGATTCATCTGATCGGACCGCTCCACAACGGCGGTCGGACCGGTCCAAAAGACTTAGCCAAAATTCAAGCGAAATTCAAACCTTCCGAAATTTCAATCGAATAGAACTTTTGACTGGAGCTCCAAAATGATGGGACCACATCCAGAGACTCCTCACTTGCCTACACAACCTATTTTTGGCCCACTCAAAAACACAACTTTCAAGGAGCGGTCGGACCGGTCACCATGGCGGTCGGATCGCTTCCATCGGCGGTCCGACCGCCCAAGACAACCGGTCGACTCGCAAGGCCCGACACTGTGAGCAAACCCGAAAACGCGAGATTTTGCAAACCAATAACGCCATTGCCAATTGACTCATCATCCTGAGATCGTGCACATATCCTCACGATATCCACACAATCCCACTAGCGTCACATTCAATCTCAAAAGTCTTACCAAAATCAGGGAGTTGGAGTAGGGGTGCTCGGGTGAGCTTCTCTTTCAACAAGTTGAATGCATTCTCTTGCGCAGGTCCCCATTGAAAAGGCACTCCTTTCTTGTTAATTCATTCAATGGTGCGGCAATGGTGCTGAACTCCCGCACAAAACGTCGATAGAATCCAGCAAGGCCGTGGAAACTCTGCACATGTGACACAGTGGTAGGTGTCGGCCAGCTTTGGATGGCTGCAATCTTTGTCTCATCCACCTCAATTCCCTGTGGTGTCACAACATAACCAAGAAACGCAACTCGATCGGTGCAAAAGGTGCACTTTTCGAGGTTACCAAACAAACGTACATCTCTCAAAGCATTAAAAACAGCATGTATATGATTCAAGTGTAGCTCGCGCGATTTGCTATAAATCAAGATATCATCAAAGTAAACCACCAAAAATTTCCCAATGAAAGGATGTAAAACCTCGTTCATTAATCGCATAAAAGTGCTAGGTGCATTAGTTAGACCGAAAGGCATCACTAACCACTCATATAGTCCGAACTTAGTTTTAAAAGCAGTTTTCCATTCATCTCCTAATTTCATTCTAATCTGGTGGTAACCACTCCGCAAGTCAATCTTTGTGAAAATAATAGAACCACCCAATTCATCAAGCATGTCGTCTAGCCTAGGAATAGGATGACGATACCTTATGGTAATATTATTAATGGCTCTGCAATCAACACACATACGCCAGTTTTTCTTAGGAACCAAAAGAACAGAAACAACACAAGGACTAAGGCTTTCTCTTACATACCCACGGTCCAACAGATCTTGGGCCTATCGCTGAATTTCTTTAGTCTCCCCCGGATTGGTCCTATATGCAGCACGGTTTGGCAAAGTCGCTCCTGAGATCAAATCAATTTGATGCTCAATCCCTCGAATAGGTGGTAATCCTGGGGGTATCTCAGCTGGAAATACATCCACATGCTCCTACAAAAGGTTAGCAACAGCAGGAGGCAAAGAGCTAGATATATCCTCAAGTGAATATAAAGTATTTTTGCATATCAACGCATAGCATGGTAGCTCATTATCATAAATTTCAGCAAATTCAGATTTAGTGGTAAACATAACACACCCCTTCAATTTAATTCCCTCGAACTTAGAATTAGACGTCACTTTCTCTCCTTTAGGTGGGAAAACACATTTTGCTACTTGCTGATTTTCAGAACCATGCTTATTGGTGTTTCTTTCATTTTTAGCGCGCTCTTCTTCATCTTTCAAAATTTCAGCAGGTGTCAAAGGCAACTATTTAATCTTATTACCTTTATGTGAGAACGAGTAGGTATTAGCTCTACCATGGTGCAAAACATCATTATCATATATCCAAGGCCAACCTAGCAACAAAGAGCATGCTTGCATAGGCACTACATCAAAGTCGGTATTATCTTTGTAATTACCAGCTGAAAATTGCACTCTCACAACTTTGTTTACCTTTAACTTACCACACGAATTGAACCATTAAATGTAGTATGGATGTTGGTGTGGTTGTGTGGTCAAGCCAAGCTTCTCGACTATCTCGGAGCTTGCAATGTTATTGCAGCTCCCTCCATCAATGATGACTCTGCAGGCTCTGTCTTTCACGATAAATCTGGATTAAAATAAGTTGTGCCGCTGATTTTGCTCTGTCTTCTCCACTTGTGCGCTCAGCACTTGTTATGCAACAAGGCTCACATGACTCCCTGTGCCAACATCAGCTACTTGTTCCTCTACATCATCAGCATCACTATCTATCTTATCTCCTCCATCTGCAAGATAGCTACAAGTACATATTCATCCTCAATATCACTAGCACTTACATAACCATCGTTTTCGGTGGCAAGATATGCTCGCTGACTTGGGCAGTCCTTCATGATGTGTCCCATTACCTTGCAACGGTGGCAAACAATTCCAGTGGTACGACCCGTGGAAGCAACCGAAGAAGAACTCCTGACTGGGGCCTGCACACTAGTAGATTTGCTTACCTCGGGTGCATGTGATGTTGTCTGAGGTGCTGCTGAACGCCCTCTACTAGCGGAGGGGGCAGCAGACCGTGTAGCTGAAGGTGGGGTTGTTTTAACTTGCCCCGGCATTGATCTTGGTGTAAACGTGTTTCCAAAATTGTTCCTTGGCCTCTGCTGTCGTCCCTGCAATTCCTTTTCTGCCAAACATACAAGTTGGAACAATCTAGGGACACTATCATATTCTTTGTAATCAACTATGTCCTGAATTTCATATCTTAATCCCCCATAAAAACGTGCCATAACAGCCTCTTCATCCTCAATAATATCACAACGCAACATACTAATTTGTAGTTCTTGATAATATTCTTCTAGGGATCTATTACCTTGGTTTAAGCGTTGTAATTTATTACGCAAGTCACGTTTAAAAGAAGGTGGAATAAATCTGTTACGCATCGCAACCTTTAAAGCATCCCACGTAGTAGGCACTAATCCATCGTTGCATACCCTATTCCACCAAATGATGGCAAAGTTTTTAAATTCACTTGTGGCTTACCTAACTCTATGCACTTCAGGAACTAAGTGAGCATTAAATTTCTGTTCTACCGTTATCTCTCAATCTAGATATATTTCAGCATCATAAGCACCCGCAAAAGATGGTATAGTGAACTTGACTTTAGCATATGGATTATCATTAACACGCGCATTATGTTGCTGAAGGTTATTACCTCTCATACCTTGACGGTTGAAGTTCAGCCGGTTCCGTCGTCGTGCATCAAAGGTGTCGTGGTTACGTGTCTCATTATCATTGTCAAGCTCATGGTCATGGGCTGCACCATGAGGTTCCACACGTCCATTGTTCGGTCGTTGATTGACCAAACCATCAATGCGTGCATTGAGCATTGCAATACTATCATTGAGTTGTCGCAGTGTAGCATTTATTTCCGCAAGCTTCCTATCAATGTCGTTGTTAATAGCATGGCGGTGCTCATCCAACACCCTCGTGAGCTCTTCTCTCAAAACACACTCTTGCACATCCAATTCTTCACCTGCCATGGTTAGTAGGAGACAAAAGACAACACAAAGGTATTATCCCTATCAACTACTATATGGTGGAAGGTGGGATCACACACTCTCAAGCGTCTTACCAAGCTCTTATGAGTTTCTTACCAAATTGCAGCATGTGGTACGATTGGAGAAGGTGGGATGTATGACTACGGCGGAGGCAAATGCGAGGATCCAAATATGAGGGCCGAAAGTATGTGGAGCTCGGACAAGCAATATTTAGTAGTAAGGAATAACAATAATGAAATCAGATTAACAAAGCTGAATCAAAGTCCACAGTACTCATCACAGTTGCTGGCCCAAATGCGTTCCTAGAACTAGCTCAAGCAAGCTGAAAAATAGGGTAGATACAAAGGATTCCAAAGGATGCAAGGCTGGGAGTGGTCGTAGACCAACTGGGGGTGGTCGATTTGCTTCTTCTTCTTTTCTTTTCTTTCTTTTTTTTCCCTTTCTTTTCTTTTCTTTTCCTTTTTTTTCTTTTGTACTCTTTGCTTCTTCTTTTTTTGCAAACGTGATCCGAGCTCAAAATTCTTCTGCTACCTTTTCTGGGTCCGATGAGGTGAGTGGGTCACAAACTTTTTTCAGAGAGCAGGGGTATAAAGGTAATTAAAAGATTCTCTCTCTCTGAACTTTGGCTATGTAAATTCTTCTCGGACTTTATTTGGCAGGCACGATATGATGAGTGCGTGGGGGTGTCCGAGAGCAACCAGAAACAGATAGGTTTGTCTGGGCGGAGACGAGTTGACGGTCGAATCCGACCAGGTGATCGAAACCGACCAGGTGGTAGATCCCAAGTGGATAGTTGAATGGGTGTTGCTCGAATAGGTGGTCGATTCTGAGTAGGATGGAGAAGCCGAATCTGTGTAGGTGGTCGTATGGGGGGTGGTGTCTCGATGATTAAAATAGCAAAGACTCGACGCTAGAAACTAGATCACAACGACTAGACCAGCAACAAAGACACTGACGATGGACTCAAACTCAACAACGCGAAAACTGAAAAACACAATTGCGATAGACACAAAATGGTTTGGACAGCGGAAGAACTAATATCTAAAACTTTTTTGTAGGGTAATTTTCTGGACTCTAGGTGATGGAACACAACTAAAAAAAAGGGATAAACGAGATTCCCAAACGGGCAACCTTCGCTCCGATACCACTTGATGGATAACGGCGGCCCGATCTTCCGATAGGTTCGATTGGTTTCGTCGTGAGGACGTTGACGCTTTGAGGCTTCTGACACGCAGTCCGTCACCTCGCAATTCGCTACACCCGCACGACTGTCGTTATCGACCACGCTTGCACGCGATCGACCTTACCACAAGGGTTATGGTTCCTGCAAGCAATTGAAGAAACTCACAAGAACAAGGTAGATGCAATGTGAATTGTATTGCGAATATGGATGATGTTCACAAGGTGGGGTTCCTCAAACCGATCAAACGGCGAAACTGCAATCTAAGAAAAACCCGTCTCTAAACTATGACAACTACTGTATATATATAGGGGGACGTGAGGAGGTCGACCTAGGGTTGTGCGGCCGTGGAACGAGGTGTACACAACCTGGACTCCGACCTCGTCATGCTTACAAAGTCCTATTAGATCCAAAACGGTGACGCAACACCTTATGTCGCGTATCTCTGGTCGAAGACTTGGTTGTAGGACTGGTCCTGGGGTGGTCTTGAGGAGTCCATGCTATCTCTGGTCGTAGATTGTGTCCAGCGAGTCCAACTGGTTGTAGGCCTTCTTGAAGTGGTCGTAGACCCTGCGGAGCTGGTCGTAGACCTTCTTGAACTGCTCGTAGTCCTAGATTCCTAAGTACAAGTAAATCATCTCCATTAGACAGCATCATAGAGTTCCCAAATAATACATTCAGCCCTAGAAACGAATTTACCTGATAAATTAAGTGACGTGCTCGAGCTCTTGTCATAGGACCTTGTAGTTCAGCAACCGGATCTGGAGAATTTTGTGTAGTGCGTGTATCCGAAGGAGTGATGTCCTCATCAACAGAGGAGAGGGGCGAATGGGAGGGGTGAGTGGATTTGTTCCGTGGCAAAAGTGGATAATTAACCCCAACCCTGAGGGCATTTTGGTAAGGGGGCCGCTGCTCTGTGCGGTCAGCGAGTAGAATGTCGCTCTATAGAATTGCACTGTGAGGCCGCTCACTCCTCTCCGGATCCTGTTTCTAAAAAATCGAGAACAGGGGTGTTTAGCTGATTCCGGTTGAGAATCCGAGTGCGGGAGCCCTATCAAACATGTCCTTGTCGAAGCAGGGATGCAGAATGCATACCGGCCTTGAACGCCAGAATCAGTCAAGCTCAGCTACGTACACATATATGTTAACAATATTGCACGGGTGATTCCTCTTACGGTCCTATTCGGCGTTGGGTACGATTCTTTCATCCAGGAGATGATAGGCGTCGATCTTCTCCCAGGTAGTTTTCTCCAAAGTCCCAGTCGAAGTAGATGGTGTCAGCGCTGATGGACGGGGTCACGGGAACACCTCGGCGGGCAACGAGAGCGGGCAGTTCATGCTGATGAACACGGCGCGCCCGCTGAGCCCGCGCATGGGCACCGTCTTCCCTGCATCCAAATCCACCCAGTACACCTCGTACTTTCCCCGGAACTGACGGTGTACCAGATGTTGAGATATGGGTAGTCTACACTAATAAATAATTCAAAATTCTACTATATTAACCAGGAAATCATGCGATTAAAAGATCATAGATTGTTACAACAAGACGCACAGTGTAGCGGAAGAAGTATTAGAGAAGTCTGATCTAACGTCGGAGGCGTCGATGTAGTGGAAGTAGTCGATCATTTTTTTTTGAAAAAAATGTAAAAGTAATAATAAAATGTTCTCTTATTTCTGCTATTAATTCATGCATAAGTTTCAATTCCACGTTACCTCTGTTGCATTTTGGGTTTGGCCATTAAAGTGCAATGCTTAACCTGTATTTATGTTGTTTATTTAATTATTATGGTTGCCTTGCAGAACTTGTGATATTTGCCTTTTTGAGTAGCCAATAGTTGTACATACTATCTTGGTTTAGTTAGATGCACTATTACAAAATAAGCTATACTAGACGCCTCGTCTGTGATACAAAATTATCACAAACGGTTCCGTAGGAACCGTCTGTGATACATAATTATCACAGACGGTTTGTGAGAACCGTTTGTGATAGTATCACAGAACCGTCTATGATAATCTAAGTCATCACAGACGATTCTTGTTAAGAATCGTTTATGATTTTACCATGCTTAGAATTTTCCTTACTCTTTGGCTTGGATTGTGTGCGCAAATCCTACCGCGGCAGAGGATTATGTGGCCAAATCCTACCACGACAGAGGATTATGTACCACGGTAAAATCAAAGAGTAAGGAAAATTCCAAGCCATGGTAAAATCGAAGTAAGAAAAATTCCAAGCATGATAAAATCACAGACGGTTCTTAATACAAACTATGACCGTCTGTGATGAGATGTTTATCATAGACGGTTCATGATACGAACCGTTTGTGATATGTCATCACAGACGGTTTTTATATGAAATCGTATGTGATTGGCAGCGCAAGAGATCAAAATTTTTGAACACGTGCACATGAGGTAAAATATTTTAGCGTTGTCTTTATAAATAATAGCCGAGTGTTATATGTTGACCATTTTGTTCTAGAATATTTCTCTTAACATGTGTTGCTTATGCCATTTTCTAACTGAGAGTACATGAAACATCCTAATCTGCACTAACTTTTTTCTTGAGATGTTATTCTATAGTACAACTCAAATAAACTATTTTGTTCTGGTTGATTCTACTTCTACTGGTACACTTCAATTGATGTCTAAATTACAATTGCAATCCATGATAACCCATTCTATTATTCTTGATTTTTTTTTTACAATTTTTAAAAAAAATTTGCCCCCGCAGCAGCTAGACTGCTGCCGTCCCCAACGGCGACAGACGCGATGAGAGAGTTATTTTTAAAATTTTAACGTTATATAGGCTAGTTTTGAAATTTCAGTAGTCCGACAGAATTAAAACCCAAAATTCCTAATTCTCAGTACATCTACAGTATGACGGAACGCACAGCTATATCCGTGATCCGTCACACACACCATTCATCGTATCATTCCACCCTTGGACCTTGAGCCCTTGACCGTCCCCTCGCAACGACTGATCGTCCAAATGCCACCGCTCGCAATGCTTCCCCTCCTCCTCGCCCTCCTCTCCGTCTCCACCGCAGCAGCCGCCTCCTCCCATCACCACCCGCTCGATCCGCTCTCCGCCGCGGAGCTCACCGCCGTCCGCGGAGCCATTCTCGCCTCCCCGCTCGTCCCCGCCCGCCCGCTCACCTTCCACTACGTCGGCCTTGACGAGCCCGAAAAGCCCGACGTCCTCACCTACGCCTACGCCCACGCCGCTGCCTCCTCCCGCCCCGCCCTCCCCCGGCGCGTCCTCGTCATCGCCCGCGCCGGCGGCCAGTCCCACGAGCTCCGCGTCGACATCACCAACGCCTCCGCCCCAACCGTCCTTTCTCATAGCATCCACCGCGGCGCCGGCTTCCCGACGCTCACGCTGGAGGAGCAGTTCGCGGCGGTGGCGCTGCCGCCCAAGCACCCGCCGTTCGTGGAGTCCGTGCGGCGGCGCGGGGTGGACATGGACGACGTCCTCTGCGCCGTGTTCCCCGTCGGGTGGTTCGGCGACGGCGGCAAGCCCACGGCGGAGGCGCGGCGCAGGGTGGTGAAGCTGCTCTGCTTCGTGGCCGGCGCGACGGCCAACTTCTACGCGCGGCCGCTAGAGGGCGTGACGCTGGTGGTGGACCTCGACCGGATGGCCATCGTCGGGTACAGGGACAGGGTGGCGTACCCGGTGCCCAAGGCCGCGGGGACGGACTACCGCGCCGGCAAGGTCGGGCCGGCGGCGGCGCCCGGTGTGGTGGTGCAGCCGGAGGGCAGGGGCTTCCACATAGACGGCCACGTCGTCAGGTACTTAAGAAACCAACTTTTTTAAGCTAAACCTAAGCACAAAACAACGCAGCTTATTTGTGTGTGTGCGCGTGCCGTGTGAAGCATGCACATAGGATACACTCGTTTTTTCAACTCTGCCAAGCACGTTGGCCACGCAGATATTCCTTATGTAGATAAACCAAGGAGAAAGTCTCCATCAAAGGACGGCCCTGCATATTTTCACATAAAATGCTTCCTCATTTCCAAGTAAAAATAATGGAGTGCTTTGTATGGTCGCCGTCCCGCGTTACAGGCCCCACGATTCACGGTTGATTTTTTCCAGTTTCATCATCTAAAGACAAATTCAGGGGAAAACATGATGTCGAGCATTTGTGCAAGTCTTTGAGAAATTTGTACTCGATTGACGGGTTGAGCTAATGATAATAGACCTGAAAAGGCTGCTGCACCACTGCCGTTAGCACGGTGACATTGTAATTTTCGAATCCGGTCCTCTATTGTATTGCACCACTGCTGTTAGCGTGGTGACCTTGTAATTTCCGGATCCGGTCCTCTGCGGTATTGCAAAGAATCGCTGTTTAAATAGTGATTTTAGACTGAATAAATAGTACTTGGCAATAGCACTATAGTAAATACTATAGAAACAACAAAATATCTAATATAGTAAAATACACTGTAGTGATTTTACTACTTTTTTTAGTACTGTAGTGCTGATCTAGTCCGTTCGTTTTAGATCAGATAATGAAAATAATAATCTAATGCAAGTCACTGCACTATCAGCTTCGGGTCACTTCGGGGGATCCGATCATCTACGGTATTGTAGTGAATTGCTGTTTAAATAGTGATTTTAGCCTGAATAAACAGTATTTGGTAATAGCACATAAAAGATTTGATCAATAAAAAACCAGTCAGATTTTAGACCTCTTAAGTATGGACTATATGTTTTTAGAAAGTCCACAAAAGATTTGATGAAGCCAACTCGCCAGTTTAGACCAGAGTCCTGACATTTGATAATGAGATTCCGTCGGTACATGCACAACCATTAACCTGGATTTCTGAACCAATTACGCTCAATCTGTACTTCAACAACTTGTTGCGGACGATAATTGTGACATGTGAAGAGCAACTTGTCCAAGCGTAGTAACATTCTTTTTGCGTATGATCTCGGGAAAATGATTCGTTGCTGAATCGAATCGAATCGAATCTTATAAGAAAACCTCTCTAACACACACACACACGCACGCACAGAGAAGAAAATAAAAGAAGAAGAACAAAAAAAAAGAAAAAGAAACCGTCGTGTTTGGGTTGCACGTCGTCCTTGAGATTAATGTTCTCTCGAGATTAATGTTCTCTCGTTGCGATGCCGAGGACTTCCACCAATCAATAAATCGTTGCCTGGATTGATTCAGATATGTTTGGTATGGCTGTTGCTTTTTTGAAAAGTGGTTTTCAGTTGGGCTGTAAGGCTGAACGATTGCAGGGTTGAAAAAGTTTAGTGTTTAACTGTCTGGATTTTAGTTAGGCTGACCGCAACTTTTGATATGAAAAACATCTGAAATACCCTATCAATATTTTAATATCGAACTTATGAAATGAATACTAAAAGAGTTGTCTCCTTGCTCGAGACTACACATGGTCCACATGGATGAGACACAGGAAATTTAGGCAGGTTCGAACCTTCTCGTGATATGATAATAACCATAATCCTGTGTTTTTGTATTTATTGTACTTGCAACAAGATAAAAGTCACTAAAGGTTAAGACTAATGACTTATGTCTATTTTGTTGCTTGTGTCATGTCTTTGTCCACCGGCGTTATCCCTTATATAGCGTCTGAGGAGGTGGCAGTTGTTTATGCCTAGAGGTGTCCCAACGGTTGATGAATAGCGCACGTCGATGATAGCTATTGTCAGAGAGATTATTCTCCATGTTCGCATTGCGGTTATACCAGAGATAGAGATCAATACATGCAGTCATACCAGAGAATAACAACATATATTTACTATTGTGTGTACTTAAACAGAGTGTATAAGGTCTATTGTCGATTGAGTCCACATATAGGTGGTCCTTATCGAACATAGGGTGGTCGTAGTTAACTTGGCCATAATAAAGCTTACGATCATAAAGTGATCGTAGTAGAACTTACAATCAATAGGTAGTCGTAGAAAAACTTACAACAATAAAGTGGTAGTAGGATGACTTACGACCGTATAGGGTGATCGTAGAATAGCTTATGACCACCAGGTAATTATAACTTCTCTCATTATTGATAATGAGAGGTACCTTTAAAGGTTGTATAAAGACGTTATTATCTATAATGAATATTACATGTAAACAGTTTAATTAATTAAGGATTGTTAGATCCTCATCATATAGCCCCCCAACTTCAAGTGAAAATGACATACTTGAAAAAAAAAAGAGATCGTAGGATCATGGTTGAAGATTGAGTGTCTTCGACTAGTATTTCTTTCTACTAGGAATTGATCTGGCCAAGAAAGTATTTTTACTTGAGTTGTAAAAATAATTTTCCTTTTTCCTGAACAGACAGAAAAAGAATGTCAATCGTCTTTTACAATTTTTGTCTGTTGGGATCGGTTTCCAGAGAGGTTTGCAACTATTGGGATCCCACGATCTTTTACTTAGACCGGCGGCTATAAATAACTCTCGGACGGTAGACTTAAGGTTTTTTACTTTCCCCAATAGTTTCAATCTCTTGAGTTCTTGCTTCCTCTGTTTTCACTTGAATTGTATTCTCCCCCCAAATGTCTTCGAATTCAGACCCAATCTCCTCTTATCTAACTCAAACACTTGAAGAAATGGCTGGAGTAGCTTCAAAGCGGGAGATATCAGACATGGATCTTGCGATGATGGCGACGCTCGTTGCTGCGAAGAAGATTCCGCAGCGCGCCCTGGTGAAGTGGACCAACGCTGAGGGGAAGCATTGGCCATCGTAGAATAAGGGGACGATCCCGGTTTTCCAAGTGTACCGCGAGTGTGGCCTTTAATTGCCTGGTCACCCATTCCTAATGACCGTGCTCGAGCACTTTGCGGTAGAGTTGGTGAATTTGGTTCCCAACTCTATCATGATGCTAAGCGTATTTGTGTACCTGTGCGAGGCCTATCTGGGAATCACTCCAGATTTGGACCTCTTTAGGTACTATTATGGAATGGGTAAGCACCGGTCGATTGCCGGCAACTGCGGTTTCCAACTCCACGACGGGATGTCAAGGGAGTACATCCTCATGTTCACTAGGTCGTCGTGGCCGGGATGGAGGAAGAAGCGGTTCTAAGTCCTGTCAGATGATCAAACAAAATGTACCCCAAACGCCTGTGCCAAAGCCAGAACTTAGAAGAGGAATAAAGTAAACACTTCAGAGAACCGACAATAAACTCATAAAAGTCACCTCTAAAGATTATACCAACTCGAGAAATCCCAAATATGAGCTCACCAACATAGTCAAGCACACGACGAGTATTCTTCTTAAAGCTAGTCTCATAACCATCATCAAGAAGTTGAGAGACTGAGAGTAAGTTATATCTTAGCTTATCCACGAGGGCGACGTCCTTCAGGACGAATTTATCATTCAACCTGATTGAGCTAGTTCCTTCAATCCACCATTATGTATCGTCTCCAAAGGTGATGAAGTTATCACCAAAAGCACGCATGAAGGAGGTGAACCATCTTGAATCTCCGGTCATATGGCATGAACACACGGAGTTGATGAGTCACATGTTCTTCCCCCTTCCGCGGCGAACCTAAATATCAAGGCACAAAAGATTTATGTATCTCAATACTAGGGTTAGTTAAGCATGACTTGGGAACCCAGTACTGCGACAAATGTCTTCCAGAAGCATAGATATCAAGATTGTTAATTAGCCTTCAATATATTTGCAGTTCTAGCATAAGAAACATTCATAAAAGCATGAGATGCAACCTATCTAGGATCATGACACTGAGCATGTCTAGGATGAGAATAAAATCCTAGTCCAGATAATTTCTTTTCCACATGAACATTTCTCATAAAGGCTCTAAGCTGATACAAAGTGATTGTAGCAAGATTCTTCCTAGAATTCTTCAGCCTACGCCAAAAGAACTCAAGCAAATGCACATCTCTCTTGCAATAGGTTCAATGGTATTTGTTGCCACTAGGAGAAGCGCCCTGCAAATATGAGTTCATTTGAGAAAAACCTCCAGACTTGAAACGCGCCTTTGGAGGTTGGGTTTTGAATTCAACCAGCCCTCTTCTAGCACTTGAATGACATTTGGGTTAGTTTTATCATTAACAAATCTATACCATAACTCTTGCTTCCCAAAATGAGTCTTAAACTTTTCCAGAATCGTATTAAGTTGTTTCTTCCCCTTAGAGGATCTTTCTAGTGTATCCTTAAGGTAAGTGTTCTCAACAGAAAGCTTAGAAGATGATTCAAAAGTTTTACCCTTGATAGCTCCAACAAAATTTTCTTCATGCACAACTACTTCAAGCTTTAGAGCTTCAACTAATGTACAAGATGCATAATCAAGTTTGTTCTTAAGTTTTTCATACTTGACTCTAAATGCTTCATGCATGTCATTCATCTCACGTTCTCGTTTCAACACAAAATGCACAAACAATAGAATCAAGTTTCTTGACAACATGCTCAAGGGCTACCAACTTACTAGTTTCTAAGCATTATTCACAATAATTGGATTTATGCTCAATTATCTCATTCCTAGCATTTTCAAGTTGGTATAAAGCAATGTCACGGGCATTTTGCAATTTTCTAAGCTCAGGATGTAAAACATGTCAAGAGGCACATTCATCACTATCAAGGCCCTTAGCATTCACAAGTTTAAGAGTAAAACTATCAACTTGATATTCTAAGTTCTTAGTCCTAGCCATGATTTTTTTAAGTGCCTTATCCTAACTAAACACGTGGTCATATAGTCCATCATATCGCATCGAGATAACTTCATAGGAAGGTGGTAACTCATCGGATGTGTCGACGTCGTCGTCGTTGTGTGCCATAAAGTACATGTCAGTGAAGTCCTTTCCCTTACTCTTACCCTTACCCTTGTTCTTCTCGTGAGGAGTCTCCACCTCCTTGTCTTCCTCACTCCTAGAGTCCACATCACTCATGGAATGATCTCCAAAAGCGGTGAGGACCCCGTGATCGGTCTTCAAGAGTTTCGAGGGATCAAACTTGGGCTTGTTGCCTTAAGGATTCTTCTGCGAACCCTTCTCCTTATAACTAACCTTGTACCTCAGCTTGGGACAGTTAACCCCGAATGTGGTAAAGATCACCACACTCATAGCAAGTCACCGGACCACCTCGGGTGAATTTTCTGGCTAAGAGGGCTAACTTTGGCTCGGGAACGGAATCAAGCTCCTTCTCATTGATTGCAAAACGACAAACAAAAAGAGAAACTCGAAGAGTCAAAAGAACTACCATCATGAGATATCTTAACGGGATCAGCTACCAAAGTCATATTTTTCCTTCTTAGGATGATCAACTCTTTTGATCTCATGGGTCTTAAGTTAGCTATACAACAATTCCAAGGTGAGATCGCTCAAGTTGATGTTCTCCTCAATGGTGGTAGCTTTCATCTCCCGCTCCTTGGTGTTAATAGCAGTAAAGAGATGGGTAGGATTCTCAGATTCAGAATACTCAGGCCCTGTTTGGTACAGCTTCTACTCCTAGCTTCTCAATCGATTCTGGTGGAGCTGTACCAAATACCCTGATTCTCAAAACCACTAGATTCTGCTTCTCGCAAGGAGCTGTCTCGAAAATGAACTAGCAACGAGAAGCAGCCTCTCAGCAGATTCTCGTGAGAATCCAACCTTCAGAAACAAAAATACCCTTTGAAGTTGAAGGTTTTTACCCGCAAATGCCACTGAGATATACAAATACAATTGAAGTATTACACCCAGGGGTGACATGATCTATTTGCCTCTAATCCTCCCTCATATGGTTTTTGGAGCCAACATACCAGCCAAATGGTTTCAACAGACAGCTCCAAATTCTCAGAGAAGTGGATTCTCAGATAATCAGGAGCAGAATCTAGAAAATGATAATCTAGAGCTGTACCAAACAGGGCCTCAATGTCAACTGTTCTCAGATGGTTGAGCACCTTGTTAAAGTGACTGAACACGTCATTGATGCTCTCTCCAGAAAACATCTCGAATTTGTTGTACTCTCAGTTGAAGACCGTTTGCGCACTTGGTTGATTTAGAAAGAGCCTGCATGATAGGTTTCAATAGTGTACCAAATCTCATGCTCAGTCTCAAGGTGAAAAATCGGGAGTACAGTACCAAGCCCGACATATAGGATGTCGTTTGTCTTATGGTTGTTAGCCGAAGTGGTTGTTGAAGCCGGTGTAGCAACCTCGGGCAGAACGAGAGGAGTCTGAACGACCTCCCATATAGCTTAACCTTCGCTCTGAAGGTAGACATACGTTCGGTTCTTCAAATAGGCATAGTCGAGCTCATCGAAAATATGCAACTTGGTGGAGTACTTTTCAGTCGCCATGTTCATCGACCAGTTAAGTTCAAGTATGAACTAATGGACTCTAATACCATTTGTTGGACCAAATAAGCGACTAGGCGAGTTGAGCCTTCTCGGAGAGAATCAATAAGAACACCTATCATTTTCACCACCTATAGTATTTAACTTCTCTATCACTCCCAATAACTATGAAAGTTGTAAAGATCTAAAGCAAAAAGAACTTACAGATATAGGTGTAAGACTTACAACCACTTATTGGACTTCTCCCTTTTAGAACTATTGTGTTGAAAATGAAAAACCGCTCGACAAAATGAGCATCATGTCTTCCAAGGCGACCTTGATGCACCACGCTCCACGACTCGAAGTCGAAGGAGTACATTCGAGTTTCACCGGTCTGTGCGTGGCGGTCTCATTGTTCCAATATTATTATGGAGGAAGAGGTGGTTCTCTTGAAGTCGGAAGGTCACCTCTGAAGGCGACCTTTCTTTAGGTCACCTCTGAAGGCAGACCTTTCTTTAGGGAAAGTGCTTTGAAGAAATCTTCATGGGACTCAACCACGAAGATATCAGCGGATTAGCCCTTATATTCAAGCCATTAAGGACTTGAAGGAAGAAGAGGCGCCGGATGGCATGTGGTGAAAGATTTCATCACCATGCAAGAATTAGTCCTCTGAAGAAGCGAGCATCTCCTATGTGGAGTACTCGGGAGAGGAGACCCACACGAGAGACTGAGGAGGGTAAGCAATTGTCGACTTAACTCTCGTTTGGTCTTTCTCAACCTTGTCTAATATTTTTATCATTTACGGATCTTTCACAGTGAGGTTGACTCAGTCGGACTCATCAGTGAAAGTCCCACGCCACTCAGGGCGGTTCCTCAAATCATTGCGGTTTTGTCATGCGATGATGAAAGGATAGGCGCCTAAAGGTAATCAAATCGATTCTCTCTTTAGGACTTTATAGTCGTAGAAGATACTTACGACCAATGGTGATCGTAGAATATCTTACAATCAAGAAAAGTCGTAGAAAAACTTACGACTTGGTACTAGTCGTAGAAAAACTTACGACTAATTAGTGATTCTTCTTTTCTGTTTTGCTTCTGAGAAGTAGGCATGGAAAATCGCCGGAGACGACGAAGAGTCGATTACGATGACTATTGGCCAATGGGTTGTCGAAAGACAAAAGACTGGCTCCTCCCTCGAAGAGGCGTCGACTTGTAAAATCTGCTTGAGCAAGGGGAGCAAGTTCGAGTTCGGTCTTCGACCAAACCCTCTACAAGACTGCTGGCGGTATAGTTATATCTGACCGAGGAGCGCGGTAGTGGCCGAGGAGGTTGAAGCGGTTGAACCTCTCAGCGCAAACCTCGCGAGGCTAAGGTACCCTTCTATTATGACACGGAATCTTTCGCGATTGGTGCCACTCCTAGTTTTATTAAGAAACTTGAAAGGGAGAAGCTGGAAGGATTTTGTGTCTTTATGAAGAACGATCTTGCATCGGCACAACACTGCAGCGAGGCGATCTTTATACGGAATAGTCGAGACCGATCTCGTCCATCAAAGATCGAGAAACGAGCTCTGGTTCTGTTCAAACTCTGACAGGATGTGGTCGTGGTGAATATGTTGAACCTCGACGGGCGTGGTCGTGGAGAAGAAAGAGGTCCTCCGTTGGGAGGATTGCTCCAAAATTCTGGTTAAGACCGAGTGCGGAGTATGTGAAATGTCTTGAAGTGTAAGAAGGACATTTACCTTTTTCTTTTCACAACTGATTTGCTTAAGGTAGACATACGTTCGGTTCTTCAAATAGGCATAGTCGAGCTCATCGAAAATATGCAACTTGGTGGAGTACTTTTCAGTCGCCATGTTCATCGACCAGTTAAGTTCAAGTATGAACTAATGGACTCTAATACCATTTGTTGGACCAAATAAGCGACTAGAGGAGGTCAATAAGAACACCTATCATTTTCACCACCTATAGTATTTAACTTCTCTATCACTCCAATAACTATGAAAGTTGTAAAGATCTAAAGCAAAAAAAACACAGCGGAACTATTGTGTTGAAAATGAAAAACCCCGAGGTCAAAACCACTCAGCTGGTCTGAGTGTCGCTTCCTGACTAGTCTGTCTGCTCTGTGCAAGAACAACAGTACAAAAGATCTCCAAAACGACCTAATTTTTCATTTCGAAATCCAAATCCCTTGAAATTTCATATATAGCTCATCAAAAAGGTCATTTCGGCAAGACCGCTCCCAAAATTTTCTCAAGTCCAGGAAAACACACTCTCTGGATATTTTGGTAAAACTCTATCTAGTTTTGTCTCGAAATTTTATTTTCTATGAGACCAGGTGCAAACATACCTTGAAATACTTCCACATAAGTGTTTGATCACATTCTCCAAAATTCAACATTTTCATCCTCGGCGGTCGACCGCCACCTTGGTGAGTCTAACACTGTGTCTCTGGCGGCTCGACAGACCACCCTTGGGCGGTCGGACTATCGCCCTCTGCGTCACTGCTTGCCCACAAGGTCAATCAGACCGCAGGTTGCCTGACAGCAAATCCGATAATTTGCTCAAACCAGGAGTTTGATCCCCAAACACCTCGATATTAATGTCAATTGTTCATCGCTGATATTAGGATTGGACACAGTATCTCCACAACAGACGAGCAAATGGTGGCCAAATTAAGCTGCTTACAAATTTTTTTGACGTGGCAGAAGAGGTATCGAAGCTTATATGATCCAAACAAAAAACGTGCGTGTGCACATTTTATGCTGCCGGTTTTGAAACATTTCCGTGCAATCAAGTGATCCAGTACTCGAACCGAATCAAATTTATTGGATGCTTGACCAGTAGAGCTGACACGCATCGTGCCGTGCATTCCGCTACCGCTGCAGGTGGGCCAACTGGGAGTTCCACGTGGGCTTCGACGTGCGCGCTGGCACGGTCATCTCGCTGGCCTCGATCCACGACGCAGAGGCCGGCGCGCGGCGGCCGGTGCTCTACCGTGGCTTCGTGTCGGAGGTCTTCGTGCCGTACATGGATCCGGTGGAGGAGTGGTACTACCGCACGTTCCTGGACGCCGGCGAGTACGGCCTGGGGCTCTGGGCGTTCCCGCTCCAGCCCGGCGGCGACTGCCCGGCCAACGCGGCGTACTTGGACGGCTACTACGCTGGCCAGGACGGCAAGCCCGTCGAGGGTAAGAACATGATCTGCGTGTTCGAGCGGTACGCCGGCGACGTCGCGTGGCGCCACACCGAGGCCGGGTTCCCGGACCAGCTGGTAAAGTGAAAAGCCTTCGTGTCTAGGTGTCTATTAGGCTTTCGTGTCTTAAGTATCTTCGTTTGATTTTTATTTTTGACGCAGATCAGGGAAGTCCGGCCGGACGTGAGCTTGGTGGTGAGGATGGTGGTGTCGGCCGGGAACTATGACTACATTTTGGACTGGGAGTTCAAGACGAGCGGCTCCATCAAGTTTGTGGTAATAATTTCTGGTCTTCCCGATCGAAGCAAATCAAATGAAAAGAACACAAAACTAAGTGAAGCAATGTGCCTTTCCCGCTCAAATTGATTGATGCGTGGCGCTGCAGGTGTCTCTCACCGGCCTCCTCGAGGTGAAGGGGACGCCCTACACGCACGCCGACCAGATCACGCAGGACGCGCACGGCACGTTGGTGGCGGAGAACACCCTCGCCATCTACCACGACCACTACGTCACGTATCACCTGGACCTCGACGTCGACGGCACCAACAACTCCTTCGTCAAGAACACCATCACCACCAGGCGCAACACTGGATCCGTTGCCACCGGCGGCGCCGACACGCCGAGGAGGAGCTACTGGACGGTGCGCCGCGAGGTGGCAGAGACCGAGGCCGACGGCCAGGTGGAGGTCGACGCCAGGCCGGCCGACCTGCTGGTCGTCAACCCGAACAAGAAGACCAGGATGGGCAACGAGGTCGGGTACCGGGTCGTCCCGGCCGGCGCGACCGCGGCGTCGGTGCTGGCCGACGACGACTTCCCGCAGAGGCGCGCGAGCTACTGCAAGAAGCAGGTGTGGGTGACGCCGTACAACAAGTCGGAGAAGTGGGCGTCCGGGCTGTACGCCGACCAGAGCACCGGCGACGACAACCTGGCCGCCTGGAGCAAGCGGTACGTGCCATGCACGCACTGATGCATGTAGGAAACCATGTGTTTCATGTGTCGCCGAGCAGAGCTCTCACCGTACACTGCCTGGTGTAAATGTGCAGGAACAGAGTGATAAGGAACGAGGACATCGTGCTGTGGTATACGCTGGGGCTGCACCACATACCGTACCAGGAGGATTTCCCGGTGATGCCGACGCTGAGCGGCGCGTTCGAGCTCCGGCCGTCCAACTTCTTCGAGAGGAACCCGCTGCTCAGAACGAGGCCACCCAGGCATGACCAGCCTCTCGTGAACTGCTCCTGCACCGGCAACTCCAGCTGATGCACGCGGGACGTACAGTTGAGTCAGATTGACATGCGTTATGTGAGTTGGTGAATTGATAATAACTAGATCATTCAGTCGATTTGCTTGACCCTTGTACGAAAATTCTCTGTCGATTCGGGCGAGAACATTTTCTTTATTCCCTCGTCTGTTAAACATGTATGGCAGTAGCACCAACCGGGGAACAGAGTTACAGGCGTACGACTTCATCGGTCAGAATTCAAATCCTAATTCTATATTTATATACACGTGTGTACATTTTCAGTAAGAATTATGTGTTGAATGCATCATGCATGACGCATCCCCAGCCACAGGTACGAACAAAAACATAATGTTTGATAAATACGCATCTATTACGGTGATGACCAAACGGGTACGGGGGTGCTCATCCAAATCTGTTTGGTTAGGCCCAAGTTGGCCCAATACAACTACAAGAGACAAAACATAAGAGGTGGTGATTTTGTACACAGTTTTGTTTTTTTCAAACAACCCCATAGTGATTGCTAAATTTATACAGCACACAGGATTGGACCTTTCTCAAACCCATCTAATTCCAGTGTGTCCGCATTTTGCAGTTTATGCATATTTCACTCTAAGGGCATCCTCAATGTTTATTTTATGCATATTTCACTCTAAGGGCATCTCAATGCTTATTCCAGTGTATCCATATTTTCCTGTTTGAAAAATAGCAATGTTACATATTTTTTGTAAGAAAATATGATAAAACACCCCCACGTTCCGAACGAGACCTAGGATGTAACAAGAACAACTAGCAGGTTTTAGCCCGACTTAACCTTAAGTATAAGATAGTGTTAGGACTTAAGACTATCTAGTCTTGTTGGCTGACCAGGCCTAGCTCGTAGCTCACTCCAGTTCAAGTGTAAGAGCCCATATGAATTGAAAATTTCTCGAGGAGATCGTGCGAAAATTCTACTTTCGAAACGAAGAAATGCCAGCTGGTGCTAGCTTAATCTAATCTCAATTGGTGCGGCCGTGGAAATCGTGTATTCTTGTTTGGCAACAACTAGCGCTCGGTTTCCATTGTATCTCTATACCATCGGATCTAACTTTAAATAGTCATCGAGCGCAACAAAAATCGATGAGATATAATAATTATTTAGTAAATCTATAATAAAATCCACACACGATGCAATAAAAATACAATAAATTCTCAACTCAAAACAACAAGTATAGATTCCTCGTTGCAATAAATAGATATCTCTACTATAACAAAAGTTTATTCTTGTGCAACAAATAAAAAACACCATTGCAACAAAAATCTCTTGTCGCAATATTTGATGGAACAACATCACAACAATTAAAAAAAACCTCCACACAACATTTCGAACAAACTGTTGCAACAAATTGGGCAAACACCTGCAACAATCGTACTCAAATAAGGCACCAGGATGGCGACGAGTAGCAGCAATACTTCATCGAGGGTGTTGCTTCGGCACCAACGAGGAAACCGCGACGGTGGAGCTTGGGCGCTGCTCATGGAGGCTTATCCGTGGACGACCTAGGAGCGGCCGTGGCTGAGGAGGTCAACGCAAAAGATGGCCAGGAGGAGCCAGGAGGAGTTAGAGCCGTAGTCGTGGGCCATGAAGACGATGCCCTTGACATGACGTTGCCATCGTGCGCGGCGAGAGCGGGTGGAAAGAGTGGGTGAAGATGCGGTCACAGGGGGTTGGAAGTAGGACTCGATGTGGCGGAGCCCCAGGAGGCGTAGTACTCGTCGGGCTCTGTGGAGTCGCTCTAGAAGTACTTGGTCGCCGGATTAGCATAGAGTGAGGGGGGATTAGCATAGAGGGGAAGAAGGCACGGAGATAGAAAGCATGCATGAGAAAGATATGGGAATGACTGGTTGGTATTTGGATCTTGGGGTGATGTGGATGGATAAATGTCAGATAAGAGTAGTTATAGGAGTGGAGCGTCCGCTCCAACCATACATTTGCTCAGGCTTTGTGCTGATTTTTTACAGATACAATGCTTTGTCATCGCGCATTTGCGGATCTGACCACGGTGACGGCGTATTTGCATATTTGGCGCCACTGGCGCACGTCCATTGTGCGCCAACGCCGGATATCACAACACGTGGTGTTGGCGCACGGACACCGTGCGCTAACGCAGGCGCCGCCGCCGCATGCCCGCCACCCCAGCCCCTAGCCGCCACCTCAGCCGTTGGCGCACGGTGGCCATGCGCCAGCCAATTAGTGGCTTAATTAGTTAGTTAGGATAGTTAGTGTTAGGCTGAAATTTAGAGGAATTTTAAACTATATCAAATGAGTCCAAAAAATTATAAAAATTTGTGGAGCCTCCCGACACCGTGTACTTACTTGTGTAAATTTTTTATAATTTTTCGTTTAGAATTGTTATCGCTATTTCGTATAAGTATCATGTTCGTATGAATCAATAAATGTAGAAAAGGAGCTCCAAAAATTATGAATTTTATTTTAAAGGGTCATCACGTAGTGGACTTGATTGTATAATATTTTGGTAATTTTATATGTGTTCTGGTAATTTAGGATTTAGGTCGCGAAAATTTTATTTTTAGGTTTCAAAAATTAGGGTTTCATGATTTCATGTGACTTGAAATGTATAAAAAAGCTGCATTGCAACTCCATTGGAGATGTCGATATACAATATAGCTACGGTATATTGTTATATGACCTACACGTCACACATTTCCCTCAGTTGGTTCATGCACAATTTTATGTAGCCTGTGGCACAATACAGATCATCCACGGTGACAAGGATTAAAACCTTTATGTATTACTTTAATACATAAAGAAAGATTATACGTCTTTGTGGTCGTAACCCCTAAAGCTAACGACCTCACCAGTCGTAAGGATTTCATAAGTTACATAATAAATACCCTGGTAAGGTCTCGTACTTAGTCCCCGACCAGTTAACTGCTCGTAAAGCTATGAACTAGTATCTGGATCTGAATCCAGGTATATCCTTTATCGTGTGATGAATGGAACACATGTTGTATACTCCATACCACGCGACGTTATGTAATCCTAAGACACTGAGTACCACATGGTTGAATGTTTCACCGATATTTAAACCGTACAACAGTTGATACTTTAATCAACTGTCACCTCCCTCTGACCAGACGCAACGCTTCGTACAGCGTCTTCTCCCGAAACAACTGCCACCTCTTTGGAAGCTATTTAAAGACGGAGCATGAAAGGATGGGGGAGGGGCAAGAGAAAAAGGAAGAAGAGATTAGACTCTAGTGACTCTATTGACATTAGATTCATATTCTAGATCTATTTTAGTAGCACAGCAAACACCGTACTCAGTGTACTCAGGAGAAGTCCTTCACCTGATCATAGGCATTCTTTGTAAATAACCAGTTCATAGTAATAAAGAGCGGCCCCATTCCCTTCCAGGAGATACACATCATTTTCCTATATTTCTATATTTTCATAAGATCGGTGATTCGATCGTCGACACACGACAATTGATAATTTGACAAAGAGTGTCCTATTTAACGATGTGTGCAACTAGTCTGCGCGGCGCCATAGCGAGTGCCCCTTGTCTCGGGGCTGCCCACGATAGCGGTGAGTGTAGAAGTTGTCCATTTCCTACGATTTCATGATGTAAGTGGATCGTACAGTAAGAAATGTAACAAGGATGTGAATTGTATATAACTCACGTCTTCGATATGGAGTGCGTTCGGTAGGCCTGATACGCTTCGACGTCGGCGGATCGATCGAAGGAGCCTTCCCCTTCCCCTTGTCGCCGGACTCTCCATGTCGGGCTGGTGTGTCGAAATCGTCCATATCTTGCGATCCCATGATGTAAGTGCACCTTAAGTGAAAACCGTAACAAGAATGTAAATTTTTCATAACTCACGTCGTCGATATGGATTACGCCCGGGTGACCGGATATGCTATGGCCGTTGGGCTCAGCCACATGAGCCTTTCCCTTCCCCTTTTCGCGGGACTCTCCACGTCGGGTTGGTATGTCAAAGTCGTCAACATCCTGCGATTCGATGATGTAAGTGCACCGTACAGTGAACAACGTAACTAGGATGTAAATTCTTCATAACTCACGTGTTTGATATGGATTATGCTCGGGCGAGTACCGGGCTCCTTTGGTGCCTCCTCAACAGGTCCGATACATAAGGTTTCCACCCCACGAAGGCCTCACCCTGCATCGAGTAGTTCAGCGTGTACTTCTGTTGGATTAATGCCCTGTCGTACATCTCCGGACCGTCGATCCACTGGAAGAAGTAGCAGCGCATCTCGGGCTGCCATTACGTGGGGATAGAGTTAAAAATTTAAGGAATTCAACGTAGGGAGAGGAAAATCGATGCGTGTGAAAGAAACACTTACGAGGTAGTGCCCGCACGTGTAGTATGCCCGGGCGGTGGTGTCTGGGTGTGTGGACTGAATGATCTCCGCCGGCTCGCCACACACACACTGCGAGATTGGAAAACATGGTGGTACTTGAGCATCTTTCATTGAAAAATCTAGGTATTGTAGATGTTTCCTCTTCTGCGCAAGCCACTTGCGCTTCTGCAACACCCTCGCGTAGAAGTTTGCCAAAGAGTCCATAGCTGGGTATCATAGAATTTTGCGTTGTACATAACAAACAAGGTAGAAAAATATTACATTACGACATTGAATGACGATCGGACGAGCTGGGTTTGTTGGGACAATCCTTCACTGAGTGCACAGGGTCTTTGCATATCCTGCACTTGATTGTGCGGCTAATACTGGTACGTTGACTAGCATCCTTGTCGTTCTGGAAGAACCGCGTATGCCGTCGCCCCTTCCCTATTCTCTTCAAGTCCCTGTTGGGACCCCATTACACCCTGTCCGGCCAAAGATCCTTGTAGTTTATTTCCAAGCCGTACGAGTGAAACTCTCCACTCCATGTACCAAATATGTGCTGCATGTCGTAGTACTCGGAGATTTACAGCGTAGACATCTGCCTCATTTGCGCACACGCCGTGTACACATGCGAGCGTGGCTTGTGGAGGAGCTTCGACTTGTTGCAGGTGCATATCGCCACATCACCCAGGGTGCATGTCTGTTTCCTTTCCCCTCTGGCATGATTGTTGACGTATTTCTATCAAAGCTTGATCTCATACTTCCGCCTAAGTTCGTCGATCACCCGAATGTTATGCATTTGGGCCTTCTCCATCTTCCGGTCCATGTGCCTCTGCATGTTCTCGGATCACTACTTGCCTTCGTCCATCTGTCGCTTGGCTACAGTGGCTCTATTGACGAAATAACCAACAGTGCGATTCCATGTTTCCTGGACGATCGTGATGATAGGGAGGCACCGCACACCTTTGAGGATGTCGTTGTAGACATCGGACATGTTGGTTGTCATAATCTCATACCTCGCATGTATGTGTCATAGAGGAGGGACCATTTCTCCAATTTAGGAGCGTGGTCATTAATCCACTCGGATAAGCTTATGGCACTACTGGGTTGCTCCCCCTCCAGGGTGGACTCTCTTGTATGCCTCGTAGTCCAGTGTTCGAGGTCTCTCCAAATGGACTCAAACTTCCGCCTCTGGTTCTGCAGACACAATGCCTTGAACGTCTTCATGAGTTCTTAACTACGGAACCGCGTGAACAAGTTAAATGTAAGATGCCTCATGCACCACCTGGATTGCACGTCGTTCCACTGGTGAGATGGATCCGCCCCACGCTGCATGGTGTTGATGTCCGCCAACAACCCAGCATTGCAGTATGTGATTAGGTAGACGTTGGGCTGGTCTCCCACCACTGCCCTCTTCATGTTCTCCAAGAACCACAGCCAGTTGTATGTGTTCTCGCTCTCCACAGTGGCAAATGCCATCTGGAGAAGCTAGTCATTCGCATCGGCCGCCACCGCGGTGAGGATGATGCCATTGTACCTCCCCATGAGGAAAGTGTTATCCATCGTTAGCACGGTACGGCAGAACTTGAAGCCCTCGATGGCCTGAGCGAAAGCCCAGAACACCTGGTCCAGTATGAAGCGGTTGGACCCTTTTCCAGCATCTTCACAGCTAAGCTTGTTTATGTATGTGTCGGGGTTTGATCCGGCAATCTCGGCACAAGGTTGTACGCCTCTTCGTATATCCCGTACATGGTTTCGATGATCTTCTGCTTGGCTCATTGGACCTTGTTGTAGCTCACTGGATAGCCAACTTGATTGATGACTTCCGACATCATCATCTTGGGGGAGACAGACATGTCCGCCTCAACTAGATGCGTGATGAGGTTTGCAACATATGCATAAATCACGTTCCGATGCAGCCGTAGGGGCTCGCTGAGCACGCAAGTGTGATCGATCAGCTCCTTGACCGTGAAGACCGAGCTGAAGATCTTTGCTAGGTGAGCGCTGACCTTGCTAGGGCAGCCTTCTACTACGCACTTCACTGCGTACTTTCCTGGGTTGAACTTGTGCACTTGGTACACACGGCTGATGAACAAGGCGTATCGTGCTATAGCTTGTTGCATAGCCACCTTGTCTGGGAAGCGCTGCCTAACTAAGAGGGTGTCGGCTTCAAACCCCCACTGGGAGCCTTCTTCTTGTGGCAGTACGAGCAAACACACCGTGATATCGTCAAGTATCGATGCCACATAAGGACCACCGGCTTGGTGTGCGTCCTCGTCGGTACCATCCGAGCTTGGGTCGGTGTCCTCGTCGGACTCCAATCCGAGAGGTTTGTCCGGTAGATACTCGTTGCAGTCGATGCAGGTCGACCACTATGTTTCCGCCCCCTCATTTGGCACAAAATTAGGCACGGGACTTCCCTTCGAGGCAACACATTCTGTGCTACCATCTTCAGGCTCGGGCTGCGCTTGCCCACTTGTAGAGGCCCCGGCGTCATCAGCGTTTCCCGACACCCTACGTACGAAATTCACGTACACCATAGGCTCCGTGAATGGTCTCCTCGGGCCGGGAGACAATCTCCATGTACTGCCTCCATGCTATGCTTCTATTCACCTTGACGAGTTCTCACACATAATTCGTGTAGGTGATCGCCTCGATCATAACTTTTTTCGTCGTTGGCTCCATGATGAACTCCTCCGATGCAGCTTCACAACTCGTGAATATTCATTGCATGGAGCCCCTCCGTCCGAACCACATTGTACCAGCATCTCGACAGGACCAACCCATCAGATCCAGCCCGTATGAGACCATCGCCATAAAATACAAACAAGTCTTGCATGTTCAAAAATACCTAAAGCCACAACAACCACTAAATAATTATGAATGAGTTATGCCTAACTAATTTCTACTTAACTAATTACGAGTGATTAATTACCACTACATAAATTACTGGTAGTTCATTTCTACTAATCATTTATGCAAACAATTGATTACAACTTATTAATTACCACTAAAAAAATTACTAGTACTTCATTTCCACTTGTTCAATATGCCGTAATGATGACTACTAAACTAATTACAACTAATTAATTACCGCTAAACTAATTCATTACTAGTGAACCAACTAATTATGATTAATTAATTACCTCTAAACTAACTAATTACGATTGATTAATTACCACTAAACAAAATTACCAGTACTTCATTTCCACTTGCTTAATATATCGTAATGATGACTACTAAACTAATTACGACTAAGTAATTACCACTAAACTAATTCATTACTAGTGAACTAACTAATTACGACTAATTAATTGCCCCTAAACTATCTAATTACGACTAGCTTACTAAGACTGACAAATTACGACTACGGTAATAACGGCAAAAGCATCCGACAAATTACCTACCATTCAGGGAAAAGTAATCAATAAAGGCCGAGCGCTGAGCGACGAGAAGTAAGAAAACAGTTAACCTCCCAGTAAAAGTAATTATGTTACGTTCTCTGAGTTCTCAGCGACGAATGCAAGAACGAGAATCGAAACATAAATGAGATGAGCAAAGAGCGAGTGCTAGAGTTCGGTATTTATAGACGAGCGGAGGAGGAGTCGCAACGTTGGCGCCGGGAATTCCGTAGGCGTTGGCGCCGAAATTTCTGGACGAGGTGACAGATGTGCGGAGGAGGGACGATGGGAAAGATGGCCACCGCGAGTTTTTAATTCTCCGCAGAATAGTCCGGGTGCATGGTGGGTGTGGCGGGCGGGAGGGAGGGCGAGGGGCGCGAGTCGAGAGGATGTTGCGAAAACAATTCTGAACGAATAAAATTATAAAAAATTTATACAAGTAAGTACACGGTGTCGAAAAACTTTAAAAAAACTTTATAATTTTTTAGACTCATTGCTATATTTTAAAATTCCTTCAAATTTCAGCCTAACACTAACTAACCTAACTAACTAATTAAATAACTAACTAATTAAGCCACTAATTGGTTGGCACGTATGGCCACCGTACGCCAGCGGCTGAGGTGGCGGCAGCGCCTGCGTTGGCACACGGTCGGTGGCCATGTGCCGTAATATCTGACGCCAGTGGCGATCAGATTCGCAAATACATGATAAAAAAAAAAAGCTGTATCTACCAAAAATTCCTTTATGCTTCACCCTTCTTCCTATCGCCGTACCTTTACCCGTATCTCTACGTGACATTTTTGTGTGTTCGCGTGCCTGTAAGGAAAAATGGAACTTTTCCGTATTTATACTGGATACATGGTGCCGGTGTCATCATCTCCACCACGGAAGACGCGGATCAGTTGAAGCTCACATGTCCGCGAAGAGGGCGACCTTTCACTGTGATTGGACAGTGCAACTGCCGCAGCTCGCAGCTCGCAGCTCGCAGCCCAGCCCCTCCCCTCCCCTCCCCCTAAACCCAAGACCTGTCCTTCACGGACTCGGCAGCTTGCTGCTTGTCTCCCCGTCTTTTCTGCTGCCCACATTCCCCAACGCCACACTGGTAGTGGTCGCGCTCGCGCTGGGCTCCTCGCCCTCCCTCCTAGCTTGTCCTTGTCCTCTTCTTTCCACCAACTTGCTTTTGGTTACTCGGATAATGGTACGAGCTTAAACAAAGGGAAAGGGAAAGGAGGAAATGGTACTACTAGCAATATTTTACTGCTCCTGAGGGAACACATTGTTGTGGAGCGGTTGAGTTTTCGGTCCGGTTCAGGTGAAAACGGCCGCTCACCGGATTGCTCTGTCCGGTGTTTTGGCTCCAGGGCTTTCCTTTTCTTGGTGGTGTTCTTTCGTATCTCCAGCCACTCCATTCTCCATTGGGGTTGAGCTGGTGGTTGTTGATTCCGTACTAGAAGGTTTCTTTTTTTCTTCCTTTGGTTGATCTTTGAAGGTTGTGCATTTTTGGTCCGAGTTCTTGATTTATAGTTGTTTCAGATTTCAGGTCGAACAATTGTGTATTTGGTAGGGGTAATCTTGGGCTATCGAGTGCAAAGATGCGATTTTGATTGGGCAGTTCCACCTCTGTTTCAGTCTTCGGAGTAAGCAGATGTTCTGAATCCAAATGCGGAAAGTAGTCTCCTGCCTGCGCGGCGTCGTATGAGTGTGTGATAAATAGGGCAGCTGCGTACGTAGTGTCGTCAAAAAGCCGCAAAGGGGGGTTGCTACTTGCAACGATCCATCATGAGGGATTTTGCATCCTGCCTCAGCCAAAGTGGCGTCCAAGTTGCCCATTCCTCTTCTTCAGGTGGCCAGAACATGGTGCAGTGCGCCTACTTAGTCCATCTGCGCGGCAAATCTTGTAGGGTCACCGTCACCTGGAGCAAGATGACCATGGGGCCGGCCCTGGCCATTGCAATAGATGATTTCTCGAACCGTTGCCTTTGCAAGACAGAGATAAAGCCATGGATGTTTTCCAAGAGGAAAGGCTCCAAGGCCATGGAGGTGGATGGTGGCAGTCTGGAAATTGTCTGGGACCTGTCCTCCGCGAAGTTTGCAGCTGGGCCAGAACCCCTCGAAGGTTTCTATGTTGCTCTGGTCTTTGATCTTGAAGCTATTCTTGTGCTCGGTGACATGCGCAAGGAGGGGGATCACAGCGTTTCTTCGGATGCTTTACCTTCTAATGCAGTCATGATAGCCAGGAAGGAGCACATTTACGGGAAGAAAGTATATTCAGCAAAGGCTCGGTTTTTGGACATTGGTCAGCTTCATCATATCACCGTAGAGTGTGACACGTCAGGGTTGAAGGATCCAAGCCTAGAAATCAGGATTGGCAAGAAGAGAGTACTGCAGGTGAAGAGACTTGCATGGAAGTTCAGAGGAAACCAGACTATCTATGTTGATGGACTTCCAGTAGAGGTGCTCTGGGATGTGCACGACTGGCTTTTTGGTTCGTCAAATGGATGTGCCGTTTTCTTGTTTCAGTCAGGGCAATCCATGGAAAATTTGTTATCGATGTCATGCTCACAGAATGAAAAGGAGCCTCAAGCACATCGTTTCGGTTTCACTTTGATACTTCATGCATGGAAGATTGAGTAGGCAGAAACATGATGACAGGTTTCTTCAACTACTCTAAATTGAATGAATGAATCCGAACAGTAGAATGTAGAATCTAGCAAGTCTTAACAAAACGCAAGGATTTAATGTTTCTCAATTATCATGTTCTAGTGGTGGTTACCAAGTTGGGTTTTTTAGTATCCGTATAATTTTTGGTATATCAAGACAGGTATTTAGATAGGCTGGCGGATTCTAATGCTCCAGTTATGTCTTCATATTTTTAACGTATACATTTTGATCAGAAATCCAAGAAAGAATTCCAAAAATGATGTTTGCAATTCTGCAATCTTTGCAATTCTTATGCTATGTATATTTACAGTGAGGCTAAGCAGAGAGTATTGAATTGGGCAAATCTGCTGCCATATGTTGTGCCATGTTAACAGTCTTAGCTAAGATAATGGTGATAATCAGCAAGTTTCATTTCACAAGCGCACAACTCTGCATGCTGCGCTTCCCCTCCCAGTGTGTTACTGTTGAATATTTTGATGGCTAATAGGCAATTTCTCATTTTGAGAAAAGAAGAATTAGAAAAGAAAAAGAGAAGTGATGGGGCCCACTTGTCATTGAGATATGGGAAGAGATAAGGTTTGGAGATGTTATCTCCAACCGGAGAAGGCTGGCTTCGTGGGTGCTTGGCCTTCGACCTCGACGCGGGCGGCTTGGGCGCATTGCGCACGAGCCGTTGGCGGCAGCGGGTCCTCTCCTCTTCTCCTCCTCCTCTACAAAGGCCGACCTCCTCTCATCTCTTTCTTGGGACCGAAAAATCTAGCGAGTGATTCTCCGATTTGGTGTTTCTTCATCTTCCCCGGTTTGGCTTCGATCTTTGGGCTTTGGACCTCCGGCGCCTGCGTGCTTGGCTTGGTGCTGTCGGAGGTGAGATCCGGACCTCCCAGTTGTGCGCAGTTGGTTGGTTCCAATTTTGTGCCACTCTTTTGTGGGCATTCAATTTGGGAATTAGGAACTTGCACATTTGGGTTTTTGGTTTGATTGTCCCGGTCTTGGCTTCTGTGAGGAAGAACATCGGTTTGGTTCTTGGTAACTGGTGCAATTAGGTGCATTTTTGGCCGGTGCATCTCGGTGGTTCTTGTGCGCCATCCCTGTACCTCGGCTTTGTATTTCGGTGTGTCTCGGATTGTGAAGATTGACATTGTATCTCCGTTAAGCGCCATTAGGCGCGCCTTGTCCGGTTCTTCTCGGTGGCTTTGATTGCCATCGGCTCTGTGAGTATTTTGCTTTTCAGTTTCGCATTACATTTGCTTATGTGTTGTGCTAGTAGAAGATTCAAATTCAAACAATTTGATTAACTCTTGTATTGAAAGATATAGCAAAGTAATGTTGTGGGCTCAGTTAGCTGATCAATAAGGATGTTTGTTATATAATAAAATTGGTTTGATAGCAAAATCAGACGAACTCATTGAAATTGCTTACTGTTGTCAGTTCATCTCATTATAGAGGCTCTGTTGTTTTCAGTAATTCAGTTGCATTGTGTATACTGTATTGGATTGAATTATTGCCCTGTGACTCTTTTGGTCCTCTGTCAGCTGGTTGGTTTTCATGCTGAATTTGTGATCTTTTGCTCTGTTAGTCATATTCTTTTCTGTTGACTGAAATGCTAAAGTATTGATTACGTGATTCATTGAGCTGTTTAGAAAAATAAATTCACAGTTGACTGAAAAGAAACTTGTTGTTTATGATATTAAAATCTTGACATATTGATGAAGCATTATTTAGAGCTCAAAGTCTGCTTTTGATTGTCATATTCAATTTGTGAAGTACAGTGACATAAGTAGTGAGATGGCCAAGAGTTTATCTCGTGCAACTCTTCATCTGAGAGCAATAGACAAACAATTAAATCTGAGCATTATGCTGATTTTAATTGTCCAAATATTCTATGTTTTGAGCATATTATCCTGTTTAAATGACTTAGAGAATTTACATGTGTATATGTTCATTTTGTTATTTAAATATCGCTAGAATTAATTCTGAATATTTGCTAAAACCGCTATATTTACAACAGTTACATCATTGGATAAATATTTTGATGATCCTCAATAACTAAAGAATTGGCTAAAATTGAGGAAGGTGGAAGATGAAATGTCCAAAACCAAGAAATTAGATTACTGGTAGAAACTAGAAAGTCCTGTCCTTGTTAAAATTGAGCCTGTATTTTTTTGTCAATGCCTATGTTATTCTCTCAACAACTAAAATTTACAGGATTGATCCCCAAATGTTGTCAAAATATTGAGTTTGGTTGCTGAAAATTTTCCTTTTGTCGATGTCCCCCTGAGCTCCACCACTTTGGATATATTGGTCCAAATTCCTTAATTTAGCTGAATTTGATACTTACTACCAGTTTCTTTAGCAGGATACCATGCATTGAAAAAGTACAAAGCTGCATTGTACACCGACTACTGCAACATAGGTAATGTTACTATATTTATCCTGACTACAATAGATGCAGAAAATAGAGTAGTCAACATTGTCAGGACTACCATACAACACTCCCACCGTTTCACTATATTTTTTATAGGTATCTGTTTCAATATGTGTTGAGTATTGGTGACTCGTATCCTAACCTAAAAGGATTAGGATTCCTATTTTTTAGGAGAATTAGGAGGCACAATATAAAGTCACGAGGGGTGGTTATGGAAAACTCAAGCCGCAAATCAACTCATCCAAAACAAGAGGTGCACGAGAGGATTAGAGATTAGGTTATTTTTTAGCACTAAATTCTTGTATAAGGCAAAGATCCGATGGTCCTAAATGCTTCGAGAGGGTTGTGAGAAAGCGACAATCCTATGTATTCTTTTGAGATTGTGCTTAAGAAATTTACGGTCAAGTTCGCCAAATCTTTCTCTCTCGTCATGATAATTTTGTTGTTGTTATTTCGTTCTCTCTATGGGATTTATCAACGTCGTTCTTGGTATCGTGCACATTCGTACCATATCTCACAACTCTGACTCGATCTGGGGGCTACTGCACATAAGAAGTGGTATCAGAGTGCAACAAGTAGTATCAAAGCCAAGGCTGGATTAATCTGATTTGCGAGAAAGTCGACAAAACGTAAGTGTCACAAAATCAAGATTGGTGTTGACGATGTGTAATCAAGTGGAGATATTTGACAGGGGAGGAAATTTCTGCATGTGAAAATATGTGGTGAAGGATATCCTTGTCCAGCAAGGGTTAATCGATGCTCTTGAACGGGGTAAACCGGAAATGACGTTCGTTGAAGAATAGAAGGTGATGGAGCAGAAGGATGTCAGTATAATCCGTCTATGTTTCTTCGATGAGGTAAAGTACTCGATGATTAATGAAAATTCATCGAAAAAATTATGGAGTGACAAAGAAGAATTGTATATGGCAAAATCACTGATAATCGGTGGGTGTTGAAGCGACAACTATTTAGGTTGCGCATGTAGGAAGGCACACGATCGTTGACCATCTGGATTAGAAAATTGAGAAGAACGACAAGATTGTCAAATTAGCGTAATCTCTACCACCATCAAGGGAGTAATCGGTGATGAATATTTTTGTTAGGAAAAACAATCTCAACTTTAATGAGACAATGACATCAATTGGAGACGGAGTCCTTGAAGAAGTCATCGAATTCTTCATCATTGTGTGATCAAGCATTGGCTGTCGTAGATGTTACAGACAAAAGCAAAAGTTACGGGAAGAAGAAGGGTAAGAGCAAGCACACACATATATGCTATCTATGTGACGAGGAATGTCATATGATAAAGGATTGTCTAAGTTTGAAGCAAACGAGTGGCGCATGCTCAGTGGTGATAGTGAAAGATGATTTGGATGTACTAGTCGTCAGTCAATCAGATACTTCTCATGGATGGTTATTAGACTCAGATTATTGCTTTCATATATGTTTGTCAAGGGAGATGTTTGACGAATGATCTCTACGCTTAGTGCATGAAACTATTCACTTGGTGGATTGCAAGGAGTATGCAACTACTGAGGTGAGAAAGGTTACATTGGAAATGTATCTCTACGCTCGGCGCATAGAACTATTCACTTAGCGGATTGCAAGGAGTATGCAACTACTGAGGTGAGAACGGTTACATTGGAAATGTATGTTGGAGCACATCGCACCTTGATGGGAGTTTGGTATGTTCCCGACTTAAAGAAGAATATAGTATCTGTGAGGTTGCTTGAACTTGAAGGTTGTGAGGTATCACTTCAAAGTGGAGTCATGCGAGTTACTTGCAAAGGACAAGTAGTCATGAAAAGTATCTTGAGTAATGTAGGATACCGATTGATAGGTAATCATCAGTGAAGAGCAGCTAATGGGAGATTTAATAAAAATCTTGATATCGAGAAGAAAATCGTGTCGTCGGTGGTAAGTACTCAGATCTCATCTATAGTTATGTGTAGACCTGCAAAGATAGTTGTAAAATCTAGCAGACACAAAGGCGAATGTGTGAGTTATTGGAAGAAGGAAGATGTGGTGGGGCCAACCACGTGGTATCGACGAGCAAGTGGAGCTCGGAGGTGGTACAAACCTTTGGCATGGAGGGCTACAGGAACACGAGGTGTCGTTAATCAAACTATGCAGCTAATGAGCTCTCAGGTGGAGTGTCCAGGCGGTTAAGCCCGGATACCGATACACATATTGCGGTGATGTGTATGAGCCCCTATGGTGGGGGCACTCCCAAAGGTGCGAGATTTTTTTTTGGAAAAACAAAAATAGCGGAGTCAACTTGGAGCGAATTCTTGGAGATTCACGGTGACTTTAACAGATAAGAGTCCAGATGGAGATTGTTGAATATGAGTGACTTATATCCTAACTTACTAGGACTTGGAGATGCGTTCTATAAGGATTAGGATTCATACTTTTTTTTTTGGAAGAGAACTAAAGGGCACTATATAAAGTCATGAGAGGTGGTCTTGGAGAATACAAGCCAAAAATCAACTCATCCAAAGCAAGAGGTGCATGAAAGGATTAGAGGTTAGGTTATTCTTTAGCGCTAGATTTTGTATAGGACAAGGATCCGATGATTGTGAGAGAGTGATAATCCCGTATACTCTTTTGAGATTGTGTTTAAAGAATTTGCACCCAGTTTCGTTGAATCTTTCTCTCTCGTCGTGATCATTTCGTTGTTGTTATTTGGTTATCTCTACGGGATTCATTTAATTTATTCTTGGTACCGTGCACGTTCGTGCAGTAGAGATTCATTTAATTTGTTCTTGGTACCGTGCACGTTCGTGCAGTATCTAGCAACTATGATTCGATTTGAAGGTTATTGCGCATAAGAAAGAGTATCATAGTGTAACAATATGTCTATCCATTGATGGAATCTAGAGTGTATTTATTGTATTCTTTCCACTCTCTACTCCTATTTAAATGCTTTGGAAAATGTTAAGTGGCCGTGTTATGTCATTTAACATGGGTATATATAGTCATTTATCATTAACTATATTATTAGATTTAGTG
The DNA here is from genome assembly GCA_036346395.1 of Hsuehochloa calcarea. NCBI lineage: Eukaryota > Viridiplantae > Streptophyta > Magnoliopsida > Poales > Poaceae > Hsuehochloa > Hsuehochloa calcarea. The sequence continues at coordinate 35,625,035 of CM070606.1, forward strand.
TTTTTTTTGTTTTGTCTCTGCGCATTGTAGAATGTGGACAAATATAGCGAAATAGTGAAAGTATTTAGTATCATTTTGTAAGCAAATGTCCACTAAAATATATCCAATCTTCCTTATGTCACAGTATGTAAAATGCATGATCGGTGCAAGCCCAAGAACAATTGCTTTAATGCTGTCACACACAAGACTTTTGGAATTTTTTTTAAAATAATATTAATTTTAAAAATAATAAAAAATAGTTATTTTAAAAAAAATGTGTTTGCGGTCATTTATAATGGCGGCAGGCTCCTGTCGCCATTTATAATGGCGGCAGGCTCCTGTCGCCATTTATAATGGCGACAACCTATTTACCTCCCGTCACCGTTCCAACTGCTTGTCGTCATTTCAACTGACGATTTGCATTGAAAAATATTCAAATCGCAAGTTCAACTGGCGACAGGAATTGGCTATATAAACCCCCAAAATTCGATGAAAAAATCATTTTAATCACGAAAAAAGAGAAGAGAGCGGAGGAGATGGGAGAAGAGACGTAGAGAAGCTATGTTGGTTCCTAGTGGAGGAGATGGGAGAAGAGACGTAGAGAGGCCCTGCTGGTTCCTAGAGGAGGAGAGAGAGACTGAGTGCGCTTGAGAATGATGTGTGCCGATCTCGAGGCATAAATTAAAAAAACTTAAATATAGGCTTCTTTTCGTCAGTTCAATTGGCGACAAAAATCTCTCCGCACTGTTCCAATTGGATATTGTCACCAATTAGAACGGCGACAGGACGATTTCTTCATTCCAAATAGCAATAGGCATATATTTTTGTAAAAAGTTTTTGACCATTTTTTTTGTAATTATTTTTTAAAAAGAATCCAAGACTCTTGCACTAACTCATTTTCTAGAAGCACTCGCATGGAGGAGGTCATTCGATCAAGCAAAGAATATCCCATCTTAGGAGAGCAAAAGAGGGACAAAAACTTGGCCTTGGCATTCCACTGATTCCCTCCATGGGGGTCCATAAGATCTGCAAATAGCTGATACGGCAAAAGCTTCTCCACGGGAGAAAGTGAAGAGGCAACCACTGGAACAGGTCAGTCTCTGGCTCTCTGCTCAATTTCCTTCCCATGATCTCCTAAGATACTTGAACCATCCTATTCACCGGCACACGGCACACGGCATTTCTCCTCCTTTTTTTTTTTCTGTTCAATCGGCTCGCGGTACAATTGTGATGCCCTAACTGACACCCTGTTAATTTCACGACATTTGGATGGACCTGCACCAGTCCATGTAGGTACATATTCATGGCTGGCCAGTGCCACACACTGTTCACCGACGAAAAATGTCATAATATGTAGTAGTTAACAGGAGCTGATCTCGACCGCAGGATCATATTTGAGCGTTCGGATCAGAACGGATTGTCCTATGTCGCATGCCGACGGTAATGGATTAACAAACCGTTATCACCGGTGATCTTCTCTCAAATTTTTTTTTAAAAAAAAGAGAAGCCATCGACGAATAGACTCGTGGCTTGTTTTGTTGACACAGTAGGCCATGGCCTGTCCATAAAGCTTAAATAAGACATAACAGACGCATGCATTTTTCTTTCGTTTCTCTTCGATTATTAGAAACTTTTGCGAGCGAACGAGCGCAATGCGAAATGCCTCTGCGTTGTTGTTTATTCGTCGAGAGATATGGATGGACAGCGACGCGGCACCAAGATTTTTAAAGCCTATGATTAAGATGCAAGGGAGCGCAACAACGTGATGGTAGTAAAGCAGAGACTTCACCAGGCCTCGAAGCAACTCCCCTCCCTCTTTCTCACCCCTCTGCAGGCTAGGCATTGCTCTTTGCTTTCCCTATTTCAGCTTAGTTGATCGGTGCCTGGAGAGGTGGTAACAGGCGAGTTGGGATCATGGGTTGGCTGCAATCGCTCTTCTCGCCGCTCAAGAAGCTCTGGATTCGCATGCATTCCGCACAGAAGAGGAGTATGTGCCGCTCTCTACTGTTCTTGTTCATGTTGTTGTTCTTCCGTTGCTGCTGTTCTTGCTCTTGCTCTTGCGATCCATGTTTCATGTTCTGATTGTTGTTGCTCTCATTTGTCAATTTGCTTTTGCTTGCCAAGCTGAGTACTCACTCGGTATGGATCGCGCTTCCGTTGTGTGATTACAGAGAGGGGGATCTATATCCTGTACGAGGACGTCAAGTCGTGCCCGTGCGAGGACGTGCAGATCCTCTGGGCCATCCTCGTCGAGTCCCACCCGCCGCCGCTACGGCTGAAGCAGTGACCGACCGGGACTCCGGCCGACTCCCGTCGAGCACGGCGCACCGACGTACCGACGGCGGCGAGAGCAAGCTAGCGACTGATCCGACCGACACAACGAACTGTCGGTGTACATAAAGATGATGAGTGGTAGCTCACTTCACCATGATAGGAGAGTCACACCCTTTTGAGCCACGGAGATGGTGTGCATAGCCGATGAGCTCCTCCTCCTTCCCGTCCTCTCGCATGTATTCCCTCACCGACACTGCGAAGCAAGTTTTTTCCCCTCCTTTCTCCTTTCCTTTTTGAAGAAGGTACGGCACATGTAACGCTCGGTTGGTGATCAGGGTCAATGGGCCGCGCGTGCCTGTTTCTTGTAAATACAAAAGCAAGAAGAGGCAAAAAAAAAAGCAGCTATGTACATACTGTATAAATGGTGACATGGTGATTGATGATCAGTGATGATGAGAAGAGAAGAACCTCCCCTGAGGTAGTGTTACTTCCTCCGTTTATAAATGAATGACGTTTTAGAAGTATACAGTCAAATTTATCTAATTTTAACAAATAATATATATAAAAAAACTATTTAGATTGGTCAAAAGTGAATAGTATAGTTAGATTTGTCATGGTAAATATTTTTAAAATATAATAATTTTTACTAATATAATCATATGATAAGTAATAGTTAAAATTAGGTATTGAAGATGGTGCAATGTCTAAAACATCGTATAAAGGTGGCTAATAGGTTTCGTGTGGTTCACGTGCAATGGAGCTAGGGGTTGACCACCGCACCGCACGTGTGGGTGGTGAGTGAGCCGGCCGGGGAGCTCGGGAGGGAGGTCGCGCGCGCACGCACGGCCGGCATGGTTAATGCCGTGATCCGGTGGGGGGTGGTTTTCGGCCGCGCCATCGCATGGTTTGTTTGTCAACTTCGGGGTGGTTGGACGGTTGGTTGCCGCCACTTCGCCATCCGCGTGATGGGTGCGTCGTGTCCGCTGCCTCTACGACTCGAGAGAAAAAAAAAAGGCAATCTCGTCCGGTGGTAGTGAATGGAGTACATGTGCCGGCAAAGTGAGTGAGTTTAGCATGGACATTCTACTAATTTTCGACTTACCCTAATTCCATTAGTAAAAAGTGTTGTTGCGCCTCTTAAGCCGCTTAAGCATGTCTCTTAGGGCGGAAACAGGGCATTAATACCTCGTCGGAGAGAAACATTATTTCTGCTTGCTATTTTCCGAAAACATCACTGTATTCTGCTTGATGCCTTGATCAGCAGCACAGGGCTACTGCTGTTTTGCTTAACCAGGTCACATCAGCTAGTTTTCCCCTTGTCGTCTTCTTCTCTCTCTCTCTCTCTCTCTCTCTCAAAAAGAGCATCCGGTCGAGAGTCCCAGTCCTTGTGAAGCTCGGACTAATAGTGGCATCATAAACGCCTGGTGCTGTAGCCGCGTCCACTGCTTCAGGCTCGGACGCGCCCCAACTCAACCAATCCCCAGACCCAGCCCGTGTTCGAGACGAGAAGGGAACACATACCCTGCCGCTGCCGCTGCCGCAACAACGGCTGATCTGCACTCCAATTCGGACGCGCCGTGCGAAAAGAAAGTATAAGCGTTCGAGACAAGGCAAACACGGCAACGAGAAGAAAAAGAGTCTTCGCCAGCGCCACGGCAGTCGGATCGGATGGCGAGGCGAGCAGGGAATCTACCTCGGACCCAGAGGGCGAGGCGAGCAGGGAATCTACCTCGGACCCAGAGGGCGAAGCGAGCAGGGAATCTACCTCGGACCCAGAGGGCGAGGCGAGCAACGACACCCCCGGCGACCGCGTAGGCGCGTACGCTCCCGGTCCTCCGCAGCGCGCGCGCGCACAGGTCCCTTCCTCCTCGAGGAGGAAGGAACTGGGCGAACCTGACGTCCGGGGCCGCGCGTGGGCGAGACGCATGCTAGCCGTCGCCAAGCACGGCGATGAGCAACGGACGCTGGTCAACCACAAGCTCCATGCAAAGGATGGTAATGGGTCTGATTGCCACCGCCGACACCAATTTCCAAAAAATGCATAGATTGCCCTTCCCGAAGGAAAAAGGGCCCTTGTTTATTTATGCACGGTAGAAGACACGCATCTGACTGTTCGACAGTCGCCATCATCCACCCTTCATCTTTCCCACCCTTCCTCCCACTACGTCACTCCACCCCTCCCGCAGTCCTACCCCGTCACTCCCACCCCACACCGACACCCCCCTCCGCCGCCATGGACCGCGGCCCCTCCGTCTCCGACGAGGACGACGACCTCGAGACTCTCGTCCCCCAGAACCACACAAAGCCCCTGTCCCCCTCCTCCCGCTCCCTCTCGCCGGCCTCCTTCCGCATCTCCGGCATCCGCCCCGCGCTCCCCTCCTCCGCCGCTTCCCTCGGCCGCCTCCTCTGGTCCCGCCGCTTCCTCCTCCTCTTCGTCGCCCTCCCCCTCCTCTTCCTCGTCCTCTTCGTCTCCCTCGGCGGCGCCTCCTCCCTCCGCCTCCCCGCCTCCATCCGCCTACCCTCCGCCGCACCCGCCGCCGACCCCGCCGCCTCCCGTATGCGCGAAGCCGAGCTCCACGCCCTCTACCTACTCCGGTCCCAGCGCTCGGGCCTCCTCAGCATCTTCAACCGTACGGCCGCCCCCACCAACGCCTCCACCCCCATCTTGCTTTCTGATCTCCAGTCCGCACTCCTGAGCCAGATCAAGATCAACCGCGAGATCCAGGCGGCGCTCCTCTCCACGCACCGCTCCGGGGCCAGCAATGTGACGGAGGATGGTTTGGATCTTGATCTGCCGGTTGCCGGGTGCAGGAGGAGGGAATTGCCGTCCAACCGGCGGACGATCGAGTGGAACCCCAAGAGAGATCGGTTCCTGTTCGCCATCTGCCTCTCAGGGCAAATGTCGAACCACTTGATTTGCTTGGAGAAGCACATGTTCTTCGCGGCACTTCTTGGCCGGATCTTGGTGGTGCCCAGCCAGAAGGTAGATTATCAGTACGACCGGGTGCTTGATATCAACCACATTAATGATTGCATTGGGCGGAAGGTTGTAATTTCCTATGAGGAATTTGCGGAGAAGAGGAAGAAAGTGAGCATTGATCAGTTCATATGTTACATGGCATCACCCCCATGTTTCCTAGATGAGGAGCATATTAAGAAGTTGAAGGGATTGGGGATTTCAGTGGGCAAGATTGAGGCGGCTTGGCCAGAGGATGCGAAGCTGAAGGAGCCAAAGAAGAGATATGTGGGGGATATTACGCCGAAGTTTACAACAGATGCCGCGGTGCTTGCCATCGGTGACATATTCTATGCTGATGTCGAGGAAGAGTGGGTGATGCAGCCTAGCGGTCCATTGGCTCACAAATGCAAGACTTTGATCCAGCCAAGCAGGCTCATAATGCTCACCGCACAGCGTTTTGTGCAGACTTTCTTGGGTGGGAACTACATTGCTTTGCATTTTCGGCGACATGGCTTTCTTAAGTTCTGGTAAGATATCAGTCCGTTGGTAACCATTCACCTCCATCTTTTAATCTGTGAACTATAAGCTGTTTGTGGAACTTGTGAACAAACTTGTTGACAGGGCCGCATTTTGTTTTATGAGGCTGTGTTTGTTAGGCTCTAGTAGTAGCTGGCTTTACCTCTTTTTTTAAAAAAACATCTCAGGAAATCTAGGGTTGCAAATACATTATCCACTTTTAGTTATTCCATGATTGCTGATGCTTTGGACAATGCAATTTTGAAAGTGCAACTTATAATATGATTTTCGTCCCCCTAAATAACTCACATACAAAACCAGGCACTTATTTTTATAAAGAATGGCTGACTTGGTCCTAGATGCTTCACTTAGATCTAGGCAGATAAATTTTATACAAGTCAACGTATGACTACTATCCAGTTGATCAAATTGACTAGGGCCCTCTTACACAGTCTTGATGGAGTTAATGAAAAAATAACAATATCTTTTGTATGAAAGTATAAGCCTCCTACAGCATATAGTTTCTCTTCTGGGAACCAGCTTAGTTATTCTCCGTAATGTCGAGTTATCAGTGATGCCATTTGCTCTAACATCGAGTAATGTACTGAATGTCATTGTCACTTTTGCAGGGTGACTTTATTTCTTGGATAATTTGTATATAATATTTATCTTAGAATTGTGTCTAGTGTCCTGATACCTAAATTACTAACTCAGCATTTTGATTCTTACAAAAAAAATCAAATGGTCATGCTGTGGTTGAAGATTATCTGCCAGTTTATCATTCTGCTTAAAGGCTGTTCCTGATAACAGTATTGTTAGCTTCAGTAATTTATAATAAAATTTCGAACCCCACTGAGGGTGGACCAAAGCTCACGAGCAGTTCTGGCTTGGGTGGAAATTAACTCATGTCAGGCTCAACTAAAATTTTTAACCTGATAGCTACATTGCCCAATTTTGAGCTGATTGCTGCATTTGGTTTCCTCACGTTGTGGAGCAGTACTAGTTTAATATATGTCATAGGCAGTTATCATACTAATACATCCACAATACACTTGTGCAGTTGTGCTAGAGCACTTGGTTGTCGATGCTTACCAGTCAGCACCTTTCAGTGACTTAGGAAGAGATAACATTTTATAGTGGTTAAAGATGTTAGAGATATATGTATAGTGTGTTATTCCCCATTGTTACGAGGGGTTATTTACATATTTACCTACTGTACTTTGTCTATATATATTGGCCCTTTGGCATCCTGGAAATACAAGTTGCTATTCCTAACATGGTATCAGAGCCAATTAGGTTTACTTTCCCCAGATGTGCAACTCGTCCCTTGCCCTAGCCGCCGACGTCGGCCTCCCCCTCCTCTGCCCTAGCGGCCGCCGCCGGCATCCCCCACCCCTGACCTAGCCGCCGTTGTCGGCTTCCTACGCCTCGGCGCGCGCCGCTATCGAAGGTCCATTCTACTACTACCTTAGCGATCGTCGGCCGAAGCGGCCGCCGCCGCTCGGGAAGAAGCGCGACGACGACGCAGATCCGGCTGAGATCCGGAAGAAGCGTGAGGGAGGCATCGGCCGTCGCCGGATCTGCCGCTCGATCCACCGCCGACGTTGGGATCTCTGCCGGTCTCTGCTCTCTCTGCTGCAACTCACTCCGCGGTGCGTTGATCCGCCGTCGACGTCGCCGCTCGAGAAGCGCGAGGGAGGCGGGCTTGGCAACTCTGCTTCGCTCCCCACGTCGCCAGCGCTGACACCGCCGCCAAAGGGGGGGGGGACCCTAGTTCCCCGACGTGCGCAGTCGAGTGGGCTGAGGAGCTGGCCCACCGGCCATATTATTTGAAGCAGAGCGAGCGACGAGAAAAAACAACGTTGTTCTAACCGCCGCGCCGTCCAGCGCTGCCTGTTAGACTTCGTTGCATTGGTCGCCGCGTCGTCCAGCGCCACCTACCAATGGGCACCGTTTCCCTCCCTCCCTGCCCGGTGATGTTCGATGATGTTAATTACACCGACTTCGTGTCTCACATGCGCATCCACATGCGTGGTCTTCGTCTCTCGGGCGTGCTCTCAGGCGATGTCACCTGCCCACCTTGCCCTACTCTCGACGAGACCTCGCTGTCGCGCGCCTGACGGTAAACAAAGGTCGCTATTGAGGTTGCTAGCCTTGCTGATGATGAGGCTGCCTTTGCCTACCAAGAGGCTCTGGATTCCTACAAAGATCGACTGACCGCCTGCACTCAGTGGTACGACGACGACGCCGGTCGGGTCTTCTTTTTTTTCGCCGCCGATGTCCATTTTAGTTCTCTTCTGAGGTTGTGGGACTCCCTTCGGCTTTCCAGATGTGGACTCACCTTCGTCAGCGCTACGAGCCCTCTGGTGATGCCCTCTACCTGTCTGTGGTCCGCCAGGAGCACTCTCTTCAGCAGGGTGGTGCTACTGTTGACGCTTTCTACGCTCAAAGTTCTGCTGTTTGGTGTCAGCTGGACTCTCTTCGTCTTCTTGGTTGCCGCTCTGCTCGTCTTTGGTGGTATGCGTCTTGACCGAGTTTCAGCGTGTCTACGATTTCCTTACTCGCCTTCATCGTGAGTTCGAGCAGAGACGTGCCTAGCTTCTTGCACGCCACCCTCGTGTCACTCTTCTGGAGGCTCTTACCGAGATACGTGCAGAGGAGACTCGCCAGAGTGGTGCTGGTCTGATACCACTTCCCTCCGTGCTCGCCGCACGTCCACCTGCTAGACCGACTGCTTCACGCTTCAGTACACTGCCTCCTCCAGTGGCTGCCACAGGTGGTGGTGTCCGCCCTCCATCTGGCGGTGGCCGTCCTCGCTGCTCCTACTGCGACAAGGTCGGCCACATTGAGTCCCAGCGCTATAAGAAGCAGTGGCATCTTTCACGTCGTTCTTCTAGCACTGACACTGGTGCTTCTACATCGACATCTGCATCGACTCCTTCGCAGCTTCTCTCCGAGCGAGAGATAGCGGACTTCGACGCCGCTTGCCGCTTGTGTTCTCCCTTGATGAGTTCTGCGAGTTACGCTCATCGACTCTTCTGCAAGGAGAAACCTCCTCATACACAAACAGGTACCTCCCCGTGGATTCTTGATTCCGAAGCATCTCTTCACATGACTTCTGATTCTTCCACTCTGTCTTTCATTACACCTCTTGATTCTCCTGTCAGTGTTCTTACTGCTGATGGTACCGCTCTTTCTGTCTCTGGTCGAGGACCTCTTAGCAACTCATCTTTTAATGTTCCTTCTGTTGCTCGTGTTCCTCACCTAAACATGCAGCTTTTTTCTGCTGGGCAGATTACTGATCTTGGTTGTTGGGTCATTCTTGAATTTGACTCTTGTTGTGTTCAGGACCGCCACACGGGGGCTCTGGTTGGTTCTGGCCCTCGGCGCCTTGACTCACAACGTCTCTGGGAGTTTGACTAGTTTCACCTTCCTTCCGCTGCCACTGTGGCCGCCAGTCTCTCCACTTCTGTCACTCCGTCTACTAGCTCTTTCCAACAGTGGCATCACCGTCTTGGTCATCTATGTGGATCTCGTCTATCGTCTTTAGTTCGTCGTGGTCTTTTGGGGTCTGTCTCAGGAGACGTGTCTTTAGATTGTCAGGGCTGTAAGTTAGGGAAACAGATTCAGCTTCCCTATTCTCATAGTGAGTCAGTGTCTCAGCGTCCTTTTGATCTTGTTCATTCAGATGTTTGGGGTCCGGCTCCCTTCATTTCGAAACGGGGTCATCGATATTACATCATATTTATAGATGATTTCTCTTGCCACACTTGGATATATTTTATGTCTTCTCGTAGTGAGGTCTTATCTATCTATAAACAGTTTGCCACTATGGTTTGCACACAGTTCTCCACTCCTATTCGTCTTTCGTGCTGACTCTGCTGGCGAGTACCTCTCTCATTACCTGCGCAGCTTCCTTGCTGAGCAGGGCACTCTCGCTCAGTTCTATTGTCCTGGTGCTCATGCTCAGAATGGCGTCGTTGAGCGCAAACATCATCACCTCCTTGAGACGGCTCGTACACTGATGATTGCTGCCTCTATTCCACCTCACTTTTGGGCTAAGGCTCTTTCCACTGCCGCCTATCTCGTCAACATTCAGCCCTCTTCTGCTCTTCAAGGTGAGATCTCTGTTGAGCGTCTCTGTGGTCTTCTTCCAGACTACCCTGCCCTTCATTTGTTTGGCTGCGTTTGCTACGTTCTCCTCGCACCTCGAGAACGCACTAAACTGACTGCTCAGTCTGTTGAGTGTGTTTTTCTGGGATACAATGCAGAGCACAAGGGCTATCGGTCTTTGGGACCTGTTGGTCGACGGATCGCGATTTCTGGGATGTGACTTTCGACGAGTCTCGTCCCTTCTACCCACGTCCTGCCTCTCCTTCGGTTTCCTCTGTGGAGTCCTTGTCTTTTTTAACTTTTCCAGATACACCCATCTCTGTCTTGCCCTCGTCCACCCGTCCCACTGAGTCTCCACATATACCTCCTGAGGCCTCTCCGCTGTTGTCGCCGCCTGCTTCGTCTCCTGCGGCCCCTCAGGCTTCTTCCACTATCTTCTACACTCGTCGACCTCGTATTGCGGATCTTCCAGATGAGTCATCTTTCCCTGATGTTTCATCTTCTCCTGATGCTCCATCTTCCCCTGATGGGTCATCATCTCCTCGCTACGCTTTCCGCGATCGTCAGTCGATTCGGCCTTCCGTTTTGGTTTTGCTGGTGCAGCTACCCATGAGCCTGTCTCCTACCGGGATGCTGTTACTCACCCTGAGTGGCAGCATGCCATGGCTGAGGAGATTGCTGCCCTTGAGCGTATTGTTACTTGAGATCTTGTTCCTTTTCCATCTCACTCTCGTCCCATCACGTGTAAGTGGGTCTATAAGATTAAGACTCGCTGTGATGGCTCTCATGGGCACTATAAGGCGCGTTTTGTTGCTCGTGGCTTCTAGCAGGAGCATGGTCGTGACTACGACGAGACTTTTGCTCCTGTAGCCCGCATGACCACTGTCTCTTTCGATGGCATCTGTTCACCACTGGTCTAAATCTCAGCTTGATGTCAAGAATGCCTTTCTTAATAGCGAGTTGCGCGAGGAGGTTTACATGCATCCGCCGCCTAGGTATTCTGTTCCTACGGGCATGGTCTGTCGTCTTCGTCGCTCTCTCTATGGCTTTAAACAAGTCCCTTGTGCTTGGTTTGAGCGCTTCTCCTCTGTGGTCACTGCTGCTGGCTTCTTAGCTAGTGATCATGATCCTGCACTTCGTCTCGTGGTCGGACTTTCTTCTTCTGTATGTTGATGATATGATCATCACCGGAGATGATTCTGAGTATATTGCCTTTGTCAAGGCTCGTCCGAGTGAGCAGTTTCTTATGTCTGATTTTGGTCCTCTTCGTTACTTCTTTGGGATTGAGGTTACTTCCACTCCAGATGGTTTTTTTTATGTCCCAAGAGAAGTATATTCAGGATCTTCTTGATCGCGCCTCTCTCACTGATCAACGTACTGTTGAGACTCCCATGGAGCTCAATGTTCATCTTTGGCCCTCTGATGGCGAGTCTTTTTCTGATCCGACTCGCTATTGTCATCTTGTTGGGAGTCTTGTCTACCTTGCTGTTACTCGTCCGGATATCACTTATCCAGTCCACATTCTAAGTCAGTCCGTCTCTGCTCCCGCTCAGGTCCACTACAGCCACCTTCTTCGAGTTCTGCGATACCTTCGTGGGACTATCTCTCGCCGTCTTTTTTTTTTGCACTCCGGCTCGTTACATTTTCAAGCTTATTCGGATGCTACTTGGGCCAGCGATCCCGCTGATCGCCGGTCTATTTCTGCTTACTGTGTTTTTCTTGGTGGTTCTCTCATTGCCTGGAAGACGAAGAAACATACTGCAGTATCCCGTTCGGGTGCAGAGTCTGAGTTGCGAGCTATGGCTCTCTTGACAGCAGAGATTACTTGGCTACGGTGGTTACTTGAGAATTTTGGTGTTTCTGTCACTACACCGACTCCTTTCTTCTCAGACAGTACATATGCTATCAGTATTGTTCGTGACCCTGTGAAGCATGAGCTCACCAAGCATATTAGTGTTGATGCTTCCTTCATTAGTTCTTGTGTGTATGATCAAGTGATTGCTCTTCAGTATGTGCCTTCAGAGCTTCAGTTAGCGGATTTCTTCACGAAGACCCAGACTCGAGCACAACACGGCTTCTATCTCTCCAAACTCAGTGTTGTTGATCCACTATGAGTTTGAGGGGGTGTGTTAGAGATATATGTATAGTGTGTTATTCCCCGTTGTTATGAGAGGTTATTTGCATATTTACCTCATGTACTTTGTCTATATATATATTGGCCTTTTGGTCTCCTGGAAATACAAATTGCTATTCCTAACAAAAGAAACCTATTTTATTTAAACATAATAGTAATTTAATGTTTGATATTTTTCTATGTTTATGTCCAAACTGCAAAGAAAATTCAATGGATATGAGCAAGTATAGTTGGAATTTATTGTTTTCAACAGTTTCTGATTTCACCACAAATTGTTTCATATCAAATTTTTGGCCGACCTCATGAGCTCCTCAAGCTCATCTGCGAACTGAATTAAGCCATCCTCTCTAGCTTGTAGTTTCATCATCTATTTATATCAACTCTTCTCTACAAGCCAAGGCTGGGACAGGTTTAGTTCACTCTGCTTTGGCATTTCCTGTTTCCAGTTCAGTTGGATTATTGCAATCAGATGAAGTGCTTATGTGGATTGAATGTGCAGTGACTTTTCCATCTGTTGATTTATATGCAGAGTCGCAGATATATGATCTATGTCATAAAGTTTTTAGAGTCGCAGATATATGATCTATGCCATAAAGTTTTTTCTTGATGAAATACTGAAATACATAATATCCATTATGCTATTTGCTACTGCTTATGATGACATGGTTGTTATCTGCTTTGAGTTCGTGCTATAATCCGTCAGCTGGGTTTAAAGTTTACAAGCTGTAGGAAACTAGTGCCTGGTACTTTGTCACTACAAAGAAATCTTGCTGAATGTTGACATTTCGATAGAGCTTGGCTTGGACATGAAATCTAGCACATACTCAGGGAAGTTACTTCTGGTAGTTCAAGTCTTTGTAGTTACGCCACTCATATGGTTCGGATTTAGGACCATATGGTTGAGGTTCTTTGGAACCTGCTCCTTGTATAGAAAATCTGATAAGACTTTTGTGAGGATCATATGCTATGTGCATGACTGTCGTTCGTCTTACACAAATATTGTTATATATTTGTAATTATCTTGTCCTGTGAGGCGTTAACTGATATTTCCGCATCTTCCTGCAGTAATGTGAAGAAAGAGAGCTGCTTCTTCCCCATCCCTCAGGCAGCAGAATGCATTCTGCGGGTCGTTGAGAAAGTTAATGCCCCAGTGATATATCTATCAACTGATGCTGCTGAGAGCGAGACAAATCTTCTGCAATCCTTGGTTGTATTCAATGACAGGCAAGTACCTCTTGTGAGAAGGCCAGAGCATCACAGTTCTGAGAAATGGGACGCCTTGTTATACAGAAATCACATGGGTGGAGATAATCAGGTATGTATATAAGTTGACATCCTTTTTTTTTTGGGTTTGGTTTGGTTCTTATATCAAGGGCGACGGTTGTATTAAATAGCAAGCCTCTTCGATTGCTTTTGCAGGTTGAGGCCATGCTCGACAAGACAATCTGCGCGCTGTCGAACGTTTTCATAGGATCATCAGGCTCCACCTTCACAGAGGACATCCTCCGGCTTAGGAGGGGCTGGGGGTCAGCGTCCCACTGCGACGAGTACCTTTGCCAGGGTGAGCTACCCAACTACATAGCAGAGCAAGATTGAGAAAGTGACATCCTAGAAAGGTATATATATCCTGTAAATTGGCGTGTACATCTAGTGTAAAAGAGTGGCATCTGTATCAGCGTCATCCATTGATTTGTTCGGCGTTATTCTTACACGGTTAGATAATACAAAGAGGCATGTGAGTTTTTATTTGCTCTGCAGTGTTTAAACCATTGACGCTAGTGTGGCAAGCTCCGTGTAATGCTCGTTTTTTATTGAGAAAATTCCTTATTTGGAAAACCGGATCTGTTATCGAAAAACTATTATTCCTTTCAATACTATTTGCTCATTTTTTCCACCCTTTTTGCCACTGCCGTGGGTGTTAAGTTAGACGGGAAAATAGGCCTTTTTGGCATGGCTGTAGCTTTTATGAAAAGTAGCTGCAGTAGTGCTGAATAGCTGAGTTGAAAATATTTGATGTTTGGATGCTTAGCTTTTAGGTAGGCTAGTTGTAGCTTCGAGATGAAAAATGTTTGAAATGACTATGAGGTAAATGATGGTTTGTTTGATGCGGTTTAACGGTAATAAACAACATTTAACGACAATTGACAACAACGAACGACAATTAATGCAATTGATGACAACCACCGCAATGAACGATAACTATCGTAATTAACACAATTGACAACAACAATTAACGTAATTAACACAAATAATGACAATTATTACAATAAATAATTCAATAAATAATTATTATATGAATAATTGCAATAAAATTTTATTACAATAAACAATTTTTGCAATGAATAATTACTACACAAATAATCATTTACAACATGAATAAAATGGAAAAAATAGACAAGGAAAAAGAAAACCGGCTAGGGTTGCTTCGTCGGCGGCGATGGTAGCTATTTCGGGGGAGGAGGGAGGGGGAGGGAGGAGGGGTGGCGGTGTCGGGCTCGAGAGGAGCTCGGGCGGAGGGACGGCGCCGCATGGGGGAGAAGGAGGTGGAGGGGCGCCGGCAGGGGAGAAGGAGGAGGACGGCGGCGCGTGGGGAGGAGAAGTAGGGGTGGTGGTGCGAGCGCGAGAGGAGCAGGGGCGGTGGCATGAGCACGAGAGGGGGAGGGGGACGGCGCGGGAGGAGGGGGGGGGGCAGCGCAAGAGAAGGGCGAGGGGCGCCGGCTTGGGAGGAAGTAGGAGGGGCAGCGCGAGAGAAGGAGGGGCGACAGCGAGAGGAAGGAAGAGTGGGCTGACGCGAGAGGAGGGGAAGTGGTGCCAATGTGGGAGGAGGAGGTGGGCGGCGGCGGCGGTTCGGGGGAGGACGTGGAACCGAGGGGAGGAAGGAGGAAGGGGCAGAGTGGTGCTTAGGGTTAGGGCTAGGGTTTGGCGTTTGGATCGAGGTGGGCGGAGGGTTTATTCAGTGGCATAAAGCGAGTAAATAATCCGTAAGTGGAGGGGCAAAGTCGGAAGGGGTGGTAGGAAGCCGTGGGAAGCTGTCCAGCGGTGGCTTCCAGCTTTCGGCTTTATCATGTTATACACGACTTTCGGCTTTTGAAAAAACCAATGGGAAAAATGCCTCGTTTGGGATGGCTTCCGGCTTTTTCGTGCGAAAAATCTAAGCTGTCCCAAATAGGGATGGTAACGGGGCCATTCCCCGGCGGGGAGTGGTGGAACATCCCTGTCCCCGAGAGAAGGAAAAATCTTCGTTCCCCGTCCCCGTCCCTGTCCTTGGGCGCTATTCTTCCTTGTTCCCCGCCCCCGTCAGGTTATCGGGGCCCCACGGGGACCTAGACCTGAAATTTGTTTCAGTCATTACATGGAGTACACAGTGTACTGCAAAGAATATGGAGCCAGTCCCAACTCCCAAACCTCCCAATTAATTTACAGTAGAATCATGGATTCATGGTCATGGATACACTGCCATTTCCCAAGCTTCCCAAACATAAACATACACTGATAGTTCATATGGGCTAATAGATCAACAAATCATTACAACAGTTCTTATGAGCTAATAGATCCCAAACAATACTTGAGCACTTAACCATTTTAGAATCCAACTCATGATATATTTCCCGCCATGTACTCAATAGCCTTCTTCCTTTCTTCTTTGTATTGGTCTATAATGTCCTTCCTAGCAATTGATATATGACAACCAGGCATTGAAATACATAGCAAATTGAGAAATCACAATTAAGAAATAATAATTTAAACATTTCATACCTAATAGTGTTCCGTGACACCATCTTGAATATGGGCTGAAGCACGGTAACAAATCTTCAAAAACTAGCATGGTGAACCATACATAAGGGGTACTCATGCAACACCATCATGGCCGCAAGCTCCTTTCTAGCAACCTCTTGGTCAAATGTGTACTTCTTCACTGACACTTTCCCTTGCTCTTCAGAACTAAATCTCAAAGAAGATTGAGAAAATGACTTCTTGTTTGCTACCATTTTTGCCCTTCCTGTATGGGCATACCTTCAAATGGTCGTGAAGATGCTTAGTTCCATTTTTCGGTTCTCCTCCAAGCTTCTTGAAACAATGATTGCATTTTGCCTTGATTCGACTCATGACTTTTACACTCTTGAATTCCTTCCAAACAATCGAAGTCAACTTCTCTTTGAGCCAACAGTGCCATCTTCATTTTCATCATCTAAAATTTCAATCTCCTCCTCATTCTTATCCACATCCACTGGTGCTTTTGAGTCATTAACAGACTCAGGAGCAGACTCTCGCTGTGAAGAGGGTGTGGCTCTCGACGATGATAGTGCTAGAGCTAGGCAATGGCTACTACTTTCAGTATGAGGGGTCGACGTTATAAATCTGGATATGTTACGAGATTAAGCATTAGTCAACCTTATATATCTCGATATGTATACTCATATAAAGAAGTACCAACCAACCAACTAGGACTCATATACTGATATACCAGAAGTACCAAACTAAGAAGAATCTAAGCACATATACTGATATACCAGAAGTACCAAACTCATATACCAGAAGTAGAATATAAGCACATATGTATGCTCATATACCAGAAGTAGAATCTAAGAACATATGTATTCTCGTACACTAGAAGTACCAAACGGTGCTCATATACAGAAGTACCAACATAAGTACCCGGATATGTTCTACAACCTACCAACAGAAGTACCATCGTTGCGTCGTGGAGGATGCTGGCGCCGGCTATTGTGGAGGACAAGAGGAGGTCGGCGTCGACTGTTGGGGAGGACGACCACATTAGATGTTGGGGAGGAGGACCGTCGTTGTGTCGTGGAGGAGGACCAGAGAAGCAGCGGCCTGAGGGGACTGCAGGAGCAATGGAGGACCTGGAGGAGTAGCGGGACTTGTAGGATCAAGGATAACCAACTAGAGGGCGGTGAATAGGAGGTTTTTAAAACTAATTGACTATTTTAAAACTTTGAGCAAGATAGTTCTAATAAAGCTTTCTAGCACAATTAAGATGATAGAACTACTATGTTACTTAAGACAAACAATAGCTAACTTCAATACTAGATACAATTCTAGCTAAGCAAATCAAGCACAAGAGAATTGCTAGAAATGTAAATGCGGAATAGTAAAGACAAGAATTAACCACAATGAAGATAAAGAAGTTTTTCTCGTGGTATCGAAGACTTGTCGGTCTTCACTAGTCCACGTTGAGGAAGCTTGAACTAATCAAGCCTGCTTTACAAATTAAGCCTTCCTCGATTTCGCTAGTAGTTGTTCTTCTTCCGCTCCGGAGATGGCGAACACCGAACTAATCACAATTTGGCGTCGGGCCTCTTCATAAACTTCTGAAGAGATCACTGCGCAAACTCCCGCTAAGCCGTCTAGGTGTCGACAAACACCAGAGTAATGAATCGCAATCTTCGCTAACGACAATCAAGTGCTAAGGATCAATCTAGAATGAATGCACTTGAGTTTTGCTCAACTACCTCACAATGAATGCAACAAGTGTATATGAGGTGCGAAGAGAATACAACAAATTCTCTAGACATCATATCACTAAATTCTTTACAAAAATGTTGATTAATAGACCCAAAAATGATATCATCAACATAAATTTAGCACACAAATCATCATCTAAAACTTTAGTAAACAAAGTTGAATCAATTTTTTCAACTTTGAATCCTTTTGAAACTAGAAAATCTCTAAGACGTTCATACCAAGACCGTAGAGCACTTGGAGAGTTTATAGGAGCCGACATAAATGAACCTACATAAAGTGTAAAAGTTATAACAATAATAATGAAAGTTCATGAGCAACATGAATGAATGTTGGACAGAACTACAACAACAAAAAATTACCACATGACTAGGGATGGCAATTGTGCCCGATTACCCGCATGCTCGCGGGCGAATACCCTAATGGAGGCGGGTATGGGTGTCTTTCTTTGCCCACGGGCATGAAAACAGACACAATTCCTTGCCCATCGGGTAAACGGGAATGGGCATGGACATAGGTAAGCTCCACCCGTACTCGCTTCGCCCGATTACCTGTAATCTACCCACATGTGTAAGGAACTATGTCAGTTTGTATTTGTATTTTATTTGTTGAACTTGATTAGTTGTCTTGTCGAACATGATATGTGAATTGTGATGAACTTTATTAGTTGTTGAATGTGTGAATTATGATGAACTTGATGTATGCATTGCTTGCGGGTAACGAGCATATCCGCGGGCGATAGATACCCACAGGCGGCGATGCATTATTCACGGGTAAACGGGTATGCCCGCGTGCGACAGGTATGGGTGAGGTTTTTCGTCCGTCGTCCTTCGCGGGCATGCCCGTGGGGGGAATTCGGGGTCGCGGGTATGGGTATGGGCGAGTACTACCCGCACCCACCGCTCCCGATTGCCATCCCTACACATGACAATACTCCCAAGCTTCCATAAGTCATCGATAAAATGGGCAGCGATAGTCATGTATCCTTTTTTTTGTCAAACGTTGTAAGATCGAGGTGGCAGACTAGAGGGGGGTGAATAGGCGGTTTTAAAAATCTTTCGGCTCTAAAACCAATATATAATGCGGAAGCTAATAACAATTGGTTTTGCACAATAAAAACCTAAATCAACTAGGCTCAACTAAGTGCACCAACAAAATGAATACAATACAATATGAGCAATCATACAAGATATATAAGCAATTGAAGCAAGTAAAGTAAATTGCTCAAAGTAAAGTACAAGAAAAAAAAAGATGGACACAATTATGTTTTACCGTGGTGTTCGGAGACTTGCCGGTCTCCCCTAATCCACGTTGAGGTAAGCCCAAACAAATTGGACCGGCTCCACTAATTAAGCCAACACCTCCGAGGTAAGTCCAACCACTTGGACCGGTTCCAAACCGAACCAACACCTCGCTCCACTAGGGTTGCACTTCCTCCACTCCGGAGATGGCGAGCACCAAGCCACTCACAACACGCCGGGTCTTCTCACAAGCTTCTTGAGAAGATCACCGCGCACGACGCCTCCACGCCGTCTAGGTGTCGGCAAACACCAAGAGTAACAAATCTACGACTTTCACTTGAACAAATCAAGTGTCTAAACTCAAGTGGATACACAATCCACTACCTAAGGCAACACATGTACTTAGGGTTTGCTCTCAAATCTCACTAAGTGCAACACATGCACAAAAGAGAGGAAAGTCTTGCTCTTAGCTCAAGAGAGTGTCTAACAACACTAGAACACTTTACAATGACAGCAACAACCTCCAACAACCAGCCAAGGTGGCTATTTATAGCCTACACTCAAAAACTAGCCGTTGGAGGAAAGATTCCTCGACCAAGACAGTACGGCCCGACCGCCAACTAATGGCTACGGATCACTATGCGCCAACGGCTAGAAAACTAGCTGTTGGGCCTTCGGCTGGTTGGACCGACAACTAATGTCCGGTCTGACCGCTGCCAAATCGGTCAGACTGCCCGGGCTGGCCGGTCCGACCGCCCGATGAAAATTTGGCTAAGTCCCAGAAAGGGAGCTCTCTAGAATAAACATTCCGCACGAACCCCGAAACTTCCTCACATCGGAAGTTCCGTTTTCACAACGGCGGAACTTCCGCTTGAGAATCAGAATCGTAAGAGGAAATCGTCCGATCGCTAACATATGGCCGGCCCGACCGATTTGCCATCGGTCGACGGTGACTCCGCAATGTATCGCCAGCTCCGAAGCAAAACACATTTGCTTTAGCTCAAATGGCAAAACACATTCGCCCATTTGAGTGCATTTCCCAACAAGGTTTCAAGATGATATTCTTAACAGGTTGCGAAACATATTTGCCAACCTTTAGAATACTCATCACAAGGCATAAGGTACATGGACTTACAGCATTTGCAAAACACATTTGCAAACTTAAGTCACATGCTACAAGAATTCAAACATGAGCTTCAACTATTTGCAAAGCACATTCACGAATAACAACATCATGCCACAAGGCTAAGGTGCATGGACTTCAACCATTTGCAAAACACATTTGCAAACTATAGTCCCATGCTACAAAGATTAAATGTGTGAGCATCATTCATTTGTAAAACACATTAGCAAATAATAGCTTCATGCATGGATGAGCTAGAGCAAACACAATGAGCTATCAACACATGACTAACTCATGCTACTAGTCAAGACCCCTCTTAATAGTACGACAATTCTATACTAGCAATCCGGTCTTCCAACCAAACTCCAAGACTAGTAAAAGACTAGTAACACATCCTTAGCCCTAGCTAGTCATACCTTTGCCTTGCATCTTCTTGAAACTTGATGACACACATCAACACTTCAAGTCCAGGTCCTTGATTTTGACAATTATCAACACATGATGATCTCTTCACTTCGGGATCTTACCTTGAACATCATCAACACATGATGATTTCTTCATCCGGAGTTTTCACATGCATCAACACATGATGCATTCTTCATTTTACCTCCATCAACACATGATGGGGTCTTCTCTTGACTTGATGTGCATCAACACATGATGCACCCTTTACTTCAAGTCTTGACTTGATGATCAACTCATGATCATCACAAGTCTTCATCATCCTGGAACATAACCTATATATCCAACTCATGGAAAAAGTTAGTTCCACAATATGATTATCATTAATTACCACACCATACCATTAACACA
Organism: Hsuehochloa calcarea; assembly: GCA_036346395.1. Lineage (NCBI taxonomy): Eukaryota > Viridiplantae > Streptophyta > Magnoliopsida > Poales > Poaceae > Hsuehochloa > Hsuehochloa calcarea. Next base: position 35,645,671 of record CM070606.1, read on the forward strand.
TAATGGTGGGACAAGATACTCAGTCTTTCCCTTTTTGGTAATTGATGATAACCATTTCAATTGCACATAAATTGAATTGATAAATGGTAACACGGTGTGAGTGTATATAAAAACTACACAAGTCATATATATATATATATATATATATATATATATATATATATATATATATATATATATATATACTCACACCATGAGTATGCGAGAACTACACAAGTTCTACATACTCAAAACATGAATATACAAAACTACACAAGTTTTATATATTCAAAACATGAGTATACAAGAACTACACAAGTTCTATATACTCAAAATATGATTATACAAAACTACACAAGTTTTGTATACTCATACGAATATGTTTCAAAGTAAGGATCCCAAATGTATGTAGAAAACAGAATATGGATCAATACTAATGAAACCACAAAATATAGAATAAAATTCCCTCTAAATGTGTGCATACACATATGTGTAAAGAAAACATATGCACATATTCAAGTTAAACTTATGATTGAGTTCATCCTATATTTTGGATCCGAGGAATGCAACAATAATACAAGAGTGCAAGTCAAATGCATACCTCGTTGAATTTCACATTTATATCCAAATGAGACTACACACTAGATATTACAATAGAATTGTTAGTCTCACAATTAGATTTGTCATTAATCACCAAAACACTCCATTAACTCATAATGACGTGTCTATATCTTTCAAACATCCACATATCACTAGTGATAGCAACTCTTGATCTATTTCCCGCCATGTACTCAATAGCCTTCTTCCTTTCTTCTTTGTATTGGTCTATAATGTCCTTCCTAGAAATTGATATATGACAACCAGGCATTGAAATACATAGCAAATTGAGAAATCACAATTAAGAAATAATAATTTAAACATTTCATACCTAATAGTGTTCCTTGACACCATCTTGAATATGGGCTGAAGCACGGTAACAAATCTTCAAAAACTAGCATGGTGAACCATACATAAGGGGTACTCATGCAACACCGTCATGGCCGCAAGCTCCTTTCTAGCAACCTCTTGGTCAAATGTGTAGTTCTTCACTGACACTTTCCCTTGCTCTTCAGAACTAAATCTCAAAGAAGATTGAGAAAATGACTTCTTGTTTGCTACCATTTTGCCCTTCTTGTATGGGCATACCTTCAAATGGTTGTGAAGATGCTTAGTTCCATTTTTCGGTTCTCCTCCAAGCTTCTTGAAACAATGATTGCATTTTGCCTTGATTCGACCCATGACTTTTACACTCTTGAATTCCTTCCAAACAATCGAAGTCAACTTCTCTTTGAGCCAACAGTGCCATCTTCATTTTCATCATCTAAAATTTCAATCTCCTCATTCTTATCCACATCCACTGGTGCTTTTGAGTCATTAACAGACTCAGGAGCAGACTCTCGCTGTGAAGAGGGTGTGGCTCTCGACGATGATAGTGCTAGAGCTAGGCATTGGCTACTACTTTCAGTATGAGGGGTCGACGTTATAAATCTGGATATGTTACAAGATTAAGCATTAGTCAACCTTATATATCTCGATATGTATACTCAAATAAATAAGTACCAACCTACCAACTAGGACTCATATACTGATATACCAGAAGTACCAAACTAAGAAGAATCTAAGCACATATACTGATATACCAGGAGTACCAAACTCATATACCAGAAGTAGAATATAAGCACATATGTATGCCCATATACCAGAAGTAGAATATAAGAACATATGTATTTCATAATCACTTAGTCAAGTTTATAATTGCGACTCGGATGAAATGATGACTCGTGGCATGGCTAAGCAGTCTAATCGTGTCTAACCAACCCACGTTGGTGCTACGATAATACCAACTAATAATTAACTAACCTAGGGTGACAAAAGATCATGGCATACAATAGACAAGGTGGATATAACAAATTGGATTAATAACTATCCCAAAAGCATTTAAATAAATACTTGAAATAGAATGCAATACATTGAAACAAAGTAGTTTGAAAACTGGGTTCAATATGATCAAAGGTATAACTTGCCTTGCTATAGCAATGATGGTCTTTATTTATCTTCAATCTTCTACTTCCTTGCTCTTGACTCTTTCGAGCGATTAGGGCTTCAACGTCTAACGATAAAGATAGCGCAAAACAAACACAATTCAAAAGACAAATCAAATAAACTCCAAATTAAAATTGAATGGTCTTGGAAGATAGATATTGAATTTAGATGAATGTAGGAATTTGAATGGGTTCAGCGAATTGAATGAATAAGATATGGCTTTTGGAATGATGAAAATAAAAAGAGACAAGTCGACAAGTGGAATATTATCGAATATCCCATTCAGAAAATATTAGAGAATGATTGAGTGTATGACATGTGGGACGATGATATTAATGGATTTCTAGAATTAAAAATAATTCCAAAAATAAGGTAGAAGAGCGACATGTGGGACCAATAAGATAAAAGGATTTTCAAGAATTAAATTAATTCTGAAAATAAGATTAGGGTTGACATGTGGGCCATGGTCTATGGACCAGTCCACGAGATCGCTAGTCCACGGTGGACCAAGCTCATGGAGGAGGGTTGACCAAGGTTGGTGACATCGGGACCCATATTGGTGAGAGAATTAATAGTTAGGGTTTTTATTTGGGTGGGTGATATGTGGGTCAACATGGAACTAAGAGGAGATATATATCTATGTATACATATATACATGCATGCATACATATATATATACATATATACATACATATACACATACATGTATATGTATGCATACATACACATATATATGTATATACACACGCACGCACATGTATACAAACATACATATCAATGTAATGAAGCAGAGCTCACACTGGCTTCTGGAACACAAAGATGCATTGGCATGGTGATTGGGGATGGCAAGTATTAAAAATATATGGCAAGTGAGAATAGAATACATAGTAGAGAAATTAATGAACCAACAAATGCTGATTGAGATAAAGAACTACCGAGAAGAGATGCACCAGATGAAGGGTTACAGAGAAGCTCCATGGTCGACTGTCGCAGACAAAGTGACGATCAAGGCCATTGCCGCGAACTAACAGAGCATACGGCCGTGATCATCCAAGAGCATTGGCTTGGAAAGTTGGAATAATCCACATAGCCAACATGATTAAAACATTGCATTGTATACATATACAAAACAAAGAGCATATATCTAGTGCATGGGGTAGCAAAGTGATGAGCAAAGATTATGGAAATAATTAATGGTGAGGATCAAGTCGACCATTAAAGAACAATGAACATGGATAAAAAGAAGGAACCGACCACCGCCGCTACAACCGAGACGCAAAACTGCAGAATAACCGAGCAAAAAACACAAAAGCAATGAATCGAATGTAGCATGATTGGTTTTGGCGATCAACATGCGGCGAATCACGGCGATATGGCGCGGCTGGCGAAGCCGCAAAACGGAAAGGAAAAGCATTTAGCCGGGCCGAGGAAAAAGGCGGCCGGATTTGAGAAATACACACGAGGAAGGAGAATACGCCGAAGAATACGGTTGGAATACACGACGGACGACGAAACTCCGGCGAACTTCAGCGAAGGGCTGGCACCATGGCGAGAACACGACGACGCGAATCCAACGCCACAGACATTCTGGCCGCTACGGACGCTGGACGGAGAAGAAACTCGCCGGAGAAGGTTGTTGGATCGAACACCGTATTTCGCGAACCGCGTTGAATACAGATCGATTCGGAGGAAAGCAAATTAGGGGATTAGAAGAGGACATCGAGACGGGACGCTGGGCAGATGCGGCTCGTATTTATATGCACCAGCGAAAAGATATTGAGATTTGAAGTTTGAATCAAAATCGAAAAACAACAGCATAGCTCAATCAGAATCTGACGCCCATTGAATTTCGGATGAACAGTAATGTGATACTGTAGCATGCATGCAAATAGTGCTGATCGGGTACTGTTCATATGGGCAGGAGAGAGAAAGCAAAACTGATTTTCGGATTTTAATTAAAAGGCAACAAATCGATAAGATAGAATAAATAGCAAACAAATCCGTAAAAATCCCCAAAATACGTAAAATTCTCGAAACACCAGAAGCCAAATAAAATACATTTTGATTTAATTGACGTTTAGATTAGTCAAATTAAATATTTGTAATTTAGGAAAATTCCAATTAAGCTTTATTAATTCAAAGAAAATTAGTGAAATTTTTCAAGGACTTAAACTACACAAAAGATTTTTGAAAAGCCAAATTTTGGGACGTTACAGTGACCAAGGTTTTAGGCACCCAAATAGCATTCTTTTTATCGCCTAAAATTGAAGTGATAACAAATCTTCCAATAATTTGACCATCCTTAGTTTTCTTAAGCATATAACATGAACCATAAATGTCATAAAACCTAGTATTAGCAATTGAGTTTACATTTGATATATGTTCTATATTACGACATTTATTGCAATATTTGCTATTCTCTTTTACAAACCTTGCGGGCTTGTAAATTTGTTTCTTATCTTTCTTGGGCACATACCTAAGTCATTCTTTGTTTAATGAGCACATTTGCTAACTCAAAAGCTTGTAAATGGTGGCTTTACCCTTGAAGCATCTTTCTAAACTCTTACTTAGCTTAGTGACTTGCTCTTTTAACTCATGATTTTCAACAATGAGCAAAGGATCACGTATGTTAATCATATTAGCAATTGAATCATCTTTAGAGCAACAAGGCATGGATAACAAATCATCACATGATGTAGAAATGCTAGACATGTATATAACTTTTCAAGCAACTTCTACTCTAGGCATGTCATTCAATAAATTTTAAGTGATTCCAACATTTGAATGAGATTTTTCAACATCTTTTAGAAGAAGAGAGTCATGAGCTTCCTTTAGCTCCTCATAAGAGTCTTTTAGAGAGATGTACTCTTTCTTTAAGACTTTAAATTTTGACATCATTTTTTCTCAGATATTCATTTAATTCTTTAAGCATATCCATTAATTCATCATACGACGGTTCACTATCATTAATGGCTTTTACCTTATCTCCTTTTGCCATGAGGCAAGTAGGAGTGGAGAATTGCGACGGCGCTTCTTTGATGACGATGCCGACAAGTCCTCTTTTCTAGGAGGATCCCTTATCATTTGAATCGGAGTCGGAATCTGAATACTCCTCATCGAAATCCCATTATCCAATATGAGCTTTATTCTTGCTATCCTTGTGAAGCTTTTTGAAAATCTTCTTCTTGTCATTGTATTCCTTTTTTTCTTATATGATTTGCCCTTGTCACCCTTGTTTGTGGGACAATGAGAGGCAATGTGCCCCTTCTCATTATACTTATAGCAACGAATATGGTTATAACACTTGTTGTCATTGGAGGATTGTCATTTCTTTCTCTTGTCAAAGTTAAAGCTTCGATATGGGTGTCTTCTTATGAATTTCTTCATTCTCCTCACAAGGAGAGCAAACTCTTCTTCGGAGTCTTCTTCTTCATCCTCTTCATCACTTGACTCCACTTTCGCCTTGAAAGCGGTAATCTTTTTCTTGGAGGAAGATGACTACAAAAGCTCTTCCTTGTCCTTCTTGTATAACTCATTTGTGATGAGATTGCCCAAAAGACCGGTTGGCGTCATTCTTGGCAATTCGAGTGAGTTTAGAAATAGAGTCACCAATGTCTTACACTTCTCCGGCAAGGCCCTAAGTATTTTTCTCACAATATCAACATCGGTTAGTGACGTTCATAGGCCTTTGAGTTCATTTACAATGTTGTTGAGGCGAGAGTATATTTTATTTATATCCTCATGAGGCAAAATTATAAATATCTCATATTTAATCTGGAGCCTATGCAATTTGGCCTTTTTGACCATGGATGTTCCCTCGTGGATTTCCGAGAGGGTAGTCCAAATATCATGCGCTGTTTCAAATTGCTCACTCTATTAAACTCATCCGCATTAAAAGCACCAAAGAGAGCATTCATTGCTTAAGCATCTAAATGAGCATTATACCCCTCAAGTTCCATGGGTGTAGTGGATCAAGAGGCATAACGTAACCGTCATTTACGATTTTTCATATGCTCAAACTCATGACCTTTAAATAAATAGACATCCTAATTTTTCAAGATGTGTAATTTGAGCTATCAAACAAACGAGTCTTTTCTATAGCAATTCCCTCACTAGCCATCCTTTTCTCTATTAGAGTTAAGTCTAAATCAATGAGAGACCAAGCTCTGATACTACTTGTAGGATCAACGATAACCAACTAGAGAATAATTCATTTTAGCCCTTTTAGTAAAACTTTTAAAAATGCCGGATGTTTCAGCTTTGTTATCTAGGAAGAATACCCATGTATATCTAGAGTAATCATCTACAATGACCAAACGATAGCTATTACCCCCGATACTCTTATAGGTTGTTGGACCAAACAAATCCATATCTAAAAGTTCTAATGGTCTAGAAGTTTACATGATACTCTTGCAAGGATGGGAATTTGTGACTTGTTTCTCGGCTTGATAAGTACTACAAAGTCTATTATTCTCAAACTTCACATCTTTCCAGCAACAACTAAATCATGTTTGAAAAGCCTTTTAAGTTGAATCATCCCAACATGACCTAGCCTTCTATGCCAAAACCAACCCAAAGAGGTTTTTGCAATTAAACAAGTTTTTAAGCATGAATCATTTGAGGAAAAATCAACCAAGTAAATATTTCCAAATCTAAATCCTTTGAAAACTAAAAATTATCCTTCTCATTTAAAATTGAAACACCTTCCACAGAGAATGAACAAATTAATCCAAGGTCACATATTTGAGCAACAGATAATAAATTAAAATTTAGCAATTCAACTAAAGATACATTAGAAATGGAAAGGTTGTCTGAGATAACAATTTTACCCAATCCTATTACCTTTCCTACGCTTTTATCACCAAATGTGATCTTGTCAACTCCTTTTCGATTCTCGAATGTGGTGAATATTTTTCTATCGCCGGTCATATGTTCAGTGCATCCACTATCGAGCACCCAATGTTTTCCACCGGTCTTGTAATTCACCTACAAAAATAAGAATCAAGTTCTTTTAGGTACCTATATTTGTTTGGGTCTTTGAAGGTTAGTAACCAAGGTTTTAGGCACCCAAATAGCATTCTTTTTATCGCCTAAAATTGAAGTGATAACAAATCTTGCAATAATTTTACCATCCTTAGTTTTCTTAAGCATATAACATGAATCATAAATATCATAAAACCTAGTATTAGCAATTGAGTATACATTTGATATATGTTCTATATTACGATATTTATTGCAATATTTGCTATTCTCTTTTACAAACCTTGCGGGCTTGTAAATTTGTTTCTTAACTTTCTTAGGCACATACCTAAGTCCTTCTTTGTTTAATGAGCACTTTTGCTCACTCAAAAGCTTGTCAATGGTGGTTTTACCCTTGAAGCATCTTTCTAAGCTCTTACTTAGCTTAGTGACTTGCTCTTTTAACTCATGATTTTCAACAATGAGCAAAGGATCACATATTTTAATCATATTAGCAATTGAATCATCTTTAGAGCAACAAGGCATGGATAACAAATCATCACATGATGTATAAATGCTAGATATGGATATAACTTTTCAAGCAACTTCTACTCTAGGCATCTCATTCAATAAATTTTAAGTGATTCCAACATTTGAATGAGATTTTTCAACATCTTTTAGAAGAAGAGAGTCATGAGCTTCCTTTAGCTCCTCATAAGAGTCTTTTAGAGAGATGCACTCTTTCTTTAAGATTTTAAATTTTGACACTATTTTTTCTAAGATATTCATTTAATTCTTTAAGCATATCCATTAATTCACCATATGACGTTTCACTATCATTAATGGCTTTTACCTTATCTCCTTTTGCCATGAGGCAAGTAGGAGTGGAGAATTGCGACGGCGCTTCCTTGATGACGATGCCAACAAGTCCTCTTTTCTAGGAGGATCCTTTATCATTTGAATCGGAGTCAGAATCTGAATACTCCTCATCGAAATCTCATTATCCAATATGAGCTTTATTCTTGCTATCCTTGTGAAGCTTTTTGAAAATCTTCTTCTTGTCATTGTATTCCTTTTTTCTTATATGATTTGCCCTTGTCATCCTTGTTTGTAGGACAATGAGAGACAATGTGCCCCTTCTCATTATACTTATAGCAACGAATATGGTTATAACACTTGTTGTCATTGGAGGATTGCCGTTTCTTTCTCTTGTCAAAGTTAAAGCTTCGATATGGGTGTCTTCTTATAAATTTCTTCATTCTCCTTACAAGGAGAGCAAACTCTTCTTCGGAGTCTTCTTCTTCATCCTCTTCATCACTTGACTCCACTTTCGCCTTGAAAGCAGTAATCTTTTTCTTGGAGGAAGATGACTCCAAAAGCTCTTATTTGTCCTTCTTGTAAAACTCATTTGTGATGAGATTGCCCAAGAGATCGGTTGGCGTCATTCTTGGCAATTCGAGTGAGTTTAGAAATAGAGTCACCAATGTCTTGCACTTCTCCGGCAAGGCCCTAAGCATTTTTCTCACAATATCAACATCGGTTAGTGACGTGCATATGCCTTTGAGTTCATTTACAATGTTGTTGAGGCGAGAGTACATTTCATTTATATCCTCATGAGGCAAAATTATAAGTATCCCCATAGGGAAGAAATAGCCCCACCCCTGACCCATAGTGGGTGAATTCCCCATAGGGGAACGGTGAATGAAGCCATTGCCATTCCTAGTCCCAAACAGACCCAATATCAAAATACCCTTCTTCCTGCTTTACTTCCCTTCCTCTTCCCCTCTCTATATTCTCCTTATTAACTCCTACCCTACCCTCCAGATGCCTACGATGCCTCTGCCTCCCTCCGGCTCAATGCTGCCCTTTGTCACCGGACGCCACGGCCCCTCCGGTCCCTGCCGCCATTGCCTCCGCCTCCTCCAAGTCGACACCGTCGCCGTCTCGACCACCCTCCTGCTCAGCCTTGCACCTCGTCCGTCTCTGCCTCCCTCCAGCTCGGCCGTCTCCAGATCCATGCCTCCACCCAACCATTGAGAAAGAGAGATGAATTGGCGGTGGAGAAGGAAGAAGATAATGTGCAGGGTAGTTTGGTAATTTCTAAACAAATCTAGCAAGCTTCCGGGCACTAACGGCGAGCTGAGTTACCGCTGTTGACGGAACTGGCCGGCGAGCGCAATGAAATTTTCTCCCGTGGCACCCTTTTATCCCGTGGCACCGGACTAAAGAGCAATTTTTCAATAACATATTTGCTGACAACTTTGCATGGGAATTCGTTTTTTTTTTGTTGAAAATTTTGCATGCAGCTCTTTGGTACCGTGAATGGCATCGCGGCATGCAATGTGACTTGACTCAACTGTCCGACATGCTAACTCAAGCAACTCTTGGTGCCCCTGCAAACTGCGTGAATCGGGTTCTAACCCGACACGGGGTTTGTTTCGTTGGGTAACACGGCGGCACCGCACAGATACTCCACAACATCAGGCCGGCTGCAGCCCAAGAGAGAAAACGTAGGGCACTCACTACCTGGTGCGTTAAGCGCGCGCACCTGGGTCGAATGCCCATCAGGCTCCCGCGCCAACCGGCTGGCCGTGCAGTCCAGTGTCAGCGTGTCCCGGCCCATGCAATTCGCCCCACGTCCCACCACGCGGCTCGGCAAATCGTCACGTCTTGCAAAATATTTCCAAGGAAGCGTTGTTTCAGGCAGTAGTGCCTGTTCAAAGAGGAGACGAAACACGTACCTACTGTGTATGTTGTTGACATGACGGCGATACAATTGAGCTGAGCTCACGCGTGCAGCGACGATCAGACCGGCTGGTCGACTAGCCGTTCGTGGCCGCCGTCGATGGCTGACTGACCCAGCTATTTGCAGGCTATATATCAGCTAGCGTGTATAATTAACTGGGGAAGTCAAACTGCACGGTGAGTGAGTGCGTGTTTGTCAGAATATTGATCGTGTTGTTCGAAGAAGATGGCATGCGTAGACAATTCCCAGGCCTTGATTGATTGGTGTGTTGCGATCGAGATTGTGCCTGGCCGGCCGTGATCTGAAATAATAGAGATACTTTGCCTGTACTCTGCGTGACATGACTCGTTCGTAATGTCTCCTCAACGTTATTTCGTCGATCAAAGCAAGATCTATTGGTTGTTCTTTTTTTTTTTTTTTTTTGAAATGGCAAAATTGGCCGAATGATACTATAATTTAGTGTAATTGGCCACGAGACATTCAAACTTTATGTTTTTACCGTATCGAGGATATTATAATAATATAATTCATTATGCCTCTTCCTCCTTCCCCATGTTCCTTCTTCGACGATCCCCTTATGGGCAGCGAAGAAATTCTGCAGAAATTAATGGAAGTGACGCGAGCATGGTGTGTTCCTGGATTTAGGGGTTCCATTTTGATGGTCTAGGTTGGCGAGGTGGTGGTACTCGGTGATGACGATTGCCCCTTGCCAGTGGTGGCGTGGGCTTGTGGCTGGGAAGGAGGTAGCGCGGCTCGCGTGAGGCGGCAACGCGGCTCGTGGTCAGCGGAGGACGCGGCACACGCAAGTCGGCCGAAGAGGACCCGAGGTGGCGACACAACTCGTCTTCGGAGGAAGAGGCACGGTGAGGCAGCGCACCAGCCGGACGAAGAGAGTGAGTGAATGATGAGGATCAAAATCTTTAAATATTACTTTATTTAATTAAAGACCATTCGTCCTTCATGATCGTAAACACTAAGGCTAACGACCCCCCATAGTCGAAAGGATTCCAGAGGTTACGTCGTGGGTGCTCTGGTAAGATGAGACCAGATGAATGCTGGTAAAAGTAATGAACCAGTACTAAGATCTGATTCTAAATATATTCCTCCCGTGTGATGAATAGAGCATATGTCTTATTTATTTTAAGTCACGCGACGTTTACAGCCCTAAGGCACCGACAATAACCATCATATGATTGTTGTCTCCTTCTGATATCAACCGCCGACTGGTTGATTTTTCACCAACTGACGTCTTCCTCCGACCAGTCGCAACGCTTCCAACAGACGTCTCATCAAAAAGTAATTGTCACCACTTCATCGACTATTTAAAGGAGAATACAAACGGCAGAAGTCAGATTTAACTCAATACCGAAGTTAGCAGTTGGATCTTCATTTGAAGTAATAGCATAACAATCAATACACCAAGTGTAATTAAAGCTAGTTCAGTGCTTTTACAAGGGTACCTATGTAAAAATTCAGTTCGCTGCAATAAAATGCAATCTCATTCTCTTATTAAAAAACTCTTTATTATTTTTCTCTATTCATTTCGTGAGATCGGCGACTCGATCGTCGACAGCGAAGAAGAGAGAAATGGACAATCAACCCATGGAGGGAGAGAGAGAGAGAGAGTTGATGCCGCTGCTGCTCCACCACCATGCGAGTAGGAAGAATGGTAGAGGAATAGGAAAGAAGGACGGAGACCGGAAGGGAAAATTGACTTTTTACTAGTCTTTTCTCTTCTTCAGTCCGAAAATGATATTATATTGGTCTAAGTGTTCCACAGTAAAAAAAAATACATTTTTATAGCGTATTTTAATAAAAACATAAAATTTGAATGTTCTATAACTAACGCTACGAAATTGTAGTGCAGCTAATTTTGCCTTTTCTTTTTGCGGGTTTGCTTCAAAAGAACGTCATCGAGACCGAGAACCTAATAAGATCTCACTAATCTGAACGGTCTGTTCGAAATCGTATGGCGGCCTTTTCACGTACGCTAGCCACCACAGAAAGCTTTACCACGGCCTATTTTTCTTCCAGGAACCATGCTCCAGTTTTGCCTTCGAAGTGAACATTAGAGCGTAATGCTTCAAGGTCGCGAGTTGGTCACGAACTTTTGTCTTTGCATTGCTTAAGCATGTAGGTGACGTACTGTCTTGGTTAGGCATGCAGATGCAGGTGAAGTATTGTGGCACTATTTGCCGGTTGCTTAATTTGACCTTAGTACTGTGCTTACTTGGTCTTGGTTAGGCATGCAGATGCAGGTGAAGTACTGTGGCACTATTTGCCGGTTGCTTAATTTGACCTTAGTACTGTGCTTACTTGGTATTTATCAATGGTCTGTACGTGGACAAAAAGACAGATTAAGGTAATGTTGGCACAAAATTATGACGTGTGTACGTTTGGAAAGCGTGGGTTTAAGTACCTTTTTTAAGCTGCATTCACGTAAATAGAAATCGGTATAATATCCCTCCAAATTAATTAATGCTACATGCAGAGACTTTTTTTCTTAATTGGCACTGTTACACAAAGAAATGGCAAAATTAGCCTCCTCGTAAGCAAATTAGCAAAAATAGTTCCTTGAAAACGCCAACAAGTGACGCATGCCCCTGTCGCACTCCCACCGTCCGGACCCCCCTCCCATGCGGTAGGGGGATCTGGGCGAACGGGAGCACACCACGTGTGGATCCGGGTGGTGGGGCGCGGCAGAGGGATCCGAGTAGTGGGGCACGCAGGGGAGATATGTCGTCTGCCAGTGTGTTCGCAGTGCTATTTTTACCGATTCACTCACATAGGAAAGGCTATTTTTGTTATTTCGTCGTGTAATAATATTATTTTAGTCAATAACTCAATGTAGAGAATGGTCTTGACCCTTGTGGTTTGATTCTCTTACCACAATACAATATTAATTTCTCTTTTTCGACAATACTCCTGTACTACACGCTGCAAGGATAATACTTATGTCTCTCTCTCTATATATATATACTATCAAATTTCACTTCAATGCGTATGGTCGTACGCAGGACGGAGCCAGAAATTTTATACAAGGGTCAATCAACAAAATCCATTACGTTTCATTTGGTTTCAAGCAATAGTTCTAAACACCTAATTTAAAAATTCATCTATCTAATGATTTACCACATTAAGCTCTACATTATTTTGATGTCAAATAGTTGCATCAGAGTGAGACAAACAAAATACAAGTAAAAAAAACAAGATAAACTAATATGTTTAGTGTTTACTTAGACCATCTCCAAATCTCCAATGTTGTGTTTTAGTCGGTTCAAATGAGAAGAGAGAAGGTATTGAATCGATTCAATACATCGGAGGGGTCGATTCCAACAAAAAAATACATGGAACCGGACTCTACTTAGGAGTTGATTCAAAGCATTAAACAACTCATATGAGCATTAAACAACTACATAGGAGAGAGTGCGATTAAGAGATGATATTATTATTTTATGGTTTTTTAATGTAACGTGGGTCCCAGTTATTAGTAGGAATCAGTTCAATACATTGGAGAAAAACAAACTCGATTTCTAGAATGCTTACGTGGCATGATTTTGAATCGACATCGGTTCAATACACTAAAGATGCTCTTATAAGCTATGCTCTCTAACATTTTATTGCATTAAATCTATCACAACCCACTCTAAAATTTATCATTGCATATTGTAGTGTTGTATTGCCTCCTAGTGCTCATTTTCTTATGAACAAGTATTTGGGATTGTGAAAGATGATCAGAAGTCAAAAAGGTTGTTGCTAGGAACTACTTCTTGGGAATACAGGAAGATATATGTGTTGTTCTTTTGTATATGTTTTTAGATAATAGGAGAGGAAACCTCTCACGACCTCTGTATCTGAGAATACACACAGTCCGAAGTTTACTAAAAATATCAAAGAATTCTTAACCAGACGAAATAGTACATCTATAAACCATAATGAAGCGGTAAGATAAACACCACAAAAACATAAACTTTTGTATATATATGTACATGTAATTTTAATTAGATAGGCAGTATTTAGCCCATAAAACTTTGAATTTAAACTATTAGGGGGACTACAAACATAAACATGCTTCTAGAGTTATGTTTCGCACAATATGAGAAGGGTGGAATTTTTTTGAAGCACGAGGGAGCTATGGCTCCTAGTAGCCCCCTATCTCCACCCGTGATGGTACGTGTAGACTGTCGAGTCATAACTCACAAGCTGTGGTTTGGCCCGGCAATCTCTGCACACTGCGTAGAAAATTCAGTACAAAAGCACCCATGTGTACCAGCACATGTGTTTGGTTAACGTGGCGTGTCGGAGTGCTTCCATTGGCCCGCTTAACTTGGCCTCTATCTACGGAGTACACAACAATGCAATGTGCCATCTGGATATACTTGCACTCGATGAAATGCTGTATTTCTAGACGCCTTAAGACAATAGTATAATATATACTGTTTGGCTGGCTCATTTATAGTTAGCATGTCCACGGCGGTTTTGTCAGAAGTGTTGTGATCTCTAGCGAAAAAGAACACAACGCTAATAAAAAAGCAAATAGTGATCTATACAAAGGGTGACAGACAATCCGTTTTACCCGATATTTGAATTTAAATAGTAGCGAATGCGGCAAGCAAAACTATTTTTGTATTATAAAATGAATACAAAATCGGATAATATCCTTGTTTAACTAAATACGAATACGAATATGATATACCGAATAGGTGTAAATAGAATACGAATACGGATAATTCGAACAATGTTCGTTAACTAGCTACTATGTATCTTTTGCATCCGACCTCCAAATTAGGTATTGACGAGGATCTAATAATCCTTAATTAATTAAATTATTTATCTGTAATTATTATTATAGATAACAATATCCTCATGATAGCCTTAAGTATATCCCTTATCATACATAAAGAAAAATCTTAAGATAATTAGTTGCAAACCATCTTACGACCACCATGTATGGTCGTAAGATGTTCTACAACTACCTCATGGTTGTAAGATATTCCACTATCACTTAATGGTCATAAGCTTTTGTACGATCTCGTTGATTATGATTACCATACAATCAACTAAGTCTACAGGCATGTGGGCCTAGTTAACTAGGGAATTTTATACGTTATGTTTAAGACACAGAGCAGTTAACATACGTTGCTATTCTTTAGAATAACTGCATACATTATGCCTTTGTCTCTAACGATAACTGTCAGGCAACGTGGGGGTGTTATCTCCCTAACAGTAACCTCCATCAACGTGCATATTTCATCAAATGTTAATGCGCCTCTTGGTCTGAAGTAACTGTCACCCCTTCATGCGTTATATAAATACTAAAGTTAGTAGACATTGGGGAGTGGAGAATGCAAACGGAGATTACAACAAGAAGACATTAAGCATTAATTTTACTGATATTCTTTCTGATTGTAAACAACATAGTCAATACAACAACACAGGAGTAGGGTTATTATTCTCCTAGGAGAAGGCGCGAACCTATATAAACCCCTGTGTATTTCTCTGCCTAGTTCTAATTATAGGAAACCCTCAAATATTCATTCATAAGATCGATAGTAGATCATCGACAGTTGGCGCCGATAGTGGGGTGCTTTCCAGTGATTCTTTTTTGACAAGTTCTCTTTATTTTATTTTACTATGATGCTTTCATGGTAGGAGAGTGGAATGAGGAGAACTGGTTCGATTTGCAACTACGCAGAATTCGACATTGATGCCTACTATGAATGCGAGGAGAGTATTATTTCGTCCGACGGTAATACCGTTTCCAGGGATCCTTCACCAGACCCAAGAGGCCATGCCGCAGACAGAATTGATGAGAAATCTTTTCCCCCATATCATTACATCCAGATGAGGAACCAGATTCCTCAAAGGGCAAGGGTCCATCCGACCATGATCAGGACTGCACCAAGAAAAGTACAGAGCATGGCGATGGTTCCCCCTCCAAATGTTCGAGTTCGTCTGTGGTCGTCCGATCTGGCAGAAAAAGTCCTGGAATCCATCATTCCGGGACTCAACCAACATCTGGTTATCGTCACCCTTCGTTTACCCCAATGAGATGCGTGGTCGAGCCCGTTTTTCCTGCGGATTCGATCATACCCTCGCAGAGTTCACCTTCGATTGGAGACGATTATAACCCAGAATTCCATTTCTTGGAAGGGATTGCTCCAAGTCGCGAGGCGTTGTCGTTCGACTACTCCGTAAGCTAGGAGGACTTAGGCACAAATGGAAATCATATCCAGGAGGTCTTCGTCCTCCCCTCAGATCCTAATATCTCTCGAGATGCTGGATTGGCGATGCAGGCAGCGATACTTGTATAATAGACTCAGGAAGAGCGACAATTGACTAGAACTCTCCCAAGTTTTAAGGATGTTCACGCTAATTGTTTTCACGTAGAGACTGAAGAGGAGTATGGTAAGGAATACCTGCTCATTACAAAGCGTGAAGAAAATAGAAAAAAAAGGTATTAGAATGACTTCCTTCACATGAACTGGTCTATACTACACTAATATTAAGGCACGTGTAGCCTATACTGTCCTGAAAACCACCTTTAGAAGCTCTGAACTTTTTTTCTCTAGCATAATAGATTAGGCCACCCCGGTCTTAAGATGATGAGAATTATAATTAACAATTCTCAGGGATATAATATCAATGTAAAGAATTTTCTGAATCAACAAAAATTTGTGTGCCCTGCGTGTGCCACCGAGAAATTAATTACTAGACCTTCTACTATGAAAGTGAATAATGAAATCCCTACATTCCTGGACCGTATCTAGGGGAACATTTGCGGTCCTATACAACCCCTGTTAGGGCCATTTAGGCACTTTATGGTGCACATCGATGCTTTCTGCAAATGGCCACACATATATTTATTGTTTACGAGAAACCATACTTTTTCAAAGATAATCTCGCAGATAATTACAATAAAGAATAATTTTCCTGATCATCATGTGAAGTCCATTAGAATGGACAATGTCGGAGAATTTACTTCGAAGGCATTTGATGATTATTGCATGGCAATAGGCATCACCGTTGAGCATTCCGTACCACATGTCCACACCCAGAATGGACTAGCAGAGGTATTAATTAAAAGAATCAAATTTATTGCCAACCCACTTTTACCGAATTGTAATTTACCAATTACATGTTGGAGACACGCAGTCTGGCACGCAGAAACTCTCATCAATTTTAGACCGTCGGCATATAACATTCATTCACCTATGCAACTGGTACAATGGTCAGCATAAAAAATTTCTCATCTTCGCAGGTTTGATTGCAAGGTTTATGTACCTATACCACCACTGCAGCGAACTGCAATGGGCCCTCTCCAAAAGTTTGGGATATATGTTGGTTATGAGACAACATCCGTAATCGGTATTTGGACCCCATGATTGCAGATTTGCGTATAGCCCACTTCGTTGATAGCATATTTGATGAAGATAGTTTTCCGTCATTAGGGGGAGGAAATGAACCCCTTGATGAAAAATATCAGGAAATAACGTGGTAAGCCACGGGAATTCATGTACATGACCCATGCACTAGTGAAGAAAATATAGAAGTACAGAAGATAATTGATTTATAAGCATTAGCGAATCAACTGCCTAACTACTTTAATGATTTGAAGAGCGTGACCAAGTCGTATGTGCCTACAAGCAATGCACTTGAGAGGTTAAACTACCAAAGAAAATAGAAGGTACCCCTAATCACGTCTAAAAGCCTCAGAATAAAAGGACGAGAACTCCAACCCCTCGAATCACAAGTAACCGAGAACGCCTAGCGAAAAAGGATAAGAAGGACTTGACACCACTAATCACTTAAGTTCCCCAGAACCAGAAGGCGAGTCAGTTGAGACCTGGCACAAGTATGAAACCTTCAGTAAAAGGCATACCGGATTTGAATATTCCTACGGAGGGAGACATCAGCATGGATGTGTGCGCACACATCGGAGCTGAAAAACTAAAGGGACTTACCCCCGTAATTGGAAGCAACGATGGGCAAGTAGAAGCATTAGAAGTATCGTCCTATGTAGAAATAGCTATAAATTATGTGACCACAGGAGAATATGTGAATAAGATAACAGTCAATGCCGATATTTATTTTGTAAAAAAATTACCACAACCATCGATCTTGATTCAGAGCCTGCATCGCTCGTCGAATATAAGAAAAGATCATAATGGGAAGATTGGAAGAAGGCAATAGAAGCAGAATTATTATCTCTGAATAAAAGAGAGGTGTTTGGGCCTATAAGCTGCATGCCTCCCCATGTGCACCCTGTAGGGTATAAGTGGGTATTTGTTCGAAATAAAAATAAAAATAATGAAGTTGTAAGACATAAAGCAAGGCTCGTTGCACAAGATTTTACACAACATCCAGAAGTTGATTAAGAAGAAACCTATTCCCCGGTCATAGGCAGAACCACCTTTAGATATTTAATCTCAATGACAGTAAATTTGAATTTAGAAATAAAATTGATGGATGCGGTAACTGCATACCTTTATGGAAACTTGGATTCATGCATTTATATGAAGGTACCTAAAGGTATCTCTGTCCCAAACCAAGCCAGATCAAATAGAAATCTATACAATGTGCAACTCAGAAAGTCACTCTACGGACTGAGGCAATCAGACAGAATGTGGTATAATCGCTTAAGCGTCTTTCTATGCAAAAAAGGTTACATGAACAATGAGGATTGTCCCTGTGTATTTATACGACGATCCCATAATGGATTTTGTATAATATCAGTGTATGTAGATGATCTGAATATTATCGGGACCTTGGAATATATTAAGAAAGCAAGTTCTTACGTGGAGTCGGAGTTCGAAATGAAAGATTTGGGTAAAACCAAATATTACCTAGGCTTACAGCTTGAGTATGCCCCTGAAGGGATATTAGTGCATTAGTCAACCTACATTCAGAAGATGTTAAAAAAGTTCATTTTTGAAAAGGTATACCTTTCGAAAGTGTCGATGGTCGGGAGATCCTTGCAGCAAGACAATAACCCGTACAAACATAGAGACGAGGGGGAGGAAGTCCTAGAACCGGAATTCTCGTACTTGAGTGTAGTAGGAGCACTCATGTATTTAACAAACTATACTAGACCGGACATTACATTTGCCGTGAACCTATTAGTAAAATATAGTGCAGAACCTACCAAACGACATTAGTAGGGAATAAAAGGATATTTTCTGATACCTCCAAGGAAGCAAAGACCTTGGCCTGTTCTACAGAAAGAACCAAGACCTAACTGTGACTGGCTATACAGATGCCGGATACCTGTAAGACCCGCATACAGTCATGTCGCAAACAGGCTATATATTTCTATCTGGTGGAATTGCAATTTCATAGATATCATCTAAGCAAAGTCTTGTATCAACTTCGACGAACCACTCGGAAATTATAGCGCTGTACGAGGCCTTACGAGAATGTTCTTGGCTTCGGTGGATGATTCACCACATCCAGTAGTCGTGTGAATTGAATACTACGTAAACTCCTACTATTATCTATAAAAATAATGCAGCTTGTATTGTACAAGTGCGGATGTGTTATGTGAAGAGTTCTCTCACAAAGTATATCAACATCTAGTTCTTCTATGCTCATGAATTGCAAAAGATAGACGAAATTAAGGTATTGCACACTAAGTTATATGAAAATCTTGTAGATTTATTCAATAAGTCACTTCCAGTGTAAAGCTTTGAAGGATGCATACGTGGAATATGAATGATTAGACTTAAAGAAGTGCAGAATTCAGGAGGAGAATCTTCACAAACTTATTATTGAAACTTGATTACGAAGATCGAGTACCCAAAGATTAAATCCTGAATATTAAATAAAATTGGGTGGATTGTATTCTTTTTCCCTTGACGAGTTTTCCTGAAGTTTCTCAGCTAAGGTTTTTAATGATGCAATTTGTGCAGCACAACAGAACGTGTATCATATACTCTTTCTCTAAATTTTTTCCATGGTGTTTTTGTGGAGTTTTAACGAGACATGAACATGACAGATGAGTTCTCAAGGGGAATTGTTAGGTAACCCTTGACCTAGACTGCAAGACCTAGACCTTGCAGATCTGGCCTATGATAGACTAATCATCCATCCAGTAGACTATATAGAGAGGGATCATCAACCATTATACTACAGTTTGGTAGAAGAGCAATAAAGAGAAGCAAGACGTCTCTTTATATCTTTGTGTTCAATCTACTATTCTATACTTATATTTTTATATTATATTTATAATTTTATATTTATCTACAAAAATAATCAATCGAATTAAACTTGTCAACAATGTTTCCTGAACAGTCTCGACATCTCGTGTGCCGGTAGCCAAGCAGCGAGTGTGGCCGGTGGGCGCCCGTGTGGTCGTTGGCTGGTCCGTCCGTGGAAGCCAAAAAAACCCAAAACCTCCTCTTTTTTCCTCCAAACACAAGAACCAAATCAGTAGAGATCAACCAGTCCACTCCACCCAATCAACCGGGCGCGACCCCACCGCCGTTGCCCATGTGCGGTTTCTCGTCTGCTTCCTCCGCTCCGAAGTCCGAACCCCACCGACCGCACTTATTGACCTCAGGGCCACCACACCACACGTCCATCCTCAGAGCCAGCCCCAAGTCCCCAACACCGCACACAAACGACGCACACCTTACACAGTTACACCTAAATCACGCAAATGCAGGGGGGAATGGAGGAATTCTTTTTTTTTTTTTTTTTTTTTTTTTCTGGCTGCGTGTAGGAGATAAGCTTGGAGTACATGCTTGAATAGTAGTGACGGTGCTAATCATATCCTTATCATGTCAATAGTCTTGTTGCACGCACTTGACAACAGCAAGGTGTTGCGTCAGATGGACTGCAGCATAAACCATTGGCTAATTATTACGCGCGGGACCCAATGCTGATTAAAAAAAAGGTACATATGAGATGTAACACAGTATCAAAAGTATTTTGCGATAATGATTTGCATAATCTAACTGTTGCTATAACCATTAAGTAACGAGGGTAAGGTGTACGGCTGTATGCACGTGATCAACTTTGCTGTTCTTTTCAATGGTCCACTTCACAAAGTAACTTAACTGCGCTTGCTGATAGGTTAAAGGAGAAAGTAAGACTACCTGCTTGCTTATCGCACGATTCTGGCGCTTAAGCAGGTTTTAGAAAAAATGGTGAAAAGTTCATTAAATTGGTAAATGAATTGTCAAACTTAACATCAGCAACTACTGGTCATGTGGATGTACTACCAGGGAAAGTTGCATTGATGCTCTTCAAGTTTCTTACGCGAAGGTTAGTACGTATCTGAATGATCTATGTTACGGTCATTGCACGCCAAAATTTTCAATAAGATATGGAGCAAAAGCAACGGAGACACAACAATTTCTTGGCTGGTGTGAATGGGGTTGTGTCGAGAGAGAGAGAGAGAGAGAGAGAGAGAGAGAGAGAGCGCCCGCTAGGATGTCTGGCTGTGTAGCCTTGGTGAGATAAACCCATAACCTGATGATGTATATATTTTTTTCTTCTAATAGCATCTCCTCGTATCCGCATGAAAAAAGTTTGACAACACAAATCAAATTGAACAAGCTTGCTTAGTCCAACTATGGAGATTGATTAGTACATGGAGAAATATTAAATGGAATTCCAACTTTTCAGCTACGACTCGCAGTCAGGAGGGGCTTGCTGGCGCAGAATTTTAATCCCTAAAATCGCACCAGCATTTATAAGATAATATACGCGACCTATCAGCTACCACCATCATTTCTACACAAATCAACATTCACCGGTCAAAGATCGACTGCTTCTCCCCATCAACGGCTGCGCCCCTCGGCAACCGAAAATCGTTTTATCCGCCGGCCGGCCGGTCGGCACCGTTTGCCAGCAGTCGAGGAGGGGGAATCGTGGGAAGAGGCGCACCGCGTACCTGGGCTGGCCCGGCACCTCACGCGCGCGCCGGGTTAAGGCAAAAAAGGTACGCGTCCCCCCGTGACGCGTGCGGAGGTTGCCGCGTTAAGGCGAGCGACACGTCGTGCGTGCGACGGGGACGTCCCGTCACCCCGTGGGTGCGCCTTTCCTTTCCATCATCGCTTCGCAATCGGAGTGTTTTTTTAGTGCCGCTGCCGCCGTACAAGGCCTCCGGATTCCGTACGGGGGGCGTGTACCACTGGCCAACCTACCACCAGCGCCTCCCGTGGGGCAGCGTGGCCACGAGGGCGGCATGTGCGCTGCCCCCGGCGCACACCGTGCATGCGCTCGCCCTGTGGGTTCTCTGCGGGGTGGTGTTTTCGGTGGGGGCGGACTGGTCTTTGAGATGGGCGTCTTTTTCCTGATCAGGTGGGCGGCCTTAGAAGGCACGGGGGCGATTGCTTTGGCAAAGTATGTTCGGCTAAGTAGAGTTGCTATTGGAACGTTCCCCTGGGATGGGATTCATCATGATATACCGGGCGGGGTCACGTCGAACAATTACCACCGATATCTCACCGGTCAAGGGTTACTAATTGGTCAGTTTGATTTGATAGTTGGTATATACTGCCCAGTGCCCACATTGACAACAGAAACCACATCATCTTGATCTTTCTACCGATGTTAAGAACGAGGACTAACAAAGGACAACAGTCGTATCGATAAGCAGCTCTTAAAGCTTGTACCTGTACATTCCGTTGTGTATGGACTCAGATTTACATATTTGAAGTTCACCTCCCAACCAAACCAAACCATCCCGTGAATATCCCATCCACCAAGTGAACATCTTATTCACCTTCCAACCATTTTATAAAAACTCTACCCCTCGTGTGAAATCCCTATGTATTGTTCATAACTAGGGATATAGTTATTTAAATAGTTTTAACTCCGCAGAGGTTGTACAAGTTTACCCACAAGAGATAAATCAATGTATAATGTCCGTCCACACACTTTCGTAGGTGCGCGACTAAGTGATTATCACAAAACCTTTACAAAGCTTATTCTCAACCCGGTTCTACCAGCTAAGCTTCCAACACTGAATGTCATCGCGACCAGACTAGACCCTCTCTTGCGCCATGTGAGTATACATCCATCCCAGAACTTACATCCACCAAAAACAGAACTAAAATCGAGATATTGCTAATTAATTAATCAGGTCCATCTCATGCTGGACATGTGGTTGTATGATATAACCCAGTTCAATGGTACACAAGATTAAGTCCTTAACACAATTTTATAATAGCGGCATCGCACCACAAATTTGCACAACAGTAGCATCACACTACAGTTGCACAACAGTAGCATCGCACCACAATTCCACATACCATTAAGTCAAATTAACATTATTAATCATGTGACATGAGTTCATCGTATAACTAAGCATGACTAAGCATCTCTATGATAACCTATGTTGGTGATACAAATATATCTAACTAGTAATGACCATCCTATAGTGACAAAGTAGTCATGATATTGAAATAATCAATGGAGACATAATGACAACTAGGTGATTAACTACTTCCAAAAGCAGTTGATATAAAAGTAGCACACAATTTGATATAAAACAATATATTTTTTGAAAATACAGGTTCAATATGATCAAAGAATTACGATTTGCCTTGGCTTTACTCAGTTACCACACTTTGATCTTCAAATCTTACTCATTCTCCTTGAAAAAAGGTCGTCTAACCGAGAGAGACAACAAACGAAACACAAATAAATCCAAAAACAACTAAACTAACTTAAAAGAAAGAACTCGATTTTATATGAATTTAGGAACTTGAATGTTTGAATCGGAGTTTGAACCAATGAAAATGAACCCTCGAAAATTTATCAGAAAAGGAATTTGCTGAAAATTGAGAGAGGGGGGGGGGATATTCTCTGGAATGTCCCTTTCGGCTGAAATAAAAAAAGAAAAAAAGATACTAACATGTGGGGTCCACTTGCAAGTGAGAGGAAGGAATAGAGTGAGTGAATAATAGGTGGGGCCCGATTGCTAGAGAGATAAAAGAAAGAATAGAGAGGGAGGATGACAGGGGACCGACTGTCATTGAGAGAGAGAGTAGAGAGGGGAGTATGGAAGGTGGGGTCCGAAATTCACAGAGAGAAGAAACAAAGGATTTGGGCTGACGGCTCGGGCAAGCGACGGCGATGGCATTCGATGGCGAGGGAGCGGTCGACGATCAGCAAAACGGAACTCCATGTGGTGGCGATGCGACCGGGGATGCACTGTGGCGGCGACGACGACGATAACGGTGACACGGGCATTCGGACAAGCGGCGACGATAGTAGCTTGACGATGCTTGGGGAAAGAAGGCATGAGCACCGGCACAGTGGGGGCGAGGGGATCACACCGAGTGGCTCGGGGTGGCCAGAGAGGAACCAGGGAGACGGGGCGACGGCGACCGGAGGCAGAGAAGAATGGACGGTAGAGGCAAGATGCTACAGTGGTGCAAAGGCCGATTCAAGGTGGGAAATAGAGGAAGGAATGCTAGGAACACGTTTTGACACAATTAAAATGGCAAGACACTCACCAGAGAGGGAGATCGGGCGACGGGTGGCGCTGCCGGACTTGGAGAAGAAAGAGGCGGCGGCGGCGGTGCAGTGGGTTCCCGGGGTCGGCGAGGCAAGCAACGCATAGAACGCGTCGGGGAAAACTCAATAATAGCGACGACACGAGCGGAGACTCAGCAACGGCGACGAATTCCAGCGAAGAAGGCTCACGGCAGCACAGGGCTTCCTAGCATGATTCAGCGAACTTGGGGACACGACCATAGAGGAGGCGGTGCGACCCGAGAGGAGGAACTAGGGCTTCGGAGAGTAGAGCAGGGCAATCCTTGTGACGTGGTACGATAACTATTTAAAGGCTCATACATGTGAGGTTGAGTTGGAGACGGCGATGGGCTTGTGCGGGAAAGGGAGACTAGGGAGAAGACAATGAACAAGAACAACACTGACAAGTGGGAGCTACCGAGCAGCGACAATAGCTCGGGAACGGGTTGGGCCAGCGAGCGGTTAGGCTGAGAGAGAAAACGAGCCAACGGGAAAAAAAGAAAAAAAGGAAGAAAAAGAAAGGCGAGCCGTTTGGAAAAAGAAAGAAGAGATTGAGCCCAAAGGGATTTCCGGAAATTCAAAAGACTTTTAAATTTTAGAGAAGAGATTAAATAAAGCCGTGATCAAAGAAATAGAAAATAAACTAAAAAAATTCCAACAAAATCCCAGAAAATACTTTGGAACTCAAGGAACCAAAATAAAATATTTTTAAATTTAATTAAAGTTTAGATTTTTAACATTAAATGATTTTAATTTCTGACATTCAAATTAAGCTTTGAATTAACCAAGAAACTTCAAATAGTTATTTTTATTTTTAAAGGCTCCAAAAGAACTCTAAATTTGGATGTTACAGTATCAAAGCCCAGATATACTCAAACTGAAGTAACATTTTTCTGAGAAGAAACTGAGGGAAGTACTATTCATGCTGGCAAGCCGTTTCGAACATAATTTTGACAGAATAAACTATTTATGTGGCTTTATGGACGCTTTTATTTTTGAGCAGAGAAAAAAAAAATCCTAGAACTGAAGCATTCCACATGAAGAAGACAGAAGGAAAGGAGCAACATGGCAAGTTGGCTCAGAAGTGATCTGTCAAGCGTCAACACAAAAGAAGATATTAGTTTCGGAGATATGCTCGCCATGGATACACATAATTTTCCGTCCCAAAATAGAGGCAGAGGAAGCAGTGTACTAGTGTCGTGATGTTCGGTATCCTATATGAACTATTGGAATAGTCTTCAGACTACTTCAGACTATTTTGTGCCTGATATTTGGTTTGTCAGAAGATTTACTTCTAGTTCGCACACAAAATACAAAGTTTCACTCGTTGTATTTACCTAATGCTTGGACGGTCTCTTTGCGGCGTATCCCAAATGCAAAACGTTCCATTAAGTCATTAATAGGATATATTGAATAGTACTTCAACAGGGGGGACAAGAACATTTTTGTTTCTTCGTGTTGATAATTGATCAAAATGTCACTCTCAAAAGTAATGGTTACATAATAATTCTTTGCTCTGTACGTAATTTTTTGATTGGGCCAATTCACTTGCATAATTAATAGCTTGGAAATATTAAACCAAAAAAATTGAGAAGGGCAAATTGTAGAACATGGGCCTTGTACTCCTGTCTACCCATATGATTAGTAGTATACCGTACTAAATTGCAGGTATTTTTCTATGTATATGAATCGACCACAATGTATGAATCGATCACCACAAAATTCCAAAATAGTATCCCAAATTCCCATTTTAGCCCTCTACCACTGGCCCAAGTTCTTGCTTGTGTAATTTTTTCAAAATTTTATCTATTTTTGTTTTCTCTGCAGAATTCTTTTAAGTATAATGTTTCTAGGAATTTTCTAATATAGCAAATAAGGTCCAAACATTATAATTTTTTTCAGATTCCCTACACAGAGGAATTCATTGTGTAAATTTTACGTAATTTTATATGCTTTGAAATTATGTCGACAAATTCAGTGTTTAGGTGTGGAAAATTAGGATAAGACGTTTCGAAAATTAGGGTTTCATGATTTCATGTGACTTGAATTGTGTGAAGTTTAGTACCACATGACTACTTTTGACCGCTAACTAATGGCCGATCGGATCGCCCATACCTCAACGGCTATAAAACTAACTGTTGGCCCTCGGCTAGTCGGACCGCCACCTAATGGCCGGCCCGATCGCCAGTAATCGATCGATCACAAGGTGGCCGGTCCGACCGTCTGAGGAAAATCACCCCGCACCAAAATGGTGCTTCTCTGGAAAAAATGTTTCGCTAGATTTTCGAACTTCCGATCTTGGTAGTTCCTTTTCTCAACAATGGAACTACCGCATGAAAATCAATCCAAGTGAAATCGGTCGACCGCCCAACACATGGCGGCCGGACCGATTTGCCACCGGCTCGATCGGTGACCTGGCGGTCGACCGCCGATCCACGAGACCAAACCCTTTGCTTCATTTCAAATGGAAAACACATTTGTCCATTTGAGTGCAATTCCAACAGGTTCACAGATGATATTCCCAAAGAAGTTGCAAAACACATTTGCCAACCTTTAGAATACTCAAGACATGATGATTTCTTCACTTTGGGATCTTGAGAACTTAATTGAAGGGCCGAGAACGTTGTGATTACGAAGATGCCCTAAAACATAGAAGAATCGTTGTCAATATAAATGATTATTTCTGGAATTCCACCAGAAGAGGCATACTTGCAATATAGTATTGTTTTGATGGCTCAGCGGAGGCACAGAATCAGAACTACATTGCAGTCCGCGGACAGAAGCACGTTACATGTGGTCACATGGCATGTTGGTTCGTGTCGACGATCAAATCGCCGATCTTATGAATATATAAAGGAAAAGAGGAAAAATATGCGTATCTCCTGGGAGTGGATCTGGCTTGCTCTTTATTGCTATGAACTCACTATTACAAACACGAGAGTATCTAAAACACAACACTTTGCTATATCTTGCTCGATGTGCTTCTGTGTGTCTGTTGCTGATGTCTGTCTTGACCTCTCCTTTCCACCTTCTGTGGTCCTCCTAAGTACTTGATGAAGCGGTGGCGCTTATCTCACGAGGAGACACCCGTTGGGGAGCGACGCGTCTGGTCGAAAGAGGCGGCGGTTGACCATTCCACCAACCGCAAGAGCGGTTGGTGAAGGTGTCAACCGCTATGCGGTTAACGATTTAGGAGACGTTAAACCATCAGCCGTGATAGTGTTGTATTATGCGGAATATGAAACACGTGTTTCATTCATCACACAGTGAGTGGCGTAGTCGATACTTGACCCAGACGCATGTTCATAGC
Source organism: Hsuehochloa calcarea (assembly GCA_036346395.1). Lineage (NCBI taxonomy): Eukaryota > Viridiplantae > Streptophyta > Magnoliopsida > Poales > Poaceae > Hsuehochloa > Hsuehochloa calcarea. The sequence goes on from CM070606.1 coordinate 35,673,234, forward strand.
TTTACGAGCACTTACTTGATCGTGGACTAGGTTTAGGACTTTGTCCGACCAGGGTATTTATTATATAACTTCAGAGCACCTCGACCAGCTAGGTCGGTGGTCTTAGAAGTTACGACCACGAGCGTATGGTCTTTTCATATATTAAGATAATATATGAATATTTTAATCCTCATCAGTTCGGCTAATTGGTTTAGTCACACAAGCTATTACTACGGTACATTGCGACACAAGCCTCCGGACCATGTAAGTACGCATGTCTTTAGGGGATAGTAAAAAACATGGCGAGTAGGAGGGGGACTACTACAGAATGACCCGACCTATCTGCGTGGACCGGAGCCATTTGCCCTTCCTTTCGAGCTCGGCGTTGTACTCCTCGCCGGCCGCCCTATCCTCGGCGCCATTTCCGCTTTTTCCCACTCCTCTCGCGTGCCTCGCGCTCCTGCGCCGCGCGCTCAGATGGGCTGCGTCTCCGGCGGATCGCTCGTTGTGCTCTTCAGTCCGACGCTCCTCCTCCCGGATCTCGCGTCCCCTTTCGGCATTCCGCTCCTCGAAGTCGAGTTGCCACTGGTCGTGTGGGTGGATCTCTAGGTCGATCCACTTGCGGAAGCCACACAGAGGCTCCGGGGACTACGGGTAGATGGGAGAGATTGTAAGTGCGTGCGACGAAAGAGAGTTGGTACGGAACTTACTATAAGTACTCATTACCGCGTTAGGGGTTCTCGTATCCCAACGACGGTCGGGATAGTCGGAGGAGTAGTTGGGACAACCCGATGCGCATGCCGAGGTGAGCGGTGCTTGGATTTGAAGAACTTGCATGTATACTAATTGTGGATACCGTGAGGATATGTGCACGATCTCAGGATGATGAGTCAATTGGCAATGGCTTTGTTGGTTTGCAAAATCTCACGTTTTCGGGGTTTGCTTCAGTCTGTCAGACCACAGGCGGTCTGACCGGCGATGTTGGGCGGTCAGACATCTCGTGGAGAGGTCCGACCGTGGCCGGTGGCCGGTCCGACCGTGATGTTTAACGGTGGCTTTTGAGGTGATCCAAAAATAGGATGTGTAGGTGAGTGAGGAGTCTCTGGATGTGGTCGCATCATTTTGGAGCTCCCAACAAAAGTTCTATTGAGTTGAAAATTCGGAAGGTTTGAATTTTCACGATGGATTTTGGCTAAGTCTTTTGAGCGGTCCGACCGGCCTGGAATCGGTCGGACCGGTGATGTGGGGCGGTCAGACCGCCGATCACTTGAAGGTGAGCCTTCTTGGCATTGATGTGTTTTGATTGTGGTTATTGTATGAATGTCAATGCTTTATTGTTGCATATTGCATTGTGGAACTAACGTGGGTCAAGTTGTGAAGAACGTGTTCCGGAGGTGGTTTTGTTTTTCTATTGCTGTGCATGTGGCTTGCAGGTCAACGACGTCAACGGTGAGGTGGATCGGGACTAAGCTTGGAGAGCCGAGGTCCGTAACGATCATGGATACCGGAGGTCGTGTGACTCAAGTATGGTGCGAAATGAGCAAGATGGATCGAACGGGCAGTTCGGTGCAGCTGGTTGGATCAGGCGGTGCGGAAGTTGGTGCAAGTCTCTGGGTGGAACTTGACGACATGGAGAGCCGCTGATCAACCTACACGTGGTGAAGTAGGCGATTGCTTCAACAGATTGAGTTGTATGTGTGTGTGGGTCCCATAAGTGAAAACCCTAGGCCTCTCCTATAAATAGAAAGGGGGGAGATGTAAAACCCCTTGAAGCATTTGGAGCCCTCTTCCTTTTTCTAGGGTTAGGAGAGGAGAGGAGAGGTTAGGGTTTGGAGAAATTGTATGTGCTCCTTGTTGAGCTCTTGTCCTCCTTGTTGGAGTGGCTTTGTAAGCATCTTGTGAGATCAATCAATCTTGTGATGCTTGCTTGAGAAATCATTTGTCTCCCTTTATGTTCTTCTCTCTTTTGGATGATTTTGGTGCTTCCTTAATTCAAGGATTTATGCTTGGTCTCTTGACCTTTTTGTCTTGCTTTGATGTCATCTAGATCATCAACCCCCACAAGCAAGTCTTGAATCTGAAGGATCGAAAATGGCAACAGATGGGGAGGGGGTGAATGATGCCTTAAAAACTCTCTACTAAAATTCACATCGAATCACCATATTCAATAATAGCCGTGGTCGAGAGCTGAGAAAACCACCCGTGGTCGAACAATAATCCAGAAAAGCTTATGCCTTGGTCGATCACCAACTCATGGTCGAATCACTGATGATAGAGAGAGCACGGCAAATAAGCTATGGTCTAAACGAAAAACGGAGGACTCAAAAAGGAATCAATCAAAACATCTCAAGCAAGGCAAAACTTCAGAATGATACTGATAAATGTATGATTAATCATAGAGGTTCATACGACCACTCCACTGAAGATACACGAGCATCCATGCTCTTACCCAGAGACAACTCATACAAATTAGACAGAAAAAGCTCAGAGCCGCTCACGGAACATCCTCTACTCTCGTCACTCTTCTTCTGAAACCTAACATCTCTTGTTATAGCCTCATCATCGGGTTTCAAACACGACAACCCATTAACAGCAACAAAGCTTTCCCGAGGCACGATGCTTTACCCGTTACTATCGACAACGGCTCCACCGCTTTGCCCATTAGCACCAACAACTCCATTGCTTTCCCGGAGGGACAGCTTCCCTTGCGACTTTAGGTATTTGTCCAAAATACTCCTCAAGCTGCCTTCTGGAAGCTTCTTCCTCTTGCCTTCTCATCAACTCGTTACGATCACCTTGCAAGACTTGTCTTCGTGGTTTCGATCGTTCGGACCTCAACATCTCCTATGTCTAGTCCCGACCTCTCCAAACCTCACCAAGACTTGTCTCCAAGATCCTCGAAACCAAATCAAACACAAAGCATCACATAGCACGGCACAATACAAAGAACAGACCACGCAAAGCGAGCTCGATAAGATTAGACGCAACAAGACCGGTCGAAATGATGAACTATCAAATGCACAAGGTCTATGATCGCAATACAAAACCATACGACCGGTTCCCAACTCGAACGACCGATTCGGAGGACATACGACCGAAAGCTTTCCTCCGTGGTCGAACTCTATTCGACCACATACTGCCGAGTCGAAAACCTTCCACCTCGGATCACAAAGCAACGTGGTCGACCACGGACTTTGACTAGCGTGGTCGAAGCAGACTTCGACTAGCGTGGCGGAACAGACCGACTAGCGTGGCGAATGCACTTCGACTAGCGTGGTCGGAACAGACCGACTCGACCAGCGTGATCGAATACTTCCTGGTGACCTCCGACCACGACAAACATGGTCGTAATGACTTCGACTACGGCGTGGTCGAAGCAGACTTCGACTACGACCAACGTGGTGAATACTTCCCTAGCTACGACTACGTAGAAAGCCCAAAAACAAACTCAAGTACTCATCACAAACTTTTCAATAATATGTCAAATACTGATCACTCACATGGGAGCACTTCTCACGTGGTCTCTCAGAATCAAAGATTTTCGTATTTCTAGGGTTTGTGCACTTCTTTGGTAAAACCTTGAGAGATCAATTCTACGAAGTGTATCTGAAGGATCGTCGCTAGAAATAGGTCTCTAATATCCTTAGAGAGGTGTGCTCGAAATTTGGTCAAGTTTCATTGGTTGAATCAAAAGTTGGATCAAATTTCGTTTTGGATTTGGGCTTGGCTTTTCGGTTCTGGACTAAATCGGTCTGACCGGTTTTGTAACGGCGGTCCGACCGCCGCCTTCGAGCCGTCCAAGATGGCGGCGGGTCGAACCGATATCAAACGATCGGCCGTCGATTAGTAGCCGGTCCGATCATTGTTAACCGTCGGTCCGACCGCCAGATCTACAACCTGGCCGCCGGTGCCTGAACTGGACTAGTGAGATCAATTCTCCACATTTGTGTCGTGTGGTTAACGGGTTATCGATTCATTGACAAGGCTTCCATTTGTGGCGCTTCGATCTTCTTAGCTTTCATAGCTAAAGGAGTAAAGTTCGTGTTGAATTTGATTAAGACGAGAAAGTTAAGAAAGCGCATATTCACCCCCCTAGTCGCATTTACGGTCCTACACTAATGTTTCGAATATATATAAAACTTGTGTAGTTTTTGTATATTCATGTTTTGAGTATATAGAACTTATGTAGTTCTCGTATACTCAAGTTTTGAGTATGTAGAACTTATGTAGTTTTCATACTCATGATGTGAGTATATATATGACTTGTGTAGTTTTTATATATACTCATATCGTGTTACTTTTATCAATTCAATTTATGTGTGATTGAAATGGTTATCATAAATTACCAAAGAGGGAAAGATTAAGTTATCTTGTCCCACCATTATGTGTTAATGGTATGATGTGGTAATTAATGATAATCATTATGTGTTGATGCGTGAAGAGCTTGAAGAAAAGGAAGTCATCGTGTGTCGATGATGTTCAAGAAGAGGAGATGATTATAAGTTGATCATCTAGTCAAGAGAAGGCCCATCATGTGTTGATGGAGGTCTAATGCAGGATACATCATGTGTTGATGCACATCAAGTCAAGAGAAGACCCATCATATGTTGATGTAGGTCAAGTGAGGAATGCATCATGTGTTGATGCATGTCAAGACTCGGGATGAAGAAATCATCATGTGTTGATGATGTTCAATACAAGATCCCAAAGTGAAGAAATCATCATGTGCTGAGTATTCTAAAGGTTGGCAAATGTGTTTTGCAACTTGCTGGGAATATCATCTGTGAACCTGTTGAATTGCACTCAAATGGACAAATGTGTTTTCCATTTGAAGTGAAGCAAAGGGTTTGGTCTCGTGGATGGCGGTCGATTTCATAGTTCCGAAAGATTAGCGAACATTTTTTCGGAGAAGCACCATTTTGCGGGGGTGATTTTCCTCATGATTTCATGTGACAATACTCGCCCCTCGGCATTGGGTCGGGTGTTTTATGATTTCATTGAAAATTTTTGATTGCAGGGCTCATGATTTCATGTGACAATACGCACAAAATGTATACAAATACATACACATATAATATATATAATGTAATTACACACGAGCTACAATATAGCTCACTCGTTTGAGCAACCCTTTGCTCGCTCCATCTTCTTTTGCGTGCGCATCCTGGTCTTGCGTTGAGTATATCCCATGGGGTACGTGAACCGGTTTGGAGAGTGTGTCTTTGTTCGGAGAACGTACAGAGACCGTTGAGTGGGCAGATGTGCTTCATCAAGCAAACTCTAGCCAAGCTGAGTCTGTCAAACATTAATGTCGTCTAGCTGAGTCATGTCAAACTGGCTACCACTTGCCATCATATCTGTAGTAAATGACTGCATGAATCCACCCCCGGAGCCACACCCCCAGTACGATGTATGAATGGCCCTCGGTGCGGACGAACTCTAGCCTTGATCGTCCGATGTAACAACGACCCCGGGCGAGGCGGAGCTCTAACCTTGGAACGTTACTCCATATTGGTCAAGATTCTACTAAGCGTAGACTAGGGGCAGGTGTCCTGGGTGGTACACTCCAAATCTCAGTGCTGTGCAGACCCCCCTTGTAGTAGCTGGGATGACTACACCCTAATTAGTTGATTCGTCATCACCCCCACGCTCAACTGAAGGCTACAAGATGGAATGATGTTAGGCAAAATCAATCATCAAGACCTAAGCTGAACATTACTTACATCCCCAATGTGCAGCGCAAATGACCTACAAGGAGCGCTAGGATGGCCACCAGTCTGAGTAGGCCGTGCAAACTTTGATCCCAGCAGTGGTGCATCCTCACGGACGTGTGACTGGAAGACGGTATGATGTTAGCACAACCTAAGACATAATAAATAATTAGGACGTAAATTTAACATTACTTACCTCCCCGATCTATAGTGTGGATGACTGACATGAGCGATAGGATGCCCACCAGTCTCACTAGGCCGTGCCGACTTAGGAGGTGAGCACGGTCGGTCCACTTGGTGCGCATCCTAAAGCACATTGTCTCTTGACCGACCACAGCTCATGTTCTTGATGATTTCCTTGGACTCCTCGAAGATGGACTAGAGAGTCTTGAAAAGCCCTAGAACGGTGTGATCTAGGTTGCGGATGGTGGACCCAGATGCACGTGAGATCTGTTGGACCTGGTTGAATTGTAGTGACAAACAACAGTTGTTCAGTACCAAATAGTAAAAATATCATGAATGAAGTGAGCATAGGTTGTGAGTGTTTTACAGTGTCATCACACCGCGAAGCGCTATGTCGATTGAACGAGTGATGAAGCCTCTCCTGGTGCATAACCTGCTCTGGAACCTTTGGTGTAGGATGGGTGTGTCTGGTGCGCGACCGTGGTACGTACCACTCAATGTACTCATGGTAGGTCCGAACATCTTACAACTGCTACTTCTGTACAACCTCAATATGTGCCATCTTCGTCCAAGCAGTACTCCATTGATGCTGGACTTTTGCTAGTTCTGAAAATTTCAGCCCATCCTCGATTGGCTGCATTCGAGAATGATTTATGTGTGAAGAGCGGATGTAGATATGAACTATAAACATTACTCGAATGGATTTGCACTCACAAGTGGACAACTCGCTCGAGCATCCTCCCGTCAGGAGGGGGACAACCTAGTAAGATCGAACCGTCGCATTACGCGCTGCAGTGTGTAAGGCTCCATCATATGGAAAAATAAGGTGGTAGGTCGTCACCCATAATCAGGCGTCTTGTGTGCATTGTATGGATAGTCTATGCAGCGCTACCGTGTTCACGAAATGTAGGACCCATGGAGACTATATGATGTTGTCATCGTGCAATATCTTGAACTCGTCGTGAACACGGGGTAGTACCTCGCCGGTCAGTCTCTGTCCCAGCGTAACTTGGAAGTAGAACATCGGATGCACATAGTGGCCCGTTTACCGGGTTGTGGAACTTGGCATACAAGTGCATTGCTTTCCAGAAGGTGGGTCGCCTAACAAGAAAGTGCTCACAACTCCACAACTACACTAACACGTAGCAAACAACAAGGACTAGTTTCACATCGGTGCTGCGCTGCGAGGCGTCACGCAATACCATGTATGTGGTGGAAAGGACGGCTGATCCGAAGTTGTAATGGGACATCTCTCTAGGATCGGCGTCAAGCAAAGACTCAACGATGTGGATGAAACTAGGGTACACCTAACACCCTGTGTGGTGGGAAACAAGGCCCAACTGAAAAGAAGCAAAAGGTACGTGACGAGGTGCGTCCTAACAACCTCGTCCGGTGCATCTGCAAGGCATCAACTGAAATGCTAATCCATGTCTGAGGGACATCACAGGCCCTATTTGGCACAGCTATGCCAAACGGATGCGCCAAGCGGGCCTTCCAATCCGCTAGCAGATGGGGTGGAACAAGTGCGTGTCCCGTGATCGAAAGATCGGTCAAGAAGGAGACATCCTGGAGAGTGACCGTCATCTCTCCCCACCGAAAGTGAAAGGTGTGTGTCTTAGGTCTCAATCTATCAACAATTGCCGACATGAGACTCCCATGCAGGGTGAAGCAGCGACCAACTTGGAGCATCCTCGCAAAGTGCAACAAGCCCGTGTCCCCAAAGAGTAGGACATAGTGATGGTCAAGCTCCGAGTAATGCTTATTCGACCTAAGAACGAGGGGTGGAGGACCATCCTTGGTGGTCTACACCTTGCTACGGTGATGCTCATCGTAGAATGGTTCAAGTAGCTCCGGTAGATGAATGACTTGCAAGAGTTGAAATGTCGAGTCAGTTCCTGGGACAAATAGAATGCCAAAATATGTGAAAACAAAGCATTAAAATGAAATAAAGTACATAAAGATGCAAATATTACAATACTATTTGTGAATATAAAATGACGGCATAATTAAGTGTGACTAAGTTAACTAAGACTAATTAGTCACGACAAATTAACTATGACTAATTTAATTATGGCTAATTAACCACGACAAATTTAATTAGGAATAATTAATTATGACTAATTAATCAGAACTAAATAATTACAACTAATTAACTATGACTAATTAATTATAACTAATTAACCATGACTAAATTAATTACGACTAGTTAATTAGGACTAAATAATTACAACTAATTAACTACGACTAAATTAATTACGACTAATTATCTATGACTAAATTAATTACGACTAATTAATCATGACCAATTAATACCAACTAATTTACTACAACTAAAGTAATTATGACTAAGTATTTACGACTAATTAACTATGATTGATTAATTATGACTAAATTGTTTGGATTAAGTAATTACAATTAAATTAATTTAGCACTAATTACATAGTTAATAAGCATAATGCATAGGAGAAAAAAATACCCCTCTTGATGTCGAATTTTATGTACTAATACAACTGCTAAGCACTGCTCTAAACACTCATTAACCGATAGCGAAATCGGAACTCGCACCACACGACATGCGGAGGAGGGGTCAGCCCCCTAGGGCACAGATGAGACATGTCCGGTCCCTTGGAGCACAGACGAGCGAGGTCCGAACCTTTAGGGACCTGATTCGGTGACGTGTCGAGCGATGAAAGTTCTGCAGTGCTATTTTTGTATTTTTGATGTCGAGCGATGGCTACATTTATTATTGAGAACTTCAACAATGTCATTTTTTTTCTCCCAAAAACTCGCACTATCAGCTCATGAAGGGGCAGACAAACGAAGAGGCCTCTCCAACTCAGCAGCACAAGGCAGTTTTTTCCCTTTGTTTTCTAAGTTAGGAGCGGATTTGCTACGTAAAGGACAAGCGGACAACAAGAAAGGACCCATAGTAATTTACAATTATATCGTTTAATTTTGCAACAAGATTTTCTTTCTTATTGGGCTGGCTCCTTTCTGGTAAAAAGAGGAGATGAAAACGTTGCAACATTGCTGACATAATTTCTCCCCCAATTGAAACTATTACTTTTGAGTGAGCAGTCGTTTTCACCCATCGATTGAACGAAATCAAACATATTTCTTTGAAAATTCGCCATGCTATTTCTAACGGGTTCCTTTCTTCTGAAGGGATTCTAATTTGCTTGTTTAATTCACAACAAAATTCTATATTACTACCAACTTTTAGCTAAATCTCTAAGAAACGGTTTATTCCGGTACAAATCACATTTGTTAATGTTACATATCAAATAACCGGATTGTTTTTGTTGGAACCGACAATCCTAGAGTGATTATTCGGTTATTATTAATAGCAACTGAAGCTAATATGACTATGCCATAATCGAATAATCACCAACATAACCAACCACCATATCTAGAATCCCAAGTTCCTTTCATCTATAGCAGGATTTAAAAAAATCTTGGCAGGTAAATCTCAGGTAAAAAACCAGTAATTTTTTTAAAAATATATGTCATCGTAAAGTACACGATTTTAAAATATACCACTAAAGAGTTTCTTCTTTAAAGTCTGTCATGAAGAGTGATCATGTTTGAAGATATACCATTTATATGTTATATTTAAAGATATATCATTATGTACTATTTACATTATTTTTGTAGGTATTTTGACCACCACTTAACTATATATTTTCGTATGGACAAAAATGCCTTCACCCACCCTATCCATTACTATCGACCGGTACTTGACTACAAATTTATGTATGGTCTAGTTTGTAGTAATGGACAAGTCAAGTGTGAGCATTTTTGTCTATATAAAAATACGTAATCAAGTGTGTGGTCTGAATACATACAAAAAAATGATATAACATTATATAAAGATATATATCTAAACATGATTATTTTAAAGAAAATTTTTTAGTGCGTATTTTAAAACCGTGTATTTTGCGATTACATATTTTTTCCCGGTCTTAAATCATGTGCACATCGATTAACCAGCCTGTTTAGCCTCACGGCTACACCATGCGTGTCCACATTTTTCCTTCCCTAAATAAGTCTCTCTCTCTCTCTCTCTCAACATCAATCCTCTCCCCCCTCCTCAGTCCCTATCCACTCCTCCTAGCAGCACAAGCGCGGCACGAACCAATCGTTTCCCGGTGTAGAGGAAGCTGCAGCAGGGGAAGCGAGCTAGAATGATGGGCGCCAAGACCAACGCCGCCGACTGCCCGGAGTACGCGGAGGTCGACCCCACCGGCCGGTACGGGCGGGTACGGTACTACCACCGCAGCTCCTATCACCGATTCTTGATTCGTTTGCTTGCCAGATTGCTGATCCGTTTGCTTGTTCCTTTTCTGCTGGATGTTGCAGTACAACGACGTTCTTGGCAAGGGCGCCTCCAAGACCGTGTAAGACCCGGGCGCTCTCGTTGGCGAAGCTGGATGCCTCTTTGCTTGCGCCTGACTCGAGGGTGCGTCGTGGCTGCAGGTACAGGGCGTTCGACGAGTACCAGGGGATGGAGGTGGCGTGGAACCAGGTGAAGCTGCAAGACTTCCTGCAGAGCCCCGAGGACCTGGAGCGGCTCTACTGCGAGATCCACCTCCTCAAGACGCTCAAGCACCGCAACATCATGAAGTTCTACACATCCTGGGTTGATATCTCCCGCCGCAACATCAACTTCATCACCGAGATGTTCACCTCCGGCACCCTCCGGCAGTAAGCAACCAATCTCATATACTCCTGTAACGCCGCAGAGTTGTTTCCTTTTAGAGACCTCTTCCTTTTAAGTCCAATCTAAAAAAAGTCTCATCTTTTCTGTGCAGTTGCAAAAAAGAAAGTATGTTCTGTTCTTTATGCTTGATTTGTTGGTTCTAGCATTGATTTCTTGTGATTTGCTGGTGATTAGGTACAGGCAGAGGCACATGAGGGTGAACATATGGGCGGTGAAGCACTGGTGCCGGCAAATCCTCAGCGGCCTGCTGTACCTGCACGGCCACGATCCGCCCATCATCCACCGGGACCTCAAGTGTGACAACATTTTCGTGAACGGCAACCAGGGCGAGATCAAGATCGGTGACCTCGGCCTCGCCGCCATCCTCCGCAAGTCCCACGCCGTCCACTGCGTAGGTAAGCCGTCTGATTAGCTAACTAGTCCCGAAGGATGTTCTCCTATCCCAATGGCGATAGTTTTGTGGAAATTTCATGGGGGTGGAGGTGTCGGATTGTTTGGCCAGGCACGCCAGAGTTCATGGCGCCGGAGGTGTACGAGGAGGAGTACAACGAGCTGGTGGACATATACTCGTTCGGGATGTGCGTGCTCGAGATGGTCACCTTCGAGTACCCGTACAGCGAGTGCACGAACCCGGTGCAGATCTACAAGAAAGTGATCTCTGTAAGAAGTGCCTCTTGGATACTTTTAGCCATTCGCAGCACTTGTAATTCTGGTGTGTGGCTAGTTCGAAATGGTTTTGCTGATTTCAGCTAGTGGTTTGGCTGGTAGGGTACTAAGCCGGAAGCTTTGTACAAGGTGAAAGATCCGATGGTGAGGCAATTTGTCGAGAAGTGCCTGGCCACTGCATCCCGGAGGCTCCCGGCAAGAGAGCTGCTCAAGGACCCCTTCCTGCAGGCCGATGATGTGCCTTTTTGTTCAGGGGATGGAGATTACAGCCTGACGAGCAATTATATGCGGCAGCCTTTTTTGGGGCATGCTTATAGTAATGGATCCATGATGAGTAATGGGTTCTCGGAAAGCATTGACGAAGATACACCAACAGAAGATAGATGGGATTGCGAGCATGATGATACTAAAGCTGATGGCATTGACCTGTTCAACGGGCACGAAGATGAGCCTCTTGGCAATGTGGATATCACAATCAAAGGAAGAAAAAGTGAGGATGGAGGCATCTTCCTCAGATTACGAATTGCAGATAACGATGGTACACACAATGTCTAATGCCTTAAACTCTTTGGTTGAATTCAATGTATGAAAATGTCAATTCAGATATTCTGCGAAAACTAATTTCTCATATTGCAGGGCGGGTACGAAACATCTATTTTCCGTTTGACATTGAGGCTGATACTGCTTTAAGTGTTGCAACTGAGATGGTAGCTGAGCTGGATATAACTGACCATGAGGTTACTAGAATAGCTGAGATGATCGATGGTGAGGTTAGTGCATTGGTGCCAGATTGGAGGCCTGGTCCAGGCATAGAGGAAGCACCGGACACTACATACTGCCATAACTGTGGATCCAGTGTATCGTCATGTGGTTCACTTTTGGCCTACATGTCGTCAGCTGCTCGAGGTTGCCAATGTGCAGAGCTACATGGGCGGTTTGAGGAGATTACGTTCCATGCTGATGGAGAGCAGTCCCATTTGCATGACTCTGGAGGCAGCTCTGATGATGGAGGTGGTCAAATTGAGCAATATGTCAAAGACAAGGAGCCCATACACATGAATGGGTTTGTACAGATGAGTAGAGGAGGTCCTTCTGATCAGCTTTGCTTTAGTTCATTCCAAGAGAAGTCCTGCTCATCTAATCATTATGAGAACGACACTAACCATCAAACAAAAGGGCTTGACGTGAAGCATGGAGTAAAGATTGCCAAGTACAAAGCGCGGAAAATGGCACAGTTCAGGAGAGCTATTCATCCATCTCTGGACTTTGACAACTTAAATGGAGTAAGTAGGATGAAATGTTCACTGAGCAAGTTAGAGTCTTTTCATATTGGTAAGAAGCACAATTTCCACATACCGACCTGCGAGCGAAGCCCAGACACAAGAAACACCAATCAGCACCCTGACATGAATAATCGAGCGTGTCAGGGCAGACACCCCGATCCGGGAGCCCAGAGGGCCCGGCATTGTGAGGTTGACGCCGTGAGCAGTCCGGATTGCATATTTACAGCCAGAAGCTACTATGCCGGAGCTCAGTTGCCGACAAATCTCCCAAGAACAAAATCTGTACCGCTAAATGCTGTTGATGCCTGAAATGCTTTCTTGGCGTGTAAATTCTAGAGAGGAGTGTACATTGTTTTCGTTCTTTTTGTATGCAATATGAAATATAGATGGTAGGCAAGAGACTGAAATGTGACGGGTTTTCTGTGGATTAAGCCTGAGCTGTATGAAACTTTCTATATGTGAATCTAGAGGGGTTCATGTTAGGCTGGCAAGTGCATTTGTTTCATTGGGTATCTCTAGTTTGGTGTACTACTTTGACCAGATTGGTATTGTCTCAGGAGATTCAATCTATGAAAGACCTACGTCTGTGTTAAGTTATGATCTGTTTCTGTACTGAGGTCTATGGTTATGGTCCAGTAAAACATCTTTCTGAGTTTTTAATGGTATTGTTTGCCGTTGAAATAGCAAATGCAGTGTCCTCAGGAGAGGAAAGCCAAAAATGATACCGCAAACGTGTAGGCAGATGACATATGTCGTCTGATGCGCGGCAGGCGCTCAGATCCCCTTGGAAGCCGCCCCTCTGCCGCTCGCAGGGCACCTGAATCCCCCCACCCGAGCCGTCCTATCGCCTCACTCTCCCCCTATCCCTCGCATGCCGTGCCGTGGGCGCTTGCAGGCGTGCTCCCACGCGCCCCACACGTTGTCTTGTTGCACATCATGTCCTCATCGCCCTCGCGGTTGACCGAGTGCTTTCCCGGCTATAAAACCCGTTGTGCGTCATTCTCATCCTCCACACCAACTATTTCACTCGACGCCGAGAGACAGAGGATCGAGCGAGAGGTAGCGCGATCGGCCGAAATTAGTTACGATTTTGCTGCCGATTTGTCGGGACCCAAAATACAATTCTGGACCCTCTTTGTATTCCGCATTAGTCCCGGATCGCACTAGTCCCGGATCACACTAGTGCACACAGTGTCAACATAGATGAATATCAATCCACACAAATGAAATAATAGCATAAACGAGTAATTTGAATATCAAATAATGGTTTTGACCTTATGGTCGAGTTTACATTTATTAAACCTCGCAGGGCGGGCAACACATAAAATAGCAACAGAACAAATAAACTTCAGTGGAATCCCGTCAATTCGCCACAGGCAACCGACTGGGATCATGACCCTAGCGATTGGCACCTTCGTAGAACTCCTCCTCAAATGCACATGAAGACTCCTCCACTTCTATTGAATGTTTGCAGCAAGCATGAGTACATAACCGTACTCGCAAGTCATACCACAGAACGCAATTTCTAGATGATGGTTTATTCAAAAGGAATGACTTCTATGGTTATTTTGCATAAAAATATTTGTAATTGAATACAAATAATAGATTAAAAACTTAATTTAAAAATAAATAAAAACAATAGTTTAACATCTGTTTTCACAAAGAACACAAAGTATAATCAAATTCTTTCATACATCCATATGGATCAAGTCACATAGCTGTCCCTTCCCAAATGTTTTATGAAAATCTAACTCTCGTGTGAAATCCCCGAGCAGTCCATGACCGCGGACGCGACTATTCGAATAGATTGTTTAACACCCTGAAGAGGTTGTACACTTTACCCATACGATATAATTAATGTAGCTAGCACTAATCATAACAAAACCTTTCAGAAATTTTATTTTAAGCATTGACACTCCCGATGTGCTTTACCGCCATTCAATTTATGCACACAGCTCTTGGTACGACACACACCGTTAGATAGGGAAACGACGAACTGTCCCGCGAAGTGAGTCGTCTCTGAGACAAAAACACATCTCCACCCTAGCACACAGCCTAACCTATTAGCCTGAGTAATCAATGTCAAGATTCCATAACCTACTAAGTTAGGCCCGTCCTACCAGGCATTTGGTTGTACAGAAGGCCTAGTTCAATGGCGCACAAAGTTAAATCCTTAATTGACCACGGCAAGACTTTCAATTTCTATGTCACACAAACTAATATTTCCATACACACAACTTCTACCATATCACACAGTATCCACCACTTGTCTTAGTCTAAATCCTTTTCTACCCTAATGGTTAAGTGCAACACATGCCATCAACGAGTAATAGCACACAACGCACACAGTTTTATACAAAGTTTCATAATCACTTAGTTACGTTTATATTTGTAACTCATATGAAATGATAACTCGTAACATGACTAAGCAATCTACTTATATCTAACCAACCCACGTTGGTGCTATGATAATACCAACTAGTACTGAATCAACCAAGGGTGACACACGATCATGACATAACTTACCTTGGAATAGGTCTAGGTACTGGTCTTGATCTTGGTGCACTCCTTCTTCTTCAAAAGTCTATGGAGATAACGCCTACTCGCAAACGAAATAAATAAATAAAATAAATAAATAATAGAGATAAAAAACTCAAAAAATTAAATAAAAATCTCAAATAAATAGAATTCAAATTTAGATGAATTTAGAAATTTGTATGGGTTCAAACGGAGTTCGGATGAAGATGATATGGCCTCTCAAAGATCAAAACTAAGGAAATAACCTAAATTGGAATTTCTAGAATTATCCAAATTATTTTCCTACTGAAAAATCCGCATTATGACATCAGCTGACGTCAACAAGGGAATTTCTGAAATAAAAAAAAACAATTCCAGAAAATGCTAAAGTGGCTGACAGTGGGACCCACAGTCTATGGAATAGTAGCTCTGACAATGGGACCCACAAGGCATAGACACGACTCACGGTGAATTGGGTTTACGGAAGTTTGGATCTAGGGTTCGGTGAACCATGCCACGCACGCGTACACGTGGGCTGATACACACGCTTGGATGCTGATGTGGCTACACACGTGGACGGACACGTCGATATCGATGGCGACGCCTATGGTTTACCCAACAACGGTGAATGGTGGCGATTCACCAGTGGTGCTATTACCAAAAGGTAGCTAAGGTTATTGCCATCTTAGGGATGCAATCACGGGTGGCTGAGGTTGACTGTGGTGGCCGGCGGCGAGGTCAACTCAGGCTTGACGGGATCTTCTCTCTGGCGATGCTTCGGTAAGGTGAAGGCGACCAGGATGTAGTCCTCGCTCTTGCGATGCCGAAGGTGCAGACCATGAGGCTCGGGCGGCTCTAGTTGTGGTAGAATCGCTCGTTAGAGTTGCGGCGGCGCAGATCCTTCTATGAGCTCTCCCGGTGGCTAGGGTTTAGCGCTCGAGCCTTGGCAGCTAGGGCTTGGGTGCGGAGGCCAAGGGCTCGCCTCCCTTTTATACGCGGTCGGCTAGGAAGTCCAGGGCGCAAACGCCCAAAACGGCCTCACAGCGGTGGAAGAGAATCCTCAACAGATTCGAGGACGATAAACATGAGATACAGGGGCCCACACGTCAGTGGCGAAGACTCGCGTGAGTCCGCGTCGCACACAGCATGGACATGCTGACAGGTGGGCGAGGGCAGCGTGCGTGCGGAGAGAAGGGAGAGGCTAACATAC
The DNA here is from genome assembly GCA_036346395.1 of Hsuehochloa calcarea. Taxonomy (NCBI): domain Eukaryota; kingdom Viridiplantae; phylum Streptophyta; class Magnoliopsida; order Poales; family Poaceae; genus Hsuehochloa; species Hsuehochloa calcarea. The sequence continues at coordinate 35,689,503 of CM070606.1, forward strand.
GGGCTCGCATGTCAGAGGAAGGTGGGGCGCGCGCGTGGCACTAGGCTGCACAGGGATGGGTCGGAAGGAAATACGGTTTGGGTTTCGGCCCAATCACTATTCTGAGATTTTAAATATATTTTTATTTTTAAAAATACAGAAAATCCAAATGGCAAATAGAAAATAGCAAATAAACCCAGAAAAGTTCTAAAAATATATCCAAGCACATAGAATCCAAATAAAATAGTTTTGACAATTGTTGATATTGACATTAATCATATTAATTTGTTTTGATACTAAAAGTTCTTATTAATATTTAATTCAAATTCAAATAAAATCCAAAGGGTGGATTTTCAACTACTAACTAATCAAAAGATTTTAAAAGCTCAGAAAATTGGGATGTTACACCCCCCTAAAGGAATCTCGACCCCGAAATTCAGGCTAGCTAAAGAAAAGACTAGGAAACTCGGTTTTCAGCTTGAAGGACCGAAATGGCAACAGAGGGGGGGGGTGAATGGTGCCTTAAAAATTAAGAACTCCCCTTTACTGTATTTAAAACAAACCAACAAAGCCCTCTGGATATCTCAAGAAGAGTGAAGCAAAATCAGAGAACGAAAACAAACTTGATCGTTACGTAAATCGGAAGTCAGATTCTACTCGTGATGTAGTTCAAGATCATGATAGTTCCGGGTTCAGTGCGGAAGTTCCGCTAGCGGTAGTTCCGCCTTGGACAATCGGAAGTTCCGATTGTCCTGACCGAAGAACAGTGCGCTCGGGTTTTTCCCAAAAATCTGAAATACTAAATCTTGAATGCTCTTCTCAGGTCAAGTTTCATAGGACATCATCCTAAACAACATCTTGACCTCATGGAGAATAATCGCAAGCAAAGATTCATTAATCGAAGCAAAAACGGATTTCTTGAAGAAGGGGCAAGAAAGACCAAAAACCACAATAGACAAGATTCTCAGATTCTTAGCTCATGAAACTTTGAGGATATATTAGCAATATCAAAACGACTCTAGATATCAAGTTTCATGCTATTTCATAAGACGAAACAAAAGATACACCAAAACCCTAGATATTCAACATGAACAGAGAGGGAATAAAGAGAGGCATAAACAAGTAATCAAAACCTCAGAGTTTCATTGATATAAATCAAGAGATTACAGAGGAAACACAGAGGAATGATTACAAAGATTTTCAGTTCATTCTCTCCAACTCAACAAACTCTCAAAAAGCAAAACAAACCCTTTTGCTAAAGCAAACCCTAATTTTCTCTCTCAAAGTCTAACCCTAACACCAGGGGTTCACCTCTATTTATAGCCCTTGGCTAATGGGCCTCCAACCCATTAAGCCCGCTACACCCGAACGGAACCGCCTCCACTCGTGCCGCTTTGCGAAAAGACCGTTTCGCCCCTTGCGCACCTTCTGGAAGCCTCCCGTACGCCTTGCTGTCCTTGACTCGCAACCACCTCAAGATTCACGCCGTCTTCGACACATCCCGACCGTTCTGACCTCAACGCCGCCTGCGCCTAGTCCGATCTCCTCGTGTCTCGCCACGACTTCGCCTCGATGTCCCGCGAATAACACGCATAAAACACATCACATAGCATTGCACAATATCATAGCATTAATATTTGTACAAGACTCAAACTCATACAAACTCAAAATCACAAATTATACTTCTACGCAGATTCGACACAATCGGAAGTTCGACTTACCACAATGAAGTTTCGATTTCCGGAACATCCGCACTTGTCAGGATTATCGGAAGTTCCGCGCTTACCATTGCGGAACTTCCGATTATCGGAACGTCCGCACTCCCAGAAATTCAATTCCTATTTTCGTCTCAGAGGAATACTCACGTCAGTATTATCGGACCAACCGTGACCCCAGGTGCGGAACTTCCGATTACTTCAACCGAACACAAATCCCAGATTAATCGGAAGTTCCTATTTTCAAAGCCGGTAGTTTCGATTATCGGAACTTCCGCTCCATACACAGCGGTAGTTCCGATTACCGTGTTTCAGCACAGAAACAGTACAAAACCGAGAGACACAACTCTCAACCTATTCAACAAGTTGTCAAATACTCATCACTCACAAAGGAGGACCTCTCACATGGTCTCTCACAGCTCTTCTTCACGCTCCCACGTTGCTTCTCCTTCTGAGTGGTTGCTCCACTGAACTTTGCAAAAATGAACGTTTTTGCTTCTGGTATGACACTCTGTGACATCCAAAATCTTGACCGGCTGCTCTTTATAAGTGAGATCTTCTTTCAACTCAATTGAATCCAACGGGGTTTGTTCCTGTGGCACGCGAAGACACTTCTTCAACTGTGAGGCATGAAAGACATCATGCACTTCTGCTAACGAGTACGGTAGCTCTAACTGATACACTACTTCTCCACGGCGATCCAAAATCTTGAACAGACAAACATACCTAGGGACAAACTTTCCTTTGGCATGAAACCTTTTTACACCTCTGAGTGGAGTAACTCGAAGATAAACATAATCTTCTGGTTCAAAGCTGAGATTATGGCAACGATTATCAGCATAGATTATGGCTATCTTCAGTCTTGCTCTGATCATGGACACTTGTTTTTCTGCTTTCTGAATAATATATGGTCCAAATACCAAACGTTCAGCTGTTTCTACCCAATTCAATGGGGTTCTGCAAGCACGACCATATAAAGTTTCAAATGGTGATATTTACACACTGGCTTGATAACAGTTATTGTACGAGAATTCTACATATGGCAGACTCTTATCCCAACTGGTCGCATTAGCTAAAGTACGGGCTCTCAATATATCTTCCAATATCTGATTGACTCTTTCAGTCTGTCCATTTGTCTGGGGATGATAAGCAGTACTGAAATTCAAGTGAGTTCCCAGTGCTTCGTGCAGACTCTGCCAGAAATGAGAGGTGAACTGAGATCCTCGATATGATACTATCTTCTTAGGCACACCGTGCAAACTGACGATTCTGGACATATATAATTCCGCTGGCAAAAAAATGGGCAACTTTGGTCAAATGATCAACTATTACCCAAATCGAATCGTAACCCGATTGAGTCCTGGGTAAACCAGTAATGAAATCCATTCCGATCTCTTCCCACTTCCACTCTAGAATCTTCTGTAGTTGTAACAAACCTGCCGGTCTCTGATGTTATGCTTGTACTTTCTAACACACGTCGCACAAGGCAATGAACTCTGTGACTTCTCGCTTCAAATTTGGTCACCAAAACTTAGTCTTAACATCCTGATACATCTTGGTACTACCAGGGTGAATCGAATACTTTGATTTATGGGCTTTTTTCGAGATTAGCTGCCACAAACCATCAATATCTGCTACACAGATACGTCCATTGATCCACAGTATATCTTGATCATATCTGGTGAAGTCCTTGAATTTTTCATCTGCCATCTTTTTCTTTATGTCGAAAATTTATGGGTCATTTGGTTGGGCTTCACGAATCTGCTTCTCCAAAGTAGGTTGTATCTCTAGACTGGCCACAAATCCTTTAGATACATTGGCCTTACCAGGATGATAGTGGATTCCAATAGTATAATCATTTATTAACTCCAACCATCTTCTCTGTCTCATGTTCAGATCAGATTAAGTGAAAATATACTTCAGACTCTTGCAATCTGTGTATACCTCACAGCGATTACCAATGAGGTAATGACACCAAATCTTCAAAACATGTAGTACGGCAGCTAATTACAGATCATGGATAGGATAATTCTCCTCATAGGGTCTCAATTGGCTTGATACATAAGCCACAGCTCTTCCTTCTTGCATTAGGATGCATCCTAAACCTTGACGCGAAGCATCACAGTAAATATCAAAATCCTTGCGAATATTTGGCAGAATCAGCACTGGGTGGAAGTCAAACGCTTCTTCAAATCCTGAAAACTTTCTTCATAAGCTGGGGTCCAAGTGAACTTTTTCTCCTTCTTCAACAATTGCATAAGAGGCTTAGCAATCGTTGATAATCCTTCGATGAAACGACGATAATATCCCGCCATTCCCAAGAAACTACGAATCTAAGTTAAGGTCTTGGGTTGCTCCCAATGTAACACTGCTTTAAATTTACCGGGGTTGACTGCTTGTAATACTGCGGAACCGATTCGGTAAAAAGAAAGAAGTCGGAGGGAGTAAAAGCGATTTTAGTCGATTTTTCCAATCACCGGGTGGGGGTATATGTTTTTCCGTCAACTTTGGGCGCGATTCATGACCAGTGGCCCAAGAGGGGCCGGCCAAAAAGGGAGGGGCGCCACTCCCCCCCAAACCCTAGCCGCCTCCACCTCCTCCCCCATGAGCCGCCCCACCTCCTCCTCCACCCGGCGCCTCCCCTCCTCCCCGGAGCCTCCTCCTCCATCGGTGGCTGCCATTGGTGTTCCCCCGGAGCTGCACCCCCGATCTTCCACGCGTTCACCTTCGGCTCTTCCTCCGCCGGGCTTTTGCGTTCCCCTCGGGTTCGCGGTGTTGGGGCCGGCCAAAGGAGGAGAGGAGAAACCTTCGGGAAGTTGATCCTCGTCTTTCTTCGGGTCTACAAGGGTAACGAGAGACCCTATCACTGTTGGATGTCGTTAGAGTTGCAAATTCAATGGTTTTAGTAGTATCGTTTTATTTCTGTCTGTAGATTGATTCTGTCCAGTACGTTGTACCTCAGTTTTGGGTGTCTTATAGGCCGAATTGGATATCGGCGTCTTCTGGAGATATGATCCTGGTATCATTAGATTTCTTTTGGCACCTGGATCACGAATTTTCACCTAGTATTTTAAAAGTTATGACTGTTTTATCACGTACTGCTCTGTCTGACAGAAACTCTGGGTACAGTCGGTTGCACCTAGGTTTTGATCTAGTTAGAGTCAGAACCAGGTCGGCCACCCAACTAGGTTTATGAAGATAATTTCACCATGTTTCCAAGCTGATAAAGATCACCTTATTTGGATCAGTGGTCTAAAATTTAGAGCCTTTTTTCCTTGGGGCTGTTCTGAATTCTGGACAGACTGTGAATATAGCTTTCAGTGGATGTTTAGACCCCTGTTTTGGCCGAATTAGAGTTTACCATCAACTAGAGTTTCGTAGCCAGTTACGTTAAGAGAAGTTGAGCACTGGTTTCAGGTCTTTTGGATCTACGGTTATTTATTGGTGAATTTTCTAGTAAAACTGCCAGTTTAGGGGTATTTGGAATGTTTGGGTGAATTGATCAAATTGAACCTTTTGTTTGGTTGGTTTGGTTAGAGATTGTGGGAGGGCACGTGTAGCAATGTCTTACTTGTTTGTCCTCATTTCGATTATTCTATATTGTAGATGGTGAAGCGGTGAGTGGAGGGGTATCTCAGTTACCTCCCAACCCGTGCATGTAGTGTAACGAGCAAGTACACATGTATGCTATTATTGATATAATATGTGATGTGTGTGTGCATGGTTATACTTGTTTGCATGTGTAGTTGAATGCCATGTGTATTTTTTCCATTAATGCGTGATATTCAGATTTACCATGAGATCACATCATGTCATGCATGAATTCATAATGACCACGAAAGTGGATTTCTCTTGTAAGACCCATCAATTCCAGTATGGACATCTGAAAACCCCATCAATTCCAGAATGGGTACGTTTGTCCACCATTCCAATGTGGGCCACGTTGGACGGCCGTATGAAACGTTCTTCATACGGTAACGTTAAAGTGAACACCGACGGGTGTTTCACTCGCTATACCGGTATATGCTGCGATATGTCCACTTCCTTCATTGCATCATTTCACTTCATCCATTCATAAGAATTATTTCCAATAAATGTTCAATCTGTGATAGTGTATATTGTTCATTGGATATTGATTGTTACTTTAAAGTACTTGGTGAGTCTTTGGCTCATTCTTGCTTTGTTGTTTTATTTAGGTAAATGATAAGGAAGAACGGTTTCATAGAGGGTAGTTCAACACGATGCACCCACTACCATAATCCAAAATATTTGAGAACTTAATATTGTCTTCTATTTATGCCTTGTGTTGAATTGTAATAAGCCAACTTGGCCGTATTTACCGTATCTCCCTGAATTGTTTATCTCCACCCCGTTGATTAAACTTGTTGATGAATTCCTGTTCACGTATATCCTTGTTGTATGCCACATCTAGTTATGCGTATTGTTGTGAATTTCCTAAAGATTAGTGATTGTAGGTGACATCTTGACTTCCTTATAGTCAGGGTGTTACAGTTGGTATCAGAGTGGGCTTCAGGTCCGTGGTTAATAAAAAAATATATATTAAATTGACACACTGTGCACAGTAGGAGGGTTTGGGTAATTCAATACTTCCGCAGTTTTATCAATGGTTTTCACCTATTACTATGATGCTTGAATTACTTCGCACTTCTATTTTCATTAAGTTAAAGATTGGTTTTGTGTTGTGATGTTCATAGATGGCAAGAGGTAGAGGCCGTGGTCGTGGTCGTCCACCGACCCGTAGTCGTGGTCGTGGCCGCTGTCCGGCTGCTGCATCGTCTTCGTCTGAAGGGTTGGCTGGTGCTGCTACTGCGGAGATTGCCTCAGCTGCGCCTCCGGTCGTTGAGCCACCGGCCGCGACTGCAGATCTTATTCAGAACCTTATAAGAGAGAATCAACAACTCCGCCAACAATTGCAGGCGGCAATTCCTGCGGCTGCTGCGCCTGTGGCGGAACCTGTTGCCGCTACTGTTCCACCCGAGGTTAGAATGAGCCTCCGTGAGTGGATGTCGCTTCGTCTGGACACTTTTGACGGAGCAGGCACACCGGTTCAGGCTGCGGACTGGTTGAGATAAATGGAGCGTCAGTTTGGAGCAATAGAGCTGGCATCCGCGCGAAGCGCGATTTGTGGCCTTTGAAGGGCGGCCAGCCGACATCTGGTGGGAAGGAGTCCTGTCTTCCAGGACTCCAGCGCAGGGTCCTGTTACTTGGGAGGTATTTGTGGAGAGATTCAGGACACAGTTTTATCCGGACTCCTTCATTGAGAAGATGGAGCAATCACTCCTGACTTTTGTGCAAGGGAAGATGTCGATGTCTCGAGTATGAGGCGGGTTCAATAACTGGTGCGCTTTGTGCAGGGGTGGCTAGTGATGATAAAGAGAAGGCTAAGAGGTTCGCGGGGGCCTTAATCGGAGTATCGCCAAATTCGGGAGCGACAGGTCTCGTGATTTTAGCTCGGTGGTTGAGCAGGCTAGAGGGATGGAGTTGGAAAGAGCTCCTTCGTCGCAAGGGCATGTTGCTTGTGGTTCTGTTGCTACTGGTGGATCTGGCAGTGGCCAGAAGCGGAGTTTCGGTGGAGGAGGTGGGTCTTTTGAACAACCGCCGCTAAGAGGTTTCAAAGAACCAAAACTCCCGTCCGGCTCAAGATGGCGATCTTCCTCTTGGCGCCACGTTCTTCATCTTTCGCCCCACGATTGCGTCTGTTCGGTCGGGGCATGAAGTGTTTTCGGTGTGGTGACGGGCATCGAGCTTCAGAATGTTCCTTCAAGGGAACATGCCAGCAATGCGGTCGGGAGGCCACAAGTCCTCAGTGTGCAAGCAAAATTCAGCTAGTATCATCAAATGGGAGGCGGTCCCCAGCAGCCTTCTTCCTCCGGTTTCCACGGGTTGATTCAGACTCGACGGCGATTCGGCACCACAGTACCCTTCAACAGGGTTCCACTGCGGCTTTTACTCGGCGCCTCTGCGGGGTTCTATTGGAATCCGCACCATCCGCACCTCCGTCGTTTGTCCCTCCAAAGCCGTTTCCGCCTTTCCGTCGCGAGTGTCGGTGCGTCTTACTGCCGTGCATCGAGGGTCACGCCATGCCCACCCCTGAGACTTTGGGACGTCCTGATGTGGTGACAGGTACTTTACTAGTGGATTCGCATGATGCCTTTGTATTGTTTGATTCGGGGGCTACTTACTCGTTCGTGTCTTTGGAGTTTGTTAGAAAAGTGGGTTTGAGTTTTCAGCTTATTTCTGAGTCAGTGGTAGTCAGCTCTCCAGGAGGTCTTATTTCTAGCTCTACCGTCTGTCCCGGTTGTTCTATAATTATTGATGATGAGGTTTTCACTGCGAATCTTATGGTTATTCAATTGGCACCTTTCGATGTTATTCTGGGTATGGACTGGTTATTCCAATACCGTGCCAAGATTTGTTGTTTCTGGAAGACGGTGACCTTGCTAGCCCCTTCCGGTGAAGAACTGGTATTCCAGGGCAGTGCACCGTCTGATTCAGTATTTGTGCTGGCTAACCTATTCCCTAGCCGCCGTGCATCGACCATCGGATTACTTTGTTCCCTCAATGAAAAGACTGATTCTTCGCGGCGTATTGAGGAGATTCCAGTTGTGAAGGAGTTTTCCGATGTATTTCCTGTAGAACTTCCCGGAATGCCTCCGGTGAGGAAAGTGGAGTTCCGGATTGATCTTATTCGGGGAATTCGGCCTTTGTCCAAGTCTCCTTACCGATTGGCTCGCCCCTTTCAGGAAGAATTGAAGAAACAATTGGACGACCTGCTGTCCAAAGGTATGATTCAGCGTAGCGTATCGCCATGGGGAGCGCCTGTTCTTTTTACTAAGAAGAAAGATGGCAGCTGGCGTATGTGCGTGGATTATCGAGCTCTTAATCAGGCGACTGTGAAGAAGAAATATCCTTTGCCTCGCATTGAGGATCTTTTAGACCAGTTGAAAGGAGCTAGGATATTTTCCAAGATTGACCTCCAGTCGGGTTATAATCAGATTCGGGTTCGTGAGCAGGATATTGACAAAACGGCTTTCTCTACGAGGTATGGTCATTATGAGTATAAAGTTATGTCTTTTGGACTAACGAATGCTCCTGCAGTTTTCATGGAAGCCATGAATAAGATCTTTGCATCAATACCTTGATGATTTCGTTGTGGTATTCATAGATGATATCTTGATTTATTCTAAGACGGAAGAGGATCACACCCACCATTTGCGGTTGGTGCTTGAAACTTTAAGAGAGAATCAATTCTATGCCAAGTCAAGAAGTGTGAGTTACGGATTTACGAAGTTGGGTTTCGGGTCACGTTATTAATCGGAAGGGTATTTCAGTTGATCCTAGCAAGATTTCGACGAGAGTAGTAGTGGAAGAGACCAACCAATGTCAAAGAAGTAAGGAGTTTTCTGGGTTTAGCTGGCTATTACCGGCGGTTTGTGGAGGGTTTTTCAACCATTGCTAAACCAATGTCCCAGTTGACACAGAAAGGTGTTAGGTTCCAGTGGTCTGATGCTTGTGAGCGCAGTTTTTGCACTTTGAAAGATAGATTAGTGACTGCTCCAATTCTTACTCTTCCTGAGCCTGGAAAGAGGTTCACTATCTATTCTGATGTGTCCATAGTTGGACTCGGTTGTGTACTCATGTAGGATGGTAAAGTGATTGCCTATGCGTCGAGACAATTGAAGAAACATGAGCAGAATTATCCTACTCATGATCTAGAGCTTGCTGCAGTGATTCACGCTTTGAAAATCTGGCGCCATTATCTGTACGGCGAATCTTGTGATGTATTCACTGACCACAAGAGCCTGAAATACATCTTTACCCAGAAGGACTTGAACTTGAGACAGAGGAGATGGCTAGAGTTGATCAAGTATTATGATCTTACTATTCAGTACCATCCCGGTAAGGCTAATGTGGTAGCTGATGCTTTGAGTCGCAAGGCGACACCTCCTACCCTCAGTTGTCTTATTGCTGACTTTGAGCGTATGGATATTTCCTTCGCTGCGGTGCGCATGCATCGAGACTCGATTGCTTTTAGAATCGGCTCTTCGGATCGGGTGTGAGCAAAGACAAGAAGAAGATCGATGTTCCAACGAGTGAGGAAGCGTTGTGCTGAGGGCAAGCAAGGTCACTTAAGTGTGGACAAGTTTGATACTTTGCGATTTAAAGGACGCCTCTGTGTGCCACAGGAGTCTCAGGTTAAACTGGAGATTTTGAAGGAGGCCCATCGTACTCCTTATACCGTAGATCCTGGTGAAACTAAGATGTACAAGGATTTAAAGAAAAATTTCTGGTGGAAACGGATGAAAATTGATATCGCACATTATGTGGCATCTTGTGGGGTGTGCCAGCGGGTCAAGGCTGAGCACAAGCGACCAGCGGACTATTGCAGCCCTTGGAGGTACCTGTCTGGCCATGGGATGATATATCTATGGACTTTGTAGTTGGGTTACCTCGCACTCAGCGAGGAAAGGACGCTATTTGGGTAATTGTTGACCAGTTCAGTAAGTCTGCACATTTCATTCCTATTCGTACAACCAATTCGGCAAGCGATTTGGCTCCTCTCTATGTACGAGAAATTGTGCGTTTGCATGGGGTGCCAAAGACCATTGTTTCTGATCGAGATGCCAAGTTCGTTTCCAAATTTTGGGAGAGTTTACAAGGTGCGTTGGGTACGCAGCTTCGTCTTAGCACCGCGTTCCACCCCCAGACAGATGGTCAGTCCGAACGCACCATTCAGACATTAGAAGACATGCTCAGGTGTTGTGTTTTATCCTGGAAAGGGAATTGGGAAGAGCATTTAGCTTTGGCAGAGTTTGCTTATAACAACAGTTATCATGCCAGTATTCGAGCTGCACCATACGAGGTTCTCTATGGGCGTAAGTGCAGGTGCCCGTTGTGCTGGAATGAGGTTGGAGAGCGGGCAGTCTTGGGTCCCGACTGGGTTCAATAAACGATGGCTAGAGTGGCGAGAGGTTAGGCGAATTTGTTGGTCGCCTGAGCCGATGTAAGAGATACGTTGATGTCGAAGAGGCGAGATTTGGAATTCGAGGTGGGAAATGAAGTTACATTGAGAGTATCGCCATCTAAAGGCGTAGTGCGTTTCGGCACTAAAGGGAAGCTTAGTCCAAGGTATGTTGGACCATTCCCAATCGTGGCACGAATTGAAAAACTAGCTTACCGTTTGGACCTTCCCGATTTCATGAGTGGGGTTCACAACGTGTTTCATGTTTCGATGTTGAGAAAATTTCTGAGAGACCCAGAACATGTCATTCCTTTGGAGCCTTTGATTGTCAAGCAAAACCTTACCTTTGATTACCGGCCAGTGAAGATATTAGAAGAATCAGAACGGGTTTTGAGGAACAAAACCTTAAAGTGTGTTAAAATCCTTTGGTCACATCAGTCTGAAAGAGAGGCCACTTGGGAGTTGGAGTCCCGCATGCGAGAACAATACCCTGACCTGTTCGATTAAGGTAAATTATTTAAGCTGTAATTTTCGGTATTTTCTTTCTGTTGGATCGTTGCATGGATTCGAGGTCGAATCCTGTTAAGGGGGGTGGACTGTAATACTCCGGAACCGATTCGGTAAAAAGAAAGAAGTCGGAGGGAGTAAAAGAAACAGTTTTCGTCGGATTTTTCCAATCAGGGGGTATATGTTATTTCCCGTCAACCTGGGCCGCGATCCATGACCAGTGGCCCAAGAGGGGTCGGCCGGCCCATGTAGGGGCCGGCCAAAAAGGGGGGGCGCCACTCCCCCCCAAACCCTAGCCGCCTCCACCTCCTCCCCCTTGAGCCGCCCCACCTCCTCCTCCACCCGGCGCCTCCCCTCCTCCCCGGCGCCTCCTCCTCCATTGGTGGCTGCCATTGGTGTTCCCGAGCTGCACCCCGATCTTCCACGCTGCTCACCTTCGGCTCTTCCTCCGCAGGGCTTTGCGTTCCCCTCGGGTTCGCGGTGTTGGGGCCGGCCAAAGGAGGAGAGGAGAAACCTTCGGGAAGTTGATCCTCGTCGTTCTTCGGGTCTACAAGGGTAACGAGAGACCCTATCGCTGTTGGATGTCGTTAGAGTTGCAAATTCAATGGTTTTAGTAGTATCGTTTTATTTCTGTCTGTAGAATGATTCTGTCCAGTACGTTGTACCTCCGTTTTGGGTGTCGTAGAGGCCGAATAGGATATCTGCGTTTTCTGGAGATATGATCCTGGTCTCATTAGCTTTCTTTTGGCACCTGGATCACGAATTTTCACCCAGTATTTTAAAAGTTATGACTGTTTTATCACGTATTGCTCTGTCTGACAGAAACTCTGGGTACAGTCGGTTGCACATAGGTTTTGATCTAGTTAGAGTCAGAACCAGGTCGGCCACCCAACTAGGTTTATGAAGATAATTTCACCATATTTCTAGGCTGATAAAGATCACCTTATTTGGATCAGTGGTCTAAAATTTAGAGCCTTTTTCCTTGGGGCTGTTCTGAATTCTGGACAGACTGTGAATATAGCTTTCAGTGGATGTTTAGACCCCTGTTTTGGCCGAATTAGAGTTTACCATCAACTAGAGTTTCGTAGCCAATTACGTTAAGAGAAGTTGAGCACTGGTTTCAGGTCTTTTGGATCTACGGTTATTTATTGGTGAATTTTCTAGTAAAACTGCCAGTTTAGGGGTATTTGGAATGTTTGGGTGAATTGATCAAATTGAACCTTTTGTTTGGTTGGTTTGGTTAGAGATTGTGGGAGGGCACGTGTAGCAATGTTTTACTCGTTTGTCCTCATTTCGATTATTCTATATTGTACGCGGTGAAGCGGTGAGTGGAGGGGTATCTCAGTTACCTCCCAACCCGCCGCAGCGCGGCAGGCAAGTGCCTGTATGCTATTATTGATATAATATGTGATGTGTGTGTGCATGGTTATACTTGTTTGCATGTGTAGTTGAATGCCATGTGTATTTTTTCCATTAATGCGTGATATTCAGATTTACCATGAGATCACATCATGTCATGCATGAATTCATAATGACCACGAAAGTGGATTTCTCTTGTAAGACCCATCAATTCCAGTATGGACATCTGAAAACCCCATCAATTCCAGAATGGGTACGTTTGTCCACCATTCCAATGTGGGCCACGTTGGACGGCCGTATGAAACGTTCTTCATACGGTAACGTTAAAGTGAACACCGACGGGTGTTTCACTCGCTATACCGGTATATGCTGCGATATGTCCACTTCCTTCATTGCATCATTTCACTTCATCCATTCATAAGAATTGTTTCCAATAAATGTTCAATCTGTGATAGTGTATATTGTTCATTGGATATTGATTGTTACTTTCAAGTACTTGCTGAGTCTTTGGCTCATTCTTGCTTTGTTGTTTTATTTAGGTAAATGATAAGGAAGAACGGTTTCATGGAGGGTAGTTCAACACGATGCACCCACTACCGCAATCCAAAATATTTGAGAACTTAATATTGTCTTCTATTTATGCCTTGTGTTGAATTGTAATAAGCCAACTTGGCCGTATTTACCGTATCTCCCTGAATTGTTTATCTCCACCCCGTTGATTAAACTTGTTGATGAATTCCTGTTCACGTATATCCTTGTTGTATGCCACATCTAGTTATGCGTATTGTTGTGAATTTCCTAAAGATTAGTGATTGTAGGTGACATCTTGACTTCCTTATAGTCAGGGTGTTACACTGCTACTCTTTCAGCTGTCATCACGTGACCAAGGAAAGCAACTTTCTTCCTCCAAAAATCACACTGGCTGAACATGGCATACAACTGATGCTCTCTAATTTTCTCTAGGATTAACCTCAGGTGTTTAGCATGTTCTTCTTCTGACTTGGAGTAAACCAATATATCATCAATGAATACCACTACAAGCTTGTCCAAATATTCCATGAATACCTTGTTCATCATGTTCATAAAGTAGGCAGGTGAATTAGTCAGACCAAAGGATATGACTAAGAACTCATAATGCTCATACCGTGTTGAGAAGGTGGTCTTCGATATGTCCTTCGGATAAATTTTCAACTGATGGTAACCTGATCGCAGAACGATCTTGGACAACACTCCGACTCCTTTCATCTGATAAAACAAGTCATCAATTCTGGGTAGTGGATACTTATTATCAATTCTGGGTAGTGGATACTTATTCTTGATAGTAACTTCATTCAGAGAACGATAATCAATGCATATTTTTATACTTCCATCCTTTTTCCGACAAACAAGACTGGCGCTCCCCATGATGACGAACTTGGTCTCACATAACCCTTCTCAAGAAGTTCTTCAATCTGTTTCTTCATTTCTACCAACTCATCGGCTAGCATCCGATAGGGTCTCTTCGAAATTGGTGCTTTTTCTGGTACTAGATCGATGACAAAGTCGATGTCACGGTCCGGTGGCTTTATTGGTAACTCTTCTGGAAACACACATGGATATTATCTGACGATAGACACCTCTTCCAAAGATACGGTCTTCAGACTGTTGATTAACAGATGTCCATCACGGACGTAGGTGGCTAGAATCTCCACTTTCGTTCCATTGGTACCCTCGATTGTTACAGCTCTTCGGTCACAATCTAGCACGATTTTATACTTTATTAACCAATCCATGTGAAGAATGACATCTAAAGTCTAGGTGTTTAGAACAATTAGGTTGGCTAGAAAGTCAACTCCGGCTATGAGTAACTTAGCCCCTAAATATCCCACTTTAGAGCTTAGCTCTGCTCCAGGCAACTGGACTAACAGAGTATGCTTAAGATGCTTAATTTTTAAATTATTCTTGGTTGCAAAAAACTCCATAAACAAATGAATACGAAGCTCTAGAATCAAACAACACTAATGCAGGTACCGAGTTTACCAAAAACTTACCCAGTACGATGTCGGGTGCTCCCTAGACTCCTTCCAGTGTGATGTGGTTGACACGACCTCTGAGCTTGGATTGCAGTGCTCCTCCAGAATGGCCAGCAACTTGAGATGATCCCTGATTGTTGCTCGTCGCTTTTGTCTTGGCTGGTGTAGCTCCAAGGTTGAAGCGTACTAGAGTTGTTATTCCCTTTTACAGACATTGGTTGGCAAAGTGCCCTGGTTGATGGTAGGAAAAACAAACTCTGGCTCCACTCTGCTGGTTGTTCCCTGGATTGGGGTTGGCTAATACCAGGTTGCGAAAATTCTGAGTCACTGGATGTCGGGACCGAAATATACAAATCTGGACCCTCTGTGTATTCTGCACTAGTCCAGGATCACGCTAGTGCACACAGTGTCAACATTGATGAAATATCACATCCATACAACGAATATAAGAATAAACGAGTACCTTTAAATAACAAATAACTGTTGGGACCTTACGGTCGAGTTTTACATTTATTAAGCCATGCAAGGCTGACAATAAAGAATAAACTGCAGCGGAAACGAAATAAACTCCGGTGGCTCCCATCAATTTACCACAGGCAACCGACTGGGATCAAGACCCTAACGCTCAACCTTCGTAGAACTCTTGTTCAAAAGCAGACGACGACTCCTCCACTTCGCTGATTTGTTTAGCAAGAGTGAGTACACACCGTACTCGCAAGTTATACCACAGAATGCATTTATACATGATGGCTTATTCCAAAGGAATGGCTTCTGTGGTTATTTTGCAGAAATGCAACACTTGCAATTGAATACAAATAATAGATTGAAAGCATAATTCAAAACAAATAGATAATAATAAGTTAACAATTGATTTCACAAAGGACACACAGTCTAATCAAGTTCTTTCACACAGCTGAACAAGTTATCTCACACAGCTGACCCTTCCCATTTATTTTTATGAAAATCTACCCCTCGTGTGAAATTCCCGAGCATGTCCATAACCGAGGACGCGGCTATTCGAATAGATTGATTTAAACACTCTGCAGAGTTTGTACACTTTACCCACACGATACAATCAGTGTAGCGATCACTGACCATAACAAAACCTTTCAGAAACTTCATCTCAAACAATGACACTCCTGGTGTGCTTTACTGCTGTCCAATTTGTACACACAGCCCTTGGAACGACACACACCATTGGACGAGGATGCAATGAATCGTCCCGCGATGTGACCCAAACACACGGTACACACCTCCACCCATCACATAGCTTAAATACAACCCGAGTTGTCAATGTCAAGACTCCATAACTTACTAAGTCGAGCCCACCATACTAGGCATGTGGTCGTGCAAGAAGGCCCAGCCAATGGCGCACAAAGTTAAGTCCTTAATTGACCAAGGCAAGACTTCCGCTTTAACCCAAATCACAAAGTTTAATAAGCACACACCTCCACCATTCACACAGAATCCACCACTTGCCTCGGTCTAAATCTTTTCCCACCTGTTGATTAAATGCAACACATGCCATCAACGAGTAACAAGACACAAGACACACGGTTTCATCACACGTTCCATAATCACTTAGTCAAGTTTATAATTGCAACTCTCACATGAAATGATGACTCGTGGCATGGCTAAGCAGTCTAATCGTATCTAACCAACCCACGTTGGTGCTACGATAATACCAACTAATAATTAACCAACCTAGGGTGACAAAAGATCATGGCATATAATAGACAAGGTGGATATAACAAATTGGATTAATAACTATCCCAAAAGCATTTAAATAATTACTTGATATAGAATGCAATACATTGAAACAAAGTATTTTGAAAACTGGGTTCAAAATGATCAAAAGTATAACTTGCCTTGGAATAGATCTAGATATTGGTCTTGGTCTTGAGGTGCTCCTTCTTCTGCAAAATTCCCCGAAGTATCGACGTCTACTCGCAAACGAGATAAAAGAAACAAAACAAATAAATAACAAAGGCAAAACAAACTCCAAAAATTTAATAAAATTCACCATTAAATAGATCTTAATTTTATATGAATTTACAAATTTGAATGGGCTCAATTGGACTTCGGATGCAAAAGATATGGGCTTTGGAAGATTTGAAAATCAATTAAACCCTAATTTGAATTTTCTTGAATTTCCCGAATTATTTTTATAAAGGAAAATTGAATTATTGCGCAATGCTTGCGTCAGCCGAGAATTTTCGGAAAAAGAAATAAATTTAAAATAAAATCGGCAGTGGGCCCCATCGCCGCTGGCTCGGCCACAGAGACCAAATCCATCGAGCCGAGGAGAACCAAATGGTGGACTGTATGCGGCGTGGCTCGACGATGTACCACGCAGCGACACGCCAAGACAGAGGATGTGGTCGCACACGTGGCGTACCACGAGGCGAAACACGCCGGCAGACTCGGCGACCACGGATACTGGCGAATGACGGCGGCGGCGGTGGCGGAGGTGCGCTCTGACTCGATCGACTGGCGATCTGGTGACGCGGTCGCTATCACGGAGATGACCGAACGGCGGCGACGACACGAGGAGCGGCGGAATGGTGCGGCCGATGGCGGCGGGCGAGGTAGGGCTTCCCAGGCAACGAGCGCGCAGATAGGTTGCCCTTGGCGAGGCGAACTCGGGGTGGGCTTAGTGGCGGTGAAGCTCACCGGTGGCGCAATCCGGCCGAAGAAGCTCACGGCGGCCGAGGTTCGAGCTCCGATTCCGTGGCGACGACGATCTAGGGTTAGCGGTACGGGGAAAAGGCGGGGTGGATGCGATCCTCGTGACACGGGCGCGGCTTTAAATAGGGCCGAGAAACCCTAGAACCCATGTCGAGGACGGCGGCGCGCAAGGAAGAATCGGAACGAAGTCCCGACGGAGACGATGAACAAGAGTTTCGGTGGGACCCACTTGTCGCGCGCGGCTCGGACGAAGGTGTGTTGGAAAAGCGACACCTCGGCGGTCCCACTTGATGAGAGACGCGAGGCGCGGCGAGCGAGCGGGATCGACCGAAAGGGACACGCGCGAAGATCCGGTGGGGCAAGCGCGGCGAACTCATGCGAGCGGCAATGGGCGATCTTGATCCAACTACCGGGAGTGAGCGGTCGGAATAGTGTTGGGCTTCGCCCAAGACTGCTCAAGGATTTAAAATAGATTTTTCTTTTTAATAAATCCAGAAAATGCAAATAGCAATTAGAAAATAGCAAATGACTTTGGTAAAATTCCAGAAAATTCTATAAAATATATCCAAGCATATAGAATCTAAATAAAATAGTTTTGACAATTGTTGATGTTGGGCTTAAGCACATTAAATCAATTTGTCCTTAAAGTCCATATTAAGCTTTTTAAATTAATATTCAAATAAATCCAAATGGTGAATTTTCTTGCTACCATTATTTAAAAGATTTTTAAAACTCTGAAATTTGGGATGTTACACTGGACGAGGTGCTGAAGTTGGTGCAGGCATGCTGAAAGAGTTCTACGGTGGAAAGCGGTTAAACTGCTACAAAACTGTTCTTACTTTCTGCTATAACTGGTGACTGTCTTCCACTTTTTTGCGCTTCTCTTCTAGAATCAAAGCTTTGTTGAATAGCTCCCAGAAGTCTGAGAAAGTTTGGACAATCAAGTGAACTTGCAATCCAGAATTGTCCCTTCAGAAAACGACTATGACGAGCCTTATCTGTGGCGACATCTTTCGCAACATAGCGGGCAAGTTGAGAAAATTTATTGAGATAGTCAGTTACTGACATCCCTCCTTACTTGAGAGCGCGAACTCAACATTCCTCAGATCCATGATTTCATCTAGTACTTGGTACAACGAAAAGCAGCTGAAAACCCTTCCCATATAATATTTTGCGGCGTCTCATGCGCTGCACAAAAGTTTTCCCACTATTTGGCAACTATGCCTTCTATCTGGTGAGTGGCATATAGAACCTTTTCATAATCGCTGCATTAGGTGATCAACAGCTTCCTCTCAATGACACGAAGCCAATCATCGGCTCCAACCGGTGAGACATGCCCGAAAAACGTTGGTGGACGAATTCTCATGAACTCGACTAACTTGGATGGTCCATAGTGACCATGAGCGACCGGGGCTCCATTGTGGTGATTGTTGTTGATGTTATGATTGTTCATATTCTGAATCTGATTCATCATAGTGTACATCATTTGGATCTGAGCTGCCATGAAAGCTCCAAAATTTTGCAGGTCGATTGGAGGTGCTTGAGGTGGAACTACTCCTGTGGGGGTATGCTCATTGCCTTCTGACACAGGGGTACTGGAACCACTTGCAGCAGCATGACGAGTTTGAACTATCTGGTGAAGTTCCATGTGTTAGATAAGGTAGCAAGCACAAGATGAGTTAGGAACTAGGTAGGGGTAGGTTAAACCAAACAAACACAGCTCAAGAAAACTCAACTGAAATATGTATATTAATTAAGATCTTAGCATAGCTGCAACAAATACCTAAGAGCCTCTGCAGCTCATACTCGCACACAAGAAATAAGAATGAGCATAAATACATAATCTACCGCCTAAAGGGCGACTATTCTAACCTTAAACTGGCTAAGCCTAAAACCTCAGGCAAACTACTCAGTTGTAACGTCCCAAAAATTGGCTTTTCTAAAATCTTTTAAGTAGTTTAGGTCCCTAGAAAATTTCACCAATTTTATTTGAATTAATAAAGCTTAATTGGGAATTTTCTAAATTTAAAAATATTTAATTTGACTAAACTAAACATCAATAAAATATAAACCTATATTATTTGGCTTCCTTGTATTCCAATTAATTTTTTGGTATTTTCTATGATTTTTCTGGATTTGTTTGCTATTTATTTGATCTCCTTGATTTTTGGTATTTTATTTAATTCCGAAATACCTTTATTTTCTCTCTCCCCTCTCGGTTGCTACAGTACTGCATGTGGTACTGTTCATCTTCATCTCCAGTCGAGCGGCGAGTGTCGAACCGAATCGAACACCGGAGTCCAGTTCCCATACGTTTCAACTCAAACCTTTCAAAATCATATCTCCCTCTACCGTGCATATAAAAGCAAATCGTTCGCATCCAAATGTTGTAACAACCCAAATTTTTGAGAGTTTTTGAAGAAAAAAATTTCATTTTTTTAAAATAACCATTTGCTTTTATTGCCAAAAGCTTAATTGGAAAATTCAGAATCAATTGCAGTTTAATATGAATTAATCAATTTTTGAAAAAAATCCCAAAAATCCCTTCATCGCTAGGGGCGAATTCCTTCGCCCAATCATTCATGCGCTCCCGCTCCAAGCACCTCGCTCTGGCCGTTGGATCGCCATCCGGCCGTCTTCTTTCGCCCGCGATGCGTCCCCGCGCTCGGTCGCTCCCGACCGTCCGATTCCCATCCCGCGGCTCCCGATCGCCCGCGCCTCCTTCTTCCCCCACCGTCCGATCAAAAATCGAACGGCGCATCTTCGCCGGCCCCTATTCCTCCTCCTTCTCCACGCCTCCCCCATCATCTCTCTCTCTGCTCACGGGCGCTGCCACACAGCAAGATCTCCCGCCGCCACCTGGTCTGCAGCTTGGCAGCGCACCTCCTGGCGGCGCCTCGGCCTCCGCGCTCCCTCCCTTTCCCTTCGCCCCACGCTGCGGTCCGCCTCCGAGCCCCGCGCCTCTCTCTCTCCTTGCCCGTGCTCCTCCGCACCGCCCACCCGTGACCCTCCTCCATCTATAAAGGGGCACTGCCCGCCTCTTGCCCCCTTTTTCTCTCGCGCTCTCTTACTCCCTCTCGCCTCGGCCGCCTCTCCATTCGCTGTCGTCCCTTTCGCCCGCCCGCAGATTTTCTCGCCACGGCCCCTGCAGTTTCCTCCCGAAGGGTGCGCACCTGATTCGCCGTGAGCTCCTCTCCCTCTTGGTGCCGCCGCCCGGCCGCCTGCTGCCTCTCCCACCGGTGAGCCCTCGGCCCGCGCTCGCCCTTCCACATTGATGTGGTGACCACGTGGCCACCGCGTCATCGCCAAGTCGGCGCCGCATCGACTCCTTTGCTGGCGTGGTTGCCGTAGGTACCGACGCGCCACGTGGTCACGATTGCTTTTTCTTGGGTTTTTCAGTAGAAAAATAAATCCGGAAATTCAAGAAAATCAGAAAAAACCCTAATTCTATCATTTCATGTGATTTGAAACTTCATTCGCCATAACTTTCGCATCCGAACTCCAATTTGGGTGATCCAAATTTCTATATT
Source organism: Hsuehochloa calcarea (assembly GCA_036346395.1). Classification (NCBI taxonomy): domain Eukaryota; kingdom Viridiplantae; phylum Streptophyta; class Magnoliopsida; order Poales; family Poaceae; genus Hsuehochloa; species Hsuehochloa calcarea. The sequence continues at coordinate 35,710,276 of CM070606.1, forward strand.
CATATAAAATCAGCCCCTTTCTTTTGGTACTGGTTTTGTAATTTTTGGAGTTCATTTGGTGCTGTTTTATTTATTTGTGCTCTTTTCGCACGTGTAGATTCCGGCGTTCCGGAAGGTTTCATCGACCCGACAACCGAAGACCCTCTCCTCGTGAACGAAGTCAAGTCGTAGGCCTTTGATCATGTTGTACCCATTTTACAAATGTATATTATTTTAAATTATCATGCATGGCTAGTTTTATTAAAAATAGTTTTGGGAGTAGATAATTGCCAATTTGTAATTTTGCCTCCTTGATAAATTGAAAATGAGATGTCGCCTTGAATGACATATATCCTCGACACCTTAGGAGGGTTAATACTAGTTGGACATGATTGTATTACCAACATGGGCGCGTATTATTGCTTAGACATGCTTAGTTACCCGCGAGACTCACGATCACATGCTCTAAATGAATGAATTTGGCTAAAGAACTATGGAATTGTGGTGTGAGGCCACTATAATTTAAAATGTGTTGTGCCATGGCAGGGATTGCCATTTGGTCGGGAATGAACAAAAATGATTTATGCTCGGGCTTGTGGTAGGGGGTGAAGGTGGGTGCGTGAGGCACATTTGGATGTGGTAGTCTCACCTGAGCAGCCAACTAAGGACTTAACTTTACAAGTCATTGATCTGGGCCACCTCGTGCAACCACAAGTCCGGTATGGGACGGACCTGGCCAACTAATTAGGAAAGTTTTGAGTCGGTTTTGTTTGGGTTGATTATTGGCGCAAGAGGGGGCCGTGAGGGCGAATCCTTAGCGAGCAGAATCGAGGCAAAATGGAACTTTGTAAAGGCCTTATGATAATCACTTAGTCGCACACCCTCGGAAGTGTGTCAGACGGACATTACAAGTGATTTATCTCTTGTGGATAAAGCTGTACAACCTCTGCAGAGTGTCAAAATCTATTCGAATAGCCGTGTCCCCCGGTTACGGACATGCCTGGTGATTTCGCGCAAGGGGTAGCATTTTCAAAAATGTGGTATTGGTTCGATGGAAAGGTTTGGTTGGAATGGTTGCGAAGTGAACGGGATGTTGACTATTTGTTTCAAAGAACTTGGTTATTTACGTATTATTCTTTTAAACTCCTGCTCCGCAATCTAATTATTGTATTTACTGTTAAACTTGCTTTCTGCAAATTAAGCACAAAGCCATCCTTCCTTAAGCCTTGCATGAATACTATGTGCATACATTTCTCTACGACTTGCTGAGTACTTTATGTACTCATGGCTTTATGCCCTTTGTTGATAAGTCCCAGCAGAAGAATCAGAACAGTTTGAGTACTATGAGGAAGGCTACTTTGAAGACTTCGCGAACTAGGTCACGTCCCCCACTCGATTGCCTGTGGGCATGTCGTTTCGGCTCCACGTATTTTGAGATTTCCGCTGCCAGATACTCTGTTGTTGCTAAGCCCTGCGTGGCGACTTTTGTAAGAACTTGACCATAAGGACCTTTTTGCTTGAGTGTCACGTTTTTATTGCCTCTTAATAGCTCTTCGGCTCTTTGATTCATTGGGTTTAACCGACCTTGCCCCCCAGTTAGGATGCTTCTATATTTCCTCCTTGTTCTCTCTAGTCTAGTGTGCTTTTTCTCTCACCTATCGTGCTTTCCCCCTATCAGCTATGAAACCTATGAATAATTGGTGCAAAGGGGTAAAAAAATGCGCAAGTCTCTTGGAAGCTACTCTCGTTGGGAATAACCAATGTGTTTTGATGCCAAGATGGATAGCTTTGGAGAATCATTGATGATGCTAATTTCGGGAATTGAAAATTTTAATATTGACCGAGAGTATATATAAGAAGTTATTGTGGATACCAGAGTATGATAACGGATATGCCTTGATTATAAGTGATGTAAAGAATAGCATATTGGTGGATTATATAGATTATTGAGAAAGAAAATGTTCATAAAGGAAAACTTTGATTGACCATGAAGGATATAGGAATCTGAAGTACTGATTTGATTATTAGGAAAAGTTGGATCTTTATCGAATCTGGATTGATTATAATGTCGGTTGGAAACTTGAGATCGAGATTTGTGTGCAGAAGAGGTAGAAAGTAAAATGCAAAGAGAATTGGATCTTCCCTATCAATTGATGATGTTAATTTTGGTGGTTGAATCTTGGTTGGGTTATAGAAATATAATTGCTGGGTGTTAGATGATAGAAATATATTACGGTTGGCTTTGATTAAAGAATTACATGATGGTTGAAGATTGGATTATAGGATTACCAATTCATGATGTTGATTTTGGTGGATTAGGCTGAATCAAGTAGAATGGAATTAATTGAGTACGTTGGTCACATTGGATTCGATAGGATATGATTGAATAGAGAAGTTGGGATTAAAAGAAATCTTGGTTGGATTATAGGGATACATCTTGACTGGATTTCAGAAATAAATGTTCGTCGGATTTTAGATATATATCTCGGATGAATTATAGAAAAAAAAATCAATCTTAGTTGGATTGTAGAGATATGTCTTGATCAGATTATAGAATTGTGGCATTGTTGGATATTGGATTGTGCAAACAGATGATTGTTGGATATTGGAATTTATGATTGATGGATATATTACTGATATCAGAGTTGGTCCAAAATAATTGTTGGATTGATGAATATCTTACATGTATTGGAGTTGGACTAAATAAATGTTGGATAAGTGGTGATAAATTAATTTGGTAGGTTAAATTTGAATCTTTGGATTACAAGTAGTCTTTTTGGAAGGATCTATAGTGAAGATATTGGATTTATACAAAGGAATTCTGAGGGTTGCAATTGATAATTATGCTTGAGAAAATTAAGTGAATAATGACGTGGATTTAGTTAAGAATTTTGGAGAAAGCAATTGCGTGATTATAATCTTGGAGTGTTTTGTTCCAAAAAGGGATAGAATGGAATTTAGCATGAACTTGGAGTATATCGGACCGGAAGATGTGAGTATTGCTACTGGATTTTGTGGATTTGTGCAGGGAAGAAATCATGCGATCAAAGTGGTGAATTTGTTGGATTATTTAAAACTTATGCCAAGAAGGATTTGTGAATAATATTGGTGTATCGATAGAATGTGAGATTGATTAAAAGATTGGATTTATAGTTGGGTGGCCTTATGATATGCTGGAATAGTGGATTTCGATAATAGTGAGAATTGGGTCCAGCAACTTGGAAGACAAAATTGATAGCCTCTTGGTTGGCACTCCAGAATATGGTTGTGAACCAGCAGATTGGCATTAGCTTACCAGGATGGAGCTACCACTGCAGCTGGCAGAGGTGTGCAATGCGTTCCATTGTGTCGCATAGAAGGGCTGCCTCGAGATACCAGAAGAACCGTTACATCGGAAGAAAGCTGAATGAAGGAAGGATCTCGCCAGCCAGGCGTATGCAAGCAGAAGGCCCGAAGAATCTGAACGCCATGCCTGGAGCAAGACCATGATGCCTGCGAAGTGCAATGAAGCAATCACACAAAGAAGGAAGCGACCTAGAAGTCAAGAGCCGAGTGTCCCGACCTTTCTTTCTAGTCTCTCCGAATCTCGGGCTCGAGATTCTGTTTAAGTGGGGTAGGGTTGTAACACCCCAAATTTTTGAGAGTTTTTGAAGAAAAAATTTCAATTTTTTTTTCAAATAACCATTTGCTTTTATTGCCAAAAGCTTAATAGGGAAATTCAGAATCAATTGCAGTTTAATATGAATTAATCAAACTTCAATTAAATTAAAGTTGGTTTAATTAAAAATATCTCATAAGGAACGACGATAAACGATTAACCGTTTCATGAAAAGGAATGGAAAACATTCTTAATAAAGACGTACGGTAGACATTACCAAAATTGGATTATTACAATTTGGAAATTTATCAAATAGTTGAAATAACTGAAAGATAACACTAGTTATTCTGGTTTGATAAAAGTGATGTGCAGCGTGCTGGACTATCCCTCAAAAGATCTTGTCTTCTTCCTCATTTACCTAAATAAACATACAAAGCAAGGATGAGCCAAAGACTCAGCAAGTACTTTAGCGAATAACAAAAACATTAAGCGAACAAAGCAATCAAAATCCACTTGTGAAAAACTTCTCTGAACATATATGTGAATGAATGGAATGGAATAATGTAATGAAGGAATGGACTTCTCACAACTTATACCGGTATAGTGAGTGACACACCCGTCGGTGTTCACTTAAACCCGTACTTAACAAAGTCTGGGGATCCAATCACCGTATGAAGAATGTTTCATACGGGTGTCCGAAGTTGCCCACATTGGAGTGGTGGCCAACATTGCCCACGTTGGAGTGGTAGGTCTTACATGACCATACTGGAATTGATGGGACTTACAATTTTTTCCACGTCCGTGGACAACAAGAAACAAATGCATGAACGGAATAAACTTCATGCAATGAACTCTTATCACATCATAATGTAGAAATATACATGGCATACGAACATGAATAGCCATACTAACAATTCATCCACACCCAATCATCACCATTCATTAGGATAAGACAAGGTACTTGCCTTCCGCGCTGTGGCGTGTTAGGAGGCAACGACGGTGTTTCTCCACTCACTGCCCCACCGCCCAAATCTGACGAACAAATCTGGCGCAGGGGGAAGGAGAAGGTGGCACACGGCAGGGAGGAGGGTGGCGGCTCCAAGTGGGGGAAAGGGGAGGGGAGGGGAGGGGGAGTGGGAGGGAGTCTCTAGGGTTTTGGGAGAGACCTCCACCTTGGCGGCCCCTAATGGGCCTCCCACCGCGCGGCCCAAGCCCGGGCTGTTGGAGAAAAGCTAAAAACCCCCCGACCAAAAAGAAAATTCAGATTTTCCGATTAGCTCCCTCTCCCGAGACTTCTTCTAATACGTCGATTTACTTTTGGGGTATTACACGGTTCTTGGGTGTGTTAGCTGATGCTTGATGCTTCTCTATTTCTTTTTTGCTCTCCCACTTCCATGTGGTCCCGCATGTTAGTCAACCTTGGTCAAACTTTAGTGCATGAGCTTGGTCCACCATGGACTAGCATATCACTGTGGACCTGGTCCATAGACCAGTGGCCCACATGTCAACCCCTAATCTTATTTTTAGGAATTAATTTAATTCTTGAAAATCCTTTTATATCATTGGTCCCACATCTCGCTGTCCCTACCTTATTTCTGGAATTATTTTAATTCTAGAAACTCATAAATACCAGTAGGTCCCACCTGTCATACACTTAGTCATTTTCTAATATTTTTAGAATAGAATATTATGAGAATATTTCGTAGACCCCACTTGTCAGTTCTCTCTCTGCTTTTCTTTTTCATCATTTCATGTGAATTCCAAACTTCCGAAGGCCATATCTTCTTCGTCCGAACTCCAATTAAACCCATTCAAGTTTCTAAATTAATCTAAATTCAATATATATCTTCTAGTACCATCCAATTTCAATTTTGAGTTTATTTTATCTATATTTTTGAATTTTTTTTTATTTTACGCTTTCTTTTTCGTTAGACGTCAAAGTCCCAGAATCGTGTGAAGGAGCTGAATTTCAAGGAAGTGGAAGATCAAAGATAAATAAGAATATCATTGCTATAGCTAGGCAAGTTATACCTTTTATCATGTTGAACCCAATTTTCAAAATTCTTTGATTCAAATTATTGCATTCTATTTTAAGTATTTATTTAAATGCTTTTCGGTTTAGTTATTAATTCAAATTGTTATATCCACCTTGTCTACTGTTATGTCATATTCTTTTATCACCCTAGGTTGGTTCATTATTTATTGGTATTATCGTAGTACCAATGTGGATTGGTTAGATACGAGTAAATTGCTTAGCCATGCTACGAGTCATTATCTCATGTGAGTTGCATATATAAACTTGACTAAGTGATTATGGAACTATGTGATAAAACTGTGTATGTTGTGTGCTATTACTCATTGATGGTATGTGTTGCACTTAACCAACAGGGTGGAAAAAGATTTAGACTGAGGCAAGTGGTGGATACTGTGTGATATGGTGGAAACTGTGTGAATGAGAATATTGTCTGTGTGACACTTAGTTAGAAATTGGAAGTATTGCGTTGGTCAATTAAGGACTTAACTTTGTACGCCATTGAACTGAGCCTTACTGTACAACCAAATGCCTGATATGGAACGGGCCTAACTTAGTAAGTTATGGAATCTTGACATTGACTACTCAGGCATATATGTTAGGCTGTGTGCTAGGGTGGAAGGTGTGTACCTCTGTGTTTGGGTCACATCTATGAGCGGTTCACTATTTTCAGATCCAACGGTGTGTGTCGTACCAAAGGCTGTGTGTACAAATTGGACGACGGTAAAGCACATCGGGAGTGTCAGTGCTCGAGATGAAGTTACCGAAAGGTTTTGTTGTGATCAGCCTTGATCCAGTTGATTGCATCTTGTAGGTAAAGTGTACAATCTCTACAGAGTGTTAATCAATCTATTCGAATAGCCGCGTCCGCGGTCATGGATATGCTCGGGGATTTCACACGAGGATAGATTTTCATAAAACAATTGGGAAGGGTCAGTTGTGTGAGATAACTTGTGTAGCTGTGTGAATAACTTATTTAGGCTATGTCTCTTTGTGAAATCAAATAATAAATTAATAATATTTATTTGTTTTGACTTATGTTTTCAATGTGTTATTTGTTTTCAATTGCAAATGTTGCATTTTTGCAAAAGAACCATAGAAGTCATTCCTTTGGAATAAGCCATCATCTATAAATTGCATTCTATGGTATGACTTGCGAGTACGGTTTTGTACTCATGCTTGCTATAATCAATCAACAAAAGTGAAGGAATTGTCGGCCAAAAAGATCTACTTCAAGGATCGTGGAGAATTAGGTCGTGCTACCCCAGCCGATTGCCTACGGGCATACGGATGGGCTTAACTGAAATTATTCTATTACATTCCACTGCAGCTTTATTGAGCTATTCGCCTTCTGAGGCATTAATTGTAAACTTTGACCTTAAGGCGTTACTATGATAATTATTGTTATTTGTCTATTTATTTGTCAATCTTTGCATACGGAAATGATATTTCATCGATGTTGCCACTGTGTGCACTAGCGTGATCCTGTATTAGTGCAGTATACACAGAGGGTCAAGAACTGTATTTTTAGATCCCGATAGAGGTGAGATAGCTTCCATAGCCCTGACGGTGCTCCCGCCTGCTGTAGACCTGGAACTGCTCTAGCATCCTTGCGAACTGGTCTTGGTGCCCCAAGATTGGTGCAACAGGAATAGGCGTCCCTAGTGCAAGTACACCTGGCTCCTCCGGCTCTGCGGTCTCTGATGGCTCCTCAGCTTCCTCTAGTTCTCCCTCTGGGTCTTCTTCTTCGTGATCCTCCTCATGCTCGTGCTGACTGGAGAGGGTTTCCTCTAAGGTGGTGATCCTTTCTTCTACCATCTGCAAGGTCTCGTAGACGCCCTCCAGCTCTGTGGTGGCCAACTCCAGCGACTCCTCCTGAGCAGCGATGAACTGGGAAAATGCACCACAGTGGCATTGCTCTCTCCATCTGTAGATGGGCAACATGCCAGAAGATCCACTGCAGAGGCACGAGGGTGCTAGCGGAAGGAAATATCTTGAAGCTTGTGAGCGTAGATGTTGCAGTTCCTTAGAATAGCGAGGCGCGAAGACTCTTGAATTGGTTCGATCCAAACCATCCTTCACACTGAGATGTTCAGCAGGTGGCTTGCTTTGGTGTCCCTCCTGGCGTAGATAGTTAAGCGGCAGATCACTCCACAGTCTAGGCTGTTCATTACCCAGTTGCTGCCACGGCAAATAGGACGGTCGAATCCTCCATGCACTTACAACAGCTTCCAAAGCTAAGCGGCAAGTCCTCCCTTGCGCTCACCAAAGTTCTGAAGATGAGACATCTGATAAGACAGACAAGAGGGTAAGAACAACTTAAAAACAGCGGTGAGAGGAAGAATTTCAGCAAGAGTGGAGTCAAGAAATACATGGGAGAAGTTAAGCAGTTCGATTAATCTTGCAAGTTAATTTTGCTTTAGAAAATAGTTTCGCCACTCTAAGATGGCCAATATAACTAAGGTCAAGACCTACAGTTTATATGGCTCTGATACCACCTCTGTCGGCATCCAAAAATACAATTCTGAACCCTTTATGTATTCTGCACTAGTCCCGGATCACGCTAGTGCACACAATGTCAACATAGATGAATATCAATCCACATAAACGAAATAATAGCATAAATGAGTAATTTGAATAGCAAATAATAGTCTTGACTTTATGGTCGAGTTTACATTTATTAAGCATCGCAGGGCTGGCAACACATAAAATAGCAGTGGAACAAATAAACTTCAACGAAATCCCATCAATTCTCCACAGGCAACCGACTGGGATAAAGTCCCTAATGATCAGCACCTCCGTAGAACTCCTCCTCAAATACAGGCGAAGACTCCTCCACTTCTGTTGAATATTTGCAGCAAGCATGAGTGCACAACTGTACTCGCTAGCCATACCACAGAATGCAATTTATAGATGATGGTTTATTCAAAGGATAACTTCTGTTGTTATTTTGCATAAAGCAACATTTGCAATTGAATATAAATAATAGATTGAAAACATAATTTAAAAACAAATAAACAATAATAGTTTAACATCTGTTTTCACAAAGAACATAGAGCCTAATCAAATTCTTTCACACAACTAAATGAATCAAGTCACACAGCTGTCCATTCCCAAATATTTTATGAAAATCTAACCTTCGTGTAAAATCCCCAAGCAGTCCATGACCGCGGACGCGGCTATTCGAATAGATTGTTTAACACTCTGGAGAGTTTGTACACTTTACACATACCATATAATCAGTGTAGCTAGCACTAATCATAACAAAACCTTTCAGAAATTTTATCTCAAGCATTGACACTCCTGATGTGCATTATCGTCGTCCAATTTATGCACACAGCTATTGGTACGACACACACCGTTGGACAAGAAAGCGGCGAACCGTCCCGCGATGTGAGTTGTCAGTGAGACAGAAACACACCTCCACCCAAGCACATAGCCTAACCTATCATCCTGAGTAATCAATGTCAAGATTCGATAACCTAATAAGTTAGGCCCGTCCTATTAGGCATGTGGTTGTACAGAAGACCCAGTTCAATGGCGCACAAAGTTAAGTACTTAATTGACCAAGTTAAGACTGTTGGGTAACGCGGCAATGCTACGATAGCATAAACAAAATTTTTTCCGCTCAACCAAGGAACCACCGCAAATAATAGATCACGAGATTACCGCTAGACGCGCTAACTCGTAGCGGAAGTAGAGTCGTTGTAGCAAGTTGATGCAGTCGTAGTTGTACTCACGACACGTCTCCTCCTTCGAGTAGTCGTACTCATGACACGTCTCCTCCTTCGAGTAGTCGTACTCGTCGTGCGTCTGCTCCTCCGAGTGGTCGTACTCGTCACGTTACTTCTCCTCTGACTTCGGTGAGCGTCACAAATTGCGGATCGTCCTAGTGCTGATGCTTCGCAACAACACCTCCGAGGTATCCACACGTACGGGGCATGATCACCACGCGCTGGAGTGCTAGCACCGGTAGTGTGGTTGAGAAGGTGTGGCTATTAGAGTTTCGGGAGTTCTTCCAAAGATCATCCTCTCGCACTGTCACCCCATGCCACCGCCCCTCTTTATATAGGTATCCATGATGGGTCTCGACCTGGAGGCCCATTAGGAACTCATGGCCTATACGAATTCATATCTCCATCCAAAACAGATCCTTGCCCTTTTAGTGTGCAACCCTACAGGTTCATGTGTAATCAGTTATTACTCGAAAACTCTTTTTCGATCACTAGTCGTTAGCGGTACCTAGCAGCACATAACGATTCCCAAAGACACATAGAATAAATCAGACAAACCTTGATGTAATATGATCTATGATCAGGTCCTCATCACTTATGACCAGTTTGTATCTTTGTACGACCAGGCTGTAATTGGTCACGACCAGTTCGTAACTCCTTACGACCAGGTTCTTACCATTATGTGATTACGTTTGATCAGTCTACGACCAGCACGTATCTCGATACGACTAGTCCGTAACTGATCAAACTAAGCGACTTACTCATGCATTCTCCATTTTCCTCACGATGTCTGGTTGAACTCCAGGTGAGATGATGTGTCATCCATGGACTGTTCAGTACTTTCTCGATCAAGTGTCGGATAACTTCATGTGGTCGACCCTTCGATCACTAGTGGTATGGCCATGCACTTTCTTTATCCGATCACCACGAGGGGCCTAGAGACATCTCTCCTGTTATGCAAGGAGGGGTAAATCCCATCTCGACTAGTCACATCCCTTCTCATGTTTCATAGCATACCCGAAAGCTACCTTTATAACTACCCAGTTACGAGTAGCGTTTGGCAACCCCTAAGAGTGTTATTACATATGTAGGGAACCATATTGATCTCAGGTCTAAGGATTATACATCATCATTACTTGAGACCAACTAATGACACAAAGATTCATAACAATCTCAATAGTGTCTCAATGATGGGTCTATCCAACCCCATGTTCTCTAACATGTGCTCACATTATTGATTCGATATCTCCATATTCATGACCGGTGAAACAAGGTCATCAATCAATACATGTGCTACTCATAGAGTCACTGGTGTTCCGACCAGTGACCTTCGACCAACGATACATTTAGAATGACATCATATAAGTTAAAGAGTTCCACCAACAAGTCACATACTCATTGATCTATAACAAATGATTCATTCAAGGAATACGATAACATATTATCAAAATCATGAACATAATGAAATATCATCATCTCTATGATTTCCTCTAGGGCATATTTCCAACAAAGACTTCAAATTTCTAACTATGTCACACAGACCAATATTATCATGCACACAGCTTCCACCATATCACACAGTATCCACCACTTTCCTCAGTCTAAATCCTTTCCCACTCTGTTGGTTAAGTGCAATACATGCCATCAACGAGTAATAGCACACATCGCACACAGTTTTACACAAAGTATCATAATCAGTTAGTCACGTTTATATTTGCAACTCACTTGAAATGATGACTCGTAGTATGACTAAGCAATCTACACGTATCTAACCAATCCACGTTGGTGCTATGATAATACCAACTAGTAATGAACCAACCTAGGATGACATACTATCATGACATTACAATATACAAGGTGAATGTAATAAATTGGATTAATAACTAATCCCAAAAGCATTTAAATAAATACTTAATGTAAAATGCAATAATTTGAATAAAAGTATTTTGAAAACTAGGTGCAATATGATCAAAGGTATAACTTGCATTGGAATAGGTCTAGGTACTGGTCTTAATTTTGGTAAAATCCTTCTTCCTCAAAAGTCCTCAAAGAATTAACGTCTACTCGTAAATAAAATAAATAAATAAAAGAGAGAAAATGTACTTGAAAAATTAAATAAAAAACTCAAATAAGTAGAGCTCGAATTTATATGAATTTATAAATTTGGATGGGCTTAAACGGAGTTTGGATGAAGAAAATATGGCCTCTGGAAGATTAAAACTAAAGAAATAACCTAAATTGGAATTTTTGGAATTATCCGATTTATTTTTCTACTGAAAATTCCAGATTATGGCATTAGCTGATGTCAGCAAGGAAATTTTTGAAATAAAAAACAATTCTGAAAAATTCTAAAGTGGCTGATAGTGTGACCCACGGTCCGTGGAATAGTGGTTCTAACCACGGGACCCGCAAGGCATAGACACGGCTCACGATGAATTGGGTTTACATAAAATTGGATCTAGGCTCCGGTGAAGGCGACCAGGATGTAGTCCTCGCTGCTGCGATGCTGAAGGTGCAGACCACGAGGCTCGAGCGGCTTTGGTTGCGGCGGAATCGCTCGTCGGAGTTGCAGCGGCGCAGATCCTTCTTCGAGCTTTCTCGGCGGCTAGGGTTTGGCGCTCGAGCCTTGGCAGCTAGGAAAGTCGAGGCACAAACGCCCAAAATGGTCTCACGGCGGTGGGACAGAATCCTCAATGGATTCGGGGATGATAAACAGGAGATACGGGGGCCCACATATCAGTGGCTAAGACTCGCGTGAGTCCGCGTCACACACAGCATGGACATGCTGACAGGTGGGCCACGACGGCGTGCGCTTAGAGAGAAGGGAGTGGCTGACATACGGGGCCCGCATGTCAGAGGAAGGCGGTGCGCGTGCTGCGCTGTGCTGCACAGGGATGGGCCGGAAGGATATAGGGTTTGGGTTTCAGCCCAATCAATGTTACGAGATTTTAAATAGTATATAAAATAACCAATGAACTCGGAAAAATTCTATAAAAAAACTAGAAAATGTATTCAAGCACATAGAATCAAAATAAAATAGTTTTGACAATTCTTGATGTCGACATTAATCATGTTAATTTTTTTGATACTGAAAGTTCATGTTAAGCTTTAATTAAAATTCAAATAAAATCCAAAGGGTGAATTTTCAACTACTAACTAATCAAAAGATTTGAAACAGAAAATTGGGATGTTACACCATTTGAGAGTGTTCAGCAATTGTATTAGTAGAGAAAGTTCGACTTCAAACGAATACCTTCTAGAATATAAATGTTTTCCGCATGTATTATGTTTATTAATTGTGTAATTAGTGTTAAATTAACTTTTTCCAACATGTTAATTTATTAGTGCAAACTGTTAAGGATTGTGATAGGTTGTTAAGTAGACACCGATAACTATTTAGTTGTAATTAATTAGTTCTAATGAATATATTCATAATTAATTAGGCGTAAAGAATTAGTCATAATTATTCAATCGTATTTAACTAGTCGTACTTAATCACTCGTAATTAATTAGTCCTAGTTAGTTAGTCATAATTAACAAGTCGTAATTAATTTAGGTGTAACTAATTAATTGCAATTAATTAGTCATAATTATTATAAGTAATTAATTAGTCATAGTTAGTTAATCGTAATTAATTAATCGTGTTGGACATAAAGATTGCCGAAGTGTAGTTATTTTGGGGAGGTAGGGAAATGTAGATTAAATAGTGTGATATGTTTATTTGATGGTGTATAGTAAAGAATGGTGAATTTCTCATAACATTCATATGAACTGTTTTGGGTTGTTGTGGTTTAGGTAATATCCAACACGCAAGACTTGCTTGTGTTTTATGTGTAACAGCCCAAAATTTTCAATTTGGTTAAAATTTAAAACTTATTTGATTTTGTGGTTGTTCTGAAATTTTTAAAAGCTTTTCTTTAGTTGGTTTAAAGCTAAAATAAATTTATTTCCAAAATATATTAACAACTTTAAGTTGGAACTATTTTATTTAAGTCCAGAATAATTCTAGAGACTTCTGTTAACTTTTCTAGGATTTTTAGGATTTATTTGCTATTTTCTAAGCCCTTTTTGAATTAACCGGATTAAATAAATTAAGAAATCAATTTAAAATCTACAACAGTGTTTGGGCCGAATCCCCGCCGGCCCGCTCCTATTCCTCTCCTCGGCCCGGCCTTTTTCCCGCGCTGGCCCGCCTCCCTCCGGTCTCCTTCTTGCGCGACCGTCGGATCGCCATCGGACGCCTCTACTCCCCCGCGCGTCGGACGTCCGATCGTTTCCACGCGCTCCGCCGTCCGATCGTCATCTACCGGCTCCCGCTCTCTCGCGCCCCCTCCATCACTCAACCGTCCGATTAAAATCGGACGGCGCTTCACCCGCGACCGCGTCTTCCCCGCCGCCTTCGTCTCCGCGAAGCCGCCGCCCGCGATCGCCATTGGTGCGCGCGGCCGAGCTCGTCAACCGCCGCCTCCAACCGCCTCCGCTCCTCCCGCGTCGTCGCGCACGACCTGCGCCCACCTCCGCACGAACCCCATTCCCTTTCCCCCTTCTCCGCGCGCGTGCTCCCCGATCCCGCAACCGCCGCCGCCACGACCCCCACGTCGCTACGCCACCTCGGACCCCCTCGGCCCCTATAAAAGGAAGCCCCGGGCGCCCCTCTTCTCACTCATCCCGCCGCCACCACTCTCTCCCCCTCTCTCGCCGTGTGCTCGCCGCAATCGGAGATTTTCCGCCGACGACCGCCGAAGCTTGGAGCTTCGATTGTGCCGCCGCCGTGGCCGCCGCGCCCTCGCCGCCACCACCTCTCGCATCGCCGGATCACCGCGCAGCCGGTGCGCACCTCGCCTTCGCCAGAGAGTCGTCGGAGCTGCCACCTCGCCGTCACCGGCGCGCGCCGCTTCTTCCTCGCCGTCGGTCGCCTCCGTCCTCGCCGCGTCGAGTGGGTGAGAGCACCACGTTCGCCGTCTCCTCCTCTCGATTGCACACTCGCGCCGCGCCGCCGCGGCGCCGGCGACCCTCGGTTCCCAGCCGCCGCCGTCGCCGCCGCCGTGCATGCACGGCCTCGCGCGCACACGCAGCGCCGACCGGCGTCGGTCCGGCGATGGAGCCGACGCGGCGCCCAAGTCAGCGCCACCTCCCCTCAGCCGAAGCGCGTGAACTGGGTCCATGTAAACCGAGCCTATGACACGTGGGGCCCACCGGTCGGAATTAATTTTAATTTCGGAAAATCGGAAGGCTGACGTCGGCATTGCGCAATAAATGATTTTCTTTAGAAATTTAAATCAGAAAATTTGAATTAGGATTAAATTTGTAAAATTCATATCTTTTGCATCTTAACTCCAAATTGAGTGATTCAAATTGCTAAAATTCTAGAAAATTATTATCTAGCTAAATAAAATAAAATAATTTCATTTTGATTTGGTTTTATTTATCTTTTTGAATATAGTTGAATTTCTTTTGATTTGTTGTATTTTCACGTTTAGACTTCGACGATTCCGGGGATTTGGACCCTACTGAAGATTTAGAATTTCAAGACTTCAACGAAGGCAAGTTACACTTTGACCATGTTGACCCTAATATTTTAAAGTTATTTATTTCAGTTTCTAAATAATTATTGCATGCATAGTTTTAATCAATTATTTTGCTTCCCGTTTTAAATGCTTAGTTATACCAATTCTTTTTGTATGGCCAATTTGAATGTTGGAAGTCATTCTCTTGTCACCTTAGATAAAATTTATACAAAGTATATATGCTTAGCAAATGCTTAGGTCATGATTTGAGTTTTTGGGGAATTTAGCCAAATCAGTTCAATTTGATTTAAAAAGTTTAATCCATGGTATTATCTTACCATGGAGGTGCAGTAAAGATGGTTTTAATCAAAATGAAAATGATTTGGACTTAGGCGAGACGGAGGAATGGTGGGTGCGAGTTTATGCACGGTTTAATCTGGTTAGGATTAAAGCCCATGGTTTGAATTGAAAGTCGCCCAAGTCAATTGAGGACCGCCTTTGGCGCATTTTGCTCGCCTATTCGTACTACCACAGTGCGTGTGGGCGAACACTCGCTTAATAATTTGGGATATTCCATAGATATTCGTGCCATGTGTATGAGTGGGTGTCGATTAGGCAGCTATCCCCACTGGCGCAAGAGGGCTCCGGAGGATGGTTAGTCAAAGGAGGCGAAACCTTAGCGGGCATGAGTACTTTGGGGTAGAACATTGTAATGACCTTGTGATAGTTGCTTAGTCGCACGCCTTGGGGCGTGTAATGGCCGACATGTTAAGCAAAGCTGTCTCACGGTGGGTAAAGTTGTACCAACTCTGCGAGTAAAAATCTATTCGAATAGCGCGTCATGATTATGGACATGCTAGCAAAGCCACTCCGAGTTAGACTTATTTTTGGTGTTAAAAATATTTTAAGCAGTTGTTCGGAAAAATTTATCCTTGTGGAAAAATTGGGCGGTTAGCCATAGGAGGGTATCCTTCACCGATCAAATATGGAGGTTATCCACATTGAAACTTTGTCATGTCTAAACTTGATTTTAGGTAAGATATAAAAATGGCCTTGAAACTAATATTATTTAAAATCAAAATGCCATTTTATGCAAATAACCACGCCATTATCCCTTGACTACTTTATGCATGCATTACCATTCAATATTGGTGTGACTTGCGGCTTGTTGTAGTGCTCATTCTTCTTTGAATATCTTTATTCAGAGAAGACTTTACCGGACGGTGAGGACACCGCGTTTAGGTCGCGCCCAGACGATTACTGTGGCGGTTGTTCGGCCTACTACTCTTGCTTTACTTCATTGTGCTATTTACTTAATCATTATTTGGCCATTGGGCGTTTGTATCAACTTTGAATTATTCTATTAATGAAATGCGTGATATGTTTGTGATACCATTTTGTAGCGTGTCTGTTGGAAATCTGGACTAGTGTATGAACACGAGGATTCGGGATCCTTCGTTCCGGGTCAGACAAAAGTGGTATCGAGCCATATCATTGTAGGTCGTAGCCTTAGAACTGCTCTTAAGGATTTATTTCCAAAAAATTAAAACTATTTTGAGTCCGTCGAGTCCTTCTCAACCCTTCTTTCTAAAAAGCTTCTTGACTTATCTCTTTCTCAAAAGTATAGATGGTGAAAGACCCACCGCTACTTCCATGGGGTTTACATTGGATATTGGGCGAGATTCTTTGGGAGATGATGCAACACAGAGTACCATAAAGGCCGGACTACCAAGGCTACGGGCGAGATGGAAGGACAACCCCTCCGAGAGTCGAAGTCTTTGCTCTCGCCGACCTTGCGGGGCGCACCCATTTCCACGTTTTCCATGCCCGATCGGGCGCGATACCTTCACGATGGCATCGAGATCTGAGAGAAGCGATCCGCCATCTCCGCTATATCTATGACCCCTACTTTCAAGGCACCGGGTTCCATTATCACCATTGTATATTCCGACCAGGCGTGACACTTTCCGCTCGGCCACAGGCGAGATCTTCCGGTGACGCACCAAGTGGACCTAGCAAAGGCCATGGACTATGCATACGGAAACACCACGGAAGACTTGGGAACCGCCAAGATCGACTACGAGAAGCGGAGGAGAGGTTAAAAGCGCGAGAAGAGGAGCGGCTCGCTACAAGGCGGCGAGACTAGCTCTAGTGAGTTAGATTATACCCTAGCACCCCATAGTTGTTATTCTGTAGTGCGATCATTAGGCGAGAATTATGAGCTACCAACTCCTTTGTGGTAGCCATAATTTCATTGAAGAAAAGTATTTAATAAAGAATTTCTTGGAAAATTGTTCTTCGTTTTGAGTGCTTTGTGTGTTCTTGGGCTATTAGAATTTACCCTTTAGATCTTCCTCTTCCTTCTAGCTCGTCTAAATCTTGGAGTTCTAGCGGATGGTGACAACTCGCCGGCGGTAGTGCGGGGACGAGCAACGAGAACATGGATTATCGGGAGAATCCGTGCACAGACCACCACCGCCACCGGTGGAGGACCGGATTGGCGTCGGATGATGGAGAACCAAAACCACGATTAGCCTCCTAGCCCGGTCCCTCGGAAGATGCGAAATGTGCGAGCAACAACTCGGATGCACCACCCCTCCACCTCCGCAGAGATTTACCATGGCGAGTTCATGCGTATCGACCACCGACTTTCTCCAGCCTGACAGAGCCGATGGATGCCGATGATTGGATCCGTGCTATCGGAAAGAAACTAGATATAGCTCAATGTCTTGACCGTGAAAGAGTCTGTTAAGCTTCTCATCGGCTCAATGGCCCGCATCGGAATGGTGGGATAACTTCAACATCGCCCATCTTGATGCGCGAGCTATCACTTGGGAGGAGTTTGTGCGGGCTTTCGCCATGCACATATTCCGCGGAATAATGACCTTAAAGAAAAGAGAGTTTCACGCGCCGTCAAGGCAACCGCGACAAAGGGAGAGTACACATAGGTTCAACCAGCTTGCTCGCTACGCCCAGCAGATGTGGCTAGAGATGAAGAAAGCGGGAAAGGTTCATGGAAGGCTGAATGATGAAATCTCCGTCGGTGATCTCCCGAGACTACACCGACTTCCGGTGGTGAACAAAGCTTTTCGCCAGAGGCCAAACATCGGGAGATGGAGAACATAGCGGAGGATGGCGCCCAAAATTCAACTCGGAGGACAACCCAAGCCTCGCCTTGTTCAACCTCCGCCACCCCAGCGTGGAAGATTCGATCTTCTACCCATAGAACCCAAAGACCGACACAACGTCCCAACTCCTTTGGTTTCGCAACAATGCACTGCGAGCGGTTTAAAGAAGAACCGCGTCGTCAACGGCGGGAGTGACATGTTTCCATTGCAATGAGGCTGGGCATTATGCCAACAAATGCGAAGAGGCGGCGATGCGCAACACCGGCTAGACCAACATCGGAGTTCCAACCACCAACGCCACCTCAAAGCGGCGAACGGTTCACGAAGGGCGTGTGAACCACGTCCACGCAGAGGAAGCTCGAGCGGCACCGATGTCGTCCTTGGTACGTTCCTTATTAATTCGTTACGAGCATCAGTTTTGTTTGATTCTGGAGCTTCGCATTCCTTTGTATCCAATGCTTTTGTGGAAAAAAACGGGTTACTTACCGCCCCTCTAGACAACCCTATGATAATCCATTCCCGGGTTGAAATGAGAACCGTTCTTTACTGCCGAACCTTACTTTGAAATATCCGAGTCCCTTCTCGCGAGACTTGATAGTCTTGCAATCTCAAGGTCCGGATGTAATACTTGGTATGGGTGGTGGCCAAAAATCAGGGCGAATAGGCGTGCCAATAGGTCTATCATCCTCACCAATGAGCAAGGAGTCACAGTTGAATTCAGGCCCAAGACCTGTACCGGAGGAAGATCTTTTCTGACCAGTTTAAAAGAGTCGAAGCTTGAAGATATACCAGTAGTGCAAGATTTTCCAGATGTCTTTCCTGACGATTTACCCGGCATGCCACCGGATAGGGATATAATGTTCTTAATTGACTTAGTGTCGGAACCGCTCAATCTCGGCGACCTTACGAATGCTTAGGCTAACGAATTGGCGAGAGATGAAGAAACAAATTGAAGATTCTGAGCAAAGGGTATATTCAACCAAGTACATCACCTTGGGGAGCACGGTGCTATTTGTCAAGAAGAAGGACAATAGTATGAGGATGTGTGTGGATTACGATCACTCAATGAGGTGGCGATCAAGAATAAGTACCCATTACCCAGGATTGATGACCTGTTCGACCAGTTGAAAGGAGCAAGTGTTTTCTCGAAGATTGACTTGAGATCTGGCTATCACCAACTGAAGATCAGACCAGAAGATGTTCCGAAGACTGCCTTCACCACTAGATATGGACTGTACGAGTTTACAGTAATGTCTTTCGGCAATGACGCCCTCGCTTATTTCATGAATATGATGAACAAAGTGTTCATGGAATTCTTGGATAAGTTTGTGGTTGTCTTCATCGATGACATCCTTATTTATTCAAAGACCGCAGAAGAGCATGAGAACCATCTCAGGATAATTTTGGGAAAACTCAGAGAGAACCAGCTTTATGCCAAATTCAGCAAGTCACGAATTTTGGCTAAGCCAAGTGGCATTCCTTGGACATATTGTGTCGGCGGAGGAGTTGCGATAGATCCGACCAAAGTTGAAGCGATAATGGATTGGAAACAACGAAATCATCACGAAGTGAGAAGTTTCCTTGGATTAGTGGGTATTACCGCCGATTCATTGAAGGATTCTCCAAAGCAGCAAAACCAATGACACAACCAAGAAGGAGAAGAAATTTGAATGGACAGATACCTGTGAGAAAAGTTTCCAAGAGCTGAAGACGAGACTAGTCTCCGCCCCTGTATTAGTCCTACCGGAGATCCATAAGGATTTTGTGATTTTCTGCGACGCATCTCGCCAGGGACTCGGTTGTGTTTTGATGCAAGATGGCAAGGTTGTAGCTTATGCATCTCGTCGATTGAGGCCTCATGAAGGAATTACAGACTCATGATCTTGAGTTAGCGCAATTGTGCATGCTTTGAAGATCTGGCGGCATTATCTCATTGGCAACGGCTGTGAGGTTTTCACGGATCATAAGAGTCGAAGTACATCTTCACCCGATCGACCTTAACCTTGACGAGAAGATGGTGGAATTGATAAAGGATTATGACCTTGGGATTCATTACCATCAGGCAAAGCAAATGTGGTTGCGGATGCCCTAAGCGAGAAAGGCGTATTGCAACACCATCTTAGTTCAAAGTGAATCGGCCGATTTATCGAAGAATTGAAACATCCGAACTTGGAGATTGTTGATCAAGGGTGCGTGAGCGCTTTGGAAGTTCAACCAACTCTTGAGCGGATCGGAGGGAAGCGGTTAGAAGATGAGGACATCAAAGAAATCAAGAAGAATATGAGAAGAGGCAAAGCGCCGGGCTTTTACGAAGATGAGCAAGGAGCAGTGTGGTTTGGAAACCGCATTTGTGTACCGTCGGCAAGAGTTAAAGGAGTCAATTCGAAGGAAGCTCATGAATCGCCATACTCCATTCATCCAGGAATACCAAAATGTACCAAGATCTGAAGGAAAAATATTGGTGGGTCGGTATGAAGCGAGGAATTCTTGAGTTAAATCGCTCGTTGTGATGTTTGTCGGTGAGTCAAGGCGAGCATCAAAGACCCATTGGTTTGCTACAACCGTTACCAATTCCCGAATGGAAGTGGGAGGAAGTTGGTATGGATTTCATCACCGGACTCCTAGGACCCAATCGGGATGTGATTCCATCTGGGTGATAATTGTGATTGACTAAAGTGGCTCACTTCATCCCGATCAAGACAACATACCAAAGTAACAAGTTAGCGAGCTGTACATGGCCAAGATAGTTTGTCTACGGTGTACCTAAGAAGATTGTGTCAAACGAGGTTCCCAGTTCACCTCTCGGTTTTGGAAGAGCACTGCGACGAAGCTTTGGGAACCAGACTCAACTTTAGTCTGACCTATCATCCCAGACAGATGGCGGAGCCAGGCGCGTCAACCAAATTCTTGAAGATATGCTTGAGCACATGCCATAGATTATGGAAAAGTTGGGACAAAAATCTACCCTATGCGAAATTCTCCTACAATAATAGCTACCAAGCCGGTTTGCGGATGTCACCCTTGAAGCTTTGTATGGTAGGAAATGCGAACTCCACTCCTTTGGGATCAAGTAGGAGAGCATCAATTCTTTGGACGAGTTGATCAAAGAAGCGAAAGCAAAGTTAAAACAATAAAAGAACGCCTAAAGGTGGCAGACCTGACAGAAGAGTTATCTTGATAATCGTCGGAGGAGTTGATTTTTGAAGTAGGAAATTTTGTCTATCTCGAGTTACTCCCTTAGAGGAGTGAGAAGATTCCAGACAAAAGGAAAACTCGCACCCAGATTTGTAGGACCTTACAAGATTTTGGCAAGAAGAGGTGAAGTTGCATATCAGCTTGAGCTACCAGCATCCTTGTCCGCCGTTCACAATGTCTTTCATGTTTCCCAAGCGAAGAAGTGTCTCGAGTGCCAATCGAAGAAACACGATTGAAAGCATCGATCTTGGGAAGATCTCACCTATGTGGAACAATGATCAAGATTCTCGATGTGGCGAGCGTATTACGAAGCAAGGTCATCCGTTCATGCAAAGTCGATGGAGTAATCACTCAGAAGAAGAAGCCACACGGGAGGCGAGAAGAAGATCTGAAAGCCGATTATCCCCACCTTTTGTTGACCAAGTCGAATCTCGGGACGAGATTCCCTTTAAGGGGGTAGGTTTATATGACCCAAAATTTTCAATTTGGTTAAAATTTAAAACTTATTTGATTTTGTGGTTGTTACGAAATTTTAAAAGCTTTTCTTTAGTTGGTTTAAAGCTAAAATAAATTTATTTCAAAATATATTAACAACTTTAAGTTGGAACTATTTTATTTAAGTCGAGAATAATTCTAGAGACTTACATTAACTTTTCTAGGATTTTTAGGATTTATTTGCTATTTTCTAAGCCCTTTTTGAATTAACCGGATTAAATAAATTAAGAAATCAATTTAAAATCTACAACAGTGTTTGGGCCGAATCCCCGCCGGCCCGCTCCTATTCCTCTCCTCGGCCCGGCCTTTTTCCGCGTTGGCGCCTCCTCGGTCTCCTTCTTGCGCGACCGTCGGATCGCCATCGGACGCCTCTACTCCCCCGCGCGTCGGACGTCCGATCGTTTCCACGCGCTCCGCCGTCCGATCGTCATCTACCGGCTCCCGCTCTCTCGCGCCCCCTCCATCACTCAACCGTCCGATTAAAATCGGACGGCGCTTCCCCCGCGACCGCGTCTTCCCCGCCGCCTTCGTCTCCGCGAAGCCGCCGCCGCGATCGCCATTGGTGCGCGGCCGAGCTCGTCAACGCCGCCTCCAACCGCCTCCGCTCCTCCGCGTCGTCGCGCCACGACCTGCGCCCACCTCCGCCACGAACCCCATTCCCTTTCCCCTTCTCGCGCGCGTGCTCCCGATCCATAGCGCGCCGCCCGACCCCCACGTCGCTCGCCACCTCGGACCCCTCGGCCCCTATAAAGGAAGCCCGGGCGCCCCTCTTCTCACTCATCCGCCGCCACCACTCTCCCCCTCTCTCGTGTGTGCTCGCCGCGTCGGAGATTTTCGCCGACGACCGCGAAGCTTGGAGCTTGATTGTCTGCGCCGCCGTGGCGCCGCGCCCTCGCCGCCACCACCTCTCGCATCGCCGGATCACCGCGCGGCCGGTGCGCCTCGCCTCGCCGCCGAGTCGTCGGGCGCCACCTCGCCGTCACCGGCGCGCGCCGCTTCTTCCTCGCCGTCGGTCGCCTCCGTCCTCGCCGCGTCGAGTGGGTGAAGCACCACGTTCGCCGTCTCCTCCTCTCTCGATTGCACACCTCGCCGCCGCCCGCGCGTGTGGCGCGGCGACCCTCGATTCCCAAGCCGGCGCCGTCGCCTGCCAAGTGCCGCGGCCTCGCGCGCATACCATAGCGCCGGCCCGGCGTCGGGTCGGCGTGGAGCCGACGGCGCCAAGTCGGCGCCACCTCCTCGGTGAGCGCGTGAGCTGGGTCCATGTAAGCCAGAGCCTATGACACGTGGGGCCCACCGGTCGAATTAATTTTAATTTGGAAAATCGGAAGGTGGCGTCGGCATTGCGCAATAAATGATTTTCTTTAGAAATTTAAATCGAGAAAATTTGAATTAGGATTAAATTTGTAAAATTCATATCTTTTGCATCTTAACTCCAAATTGAGTGATTCAAATTGCTAAAATTCTAGAAAATTATTATCTAGCTAAATAAAATAAAATAATTTCATTTTGATTTGGTTTTATTTATCTTTTTGAATATAGTTGAATTTCTTTTGATTTGTTGTATTTTCACGTTTAGACTTCGACGATTCCGGGGATTTGGACCCTACTGAAGATTTAGAATTTCAAGACTTCAACGAAGGCAAGTTACACTTTGACCATGTTGACCCTAATATTTTAAAGTTATTTATTTCAGTTTCTAAATAATTATTGCATGCATAGTTTTAATCAATTATTTTGCTTCCCGTTTTAAATGCTTAGTTATACCAATTCTTTTTGTATGGCCAATTTGAATGTTGGAAGTCATTCTCTTGTCACCTTAGATAAAATTTATACAAAGTATATATGCTTAGCAAATGCTTAGGTCATGATTTGAGTTTTTGGGGAATTTAGCCAAATCAGTTCAATTTGATTTAAAAAGTTTAATCCATGGTATTATCTTACCATGGAGGTGCAGTAAAGATGGTTTTAATCAAAATGAAAATGATTTGGACTTAGGCGAGACGGAGGAATGGTGGGTGCGAGGTTTATGCGGGTTTAATCTGGTTAGGATTAAAGCCCATGGTTTGAATTGAAAGTCGCCCAAGTCAATTGAGGCCGGCCTTTGGCGCATTTTGCTCGCCTATTCGTACTACCACAGTGCGTGTGGCGAGAACACGGCTTAATAATTTGGGATATTCCATAGATATTCGTGCCATGTGTATGAGTGGGTGTCGATTAGGCAGCGATCCCACTGGCGCAGAGGGCTCGGAGGATGGTTAGTCAAAGGAGGCGAAACCTTAGCGGGCATGAGTACTTTGGGGTAGAACATTGTATGACCTTGTGATAGTTGCTTAGTCGCACGCCTTGGGCGTGTAATGGCCGACATGTTAAGCAAGCTGTCTCGGTGGGTAAAGTTGTACCAACTCTGCGAGTAAAAATCTATTCGAATAGCGCGTCATGATTATGGACATGCTAGCAAAGCCACTCAGAGTTAGACTTATTTTTGGTGTTAAAAATATTTTAAGCAGTTGTTCGGGAAAATTTATCCTTGTGGAAAAATTGGGCGGTTAGCCATAGGAGGTATCCTTCACGTCAAATATGGAGGTTATCCACATTGAAACTTTGTCATGTCTAAACTTGATTTTAGGTAAGATATAAAAATGGCCTTGAAACTAATATTATTTAAAATCAAAATGCCATTTTATGCAAATAACCTGCCATTATCCCTTGACTACTTTATGCATGCATTACCATTCAATATTGGGTGTGACTTGCGGCTGTTGTAGTGCTCATTCTTCTTTGAATATCTTTATTCGGAGAAGACTTTACGGGACGGTGAGGACAAGCGTTTAAGTGCGCCCCAGACGATTACTGTGGCGGGTGTTCGGCCTACTACTCTTGCTTTACTTCATTGTGCTATTTACTTAATCATTATTTGGCCATTGGGCGTTTGTATCAACTTTGAATTATTCTATTAATGAAATGCGTGATATGTTTGTGATACCATTTTGTAACGGTGTACGCTGGAAATCCTGGACTAGTGTATGAACACAGAGGATTCGGGATCCTTCGTTCCCGGGTCCGACATTATGGCAGCGGTCTCGTATGGGGCAGACCAGATGGGTTAGACATGTCAAGATGCCAGTTTAAGGTGGTCCGGGCGGTGGGCACAGATGCGATGAATATTCACGAGCTAAGGAGCTGCATCCAGAGGGATTTCGACACGAAGACATCAACAAAGAAGCTTATCATCGAGGCGATCACTTACACAAATAGGGGAGGACAGGGCATATAAGAGTTACACAAGATGAATAGTAGAGTTACATAGGGCCAATACATACAAATTACTGCGAAGCCCGAGGCGGTGATATATGGGAGACCAATGGTGTACGTGAATTTTGTGCACAGGGTGACAGCAAATCTTGATGATGCTGGTGGCAGTGTGTAATACTCTGAAAATAATAATAATATTAATAATCGCGTCTTAAGGGTCGGAGCGTAATTAATTAAATGGTAACAATAAATAATTAATTAATAACGTTTTAAGGGTCGGTGCGCAATTAAATAAAATAGTACATATAAAAATAGAATTTTCAGAATTTTTAAAGAGCTGTATAAATAAGTTGTGGATTTTCTAGAAACCCTAGCCCTATTCTTTTTTCTTTCCACCGAGCCGCCTCCACATTATTTCTGCGTTGTTGTGCTTGACCATTTGCGTTTATTCTTTGTCTTCTTGCGCATTGCCTGTATTCTTTCTTATTGGAGACAATGTGAGTCTCTAGTGGCGTGGTTTGCTTCTTATTTCTTTGCTTCTTTGTCTTGCCGAGAGAAAGCCAAGTCTTGCTTGAGAACTGTAGCGTCTTATTCTTGAATAATCTGCCGAGAGCACACTGCAGTGCGTGTCTTTATTCTTTGCCCGGCTTGCCGCGTGTCTTCTTGTATTGTGGATTCTAACTGCATTTTGCTTCCCCACTGTCTTGTCAGCTCTGTTTTTTACTCTTGCCGGACCGTCGTCTGCTGTGTAAGATTTTTGTATTTCTTGTTTTCTTGCTCAGCCACGACTAGAAAATGAATTAGTATAACTGTGATTTGTATGTGTGCATGAAGGCATGATCAGTAACGAAATGCAATGTTCGTTTCTCTGTTTTCTAGGGTAATTAGAGATTGTTAGAGAGGTTTTATAATTTTCTAATAGAGAAGCTGATTAATAGATCTGTTTAGCCTGCTGTCCGTTGTACGATTTATTCGAATACCTTAAAGGCGAATCTTGGAAATACCATCTACTAGTTAGTTATAGATAATTTCGATATCTTTCTTCAGCATATTTAATCATGTCAATCGGTCAAGTATAATTTGAGTTATGATTTTCGGAAGACCGCTGTTTTTACGGTTGTCGTCTTTCGGCGCTGTTTTGGTAGACTGTAGATTAAAAATAGTAAATAGCTTAATTAGAGTTTTTGATCTACATGAAAGTTGTAGATAATTGTTCAATGGTTCTGTAGAATCTGAGAACGCGAAATTTGGTTGAGTAAAACAAAAGTTATGAATTTAGTAAGACCGCTGTTCCGAAGCGGACAGATCGGCTTTCTGGGCTAAATACGGAGGGGTAGATGATTTAATTAGAAGACTGTGTAATCTAAGAAAATGTGGGTAATTTTATAAAGAATCCAGAATGGGGTGGTTTGTGGTGATCGGACTTTCGAGTCAAAAGCTACGTTCATTTTAGTACTAAGACCGCAATGGGTAACTATTGATGCGAGATAACGTGGTATATTTGGGGACGTGTAGGAGCGATGTCGATTGATTGTTGTTCTTATGATGCTGTAGCTTGTATTGAGATATGTGTTTTTAATGTAGGAGAGGCGTCGTACTTGTTGCCGTCTGCTAGCCAAATTGTGCGTCGCAACTAGTAAAGGCAAGTGCATGGTAGACAGCGATCAATGATCGATCACTGTTTTCTTTATCTTCTATTACCATTATTGTTGTGCTTTTATTTTGTTTAATTGCAAGCAATGGAATGGTATGGATTTATATTGTTAATGGAAATGATGGAAAGTTGGATATGATGTTTATGATGGAGTTTGCATGTTTGCATTCATAAGCATCTTTGCATATGAGAAGGTGATCATGATTGATCACAACTCCACGGGAGTGGAGGAGGTCCCCGATCCTTATGGAGGAACGGGCTTGAGAGTGAATGTTGTCGCGAGCATTCACTCATGCTATCTTGATATCTGTGAAAGAAGTGCATGTGGACATGTAGATTAGATTTGCATTGATACATGAGATTAATTGATGAGAATATTAATGGAAGTACCTGTGATGATAATGAAGTTATTGAATGCTGATGATTTATTATTGTTCGTTGTATATCGATGTGTTTCTTTGAGTCGTGGACTCACCCTTGCTCTATTGTTGTCTTTAGGTGATCTTGAGGATCATGGCGAGAGCGAGTAGAGCACATGGACAACACATGATCATTCGTCATAATAATCTTTTCATTCACTATTGGATTACTCTTGGACATGTTAGTTATTGAATAAATTTTAGGACAACATTTTGGACTAGACTGTTTGCTTTAATAATTTGGATTCTTTGGTTGATGCTATTTTGGAATGTTTAGCTGGTTATATTCCCCTTGCTTATTTATTGCCGTTTGATCCATAATTATGCATGTTCTTTTGTGATTTATGGATATGTTTACTGTTGTGTTCTTGCTGAAACTTTATAGTGTGTCGATAACTATTAGTTGGAAGGGTAGTGTGGTGGCATTCTAGGCTCAGTGTTGGGCTGGGGTGTTACACAGTGGGAGCGGGGAAGCGCAAGTGGTGCGTGAAGATAGGAGCATGAAATGTGTTGGTTTGGACAAAGACTATGAATGAAGACTTGCAAAGAATTTTATGTTAAATGAGGGGGTGGGACAATGGTGGTCAGCCCGCATTAGCTACCACAAGTTTCTGCCAAACCAGTCGGTCGAGTCGGAGTCCGATGAGGATGCCGACTCGGCTCAGGAGGACACACCCCAGGGTGCAGGGGTGGTGGTCCGGTCGGTGAAATTGTGTCGACGGAGGTGGCTTATGTGTCATCCAAACTAGATGATCTCGCAGTGTCGTTGCTCGTGCTGACACAGGAAAACAGGTCCTAGTGGGGTTTGATGCTAACACCCTGTTAGTAGGGGTGAAAACGGATCGAATATGGATGGATAGTGGTTCTGTTATATTTGTTTTCATATTTTTCTCAAGATGCGGATGCGGATACGAATACGAATACCCCGAATACAAATAGTATTGAATACGAATACGAAGTGAATTCGAATCGAAATAAATACGATCATGAATATTCTTTGGAACATGAAAAACCCTTAAATTGTATGCTAGAAATTAACGAAAATATATAACTATTTTACTTAATGCAAACTTTATGAATTGTTCATATTTTCAGCAACCACACATAACATTAGCGCTAGCAAGCTGCATTAATGAGTTCATCACAAATATAACACTTAGTTTACCATATTTAGCTTATAACTCACAAGTCATTTGTCATCACACATTCACACAATCACACTTATTTCATCATATACATAAAACTTAGTTCACACTTAGCTCATCACACGGTCATACCTAGTTCAGTCATGACATAGATAGTTTTCTTAACAAGCAGCAGGCCAGTAGGCAGCAACATTGTAACACCCTGACTATAAGGAAGTCAAGATGTTACCTACAGTCACTACTCTTCCAATGAATAACATCAAATCTCATGAACAAGTGAAACGAGTATTATGAATATATGGAAACAAGCATTCATCCTCAAGTCTTAATCAACGAATTGAAAGAAAACAGTTCAGCAAGATATGATAACAAGGCCATGATGGCTTATTACAATGCAACATAAATCATAATCAATGATATTAAAAGTCCTCAAATTGTTTGTTGTAATAAAGTGAGTGCATCGTGATGAACTACCCTCCACAAGATCATTCTTCCTTGTCATTTACCTAAATAAGACAATAAAGCAAGAATGAGCCAAAGACTCAGCAAGTAACTGTATGTAACAAACAAGCATACGATGAACAATATATCTCAAACATAATTTGAACCACTAATGGAAGCGAATATATGAATGGATGAAGTGGAATGGTGCATTGAAGGAAATGGACATTATGGCATATCTGGTATAGCGGCGAAGCACCGTCGGTGTTCACTTAAAGTATTCGTATGAAGAGCGTTTCATCTGATCGTCAACGTGGCCCACATTGGAATGGTGGACTCACGTGGCGTGGCCCACATTGGAATGGTGGACTCACGTACCCATCTTGGAATTGATGGGATTTCAAGTGCCCATCTTGGAATTGATGGGTCTTACCAAAATAATGTATGCATGTCATGATGATCCCATGTCAATAATGAATAGTAATCATAAATGAAAAGAACACATGGCATTCATCTACAACTACAAACAAATGTAAACATTCATTCACACATCATACATGACATCAAACATTGAATACAATTTACTTGCTCGCTTGTACTGCAGCGGGTTGGGAGGTAATTGAGATACCCTCCACTCACCGCTTCACCGCCTACAATATAAGATAATCGTAATGAGGACAAGCGAGTATGGAAAAGCTACACGTGTCCTCCTCAATCTCTAACCAAATTAACTCAATAAAAGTTCAATTTGATCAATTTACCCAACCAATTCAATTGTCCCTAATCTGGCAGTTTTACTAGAAAATTCACCAATAAAAACCGTAAGTCCAAAGACCTGAAACCAGTGCACAAATTTTCTTAACTTAACTGGCTACAAAACTCTAGTTGATGGTAAACTCTAATTCGGCCATTACAGAGGTCTAACCATCCATTGAAAAACTACAACTGCAGTCTGCCCAGAAATCTGAACAGCCCTAAAGAAAATGCTCTAACTTTTAAACCACTGATCCAATTAAAGTGATTTTTACAGACTGGAAACATGATGAAATTATCTTCAAAAACCTAGTTGGGTGGCCGACCTGATTCTGACTCTAACTAGATCAAAACCTAGGTGCAACCGACTATACCCATCAGTTTTGACAGACAGACCAACGCGTAGTAAAACAGCCATAACTTTTAATCTACTGGGTGAAAATTTGTGATCCAGGTGCCAAAAGAAAGCTAATGAAATAAGGAACAAAACTCTAGAAGGCGAAATCATCCAATTCTGCCTCTAAGGCACCCAAAACCGAGTTGCAACCTACTGTACAGAACCGATCTACTAACAGAAATTACGCGATACAACCAAAAACATGGAATCGACAACTCTAACGCAATCAAACAGCGATGGGGTCTCGTTACCCTTGTAGACCCGAAGAACGACGAGGAACAACTTCCCAAAGCCTTCCCTCTCCTCCTTTGGCCAGCTCCAACTCCACGCACCCGATTGGAAGGAAATCGCCGTGGGAGGAAGAGCAGAAGAAGAACACTTGGAAGGCGGGGTGCAGCTCGGGGTCTCAATGGCAGCCACCAAAGGTGAGGGAGGCGCCTAGGAGGAGGGGAGGAAGGAGGCGGCACAAGGGAGGAGGCGGCTTGGGGAGAAAGGGGAGAAATAGGGTTTGGGGGAAAAGGGTACTCCCCTTGGCGGCCCCTAGGTGGGCTGGCGGCCCACTAATGGGCCTCTGGGTGCATGACTGCGGCCCAGGTTACTGATATTAACATATACCCCGAGCGAATAGGATTTTTAGCTGCGATTTCTTTCGCTCTCTCCGACCTCTTTCTTTCTACCGATCCATTTAGGAGTATTACAGTCTACCCCCTTAACAGATTCGACCTCGAATCTAATCAGCGATCAACGAAAAGAAATGAATACCGAAATTACAACTTAAACAATTTACCTTAAGCGAGCAGTCGGGTATTGCTCTCTCATGCGGGACTCCAACTCCCAAGTGGCCTCTCTCTCGGTGATGCGACCAAGAACTTTGACATACTTGAGGTCTTATTCCTCGTAACCCGTTCGATTCTTCCAATATCTTCATGGGCCGGGACTCGAAGGTAAGGTCTTGCCTGACAATCAAAGGCT
Organism: Hsuehochloa calcarea; assembly: GCA_036346395.1. Classification (NCBI taxonomy): domain Eukaryota; kingdom Viridiplantae; phylum Streptophyta; class Magnoliopsida; order Poales; family Poaceae; genus Hsuehochloa; species Hsuehochloa calcarea. The sequence continues at coordinate 35,740,977 of CM070606.1, forward strand.
CCAAAGGAATGACATGATCTGGGTCTCTCAGAAACTTTCTAAGCATCGAAACATGGAACACGTTGTGAACCCCACTCATAGAATCAGGAAGGTCCAAACGATAAGCTAGCTTCCCAATTGTACCACGATTGGGAAGGGTCCAACATACCTTGGACTAAGCTTTCCTTTGGTGCCGAAATGCACTACGCCTTTAGATGGCGATACTCTCAACAGAACTTCTGTTCCCACCTCGAATTCCAAATCTCGCCTTCTAACATCAGCGTAGCTCTTCTGTCGGCTCTGGGCAGCCAACAAATTCTGCCTAACCTCTGCCACTCTAGCCACTGTCTGCTGAACCCAGTCGGGACCCAAGGCGCCGCTCTCCAACCTCATCCCGGCTGGGGGGACTGCACTTACGCCCATAGAGAACCTCGTATGGTGCGGCTCGAATCTTGGAATGATAAGCTGTTGTTATAAGCAAACTCGCCAAGGCTAAATGCTCTTCCCAATTACCTTTCGGGATAAAACACAACACTGAGCATGTCGTCTAAAGTCTGAATGGTGCGCTCAGGCTGTCCATCTGTCTGGGGATGAAAGGCTGTGCTAAGACGGAGTTGTGTGCCCAATGCACTCTGCAAACTTTCCCAGAATTTGGAAACGAACTTGGCGTCTCGGTCGAAACAATGGTCTTGACACTCCGTGCAAGCGCACAATTTCGTACATAAAGAGGAGCCAAATCGCTGTCGAATTGGTTGTACGAATAGGAATGAAATGTGCGGACTTCTTGAACCGGTCCACAATTACCCAAATAGCATCCTTTCCTCGAGTGCGAGGTAAACCAACCACAAAATCCATAGATATATCGTCCCATGGCCAAACCGGTACCTCCAAGGGTTGCAATGATCCTGCTGTCGCTTGTGCTCGACCTTGACCATTGGCACACCCACATGAAGCCACATCTTGGCGATATCAATTTTCATCCGTTTCCACGAAACTTTTCTTTAAATCTTTGTACATCTTGGTCTCCCGGGATGTACGGTATAAAATCGATGGGCCTCTTTCAAAATTTCCAATTTTACTTGAGACTCTGTGGCACACAAAGCGCCCTTTAAATCGCAAAGAATCAAATTGGTCTACACCGGTGACCACTTGCCCTCGGTATAGCGCTTCCTCACTCGTTGGAACATCGATCTTCTTTGTTGTGCTACTCGCACCGATCCGGAAGAGTGACTCTAAAATCAAGCGAGTCTCGATGCATGCGGTACCCGCAAGCGAAAGAAATATCCATACGCTCAAAGTCGCAATAAGACAAGCGAGGGTAGGAGGTGTCGCCTTGCGACTCAAGGCATCGGCTACCACATTAGCCTTGGGATGGTCTTGAATAGTAAGATCATAGTCCTTGATCAACTCTAGCCATCTCCTCTGTCTCAAGTTCAAGTCATACAGGTAAAGATGTATTTGAGGCTCTTGTGGTCGTGAACACATCACAAGATTCGCCATACAAATAATGGCGCCAGATCTTCAAAGCATGAATCAACTGCGGCAAGCTCTAGATCATGGGTGGGATAATTACATTCATGCTTCTTGGTGTCTCGATGCATAGGCAATCACTTTACCATCTGCATGAGTACACAACCAAGTCCAACTATGGGCGCATCTCGAATAGATAGTGAATCTCTTCCCAGGCTCAGGAAGAGTAAGAATAGGAGCAGTCACTAATCTATCTTTCAAAGAGCAAAAACTGCGCTCACAAGCATCAGACCACTGGAATCTAACACCTTTACGTGTCAAGCGGGACATCGGTTTAGCAATGGTTGAAAAACCCTCCACAAACCGCCGGTAATAGCCAGCTAAACCCAGAAAACTCCTTACTTCTTTAACATTGGTTGGTCTCTTCCACTCAACCACTGTCGAAATCTTACTAGGATCAACTGAAATACCCTTCTGATTAATAACGTGACCCAAAAATCCAACTTGAAATCCGAACTCACATTTCTTGACTTGGCATAGAATTGATTCTCTCTTAAAGTTTCAAGTACCAACCGCAAATGGTGGGTGTGATCCTCCTCGGTCTTGGAATAAATCAAGATATCATCTATGAATACCACCACGAAATCATCAAGGTATTGATGCGACATCTTATTCATGGCTTCCATGAAAGCTGCGGGAGCATTCGTTAGTCCAAAAGACATAACTTTATACTCATAATGACCATACCTCGTAGAAAAGCCGTTTCTCAATATCACGCTCACGAACTCGAATCGATTATAACCCATTGGAGATCAATCTTAGAAAATATCTTAGCTCCTTTCAAGCGGGTCGAAAAGGTCATCAATGCGAGGCAAAGGATACTTGTTCTTCACCGTCGCTTTGATTAAGTGCCCGATAATCTATGCACATCGCCACCGCCATCTTTCTTTTTAATAAAGAGAACAGCGCTCCCAAGTAACGCTCATTGAATCATACCTTTGGACAGCAGTCGTCAATTGTTTCTTCAATTCCTCTGAAATGGCGAGCCAAGCGGTAAGAGACTTGGACAACGGCGAGTTCGGAACAAGATCAATCAGAACTCCACTTTCCTCACGGAGGCATTAAGGGAAGTTCTATAGGAAAGACATCGGAAAACTCCTTCACAGCTGGAATCTCCTCAATACTGTTGCAAAGAATCGGTCTTTTCATTGAGGAGCAAAGTAATCCGATGGTCGATGCACGACGGCTAGGGAATAGATTAGCGATACAAAAAGCGAATCGGGCGGTGCGGCTGCCTGGAATACCGATTCTTCACGGAAGGAGCTAGCAAGGTCACCGTCTTCGAAACAACAAATCTTGGCACGGTATTGGAATAACCACCCATACCGAGGATAACATCGAATGGTGCCAATTGAATAACCATAAGATTCGCGATGAAAACCTCATCATCTATCGAGAATAGAACAACCGGGATGACGGTAGAGCTAGAAATAAGTCCTCTGGGAGCCGACTACCACCGACTCGGATATAAGTGAAAACTCAAACCCACTCTTCTAACAAACTCCAAAGACACGAGCGAGTAAGTAGCCCCGAATCAAAGCGGTACAAAAGCATCATGCGAATCAACAAGTAAAGTACTGTCACCACATCGGGGCGTCCCAAGGTCTCGAGGGTGGGCATGGCGTAAACCCACGATGCCGGTGCAGAAGCGCACCAACACTCTGCGTCGGAAAGCTGGAAGCAATGGCATTGGAGGAACAAGCAGCGGAGGCGCGATGGTGCGGGATTCAATAGAACCTGCGGGAGGCGCGGAGTGAAAGCTGCAGTGGACCCCATCTTTGGAGAATGCGTGGTGCGAGGCTGCTTTGTCAGTCTGGCCCAACCTCTGTGGAAGGCGGAGGAAGAAGGCTGCTGGGACGGTCTCCCATTTGATGATACTAGTGGATTTTGCTTACACACCGAGGACTTGTGACCCTCTCGACCACCTTCTTGGCATGTTCCCTTGAAGGAACATTACGAAGCTCGATGCCCGTCACCACACCGAAAGCACTTCATGCCCTGACCTGGAACAGGACGCAACTGTGGGGCGAAAGATGAAGAACGTGGCGCCGAAGAAGAAGATCGCCCTTCTTTGAGCAGGGCGGGAAGGTTGGTTCTTGTGAAACCTCTTAGCGGTGGTCATTGAAAAGACCCACCACCTCCACCGAAACTCCGCTTCGCCCTTTGCGGATCCACGATAACAACCGAACCACTAGAAACATGCCCTTGCGGCGAAGGAGCTCTTTCCAACTCCATCCTCTAGCTTTGCTCAACCACCGAGCTAAAGTCACGTGAACTGTTGCTCCCGAATCTGCGATACTCTGATTGAGGCCCAGCGAACCTCTTAGCCTTCTCTTTATCATCACTCGCCCTTCTTTGGGACAAAGCGCGCAGTTGTTAAATCCGGCCTCATACTCGATCTGAGCATTTTCCTTGCACAAAGGTCGGAGTGATTGCTCCATCTTCTCGATGAAGAGTCGGGATAAAGCGTGTCCGGAACCTCTCCACAAAAACCTCCCAAGTCACAAGACCTGCTTTGGTGTCTGGAAGGCAGGACCCCTTCCCACGAGATGTCGGCTGGCCCTTGGTGAAAGGCCACAAATCGCGCCTTACTGCGCGGATGCCGACTCTAAAGCTCAAGCGGCGCTCCATGTACCTCAACCATCCGCGGCTGAGCGGTGTACTGCTCGTCAAAAGTGTCGAGACGAGCGACATCCACTCACGGAGGCTCATCCTAGCCTCGGGTGGAGCAATGGCGACCACGAGTTCCGCCACAGTGCGGCGGCCGCGAATGGCCGCTGCAATTGTTGGCGGAGTTGTTGATTCTCCCTTATTAAGGTGCGAATGAGATCGGTTTGCGGCGGTGGCTCGACAGCCGAGGCGCGGTGAGGCAATCTCCTCGATGCCGGCTCGGTAACCCCTCGAGCGAAGACGATGTAGGCTGCGGACGCGGCCACGACCACCATTACGGGTCGGTGGGCGACCACGACCACGGCCTCTACCTCTAGCCATCTATGAACAACACAACGAAAGAAATTCAAATACATAGCTCAACTAGCGATAAACAAATTAATTGGGACAAAACCAAGCAATTGCGGAAAAACAATGGTTTACCCAACCCTTCCTATTGTGCACGATGTGTCATTTTAATATTATTACCACGGACACGAAGCCGCTCGATACCAAGCTGTAACACCACGACTATAAGGAAGTCAAGATGTTATCTCAGATCACTACTCTTCCAATGAATAACATCAAATCTCATGAACAAGTGAAGCGAGTATTATGAATATATGAAACAAGCATTCATCCTCAAGTCTTAATCAACGAATTGAAAGAAAGCAGTTCAACAAGATATGATAACAAGGCCATGATGGCTTATTACAATGCAACATAAATCATAATCAATGATATTAAAGTCCTCAAATTGTTTGTTGTAATAAAGTGAGTGCATCGTGATGAACTACCCTCCACAAGATCATTCTTCCTTGTCATTTACCTAAATAAGACAATAAAGCAAGAATGAGCCAAAGACTCGACAAATAGCGTATGTAACAAACAAGCATACGATGAACAATATATCTCAAACATAATTTGAACCACTAATGGAAGCGAATATATGAATGGATGAAGTGGAATGGTGCATTGAAGGAAATGGACATTATGCGGCATATATCTGGGTATAGCGGCGAAGCACCGTCGGTGTTCACTTAAAGTATTCGTATGAAGAGCGTTTCATCTGATCGTCCAACGTGGCCCACATTGGAATGGTGGACTCACGTGGCGTGGCCCACATTGGAATGGTGGACTCACGTACCCATCTTGGAATTGATGGGATTTCAAGTGCCCATCTTTGGAATTGATGGGTCTTACCAAAATAATGTATGCATGTCATGATGATCCCATGTCAATAATGAATAGTAATCATAAATGAAAAGAACACATGGCATTCATCTACAACTACAAACAAATGTAAACATTCATTCACACATCATACATGACATCAAACATTGAATACAATTTACTTACTGCTTGCTGGCTACAGCAGGTTGGGAGGTAATTGAGATACCCTCCACTCACCGCTTCACCGCCTACAATATAAGATAATCGTAATGAGGACAAGCGAGTATGGAAAAGCTACGTGTCCTCCTCAATCTCTAACCAAATTAACTCAATAAAAGTTCAATTTGATCAATTTACCCAACCAATTCAATTGTCCCTAATCTGGCAGTTTTACTAGAAAATTCACCAATAAAAACCGTAAGTCCAAAAGACCTGAAACCAGTGCACAAATTTTCTTAACTTAACTGGCTACAAAACTCTAGTTGATGGTAAACTCTAATTCGGCCATTACAGAGGTCTAACCATCCATTGAAAAACTACAACTGCAGTCTGCCCAGAAATCTGAACAGCCCTAAAGAAAATGCTCTAACTTTTAAACCACTGATCCAATTAAAGTGATTTTTACAGACTGGAAACATGATGAAATTATCTTCAAAAACCTAGTTGGGTGGCCGACCTGATTCTGACTCTAACTAGATCAAAACCTAGGTGCAACCGACTATACCCATCAGTTTTGACAGACAGACCAACGCGTAGTAAAACAGCCATAACTTTTAATCTACTGGGTGAAAATTTGTGATCCAGGTGCCAAAAGAAAGCTAATGAAATAAGGAACAAAACTCTAGAAGGCGAAATCATCCAATTCTGCCTCTAAGGCACCCAAAACCGAGTTGCAACCTACTGTACAGAACCGATCTACTAACAGAAATTACGCGATACAACCAAAAACATGGAATCGACAACTCTAACGCAATCAAACAGCGATGGGGTCTCTCGTTACCCTTGTAGACCCGAAGAACGACGAGGAACAACTTCCCAAAGCCTTCCCCTCTCCTCCTTTGGCCAGCTCAACTCCACGCACCCGATTGGAAGAAATCGCCGTGGAGGAAGAACAGAAGAAGAACACTTGGAAGGCGGGGTGCAGCTCGGGGTCTCAATGGCAGCCACCAAAGGTGAGGGGCGCCTAGGAGGAGGGAGGAAGGAGGCGGCACAAGGGGAGGAGAGGCGGCTTGGGGAGAAGGGGAGGAAATAGGGTTTGGGGGAAAAGGTACTCCCCTTGGCGGCCCCTAGGTGGGTGGCGGCCACTAATGGGCCTCTGGTCGTGAACTGCGGCCCAAAGTTGCTGATATTAACATATACCCCCCCGACGAATAGGATTTTTCGCTGAAAACGATTTCTTTCGCTCTCTCCGACCTCTTTCTTTCTACCGATCCATTTCCGGAGTATTACAAACATCTCATCATCTTCATCTTCCTCTTCCACCACCCAACTAAATATCATCGACCGACCATGACTGAAATGCAACGTATATATAGTTCGATCCCATTGTTGTACACGCATATATACCGGTAGATGTACCTACTTGCATCGTGTGCACGTACATCGACGCAAATAGCGATGCAAAGATCGATATCTAGCTAGCGAGTATATATACACTATACAACCTAGCGGTGCAATTCAATTGCAGATATACAAAATTTTGTCTCGCAGGTGATGGACAATCCGAATTGTTTCTGTCCGGATCGGTCAGAAACTATCCGATCCGTTTTCACCCCTACTTGTTAGTTGGGCAACACTTCCCAAGTAAGGTGGTCGTGCAACAAGCTATAACATGGTACGTCATGCCCATCGGTCGTGTGTACTGGGTGCACCGGTTCAACCCAGCCCATTACACAGTAAAGTGTGGTGGAAGGCTACACTAGCAAGCACAACGCTCACAAGGCGAAGGGCTATGGCACGGTCTTAATGGTCATGGTGGTGATCGACCACACTGCGTGATGAGTGAGCCGCTACAGTAGCATCGAATGTGACTTCCGCATATGTGGCAATCCTCATCAGCCACCTAGTTACGAAGGATGTGTCTGTCTCCCCCAAGATGTTGTCAGAAGTTACCAATCTGGTTGGTTATCCAATCAGCTACAGCAAGATTCGATGAGTCAAGCAGAAGGTGATAAAGTCCATGTACAACAATAATAAACTACGATGTGGGCAGAGACGGCGCACACGGAGGTTCTACACGAGCAACGGCTGTACGAATTTTGGAGTTACCATCAGTATATGGAGTGGTACGTACCACGAACATGCACCAGACTCACTTGTCCTCTGCTAGAGTGTCCGGAGCATATTACCCACTAGGAGAGGTTTTAGCACTCCTTCGGTCAATACGAGCTTCGCGGCGAAACGACACTTTAAAACGCTCAAAACTTATGGTCGCTTCAAACATGATATTTTTGTTGTTTATTACTCAACAGCTCTTCTGTGTCACTTCAGTTCGACCAGGCCTAGTGGATCTAACGACCATCCTGGTTCGCCCTCCGCGGGAGCGGTCACACCTTTTGGGAGGGGGAGGGGTTCTTGGGACTCTCAAGTCCATTTACGAGGATGCCAAGTAGATCATCAATAACTTGAGCTACAGTCGAACGAGAGACGACATGCTTCAAACTACTCACCGAGCGGACCGACCTAGCTACTCGCCTAGGTCTGCACGGCCTAGTGAAACCGCCAAGGTTTGATCAAATGTATGCAGTTCAGGATGAGGCCGGGACCATGGTAGATGGATTGAACATGATATTTGATGGAATGGACTCAAAGGTCATAGACTTGGATGTGAGGCTCACAGAGTTTCAGTAGCAGCAGGTGCCTCTTGTGTATCAGAGGTTTGGGCATGGTCGTCGTCCTCCTTCCTTCACTCAGCTTGGTGATCATCCATCCACGTGAGAAGCTCCTCTATCATAGATGTAGTGTCACTTTTATTTAGGACTGTAGACCTTGTCTTGAGAGGATAAGCATAATATTCTCTCTTGTAATATCTTATGTAAGCTCATTGACACTTCAATGCTTCATGTCTCATGTTATGGTTTATGCCCTCCATTGTATCTTTGTCTAAATATGTTCATGATTGAATCTTTATTGATGTTACATGCTCATTTAATTCTTGAGTATCTCTCTTGTATCATGCTTCCTTGGCTTCAATATATAGAAGAAACTCTGCCAAAAATTTATTAAATTCACATGTGCATGAATTTCATTCAAATATTAAATGCACATATTTAGGGGGGGTTTTTATATATACGTTATGTGTTTACTGGAGATCAATTCAAATTGGTTTGCATTTTGAACCTTCAATGCAAAATCATTCTTTTTTATGTGCCTACACAGCACATTTTGCCTTATCTTTTGTAAGAAAATTATTTTTCAAATTATTTTTGGAAAATATTCCTAGGAGTCTTTTGCATTTAGACTTGATTTGAAAAGGTCTTGACTTTCTCTCTCTTTGATCAACATGCTGAAAATTCAGACTTTTGCATGATTTGCGCTCATTTATGATTTTTGTATCTCCAAATGGGTTCATGATTTGAGGATGATATAAAGATGACATTTTATCATATATAATTGTTCTATGTTGACAAATTTTCTCAGATTTATTGGAACTCTCTTAACCAGTTTTTCAGCTATCTTTTGAAACTTAAATGGAATATCAAAATCTAAAAAACCTGAAACTTTCATTTTTTCGAAACTTTGTGATTTTCATGTCTTTAAAATAGTTGACATCTGGTTGAGCCTGCCAAAATAAAACTTATGTGTGTTTGTAAGGACTATCTCCAAGTTTTATGTCAAATTTTTCGAAGCTTGTTTCCATACTTTTCAAAATGCATTAAGGAGTTCAATACACACATCTCTTTGGACGTTGATAAAACAAAAAAGGTATCTTCATGAAAAAGGTTTCTTGGAGATATTTCAAGTGTGATTTTATTTGAATATGCTCCAAATATCATTTCCTTTAGATAACTCAATATATGGCCTTATTTCAAGTTGTTTTGCCCTTTCGGCCATAAAAGAGAGTTTGTAACTTATTTTGGTTTTCCTCAAATCTCTTGAAAGCAAAATCCCATATTGGTCATTTGTATTTGTTTCATACTATTTATGACCATATTAGGATGAATTCGATTAGCAAGCTCATTTTTTTGTGAAGACTTTTTTTGGCTTAGACTTGTTTTGGATTCTTTGTGATTAATGCCAAAAGGGGGAGAATGATTATACGATCAATATATTTCACATTTGGATAGTAATATATTATCTCTTGTGATTTCACCATTTTATGCATGTCTCATTCATATGCTTAAGAATACATTATGTGCATAAGCCTTAAATTGGTTAATGACATGCATGGATATAGTTAAATAGCTTAAATTCTTCACTTATGTTGATTTATATCCAAATATTGCTATTGATAAATGATTTATCATCAATTACAAAAAAGGGATATTGAATAATCTAGACCCACCATTATGAGTTAATAGAGTGTTTTGGTTATTAATGACAAATCTATTTGTGAAACTAACACTTTTATTGATATACCTATTGTGTAGTCTTGTTTGGATGAAAATATGAAAATCAAAGAGGTATGTATTCAACATCATATTCCTATATATTATTGCATTCCTCGGATCCAAAATATAGGTTGAAATCCACTAAAAGTATAACTTGGATATGTGCAAATATTTTTATTACACATTCGTGTATGCACACATTTAGGGGGAGTTCATTCTATGTTTTGTGGTTTCATTAGTATTGATTCATATTCTTTTATCCACATATATTAGGGATCTCTACTTTGAAATATATCCTTTGAGTATATAAAACTTGTGTAGTTCATATATACTCATACTGCTTTATATTCAATTATTTGTAATTGTAATGGTTGTCATCAATTACCAAAGAGGGAAAGATTATAGTATCTTGACCCACCATTGTGAGTTAATTGTATGTTATGGTAATTAATGACAATCACGTTATGGAACTAACATTTTCCATGAGTTGGGTAAATAAGTTATGTTACATGATGATGGAAACTTTGGATGGCATCATGAGTTAATTATTATCAAGTCAAGGTTTAAGAAAATGATGCAGCATGTGTTGATGCACATCAAGATTCTGAAAAGAAGATGATCATGAGTTGATCATCAAATCAAGAGAAGATTCATCATGTGTTGATGGAGGTCAAGTGAAGGATGCATCATGTGTTGATGCATATCAAGATCTCGAAGAGGAAATGATCATGAGTTGTTCATCAAGTCAAGACAAGATCCATCATGTGTTGATGGAGGGCACGTGAGGAAGATCATCATGTGTTGATGATAATCAGGTCAAGATTTGGGATGAATGATATCATCATGTGTTGATAAGCATCAAGATAAGATCCCAAAGTGAAGAAGATCATCATGTGTTGATGATATTCAAGTCAAGAACCCGAACTTGAAGTGAAGATATGCGTCATCAAGCTTCAAGAGGATGTGCAAGGCAAAGGTATGACGAGCCAGGCTAAGGATGTGTTCCTAGTCTTTTACCGGTCTTAGTGTTTGGTTGAAAGACCGGACTGCTAGTATAGGTTGTTGTACTATTAAAATGGGTCTTGACTAGTAGTTTGAGTTTGTCATGTATTGATAGCTCGTTGTGCTTGCTCTAGCTCACGTTTGCATGTTGCCAATATTTGTGAATGTGTTTTTCAAATAATCGAGGCCTATGCATAATCCTTGTAGCATGTGACTTTAGTTTGCGAATGTGTTTTGTAAAAGGTTTAAGTCCATGTACCTTATTACTTGTGGTGTTGAGACTAAAAGTTAGCAAATGTGTTTTGCAACTTGTTGAAAATCTTACCGTCATCCCTTGTGTGCATTTTGTGTCAATTGGCAAATGTATTTTGCAAATTGAGTTGAAGCAAGGTGTGTAATCTGTTTTTAGCCTTGTTGGCAGTGGGCGGTCAGACCGCCCATGTCAGTCGGTCTGACCAGTGGGGTGTTGGTCTGACCGCCATGTGTTGGCCGGTCTGACCAGTCACTGGTCAGCGGTAAAACCGCTCATTTTTGTGCGGTGTGTTTTTTTTTCCAGAGAAGGTGTTTTGGGAGTTTCTCTTATTCCCAAAAACTGTATGACCGCAAGGTGGTAGTATCGATCTTTTATTGGCGGTTCGTTTGTTCCATTCACTACTACAGAAAAGGTCTTCACAAACGGTTCAAAAACGTCATCACAGACGGTTTCGTGAGCCGTCTGATTTTATGGGTCAGTAATGCAAGTCTTCGCTACCACGGCAGAACATAGTGAGTCATCATTTGGTTATTTCTTTGCCTCTACTTTTTGTATTTATATTTCTAGCAAATTGAGATATATTTGTAGAGTTTTGTCTTGTGGTGCCTTAGCTTTACTAGAATTGAGTAGGTCTTGAATTGTAATATAAATCTTGCTTAGCTCTAAAATTGTAGAAATTTGTTTTAGAAAGAAAGAATTTTTATAACCTCATGTTCAAACCCCCTCTAGTTGATTATCCATGATCTTACACCCCCAATCCTACAATGAGCAGTATCGCGACCAGTTCGGAAGTGCGTACCAAGGCGACACATCGTAGCACCACGACAAGCACGCAACTACCGGGTACCAACATGGACAAAGCTCCACCATACCCGAGGTCGTTGGTACATCGTACCATCACGGCTAGAGCTCCGCTGCACCGAGGGCCATTCGTACATCATACCTGGCGGGCCATGGCTCTGGGGGTATTCATGGAGTCGTTTATTGCTGATATGATTGCCGATGGTAGCCTGTTTGGCAAGACTCAGCTTGACACTGAGCTTGGCCAAAGTCAGTTTGCAAAAACACCTCAGCCAACTCTACGGTCTCCCTACGTTCTCTGCCAGAGACGCGCTCTCCGGACCAGTTGACGTACCCCACATCACATGTTCAACGCAAGACCAGGACACGGACGCAGACGCAGCCAGCACAGAGTAGCTCAAACTACTGTGTCGTATTGTAACATGTAGGGTACCATTGTACTTCTTTGCATTGTGCATGTACTTGCTTTGTATCAGTCCGTATGTAATCAGACCGTATACATTGTGTGTATGTATCCAGGATGTTGTACGTTTATGTTGTACCAGATTTATATGAATAGCAACAGGTCTTTAACTTTTAGCAACTAAATTTTTGTGCACATAAAATGACAAGGGACAATTGCATTACAATTCAGCATAGACCCGGAACATTACACTACAAAAACACAACAACCACCCAATTTTTGCATAAGATTACAATACTGAAATTCCCCGATAATGCCATTACACCTTTTCATGCCACCTTTCCTGTAAAGAATTGACCACACCCTGCCACAACACCTTTTCATACCGAAATGACAACCTAGACCAGTTTTTCACAGTGAATAGACACCACTCACCAGTCATCCCACCTTTTTAGAATGAATCTACCACACCCTGCCACGCCACTTTTTTTAAAAAAATTGACCGCACACTACTAGAACACCTTTTCATACTGAATTGACAACTCGGACCAGCTTTTCTCAATGAGTGGACAACATTCACCAGTTGTCCCACCTTTTTGGACCGAATTGACTGCACACTACCAATATACCTTTTAAGCTGAATTGACAACCCGGACTAGCTTTCTAGTGAGTGGGCAACACTCACCAGCCATCCCACCTTTTTAAACCGAATTGACCGCGCATTGCCAGGACACCTTTTTAGACCGAATTGACAACCCGAACCAGCATTTTGTAGTGCGTGGACAACACTCACCAGCAATCTCACCCTGTCATTCATCATAATGTTCACCCTCAGCACTACACCCTATTCGCTTATAAAAGGAGGGAGAAGAGAGTTTGCACAGAACACTACACCACCATAACCAATACTTCACTCCAACTTGTTTCACACAACAGAGAGGAAGGAGGGAGAAGAGAGGCAGATAGAGGAGAACATTAGGTTGGCCTTGGAGATGCTGGGCTATGTGGAGATGCTATGAAAGCGCAAATGGCTTGACAGGTGTAATGCCCTGCCTATTCGGAAGCCAAAATGCTACCTAAAGAACTAACATACAACCAAATTGCGGCAGAATTTAAACTGAAACTCCTCTAAGTATATATAGAGACCAACTTTAAAAGTAGCAGCGGGGAATAAAACCGAATTCATCAAAACAGAATCAAGGAATAATTAAAATGAACCACTAGCATCATTTAACAAGAAAACCTAACATGAAGACAAATATCATGCAATAGTAAATTTATCTATTACAGTTCCTCGGTTAACAATTGAAAGACAAAATCAACATTACTAATGAAAGTAAATTATGGTGAACTGAGTGAAGTGTGCTTGTCTACCCTCTCCCAACAAGCCGTCATCAATGATCACCTAAATAAATAAATAAAGCAAGAATGAGTTGAAACTCAGCAAGTATAGTAAACAATTGAACAAACCAGGTTATGAACAAGTCAATCCCAATATGAATTATGAATTTATCTCTGAACACTTTTGAGTATATATGGAACGAATGGATGCATTGAAAGGAATAGACTGCACACATGCTCATACCGGTATAGCGAGTTAACAAAGTCTGGGGATCCAATCACTGTATGAAGAACGTTTCATACGGGTGTCCGAAATTGCCCACATTGGAATGGTGGGTCTTACGTGCCCATACTGTAATTGATGGGTCTTAACAATTCCACTCCCGTGGACGAAACACGAACAATGCAAGAATGGAATGAATATATGCAATGAGTGTCACATCTTTCATTCACATGGATTATCAACTAAGAACAAATAAATATCATGAAGTTTTAATCATTTATCATAAAAATAGCATCGCATCAACAACATTCAACTGTATAACATGAAGTATGAACATGGATAATAGAAGTAACATTGCGTTAACAATATTCAATAGAAATTATCATGTCTTAACACATTGTACTTGCCTTCTGCGATGTGGCATACTAGGAGGCAACGGAGGTGCTCCTGCACTCGCCGCCTACACGAATGTGTATTCAAACATAAGAACACACGATATGATGACGCTAGCGGCGATCTACAATACCCCATTGACTACCTAATACAACGGATAGACCCGAATTGAAAACATACACTTCACCCATCTAAACCATTCTGGACAGCGACACGGAAAAATTCATAATTAATGATCTAGAACTCGGAATGACATGAATCCAATGCCCAATGAAACTTAACGAGAAAACCTAGAAAACTATAGTTGATAAGATTTCTTAATTCTGCCAAAACATTTGACTAAATAGCAGTTGAAAATGCCTGACAGACATCTGTCTAGACAATTAGAACATCAGCGAGGAATATAACATAACTTTAACTCTATGAGTCCAATGTGGGTGTTCTTTATCAATATAGAAAGATAATCAAATTGGCTACAGAAAGATTTTTAGCTGACAAGTCTGAATCTGCTCCTAAATAATTCATATTTCAATAAACATCTAAACTGACAATACTCGTTAGGTTTCTCAGGATAGCAATAAGGAATTTATCATAACTTGTGAACCACAGATCGGATTTTGGTGATCTTGGTGGCTATGGAAAGCTAACAACAGTGGCTACAATTCTATAGAAGGGGAGAACATCCAGATCAGCCTCTAACAAGTCGAAACAGACTGTGCAACATACTGGACATAAATTAGAAAACCTAAAACAGCAATTCGATTTCGTCCTACTAAACAATTTCGCATCCAAACAGTACCAAACAACAGATTGGAACCTTCGTTACCCTTGAAGACCCGTAGGACAATGAAGATCAATCTCCCGAAGAACTCCCCTCTTCTCCTTCTTCCTTTCTTCTTCTTCTTCTTCTTCTTCCTACCTCTCCTTCCTTTCTCATCTTCTTTCTCTCTCCTCTTCTCCTCATCTTGGTAGAGCAATATGGAGGGGGGTGCTACAGTGGTGGCATGCACTGTAGTTAAAGTAACATTAGGGTTTTCCTCTCCTTTTATACGTGGCCGGCCCCTCATGGGCCTCTTGGGCCAAGGCCCGAGGCTCGGGTTGCCAAAAACCTGAAATCCCATTTTTCTTATGTCTATTCTTTCTTTTGTGAGCTTTTTTTCTTATAATAAATCGGAGTATTACACCAAGAAGGTGAGAACCTACTTGAATTGTTCGATGAAGGATGCACATGTACCATCGGAGTTTCCACGACCACAGTGCAACTGCGAAAACCTAGCTTGGATCATTCGGTCCATACACCTGATGACCGTCGTCTGGGTGTACTACATGTGCGGTGATATCCGCATTAGAGAATCTCACACACACATCAATTTTTCATATTTTTATATTGTATTCCACATATCGCAAACTTTATCTGTGCATAATGGCGGAGGAGCGTTGCTTCTTCTTCCAAGGGATCAACGGCTCAGACAAGTATGATATGGTATTCATCGAGCAGAAGTACATGTTCAACTACGCACTGCCTCCTGAGACCTTCCACCGCTAGAAACCTTACGTATCTGACAGTGGGGAAGACAAGGAAAACGTGGTGATGGAGCCCAAGAGCACCGAACATCAGCTGAGGACGATCAGGCCAAGCGCGTAATGGATAAGGGGATGGCTTCTGTTAGTGAGACCGGCGGTCGTCCTAGCGCTCCCCATTGCCTGGGCATACTGCGGATCGAAGGTAAGTTATGTTCAATTTGCATCCTGATTATTGATTTTGCCTTACATTCTGCTAACACCATTCCATCTTCCAACCCGTCTTGCAGTACAGGACTGGCAGCGCCCGTGGGTCTGCAGGAGACAAGGGGAAGGCACCGATGGGCCGTCAAGACTAGCTTCGTTCTGATCCACCATTTTTCTCGATTCCAGAAAGGCACACATGTATCCTAGAAGTAGATTGATTTGTTGATCCGTGCATGCTATCGTTTCTAATGCACGTAACCAAACCATGTGCGCCATATAATTTGCAAGTATATAAAGTCTTTCAAATTTAATTTTGAAATATTTCGTCTATTTTAAATCTTATTCTCTTTTTTGAAAGGAATCAGTTATGCAAACACTACAATCGTGACAACAGCGCACGTGCCAACCCTAAACCCAAACATTCTAGTCATTACGCTCCAAAGGGGGTTATTTTTGCTATTGTGATGCCAAACAGTGCCAAATAAGGCAAAAGCTGAGCTTCCAAAGAGGGCGTATGAAATCATGCACTTTCTTTGTATGTCTGACTTTCTATGTATTATTATATGTACCTGAAACCATATTTATTATGTATTTCATTGTATAACTTGTACATATTGTGCTCCATTTATATAGGCTGGGCGATAGGATGGCTTGGGGGGGGGGGGAACGTGACAGGGAGGATTCGGGCGGAATGTCGTCTGTTGACGTGTTTACAGTATTATCTTTATCTTTTTCTCTTCGGAAGAGGATATATTTTCTATCTCCATAATAAACAGTATTATTTTAGTCTGAAACTCGATTTTTCGTATCTTCAATGCCTTGTTTGTTAATTAGGCAGAAAGCAGGCAGAAAGCAGGATGGCAAAAAAGCGGAGTGGCTAAGCTGTGAATCGTACGACCAAAAATTAGGAGCTGGAACTCTGTCCTAGACAGCCTGGTACATGGCACCTATGGAATGGACATCCATCTTTCCTAGCTGCAGTAGAATATATCAAAGCTGTACGGAAGGTACCGACATGCCAGCTCACTGCTTATGCATTTGCCAACTACTTCATGGATGCTGCACTATACTAATCACAGCACTGCATCCTACTCGGTTGGCATTTGGCTGCCCCACACAACACACAAGAGATATGTTTTGTCTCTTCCTCTCTCTCCCTTTCTTCACCGTAAAAACGGCACATTAAACAAGAAGAAAGAGGGATAGAGAGAGGATAAGAGTATAGACAGATATTTGATCGCCATAGGAACGGAGCCTCTTACAGAAACCTCTTGCCTTCTTGCGTTCGTACCATTTATTTGTACAAAAGTGAGCAACGGATGCTCACCACTGTTAGATGTATATTGTACAAATGACTCTTTTGTATATATAACACACACACACACAATATATATATATATATATATATATATATATATATATATATATATATATATATATATATATATAAGTTCATTAGTCTTATATTGAATACAAATATTATTCATAACATGGTATCAGAGCTAAATTATGGTTAGGGTCTTACCGTTGCCGCCGGTCTTTCGCCGCCCGCCGCCCTTCCCATGTTTTGGGCGTCACTTGTCGCCATCGCCGCCCCCCCGCCTGCGTGACCACTCGCTCGGCGTCGTCTCGCTGGCGACATTGCCGCCATGGTCTTCGTCCGCTTCGTAACTCCTACTTTGTGGCGCTCATTGTCGCCGAAGTCACCGCCGCCGATCGCCGGCCGCCGCTAGGGAGAATCGCCGCCGCCTGTGGAGAGTCTCGCCTCCGGCCAATCTGTTGCACCGTGGCCGCCGCCTGCCGCCGAGCACGCGCTTTGCCGGATCCGACCTCTCCGCCGTCGGATCCGGTTTTCCACCACCGGTTGGCGCCCTCCTCTCCGCCATTGTGTCACCTAGCCTCGAGATCCCTTGCCTGGATCGGGCTCGCCGTTGCCGATCGCCGCCGCCCGCCGAGGGAGAATCGCCGCCGTGGGGAGGAGCCGTCGTCGGGAGGAAGGGGAGGAGTCGTCGCCGGGGTGAGGAGCCGCCAGGGGAGGAGCCAGGGGAACCTGGTTCCCAGGCGACCTCCTCGGCCGAAGCCGCCATGCCAGAACCCTAGTTCCCACCTCTCTCGGTCAAAAGCCTTCAGCTTTTGGCTGAAGGCCCCTTTTAAGCTGGCTCGAGCCGGCCTGTGTAGTTAGGTTAGGTAAAAAAGAGAAAAAAAAGAAAAAAGGGGGGAAAACGTCGTTCTAACAGTCGCGCCGCCTACAAATGGCCACTGTTTCTATTCCTCGTTGCTGATGATATTCGATGGTCTCAACAGCACATGCGTCTTCACATGTGTGGTCAGCGTCTTTGGGAGTTTCTTACCGGCGAGTTGCCTTGTCCGCCTCGCCCTGCTCCGCCTGTTGAGCCTGTACTTCTGAAGACTACTTATGAAGACGCTCGTAAGGAGGCAGCTGATGCTTTTGAGGATGCTATGGAGACTTTTCAAACTCAGTATGCTGCCTACAAGACATGAATTGATGAGGATGCTCGTGCCTCTACTATTCTAGTTGCTAGCATGGAGGTGAAATTCACTAGGGATGCGGTTGGTTTGGATTCAGCACAATTGATATGGACGCATCTGCGCAACCGCTATGAGCCGTCTGGTGATTCTTTAAATCTTTCTGTTGTGTGTCAGGAGCAGTCTTTATAGCAGGGAGATGCCACTGTGGACGAGTTCTATGCTCAATTGTCTGCGGTATGGCGTTAGATTGACTCTTTGGGACCGGATGTTTACCACACTTGTCAGTGCTGTCAGCGTTAGCAGTCTCACCTGGAGTTTCGTCGCATCTATGACTTCCTAACACGTCTTTGGGCTGAGTATGAGCATACTCATGCTCAGTTACTGGCATGACACTCTTGTGTGACTTTGTTAGAGGCTCTTACAGCTGTTCGTGCTGAGGAGATTCGCCTTCGTGTTGCGGGTCTACTACCGCTCCAGTCGTCTCTTTCGGTTCTGGCAGCTCTTCCAACTTCTACACCTGCTATGACTACTCCATCACCAGTTGTGTCTTCACCAGTGACAGCTGCTATTGGAATGGGACTACATTGCACTTACTGCAATAAGAATGGGCATGTACAGCAGATCTGCTACAAGAAGAAGAAGGATTTATAGTGGTGGTTGTCCTCCGCAGGGAACTGGTGGTTTCTCTTCTTAGAGGAGACCTGGTGCTTCAGATTCTCAGGAGTTTTCACACTACTACGTCGCATGGCTGCTTTTCCACCATCCGGGTCTGCTGGTTCTGCTGTACAGTCTTCTAGTGAGAGACCACCTTCTACTTCTTTCTCAAGTATATCACCTTGGATTCTTGACTCTGGAGCTTCTTTTCATATGACATCTGATTCCACAAGTCTCACTTCCATTCATCCTTTAGCTACTCCTACCACTGTTTAGACAGCAGATGGTACCTCTCTTTCTGTCACAGGACGAGGCACACTTTCGAATTCCTCTTTTCATGTTCTTGATGTTTCTCATGTTCCCAAACTAACAATGCAGCTTATATCTACCGGTCAGCTCACTGATTATGGTTGTCGTGTTATTCTCGACTATGATTCTTGTTGTGTTCAGGATAGACGCACGGAGACTCTGGTTGGTGTTGGCTCTCGCCGCCATGACTCACAGTATCTCTGCGAGCTTGACTGGCTTCATCTTCCTTCTACTGTCCCTGCTAGTTTTGTTGTCTCCACCAACGCCGCCGCTTCTGCTGCATCATCCACTGCGTCTTTTGCTCAGTGGCATCATCGTTTGGGATATCTTTGTGGGGTCGTGTCTATCTTCTTTACTTCGTCGTGGTCTTTTAGGGTATGTGTCTGGTGATGTTTCTCTAATTTGTAAGGGTTGTAAGCTTGGTAAACAGCTTCAACTTCCTTATCCTTCGAGTGAGTCAGTATCACAGCGTCCTTTTGATCTTGTTCATTCTGATGTATAGGGTCCGGCTCCTTTTGTTTCGAAAGGAGGTCATCGATATTATATAATTTTTATTGATAATTTTTCTTACCACACATGGATATACTTTATGTCATCTCGTAGTGAGGTTTTATCCATCTACAAGACTTTTACCACCATGATCCGTACTCAATTTGATTCTCCTATTCGTGTCTTTTGTGCTGACTCTACTGGGGAATACTTGTCAGGGGTTCTTCGTGGCTTTCTCGCTGAGTAGGGAACTCTCTCTCAGTTTTCTTATCCTGGTGCTCATGCACAGAATGGTGTGTCTAAACGGAAGTATCATCATCTTCTTAAGACAGCTCGTGCTCTTTATGCTTGTTTCTGCAGTCCCACCACACTTTTGGGTGGCTCGCTTTCTCTGCCACTTTCGACTAATATTCAACCTTCTTACGCTCTTGAGTGAGATCGATTGAGCATCTCTATGGCAAGACTCCTGACTATTCTAGCCTTCGTCTCTTTGGGTGTGTGTGCTATGTTCTTCTTACCCCTCGTGAGCGCACCAAGCTGACCGCTCAGTCTGTGAAGTGCATCTTTCTGGGATATAACGCTGAGCATAAGGGATATCGTTGTTGGGATCCTGTTGGCCGACGGATGCGGGTTTCTCGGGATGTCACTTTTAATGAGTCTCGTCCTTTCTACCCTCATCATTCTCATTCCACCACTCCAACATCTCTTGTTGAGCCGCTTTCGTTTCTGACTTTTCCTGCCACTCCAATAGTTACCACACCTCTACCACCGCCTTTAGCCTCTTTGGTTTCTCCTTCACCATCTCCTTCGCCACCGTCACCCTCTCCAAAGGCTCCTCCCGGCCTTCGTCCTTCTTATCCTCTTTACTGCACTCGTCATCCGCGAGTTGAGGATTTTTCTGATGCGCCATCTTCTTCTGATGGTTCATCTTCTTCGGCCTCTCCTCGATATGCTTTTCATGATCTCCAGTCTATTCGGCCTCCTGCGCATTTGTTTAGCAGCTCTTGCTGAACCGACTTCTTATCGTGATGATGTTGTTCATCAGGAGTGGCAGCATACGATGGCAGAGGAGATTGCTGCCTTTGAGCGTACTGGCACGTGGGATCTTGTCCCTTTTCCCACACGTGTTACTCCTATCATGTGCAAGTGGGTCTACAAGATTAAGACTCGCTCTGATGATACCTTTGAGCGCTATAAGGCTCGTCTTGTGGCACATGATTTTCAGTAGGAGCATGGTCGTGATTATGATGTGACTTTTGCTCCTGTAGCTCACATGACCACTGTTCGCATTCTTCTTGCTGTGTCATCTGTTCGGGCATGGTCCATTTCTCAGCTTCATGTCAAGAATGCTTTTCTCAATGATGAGCTGTGTGAGGAGGTTTATATGTAGCCACCACCTGGGTATTCTATTCCTGATTGTATGGTCTGTCGCCTTCGCCGATCTCTTTACGGCCTCAAGCAAGCTCCTCGTACTTGGTTTGATCGTTTCTCCTCTGTTGTCACTGCAGCTGGTTTCTTTGTCAGTGCTCATGATCTTGCTATTTTTATTCACACTTCTTCTCGTGGTCAGACGCTTCTCCTCTTATATGTTGATGATATGATCATTACTGGAGATGATTCTCAGTACATCACTTTTGTCAAGGAGCGTCTTAATGAGCAGTTTCTCATGTCTGATCTTGGTCCTCTTCTCTACTTTTTTGGGATTGAGGTTATTTCTACGCTTGAGAGTTTCTATCTGTCCCAAGAAAAGTATATTCAGGACCTTCTTGATCGTGCTTCTCTTACAGATCAGCATACCGCCGAGACTCCCATGGAGCTTAATGTTCATCTTCAGTCCACTGATGGTGAGCTTCTTACTGACCCTACTCGATATCGTCAACTTGTTGGGAGTCTTGTTTATCTGGGTGTCACTCATTCTGACATTTCGTACCCTGTGCATATCTTGAGTCAGTTTGTTTCTGCTCCCACTCAGCTCCACTATAGGCATCTTCTTCGTGTTCTACGATATCTTCGTAGAACCATCACTCGTCGTCTGTTTTTCACTTGTCCCAACTTTTTACAGCTCCGGGCATATTCTAATGCTATCTGGGCTAGTGATCACTCTGATCGCCGGTCTCTTTCTGTCTATTGTGTTTTTCTTGATGGTTCTCTTATTACCTGGAAGACTAAGAAGCAGACAACAGTTTCTCGTTCGAGTGCTGAGGTTAAGTTGCGAACTATGGTCTTGTTGACTGCGGAGGTTACTTGGCTACAATGGTTACTTGAGGATTTTGGTGTTTTTGTTTCGGCACCCACTTCTCTTTCATCTGACAATACAGGGCTATTAGTATTGCTACAAATCCGGTGAAACATGAGCTTACAAAGTATATTGGTGTTGATGCTTCCTACATACGGACCCAAGTGCAGAATCAGATTGTTGCTCTTCAGTATGTGCCTTCAGAACTTCAGTTGTCATACTTCTTCACAAAGGCGCAGACCAGAGCTCAACACAGTTTCTATCTCTCTAAATTTAATATTGTTGACCCACCATTAGTTTGAGAAGGGGTGTTAGATGTGTATTGTACAAGAAGCTCTTTGCATATATAATACCTATATATTTATATATATATTGATCTATTAATCCCATATTGAATACAAGTGCTATTTATAGCAACCACATGCTGCTTGATAATTCTGACTTGCTAGGTGGCTAAAGGTTATGCTGCCATTGGTCCACATCTTGACTCTTGAGACTCGCAGGCCCTACCAGCTCGGCTCGCCGGAGCAGGGCAAAGGGTCCATCTCCGTAAATGGATAACCTGTGGAGAAAACTTGATCTTATCTGGGGCTCTAGATTTGTTTTTTTACTTCACCCTCCCCTATGTCTCGCAAAGGAGTAGTGCTTCTATACTTCCATTGTAATGAAACGAGACTAAATGCGGAGTTTCGATGGTCGGATTTGAACCCTGGTCTAAACTAGAATTCTGATACCTTATCAAGTAACTACAACTGGTTAACCCATAATTCTCAGTGGGCTCCGTCTGAGATAGACAATTTTATGGTCATGCAAAGCGGTGATCAAACTGCGCTTCTGAAGATGAGTCAAAAGTGACAGTTAAGGAACTCCACAATCCTGATAAAGTGACTGTAAGTATAGCCTAGCAGCTTTGTAAAGGTAGGTTAGGATGCTTATATATTCAGATAAGCATTTCTTTTCAAAAGTAAATTCAGATAAGCATCAAGCACCAAGGTTGCAAGGGGGAGGGCGTTACGAGATGAAAATCTCCCACTGAATAATGGAGCTCATTGGTCCTGTACTCCTGTCCCAAAGTTCATTTATTACAAGGAAAACAGGGGACACCTCTCTTGCTTGACCTCACGGGTGCATCTCGTCTTGCTGTGCTGACTGCTGACTAGTACTACTATAATAGTATGTACTAAGTGTGACAAATCTACCACATGCCCATCAGTTAATGTCACAAGACAAATATCGCTCGATACGTCTTTGTCATGATTCAGTACCAGAAATACATTTGACAGGCTAAGTAGAACTATGTCAGCTTGGGGGCTGTTTGATTTGAGAAATGCACTCCACCCATTATAAAGCATGAGCCTAATGGCTTAACCTAACTTCTTTTTGTAGCATGACCAATTAGCTTCGTGGTGGCAAAAGCATGTATAGGAGTAGACCATGAAAAGGCTTCGACCTTATCAAAAAATGTAGATTAGTAGGTTGCTTTTTTGGGAAGAACTAACAGCTGATCAGTTGCTAGAGAAATCAGAAATGTAATAAGAGTCTATTGTGTATGCCTACACTTACGTTGTTTCCAATATCACCGAGTCTTTTTTTTAGGGACGGAAAGGAGATTTGCATTTCGAGATAACAGGATAAGAAGGTAGGAAGAACCCTAGATGCAACTAGTGGTGGATCTACCAAAAAAAATAACCAGGTGTCTTTATATATATCACCATATGTATACAGGATCACTGAGTTTATGTTGCGAGTGCACATCTATGTATACATGGACTTTGATAAAGTAAAATAATATTGGATCGGTGTTCTATGCACCCCTAAAGTCTCACTTGGATCCGCCCATAGATGCAACTCGTACAGTTATACCAGCCTGTTGTATTGGATCTACGCCTTCACTGTTCAAATTCTGAAAAATTCACAAATAAACCTATCGAATGCTAACGACCCTCTAGCCGTGCACGAGCGGATCCACGTATAGCTTGAGGCGTGCACAAGATGCCGGTTTTTAGGTTATTTTACATTACCAGAACTCACATATGTATAGATATGCACTCACGGTCTGAGCTTTGAGACTCCCCATATATGTGGTCATATGTGTGATGATCATCGATCGATTTTATTCTAGATCCGCCACTATCTAGCATTGGCATCTACCTTTAACATGAACACCTATATCGATTTCATGATGCGTTTGAGTATCTATAATTCAATCTTCAGGGATACTTAATCTTCCCTTGTTCTTATCTCTAGGGGGGGAAAAAAAGAGAAAAACTTCCAATGTATGCGACTTACACAATTGAAGCACGAGTTTTCCTGCTCGCTGGAATCGCATTACCCAAGCTGCTGTCATACGTGTTTCATTACAAAGTAGCTTTCTGAAAAAGTTGCCTCGTCACTCATCACTTAATCATCGCCTTAAAGCAGTTGTGCATGCGTGCTGACACGATTGGCCGTAAACTTTAGACCCATGCGTTTAGCTATCACTACATGGCATCGATGCCTCATCAAATTTGGACTTTGGAGTCTCTAATCTTGCAATGATGCTCCTTGCGCAGGAGGATTTCCTTGGTTCGGTAAAACCAGCCAAAAGATTAAACAAGAAAATTTCTTTTTTCTTTGCGGCGAAAACAAGAATTTTTTACATGGCTACATCACCTAGTGAGCAACTACTATCATGGTTCAGTTTCACGTCGATGCAAACATAAGGCGTATTTATAATATATATTATCACTATCGAATTGGCCTGATTTTTATATATCCCTTGTTCAATGTTGATTTTTTTTGCAACATACATATGAAAATAATTAGCAAAAAATTGACAAGAAGCTGCAGCGTTAGGTTGGCTCTTCTTGGGCTGGGCTGGTAATTAAATGGTCCAGGCCAAGTTGCAAAGAGATCCAACTTTTCTTGGGTTGGTCCATATTTGCACGGCCAGGCCATCTTGCAAAGCAATCTTATCTTAAATAATAAAAAGAGTTACCTCACGCAAGGGGACGATCACATCTCCATTCCATGCGCGTCGACAGGTGGGCCCTGGCTGTCAGCCCTGCCCTCGACGCCCCCTGAGTCACCGATTCCCTCCGCTCTACGCCCCCATCCACTTCTCTCACCGAGCACCCCTCCACCAACCCCCATCTCGCGCATGCGTCTCCACCCACATGGTGGTGACGACGACGACCTGCGCCCTCAGCCTCCTCTCCCCGTCGCTCCTATTCACCCAATCCATCGTGTGTTACCGTACCACTCTGCCTCCACCCTCCAGCTGCTGGTGGAGAAGGCACGTGGCGCTTGTGGCGCACTCCTTTACAAACTCAACATCTGCCGCCGCCACTTGACTATTTTCGGCTACCGTCTGTTACCGGTGTTTCCACCACCTTCACCAAGCCCTCAGATCCAGAGAGGCGCCACACTTCCTCCACTCCCCACGACGTGAGAAACCGGTCAGGACGTCGTAGCCTATGTGCCACCGCCGGACTTGCCGGAGAGGAGCCTTCACCTGCTGGCCCGCTGGGCCTGTATGCCATGGCAAGCGGCTGTAGGATCAAGGATCATCGACTAGAGGGGGCGAATAGGAGATTTCTAAAAATTTGTGCTCTAATATCAATTTTAACAATTATCTATTCTAGCGCACTTAAAACAATATGTTCTATGCTTTACTAAGACAACCTCAAAGCTTATGTCAATACTAAATACAATTCTAGCTAAGTAATTCGACACAAATAAATTGCTAGAAATATAAATACGAAAATAGTAAAGACAAGAGAAAACCACAATGAAGGCAATTGAAGTTTTTCCCGTGGTATCGAAGACTTGCCGGTCTTCACTAGTCCACGTTGAGGTAAGTCCAAACGAATTAGGCTGGCTCCATGAATTAAGCTTCAAACATCTCGATTACACTAAGATTGCTCTTCCTCCACTCCGGAGATGGTGAGCATCAACCAATCACAATCTTTACTAGGCCTTTTTCACACTCTTCTTGAAGAGATCACCACACAAACTTTCTCTAAGCCGTCTAGGTGCCGGTAAACATCAACAGTAACAAATCATAGCGGTACTTCCGCGTGGATTAATTTTTTTAATTTTTTTTTAATTTTTTTAGCGAGAGAAGAGGAATTTTTTTAATTTTTTTTTTTACAAAAGTAGGTAATCAAGCTTTAAAAATTACAAAAAAAAAATCCATATCACCTGTCGTCAGGCTCCTGTCGCCAATTGAATTGGTGACAGGAACTGTGGATATTATGGGGATATACTCATGATCTTAGGATGATGAAATATTTATATTTTGCCTTATTGGTTTGTCGAATTTCCTGTTTTCAGCAAGTGTCAGGATAATCGAAAGTTCCGGCGTGCAAGGCGCGGTACTTCCGCAATTGTCAGGAAAATCGGTAGTTCTGGTTTTTACTTAGCGGTACTTCCGCGTGGAGGTATTTCCGGTTGTCGGCGAAATGTTTTTTTTCAGAGAAGGATTTTTTGTGAATTTCTATTTTTCTCCGAGAATCGGAACGACCGCAGTGTTAGGAGCGGAACTACCGCATGTCCGGTAGTTCCGATTATTACTTGGCGGAAGTTCCGATTGTGGTTCAATTTCGGTCAAATTGGAAATTTGAAATTGGGTTAGGCCAAGTTCTTGGGGTCAGTGCATATGTGTTGCATATTGCATGTTTTAGCTAACGTGGGTCAAGTTGTGAAGAACTTGTTCCCGAGACGATTTCTTTGTTTATTCTTTGTGCGGTGGCTTGCAGTCAACGACGGTCAGCGGCAAGGAGGATCGGGACTAAGCTTGGAGGCTTAGGTCCAAGGCGATCATGGATCTTAGGGTGGTCGAAAGACTCAAGCATGGCGCGAGAATGGACAAGATGGATCGAGCAGGCGATTCGATGCAATTGGTTGGATCAGCGGCGCGAAGTCGGTGCAAGTGACTTGGAGGTTCGATGGGATTGGACCGGAGAGACTTCCGAGCATGATAAGAGCCGTTGATCTACCTACACGTGGCGGCGGCGATTGCTTATTGGATTGGACTCGGTCCATGGAGAAGGATCGAGAAGGGGTATTTTGGTCATTTCACCAAATACCGCCTTGAGAGTCGGTTGGTTAAACCGCGGCGCAAGACGGAGCGATGATTAGCGGTTTAGGTTAATCAAAGTGTGTGTGTTCGTGTCCCGTTTGTTTTGGGCCTTAACGAGAGCCCATTAAGTGAAATCTTCTAGAAGGTCTAAGCCTCCCTATAAATAGAGAGGGTCTTTTAGCGACTCTTAAGTACTTCATTTGTAAAACCCTAAGTTGAGTTTAGGGCCAAAAGACAAGAGGAGAGGCTTAGGCTAGTTGTGTTGGATGTGTATGCTCATGGATTGAGATCTTGTCCTCCTTGATGGAGAGGCTGTAATCAGCAAACATCGCAAATCAATCCATGGATGATTGCTCAAATATGAGTCCTATTGTGTTCTTCCTTCTTGTATGATGATTTTGGGTGCTTCCTTGATCCTGTTGTTTTTGATTGATTTCTTCATCTCTTTTACCTTTCTATGACGTGTGGGAATACATCTAAGATCCTCTAGATCATCAATCTCCCACGAGCAAGTGATGGATCAAGTTTTTCGTTTTGCTCAGTTTTGAACCTTCCTTTGGAAAAACAGAGAAAGATCAAAACTTTGACGTAGATCTAGACGATCGCCTCTTGGATTAGATTCCAGATATCCTTAGGAAGGTGTCACTACTACAAAAGAGGCTATAGCAGACGGCCCATCACAGGCGGTTCTTTTGGAACCGTCTGCGTATTGGTCTCTGTTCGACTTTGAATAGCCGATGGGAGCCTATCACGAGCGGTTCTTATTTAGAACCGTTTGTGATATGAATCTATCACGAGCGGTTTACTAATAGAACCGTATGTGAATTATCACTGACGGTTCTATTAGTAAACCGTGCGTGATATGTCATCCATTCACGACGGGTTCTAATTGAGCAAATGCGTAATAATATCTGACGGTTCTTAATTAGAACCGTCTGTGATTTTAGGTTTTACCATGGCTTGGATTGGTCGCCCAAACGCTACCGCGGTAGATGATTATGTCTTGCGGCGAGATGATTGGCTACCAAACCCTACCACGGCGAGCATTGCCCGCCAAACCTACTGCGGCGAGCATTGGTTGCCATGGTAAAATCGAGAGTAAGTAGAACCGTGCGTGATGAGATGCTAATCACGAACCGTGCGTGATGACATCCTTATCACGCACGGTTCTTCTAAAACCGTCGTGATATGTCATCACGACGGTTTTTATATAAATCGTCGTGATTCGCGTGCGGAGTTGAAAATTTTGAGCGCGTGCGCGGAAGCAAAATAAGTTACCGTTGTCCTTATAAATAATAGCCGAAGTCGAGGCCGAATGTCTTTGGGAGGGTGTCGAACACATGGGACAGAGTCTTCTTGGACTTCGTCTTCGTCGGCGTGCTTGGTCCAAGTTCACGCCACATGCCTCAGCGGACCTCCACCCACGGCACCGCAATGGACCTCCGTTCCTCAAAGAGCGGTCATGCGTTTTCATGTACATTACATCTTTGTATCATCTGCATGGGCTTTTGGTGATGAGATCGGAGGAACCGATGGTGTTTTTGCGTGCATGGATCGTTGCTCGCGAGGTTGAAGAGGTGCGGCAAGAGCTGCGGTGAGGTACGCCAACTATCCGAGGTTGAACCTCAAGCACGTGAACTTCACGCGGAGGAGGAGCTCATCGTCACCCTCACGCCATCTTTGGGAAGAAGGTATGCATGTATCTTCCTCTCTCGTCCCGCCATTTCATTTTTCTGCGCGAGCAATGTTGCATATCAAGACTATCAACATTGCGAACATTCAAAATCGATTTTTTTGCGATAGAAAAACTATCACGAGCGGTTACGAACAAAAACCGTGCGTGGTAGTTAATATCACGAGCGGTTTTGTTGAGCAACCGCGTGAAAATAGACTATCACGAGCGGTTTTGTTGAGCCGCTCTGATAATAACTATCACGAGCGGTTTTAAAACCGTGCGTGATGATCGCTGTTATCACGGACACATAAATCTGACGGTTCAAAAACCGTCTGTGATGACGGTGTAGAACCGTCTGTGATGAGGTTTTGTGTAGTAGTGTGTGTACCAAGTTTGGTCAAGTTTCATTGGATAAATCAAAAGTTGGATCGTTTTTCATTTTGAAACAGTGTTGTCTGCACACTGTTCCAGGATAATCGGAAAATCTGCCCTTATAACTGAGGAAGTTACGATTGTAGGAAGTTCCGCCCTTTCAACTGAGGAAGTTCCGATTATAGGAAGTTCCGCCAATTTGCCTGCGGTAGTTCCGATTATCCTGATTCTTCAACTCAAATCTGTGTTTTCTGTCGTCTCGCATGGGGGTTTGGAATTGATTCAACCTAAGTCTTCCTTGGTGTGTTTTATTTGATCTTCATAGCTACCATAGCTATAGGAGATAAATTCTTGTTGAATCAAATAGTTTCTTAAAAAATTATTTGAGCTCCTATTCACCCCCTCTAGTCGCCTTACCGATCCTACAAGTGGTATCAAAGCCGGTTAGCTCTTCTCAATAGATCTTAACCGGTCTTCAGAGCCATGGCGACTGACAAGTATTCGACCAAACCACATGTTTTTATGGAGTTAATTTTGCTTACTGGAAGGCACGCATGCAGGCGTACATTGAGGCTCAAGGGCACGCAATTTGGCTTAAAGTCAAAAACCCTTATGTCGTGCCAACCGATGACAATGTAATCACTCCAAATGTTGAGGCGAATAGCAAGGTTCGAAATTTTCTGATTCAGGGTCTTAGTCGATCTGAGTTTGAGCGCATTGCACATTTGAGATCTGCTCATGAGATATGGCGGACTCTCTGTGATTACCACGAGGACTCCACTGCGATCAAGGAAGTGAGACAGAACCAGCTCAAGAAAGCATACTCAAAGATCGAGCTCTGGTGAGTCTCTAGATGAGCTATGGGGTAGGTTTTCAAAGATTCTTCATGATCTTCGTGCTGTTGGCCTTGTCTTTACTAAGTCGGAGAACGCTCGCACACTTTTGGGTGCTCTTGATATGAATGTCTGGGGAATGAAAGTCACATCCATCAATGACAATACTGTCATGAGTGAGCTTACCATGGATAAGCTTTACTCTAGGTTGAAGACGCATGAGATTGATTTCATCTCGTGTCTCCCAAGGCAGTCGATGGCTTTAGTGGCCGACCCATCTAAGGGTAGCTCGTCGATTCTTTGGATTTTGGCTCATTTGGTTTTCCTTGTCCGCTTTGCATTCTTTGGCGATGGCGACTAGAGAAGCTACACGAGGATGATCTAGCCCTTCTATCCACCAAATTCTCGAGAGTTTACAACAAGGTAAGGAACAGAAGGAGAGGTGGCCCGGTCATGTGCTTTGAGTGTGGTGAGCCAAACCACATTCGCTCCAGATGCCCCAAGCTGAAGGGCAAGGAGGAGAAGGATTCTCGAAGGCGTCCTCAAGCTAGGGATGCGAAACCCAAGAAGACCAATTACCACAAGTTCGTCAGTCGGGTCCTTGCCGCTCTTGAGAATGTCAACATGAGTGATGTGGACTCGGAGACGGAGGACGACGAGGATGACTCCCATGGCAAGAAGAAGGCTCAAGACTTCACCGGCATGTGCTTCATGGCCAGGGACAGCCACGACATTGACTCATCCAACGACGACGATCCTTTCAGCGATCCCAATGAGGTATGTCCTTCATCTACTGAAATGAAACGTGCCTTGGTCCTTGCTGAGAAAAATCTAAAGAAGCAAGCTAAAATGATAAAGAAACAGAACACCATGATTGACAACTTGAATCTAGAAGTTGTTAGGCTTAAATCTGTTAATCCTGATGATATTTGTGATTCTTGCACTAGCTTGCTTAATGAATTGACGAATCTAAAATTTGTTCATTCCTCTGTTGTGAATCAACTGAAAGATGCTCTTGATGAATTAAAGTCTCTCAAGTCTAGTCATGTTTGCATGGATGCTATTTCTCTTGATTTGACTACTGTAGATGTTATTCCTTTACCTTGCTCAAAATGTGCTTTGTTTGAGTTAAAATTGGATAGCGCTATGAAAGAATTGCAGAAATTTGATGCTAGTCACACTCGCTCTCATTGTGAGACTAATAGTATTAAATTGAAAGAGATGAGAGAAATAGCACTTTATTCTAGATCTGCATCATGTGAAAATTGTCCTGATCTCACAACTGAAATTGAAGCTTTAAACAAGACGCTAGAAGAAAAAGCTAAAATTGAAAAATCCATGACTATTACTGCTTCCAATCAAGTGATTGACTCTACTTGTTGTGTCCTGCATGCTGAAGTTGAATCAATGGTAGATATGATACAACATGCTTTTAGAGACAAATTTAAGGAGCAGTTGAATAGTATTATGGATTCCTATTGTGTGTCTTGTGAGGCTTTAAAAGTTGAGGTAGCTCTTCTTAAGAGTGAGTATAATGAGGCAATCAATTCAAGAGGGTGTGCTATATGTGAGAGTCTAACCAAAGAAAATGAATACCTCAAAGTGACTCTTGAGAGATTTACTAGTGGGAAGAAGAATCTCAACATGATTCTTGACCAGTCTAAGGTGAGTGTTAAGAATAGTGGTCTAGGCTTTAATTCCCTAGAGCATTCCAAGAACCATCCACCTAAGATTGCACCATCTAAGGTTGTTTTTAGATCTGCAAGTTTTGCCCAAACTCAGCCTAGCAAGACAGGTGCTTCTGCTTCATCAGGACAGACCTCTCAAAAGGTCAAGTACCATTGTACCTTCTGCAAGAAAAATGGCCACATTGTTGAGTTCTGCTTCTGTAGAGCCAAGATTGCGAGAAAAGGAAAGGATGAGTGATTTGAGTACCATTAGAGGAGTTCCTTCACCTGCTGTAGTCTCTAGAGCCAGGCAGCCTGTTTTTCCTGCTAGACATAGGCCTAGGTTTGTAGATGACTTCTTTGACTCTTTTGGTGGCTCCAGGCAGCGTTCTGGCTTATGATATCTTGAGGAGAAACCACGGGTAGCATCTAGACAGGGGGAGTACCGATCTTTTGGTAGATCAATTCGGAGAGGTCTAGGTGGTTCTCGTGTGCATTCTTATGATTTTATTCCTAACCATTTTACTGCTGCTTCTATTGTTGTTCCCAAGCATCATGTGGCTCATTACTGGATTCCCAGGTCTCTTATTACTAACCCCAGTAATGAGGCACAGATGTTCCCTGTTCGTGCTTTTTAGGTCCATCGTGCGAGGAAGGAGGACATGTGGCTGGTTGACTCCGGATGTTCTCGACATATGACTAGAGATTCTAGATGGTTCTCCTCCCTCACACGTGCATCCGGCAATGAATTGATCACTTTCGGGGATGCTTCTACCGGGACCGTGACTACTAAGGGCACTGTGCGCGTCAACAACAAGTTCATGCTTAAGGACGTCGCTTTGGTAAGTAAGCTGAGGTACAATATGTTATCTGTTTCTCAGCTGCTTGATGAGGGTCTAGAAGTAAGGTTTAAAAGTGGTGAGTGTAGAGTTATAGATTCCTCGGGTGAGCTTGTTTTTGAGATTTCTAGATTTGAGAAGATCTTTTGTGCTGATTTCAGTGGTTCTTCTGCTTCCAGTCCTAGATGTCTTGTTGCTTCTGATTCTCATGATCTTGTATTGTGGCATCTTAGACTTGGGCATATAGGCTTTGATCATTTGGCTAGAGTCAGTTGCAAGGATTTGATTAGAGATCTGCCTAGGCTGAAGGCTGTTAGAGATCTTGTGTGCTCTCCCTGTAGACATGGTAAGATGGTTTCTGCTTCTCATCCTCCTCTTACCTTAGTCATGGTGATGGACCGGGATGACTTTTGCACTTGGACCTTTGTTGGTCTGCTAGAGTTGATCGGTGGTGGGAAGTGGTATGTGCTTGTGATTGTGGATGATTTCTCCAGGTATTTATGGGTTTATTTTCTGGTTTCTAAGGACGAGGCTTTTGGTTTCTTTAGATAATTAGTCCTTAGACTTGCTGTTGATCTTCCTGGAGCTTTGAGGGCCATTAGAAGTGATAATGGGACAGAATTCAAGAATTCTTCATTCTCTACTTTCTGCACCGATAGGGAAATTGAGCACCAATTCTCTTCTCCTAGAGTTCCTCAACAGAACGGTGTAGTAGAGAGGAAGAACAGAACCCTTGTAGAGATGGACAAGACCATGCTAGATGAGCATTCCACACCTAGGAGGTTTTGGGCTGAGGCGATCTCTACTGCTTGTTATATTTCTAATAGGGTTTTCTTGAGATATGTGATTGGTAAGACTTCCTTTGAGCTTAGATTTGGTTATAAGCCCAAAGTTTGGCATTTTAAGATTTTTGGTTGCAAGTGTTTCATTCTTAAACATGGCAATCTTGATAAATTTGAATTTAGATGTTCTGATGGCATTTTTCTTGGATATCCTGCTCACTCTCGTGGCTATCGTGCTTTTAATTTTGACACTAACAGAATTGTTGAGACTTGCGAAGTCACTTTTGATGAGGCTAGTCCTGGTACTAGACCCGATGCTGCAGGTACACAGGTTCCTGAAATTCGATAAAGCATCTTCGTCGACGATGACTCTGAGGATGAGGACTCAATCCATCCTCCAGCCACTTCTGAGATGGTTGGAGAGCCTGCTTCCACTACTCCGACTTGGTGATCGGCCTCCTCCTATCTTCACCGACGACTTGAGTGGCTCTGCTCCTACCTCCGCAGCTCATGAGGTAGAGGCCACTTCTGCACCAGGCGCTCCTCTTCACATCCAGCGACGGCATCCATCTGAGCAGATGATTGGGGATCTTCACGAGCGAGTCACTCACTCCAGGTTTATTTCTCCTGATTCTCATGCACATTCTGCTTTTGTCGCGTCTTTTGAACCCCGAGATGTCACTCATGCTTTATCTGATGCCTCTTGGGTCAATGCCATGCATGAAGAGCTTGAAAATTTTGAAAGAAACAAAGTCTGGACTTTAGTTGAACCTCCACCTAATCATCATGTAATTAGAACAAAATGGGTTTTTAAAAATAAACAGAGTGAGGATGGGTTGGTAGTTCACAATAAGGCTAGACTTGTAGCTCAAGAATATTCCTAGGTAGAAGGTTTAGACTTTGAAGAGACCTTTGCTCCTGTAGCCAGATTAGAAGCCATTCACATTTTATTAGCATTTGCAGCATCTAAGGGTTTCAAGCTTTTTAAAATGGATGTTAAAAGTGCTTTCTTAAATGGCTTCATAGAAGAAGAAGTTTATGTCAAGCAACCACTTGGTTTTGAAAATCTTAAATTTTCAAACCACGTTTTCAAACTCTCTAAAGCCTTGTATGGATTAAAACAGGCCCCTCGGGCTTGGTATGATAGGCTTAAGAGTTTTTTGCTTGTAAATGATTTTAAAATGGGTATGGTTGATAAAACTTTGTTCACTCTCAGGTATGGCAGTGACTTCTTATTGGTTCAGATTTATATGGATGATATCATATTCGGTGGTTCTTCTCATGCTTTGGTGTCTAGATTTTCAGATTCTATGAGCAGGGAGTTCGAGATGAGCATGATGGGAGAATTGACCTTCTTCCTTGGTCTTCAAGTCAAGCAACTGAAGGAAGGTACCTTCATTCATCAAAGTAAGTATACAAAAGACCTCCTTCAGTGCTTCGACATGGGAAGTAGTAGGCCAATGTCTACTCCCATTGCTACGACTACCGTGCTGGACCCGGATGAGGATGGAGAGCCCGTGGACCGGAAGAATACGCAGACATGATCGGCTCCCTCCTCTACCTCAACGCATCGGTGGACATACAATTTGTTGTATGTCTGTGCGCTCGATTTCAGGCTTCCCCTCGTGCTTCTCATCGTCAAGCAGTGCGTCGCATCTTCAGGTATCTTCAAGACACTCTTGACTTTGGACTTTGGTTTTCTTCTTCTTCTGCTCTCTCCATTCGTGCTTTTTCTGATGCTGATTTTGCAGGGTGTAGAGTGGATAGGAAGAGTACCTCTGGCACGTGTCATTTCTTAGGCACATCTCTTATCTCTTGGTCTTCCAGAAAACAATCTTACATTGCCTGATCCACAGTAGAGGCTAGTATGTAGGCTGCGACCGATGGTTGCTCTCAGGTTCTCTGGATTTTATCTACTCTTCGGGACTATGGGTTATGTTTGGGTAGTGTTCCTCTTTTCTGTGACAATACTTCTGCCATAAACATTGCCAAAAACCTAGTGCAGCACTCTAGGACTAAGCACATTGACATCCGATACTATTTTCTTAGAGACCATGTTAAGAAGGGTGATGTTGTGCTTCACTTTGTTGAGTCTGAGCAGCAGCTAGCAGATATTTTCACTAAAGCTCTTGATTCTTCTCGTTTT
Source organism: Hsuehochloa calcarea (assembly GCA_036346395.1). NCBI lineage: Eukaryota > Viridiplantae > Streptophyta > Magnoliopsida > Poales > Poaceae > Hsuehochloa > Hsuehochloa calcarea. The sequence continues at coordinate 35,776,556 of CM070606.1, forward strand.
GCTACTTAGCGGGGAGAATTAGGGGTTGTTAGTCCTTTTGGCCTGTTTTGAGGGGGAGTTTGCTCTTTTTGCATTCATTGTATCATAATGCATTTTACAATTCTCACAACTAGCATTGTAATATAAAATTGTGGAGCTTTGTTTATTATCCGTGTATGACTTGCTTTCATACCTTATAACATGCCATGTTTTGTGCTAGTTTGCTAGAATTCTGTTATGGCTCTTCCTGTTTTAGCTTAGCTTGTGCCATGCTAGCTTTACCATCTGTGAGAAAATTGACTCAAAACATGACTTGTTGGATCTTCTGTCTAGTTCTGCTATAGTGATCCTCTCATGATTCCAGCCATGTCATATAGGTGAAATTTGAGTCTTGAACTTATTTTGAGCTGAAAATTGAGCTTTGATAGTTCTTAAAGTCAAGCAAATGAAAAATGAGTTTTTCGGTGCGAAAAAACTGATCTCACCAATTCTTTCTCATGAGACTGTTTGCCATTGCACTAGGCATGAACTCAGGAGGAGTTTTGGATAACCTAGATCATTCTTTTAAGCTTTCTGCTTGAGATAATCGCGGCAAGGCTTGAGATCTAGCACATTGCTAAGAAAACAAAAATGCTAATTGATTGAAGCTTAGGAGGCAGTTGTGGATGGCTCCTAGTCCAGGACTTGCTTTACTGAGATAAGATCAATCTTGTTTAGCAAAATGTTCAAAGTGCTAAATGCTTGAACAAAATTGCTTCATAATTGAACTCATAATGCTCAAAACTGAACAATTGGCTTATAGACATGGCTTGACTCATTTTTGGATACCTTTAGTGAAACTATGACTGTGAGTCTCTTGTCATGCTATCGATTCATTCAATCTCCGATTATTGCTATCTTGGCCCTAGCTTTGCTGTATATGTTTTACCATGATTGGACATAGCTTCTTCACATTATATGGCTTGGTGTAATACTTGTGCAGTCTTCTGGATAATCTTCATGGCTCCTCTTGCTCACATTTAAAACAAAATGAAAAAAATTGAAAAATTGAAAAACTACATTCATTCTTCATGCTCTATCTTCTTCCATGCATCTTGATGAATTCATTGTCAAAGGGGGAGAAAGATTGGTAAAAATGTTGTTTTTGAGCGTTTTGGAGTCATAGGGAGAAATTGAATTTTTTTGCGGTTTGATGATCATAGTGAGTAGGAACATCTCTATTGCATTCTTTTGGTCTTAATTGTCTTTTCTGATTGGGATCTGCAATTCTAGAAGCCTCACAATGATCAAAGGTCAAATAGAACAATTGTTCTGTCATATGGACCTTAAGTGAGATTTTTTGCTCTTCTCTGGAAATTGGAACTTTCTTGTCTTATTCCGCCTTATCTCACTTGCTGACACTCTTTTGAAGCCAACTTGGTCACCTTCCTTGCATTTCCTTGATTTTGGACCAAGTTGTGCATTTGTGCGAAAACGCGAGTTCTTTTACTTTCAAACCTCAAAATTTACATTTGTGGGAAATTGCCAATGTGTTCATCAAGGGGGAGATTATGGATATCATTGGGATATACTCATGATCTTAGCATGATGAAACATTTGTATTTTGCCTTATTGGTTTGTCGAATTTTCTGTTTTCAGCAAGTGTCAGGATAATCGGAAGTTCCGGCGTGCAAAGCACGGTACTTCCGCAATTGTCAGGAAAATCGGTAGTTTCGGTTTTTACTTGGCGGTACTTCCGCATGGAGGTAGTTCTGGTTGTTGGCGGAACATTTTTTCCAGAGAAGGATTTTTTGTGAATTTGTTTTCTCGAGAATCGGACGAGCCATGATGTTAGGGCGGAACTACCGCGCGTCCATTAGTTCCGATTATTACTTAGCGGAAGTTCGATTGTGGTTCAATTTCGGTCAAATTGGAAATTTGAAATTGGGTCGAGCCAAGTTCTTGGGGTCGATGCATATGTGTTGCATATTGCATGTTTTAGCTAACGTGGGTCAAGTTGTGAAGAACTTGTTCGGAGGCGATTTCTTTGTTTATTCTTTGTGCGGTGGCTTGCGAGTCAACGACAGTCAGCGGCGAGGAGGATCGGGACTAAGCTTGGAGGCTTAGGTCCAAGGCGATCATGGATGCCGGGTGAGGTCGAAAGACTCAAGCGTGGCGCGAGAATGGACAAGATGGATCGAGCAGGCGATTCGATCTTCTTTGGTTGGATCAAGAAGCGCGGGGTCGGTGCAAGTGACTTGGAGGTTCCGATGGGATTCGGACTGGAGAGACTTGCCGACATGATAAGAGCTGTTGATCTATCTACACGTGGCGAAGCAGGCGATTGCTTCGACTGGATTGGACTCGGTCCATGGAGAAGGATCGAGAAGGGGTATTTTGGTCATTTCACCAAATACCGCCTTGAGAGTCGGTTGGTTAAACCGCGGCGCAAGACGGAGCGATGATTAGCGGTTTAGGTTAATCAAAGTGTGTGTGTTCGTGTCCCATTTATTTTAGGCCTTAACGGGAGCCCATTAAGTGAAATCTTCTAGAAGGTCTAAGCCTCCCTATAAATAGAGAGGGTGCTGCCTAGCAGCCCTTAAGTACTTCATTTGTAAAACCCTAAGTTGAGTTTAGGGCCAAGAGAGAAGAGGAGAGGCTTAGGCTCTAGAGAGTTGTGTTGGATGTGTATGATCATGGATTGAGATCTTGTCCTCCTTGATGGAGAGGCTGTAATCAGCAAACATCGCAAATCAATCCATGGATGATTGCTCAAATATGAGTCCTCTTGTGTTCTTCCTTCTTGTTTGATGATTTTGGGTGCTTCCTTGATCCTGTTATTTTTGATTGATTTCTTCATCTCTTTTACCTTGCTATGACGTGTGGGAATACATCTAAGATCCTCTAGATCATCAATCTCCCACGAGCAAGTGATGGATCAAGTTTTTCGTTTTGCTCGGTTTTGAACCTTCCTTTGGAAAAATAGAGAAAGATCAAAACTTTGACGTAGATCTAGACGATCGCCTCTTGGATTAGATTCCAGATATCCTTAGGAAGGTGTGTACCAAGTTTGGTCAAGTTTCATTGGATAAATCAAAAGATGAATCATTTTTCGTTTTGAAACAGTGCTGTCTGCAAACTGTTCCAGGATAATCGGAAGTTCCGCCCTTATAACTGAGGAAGTTCCGATTATAGAAAGTTCCGCCGTTTCAACTGAGGAAGTTCCTATTATAGGAAGTTCCGCTCATTTGCTGCTGATAGTTAGATTATCTGATTCTTCAACTCAAATCTGTGTTTTCTGTCGTCTCGCATGGGGGTTTGGAATTGATTCAACCTAAGTCTTCCTTGGTGTGTTTTATTTTATCTTCATAGCTACCATAGCTATAGGAGACAAATTCTTGTTGAATCAAATAGTTTCTTAAAAAATTATTTGAGCTCCTATTCACCCCCCTCTAGTCGCCTTACCGGTCCTACAGGAACCCTAAACAGTGCTGGTGGCATGAACTTAGTAATTTTAAATATAGTAAATGATCTCAAAATATTATAATTTTTTTGTGTAGCCTCCCAACACCGTGTTCTTGCTTATGTAATTTTTTTATAATTTTATCCATTCTGAATTTTTCCTAAAATGTATTTAAGCATATTGTTTGTAGGAATTTGTAAATATACAAAATGAGGCCCAAAAATTATAAAAATTTTTTGAATGCTCCTTACATAGTGTAATTGATTGAGTAATTTTTTTAATAATTTTATATGTTATGGAATTTTCTTAACAATTAAGGGTTTACACAATCAAGTACACTGTATCGAAAACCTAAATTCAAATTTTTAGACAATTTCATACCTTATAAAATTATAAAAAAAATACATAATCAATTAAACTATGTAATGAGCGTTTACAAAAATTTCATCATTTTTAACCCTATTTTATATATTTACAAATTCCTACTAATAGTATATTAAATAAATTTTGCAGAAAAATTTAGAACAGATAAAATTATGAAACAAAATACACAAGAAATAACACTTTGTTGGGAGGCTAAGAAAATATAATGTTTTGAGCTTATTTGCTATATTTAAAAATTCATAAGTTCGACAGGACCTCCCTCCACTGTTGAGGGTCTGACAGGAGCCTATCGGCAGATGAACTAGCAACATGGACCTATTTTTGTAATTTTTTGGAGTGATTATCTTGTTTTGTAATTTTTTAAAAAATATTTCAAAAAAAATACTCGTGAGACGAGACCGATGCCATGCTCATCATGTGCAGTAGTATTTCAGAGTTAGAACTGCTATTGACTGGTCATATATGTCGGTGGCTCGTTTGTTGTATCCCTGGATGATGTACAGAATGCTTTATCACACACAATCGCTGTAGCTTTCCACGTAGAAGAGAGATCTCGCAATAGGCATCTACAATAGTTGTTTTTTTACTGAGTTACTAAGGAGAGAGAATAATCAATCTAATAAAAAGTATTTCAATAAGTTATTTTTTGAGCTTATATCCAAGACTTCTACTGTTACTTTAATTGCTACCCACAAAACAAGTTTTTAGATAACAAGCAGGTCTTCAATAGCTATTTTGTTGTTTCTTATGTCTTGGTATCAACAACTTGATTATTATTATTTATCTAGAAATAAGCTCAGAGCATCTACAATAGTTTATTTCTTAGCTTGTTACTAAGAAGAGAGAGAGTACTCAATCTAACAAAAGAAATAAGTCTTTTAATGGATTATTTCTTAAGTTTGTATCTAAGACTTTAATTCCTACTTTAATTGCTATACACGAAACTGATTTTTAAGCAACAAGTAAGTCTCTCTAATAGCTATTTTGAATGTTTTATTATCAACAACTTGCTTGTTCTTCATTTAGAAACAAAATCACATTCTCTTCTCATATTCTCTCTTCCACGTCACCAAAATATTGATGTGGCAACCTCTTAGTAACAAGTGACATGGACTATTGTATATGCTCTTATATTTTTGTCACTATCTCTCGTTCATATCACCTAAACGCTGATGTGTATCCTTTAGTAACAAGTAACATTGACTGTTATAGTTGCTCTAATATAAAAAGTAGGCTAGTAGCTTCAACTAATTCGTGTTGGTCTAGCCTAGAGCAATTCCTTTCCAAGTACATTGAAGAGAGGTATCACAGATTCACTACAGATGTTTCGGACGAATTCTGAAGCAAAGGTGCATTGTAGTGTTGGTGTAGCTTCACTTCATACTTCATGGATCCATCTTGAAACTACTGTGCATTACAACGTAGGTATTTTGGTGATAGCCTTAGTTAATGTTGCACTCTTTCTCCTGAAGCTACTATGCATTTCGATATGCTCTAATAAAATGTAGCTTTAAACAAGGCGGCAATTACAAACATCAAGCTACGGATGGGGTTGCACATATATACATGTAGCATGTATACTATGAAATTAGAACCCGTTCCAAACGGGACTCCTTTGGTGATGATTAAAAGATCCCATGAAGAAGCAAAGTATATTTTTTTAAAATAATAGAAGAGAGAGACTCTCTCAGCCTCCGCATCAAATACGTATACAGCTTATTTTATTTAAAACTGTTAAAGTACCAAAATTACCAAATATAGTTAACATCGGCTTGAAGATTTACAACCAAAAGAGGTCTGAAAATTAAACTCAGTCATTGCTAATCCTATGCCTAAACCGCCACCCATGAAGGTTTAAGATTTGCTGCGCCACAAACTCTATTCTGAAGCTTTCGGCCACTATAACCTCCTTCTGAGCCAATTTTTGTAGATTTGTCCAAACCCTCAGCCAGTGCTCACTCGAGTAGATAACCTGCAAGGAATTAGTGATAGTTGATTTGTCAAAAACAACTTCATTCCGACACAACCAAATAGCCCAACATACACTACTACAGAAAAGTACATCATAGACAGTTCAGAACCGTCATCACAGATGGTTTTTGAACCGTCTGAATTTTTATGTCTGTGATAATAGTTGGTTATTATAGATGGTTTTTTGAACCAAAAACCGTCTGTGATAAGGCTCAACACAGACGGTTTTTAGTTGAAACCATCTGTGAAGGGGCACTATCACAGACGGTTTCAACCAAGAACCGTATGTGATATGTAGTGTATCACACACGGTTCTAGTTACAAACCGTCTGTGATATGTCAGAAACCGTCTGTGATATGTAAGATATCACAGACGGTTTGTAAATATAATCGTATGTGATATACGCGTATTACAGACGGTTGTTGGTTGAAACCGTCTGTGATAGTGCCCCTTCACATGCGGTTTCAACTAAAAATCGTCTATGATAGTTCATTTATACCCCATTATTTTATTTTATTCTCGGCTAGCCTCAGGAATTGCTAGCCATGCCCTCTGAAAACTAACAAGCTAGCAGAAATCAGATACATCACACAGATGAATCAATTGTTGACACAACTCAAAGTGATCATTTAAAACTCAAAATCAATTACAAAAGATTTTGTTCAAGTATATATTGTTGCTAGATTTACATTTGAATTACAACTACTCAAAATGATCTATTACAATTGAATCAATATTTTTAAGGTCATTCAGCAGTGTCGACGGAGTGAAATTCTCCGTTGGCGTTAATGATCTCCATCTTGATGAAGGCGCAGAGTGTCCCTCGAACCTCCGAGACCGCTTTCATAGCGAGTGCATCTAAATCTATAGTCATGTCCTGTCTCTAGCATGAGTAAAGTAGTAAGTATATATATTTTTAAATTTATATTTTGGAAATAATTATTGCGAGATTGACAAACCTCGGGATCCTTCATCTTAGCACTAACCAATTGCCGCATATGATGGTAAACGTAGAATGCGAATAGGTGATCTTATTTTTGCTGGCGGGACTACAAAAATAGAATTACATATGTAGGTACAGTCAGTTCGATACGCATTATTATGAAGTATGATATAGTATTATTGTGTTGTAGCGCGTACTGAAAATCGTGTCCTGTGTTGTAGTGTGGCGCTAGATCCTTTGTATAGTCCTCCCTGTGCAATATAGTTGATGAATGACCTGCATGATTCTAAAAAGTTATCCTCGGCTATTTTAAAAGAAGAAAGACTACAATAGAGTTATGTATGGAGCAAATGAGTATACATGTCGAGTATTTCTTTCAGAAGGGTGAAGTCGTGGTTTTTGTTTAGTAGGAAATCAAGGTATATTACCTTGTTCCTCTTTGGTATAAGGACTAATAAGATCCAGTGGTACATACTCATGTATATCGCTATAGTCATAAACCAAAGTTCGTGCTACGTATAAAGTACAAATGAAATTTGTATAGCAAGTAGTGAAGTACTTACTTCTGGTTGTACGACACCAATATGTAGTCTTTGTCGTCCTGAGCAAGCAATCCCGTCGTTATGTATTTGACGACGTAAGATGCGTCTTCGTTGATGGTTTGCTCAAAGATGACGTGTCGGTCGAGGAAACCCACCGGTTTGTTCCGTCTATGGACATGTTTCATCGTGTATCAATACATAAGCAATGAGTTGTGATATTTATCGGTATTACGTGAGTGTAGAACTTGATTATACACACTTATAGTGTCCAGCATCGTAGAAGTGAGGTGTCGAGGGCAGCAAGGTTGAATAGGTCGAATAAGTCGTCGAAGCCCACGACGAAGTGGCCCGGCTCATAGAAGAAATTCTCCTTCGTGTATTTGACTGTTATTCCAGTATCGCACCCCTCATGTTGGGTCTTTTGCATGTACCAGGCATGCAAAGACTGACAAGCTACTCCAGTGCGTGGTAGCACTGTGTTGGAGGCCAATGGACTTTCGAGGAAGTATTTCTCGGGCTTGGGAGGGGCCTTAATATTCTTCGATTTCGATTTGGCCTTGAGTTGCCTACGACACATCTTCCCATGAGACGACTCAGGAACCGATACGGTGACACACTTTTCTTATTCCTTCAGCGTGTTCTCCACGGGAACTGATGAGGCGGCCTTCCGAAGCGAAGGATGAGGTGGAGTCATCGAGGGTCCTGATGGAGAGGCATGATCGGTGTCAAAATTGTGGCACTGCAAGGTCCAGGGCGATGTCCTTCTTGGGCCACTTGGTAAAAGTGTGCATGGCATCCCCTAGTGTTCTGATGTCTTCGTTCGGGTGAATCTCCAGCGGGATGGCCATAAAATTATCATGTACTATGTCCATCTGGACCCTAGCGTAACCCTGCACCAGCGGGCACCGTGCTGCACTGCCCCTTCTTGGTATGGATAGACCATCCCCCGCCCAGCCTCAATAGGAATGGACCCCACCATCCTCACTTGGAGCTTGTAGAGCGACGGCTCCAACAAAACGATACGCAATTAGCTAAGGCGTCCTATAGGTCTATCTTTAGAGCATTCCAAATGTGGATATCATGGGGATATGTTCCAGATCTTATGATGATGTGACAATTAGCAATGGCGTTTACGGTTTATCGTTTCATGTGTTTTCGATAAAGTTTCAGAACTTTCAAGCAGTAACCGGTCTGACCGGTCGTATCATGGCGGTCAGAGCGGTCCCAAATCGGTCTGACAGGCCATAGGCGGTGGTTGGACCGGTGAACTTAAAAAGTGTTATTTTGAGCTGGGCCAAAGATAGAGTGTGTAGGCAAGAGAGGGAATTCTATTGCACTTGGTCTCATAATTTTTGGAGTCTCCAGTCAAAAGTTCTATTGGTTTGAAAATTCCAGTAGGTTTTGATTTTTCAGAGAGAAAAACGGTTAAGTCCCAGCTGGCGGTCTGACCGGCCCATAGGTGGTGGTCGACCGGCGAGTGTAAGCGATCGAGCCGACCACAGGGGCGGTCGACCGTTTTCACTTTGTTCGTCCCCGGTGTGACGGCGATATTCGTGTGTTAGGTCAAAGTCATGAGTTTCAGGGCATATATGGTGCATGATGCATGTTTTGACTAACATGGGTCAAGTTGTGAAGAACTTGTTCCCAAATTCGGTTTACTTGTCTATTGTTGTGCAGGTTGCTTGGTGGTCAATGACGGTCAACGGCGAGGATGATCGGGACTAGGCTTGGAGAGCGAGGTCGAGCGATCGGCGATGCCGGGTGAGGTCAATGTACTCAAGCGTGGTGCAAGATGGACAAGGGTGACCTGTTAGCTAATCCGAGGCGCAAGATGGCGCAAGGTGTAGCTAGTTAGGTCAAGAGGAGATAAATACGACACTTTAAAATGCGTACGTATGTGTCTCGTTTGTTTTGGGCCTTAACGGGAGCCCAATAGGATCAAACTTCTAGAAGGTCTAAGCCTCCACTATAAATAGGAGAGGGTGGTGGCTGCACCACAACTTTGCCTTTTTGCAATTCTTGTAAACCCTAATTTTCTTAGGGAGAGCTTTTGTGGAGGCTAGGGTTCTTGATGTTTGATGTGATTTTCGTGCTCTTGGATTGAGCATTGTCCTCCATTGATGGAGTGGCTATAAGCCCTGATCATATCAATCAATCAAAGGAAAGTTTGATCAATGTTTTGTCTCATTGTGTTCTTTCTCTCTATTTGATGATTTTTGATCTTTCTTTGATCCGTGAGTTTTTGCTTGATTTCTTCACGTGATCTAGCTTGCTGTGACGTGTGGGAATCTATCTAGGATCATATTGATCATCAATTACCCACGAGCAAGAGCTTTGACCTAGTTTTTGTTTTGACCCGATTTTGGACCTCTCTTCAATCAAATCGAAAAGGATCGCTATTCTTCCAAGAATTATCACAATCTTTGATTGGAATAGCTTTCTGATATCATAGAGAAGGTGTGTTCTAAGTTTCATCAAGTTTGGACTAGTAGATCAAAAGTTTCATCTATTTTCATCTTCGTCATCGGGGTAGTTCTTCTGTTCTGGAGGAAATCGGTCAGACCGCCCAAAGCCAGAGGTCGGACCTCTCTGGAATCGGTCAGACCGCCCAAGGTCAGAGGTCAGACCACCCAAGGCCAGAGGTCAGACCGCCAGTGCATTGAATTGTTTCATTCTTTGTTGTTTTTGTTGTATTGCTTAGGGGTTTAAATTGGATTCAATATTATTCTTCCGCTGTACTAATATACTTATCTTCATAGCTTCCACAACTACTGGAGTGAAATATTATTGAATCAATTATTTATGAAAAAGTGATTGTGCTCCTATTCACCCCCCTCTAGTCGCCTTTTCGGTCCAACAAGTGGTATCAGAGCCCGGTTTGTTCAATCTTGATCTAAACCGATCACTGAACTTGGCGATGGATAGATACTCCACAAAGCCGCATATCTTTGATGTGCACGACTATGCCTATTGGAAGAATCGCATGCGAGTCTTCCTTGAGAGCGAAGGACATGCTATATGGGGTTGTTCGAGTCCCTCTTATTTTGCCCGAAGTTGCTACGCCGGCTTCAGAAGCCCTTTTGGCTAACAACAATAAGGTTAAAAACCTCTTGTATGCTGGGCTTGAGAGACAGGAGTATGATCGGATTTGCAATCTTCAGACCGCGCATGAGATTTGAAAGACTCTCGAAACTTATCATGAGGGTTCGTCCCAAGTCAAGAAAGTACGCCAGACAGTCTATAAGCGTGAATATAACAAATTCGATATGCGTCCTGGAGAGAGCATCGATGACATTTTCAGTCGCTTTAATAAAGTGATTAATCAGATGAAAGCTGTTGGTATTGAATATTCTCAGTCTGAAAATACCACCCACCTCATGGCTGAAATCAACACCAAGGAGTGGGGATAAAGGCTACTGCCATAGAGAAGAATGTCAATCTTTCTGATCTAACTTTGGAGCTGCTCTATAGCAAGCTTAAGACTCATGAGATCAAGAGAATTGATCATCCCAAAAAGGAAAACATGGCTTTGGTAGCAGATCCGCTCAAGAGAGCTTCTGATGGGTCTTTTGAGTCTTCTTCTGGATTTTCGCTTACTCGTTTATCTGCTATTCATAAAGAAGAGTTTGAGAGTCTTCCTGTGGTTGAGTTGGCCCTCATAGTCAGAAAGGTCACACGGGCCTATAACAATATGAGAAATAGAAATCGTGGAGGTCCCGTGACTTGCTATGAGTGTGGTGAGCTTAATCATATCTGGGCAAATTGCCCCAAGCTGAAAGGTAAGAGCAACCATAAGGAGGAAAAGCCAGCTTGGAAGAAGTCTCAATGGAACAAACCAAGGTTTGATATTGCCAAGCTGACGAAGGCCGCTCACCGGGTGCTTGCCCCTTTTGAGGATCAATCCTTAAGCGATGTGGACTCGGGAGCGAGGAGGACAAGGAGGAGGAGATCCCTCAAGACAAAAAGAAAGGGAAGGCCAAGGACTTCACCGGCTTGTGCTTCATGGCCGACTCCGTTGATGACGACAATAATGAGGTACCTCCTTCCTATGATGTCCTTTCTGATAGATGTGAATCTATGTTTGAGCAACTTATGAGTCAGGATAAGGCTTTAGAATATGTCATGGCTAGGAACAAGGATTTAGAGTCTCATATAGGTAACTTGACTTTAGAACTTGAGAATGCTAAGAGTCTTGAATTTGATGAATGTTCATCTTGCCATGCTTTACACTCTGAATTTGCTAAACTGCAATCTGCTCATGATATTGCTTTGTAACAACTTGAAAATGCTAGGACTGAACTTGTTGAGGTTAAATCTGCTCCATGTGGAAAATGCTTAGAGTCTAGCAAGTTAGTTGCTTCTATTGTGGTTGATTCTAGCTTTTGCACTTTTTGCTAAGAACGTAAACATGAAGTCAAAGATATCTTAGAAGGAGCTAGAGCTAAATATACCAAGCTTAAGGACAGTATTGAGTCTTCTACATGTGCTTCATGTCCAGCTCTTAAACTTGAAACTGCTTTGTATAAGGAAAAATATGCTAGAGCCATTAAGGGTAAAACATGTGAATCATGTGTTAATCTTAAAGAAGAAAATGCATGTCTTAAGGATACCTTAGAAAAATTCTCTAAAGGTAAGAAACAATTAAACATGATTCTGGACAAGTCTAAAACTCCTTATAAGAAGCAAGGATTAGAATACATCATATTCAAAATAATTCTAACCTAAAAGTTACTCAAGTCTTAAAAAATGGGTTAATTGAATTCAAAACGCAACCTGCAAAAACTATCTTTAAATCTGCAGGTATTGTTCAACCATCTGTTAAGTCTAAGGGTGCTTCTCCCAGTGGTATTAAGTATCATTACACCTATTGCATAAAGGATTGGTATTTGATTGAGTTCTGTTGGCGTAGGTTGAAAAACGATAAGAAAAATTTTGCTAGAATTTCAACTAATCAACCTAGAGCTTTTATGAGACATGGTAACATAGAAAAGAATAAACCTGATTTAGGATTTGTGTCACATGCTCATCATTATGCTCCTAAACAGGATAACTCTCATGTTAGTTTAACCATTGCTCATAACAGAACTTCAAATAAAATCAAGGATAGCACTTCTGCTTTGCATACTACTGGTAGACGTGTATCGCAGTACTGGGTCAATAAGTCTTGTTTAACTAACCCCAGTATCGAGACACATCGTTCTTCTGTGCCTTGATTTTTCTGGATCACCATGGAAAGAGGAAGGACACGTAGTTCATCGACTCCTTTGTTCACATCACATGATCGGAGACTCAAGATGGTTCATCTCCTTCACGCGGTCAACGGGTGATGATTTCATCACTTTTGGAAATAATGGTCTTAAGCAAGCCCCTGGAGCCTGGTTTGGTAGACTTAAGATTTCTTTTTGCTTAAGAATGATTTTGAGATGGGTAAGGTAGACAAGAATTTGTATATTCTTAGGCATGGTAATGACTTCCTGCTTACTCAAATTTACGTTGATGATATTATCTTTGGTGGTTCTTCTAATGCTCTTATTTCCAGCTTTTCTGAGACTATGTCCAGGGAATTTGAGATGAGTATGATGGGAGAGCTCAATTACTTTTTGGGGCTTCAAATTAAGCAATGCAAGGAAGAGATCTTCATCCATCGGACGAAGTATACTAAGGGCTTGCTTAAACGTTTCGACATGGGTGACTGCAAGCCAATCTCCACTCCCATGGCAACTTCGACTATTTTGGATCCAAATGAGGAAGGAGAAGCCGTGGATCAACGCGAATACCGCAGCATGATCGGTTCTCTTCTGTACTTGACGGCCTCGAGACCGGATATCCACTTCACGGTCTGCCTCTGTGCGAGGTTTTAGGCGTCTCTGAGGACTTCCCATCGCCAAGCCGTTAAGCGCATATTCAGGTATTTACACTCTACCCTTCTGTATTTACATTACCTTAATGTCGTCAATGGGTACTTGGACGTCGTCATGTCCAGAATTATGTGTGGATGCGACGCTACTCCGATGTTGAGGAGGACTGGCTCCCAAAAAACAGGGGGCGGCTTGCGACTGGTTCAGGAGTTGATTTATGTAACATCCTAAATGTGGATTTGTGTTTCAAATGTAAGAAAATGAGAAGAAATTAAAACTTTTCTTGCATCTTGAAGTCCTTGGACATTTCTGTAATTCTTGTAAAGGAATTATGGAAATCAAAATTAAAATCCTCAATTGACTCCAATCAAAAACCTCCTTGGCAAAGATCTTGTGCCAAACCCATGGAAATATTTTTTCCGAGTTCTACGGAGGCTTGGTAACACCTCTGAGTTATTTCATGATTTTTAGAAATTATTTGATAATTTTGGGAGGCAAATCAAAGCTTGGTCAAACCATAATTTACACCTTTTGAAATTTCTGGAGAAAAATGAAGTGCATGAAAATCTCTGAAAATTTTATGTAAGGTTCATCCTGCAGTCAGCAGCATCTAATTAAAATTTCATAATTTTTGGAGCTGGTTTGCTACCTTAAATAAATTCATCAAAAATCAGCTGTTTAAATTCAAACCCTAACTGATTTCACTGTTCATTGGGTTCGAATCGGACTCGGGCTCGAGCCACTTGACTGGGTTCGATCAACTAACTGCACCGACTCAGTCGTTTGGGCGCGAGCGTTGTGAGTCGTTGGATTGGCATCGAACGGCCCACGATCGCGTGAACGTTCGGACAAATCGCGCGCTGATCCACGTGGACCGTTGGATTCTAAATCAAAGGCCCACGATCGCGTGAACCATCCGAGCGCGCTGATCCAAGTGAACCGTTGGATTCTAAATCAAAGGCCACGATCGCGTGAACGTTCGGACCGTCTGGACTCCTCGCGCAACGTGAACCATAGGATCCAAATCAACGGCCCAGGATTAAGAAAACGATCGAATCATTATAATAACCCCGTTCTAATTGAACCGTTCGATTTCAATCCAACGGGGAAAAGTCATCTCCTTCCTCGGATCAGAGCGCAGCACTGAATCCGGCAATGGCGTGAGCAGAGGAGAAAAAAACGCAGCGTGCAGTCACCTCTGTGGTCACCTTTAAACGGCTATCTCTGTGCGCATTAAATGCTCGTCGTGCTCCTCCCTCAGAAGTCCTTGGTTCAACTGCTCCCGTCGCTCTCGCGTGCTCTAATGATAGTGTTGACCCGAGAGAAATATCGTCGTTGCACACTGCCATTCTTAGCTATTTAAGCTCCATTGCTTCACCCTTGGCTTCCTTTAGCACTTCCGCTACTCCAACTAGCACCCACAAGCTTGTTTGAGCTGCAGTCCCTCGAAATCCATTCGGCCGCCATAGTTGAGCTTTGAGCTTCGGTGAAGGCGGTACAGCAGGGGTTCTCTCCTTTCATTTCTTGCTCCCTCTACTCCATCTTTACTCTCTTGAGCTTAACCCTCACTCAATTTGGTTCAATTCGCTCAGGGCTTGATTGAATTTGGATTTCCACACTTTCGGCCGAAATCCGCATTTCTCTTCACCAGAGCAGACTCGACCCTTCCTGTGCTTTCTCTGTGCTGAGGTAACTTCTTATTAGTCCCTAGTTGCTTGGCACCCGCTTCCTTGAACCGTAGCTGAGCTCATTTGTGTTTCTCGTTTTCGGCCACTTTCGGTCATCTCTATCATCTCCGGCTTGCCGGCGTTCTAGACCGCCGCAGCCAAAACTGTTGGTACCATTGGGTGCGCAAGGTTGTTAGGAACCCATTTTGGGCATTTGCTCGCACCGCCAGCGGCCAGAGTCGCCGGCGACGAGCCTCTCTTCCCCGTCGTTTTGTCGAATGAAAACAGGGACGAATATTTGAACGTGATTCGATATGGACCGTCGATCCTTAGATCTACGGCTCAGGATCGCGCAAACATTTGAATTAATCGCACGCCTTGATCGGTGGACCGTTGGATCCAAGATCAACGGTCCTGATTCGAGTCCGCGTGGGTCGTGGGATCCAAGATCAACGGCTCGTGTGCGTGTGAACGTTCGGACCAGGCCGAACGTCCTAATTCATGTGAACCGTTGGATCCAAATCCAACGGTTAGCGTTTAGGGTTTGTGAATCGCGCGTGCGCGCGTTAACCCGTAAACTCGGACCGTTGGATCCAAGATCAACGATCCAAGTTCGCCCACGTCGATGTAATTTAAGATTTTTTCCAAAAGGATTATTTGTCAACTGAAAAATATAGTAACTTGTAAAATGCATAACTATTTCATTTTAATTCCTTTTCGGTTGATTCAAATTTTATTAGTTATATTTTTAACTAAACTTTAATCTAAAAATAATTCTAACCTTAGTATATCTCCAAAAAATTTTGCTAAAATGTTAGTGCAATGAATAGTAGCATTTATGATTTATAAGACTGAGCCAAATTGTTTTGCTCATATCTTTTGCATTAAGAATCCAAATCAATTGGTTATTATTGATAAATTCCTTATAAATCATGCTCTTGCTCTTTAAAATTTTGAGTAAAATTTTCGAATAATTGGAGAAAAATTTTAATTAGTTGAGTCTTTGTGTGTTCTTCGTTCTTATTTTAAAAGCTATATAAATAGATCTTGGATTTTCTAGAAACCCTAGCGACCTTTTTACTTTTTTTTTTTTCCACCGCCGCCTTGACTTGTTTTCTTTTCTCACGGGAGCGCGCGCGCCTTCACAATTTCTGTACCGCTCTGCCGCGTGGATCGCGCCTCGCATCGCTTGCGTGTTGCGCACACCTTGCGTGCGCATGTGTGTGCGGTCCTTTCTGCCGCGTTGAGGCAATCTGCTTGCTTGTGCGCGTGTGAACACTTGGGTTTTTGGCTAGTAGTCAACACCGGTTCCTTGGAGTTTTGGCCATGTAGGGAAGTCACCAAAAAGCCGTGATGCCAAGGGAGATGTCACGGTATTGAGTTGCAAGTGAATGCACATTAAGAGGTTAAGTCAAGGGGGGACTTGGAGAGAAGAAAAAAAAAATAATATTTTCGGCGTTCTTCTCTGGTAACAATCTGGAATTTCATTTCCTATCTGTTTTGCTAATTTAATTAGAGTTTATAAGCGAGATTAATTAGAGAGTTTTAATTTTCTAATAGAGGGCGAACAATGAGTCTGCTTTAACTTTTGCCGTTACGTATGCGATTTATTGGGTACCTTAATGGCGAATTTTGAAAATATCATCTACTAGTTAATTGTAGATAGTTTCGATATCTTTCTATAGCATTTTTATCATGTCAATCGGACAAGTAGAATTTGAGTTATGTTTTTCGGAAGACCGCTGTTTTTACGGTTGTCGTCTTTCGGCGCTGTTTTGGTAGACTGTAGATTAAAAATAGTAAATAGCCTAATTAGAGTTTTTGATCTACATGAAAGATGTAGATAATTGTCCAATGGTTCTGTAGGATCTAAGAACACGCATTTTGGTTGGATAAAACAAAAGTTATGAATTTAGTAAGACTGCTGTTCCGAAGCGGACAGATCGGTTTTCTGGGCTAGAAACGGAGGGTTAGATGATTTAATTAGAAGACTTTGTAATCTAAGAAAATGTGGATAATTTTATAAAGAATCCAGAATGGGGTGGTTTGTTGTGATTGGACTTTTGAGTCAAAAGTTACGCTCTTTTTAGTAACCGGTCAGCTATAGGTAACTAGTCGGTACCGGCGTAACGTGTGATATTTGGGGACGTGTAGGAGCGAAGTATATTGATTGTTATTCTTATGATGCTGTAGCTTGTATTGAGATGTGTGTATTTAATATAGGAGGCGTCGTGCTTGTTGCCGTCTTCTAATCGGATCGTCGTCGCAACTAGTAAAGGCAAGTGCATGGTGAGCGATCAATGATCGATCATTTGTTTTCTTTATCTTCTATTACCATTATTGTTGTGCTTTTATTTTGTTTAATTGCAAGCAATGAAATGGTATGGATTTATATTGTTAATGGACATGATGAAAAGTTGGATATGATGTTTATGATGGAGTTTGCATGTTTGCATTCATAAGCATCTTTGCATAAGAGAAGGTGATCATGATTGATCACAACTCCACGGAGTGGAGGAGGTCCCGATCCTTATGGAGGAGCGGGCTTGAGAGTGAATGTTGTCGCGAGCATTCACTCACGCTATCTACCGATATCTGTGAAAGAAGTGCATGTGGACATATAGATTAGAGTTGCATTGATATTTGAGATTAATGAATGAGAGTGTTAATAGAAGTGCATGTGATGATAATGAAGTTATTGATTCTTTGATTTATTATTATCGTTGTATATCGATGTAATTCTTTGAGTCGTGGACTCACCCTTGCTCTATTGTTGTTTTTAGGTGATCTTGAGGTTGCCGTAATTGAGAGCGAGTAGAGCACATGGACATCACATGATCATTCGCCATGATAATCATTCATTCAATATTGGTTTACACTTGGACATGTTAGTTATTGAATAATGTTTAGGATATCATTTGGACTAGACTATTTGCTTTATTAAACTGGATTCATTGGTTGATGCTGTTTTGGATTATTTGCCTGGTTATAATTTCCATTGCTTATTTATTATCGTTTGATCCATAGTTATGCATGTTCTTTTGTGATCCATTGATATGATTATTGTTGTTTTCTTGATGTAATTTTATAGTGTGTCGATAATTATTAGTTGGAAGAGTAGTGTGGTGGCATTCTAGGCTCAGTGTTGGGCTGGGGTGTTACAGTTGGTATCAGAGCGGGCTTTAGGTCCGTGGTGAATAGATTAACAACTTAGGCAAACTAAAATTGTTAAAATTTGTTTTAGTTTAGTAAATCAACTAAAATTTGCTAATGGTTAACTAACCTAAAATTTGACACACTAGTGCATGATAGGTTAGAGAGAGGTGCGAATATAGTTTTACGCTTAGTTATGTTGTTTATTGATGGATGAGTTTATTTTGAGCTTTGAGCTCATTGTGTATTGTTGATTGCGGTTGATAGCTATGCCGAGGGGTAGAGGGCGTGGTCGTGGTGGCCGCGATCGTGGAGGTCATGGTCGCGGGCAGGGTTACGTGGAGCCACCTCCTGTGTGATTGAGTCGATGGCGAGGGTTCTTTGTTGACCCGCCTCGGTTGTGGTCCAAGATGAGACCCACCTTTCTTGAGAGAGTTGGTGGGAGAGATCCGTGCTCTTCGTCAACGGTGGCCGGCACTCATTCTTTGCGGCATCTGTTGTTGCTCTGTCGCACATCCACCGGTTCTGAGGCGGATGTCACTCGAGTGGATGGGGTTGAGGTTTGATTCGTTTGATGGGTCGGGCACACCGGTCGAGCGTGACTGGTTGCGCTACATGGAGAGGCGATTGGAGCTTTAGAGATGTCTTCACCTCGGAGGGTCCGTTTGTAGCCTTTCACCGAAAGACAGCAGATATTTGGTGGGAGGGCGTGTTGTCTTGAGGACCGCCATTCAAGGGCGATCACTTGGTCGGACTTTGTTGATCGATTCAAGGGAAGTTCTACCCTACTCATTTGTTGAGAAGATGGAGGTTGCCTTGACGACCTTTGCTCAAGGAAGAGGTCTATTCTTGAGTATGAGGTGAGTTCAACAACTTGGTTCGCCGTCCCTTGATGTGACGATGATCTTCGAAGGCCAAGAGGTTCCGTCGGGGTCTCAGTGCAGTCTGGACATGTGTTGGGAGCTACTCCACTCGTGACTCTGACTGTTGTGGAGCAAGCTAGGGGCATGGAGTTGGAGATGCGACTCACAAAGGCGACAAGCCTCGGTGGGTCGTTGTTTCGGTGGTGACGGAAGAGGAGCTCTAGTGAGGGAAGTGGGTGCGTTCGTGACACCTTTCAAGAAATTCAAGGAGGACCGCAGATCTTTCAGTCTAGCGATCGAGGCCGTTCCTTCTTGGCGCCTCGTCCTTTGCGCAGTACTCGGCTCTTACGTCTGTTCGAGGCGGGGCATGCTTTGCTTTAAGTGCGGTGATGGACACCATGGCTGCTGAGTGCACTTGACGGGTGATTGCCGTCGATGTGGCCGGCGTGGTCACAAGGAGCGGTGTGTCGCGAAACCCGCTAAGCGTGATCAAGTGGGAGCTGTGCCATCTTCTTCTTCTTGATGGGTCTGCTCGAGGATCTTTCCGGATGATGATCGCTCCTCCAGCGATGCCATTTCCTTGACTTGGCGCCTCGGTAGGTACTCTCGGCCGCCACCTTCAAGACCGCTTCAGGTTGCACGACCGCACTTGCACCGCCACAATGATTGTTGGGGCTCGCCGCCGGCGTCGTCTTCTTCGCCATGGCGCCACAGGTGTGTACGCCATGCCCACAGCGGAGTCCGCGGGTCGTCCTGACGTGGTGACAGGTACTTTGCTTGTGGATTCGTTTGATGCTTTAGTCCTTTTTGATTCCGGGGCTACCTTTTCGTTTGTCTCGTCGGCGTTTGCTAGGAGAGCGAGCTTGAGTATGCAGTGGATTTCTCAGTCAGTGTTGGTTAGTTCTCCTGGGGGTATTATTGCTAGTTCTACTGTTTGTCCTGGGTGTTCTATTGTCATTGATGGAGAGAAGTTCACGGCGAATTTGATAGTTATTCAAATGGAGCCGTTCGACGTTATCTTGGGTATGGATTGGTTGCACTCTTATCGAGCCGTCATATCCTGTTTACGAGAGCGATCTGCGCACTTCCCGCCCGAGAGACGTTGACCTTTCAGGGGAGTGCGCCTCCGCGCTCTCTTTCAATGTTGGCTGGATTGTTTCCCGGTCGTGCGCGAAAATCGGACTTCTTTTAGCTCTTGCGGGGTTCTTTTTTAAAGGCCGCCTTTGCGTGCCACAAAAGCGGAGGTCAAAGATGATATTTTGAGGAGGCACATCGCTTTCTCGATTAGGTTATCTGGTGAGACTAAGAAGAATGCACGTTGACGTTGATAACTTATTTTCCTGCATCACAAGAGTCTCAAGTATATCTTCACCGTAGGATCCTAATATGAGGGCAAAGAGGGTGATTTCGTGATGGATGATTCTCGTAAAAGGCCTTTGCTGCACAAAAGGCGGAGGTCAAAGATGATATTTTGAGGGAGGCACATCGCACTGCAGTAATCGCTCATCCCGTGAGACTAAGATGTATCGAGATCTCAAATGTAATTTTTGGTGAAAAAGAATGAAGGTGGACATTGCTAATTATGTGGCTTCTGGTGTTTGTCGCCAAGTGAAAGTGAGCACAAGCCCCGCAGGTTGTTGCGACCTTTGGAGGTACCCATGGACTTTGTGGTGGCGTTACCTCGTTCGCGCGAGGAAGGATGCGATTTGGGTAGTGGTGGATCGATTCACAAATCGCACACTTCATTCCTATTCGCACGACAAATTCGGAGTGATCTAGCTCCTATTTATGTGCGTGAGATAGTAAGATCGCATGGTGTGCCCAAGACCATCATTTCGCGAGGATGCTAAGTTTGTCTCCAAGTTACAGGAGAGTCTGCAGAGTGCATTGGGCACAGCTACGCTGAGTCTGACGTTTCACCCACGCATGGATGGGCGATCAGGCGTACTATTCAGACTTTGGAGGATATGTTGCGATCTTGTGTTTTGTCTTGGAAGGCGGTTGGGGACGATTGCCACTTGCGAGTTTGCTTATAATAATAGTTACCATTCGAAAGATTAAAGCCGCGCCATTTGAGGTTCTCTATGGGGAAGTGCGGATCGCGCTTTGTTGGGATGCGATTGGAGAGAAGGCAATTTTAGGTCGGATTGGATTGAGAAAGACCGTTGAGCGTGTGGCCATGGTGAGGCGTAATCATTAGCACTCGAGCGCAGCCAGAAAGTTATCTTGATTTGAGGAGGCGTGACTTGGAGTTTCGGTGGGTGACCAGTGCTCTTGAGAGTGTCTCCCACTAAAGGCATTGTCCGATTCGGTACCAAAGGAAAGCTTAGCCCGAGGTACGTTGGACCGTTCTCGATTATTGCAAGAATTGGGAAGTTAGCCTACCGCTGGACTGCTGAGTCCATGCGTGGAGTTCACAATGTGTTTCACGTCTCGATCTTTGAAAGTTTTTGAGAGATCGAGCATAAGATTTCATTAGAGCCGTTGACTATTGAGCAAGACCTCACGGTTGAGTCGCGTCCCGGCGCGATTCTGAGAGGTCGGAGGCGAGTCTTTGAGGCACAAGGCGTTGGTATCGTCAAGGTGCTTGTGGACGCATCGATCGAGAGAGGCGACTTGGGAGTTGGAGTCTCGCATGCGCGAGCAATACCGGAGTTGTTCACGTCGGGTATGTGTTATTTCGTTGTTTAATTTCAGCGGGTAGTTTTTATTTGAGTAGAGCAGTAGAATTCGGGTCGAATTCAGTTAAGGGGTAGAATGTAATACTCGAAAAATAATATTAATATTAATAAAAGCGTCTTAAGAGCTCTGAGAGTAATTAAATTAATTAGTTGAAGAATTTAGGACTGACAATTTCTGTAGCCGCCGCTCTGCCGCGTGGATCGCGCCTACGCATCGGCTGCGTGTTGCTTCCTCGCAGTAGCGCTAAGTCACCGCGTTTGTTGCCGTGCGTTCTTTGCGAGAGATCCTGACCACAAGCGCAGCGATGCGCGGCGTTCACGTGGGAAAACGCGTCACGGCGTTGGGCGTTAGCGTCACCAGCCAATCGCCGCTTCGGCTAGCCACCGCCCGATTGGCTGCTGTTCCCATCGGTGGCATCCAATTCCGAGTGGAAGCACCTGCTTGCGTACGCATGTGTGTGCCGGTCCTTTCCTGCCGCGTTGAGGCAATCTGCTGCTTGTGCCGCCGTGTGAACACTTGGGTTTTTTTGGCTAGTAGTCAACACTGGTTCCTTGGAGTTTTGGCCAGCGCGAGGGAAGTCACCAGCAAGCCGTGATGCCAAGGGAGATGTACGGTATTGAGTTGCAAGTGAATGCACATTAAGAGGTTAAGTCAAGGGGGGACTTGGAGAGAAGAAAAAAAAAATAATATTTTCGGCGTTCTTCTCTGGTAACAATCTGGAATTTCATTTCCTATCTGTTTTGCTAATTTAATTAGAGTTTATAAGCGAGATTAATTAGAGAAGTTTTAATTTTCTAATAGAGGGGCCGAACAATGAGTCTGTTTAACCTGCCGTTCTGTGTACGATTTATTCGGGTACCTTAATGGCGAATTTTGAAAATATCATCTACTAGTTAATTGTAGATAGTTTCGATATCTTTCTATAGCATTTTTATCATGTCAATCGGACAAGTAGAATTTGAGTTATGTTTTTCGGAAGACCGCTGTTTTTACGGTTGTCGTCTTTCGGCGCTGTTTTGGTAGACTGTAGATTAAAAATAGTAAATAGCCTAATTAGAGTTTTTGATCTACATGAAAGATGTAGATAATTGTCCAATGGTTCTGTAGGATCTAAGAACACGCATTTTGGTTGGATAAAACAAAAGTTATGAATTTAGTAAGACTGCTGTTCCGAAGCGGACAGATCGGTTTTCTGGGCTAGAAACGGAGGGTTAGATGATTTAATTAGAAGACTTTGTAATCTAAGAAAATGTGGATAATTTTATAAAGAATCCAGAATGGGGTGGTTTGTTGTGATTGGACTTTTGAGTCAAAAGTTACGCTCTTTTTAGTAACCGGTCAGCTATAGGTAACTAGTCGGTACCGGCGTAGCGTGTGATATTTGGAGGCGTGTAGGAGCGAAGTCCTCCGCAACATCTTGAACCACGTGGACTCACCCTTGCTCTATTGTTGTTTTTAGGTGATCTTGAGGTTGCAAGCAGGCAAGCAGTTTGATCCTGTTAATCTCAGTATTTTTGAAGTCTAATATATTGATTTCCATTTGTATGTATGCATTGCTATTTTATTGTTAAATTATGGTTAGTATCCTATAGTTGCATAATCTGTAGGAATTGATTATCCTCTACTACCATGAGCCTAGGTTATTTGCTGTGATTTGAGTTCGATGGATGAGCTCTTGCCACTTAGTAGATTGTGAATTAAAATTGCTTAGAAAATGCTTAGTTTCGGTAGTAATGGGCGATCATCGATTTAGTCGATGATCTTGATCACACATCTACTTATTACTCCTTTATGTCCAGCACTTGTGCTTTGTTATTTTGTAAAGTCAAAAATCTGAAAATGAAAAAGTGATTTGGACTTGGGCAAGTGGTTGGATGGTGGGTTATTGGGTTTGTGGATGTCTTGCCTAAGTCAACAAGGACCGAACATCTTGTGTCACACTCTCCAAGCAATTTTGCGTGCTTACCACGCGAGAGGGATATGGGACCTCTATTGACATAGTACTTTGGCGTGTGTTATCTCCGAGTCGCAGGAGGGGGTTGTGTGTGTTGTGTGAAAAAGGATATGGGTTCTTGTGTTGGGTGTGCGGTGGTGGAGATTCCGAGTTGGCTATCCACCTCGAGGGGCATCGTAGTTGTCCAAGGCTTTACCTGCGACGGGTAGTTGACCGAGGCTTTGCGATGACTCTGACACAACGTATGGGTTTCTATCCATACGGGCGACTCGCAGTTAATGCACAATATTGGAAATGTCTCGAAGGACTTAGCTGTGCCGGCATACCAAAGGAAGTATGCTAATCATGTGGCAAAAAGGCGGTCTGGCGTGTGGGTACATTGGTACACCCCTGCAGGTATAAAACTATTCGAATAGCCTCGTCCTAGGTTATGGACACGCTTGGTTAGGTTTTGCAAGAGTTAGACTACAACCTTTTAAATTAGAATTTGACATGGTTGGTATGAATGGGTAATTCATGCTATTGTTGGGGTGGCTATGGGTTTAGTCACTTCCAGGATTGTTGTTGTCATCTATCTACTGTTATATTGTTGTCATTTACTGTTATTTGAACAATAAAAACAGATTTGTTAACTTGCTTTTAAATGTACTACATTATTGCAAATAAAGATTGCTTTGTGCCAAAATGAAACATACAGCCTTCACTTAAATAAGCTTGCATGTAGCATATGTATAGGTCTGTTACTCTACACGTAAGTCTTGCGGAGTACAATTTTTGTACTCATTTTCTTTGCTTAACTATTTGTTGCAGAGGAGGAAGGTGAGCCCCAAGGGCCTCACTTTTGTGAAATGTGATGTGGATTCAACGACTAGCTTGGCGGTCCGGTCGGTTGCCTTGTAGGTTAAAGGCACACTGATTGGCTCTTTTGTTTATGGCCATCTTATGGCACTTTTGCTCCGCTGTTCAATTTTTGTATTTATATGTATTTGGCCGGTCGGCCATTCTTTTGTAATAACTATCCTTAATTTATTTTACCTTCTGGTTTGTTGATGTGCTTCGGTTCTATGTGAATGAATGGAATTGATGCATGACTTTTGTAAAGGGATGTGTATACTGCATTTCTGGGAAGTATACATGTCTCGAAGACACGGGTTATTCTGTTTGTGATGCTAGGGTCAATTGGTGACTAAGCATTACAAGCCTAATAATCCGGGGTCCTCACAATTTATTTGATCCTGCAATCTTGTTATCTGTCCCTAAAATTTTTCAGTAAGCACTTGTTCCAACCGGGCGTCGTGCTCGTCCTTGGATCTCTTCTTACTCTTGTACGTGTCGGAGTCGTGCCGGAATCCATCCCTCCAAGGTACGTAAAGCACAACGCCTCGCATGCGACCCGGGTGCTCCTTGTTTCCTTGGGTCATAGATAGTAGATCCTTCTCCCCGTTTGCTTCGAAGGAACCTTGAATACGCGGAAGTCAATGCTTCCTACAACAGGTCATCATGTTATTATAGATACTATGCAAGAGGTCATCATGTTATTATAGACACTACGTAGTTTGATATATTTACCAGACGTTAGGACACTGTCTCGTCTGCCGGGTTTGTGAAAGAGATGCTGCACGAAGACGTGGCTGATGCCCTCGCTCTTAACCAGGCTCGAGCGCGCTCATCTGATATCTCAGCAAATGGTCTTGTAGCGCTCTCGTCCTCTGCCGCCCATTGCGTGGTTTTACCAGTGTACCTAGCGGTACCGAGTTTGTGGGGTGGGTGTTTTGTGCCTGGAGAGCTTTGTACGCCGCACTTTGCTCCTGAAATTTGGTCGTCGTCTTTATCCGCACAAAGACGTCCCATATATCCCGCGACAAGAAATTATACTTTGTGATGGGTGTTCGACCCGTGTTCACGTACTTCGTGACAAGCACGCTCTTGAAGGTCCTCCACGCCTGTCCCGTCGCGAGCAATGCTTATCGTTGCACGCGTGCCTGGTCTGCTTCAGGAATAACGAACGAGACTAAAATTTTAGTCCACAGCGGCCTCTCTCTACATCCATCAGAGACTTCCAACTTGGTGTGGTGATGGAGACCCGTTCCCTTCCAAGTGACCCGCAGTTGATGCGGAATCTCGCCGCTTTCTTGGGACTCAGATGGATCCCAGTGTCACTAACCTCCGTGATAGTCGTTCAGCCCGCGAGCAATTTTAATATTGCTCTGCCATCTCGCTTACGTACCACTTTGATCGGAGATCCAAACGCATTCAGCGACGTCGATGACGGCGGCGAAGACGGTGCCTCTGCCATCTCGCTTACTTGCTATCTATATAAGTTACATATGCAATGAACTAAAATTTCATGGATTGCAAGTTGATATCCATAATATCTAAAGAAAGATACAAACATAATACCAAAAAATAATAATGACTACTATGGATATCATGGGGATATTCTCATGATCTTAGGACGATGTTACAATTGGCAATGGCTTTAAAGGTTTGTCAAATCACGCGTTTTCAGCAAAAATCTAGTGCTATCAGGTCATAGGCGGACAGACCGCCGGCGGGGCGCCAAACCGACCGTGGCGATCGGCCGCCACCCATGGCGGTCGAGCCGATCGAGGCGGTCCAACCACCCATAGCGCGTGATCGGACCGACCAATACAAAAGGTGGAGTTTGGAGCTGGGCTAAAAATAAAGGGTGTAGGCAAGAGAGGGGATTCTCATACACTTGGTCTCATAATTTTTGGAGCTTCCAGTCAAAAGATCTATTCGTTTCAAATTTCCATAGAGGTTTCAGATTTCAAGTCGTGAAATTTGGCTAAGTCCCTTCTGGGCGGTCTGGCCGGCCAGGCCGGCGGTCAGGCCGGCCATCCACGTCATGATCTGTCTTTGCGTGAGGTTTCAGGCGTCTCCGAGGACTTCACATAGCCAAGCCGTCAAGCGCATCTTCAGGTACCTTCACTCTACCCTCTAGTATGGCATTTGGTATTCCTGTCTTCTTCTTTGTCCATTCGGGGGTTTTCTGATTCTGATTTTGCGGGCTATCGGTTAGATAGGAAGAGTACCTCAGGCACTTGTCACTTCTTAGGCACTTCTCTTGTCTCTTGGTCTTCTAGGAAGCAGTCTTCTGTTGCACAATCCACTGCAGAAGCTGAGTATGTAGCTGCTGCTAGTTGCTGTAGTCAGATTTTGTGGATGGTGTCCACTCTTAAGGACTATGGGTTATCTTTTGCTAGTGTTCCTCTTCTCTGTGATAACACTTATGCCATTAATATTGCTAAGAACCCTGTGCAACACTCTAGGACCAAACACATAAATATTCGCTATCACTTGCTTAGAGGTCATGTAGAGAATGGTGATATTGTGCTACATTTTATGGAGTCTGAAGCTCAGTTGGCTAATATCCTCACCATGCCTTTAGACCCAACTAGGTTTGCCACCTTGAGAAGTGAGTTAGGGGTAATTTACCCTTATGGGTTGGTTTGAGGGGAAGTTGGTTCTTTTCTAAACTTTCCTTGTTCATCTAATATTTCCTTGATCTTTTCTGAACTTGTTGATCTTTTTGAACTTTTTATGCTCTTAGGTTTCTCTTGCATTTCATTGTATTATATTGCATTCATATGAAAATCATAAAAAGATGCATTGTAATATAAACCTTACTGCTTATCTTTTAAATTGATGAAGCTTTGCTTATTACCGTCTTGAACTTTAGTATTTTAATTTTTGCTCAATATCTCGTCTAGTTCTTTGACTTGCTAGAATTATCATGCTTTCACATGTATAGTAGCTAAGTCTTTGCTAAATAAACTAGAACTTTAAGACAACTTGAACTAAAAATTATAATTTATGGATCTTTTAGCTAAGTTGCACAATTAGTGATCCTCTTGTGACACTGGCCCTGTCAAAATTGCTTTGTTAGCTCTTGAATCTAGGATTGAACATCTCTTGAGCTTTTTGTTCCCTTACAAATCTAAAACTGTTCTTATGCAAACTGAAAAAAAATTAAATTTCAAAATATGTGCCAAACTATTCTCACGAAACTGCTTGTCGAAGGCATGAACTTGGAGATAGTTTGATGATCCAGACGATCTCATAGGGATTGCTTGTCAAAATTGACATGAACCTCAAGATTTGTCGCCCTGGTTGAAGCTTAGGAAGAGATTGTGGAAGGCTCCTAGTCCAGGATTTTCTTCACTAAGATAGGCCGTTAATTACCTTGGGTGAAGCTTAGGAAGAGTTTGTGGATGACACCTAGTCCAGGATCTTCTTCACTAAGATAAACCTTTAATTAACATCAATATTCATTGCAAATGAAAAACTGTTGTAAAAATGGGTGACTGAAGTTCTTTGAGCAAAATGATTCAATTCCGGACTTTCTGTCTCTAGGATGGTCATTGTTAGCTTCTTGAACTCTCATTGACATTCTGACATGGCCATTATCACTTTAGGATCTCTGTTGATGAACTTGCTAGTTTTGAAGCTTTGCTTAAATTGTTACATTTCATCGATTTTACTTTGAGCATTCTAGCTTAGCTTTGATATATATATGTCTTAACATAATCTTGCTAGCGCTTTCAGGCTTGATATGTATTGTGTAATTATAGAAATGCTAGCTTGTTCTTTTGGGTAATCTTCAAAGCTTCTTGTGCTAAAATATGCAAAATTAAAAAATATGAAGCCACTTAATCGCATTTCATACATGCTCTTTCTTATGCTTCTTCCTCATTTCAGCATTTACTATCTCTTGATGAGAGGAAGGCGTGATTCCTTGATGACTCCATTGACAAAGGGGGAGAAGAAGTAGCAAAAATGTTAAAAGGTGGAGCTATTTTAAGAAAATGGAGAAAATGAAATTTTCTGAAAAATGATGATCAAAGTGAGGGGGAGCTTTTAATTTGCATTCTTATGATCTTATTACCATTTCTGAACTTGAATTGCAATCCTTGGAACCTCACAATGATCAAAGGTCAATTTGAACAATTGTTCTTTCATATGGACTTTAAGTGAGATTTTTTACTCTTCTTTGGAAATTGAAGCTGTCTTGCTTTCTTTTGACTTATCTCGCTTGCCTATACTAATCTTAAGCCAATTTGGTCATTTCCATTGCTTTCTCTTGCTCATAGACCAAGTTGTGCCTTAGGATGATGTTAATATCATGAGGATATGCTCATGATCTTAGGATGATGTTACAATTGGCAATGGCTTTAAAGGTTTGTCGAATCACGTGTTTTCGGCAAAAATCCAGTGTTGTCAGGTCAAAGGCGGTCTGACCGGTCGGGGGCGATCCGACCGGCCATAGGCGGCGATCGGACCGGCCAATACAAAAGGTGGAGTTTGGAGCTGGGTCAAAAATAGAGGGTGTAGGCAAGAGAGGGGATTCTCATACACTTGGTCTCATAAATTTTGGAGCTCCAATCAAAAGATCTATTCGTTTTAAATTTCCAGAGAGGTTTCGGATTTCAAGTCGTGAAATTTGGCTAAGTCCCTTCTGGGCGGTCTGACCGACCAGGCCGGCGGTCAGACCGGCCATTGAATGGCGGTCTGACTAGTTTTCACTTGTATCGTTGGCTCTCGTTGCGGCGATGTTTGTTTGTTGAGTCAAGTTCATGAGTTTCAGTGCATATATGTTGTATCATGTATATTTTGACTAACGTGGGTTAAGTTGTGAAGAACTTGTTCTCGGAATCGATTTCTTGGTCTATTGTTGTGCAGGTTGCTTGGAGGTCAACGACGATCAACGGCGAGGATGATCGGGACTAGGCTTGGAGAGATGAGGTTCAGAACGATCGACGATGCCGGATGAAGTATATGTATTCAAGCATGGCGCAAAATGGACAAGGATGATCGAACGGGAAGTTCGGTGCGACGGGTTGCATCAAGCGGCGCGGGGGTCGATGCAAGTGCCATGGTGGTTTCGGTGGGAGCCGGATGGGAGAGACTTGCCAACATGATGAGAGCCTTTAATCAACCTACACATGGCGAATCATGGAACTGCTTCATGAAGATTGGACTCGGTCTTTGGAGAAGGATTGAGAAGGGGTATTTTGGTAATATCACTAAAATACCGTCTTGATTGCTTTTGGCTAAACTGTAGCGCAAGGCGACACAAGGAGAAGCGGTTTAGATCAAGAGAAGATGAAGGCGACGCTTTAAAATGCATGCGTGAGTTAAACCCGTTTGTGTGTGGGCTTAACGGGTGCCCAATAGAAAACTCTTCTAGAAGGTTAGCCTGTACTATAAATATAGGAGGGTGTTGTGCACCTCCTTAGCCCTTTTGCTTATTTTGGAACCCTGGTTTTGTTTTTGAGATTAGGGAGTGGAGAGGTTAGGATTCTTGAAGAGGAGATTGATTGTGTGCTCATGTATTGAGTTTTGTCCTCTATATTGGAGTGGCTGTAAACCAGCAACAATCACAAATGAATCTATGCAAAATTTCTTGAGATGGGTCTCTTTGCGTTCTTGCTGTCTATTTTGTGATTTTTGGGCCATCTTTGATTATCAAGTTTTCCTTCGATTTCTACCCCTAATCTTGCTTGCTGTGACATGTGGGATATAATCTTGGACTATCTTGATCATCTCTAACTCATGAGCAAGGATTTTGATCTAGTTTTCGTTTTAACTCAGTTTTGAACCATCATTCACTCAAACGGGAAAAGGTCGAAACTTTACCAATGATCTTCACGATCTTTGATTGGAATATGTTCCTGATATCCTAGAGAAGGTGTGTTCTATGTTTCATTGAGTTTGGAGTTGTTGATCAAAAGTTACATCTATTTGCAACTTCGTTTTTCGTTCTGATTTCACTGTTCATCAGGCTAGAGGTCAGACCGCCTAAAGTGACCGGTCCGACCGCCCAAGGTGACCGGTCCGACCACCATTAACATAGAGGTCAGACCACCCATTACTTGAAAATCGAGTTTTGGTTGATTTTGGTTGTTTTGCTCTGGGGTTTAGATTGGATTCAATACAAGACTTCTGCTGTGCTTGGATATTGATCTTCATAGCTATCGGAGTGAAAATCGTGTTGAATTCGATCTTTGTAAAAAGGATATCGTGCTCTGATTCACCCTGTCCCTCTAGTCGTCGTTTCGGTCCAATAACTACTTACAATGCCATGGATTGCACTTGACAAAGAAATCTTACTCAGCAAACAACATCAGATATATGTAACATTTAAAAAAATTATGGAAAATTCGAGCCATGTTAGCATATTTATTAACAAGCACCCTTGAATGGCAGTAGTAGGGTTACGCAACTTAAAGTCTAACGCTGAGCACATTTTATTCCTACATTCTAACAAAATGAAAATTGACAACTCTAAAGTTGCTACATGGGAGCAATCAATAACCATACAAAGGATAGAATAAAATTAATAGAACAATGACAGATCAAGGTATACACAAAAAGACTATACCTTTATTTTCATGTATTGCCTAACTTATGAACTAACTCAATTATCCCTGCATTTGCTCACTAGATGATGACAACCTACTGAAAATTTCTAACCAAACCTGTATTGCTAATCAAATGTATATACATACTCATCTACAATATTGAACATCTTAATCTGTAAAACACTAACAATCCCCTAAGCTAATCCATGCTAACTGGCTTGCTAATCAAATGTGTATATATACTCATCTACAAAATTGAACATCTTACCACCAACCTAATCCAACGGATCTACTGTCATACACTCATACTTACACAAATTAAAGTCTAATCTTAGGGCAACGGGGTCGGGGAGAAGGGACGTCGGGGAGCAGCAGGGGCATTGGGGGCTTTGGGGTAGCGGAGAAGGGGCGTAGAGGAGGCGGGGAGTACAGCAGGGGCAGCGAGGTCGGGGAGGCTAGGAGTATCAGGGGCGTCGGCATCGGGGAGGTGGGGAGTAGCAGGTCGGCGTCGGGGAGGATGCTTTGGCCGCAGGGGAGGTGAAGCGGCTCGCGCGAGTAAGGAGAGTGACGAGTTAAGGGTGCTCAAACCCTATCGATTCCTCTTAAATAAAGGAATATCACAGACGGTTCTACTATGGAACCGTCTAAGCAGTGCAGATAGGCTTTGGCTCCTTTTGTACTGAACCCCGACAGGTTACCAAGGGCAGGAAAATCATTGGTGGTGCAGAACAACATAGCGTGTAAAGTGAAGTTCTCTCGTTTGTACGCATCTCATACTTGTACCCCTTCATTCCACAGTGTCACAAGATCTTCCAGCAATGGTGCTAGGTACACATCAATGTCGTTCCCTGGTTGCTTCGGCCCTTAGATAAGTAGTGACATCAAAATGTATTTCCGCTTCATACACAGCCAAGGAGGAAGGTTGTAAATACATAGATTCACGGGCCAGGTGCTATGTCGGCTGCTCATGTTACCGAAAGGATTCATTCCATTTGTACTCAACCCTAACCTTATGTTCCTCGTTTCTGCTCCGAACTCTTTGAAGCTCCGATCGAAGTTTCTCCACTGGGCAGAATTAGCAGGGTGTCTTAGCTTTCCTGTAATACTCCGGAAATGGATCGGTAGAAAGAAAGAGGTCGGAGAGAGCGAAAGAAAGTGTTTTCAGCGGAAAATTCCTTTCGTCGGGGGGGTATTCGTTAATATCAGGCAACCTGGGCCGCAGTTCGCGACCCAGGAGGCCCATTAGTTGGCCGGCCAGCCCATCTAGGGGCCGGCCAAGGGGGGGAACACCCCTTTCCCCCAAACCCTATTCCTCCCCTTTTCCCCCAAGCCGCCTCTCCTCCCCTTGTGCCGCCCCCTCCCTTCCTCCCCTCCTCCTAGGCGCCTCCCTCTCCATTGGTGGCTGCCATTGGAGATCCCCGGAGCTGCACCCCGGCCTTCCAAGTGTTCTTCTTCGGTTCTTCCTCCGCCGGGCGATTTCCTTCCAATCGGGTTCGTGGAGTTGGAGCTGGCCAAAGGAGGAGAGGGGAAGGCTTTGGGAAGTTGTTCCTCGTCGTTCTTCGGGTCTACAAGGGTAACGAGAGACCCCATCGCTGTTTGATTGCGTTAGAGTTATCGATTCCATGTTTTTGGTAGTATCGTGTAATTTCTGTTAGTAGATCGGTTCTGTACAGTAGGTTGCAACTCGGTTTTGGGTGCCTTAGAGGCAGAATTGGATGATTTCGCCTTCTAAAGTTTTGTTCCTTATTTCATTAGCTTTCTTTTGGCACCTGGATCACAAATTTTCACCCAGTAGATTAAAAGTTATGGCTGTTTTACTACGCGTTGGTCTGTCTGTCAAAACTGATGGGTATAGTCGGTTGCACCTAGGTTTTGATCTAGTTAGAGTCAGAATCAGGTCGGCCACCCAAATAGGTTTTGAAGATAATTTCACCATGTTTCCAGGCTGATAAAAATCACTTTATTTGGATCAGTGGTTTAAAAGTTAGAGCATTTTCTTTAGGGCTGTTCAGATTTCTGGGCAGACTGCAGTTGTAGTTTTTCAATGGATGGTTAGACCTCTGTAATGGCCGAATTAGAGTTTACCATCAACTAGAGTTTTGTAGCCAGTTAAGTTAAGAAAATTTGTGCACTGGTTTCAGGTCTTTTGGACTTACGGTTTTTTATTGGTGAATTTTCTAGTAAAACTGCCAGATTAGGGATAATTGAAATGGTTGGGTAAATTGATCAAATTGAACTTTTATTTGGTTAGTTTGGCTAGAAGATTGAGGGAGGACACGTGTAGCATTGCCATATTCGTTGCCCTCATTTCGATTATATTTTATTGTAGGCGGTGAAGCGGTGAGTGGAGGGGTATCACAATTACCTCCCAACCCGTTGCAGCGCGGCAGGCAAGTAATTTGTATTCAATGTTTGATGTCATGTATGATGTGTGAATGAATGTTTACATTTGTTCGTATGTGTAGATGAAGGCCATGTGTTCTTTTCATTTATGAGTACTATTCCATATTGACATGTGATCATCATGACATGCATTCATTATTTTGGTAAGACCGTCAATTCCAAATGGGCACTTGAAATCCCATCAATTCCAAGATGGGTACGTGAGTCCACCATTCCAATGTGGGCCACGTTACGTGAGTCCACCATTCCAATGTGGGCCACGTTGAATGATCGTATGAAACGTTCTTCATACGAATACTTTAAGTGAACACCGACGGTGCTTCACTCGCTATACCGTATATGCTACAATATGTCCATTTCCTTCAATGCACCATTCCACTTCATCCATTCATACATTCGTTTCCAGTATATGTTCAAATTGTGTTTGAGATATATGGCTCATTGTATGTTTGATTGTTACATACAGTTACTTGCTGAGTCTATTGGCTCATTCTTGCTTTATTGTCTTATTTAGGTAAATGACAAGGAAGAATGATCTTGTGGAGGGTAGTTCATCACGATGCACTCACATTCATTTATCAAACAATTTGAGGACTTTTATTATCATTGATTATGATTTGTGTTGCATTGTAATAAGCCAACATGGCCTTGTTTACTTATCTTGCTGAACTGTTTACTTCCATTTCGTTGATTAAGAATTGAGGATGAATGCTTGTTTCCATACATTCTTAATACTTGCTTCATAATATCATGCGATTTGATGTTATTCCTTTGAAGAGTAGTGTTTGTAGGTGACATCTTGACTTCCCTATAGTCAGGGTGTTACATTTCCATCCTTCTTACGCTCCTCTGAGTCCCAACACATAAATCTTGTCTCCTTTCGATTCACAAATAAACGCTTCAAACGTGGAATCACAAGCAGATACTAGAACATCTTAGCAGGAGGTCCTTACTTCACCTTAGCAGTATTCTTACGCTTGTATCGGGATGCTTTGCACATGGAACAATAATGCATGTCTGCATACTCCTTACAGTAGAGGATACAGTCATTCGGACATGCATGTATTTCCATTCCCAATGGACAAAGAACCTTCTTGGCTTGGCAGGTGGTGTTGGACAACACGTTTCCCTCCAAAAGGAGACCTAACAACGCCGTGAAACTTTTGTCAGACCAATCTGTTGGATCGAAACGGCGACTAGAGGGGGTGAATACGAGCACGATCTCTTTTTCACAAAGATCGGATTCAACATGATTTTCTCTCCTATAGCTATGAGAGCTATCAAGATCAATATCTAAGCACAGCAGAAGTCTTGTATTGAATCCAATCCAAACCCAGAGCAAAACAACTAAAAACAACAAAGGTTAAAATCCTAAGTGTTGGGCTGTCTGACCTCTATGTCAATGGCGGAGCTTGAACAACCTCTCATATGGCATGTCCTTCGCTCTGAAGGTAGACACGCTTATGATTCTTCCAATAGGCATAGTCGAGCCCATCAAAGACATACTAAAATTTATTAGTGATTAATCTATAGCAAATATAAAGGGTTATGTACAAATCGTTACCCTCAGAGCTCACGACGAATATCCTACGAGATCTCCTCCCTTTCTTCCTCCTCTCCGCCCTTCCTTTTCCTCCCTACCTCCTTTCTTCCCTTCCTTCTCCTCTCCAAGTTGGCACAGTGGAAGAGGCAGCAGGGGTAGAGCAATGGGGGAGGAGGCAGCAGAGTGGCGGCTCAAATGGGAATGGGCAGGGTTCTGTCGGGACCAGGTATATATAATGTCAGCATATCACAGACGGTTCTTATTACTAATCATCTGTGATAGGTACATATCACAGACGGTTCGTGGTCAGAACCATCTATGATACTTCACAAACGGTTCTGCGCAAGAA
Organism: Hsuehochloa calcarea; assembly: GCA_036346395.1. Taxonomy (NCBI): domain Eukaryota; kingdom Viridiplantae; phylum Streptophyta; class Magnoliopsida; order Poales; family Poaceae; genus Hsuehochloa; species Hsuehochloa calcarea. Next base: position 35,811,675 of record CM070606.1, read on the forward strand.
CCGTGTGTGATACTCTAAGTCATCACAGACGGTTCGTGGTTAGAGCCGTCGGTGATACTTCACAGACGGTTGTATTTACAAACCATTTGTGATAGGTTCATATCACAGACGGTTCTCTAAGAGAACCGTTTGTGATAGGTCCATAACACAGGCGATTTTTTTGGAACCGTCTATGATTATTTTATCATATAAAGTTTCAAAGAATTGTCTATGATGAGACGTCTTCTATGACATGTTTTATAGTAGTGATAAGGCACTAGTTCTTACAAGGAGTTGTGCTTTTAATTATTTTTTTTGGAAAATCGGTTAACCAATTCCCAAACATATTTTCTATACTCGCAGGAGGAGATAAATTAAAAGTACATTGAACAACTCAACATGCAAGGCGTGCAAAGGGGCAGTCGATAAAGAGATGCTGAATTGTTTCCTCTTTAACACAAAACAACATTTTTTTGCTTCCCCTCTAATTTCTTTTGAACAGATTATCTTTAGTTAATAAAACCCCTCCCTTACGATACCATAGAAAGTTTTTCACTTTTAATAGAATTTTAATGCACCAGAAGAAAACCTTAATTGGAGCTCGAATATTTCCAATTAAAGCCACATAAAAGATTGTACCGAGAAAAGGCCAGACTTATTTAAATTCCTTCTGAAAGCATCTTGTTGAGACTTTAAATGTAAATTAGCAATTCTCAAAACTAACTCATTCCAAGTACGCAACTTAGGGCCAATAATAGGTCTTCTAAAAAAAATTTGTAAAGAGGCCGGTCCCCGAATCATTTCAACTGTATAATTTTTTCTCCTCACTACATTATAAAGAGTAGGATATTGACTTTTCAGCGGAGAATCTTCTAACCAAATATCTTCCCAAAACCTGGTTTGCATTCCATTGTTAACCTGGAATGAACCAATGCGAAAAAACTGATCTTTAATTTTCATTAGACCTTACCAAAATTGGGAATTCCCATGTTTATTAACCACCTGCGAAAGACTCTTCGCACTCAAATATTTCCTTGTTATCAAGGATTGCCATGTCTCTTCTTCATTAAGCAGCTTAAACAACCATTTCCCTAATAAACTTTTGTTTTTAACGTCTAAGTTTGGAATGCCTAAACCACCCTTTTCTTTAGGTGTACACACTAAATTCCATTTAGCAAGCCTATATTTTCGTTTGTGACTGTCACTCTGCTAGTAAAATCTAGACTGGTAGAAATATAGTCTCTTGAGCATCTCTCTAGGGACCTCGAAAAAAGAAAACATAAACATTGGCTGATTGCTGAGCACCGAGTTAATAAGAACTAAGTGTCCACCAACAAACATATTTTTTTCCTTTCCAACTACTAAGTTTCTTTTCGACTCTACCCTCCACCCCTTTCCAGTCACAGTTTCTTAATTTTCTGTAGTGAATTGGAATACCTAAATACTTGAAAGGAAAGACACCCACTTCATAACCAAATAGCTGAATATACTGCTGTTCAACTTCTTTGGCATTACCAAAACAAAAGATCTCACTCTTGTGGAATTTAATTTTTAAACCTGATAATTGTTCAAAGACACACAGAATAAGTTTGAGTTTTTTTTGCTTGTTCTAAAACATTATTCAGGAAGAGGATAGTGTCGTCAGCATACTATAAAATTGACAACCCATCATCAATCAAGTGAGGAATTACTCCCGATAAAAGAGCTTCTTCTTTAGCTCTTGAAATAAAGATGACAAGCATATCCACAACTAGATTAAAAATAATTGGGGACATAGAAACACTTTGTCTAAGACCCTTTTGAGTAGAAGCAAAGTACATCAAGGCCCATTTCAAATAGTCTGAAATTTGAGTTGGGTCTAGACCAAATACGTAGAAGCGTATGTATAATTATAGGTTAAATTCTTCCGCCTCCGCAATTCAAAATGTGATTCGAAATGTGTATTTGTGCCTGTTTGTTCACCTTGTAATCTTAAATGATAAAACAATCCAAGTATGAAATAATCACGCATTGAGAAAGTAATCATGTGTTGGGCGATGATGCATCATTTTCAATAACGGATGATCCAAATTAGTACGTTGAAAACGTAGGAGAAATGTATTCTGCCATTTCGATCATGCCCGGGAGAATTTTTGGCAGTATTGTCCTCCTTGTGTTTGTAGAAATGGCCGTCTTTGCAAATCAAATGCAGAAATAGCCCCCCGCCGCATGACCGCCGCACAACAGCCCTTCCCCAGCCGCCACGTACCCCCTCTCCGCACTGCCGCCGTGCGGTGACGGTGGCGTTGCCACATAGCCGCTGTGTGGCAACGTGCCACCGGCCGCGGCCACCATGTGGTAGTGTACTGTAATATTTTTTTCTTATTCTTTTAAAAAACATTTAGATGTACTGTTTTGCATAATTTTTAAATATAGCAAATGAGCTTCAAAAATTATAATTTTTTGTGAAGCCTCCTGACACAGTGTACTTGCTTGTATAAGTTTTTTTAAATTTTATCCATTCTGAATGTTTCTCAAAAATTCATTTAAGTATACTGTTTATAAGAATTGTTTTTAGAAAAATTCAGGACATATAAAATTTTGAAAAAATAATATACAAGTAAGTACGCTGTGTCAGGAGGCTTCATAAAAAAATTATAATTTTTGGAGCTCGTTTACTATATTAAAAAATTCATACAAAAGTATATTAAAAATATATATTTTTAAAAATGCTACAGTAAATGCCATGCATTAAGAAAAGAAGAAAAAATGCGGTAGGTATTTTTTTAAAAAGGGAAAAAGACATGTGGCGGCCGGTGGCGTGATGTTGCACGGCGGCTGTACGGCAGAATGCATTCTGCAATTAATTTTTGAAAACGCATATTTCTACAAATATAAGATGAAAACACGCCAAGTAGGCAAAAAAAATTATGCCCGGGATCACCTATATTCGTTGCTCCAGCCTCTACAATCTAGTACTTAAAAAAAAACCTCTACAATCTACGTTGTCTGTTCATCGGAATTCAGATTTCAGAACAACAGTGGAGAGTAGAGGCGCCTCCGCTAAAAAAACCGCTGAAACCATTATCACTCTTCACCGATGGAAACGGCACGCCTCGCGCGCCCGCGTGCCCCTGGCTGCCTCCCCACCTCCTCCACCGCACTGCAACACGCGCGGCTGCGGTGGCCTCCTCGCGAACCGCGTGCCGCTTCGAGCGGTGGGGATAGCTCCGCTTCTGCCCGTTGGGCGAGTCCTGCGGTCGCCCGCAACCGGAGCCCAGCAAATCTAGGGTTACTCCCACTCCGCCCCCGACGCCTCCGCCTCCGCCTCTCGCCTTCTCCCGCGGGGAGGATAAGAGGCGAGGGACGGCCGCCCCGAGCCCCCCTCGTCAAATGCGCCGGCGGCCAACCGCGCGAGAAGCACTCGAAGCTCGTCGGAGTCAGCCTAGGCACGTATTCCTCTCCTATTCCTCCTTCCGCTGATTGGTTGTATTGATCCAATGAGGCTGCTGACTGTCGATCGGGGGAGCGTGGCCGCGTGGAATCGGGCCGGAATTTCAATTGCATTTGAATAGGCCTTTGCGGAATTGGTGAACCGTGGATGTCCATTCTTCTTCCGGCAATTTCCAATCACTTGAATCATTTCTACCAGTTATGCTTTTTTATTATGTTTGTAACTCTAGTTTTGGGGGGTGGTTTCTGCGGTTCTGCACTATGTATGTTGTACTAATCTTTAAAAAAAAAATCGGTTTGGCTCTTCTGGCGGGGTGGTTTGCGACCGGAATAGAACACGTGGTATGTTTGTATTCTGTAAAAGTTTTGGCCGAGGGATTAGAATACACAATCCGCCTCATTTGTTTACATTGTTGACTGGTAGCCAATCATCCTTACTTATATAATTGACAATTAATGCAGCCTCCACATTTAGCCACATCACCATCAAAATATGAATTTTGTTACAGTCCATGGAACTTAAGAAAGAACAGCTACTGCTTAAGAAAGAACATTGCCTTTTCCATTAGCCTTTCATTATAGTTTGCTTTTGCCCGTAAGGAAATTTATATTTTATGGTGCCTTTTCATATTGTTGTGTGAATGATTGTAATCATATACAGTTGGCGTGGACAACGTTTTGGAAATGTCGTCCACGGTGCCAAAGTCATCGAACATCTTCTGGCATGATTGCCTAGTTGGCAAGACTGATCGGCAGAAGCTACTGAAGCAGAAAGGTTGTGTTGTTTGGATTACAGGCCTTAGTGGTTCAGGTAAATAAAGCTTACTTCCTCTGAAATAACATATTGGGCGCTTCTCGCAATGCTGGTATTTTTGTTGAATTGTTCAAGTATAGATCATTTCAACTACAATTTTTGTGTACACGGACTGGTATTTCTTTACTTTTAGATAAATCGTTTTAGTTCTGCGCAATTACTTAAGGCCGAAGGGTGTTACTTCTGGGATAATCATATTACAGACTACAGAGTACAAAATTCTTACTGCCTTCATAATTTAGTTGTTGAATGGTTCATATTGTTACTGTTTGTTAGGTAATTACTGGAATATTGTTTACTTCATCTTCATCATTGTTAGTTTTGCTGAAAATGAGTTCAACTCGGTTCAAGCGGTGGTGTTCTGTCCTAAATGGTCAGCTTGGTTTGAGATGGTCATGTCAAATTGTCAATATATGACGTATGGTATTTTGGCTTGGACAAACTGTTTTGAACAACCTGTTTTCACTTTCCACGGATTCAGACAAATAACTTTCCAGTTATGAAAGGGTAAATCTGTAAAATTTGCAAGAGCACTGTAATATTTTGCTATTGACGTGGCTGATGTTCATTATGCTTACTGTTGTTTTGTTCTCTTCCCACCACCCTATGTCTAACATTGCAAGAAATCACAATCTATTTTCTGTTGTTTTAAAGGGCAATTTGCAAACGACAGATTTCCTGTAATTTAGCATTTGTTCTCAGTGTTAAATTCTTACTTTTTAATGATGCTTTATTGGTGTTTTTATTTAATTTCGTATTATTTTACTTCACCTTGTCAAGGTAAAAGTACCTTGGCGTGTACGTTAGGTCGAGAGCTCCACACAAGAGGGAAGCTTGCATATGTTCTTGATGGTGATAACTTAAGACATGGTCTAAACAAGGATCTTGGCTTTAAAGCTGAAGATCGTGCTGAAAATATACGCAGAGTTGGTAAGTATCCCCTGAACACATAAATTTTATTTGTAAATTTAACCAAGTTCTCATGAAGGCAAAAAATGATAAACAGCACAACCATGTTTGTGCTGTTATTTTAATTTCTATCCATTTGTACTTGACATTTTGTTTCAACTATTTTGAGCAGGTGAAGTAGCAAAGCTATTTGCAGATGCAGGTCTTGTATGTATTGCAAGTTTGATATCTCCGTACAGGAGAGACCGTGAGTCTTGCCGTGCATTATTGTCAGATGGTAGCTTTATTGAAGTAAGGGATTCTTCTTAGTTTACTTCTCTGTCCAGTGAACTTAGCTTCCTCATGAATTATGGTTACAACTGTTCACAAAATACCCGTGAACTTTTTGCAGGTTTTCTTGAACATGCCCTTGGAATTGTGTGAAGCAAGGGATCCAAAGGGCCTTTATAAGCTTGCTCGTGCAGGAAAAATAAAGGGTGAGGTTCTCATATAATGCTTGATGTCCAAAATAAAAATTATTAAGAGTGCTTAATGCTTCAATTTAGCTTGTGTTGCAGGGAAAATAGGTACAGAAATGAATAGTTTTAAAATGTGAATTACCTTTTCTGACTTATTTATAAGGCTGGAGTTGCAGCCGGGCTTCTATAATTACACTACCAAGTTGAATTACATTATGCATATTTTGGGAAAGCAACAGCCGAATATGAAAAAGCCATACATGGTCATTCTCCAAGTCTTAAAATTGTTAATTCCATAAGGACCACGACTTGTTGCAGGCTTGCAGCCATGCTAAAATGTGATGATGCACATGCTGTGTAGATGAAAATGATGTTGACCGTCTGTGGTAGCCAGGTTCTTCCACCGTGTAAATATCTAGGAAGTGTGTGAGCGTCCTTTGTTGGTTAGGTTCTGTCACTATGATCTTACTGTACAATTAGCCATTACAACATCAGAGTTGGCTCAAACTCTATCTGATTTCCTCTTAGTTTGTATGAATTTTTGTCTTGTGAATTTCTAGGAGCTGCATCATTGTCATGTTGCTTATTTCTAATGGCCAAAAAAATAGTTGAACTGATTTATTTGGACCATGGAGACAAGTTGGTTTATGCATGTTGCCCCAGCCCTTGAAACCTTTTTTTTTGGTTGTCTGTATGTGCATTTGTATGTTCGGTTAAGGAGTTCTCTAAAAGAAAAGGAAAAAAGAATAAACCTGGAAGTTTTTTTGCCTCTCATACTCTGGTGTAAGTCCAAGCATTTTATGAAATAAAGTATTTCACTAAAACAAGTTCCCTTGCGGGCAGACCTATCCTCACTTTGTTGACTCTAATTGACCATTTTTTGCTGATAATCTTCACTCTACTTTTTTTGGCCTGTCTTGCTAAATCATGTATGGTTCACTCATGCTTCAAGTTCTAATTATGTGTTGTTCCAGGTTTTACTGGAATTGATGACCCTTATGAACCACCATTAAATTGCGAGGTACATCATCATATTAGATTTACTATCATCTTCACATGGTCAAAGTGTGCATTTTTAAGGTGTTATTGTAATTGTTCCTTCTGGTCCATACTAGATCAGTGGCCTCACTGAAATTCTAGAGATTAAAATGTTATTTACATTTATCATTTTCTTTTGCTGTAACATAATCAACCCTGTAGGATCAAAAGCATGCTTAGCATGTGAAAAAAATGATAAAATATGCTCGGTTGTTGTGAAGGACAGTAGTGGGTTGCAAATGTTATATTATGATTATTGCTACACTACACCACTAGTTGAATGCATAAGATGATCTTTACTGTAAATACTTTGTCCTGAGTGCAAATATACAGCTGTAGAACACACCTAAATTGATCATTCTTGGTTAGTTGTTTTATTAGTACAGCTATGTCTATAAGAACTAGATCATGATTCCATCATATTCTCTTTCTACCCTTGACATGAAGTTGCCAGTTGCCACTGTTTGTCCTTCACCTAGAAGCATGAACGCTTGCTTTCGTTACAGATTGAGATCAAGGAAGTGGATGGGGTATGCCCTTCACCTTCTGACATGGCGGGACAAGTGGTTACTTATCTTGAGGAAAAAGGCTTTCTGCACGAGTAGACTGAATCCATGAGGCTATCGTTGGAGAGTGTTTCTACTAGACAAATGCAGAATAAGTCAAGCGCTGGCAGGGTTTTTTCTGTTCTTGTTTAGATTGATTGCATGCGTTGATCTGGCTACCCGTATTTTTTTCCCCTCTTTGTTGCACAAGTAAATGTGCTGTGCAGTGACATTCACAATAGTGTAGTATGTTCCTAATTTATTTGACTTACAATTTACCTGTAATGCAATCCTGATATCCACTTGTGGTGGTGCTGATGTGACGATCATTATCGGGGAAGGTACAACTTCTGTGAAGTTGCCCTTTTCTTCTATTTTTTCGGTGTTGACTTGTATACCATTTTCAGTATTGACACACGGAAACATCTGCGTGCTGCATGGGGCAGATTATCAAAACTATGATATGCCTGCATTATATGAAACTAATGCTAACTTTCGATATGTGATAGAGTGGTAATGAACATCTCTTTACAGGTTTGTTTGGTCAACTCGAGCTTCAGAGTGGTTCGGTCATAAGATTGGCGCCTTTGTCTTCCTTGCTCGGTTTAGTTTGCTTGTTAGCATCAACAAGTGTGAGAATAAGGGCAATATATATGGTGGACATGTGCACATACGCGATCTGAGCCTTCCATTCCGAAAGGATGGCTGAGATCGCCCCCCCCACCTCCCACTTTATGCCATTTTGCGAAGACCCCTCGTGTGAACGAATGAATCGCCCTTGCGCATGTCTGCTGGCCCTCTATTCCTCCCTGATCTCTATGTTGCGCCCGTGCGAGCTAGGGTTTGGAGGCTTTGCGCTGTGGTGCTACCCTTCGCTTTGCCCAACGCTGCATTGCCGCCTTAGTGGCCGCCCCTTGCGTTGCACCCGTGCGTACACCGGTTTGGAGGCCCTACGCCCCCCTACATTGAGCCCCTCCACCTGCGTTGTCCCTTGAGTTGAGCCGCTGCGCGCTCGCCGAGCCCCCTCTCCTGCGTCGATGCCCTGCACCGCGCCCCTCCCCTTGCTCAATCCGGTCGTTGCTATGTGAGCTTGCTACCAGCCCCATCGATAATATCATCGTCAATTACATTAGAGAGCGAAAGTTATACCAGCTTTTGTTGAAGACTCACTTGAACTTGAAGTTGTCTAAGACTCATTTGAACCTGACAATGTCCAAGAATCGCCTGACCCTGAAGTTATCCGAGACTTAGCTAGTCCTGATGGTGAGGATGGTACTGAATGCAACAATGCAAAAGTACCATGTTGAACTGATGGTTTTGAGGAGTTGCCAGTTGAGCATCAGGAAATCGCCTAGGTTATGTATAAAATATGTATGCCTAGATTATTTTGAAACAAAAACCTGATGGTTGTCAGAATATAGAGAGCTTTTGATGTCTTTTTTTCAGTCACCAGACTAGAGTAATACTCCTAGTACGTTAAGCTATCATGTTTTGCTGTAACTTGAGAGCTTGTTATGTCTTCTTATTTGGCAGAATGGAATGGCTGTAACTTGAGATTATTTTGGTTGAATGAATGGAGTGCTTTTTTTATGTGGCAGGATGCTCTGCTGTATTTTTCGTTAGTTGCATCCTATGTTTTCATTAGTGCTTTAATGTATTCTCGCCATTGCCCTTTGAACATTACTGTATACTGTTCGACAATATGGGCAGTGATAACACTACTGCTTGCCGAATGCATAACTTCATATAATTTTTAGTCTTTACCAAACTAATGGTGTAACTAGTGTCCCTTGTTACTGACATACCCCTTTTCACAACTTGTACATGTAATTAGGACAACTTGACAGCTAGAGGAGGAAATCGAATACAGGGTATGCATTTCCCATGATGATAAGTTGGAATGTGGTGTCACACAGTAAGTCAATAATAACAATGGAAAAAATAAAACAAGAAAACATATATCTTGTCCAGCGTGATCACTTTCAAATAAACTAATCTGAACATTGCCCTCTTTGAGATTTGAACACTAGTTCAGGCTCCCTAATATGAGTAGCTGACATTTGATCTTTATTTCTGAAACTTGAACAGAACTACCAAACAATTCACATATCATTGTGACAAGCAACTGAACATTTATAAACTGAAAAGTGAAAGTAATAGAAGTCGCATGCTTCAGTAACAAAGCAATTACTCATCCATGGTCACCAAAAGTCATACACTAGAAACAGAATTCAAGGGCACAACTAGAATTGAAATCATGCACATTACAGTTCACAGCTACATGGCACATTACAATTCACAAACACATTCAGTTGCCAATCTTCGCAATCTTTTCCTCGATTCTTTGAGCTCCCAAACACCGCCCAAATCATCTTCGTCACATTTTGGGCATGGCACAAGCGGTAGCCCCCAACTAGGCTCTGACACTGACGACTCAGACTACAGCGCTTTCTTCTTCTCCATCAACTGTCAACTGGATGAAGTGCTGTTGGTGTAAATCTGACATAGGATGAAGTGCTGATTTTGCCATATTAATTAAACCAAAGGAACCTAGTAATGCAGTTTAAAATGTACATGCCTCTTTGGCATAGCTATAACATAATTATGTGAATATAATTGATAAAAGTCCTCCTAACTAGATTCCACGACATAACCATATGCTAAAGTGGCCACTAAAATTGCTCTCCAATCAAAATGTTTTAGGAAAATTTTGACAAACTGAAAAGAAAAACATGCAAGGGTTGTGCTTGTTCACACAATCAAACATACAACTTAAGTAAGAATACTGGAGCCGAGCTTTGTCCTACCCTCTGCTACCTTTCTCAGAACTAAACTACTCCTGAAATTTACTAGAAAGCCTATGAACCAATGATAATAAGAAAAAACTAAAAATTTACAAACCAACATGAAGCTATTTTCCTTGTTTCATTTCATATTTTGTTCTCAACTGAAAGAAGGATGCACACCTCGTATCTTTGGATCTTGCGAGGGGCGGTGCACGGCATAGGGGCCACGGGGACTCAGCGCAGGGGGCTATGACTGTGTGCAGGGCGGTGGCTGGGCGCAGGGGGTGGCGTGGGGCCTCCAAACCGGTGCACGCACGGGCACAGCACAAGAGATAGCCCCTGGGGCGGCGGCGCGACGCAGGGCCTCCAAACCCTAGCTCGCATGGGCGCAGCGCAGAGGTCGGGGAGGAATGGAGGGCCAACAGACCTGCGCAGGGGCGATTCATTCGTTCGCATGGGGGGTTTCGCAAAGTGGTGTGAAGTGGGAGGTGGGGGAAATCTCAGCCGTCCATTTTGGAATTGAAGGCTCGGATAGCATATGTGCACATGTCCACCAAATGAGACATGTGCACCAGATATGTTGCCGCTAATAATATCATGTATATTTCAGGCGATTGGATCCGCGCACCGGTTAGACCCAACATGCGAGAATGGTAAAATGACTAATAGAATACTCATGCCATTGGATAGGGCAATGGTAGATAGCAGACTACAACGTGCGATTTCTTATAGGGTAAATCCATCTATGTCAGTATATAATTGATTCACAAGGGATACGACACCTTGCGGCGACTTCTCTACGCCTCTACCAAGAGACGACCATACACTGGCTGGATCCAGCTATGCGCTCTATACACTTGTACCGCGCGGCACCAATCAAAACACGACCACGACACATGAGAGAACTAATGAAACTGCCAACCTGTAGGCTGCACGCAAACGCACGTGGCGGAACCGCGGAAGTGACAACCAACACGTATACACTGCCCCACCCCTGTCTTCTTCCCCTGCCACATGGCACCCTAACCCATGTAATGACGTGCAGTCCCACGCACTCGCGGGCTCGCTCCCTTCCCCGAAACACCACTCCACCACTTCCCTCCGCACTCCACACAAACAAAACCTGCGCAAAACTGCACGCAAACGACACAAACCCAAAACCAAGCAAAGTGCCCAACCAACCGAGAACCAACAAACACGTCATCAAACTCAAACACCACGAGGAGGCATCGCGTCTGTGCCCCTGTCCCGCGGAGGTGAATTGCACCATTCCTGGGTGGCCCGAACACTTCCCACGCTGCCACATCGCCGCGTTCGCGCCAACCTAGCCCGGACGCCCCCTGTCCGAGCCACCCTAGCCTGGATGTCGCTTTGTCCGCAGCACCATGGCCCGAATGTGCCAGCTGGCACTTGTCGGCAGCTCCATGGCCCGGACTAGCCTCGACCGTAGCTCCATGGCCTGGACAAACCTTGGTTGTCCACCTGGCGCGTGAACAGCCTGCGCTTCCGGCTCGCCCATGTCCGTAAGTGCCACGCGGGTACTGCCGTGCTACCCTGGCCCAGATGCACCACACGCCATGTCTCTCGTCCACCAATTTATTCTGTGTCACCCGTCCATCAATCGCGTCTCTAGAACTTCAATCGCATGCATGCTGCCCACGCACGGGAGAGAATATGATTCCCTCCCGTTGCTCACTCTCTTATTCTCACTACAAATTTCGAGTAGCGAGTGATACTCTTCGCTCACTCTCATCCTCGCTCACTAGCTCTCTCGCAGTCTCGGTCGATTTTGATTTCGTAGACGATTAGGGATTGTTTAGAGTCATCATTAGTGGTTATATTAACATGTAATTTTTATCTCGTATGTATTGTCTTTATTAATTATGTAGTTAGTTAATTAGTCATAGTTAATTAGTCGTAATTAATTAGTTGTAGTTATTTAGGCATAATTCATTTAGTCGTCATTTAGGCATAATTAAATTAGTGTTATTTAATTACTTACAATAAATTATATCATAATTACTTAGTCGTAGTTAAATTAATTTGTGGCCTAGTTAATTAGTTAAGAATTAATTAGTCATAATTAGTTAGTGTTAGTTAATTAATTAGTCATAATTAATTAGTTGTAGTTAATTAGTTGTAGTTAATTAAGTCTTAACTAATTAGTAATACTTAATTAGTCATAATTAATTTAATCATAGTTAGTTAGCCATAATTAATTTAGTGGTCTTATTAAGTCGTAATTAATATAGTGCCTTTATTAAGTCATAATTATTTATTTGTAATTAATATGTGGTAATTAATTACTCAAAATTAATTTAGAGGTATTTAATTCATTATTAAGTCGTAATTCTCTTTTTGTAATTCATCTGTGGTAATTAATTAGTCCTAATTAATTTAGAGGTATTTAAATACTCGTATTAATTTAGTCACAACTAATTTAGTCCTAGCTATTTAGTCGTACTTAATTAGTCGTAATTAATTTAGACGTATTTAATTAGTGCATATTATTTTGTTGTCTGTATTTAGTCATAATTTTTTATTTATAGTAATTCATCATCAATATTATTTTATTCACTAATAATTTGTGTCTTTGATATCTTGCAAATCATGCCTCTACTAGAACTACTGGAACCCTTCTACGATGAACATCACCGGTGCAAGATGTGGATCACTAGGGATGCGGATGGCCCTCCACCCTTTGTGCTTCGGTTCGAGAAGCATTACTGGGAGCTCTATGTTTGCTACGTCCCAATCCTTTGAGACATGGGCCGGTTACCCTTTGCAAGGCTACTCTCGGTCGGACGCAATTTCACCCTGACGGCAGTGTGATATCGGCACTTGTCGACAGGTGGAGATCCGAGACTCACACCTACCACTTTCGGTGGGGAGAGATGACGGTCACTCTCCAGGATATCTCATTCTTGACCGATCTCTCGATCAGGGGTGAGCCACTTGTTCCAGGCCGTCCTTCGGTGGACTGGACGGCCCGGTTGGAGCATCGGTTTAGCATACCTATTCCAGATAGCGTTCGTGGTGTCCCTCGGACCTGGCTGAGGAATTCCAGTCAATGCCTGCTGGATGCACTTGACGAGGTTGTTAGGACGTACCTCGTCGTTTACCTTCTCTACTTCTTCGGTTGGGCCCTATTTCCCACCACACAGGGCGATTGGGTGTACCCCGGCTTCGTCTGCATCGCCGAGTCTTTCGCTGAAGCGATGCCTCGGTACAGTTGGGGATTAGCTATCATTTGCTCCATATACATGAGGTTGTGTGATGCTTCACGGCGTGACACCGATGTGAAACCGGTCCTTATCGTCTGCTACGTGCTCTGGCGGTTGTGGAGTTGGAAGCACTTCCTTGTTGGCCGACCCTCCTTCGGGAGAGCAGTGCGCCTGTACCCTGAGTTGCACGACCCGGTCAACGGACTCACTATGGGCTACCGGTGGACTGCCACCTAGTTACACTGGGCCAAGGACAGATCGGCGAGGTGCTATTTGTTGTTCCACAACGAGTTTGAGTCGTTGTACAACAACGGCATCATATGGGCTCCATGGAGCCCAAATTTCGTGAACACAGTAGGGTCGCACAGACTATTCGTGCAATGCACACAGGACGTCGGATTATGGGAGACGACCTACCACCTAGTGTTTACCCATATGGTGGAGCCTTATGTGTCGCAGCGCATAATACGATAGCGTGATTTGTACCAACTTGTGCCCCCTCCCAACGGTAGGATCCTGTAGCGAGCTGTCCACTTGTGAGTCCAACTCCATCTGAGTGATGTTTGCATTTCATACCCACATTCCCTGTTCTGACCCAAATCCTTCTCGAATGGAGGCAATCGAGGGCAGGCCGACATGTTGAGGACTAGCAAGTAGTCCAACATGAGTGGGTTGCGGCTTGGACAAAGACGACGCACGTCGAGGTGCTTGTAGGATCAAGGATGACTGACTAGAAGGGGTGAATAGGAGGTTTCTAAAAATCTTGTGCTCCAATTGACAATTTTAGCGAATATAGTCTAATTAAATATTTTAGCACAATTCAAAAGATATATTCTAAACTTTCACTAAGACACCGTAAAGCTATGTCAATACTACATATAATTCTAGCTAAGCAATTCTATACAAATAAATTGCTAGAAATGTAAATGCGAAAATAGTAAAGACAAGAGAGAAAACTGCAACGAAGACAATTAATGTTTTCCCGTGGTAAGACTTGCCGGTCTTCACTAGTCCACGTTGAGATAATCCCAAACGAATTGGACCGGCTGCACGAATTGAACCTAATGAACCTCGATTCCACTAGGATTGCTCTTCTTCCACTCCGGAGATGGTGAGCACCAAAACACTCACAAACGTTGTCGGGCCTCTTCACACCCTTCTTGAAAAGATCACCGTACAAACTTTCTCTAATGCGTCTAGGTGCCGGCAAGCACCAAGAGTAACAAATCACAACTCTTGATTTAAGATTATCAAGTGCCAAAGAGATTAACTAATGATGCATATGCACTTGAATGCTCTCAACTACCTTAAAATGAGAAATATGAGAAAATGAGTAGAGGAGAGTGCACCAATAGCTCAAGGGTATTCAATGAGGTCCAATGTTCTGAGTTTGGTACTGAGGAGGGTGTATTTATGGCCTCCAACCACAAATTCCACCATTTGAAATAAATCCCAAAAAGATTCAGCAGGTGCGGTACTACCGCCATTGATCGGCCGGTACTACCTCACCCACTGTTCGACGGTCTGTTGTTTATTTAATGCTTCTGAACTGGCCATTATAGTGTGATGCAATACTACCACACTCACAATGTTCGGTACTATCGCACGGCGGTAGTACCGCTCGGCTCAATCGAAACTGCCAAATTCCAAGGGAGGAAAAATCCCAAAACATGCTCTTTAGAATTTACATACTGCCAACTAGCAATTGGTCATACCGTACTGCGGTACTACCATTACTCAGGTGCGGTCATACCGTTGTTACTGAAACTTTTTCCAGAAGCTGCTCTAAATGCAATGCATGACTCTTAGTTGATCAAGATGGCACAAAATAAGTCCTCAAGCTACTAGTCATGATCCCTCTTTTATAGTACGACATCTAGCCTATAAATCTGATCTTTCTACCAAACACCGAGACCGGTAAAAACTATAAAATGATCTTTAGGCTTCATAATACCTTTGCCTTGAGCCATGTTAATCCTTTGTTGTCTTTGCATTGCCATTTTCATGTTGTCATCCATAATCCAGGACTAAACCTTTAAAACATCTTAGCACATGTGTTAGTCCCATAACACATTGTTGTCATTAATTACCAAAATCATTTTAGAGACCTAGTTGCTTTCAATCTCCCCCTTTTTGGATAATTGATGACAACCTAAGCAATATAAATGAATTGAAAGGTTTGAATATACACCAAGTTACATATTCTTGTTTTGACTTTTGATTTGTAAATAATTCTTGAGATGAGTTCAAAGGAGATAAAGAATTAGTTGCTTTCAAAGTCACTCAACAAATAAACAACCCCCCCTAAACATGTGCATATAGGTTCGTGAAGTGATTTTCATACACATGTGTGGATTTTTGGAAATTTTGATGGAATTTCCTTTATTTATTGAATATGACAAAACATGTAAAGATTAATCATGTAAAGAATAAAAAGATAACACAATCATGATAAAGATACTTAATCATAAACCTTGATAACATAGTTAAAGATAATAATGTAGCATAACACTAGAGTCATGAAGCTTCATAAGTTCAAATAGACTATACTATTACAAGCTTACAACCAAAGTCCAAATAGTCCAAATAGATAGTATATATAAGATAACATAGAAAGTCTTTTGACGAGCAGCTTCGTATTCCATTTCTCCTTGATCTCTCCTTGCTCCCCCTTGATCTCTCCCCCTTTGGCATCAAGTACCAAAAAGGTTTTCTCCATACATCATTTAGGAAGGAGGGATGATGTTTGGTCTGTACTCTGTATGAACGCTGTCACTGGCAAAGTAAAAATTAAGCTTATCTCGAATCAACTTCATAATATAGGGGTATAGAAAATAGTGTCCTCTGTATCTCTTGTTCATAGTGCTATCTCAGTTATGATGAAGTCTACAATATCAAATTTGGTGCCATTCATAATATCGTAGATAATGTTCCAAGCCTTTCTATGAACCTCATCATTGTTGCCACCTCTTGGAAAGAATGTTGCCCTCAATATCTTGTTTATGATGCTAGGCATAGATAGTAGACCAGTTGCTTTTTCACGCACAAAAACTTGAGAGGTATCATATAGTTCATCTATCTGAGTCAAATCCCAAGGCTCCTCAAGTTGTACCTTCATACTTCGAGTTGCAGGAATGAGCCATGATTCATGACAATCCGCCTTTGAAGCACTGAGTTGTTGTGAGGCGGTCATCCAGGTGAGAGAATCAAATTCTGGAGAGACAAAAATTGTGGCATAAAATTGTTTGATGGTTCTAGTGTCATAGTCGCACTTTAAGGTTACAAAGTTGTCCAATTTCACTCAGTGAAACATATAATGGAGTTCATTGAAGAAAGGGTTCTAATTGAGATAACTCCATGTTACATATTGATGATTTGCAAAGTTCTTTCTACCATACACATGATAAAAGATATTTTCTTGGAACTTTGTGTGAAAGTATGCTTCAGTTGCATTTTTGGAAAGTAGAAACTGATTCAAGTGCCTCAAGGTTGTATATTTTTCACCTTTTGTCTTCCTTTCATCCTTAACAAAGAAAGGGGTTCGATTTGGCAAGTAGTCCTCATCACTAGTATTATTGTCAGTCACTTCTTCTTCAAACTCATCTTCAAATAGATATTCAATTTTTGCTTTTACCTTTTCAAGATGAGTGGAGAGCAGGGTTGCGAGACATTTTTTCTAAGACAACACATAGTAAATTAGGACAAGGTAGGATAGGAATGTAGAAAAGGAGCATGATTACTTCAGTTTTTCTCTGCTGAAGCGGTAGTACCGCACCTGTAGGGAGTTCTTAGGGCATTTGATCAAACTTGCAATTTTCAGGTATTTGGCATGAGAAAAGTACTAGAATAGACATAATATGTCACCAAATACCAATTCCAATCATTTTGCCCAAAAGAAATTGATTAAATCATGCACATTTTGCTTTTAGCCCTAGAAAAGAAAATGGTAGCAAACAAAAAGGAAAGAGAGGGTTACAATAAAGATTACCTAAGGGAACGGAGGAGAAGGGCTGACAAGAACTTGAGAATGGTAGGAACTTGAAATCTCCTTTGATTCCCTTGAAGATTTGAGGTTGGAACTTTGAGGAAGAAGAGAGAAGAGACGTGGGCTAGTAGTTTCTGGAGTGAGGAAGCTGGTTGGACCGCAAGGAACAGGGAGACCAAAGGATAAGGAGTAGGCCACAACCGTTTTTGGGACCACCTGTTAGGAGCGGTAGTACCGGCGGTAGACCGCGGTAATACCGTTTTTCCTGAAAAATCAAGGGCTAAACAGGGATTCAAATGATCCTTAATATAACACTCAAATAAATAATTTTCAGGATCATTATGCATGAGATAGATAATAAAAGCCCTAATACTTATAGCTTTTATCAAATTAGAGAATTTTAAGAAATATTTTAAAATATTTTTCATAAGAACTTCAAAAACTCCAAATGAGAGCAAATAACATGAGGCATGAGTTCCAAGCAACATTAGAATGATCTATGACATTTAACTCAGCAATTTGCAAAACTGACTCTCATCTAATGGTTTGGCGAAGATATCGGTTAATTGATCATCAGTTCTTATGTGGCTAATAATTATATCTCCTTTGCTCATATGATTTCTCATATGATCACCGGGTTATTTGCTATCTTCACAACACTATCATTATCACACAAAAGAGGCAAGTTATCGAATTTAATTCCATAATCCATCAAGGTTTTCCTCATCCATAGCAATTGAGCACAACAACTACCCGCGAAAACATATTTGGCTTTGGCCGTGGATAGGAATACGGAATTTTATTTCTTGGATAACCATGACACTAAAGATCTTCTTAAGAATTGACAACTACCCGATGTGGTTTTTCTATCCACTTTGCAACCCACATAATCAAAATTCGAATATCCGATTAAATCAAATTTTACACCTTTGGGATACCATAAGACAATGCTGGGGGAATGCTTTAAATATCTAAGAATTCTTTTCACATCCACTAAATGGCATTATTTTGGTTATGCTTGAAATCTTGCACACAAGCAAACACTAAACATGATATCGGTGTAGATGTGGTAAGATAAAATAAACTATCAATCATTGATTTATACAGCTTTAAATCTACCAGTTTACCTCACTCATTAAGGTCGAGATGAACGTTGGTGGCCATGGGAGTCTTGATAGGCTTTGTGTCTTCCATGCTAAACCGTTTGATTAAGTCCTTCGCGTATTTTGTTTGGCTCATGAGGTCTCATTCTTAAGTTGCTTGATTTAAAGTCCAAGGAAATAGTTATGTTCTCCGAACATGGACATTTCAAATTTTGTGGACATCATATCACCAAATTCTTTGCAAAATTATTTGTTAGTAGACCCAAAAATAATATCATCAACATATATTTGACATACCAAGAAATCATCATCTAAAACTTTTGTAAATAAGGTTGTGTCAACCTTCCCGATTTTAAATCATTTTGAGAGTAGAAAATCTCAAATACGCTCATACCATGCTCCAGGAGGTTGTTTAAGACTATAAAGCGCCTTGGAGAGCTTATACACATGATTTGGTTTCTTTGAGTCTTCAAAACTAGGTGGTTATTCAACAAAAATAAGTTAGGATATTTTACCATTTAGAAAAACACTTTTAACATCCATTTGAAATAATTTAATATCAAAATAGGATGCAAAAGCAAGTAATATCAGAATAGACTCAAGTCTAGCTACGGGGGCGAAAGTTTCACTAAAATCCAAACATTCGACTTAAGAGACCAAACGTGTTTTGTTTCTTACAACCACTCCATTTCCATCTTGTTTGTTCCTAAAGACCCATTTTGTACCAATAATGTTATGTTCATTGGGACTTTCCACCAATGTTCAAACCTTGTTTCGAGCGAAGTTATTTAGTTCTTCATGCATTGCATTCACTCAATCTGGATCATCGAGTGCTTCATCTTCAAGTTTTGGTTCAAAAGAAGAAACAAACGAGTAATGTTCACAATAAGAAGCAATACGAGATTGAGTTTGAACTCCCTTACTAACATCACCCAACATTTGGTATATTGGATGATCTTTTGCAATTGTATTGTGGATCTTTGGGGGTAGGTTTGGTGGTTGTTCATCTTTCTTGTCATCCCCTTCATCAATTTTTATTTGGTTCGTCGTGGAAGAGGTAGGAGGTTCGACTTGGATTGAAGATGGTGAGTCATTTAAATCTTTATTTGACTTGATGTCGTCTATTTTCATGTTCTTCATTACATGTCTTAATTCTTCATTACATCATCTAAATTTTCATGCACTTCTTGAGAGCCATTAGTTTCATCAAATTATACATTAGGGGTCTCTTTAATTAAATCGGAGCTTTTGTTGAAGACACGATAAGCTTTACTATTTGATGAATAACTAAGTAAGAAACCAATATCACAACGACTTTCAAGTTTTGAAAGACGAACACATTTCCTTAAAATGTAACATTTGCAACCAAAGACATGAAAATAGGAGATGTTCGGTTTTCTTCTAATAGGAATCTCATAGGAAGTTATTTTCAAAAGACGATGCAAATAAAGACAATTTATAGCATGACTAACGGTATTGATTGCTTCTGCCCAAAAATAATTAGAAGTGTTATACTCATCAAGTATTGTCTTGGCCATTTCAATTAATGTTTGATTTTTCCTTTTTACAACTCTATTTTGCTCTAGAGTGTAGGTAGTGGAAAGGTCATGCTTTATCCCAAGTTCATCACAAAAATCTTCAATTTTAGTGTTCCTGAACTCAGAGCCATTATCACTATGGATTTTTTTTATTTTTAAATCAAATTCATTTTGAGTCCTTTTTACCAAACTTTTAAAAATACTGGAGGTGTCGGCTTTGTCATGTAAAAAGAAAACCCAAGTATATCTTAAGTAATCATCCACAATGACTAAACAATAGCTATTACCCCTGATAATCTTATAGTTTGTTGGACCAAATAAATTCGCATGTAAGACCTCTAATGGCCCAGAGATTGACATGATACTCTTGGAAGAATAAGAGTTTGAACTTGATTTCTGGCTTAGCAAGCGCTACATAATCTATTTTTTCAAACTTCATATCTTTCAAGCCAACCACTAAGCCATGTTTTAAAAGCTTTTTGCCTTAAATTATACATACATGAGCAAGCCTTCTATGCCAAAGCCAACCCAAGGAGATTTTGCAATTAAACAAGTTTTTAAACATGAATCATTTGAACAAAAATCCACCAAATAAATATTTCCAAATCTAAAACATTTGAAAGCCAAAGAGTTATTCTTTTCATTAAAAATGGAAACACCTTCTTGAGAAAGAGTGCAAGTTAAACCAAGATCTCAAAGTTGAGCAACAGATAGCAACTTAAAATTAAGTGATTCAACTAGAGATACATTAGAAATTGAATGGTCATTTGAGATAGCTATTTTACCAAAACAAGTATCTTTCCTTTGCTATTGTCATCTAATGTTATCTTGTTATTTCCTTTTCCATTTTCTAATGTGGTGAATATTTTTCGATCCCTGGTCATGTGTTGGGTACAACCGCTATGAAGTACCCAAAGTTTTTCACCGGTCTTGTATTTCACCTATAAAACAAGAAACAAGTTCTTTTATGTACCTAAATTTTTTTGGGTCCTTGGAGGTTAGTAACCAAGGCTTTGGGCACCCAAATAGCATTCTTTTTGCCCCTAAGATTGAAGTGCCAACAAATTTAGCTACAACCTTACCATTCATCGATTTTTTAAACATGTAGCATGAATCATAAATGCCATAGGATTTGGTTTTAGCAATGGAACATGAATTTTGTAAATGTCCTACGTTATGACATTTATAGCAATATTTTATATTTTCTTTTACAAACCTTGTGCGCTTGTAAATTTGTTTCTTACCTTTTATGGGAATAAACCCAAGTCCTTCTTTATTGAATATGCACCTTTGCTCACTCAATAACTTGTCAAGGGTAACCTTTCCCTTGAAAAATCTTTTCAAGTTTTTGCTTAGCTTGGTGACTTGCTCTTTTAATTCATTGTTTTTAACAATGATCAATGGATCACACGACTTAGCCATACAAGAATTAGAATCAATTTTAGAACAACATGGCATGGCTAACAAGTCATCACAAGAGGTAGAAGCACTAGTCATAGAAATGATATTAGAAGTAACCTCTACACTAGGCATCTCATTCATTATATCACAAGTAATTACAACATTTGAATGAGATTTGTTAATATCCTTTAGAAAGAGTGAGTCATGAGCTTTCTTTAGTTCATCATAAGAATCTTTTATAGAGATATATTCTTTCTTCAAGACCTTAAATTTTAACTTCTCTTTTCTAAGTTATTCATTTAATTCTTCAAGCATATCTATTAATTCATCATATATAGGTTCACTATCATTAATGGATTTTACCTTATCTCCTTTTTGCCATGAGGCATGTGAGAGTGGAGAAGAGTGATGACACTTCTTTGATGGCAATGCCAACAGGTCCTCTCATCTTGGAGGACCCGTCATCATTGGAGTCAGAGTCGAAATACTCCTCATCGGAGTTCCACTCCCCGATGTGAACCTCGCCTTTGCCATATTTGTGAAGTTTTTTGAAAAGCTTCTTCTTACCGTTGAAGTCCTTTTTCTTGGATTACTTGGCATTGTCATCCTTCTTGGTTGGTCAATGAGAGGAAATGTGCTCTTTCTCATCGCACTCATAGCAACGGATATTGTTATAGCGCTTGTTGTCGTTGGAGAAGTGCCCCTTTTTATCTTATCAAAATTAGAACTCCGATATGAACGCCTTCTCAAGAATTTCTTCATTCTCCTCACAAGGAGAGCGAACTCATCTTCGGAGTCATCTTCTTCATCATGCATCTCATCATTTGATTCCGCTTTTGCTTTGGATAAGGTAATCTTCTTCTTTGAGGAGGATTGCTCCACAAGCTCCTCCTTGTCCTTCTTGTACACAACTCATTGGTGATCAGGTTGTCCAAAAGACCAGTTGATGTCATTCTTGACAACTCAGGTGAGTTGAGGAATAGAGTCACCAACGTCTCATATTTCTCTAGCAGAGCCCTAAGCATTTTTCGCACAACATCAACATTGATTAGATTAGTGCCTAGGCCCTTGAGCTTATTTACAATATTATTGAGTCTAGAATACAACTCGGTGATATTTTCATAAAGCAACATTATAATATCTCATATTTAATCCGAAGCCTATGCAATTTATCTTCTTTGATCGTGGATGTGTCCTCATGAATTTTCAAGAGCGTAGTCCATATCCCATGAGCGGCCTCAAGGTTGCTCACTCGTTTGAACTCATCCGCGTTCAAAACTCCAAAGAGAGCGTTCATCGCTTGAGCATTGAGGTGGGAGTTTTGTTTCTCATGATCCGTGGGGTGTGTAGGATCAAGTGTGTTGGACCGAAAAGGCGACTAGAGGGGGGTGAATAGGAGCACGCTCACTTTTTCATAAATAATAGATTCAACACGATTTTACTCCAGTAGCTATGGAAGCTATGAAGATCAATATACCAGTACAGCGAATGACTAGTATTGAATCCAACCTAACCCCCGAAGCAAAACAACCAAAGATAAACACAAGATAAAACAAATCTCAGTGCAGGGCGGTCGGACTGCTGGGTCAAAGGCGGTCTAACCGATGACTCGCCATCGACCAGATGGACTTGGCGATCGACCACGTACTGAAGAATGAATGAAACAACCCGATGACGAAGTTGCAAATAGATGAAACTTTTGATCTACAACTCCAAACTTGATTAAACTTGAAACACACCTTCTTTATGATGTCAGGAACCTATTCCAATCGAAGATTGTGATAATTCTTGGAAGAATAACGATCATTTTCCATTTGATTGAAGAAGGGTTCAAAACCGGGTCAAAATGAAAACTTAATCCAAGATCTTGCTCGTGGGTGATTGATGATCAAGATGATCCTAGATAGGTTCCCACATGTCACAACAAGCTAGATCACGTGGAGAGTTCAATCAAAAACTCGCGGATCAAAGAAAGACTCAAAATCATCAAATATAGAAAAAGAACGCAATGAGATAAAACATTAATCAATCTTTCCTTTGATTGATTTAATATGATATGAGTTTACATCCTCTCCAACAATAGAGGACCAAGCTCAATCTATGAGCATGAAATCACATCAAACTCTCAAGAACTCTAGCCTCCACAAAAGCTCTCCCTAAGAAAATTATGGTTTCAAATAGCAAAAGATACGAAGAGGAGGTGTAGCCACCTCCCTCCCCTATTTATAGTGGAGGCTTAGACCTTCTAGAAGTTTGATCCAATTGGGATCCCGTTAAGGTCCAAAATAAATGGGTCACATACGCACGCTTTTTAGAACGTCGTCTTTTATCTTCTCTTAACCTAATTAGCTACACCTTGCGTCATCTTGCGCCTCGGATTAGCCAATAGGTAACCCTTGTCCATCTTGCGTCACGCTTGAGTTCATTGACCTCACCCGGCATCGTCGATCGTTCTGGACCTCAGCTCTGCAAGCCTAGTCCCGATCATCCTCGCTGTTGACCGTCGTTGACCACCAAACAACCTGCACAAAAATAGACAAGTAAACCGAATTTGGGAACAAGTTCTTCACAACTTGACCCATGTTAGTCAAAACATGCATCATGCAACATATATGCCCTGAAACTCATGACTTTGACCTAACAACCGAACATCGCCGCCACGACGGGCGATTTATCAAAGTGAAAGCGTCGACCGCCCCTAGGGCGGTCTCGATCGCTTCACTTGGCCGGTTTGACCTCACCTATTGGCCGGTCAGACCGTCAGTTGGGACTTAGCCGAATTTTCTCTCTGGAAAACCGAAACCTACTGGAATTTTCAATCGAATAGAACTTTTGACTGGAGACTCCAAAAATTATGGGACCAAGTGCAATAGAATATCCTCTCTTGCCTACACCCTCTATTTTTGGCCTAGCTCAAAACCTCACTTCTGAAGTTGGCCGGTCTGACCGCCGCTATGGCCGGTCCGATCGCTTGACCGATCGGCGATCACGCTGGCCGGCCCCGACCGGTTATGGCTCGACAAAGACTGCTTTTTCTTTGCCGAAAACACGTGAAATGACTAACCATTAATGTCATTGCCAATTGTCACATCATCCTAAGATCTGGAGCATATCCCCATGATATCCACAAAGTGCCATAACGAAACCCTCACTTACAATTCTCCATATGCTTGGGCTCATGACCTTTAAATAAATAGATATTCTAATTTCCCAATAATCATAATTTGATCCATCAAATAAAGGTGCATTGCAAGATCATGATAAGACATATATATCAAAGCCTAACAGCGCTAGCAAGATCATGATAAGACATATATATCAAAGCTAAGCACAAAGGCTTAATATAAAGCAATAAATTTGACCAATTTAAGCAAAACTTCAAATTTAGCAAATTCATCAACAGGGATCCTAAAGTGAAACTGGTCATGTCAAAATATCAAAGTGAGATCAAAAAGCTATCAAAGACCACAATAAGAGACAATCAGGTCATGTATTGAATTATTTTGCTCAAATTTCTCAAACGTCTATTTTTCAACAGTTTTCTCATTTGCACTGAATATGTAAGTTGACTAATGATCTAACTTAGTGACAAGATCCTGGACTAGGAGCCATCCACAAACTCATCCCAAGATTCGAACAGAAGTTGATTAAAGGTATATCTTAGTGAACAAGATCCTGGACTAGGAGCCATCCACAAACTCTTCCTAAGCTTTTACCAAGGCGACAAATTTTGAGGTTTATGTCATTTCTGACAAGCAGTCCCCATGAGATCGTCTGGATCATCAAACTATCTCCAAGTTCATGTCTTTGATAAGCAGTCTCGTAAGAGTAGTTTGACACAGTTTAAGCATAAGACAATCTTGAAATTTAATTTTTCATGTTTCACAAGAGCAGTTTTAGAATCTCAAGAACACAAGAAGCTCAAGTAATGGTCAATTTTAGATTCAAGAGCAAACAAAGCAATTCTGACAGGGCCAATATCACAAAAGGAGCACTAATTGCGCAACTAGTTAAAACATCCACAAATTGCAGTTTTTAGTTCGAGTTGTTTAGAGTTCTAGCTCATACAGCAAAGACTTATATGTATATATGAAAGCATGATAGTTCTAGTAAGTCAATGAACTAGAGATGGCATTGAGCAAGAATTGAAATACTCAAGCTCCAAAGGGTAATAAGCAAAGCTCCATCAATTTTAAAAGATAAGCCAAAAAACTTATATTACAATGCATCTTTTTGGATACCACTTGTTGGATTTTTCATATGAATGCAATATGATATAATGAGATGCAATAAAAGCCTAAAAATATCACTTCTGAAGTTGGCCGGTCCAACCGCCGCTATGGCCGGTCCGATCCCTTGGACCGGCTCGATCACGCCGCCTGGCCGTCGGAATAAGTTATGGCTCGACAACCTTGTTTCTTTGCCGAAAACACGTGAAACGACAAACCGTTAACGCCTTTGCCAATTGTCACATCATCCTAAGATCTTGAGCATATCCCCATGATATCCACAAAGTGCCATAATGAAACCCTCACTTACAATTCTCCATATGCTTGGGCTCATGACCTTTAAATAAATAGATATTCTAATTTCCCAATAAGCATAATTTGATCCATCAAATAAAGGTGCATTGCCTATGGACATGCCCTCACTAGTCATCTTTTCTCTCTTAGACGATTAAGCCTAAAATAAAGAGAGACCAAGCTCTGATACTACTTGTAGGATTAAGGATGGCCGACTAGAGAGGAGTGGATAGGAGGTTTCAAAAAAACTTATGCTCTAATTGACAATTTTAGCAAGTATGGTCTAATTAAAGATTTTAGCACAATTCAAGATATATATTCTAAGCTTTCACTGAGACACCCCAAAGCTATGTCAATACTAAATACAATTATAGCTAAGCAATTCTACACAAATTTTTTTGCTAGAAATGTAAATGCAGAAATAGTAAAGACAAGAGAAAAAACCGCAACGAAGACAATCAATATTTTCTCGTGGTATCTAAGACTTGTCTGTCTTCACTAGTCCATGTTGAGGTAAGCCCAAACAAATTGGAGCGACTCTACGAATTGAGCCTAATGGAACTCGATTCCACTAGGATTGCTCTTCCTCCACTCCGGAGATGATGAGTACCAAACCACTCATAAACGTTGTCGGGCCTTTTCACACTATTCTTGAAGAGATCACCGCATAAAATTTCTCCAAGTCGTCTAGATGCTGGCAAACACCAAGAGTAACAAATCATAGTTCTTGCTTGGAGATTATGAAGTGCCAAAGAGATCAACTAATGATGTATATGCACTTGAATGCTCTCAACTACCTCAAAATGAAAAATATGAGCAAATGAGTATAAGAGAATGCACCAATAGCTCAAGGGTATTCAATGAGGTCCCAGGTTCTGAGCTTGGTACCTGAGGGGATATTTATAGCTTCCAACCACAAATTCAACCGTTTGAAGTAAATCCTAAAAAGATTCAACAGGTGCGGTACTACCACCATTGATCGGCCGGTACTACCGCACCTACTGTTTAACGGTTGTCTGTTGTTCATTTAATGCTTCCGAATAGTATGATGCGATACTACCGCACTCATAAGGTCTGGTACTACCGCACGACGGTAGTACTGCTCGGCTCAATCGGAACTACCAATTTATAGGGGGACTCTAAAAAATATGCTTTCTGGAATTAACATATCGCCAACTAGCAGTTGGTCATACCGTGCTGCGGTACTACCGCTACTCAGGTGCGGTCATACCGTTGTTATTGAAACTTTTTCCAGAAGCTGTTCTAAATGCAATGCATTACTCTTAGTTGATCAAGATGGCACAAAATAAGTCCTCAAGCTACTAGCCATGATCCCTCTTTATAGTACAACATCTAGCCTATAAATCCAGTCTGTATACCAAACACCGAGACCGGTAAAAACTATTAAAAGGTCCTTATGCTTCGTAATACATTTGCTTTGAACCATGCCAATCATTTGGTGTCTTCGCATTGTTATTTTCATGTTGTCATCTATAATTCGGGACTAAACCTTTAAAATACCTTAACACACATGTTAGCCCTATAACACATTGTTGTCATTAATTACTAAAAAATTATTTTTAGGGGCTTGGATGCTTTCAGTCCTACAGAAGCAAAGACCGTACGACATACGGATATAGCGCCAGTACATTGAGTGGTACGTACCACGGTCGCGCACCAGACTGGCATGTCCTCCACCAGAGTGTCCGGAGCAGGTGACGCACCAGGAGAGGCTCCATCACTCGTTCGATCAACACAGTGCCTCGCGGCGGGATCATGACACCGTAAAACACTAACAATATTTTCTCGTTTCATTGATGATATTTGTATTGTTTGCTACTGAACATGTGTTGTATGTCATTTCAATTCGAGCGGATGCAGCGGATCGCAAGTGCATCAGAGACCGCCATCCGCAGCCTATAGCATACTGTACCAAGGCTTCTGAGCACTTTGAAGTACATCTTCGTGGAGTCGAAGTATGTAATCAAGAACATGAGTTGCGGTCATTTGAGAGACGGCATCCTACATGCCGCGCACCGAGTGGGCCGACCGTACTCACCTGCTAGGTCGGACCGGCAGGCGTCCTAACGCTCCAAGTCGGTCATCCGCACTGTAGATTGGCAGGGAGGTAAATTATGTACAAATTTATGTCTTATTTTTCTATTACGTCTTAGGTTGTGCTAACATCATGTCGTCCTGCAGCCGCACATTCGTTGGGATACATCTCTTTTGTCGTCTGCACGCTGTACTCAGACTGGTGCTCCCTCTCGGTCATCCACACTACACGTCCGAGATGTACGAGATGTTTAGTTGAAGTCCCGAATTTTTATTTGGTCTAACATCATTCCATCTTGTAGCCTTCAGTTGAGCGTAAAGGCGACGGTCATCCGTCAACCGATGAGGAGACGTCCATCCCAGCTACTGCCAGGGAGCAGTACACGCCGCCAAGGTTTGGACCGTGGCATCCAGGGCACCCACCCCTGTCGTACGTTGGCTAGTACGGAGTACCATACGAAGGGCAGACCTCCTCCGAGATCGCTGGTACATCGCATGCAAGAGCTAGCGGTCGGGCGCACGGCTGCGGCCACGTGGCACGCGGAAAGTTGTCCGGGCCACCAGGGAATGGTAGAGATATTGACCGTGCGCGGGAGGATCGGTATAGGACACGTGTCGCACATCCGGATATCCATGGTGTCAAAAATAGTATTACACCGTGTGAACATCTAGTTTTGCTAACACTGCTGTATACAGTGTCTTTTAGGCTGGAAAAAAAAAGGTGTTCAGCAGCGCGCGCGTGGCTGGCGGCGGCAGTGCGCGTCCCGGCTGAGCTGTGCGCGCTGTTCCTGCCGGCCGTGCAGGAGCTCGACCGCCTGGCCGACTGCCTCTTCCTAAAATTTGACGTGATTGATGGTTTTTCCGGAACTTCATGATCAAAAATCGAAATGCAGAATAGCTCTCTCTGTCCTTGACATGAGTGTGATAATCGTGGTATAACTGGGGTCTGGGGGCCACCTAATGTGAAAGCATGCATTTGGATGAGAATAGTGGCCGTTTTTTAGTGGGGCGTTCGCTATTTAATTTAGGGCGGGCTATTACTAGTTCTCCCTTTCAGTAATTTTTTTTCAGGGGAAGCATTTTCAACAAATCTACGTGCCGGCAGGTGGCATGTAGTTATTGAATTTTCAGTGTAAATACATATATTCTTAAGAGCTTGTTCCGAATATAGGAATCTCATAGGATTCTGCAGGAGCTTTGATTCCTACAAAATTCCCTTGCTGAGGACTCATTTGGAGCTGTAGGAATTATGCAAAAGAGGTGTTTCAAACTTTTGATGCTAAGAAAATTAGAAGGGAAGTGTTTATTATACACACACGGAGCGAAAGACGACATAAAAAGATTGAAATTGCCTTGGATTCCTCAAATGAATTTTAATCAGGTTTGAGCTCATGTTAATAAAAAGTAGTGGAAATGAATTCCCATAGGAACTCTTGGGACCATACCTATGATCCAAAATAAAGCATTGAAATTTTTTCTATTGTAAAATATATGGGCCAATTCCTACTTTCTAAAAAGCTTAAATTAAAATGCAGAGCTTGAATTAAGTATCTGGACCAATAGCTGTAGGATCTTTCTTAATCAATGGGCCTTTTACGCGGACGGCCCATACATAGCCCAATTCGATGCCCACACACTAACCAGGTAACCAGCCGTGTCGGACGCTTTAGTCATAGCGGCAGCGGCAGACAAACTAAGCCCCGCGAAAAGCGAACCCGAAACCACCGCAGAAACCATCTCAGCCGTCCACTCTCACCGGCCGACCAGATCAAACGGCCACCGCATACGGATACGCTCCAAAATTAATCCGAATTCAACACGTCACCATCCCGAAGGAACCCCACCTTCTTTACCCTTCCCTTCCCGTGCAGCAAACGCAATCGCGAAGCAACGAATCGAATCAAAACTCGAAAAAAAAGCTCTAGAAAATCGCCGTCGCCTTCGTCTTCCACGTCGTCATCGGCGTCGTCGCCCTCGAGCCCTAGCTCCGTCCGATCCACCGGCGATGCATCACGGCAGCGGCGACTACGCGTCCTCTGCCCCCGAGGGCCACTACTACCCCCACCAGTACACGCCCCCGGGCACAAAGCCCCACCCCACCGCCACCGATGCCCCGATCCCGGCGGGCTACGCCTCCGCACCGCCCTACTCCGTGGGCGGATACCCGTACCAGCCGCCCTCCGCCCCGTCCTACTCGCAGCCGCCCCCCTACTCGCAGCCGCCCCCCGCCCCATCCTACTCGCAGCCGCCCCAGTACTCCGGGTACCCGCCCTACCCTCCGGAGTCCTCGCCGGCGCCGTACTACACCTACCCGCTTCCTACCCAGCCGACTCCCGCGGCGGAGCCCAACCCCCCGCCGCTCCCCTACGATGCCCCGTACTACGGAGGAGCCTACGGGCCGCCGGCCGCAGGGTACGGCGACGATGATTACCTGAACGAGGGCGCGTACGCGTATAGCGGCGATGGCGGCGCCGAGCCGTACGGGGCGCGCGGCACGGCGCCGACGCGGTCAGGAGCCGCGATGTTTGATGACTACGGGCGGTCGATTGGACTCTCATCGGGAGGAGCTGAGCAGGGCGGCGGTAGCGGCAGTGGGGGTGGGAGCCTTGGGAAGATTGCGAGGGCTGTTCCAAAAGCGGAGACCCATGAGGATGCGAGTGGTGGTGCGCAGAAGTTTCGTGTTAAGCTGCTGCCGGAGGGCGCCGGGAGCCCTACTGATGTGCTTTGCCAGGTACAACTTTAGTAGCGATATTTAGCATTGATCAAATTATGCATCATAGATCGAATTTTTAGAGTCATGGTATCTGAAATTATTGATATTATACTAGATTACCTAATAATTTTGAGAGTCATGGCATTTGACATTATTGAGATTATACTAGATTACCCACTATTTGCCGTTGGGAGTTCTAATACGCCTTTTCACCATATTAGGTACTTTTTTTTTTCCCAAACTGATGATAAGGATGATCGTTATGATACGCGAAGTGTGTATTTATTGTGTTTTTGTAGATTGGCCTGGATGGAATTCGCATGCTTGATCCGAGCACAAGCAGGACCTTAAGGATTTATTCGCTCGATACACTGGCGAGATGGGAGGTAATTGGGATAGCAGAAGATTATGCATATATTTTCTTAACACAAATACACAATGGTGAGGTTACTCAAATGGTTGATTGTTGTGCTTATTTAGGTTTTGGATTCAACTGTATTTGCATTTTGGGCGAAGACTTCAGTGGATATTGAACCAAAGCGAATAAGGCTGAAGTCAAACAGCTATACTTCCAATACTTTGCTTGACACGGTGACAGCAGCAACAGTTCAGGTATTGCAACAAAACCATGTTCTCTTATCACTATCAATGTTTAGCCTCATGCTTCTATTAAAAACAATAAAAATGTCTGCTTAATGCCTTAATTTCATTATATTTGTGCTTTTGTTTCATTTGTCTGAGCTGTTTCATTTTTGAACTATATCTGTAATAAGAAGCCGAATGATTTAATCTAGTCAGTTAGCCATGCTGCCATGCTGTGATGGTTCTTCTTCTGGTCCATTTTACCTGTCGTGTAGCTTCATGTACATAGAACAAGTTTAAGGAGTCATTGTCTTAGTTTTTGACATGGTTTGCCCTTGTATACGCATCTTGACATTGCTTGACATGGTTTGCACATAGAACTAGGGGCATTTGGTGGAAAATGTTGCTTAGAAAAACCAATCCAACGAATATTTGCAAACCAAAACTAGCTGAAACGATATATATTTGGGACAGGAGGTAGGTAGTAATAATAATGAAAAAATGGCAGGTTATTCTTTAGGTTCATGCAATCTTTTTTTTGTAAACAAAAATATATTCCAACACTTGCTGTGTTTGTATTGCTCCTATGTCTTTTATATCTGAAAGGTTATTATTTTGCCTTAATGTTTGTAGAAAAGTACCAAATTTTTTTATATAAATTTGCGAGAAATATAGTTGTGTTTAATATTGGTATTGGCCAATTTGGTTTAAATGCTGAAAGCTTAGAATTATCCAGCTTGACAGAATATTTGATTCAGTGGGTCACCCATACATGTAGGAATTAAGCATTTTGTTTTTAGAGAAAACATTAAACATTTTTAAATTTGTGATTCTACAAAATTAGTTTAAGGAGATTGGTGAAGATGCAAGAGTTAGAGGAACTGTGGACGCTGGCAAATCCTCGGTACAATCAAATGAGAAGAAGAAAGGTTTTGATTGGATGTTTGCGAAACCTGTTGATGAAGTGAAAGACCATTGGGTAAGTTGAGCTGCTACAATTGTCAGTTACTACTTCATAGTAGTTACAAGTTTGCTGGAAGCATTTTAGTTATTTGTTTGCTCGTGTTGTTCCACTTGTTATTTGATATAATTTTGGAATTTCTGCTCTACCCTGCTGCATGCATGTACTTGGCTTCTTGATTCATCCTTTACATGACAATACACTTTCTAACCATTTCATTAAGCATTTCATCAGATGATCAGATCACATTCATCCCTTCAATTCTATTATGAATTATCTGTGCGTTAGTATTTAGGAATGTTGTTCTAACCTCTTCTTGACAGTTTTTACCATCTTGTATTAGAATCCATTAATCATATCATTATTTTATCTCTCGTTCTCACATCAAATGGGGCAATATGCTTAATTTACCTTTTGCCTCATCTAGATTCCAGATGAGTCTGCCAAGAAGTGCCACTCATGTGGTGTTGATTTTAGTCCTTTCAATCGGAGGGTAATGTATACATAATCATTTTTCATCTATACATGTTTATTGCTATAACGATGAAGTTTTAATGTATTGAGATGATTTTGTTTTTCAGCATCATTGTAGGAACTGTGGTGAAATCTTCTGTGACAAATGCAGTCAAGGAAGAATTGCGTTGACAGCTGAGGATAATGCTCCACTTGTCCGAGTTTGTGATAGATGCATGGTACATTCTGCTACTTAGGTGTTGCTTGTTTCTTGCTTTCTTTTTATATTAAACGAAACCTTATTTAAAGAAGGGTGTCCAGTTTTGTAGTTGTCGCTTTTTTGTTACTGGCCATTTGGAAAAATGATTGCATTGTTAGGTCTGTTAATGCTCTTTAGCCTTTGCTGTGTTTCTTAGTACATTTCCTCTACACGTAGTCACATACTAGTTGACTTATCCTATAGCTAAGGTTATTTGGTTATTATAGCTGTGTAATTAATTGCCACTGTTTAATTATGCTTTAAACATGTTATCCAGGATTACGTTGATAACAACCTAATCTAATACATCTTGATTGCATTTTTTTATTGGTGGTGTTTTGCAAACTGAACGCTTAAATTATTTGCTGTGAGCCTGTGATTCATGTATTTTGCTTGTAGCAGCTCTACTCTGTGCAGCATTTCACTGCACCAAATGCTATTTGAGTTTTGAATTGTGATGTATGGAAACTATGCTTAGCAGTGTGTGGAATTGTTTTGTCGTGTTCATAATAATTCTTATCTCTCACAGGCAGAGGTCTCTCAAAGGCTTAGCATTGCACATGAAGCTGCCAACAGATCTGCCACAGTGCAAAGCCATGAAGATCTTGCAAGAAAACTTAAGGTAATATTCTAGATAACTCTTCCTCTATGTGATACATTCATTTAAGTGGCATATAAACTTGAAGAATCCCGTTTTGTTCCAAGGTTAGAATGGCCAAAATTTGGTCAAGTTGACACAGATTTGGCATGTGTTTTGTTTGCTGCCAAAATTTGGTCACGTTGACCCAGTTCATTTTTCTTGTCAAAACTTGGCTAAATCATTGCTGACCAATTTCATAACCATATTTTGGCAGTCCCAAAATTTGCCACACATTGATAGTGCAAAAGTGGCACTGACCAAACAGACCAGTAAGAATAGCATTTTTGTTTACCAATGATAATTGGTCATATAGCTGTTGTAACTTTGTCCATTGGATCAAAAGCTAAGATAACATTAGGTCAGTTGGTGGGAGGTGTGGGTGTACACCCCTACCACTCAGGTTCGAGACCTCTTCGGCTTGGATTTAGGTGCCTATTTCTTCTTAATTAAATCGATACCTAGTTCCTCCTAGGTATCCCACAAAAAACAATATTTATGGATTTACCAGATGGTGGACTAACCTAACTGCTAGCTGTAGGTTGCAAATATTCGCTCATTTCAATTAATCTAGTGAATTGAATGAGAGTTGCGAAGTTAGAAAAGGGGCATTATTCTATGAAGTGTCTTCGGGAACATAAGATCTATCTTTTCTTTTTGCAATATATCATAGTTGTGCACAAGGCCATGGAACAATTGTATTAAGTGTGAAGCTCAAATGTGATATGATATAAGTTGTTTAATGATATCCATGATTTTAACAAATTTATCCTTTGATCAATAGGAGGAAATGGAGAGAAATCGCAAGTCTTCAGGTACGCACTTGTTTTAAATTTGTATGAGATCAACTTACGTAGATAATAGCATGTCAAAATTCTGAAATTTCGGCTATAAAAGGTTCGGCATCGGAGGGTGGATCTGGAAGCAGAATGAGGGAAGTTGCATGTCCTACCTGCACAGTGCATCTTCAGGTCAGCCTCAGATTTTAGGTGGTGTATAACTGAAACGTAAATGCTCGTATAATGATGGGTCATTTGGTCCCTAACATATTAATGGATGTGGAATTGCAGGTTGAGGTTCCAACCTCTGGCTCTGAAACGGTGGAGTGTGGAGTGTGCCAGCATGCTTTCCTTGTCAGCGCCAATTGATACGCAGGGAGACAGCATGCAAGAGCAAATTATTCTGTTGATAACTCGTTTTTCCCCTTTTCTATACAAAATAATCTTGTGTTTAACCTGTAGATGTTTATGTTGGTGATCACGATATGATATATTTATTTTTCTTGTACATGAATGAATTCGAAACGTGGGAGTATTGTTGCTGAAAATGCTGGGTGTTTGTGAAGAATCCATGAGAATACTCGGTGGTGAACACTGACGTGTCAACATACCCATGTTAACCGAAGTTCCACCATGCTTCTTTTAAAACAGCTTATGTGCTCTTTTCAGGAAAGTGTGTGTTCAAACAACGATATTGTCATACTTGACTAGGCCAAAATCCTGAATAATCTGTGCCCGTTTCGTTTCATAATTTGTGTTAAGAAGCACCTAGCGTAAGGTGCCAGGTTCTGATCGCGATAGATCTTGTGAGACAAATGCACTTGATTGGCGAAAGCACTTACTTCCAGACAACCTGAACATGGTATAGGATACATAAACTTAGCCAAGTTGAGGCATGCATGTCGCGGTAGCAAGAACCGAAAACCAGTTCGCCGGCTTGTTCAACAGATGCATCATCTCTCTCGAAGCAACATTCCTGACGAACTTGTGGCCATCAATTCAAATGGTCGGACGAACCCCATGGCCCAACCCAAGCAGCTCTACCTGGCTATCTGCACACGCTTCACGGTGCAATTACTAATTAGCTTGGAGAACTTTTTAATGTTCCATCCAGGCAAGGGCATCTGGGCATGGCACGCAGGATAGCAGCAATGCAGCATCCATCTGACTGGTATATCCATGGACGAGCCCACGCAGCATGTACTGCAAAACTGCAAAGAAGCTGCATCCTCTGCCTAAAAACATAAAAGAAAAATCATACATTAACCGGATACGTACGTACGAACTACGTAGGGCATGGCATGTTCTTGGCATGATTGATCTCTCTCTCCTCGAAAGCAGCGTCGCCTCTCCTCTCGTCTCCCGCGTCGGTTGAGCGCAAACACCATCATTCTGTTCCTGAAAGCTTTCATCAAGGCATGCGAAACTAAGCACTGAAAAGCTAGTGCAAATACTGGTAGAAAGGATCAGCAACAAATGAACACTGGCCCACCGAATTGTAAAGAAATCAAGCCTATGCAGCGTGTAGCTAGCTAGTCTCTGAATGCAACAAAGCTCTTGAGATGGCAGCGACCAGCGGCGGAGCTAGGCGGTTTATCGTGTTTTTTTTTTTCGTTTTTTTTTTGTTGTTGCTGTTACTAAACTTTTCATTGAACTTGTATTTTGTTTATTCCCCTCTTTAATGCAATAACGGCAAACTCGTCGTTTCATCCAAAAATAATTTTTTGAACTTCCGTGTAAATTCATAAAGATTTTGGTCTTGTATGCAAAAAGCTGTGCTTCTACTTGCATCCGCCACCGGCAGCGACGTGATCTGCCGAGCAGAAGCTAGTGTAGCTGATCTGACATGGCACTGTGTCAGTGTTTCAGAAGCAGATCGAGGTGCTTAAGTTTCTGCAGCTACAATGAGAGCAGCCGGAGGTAAATGTTACAACTTTTTGGCGTAAATTCGATGAGGCTTTTCCTTCTGCGCTGGCTAATCGAGAGTCGAGACTGCCTGCATGCCAGGCTTCTGTTCCTAATCGGGCTGATTCATTCTACTGTCTTTTGACCGGCGCTTTGACGAGAGCCGTACGGTATGATTACTCGCCACCTGACGCTCTGATAGTTAGTGTTCGATTGTGTCCATCTCGATGAACTTGTAGTCTGTAGATAAGCAAACAGAACAGTATTGGGGTTACTGATGAGTAGAACGTCTAAATTTTGTGCATTTGTTAGTAAAAAAAAGGTCAATAGATTTGTACTCGTTATTCTGTTCTGCTTGGAGATGTATCATGTATGTGCGCACCTTCTCTTGTGAAGTTTGGAACAAAAAAATTATCCACGAATAGTATAACAACCAAACGCTTGAATTATCCTTTCTCCTTAGGCAGCTCTTGATTGCTTTTGGCTAGCTATGAGTTTTGTTCTTGCATATCTGGATACTACATTGCAAGGAAAAAACATCTTTCAGTCTCCCCTTTTAAACCGTTTCTGTTCATGAAACCTGATAGATTGCTCCACTCCATATGTTCTCTACTTCTTTCCCCCTTGAGAATATTCTATGCGTACTGCCAATAATCAAATGATGGAAGAAAGTTAAGAGCACCAAGACATTCTTATCTAACTCTTTTAGTGCTGTAACCATCATACACAGGACAGAACTATGAGTTTGTTGGATCAATACATGCTTCTAATAT
Organism: Hsuehochloa calcarea; assembly: GCA_036346395.1. NCBI lineage: Eukaryota > Viridiplantae > Streptophyta > Magnoliopsida > Poales > Poaceae > Hsuehochloa > Hsuehochloa calcarea. The sequence goes on from CM070606.1 coordinate 35,848,527, forward strand.
ATCATCAACCACAAAATGCTCCCCAATATAAATAACCCAAGTTGGTCAGGTCAATTAGTACTTAAGATCCCATATTTAAATCGGCATCCCATTTGATTACGCTCGAAACGATAAACTGCGTCTCTTTCCAACTCGATCCCTAAAGGCTAAAAAAGCCGGTCATATGCATATAACAAATAGTGCATGCTCTTCAGCTAGGCATTTGGCCCTATCTCTGTCCATTATGTAGCCATTTGATCAAGTGCCATGTTCTGTTCTCTCTCCAGCCATGTCCTTTATTTGTATTATTGTATGGACATCCATGCCATTGCTCACTCACCACCACCACCCCAAGTTAGCTCGGACTCACCCATCAGGCTCAGCATGCTTGTAGACAACCACCGGCTGCAGGATGCTACAATACAGTGGATAATTAGACTGGGTATGGACTTCGATTGCATAGATAACGCATACAGGTTGTTGCGACAGGGACGTGAGAAACAGTTCCAGTGGCCAACCGATGATTGGGGCTGATCAGTGGTTAAGGAACCTTGGATTCTTGGCTATGCATGCTTGTTAAGAATTGAGATGATTTTCTGACTAATTACTACTCAAATGGAAGAACACAAAAGATTGTTTTGTTTTGCACTATTTTCTTGTGAACTTTCTACCACTTGAACAAATCTGCTTTCGACCAATTCATAAACTTGAGGACCATTTGTCTGGCCTACAAATTGGATCTGATAGTAAGGCCTAAACAGGATTGTAGGAGTACATGTTACAATAAACACAAGGCAGAACATGCATCTAAGCGCTCGTGGATTCAGATAAGCGCTGATGCGTGAGAGGAAACAGATAACATCGGTCTGTTCTAAGCTGCCTCGATGTCCTGCGTTCCTGCTCTCTAGACTGCGTAGCTAGCCTGTTTACCTCCGTCAGGCTTCGGCTATATCAGGCATCAGCATCGGCGGCCATGAAATCGCTTGTGGTAGGCAAGAAGAAAACCCCGGCCTGTTACTGGTGGGGATTGGGATCCTAAATCCCGGCTCGAATCCTTTAAATTCAAATTCAAATTTAAAATCCTGGTTGTTTATTCTGAATTCAAATTTCATTTGACGAAATCCAGTCGAATCCAACCAATTTTTTTTCCAGGATTTTCGGTTACCAGCCGGTAACAAGGTGAAGGCCTCCAGCGGGAAATTACTTGATTCTGGTTTTTTAATCACTAGTGGTAGGTGAGGTGAAGCAAAAAGTGCAAAACATGATCGTTCAGACGACGGTCTTGTGAACGAGAAGCGTCGTGCTACGCAAAATTGAACTAAGTTTTGACAGCGCCGTGTGGCTTTGTTTTTCCTAAGTTGCTCCGGAAACGGGCCAAAAACCGATTGGTTTTACAAGATTTCCAGCAAATTTCGTTGTGCGTTTTGCTCGAGTTGTTTGTAATACGTGGGACGGTTCATGCAGTAACAGGTGAGCTCTAGTGCAGAGGAGTGCGTGCGTGCAAGCAAAATCTTGAGCCGTAGTTGCACGGCGGCAGCAACGTCCACACGTACTGAAAAAAAAAAAGCCGTGTCACTCCAGTCGGCACGCAGTGAATCTGTGCGAGAATATGCAACCACGCTGCGGTGCTGAGCTTTTTGCACAACAATATATATATACTTCAAGATGAACAGCTTTTGCTACTAAGCTCGCCTGGGCATAAAAAATATTCATGCTCTTTTACGGTACTAGTACTGGAGTATTAGTATTACTTTACTACTCCTATGGGGCTTTTTCTCCAGTTGCAGTATGGCACTTTAGGCGCTTGATGTTTTCAGCTCACAAAAAATTCGCATGTTGCCAAAATACAGAATTTTGGGGGCATTGGAATAGGCAGTGTGGACAAACTTGGAATAATATCCCGTTACAAACAGGTAGGTACTTGGTAAAAATAGGGTTCTGTGGAGATACGATCAAAACATGCCCAGGTTAGACGTTCATCCTCTATTCTCGATTTCTTTTAGGAAAAAAAGAAAGAAAGAACTTATACAAGCAAGCAATTTCCATTACAAGTACACATGCGATCACCCTATGCATCCAATCAAATGGAATGCTGGCTCATTTTATACAAGGAACCAAACAATACGGAATGTGTGAAGTATTCTGATCTAAAATAAACTCATCCAAGATGGCGGATCTAGGATTAAATCACGTCTCGGGCTAAATTCTAATAGGTCAACATCTTAAAATTAATATTAATTTCTATCCACAGCAAGACATAATAAAAAATAAGCCACAAATACTTCATTAACATGAAACTTTATAAAAAATACTTCAACATAAAATGTAATAAGAAAAAACATGACAAAACATAAATAATATAACATCTTAGAGATACAAATTGAGTACCTAAATAACGAAGATTTCATCTCTAACTTAGCCCACCATTTCTTCGTCAATAGTTGGACAAGTACCAGAACATACAAAGACAACATAAAAAAAATAAATCAAAAAGATGTATGATTAAATACAAAGAATATGAAGTTTAGATTTGTAAGAATCAAACTTACTACTAGCGTGAGATAGTTGTTTCTTACGTGACCTCATTCCTTGAAAACGCTCTAAAATTTTATCATCTTACAACATAGTAAAAGTATAAAACTCACTTCAACCCTGATGCTCGGTTCAATTCCCTGGATTCGAAAACTTTAAACTCAGTTAACGAGATGACTGTTTACAACATAGTAAAAGTATAAAACTAAAGACGTCAGATTACTTACACTCCAAGTAGAAAGGGCCAAACTTCAGGCCTGATGCCCGGTTCAAATCCCTGGAGAGAGTGATAGCATTACGTTACTTCAGCATTCTTTGAAGTGGACTAAGATGCAAAACATTTCATTGCGGCAGAAATGTGTAAAGCAAACAACTAATCCATATCACTGTCTAATATACATCTTGTAATCTAACCCCTCCACAAACCACTAATACAAACGCTCAAGGCGCCCAATTCATGACATCAGCAAACAACTAATCCATATCATGAAATGAACTAATCCATGACACAGTTTTGCGAGACACAATTTTGAACTCTATCGCTGCCACTAAACGAGATCAAAGCACCCTGGATTGTATACCCAAACTATTTAAAGATGAATCATTTCTATACTAAAGTGATCAAACAACCGATTGACATTTCACACATAACTCACTTAAACAAAAGAAAAAGGTGGCCTTTTTAGTCTAAAGCGCTGTCTATAGCAATACTAACACGATGAAACCACCAATTCCATCAAAACACACACATAATAAGCATAATTCTGAGCATAACGACCAAAAGCTATGGAACAAAAATACCCCATTTAAGCGACTCTGTCACAATGACCTAATCAGAATTCAGAACGGCAGGGATGGATCTGGGCTGGCCGGCCGGGTGGCGCAGGGAGACTGGCGACCGCCGACCGCCAAGTCGGAGCACGGGCGCGGACGCCAATGGCGAGCCGACGGTGACGCAGCAGAGAGGAGCCAAACCGGCGCAGGAGTCGGCGAAGCGAAGCGCAGTTTGCCAGCACTGGGCGGGCGGCGTGTGCAGCAGCGCGAGCGGCGCGTGATGCCAGGTGGATCTGGGACGATTGGCGTTGGGAGACCGGCGACCGCCAAGTCGTAGCATGCATGGGCGGGCGTGGCGCGCAGACGCCAACGGCGAAGCGCGGGGCGGGTGGCACAGAGGCCGCCGCCGCCGCTACGTCGAGGGAGGGCGCGGAGGAGGCGCCGCCGCGCCGAGGGAGCCGGGAGGGGCGGCAGGCGGTGGCGGCCGGCGAGCAAGGTCGCGAGGACCTAGAGCGCCGATGGACGATGCCGCGATGGAGCCGAGGAGCCGCCGATAGGCGATGGAGCGCGCGGGGGGAGGGGGATTAGGTCACTGCGACTGCGAGCGAGTGTGAATGTGAGATGGCTATGGAGATCAAAAAATTTGTCCTACTATTTTTTTCTAGGCCTCGGGTTGTAGCCCACCCTGCCCGAGGCCCAGATCCGCCCCTGCCCCCACTGCACGGGATAATATTGCTTAGTCAACTGGCAACATATAGACCATTAAAAAACGGCATAAATTAGGAACTGTACAATCTAAAATAAAAATACAAAATCCTCTCAAATAAGTTAAGAATGTGGGACTAGAGTTAAGATGATGCTCTACATTGCGTTACATACCATCCATCGATGTAGACGCATAGAACAGCAGTTTTGCGATTTTTTAAAAAATAATTATAATTTTATTCTAAAATATAGTAATATACCTGCCTTTTTTATTTTACAAAAATAATACTTTGTCGCTCCCTGTTGGGCGACCTGGACCTAGTCGCTCAACCATTAGGCGACTGGTCCAAGTCGCACCACCGTCGAGCTACACGTGGAGTAGTCGTCCGGTGATTGGGCGATTTGGATCTAGTCGCCTAACCATTGGGCGACTAATCCAAGTCGCTCAACCATCGAGTGATTTGAAGGACCGAAATGGCAACAGAGGGGGGGGTGAATGGTGCTTTAAAAATTAGGAGCTCCCCTTTGCTATAATTAAATAAGACCTACAAAGTCCTCTGGATAACTCAAGAAGAGTGAAGCAAAATCGAGAACGCAACGAAACTTGGTGATCGCTTCAGAAATCGGAAGTTCGATTCTACCCGTGATAGTTCCGCACTCGGAAGTTCCGGGGTTCATCGGAAGTTCCGCTGCGATAGTTCATGGACAATCGGAAGTTCCGATTGTCTGGAAGAAGAACGATCTGCTCGGGTTTTTCCTAAAAATCCAAAATGCAAAATCTTGAGTGCTCTTCTCGGTCAAGGTTCACGAGACATCATCCTAAACACCATCTTGACCTTATAAAGAAGAATCGCAAACAAAGATCCAATAATCAAGCTAAATATGGATTTCTTGAAGAAGGGGCAAGAAAGACCAAAACCCAAAATAGACACGATTCTCAGATTCTTAGATCATGAGACTTTGGGAATCCATTAGCAATAGCAAAACGACTCTAGATATCAAGTTTCATGCTATTTCATACGACGAATCAAAAGATACATCAAAACCCTAAATATTCAACATGAGCGAGAAGAGAATAGAGAAAGGCATAGGCAAGTAATCAAAACCTCAAGAGATTCATTGATAGAAATCAAAAGATTACAAGGAAAAACAGAGGAATGATTACAAGATTTTAGTTCATTCTCTCTCAACAAACTCTCAAAGCAAAATAAACCTTTTTGCTAAGGCTAACCCTAATTTTCTTTCTCTAAAAAATCTAACCCTAACTCCAGGGTTCTCCCCTATTTATAGCCTTGGCTAATGGGCCTCCAACCCATTAAGCCCGCAACACCCGAACGGAACCGCCTCCACTTTTGCCGCTTTGCGAAAAGACCCTTTCGCCCCTTGCGCACCTTCTGGAAGCCTCCCGTACACCTTGTTGTGCACGACTGCAACCGCTTCAAGATTCACGCCGTCTTGACACATCCCGACCGTTCGACCTCAACGCCTCCTGCGCCTAGTCCGTCCACGTGTCTCGTCACGACTCCATCTTGATGCCTGCGATCAACATGCATACAAAACACATCACATAGCATTGCACAATAACATAGCATCAATATTTGTATAAGACTCAAACTCATACAAAATCAAAATCACAATTTAACCTTCTCTCGCGATTACTCGACACAATCGGAAGTTCGCGCTTACCACAAATGAAGTTCCGATTTCGAACATCCGCACTTGTCGAATTATCGGAAGTTCCGTGCTTACCATGCGGAACTTCCGATCTTCTAACATCCGCACGTCAAAAATTCTATTCCGATTTTCGTCTCGGAGGAATTTCAATACCGAGATATCGGACACTCCGCTACCCCATGTGCGGAAGTTCCGATTCTCTTCACCAAAACAAAACCCGGATAAATCGGAAGTTCCTCTTTCCAACATCGGTAGTTCAGATTAATCGAACTTCCGCTCCATACACAATGGTAGTTCCGATTTTCCGACACGACCGAAACACCCAAACCGAAAACCTCAATTCTCAATCTAATCAACACACTTGTCAAATACTCATCACTCAGTGGAGGACCTCTCACATGGTCTCTCAATCTCCCCTTGATGAGTATATTGACAATGCAAAAAAGCATAAGATGAGTTTGAGATTCCAGTCAACCAAGGTCTAAATAAGAGAAATTAAGCACAAGACCAAGTTGACACAAAGAAAAGACTTGAGATGAGATGAAAGAGCAATTTTCGCACAAAACTCAAGGCTTTTCTTCAGAAGGCTTTTTCTCACAATCATTCTCCCCTTTGGCAATAAGATCATCAATATGTAGAAAAGGGAAGAAAAACTATATGATGTTCATTTTAAGCATTAGGAGCCATGTAGATTATCCAAAATGACTATTAGAGAATTACACCAAGCCATAACACGTAAGAATGCTATCAAGATCATGACAATCGATGTATAGAAGAGCTAAGACAGAAAGTCCATAATCGATTAATGATCCAGGTTCTATAGCGAGTCAAATAAGTCAAGATTGAAATCTAGCTAAAGATATCCAGGATGATGCAAGCCATGTCAAATAATCTAAGTTGAACCAAGAAGACTCATCTTGAACATTTTAGAGTGCTACCAGTTGAAGAAGGACTCATTTTATCGAGGACTTGATCTCTTTAGAGATAAGCAATTTTAGCACATTTTCTTTTTCTCAAGACATTTTGTTTTAAGGCTCTTTAAGGTTTTATCTCGAGAAAGCAAGCTCTGGACTAGGTGCCATCCACAAGCGCCTCTGAGCTTCAACCATTTTTTTAGCCATGTGCTAGATCCCAAGCCTTATCGACCACTCCAAGCAATGACTTAAGGAGGTGATCTTAGGTCATCCAAGGCTCCCCCGAGTTCATGCCTAGTGCAATGGCAAGCCGTCTCATGAGAAAGATTTGGTGAGATCGGTTTTTCGCACAAAAGAGATCATTTTGCTTTTGAAGTTTTAGACCGTTGATTAGAGATAAGTCATGTTTCTTAACAAACCGACATAGCTTACTCAAAAGTTCAAAAGAGATTCAGACTCAACTCAACCTACTTGACATGGCGAAAATCATAAAAGGATAGTTTTAACGGACTAGTCTCAAGAGCTATCATGACAAGATTTTAATTCAAGTTTAGCATTTTGAAATACCTTAGCATGGCAAAGACTAAACTACACATAAAAAGTCATGATAGATCTAGCGGTTTAGCATAAATCATGGCAAGATGTAAAGTAGTGAAAACAGATCATAAGGGATAATAAACAAGGCTCCATTTGATTATTATGCAATGCTTGATGAAATACACAAAATCCAGATTCCCTTCGAATGAGATGCATCTTTTAATTCAGTTGTGTTATGACAAAATTAAGAGTATGGAATAACCAAGAGTAACTCCCCACAGACCAAAGGAACAAAACGAGAATCGATAAGTAAAGCAGAAAAGGCGGTCCTTTAGAGCATAGAAAGATATAGAAAACTATCGCTCGAATGATTCTTATCTATCCCATATGATTCTAGGACTATTAGTCGATTCTACACAAACACTAAGGAGCAAACATCTCCCTGTCTACCCAAGGGTGGCCCGACCCTGCTAGAACCTATAAGAAGTGAGTAAGCTCTACTTAGAGAGGAAGAGACGACTAATAAGCAAGATCCTAGAAGCACAAGACAAGAAGTAGATCAAAGCAATGTGGCAAGAGAAACACTCTAACCTATCTTTGGAAGGACTACGACCAAATATTAAAAGAAATGAAACCGAGAAAGGAGTAAGCGTATAATATAATATAGTATAATATAATACAAGAGTAGCTAACGCTCCCCCTCACAAGATCCGTAAGGACAAACCACCCCAAGCTCTCCCAGAGTCAAAACCGAGAGCTGCCCGAGGCTTAGTGAAGATATCCGCCAACGGTGCTCACTCTCCACAAATCGGAGCACAATATCACCCTTCTCTACATGATCTCAAGAAAGTGATATCGATATCTATATGCTTGGTCGAGAATGTTGCACTGGGTTCTTGGCAATGCAAATCGCAGACGTGTTATCACGAGAAGAGTGGAACGCAATCGATAGATAGCCCAAATCCTGCAGGTCGAGACCATCCAAAGCACTTGACTACGACAATCGGTGCGACAGCGTACTCGGCCTCTGCGAGCGGATCACGCAACACCGGATTGCTTCCTCGATGACCAGAGACGAGAGAAGTGCCAATGAATTGGCAAGTGCGAAGTGCTCTTCCTATCTATCCTCTGACCGAAGAAAGTCGCATCGGAGAAGGCTCTAAGAGATAGACAAGAAGAGGAAGAGTACGGATGCCATAGTCAATGGTAGCTCGAAGGTACCGAAGATGCGCTTCACCTTTGACGGTGAGATCTGCGAGGAGAAGCTCAAACCGAGCACAAAGACACAGAAAAGTGTATGTCCGGTCTCGAGGTCGTGAGGTACAAGAGAGAGCCAATCATGCTCTGAACTCCTTTTGGTCAACGAGTTCGCCGTCTTCATACGGATCGGAGCATTGTAGATGCCATCGGAGTTGATCTTGGCTTTCCATCATTCATGTCGAAACGCCAGAGGTCTCGAGTGTATTTGCCTTGATGAAGAAAGGTACCTCCAGAGTCTATTTGATTTGGAAGCCAAGGAAGAAGCTCAACTCGCCCATCATGCTCATTTCAAACTCCGAGCTCATGACATCGGAAAACTGGGAAACGAGCACGCGAGGAGCCGCCAAAGATAATGTCATCCACATAAATCGGACGAGCGGAAGATCGGTGCCTAGGCGGCGGATGAACAAGGTCTTGTCAATTTTACCCATCTCAAAACCATGGCTCGTGAGATAGGACTTAAGCCTTTCATACCAAGCTCGGGAGCTGCTTGAGTCCATACAAAGCTTTGGAAAGCTCAGAGACATGGTTAGGGTATCTGGGGTTCTCGAAACCGGAGGTCATCTCACATAGACTTCTTCCTCAATAAGGCCATTGAGGAAGGCACTCTTGACATCCATCTGGTAAAGCTTGAAACCCTTAGAAGCTGCAAAGGCAAGCAGGATTCTAATGGCTTCAAGTCTAGCTACGAGGGCAAAGGTCTCTTCAAATCTAGACCCTCAACTTGAGAGTACCCACAGAGCTACCAGTCTAGCCTTGTTTGAATGACTAACCCATCTTCACTTTGCTTGTTCTTGAACACCCATTTGGTCCCAATGATATTGTGACCTTGAGGGGCTCAACAAGGGACCGGACCTTGTTCCTTTCAAAGTTTTCCAATTCCTCGTGCATGGCGTTAGTCCATGACTCATCGAAAGAGCATGACAAGCGTCTTTGGGCTCAAACGAGGCAACAAAGCGAGAATGGAGCAGAATAGAGACATGCCGCTTTTGAGCAGTGACTCGCTCAAAGAGATCTCCAATTATCTGCTCTCGAAGGATGGTCCTTTTGAATGTGTCTTGGAGGTCGGGGTGAGATGAAGAAGTGGCCTCTACCTCATTAGCGCAGCGAGATAGGGACAGAGCCACTAGCTTGAGAAGAAGCGTAAGGTAAGGGTGATCTCCTCGAGGTGCGGTGGAAGAGGGCACCTCAAGAGGAAGAGAAGGAACTGGATCGGGTAAACAACCTCATCTCCATCCTCCTCATCGTCCACAAAGATGGACTCAGGCGCTCTAAGGAACTGAGATATCGTGCCTAGTCCTGGGTGGCCTCATCGAAGGTCACCTCACTGAGTTTCTAACAATTTACTAGATTCAGATTCCGGACTCTATAGGCACGAGAAGAAGTCGAGTAACCCGTAAAGATCCCATCACAAGATCGTGACTCGAACTTATCTAGGTTCCTGCACTTGAAATAAAACACTTGCAACCAAACACACGAAAATGCGAGGCGGGGTTTTCGCCCATATCTCAACTCATAAGAAGTGCGATGCAAGAGTGCCCAAGAAAAACTCATAGAAACATGACAAGCGAGCAATTCCCTCAGCCCAAAACTTCCTAGGTGTAGAGTACTCATCAAGCATCGTCCTGGCCATCTCGACCAAGGTACGGTTCTTCCTCTCCACAACGCCATTTTGTTGGGGGACGTATGGAGACGAGGCGGTGCTCTACACTGCCTCACCACAAAACTCTCAAAGTAGGAATTCTTGAACTCGGTGCCATTATCGGTCGAATTGCTCGTAATGCACCGGGAGCTCAACGAAAGCCTACTAAAAGACCACGAAAAGAGTAAGCGTCTCATCCTTGAGGCTAAGAAAAACACCCAAGAATACCTCGAGAAGTCATCGACCACGACAAGTACGTACCACTTCCTCCCATCGATCGCACTCTAGTGGGTCCCATCGTGTCCATATGGGCGAGCTTGACACAGTGCATCTGTCATAGTCATCATGGCGGAGGATGTGAAGCGGCAACCATTTTGCCGTGCCGGCAAGGAGCACAAACAAGATCCTTGACCATTTTGAGTTTCGGCAAACCACGAATGAGATCGTGGCCGCTAACTCGGGTCAGATGATCAAATCCTATATGACCAAGTCTCCTATGCCAGAAAGTCAAATCACGAGATTCAGAAGCAATTAAACATCGGAGAGGATCACGAGAAGATCGAGAAAAATCAGCACGAAAGATCCTCCCATATCGAAATCCATAAACTAGACTGCCCAAGAATCAAGAATTTTGCAATTGTTTTTCTTAAAGCTCACCTCGAAACCGTCATCGAAGGTCGAGAGACCGAAAGCGATTATCTTTGCAGCTTACTTACTAAGGCAACATCTTTTAAAATAAAAGAATCATTAATGCTCACAGTACCTTTAGCGATGACGCGCCCAAATGAAGCATCTCCGAAGGTGATCGTCTCATCACCGGCGCGGGCTAGGAAGAAAACCAACGAGACTCACGGTCATATGACGTGAACAACCGAGTCTACAATCCGGACCTTTCCCTTCCCGGCCCGCGACCACGAGTCAAGCAGTAAAGTCTCGATCTTGGGGTGAATCAGAGAGATTTTGGCACCCAATCTTGAGTAACACGGCGAGCAGATGAAGTAGTCAAGCAAGGCCGACCTCTATCTACCCTCGCTCTCGTCACTCAACAAGTCAAAAGATCTCGGCTGTTCTTTGGATCCGATTGCTATGGAAGAGCGAGTCGAAGTGCGATAACATCTTGATCTCGCGGTGTAGCTATCTCGAAAGGAAAACGAGATCTACCCTCGGGACGGCGGAGATTACGACCAAAGGGAGCATGAGGACGAAACTCGAAAACTCGAGAAAAACCAAGTCCTCGATCTTGCCCAAAATCATCGGATGGAACAAACCTAGACCTCGTGTTGGTCTTAGGTGCACTCAAGATCACGGGTGACCACGAATGTGCCTAAGAGACTCAACATGGTCTCTACGCGCGATCTTGGCACGCTGAAGCAATGATCAACTAAATGTCCATCTTTACGATGAAGGTGCAATGATACTTCGCCTTACGAGGGGTCAAGCTGCAGTGGAATCACCTTCTTTGTCAAATCCTTTGAACAAAACCCACGACTTAAAATTGACTTTCTCGGTCCTGGGCTTAGTTTTGATCACACAGTGCTATGGTTTTGAGCACGACGGTGGATGCTTCCTCATATCCTCCTCGGATATCATATCCTAGACCACGATTAAATCTGCAAATTTTAGATTTGTCTAGAATGAGATTGAGCTTCTTCTTGCCTCCTACAAACCTCTCGAGAGTGTTCATAAGATCCGACACTCCCGAAAGAGAGAGGTGCAAGAAGAGCAGGGGGAAGAAGGGACAGCAGAAGGTAAGGGAGCAGAAGAAGAACCAACAACAGAGGAAAGATTGGCTTGTGCACGCACAGCCGACTTTGGGGGACAGGTCCTACTGCTAGCAGATTGGTTCACGTTACTAGGCGTCTCTACCAAACCCTTAGACTTCTTCCCGCACACACAATACAAGCGGATGATTGTGTCTCTAGAAGGTCCTTAGTTAGCTTCACATTTTTCATCCAATGCAACCAAATCACATTTTAGTTTATTACAATGATTGCAAGGTGAGCTAACAAGGTCCTTAGAAGCATCTTGAGCCAATTTATTCTGTGATCAATCATTTCTTGAAACTGCTTAGATCTGATTCTAGTTCATTGATTAACTTAGGACAGTTTAAACAAGAAACAACAGCTCTAGTAGCGCGACTTGAAATTCAACAATTTTGTGATCTGCCTGCTTTAGGTTCATCTTGAGATTATTACAATTTTCACAAGTTTGAGTGCGGATCAAGCGGCATGGTATAAAGACCTCTAAGCGAATTGTCCTTAACCTCACATGAGGTGCAAGCGATAGCCTCAACAAAGAGTGGATGAAGGAGGTGCTATCCTACTCATCTCTAATTCAACAAGAAGGCTAATGTTCTCTACCTTAATCATGTCAAGTTCGGAGGACACACTATCATGTAAGGTCCTTAGTTTTCCATATCATCAATCAAAGCACAAAGATGTGTCACATTCATCACGGAGGGAGCGGATGTAAGTAAAGTGAGCTCCGTGATAGTCTAACTACTTCCTTCTCCAACCCAACACACTTAGCCCTAGACTTAGCATGGAATCTACCTAGCTTAAGAAAAGCATCATTAAGTCGGTCATAAGTGGGACTAACCTCGTCGAGTCGGAGTACGGCCATTGTCGCTCGATTCGCCCAGGGCCATGAAGCACATCTTAGGAGAAGTTGCCGTCGTCCTTGGGATCATGATCGTCCTTCCCATCATCGTCCTCCACCTCCACCTCGCTGGTGTCCGGCTCGTCGAGGCGGTGAGGACGCGATGGAACAACTTCTTAGCCTTCCCAAAGTTGCGGAACTTCTTCTTGCCTTGGTCAGTCTTTGAGGGCTTCGTGTTGCGGTTCTTGTCGATGTAGTCGTTCTTGCTTGGACCGCCATAGTCACCTTTGCCCTTCCCAAGCTTGGGGCGGTTTGCTCGGATGTGGTTGGGGCCACCACACTCGAAACAAATCACAGGACCTCCTCTTTTACCATCCCTCCTCCTCTTGTAAGCATGAGAAAACTTCCGAGCTAGGAGGGCTAGTTGTTCATCCTCAAGTCGCTCTAGCGATCATCGGTTATGTCACGAGAGCGCCTAGGAGAACCCACGTGTCGACTCGAAGAAGATCCGAAGTGGGATCGGTGACTAAAGCCATCATTGTGACTTCGACCTTGAGAGACAATGTCAATCTCGTGAGTCTTGAGGCGCGAGTAAAGCGCATCAAGAGTCGGGTCGAGAGGTCCGTGCTATCTTTGATGGTAGTCACTTTCATCTCCCAAACACGAAGATCAAGTCTTTGAAAGCATCTGTCGGCGTTATCAGAGTCGGGTATGTAAGACCGACCGCTCGGAGGTTGCTCAAGATTTTGTGAAAGCGAAAAGCACTCGTCTAAGATTCACCGACAAGCATTTCAAATTTCTTGTACTCACGCTTGAACCGGTCTTGTCGAACCGTCTTAATCGAGTGGTGCCCTCATGGTATGCATCGAGGTCACCCGGATGTCGTAGCGTAAATCAAATGAGAAATACGATCAAACTCATACCTTAAACCACGAATGATTATGTTCCTTGCCTTAGCATTTGCCTCAACATCGACCATGTTTCCGGCATTGATGTTCTCATCGGCGAACAACAAATCTAACCTTCACCTTTCTCCGGATGGCATACCCACGAGCACGGATGTAAGTTTCCATTCGGCTCTTCGGAAGGGTAATCCGGACCATCAAAAGCTGGAGGCTTGGTGGAATACTTGTCCATTGCCATGGCTCAACCGACCGGTTAAGATCTATTAAGAAGAGCTAGCCGCTCGATACCAATTGAAGGACCGAAATGGCAGCAGAGGGGGTGAATGGTGCTTTAAAATTAGAGCTCCCTTTGCTATAATTAAATAAGACCTACAAAGTCCTCTGGATAACTCAAGAAGAGTGAAGCAAAATCGAGAACGCAGCGAAACTTGATTACTCAGAAATCGGAAGTTCCGATTCTACCCGTCGGTAGTTCCGCACTCCGGAAGTTCCGGGGTTCAGTGCGGAAGTTCCGCCTGCGGTAGTTCCGCCATGGACAATCGGAAGTTCCGATTGTCCTGGAAGAAGAACGATCTTGCTCGGGTTTTCCCAAAAATCCAAAATACAAAATCTTGAGTGCTCTTCTCGTGTCAAGGTTCACGAGGACATCATCCTAAACACCATCTTGACCTTATAAAGAAGAATCGCAAACAAAGATCCAATAATCAAGCTAAATATGGATTTCTTGAAGAAGGGCAAGAAAGACCAAAACCCAAAATAGACACGATTCTCAGATTCTTAGATCATGAGACTTTGGGAATCCATTAGCAATAGCAAAACGACTCTAGATATCAAGTTTCATGCTATTTCATACGACGAATCAAAAGATACATCAAAACCCTAAATATTCAACATGAGCGAGAAGAGAATAGAGAAAGGCATAGGCAAGTAATCAAAACCTCGGAGATTCATTGATAGAAATCAAAAGATTACAAGGAAAAGCAGAGGAATGATTACAAGATTTTAGTTCATTCTCTCTCAACAAACTCTCAAAGCAAAATAAACCTTTTGCTAAGGCTAACCTAATTTTCTTTCTCCAAAAATCTAACCCTAACTCCGTGGTTCTCCCTATTTATAGCCTTGGCTAATGGGCCTCCAACCCATTAAGCCCGCTACACCCGAACGGAACCGCCTCCACTTTTGCCGCTGCGAAAAAGACCCTTTCGCCCCTTGCGCACCTTACGGAAGCCTCCGTACACCTTGTTGTGCACGACTCGCAACCGCTTCAAGATTCACGCCGTCTTGACACATCCCGACCGTTCGACCTCAGCGCCTCCTGCGCCTAGTCCGGTCCACGTGTCTCGCCACGACTTAAACACAATCATCCGCTTGTATTGTGTGTGCCGGGAAGAAGTCTAAGGGTTTGGAGAACGCCTAGCAACGTGAACCAATCTACTAGCGAGGACCCCTCAAAGCCCCGGCGTGCAAAGCAATTTTCCTCCTTGTTGGTTCTTTTCCCTTCCCCTTACCTTCCCCCCCCCTCCTTGCACCTCTCTTCGGGAGTGTCGATTTATGAACACTCGAGAGGTTTGTAGGAGGCAAGAAGAAGCTCAATCTCATTCTAGAAAATCTAAAATTTGCGATTTAATCGGTCAGGATATGATATCCGGAGGATATGAGGAAGCATCCACCGCGTGCTCAAAACCATAGCACCTGTGATCAAACTAAGCCCGGGACGAAAAGTCAATTTTGTCGGGTTTTGTTCAAAGGATTTGAAGAAGGTGATTCCACCGCACGCCCTCGTAATGTATCATTGCACCTTCCGCCTAAAGATGGACATTTAGTTGATCATTGCCGCGCCAAGATCACGTAAACCGTGTTGAGTCTCTTAGGCACATTCTGGTCCCCAATCTTGAGTGCATCTAAGACCAACACGAGGTCTAGGTTTGTTCCATCCGATGATTTTGGGCAAGATCGAGGACTTGGTTTTTCCGAAGTTTTCGAAGTTTTCCTCATGCTCCCTTTGGTCGAATCTCCGCCCCGAGGGTAGATTCTCTTCCTTTCGAGATAGTACCAGGGCGAGATCAAGATGTTATCGCATTCACCCTTCTTCCATAGCAATGGATCCAAAGAACAGTCGAGATCTTTTGACTTGTTGAGTGAAGAGAGCGAGGGTAGATAGAGGTCGGGCCTTGCTTGACTACTTCATCCGCCGGTTACTCGATTGGGTGCCAAAATCATCTTGATTCACCCCAAGATCGGGACTTTACTGCTTGACTGTGGTCCCGGGGAAGGGAAAGGTCGGATTGTAGACCGTTGTTCACGCATAACGGTGACCGTTGGTTTTTCCTAGCCCGCCGAGTGATACATGGTCTCTCATGATTTGCAGTTAAGGGCGATCGCAAAGGTCATGAAGCATTAAGCACTTTTTGCTAAATCCTAGCCGTTAAGCTATTAGGCGGTATGAAGCCACCCAACCTCTTTCGATCTTGGAAAGAACAGAGCTGAGAGAGGAATGAGTCAGAGGAGTTGATATGGAGAGAAGGTCTCGAGAGAAGTTTCCGGAAGTGAACCCGATGGGGTAAGCATTAAGAGCCCAGTGGATTTGAGCTCGGGAGATGGAGATGAGGAGATTTGATCACGAGAGTTAAGGCCAAGAAGGAAAATTCGTGATTAGAATCAAAATCTTCGTGTCAAGGTAATAATCTCATCCATTCTTGTTCTCACCAATGTAGCGTGTCGCTTACTTATTTCTAGCCATTTCGTGAATGTATTATGACAAATGGCTAGTTGAAATGCTCAAAATATTTGCAAGTGAGGAATCAATCATGTCGAGCCCACAAGATTTAAAGTGCATTACGGTGTTGGTACGATTCGTGAAGGTCCATACGTGTTGACCTTAGTTGTTTCCGTAAGTCTATGATACACCTAGATACGGAGAATACTCAAATCAAGATGTCTTGTCTGCTCACCTCAGCTCCACTTGGACCCGGTATGTGGTGTTCCTACATGTGCTTTGAGCATGCCCGCCGCATATTACGTCGAAGAGAGGCTGGGAGGAATACGCTTGGTCGGTACATGGAAGGAGCTTTGGTATCTACACAGGAAGTTTTAATGGGCAATTGAGCTTGTCATGTTTCTACAGAGTTTTCGAGCCCTGCGGCTCTTAGAGTTGGTATGGTGGAACCCGCACTCCGCATTTTCGTGTTTTGCTGCAATGTTTTATCTAAGTCCGGAATGATAAGTTCGGCACTATGTGATGGGTTTGCCAGAATCAGATGTCTCGGCATAGTGTCAATCGCGAGCTAAAAGAGAGACTGTGGTGACTGATGAGGCCACGGATAGGCCCTTCCTGCTTCTTGCAGCTGAGTCCATACTTGGGGACAGGATCGGAGGAGCTAGTTCGACGATTATCCTCTCTGAGGTGCCCGATCCACGCATCGAGGTCAACGCTGCTTCTGAATGCAAGCTTTGCTGCACTACTCATGATCATGAGGAAGGCCCTTCAGCCACTCACACTCCACTTCAAAAGGACCATCTTGAGAATATGTGGAGCTCTTCGGCGCACACGTCAAAGCGCATATCTCATCATCCGTCTTCTTACCATAGCCTCATTTGAGCAAGGTTCGTCACTCATCGACAGTTTGGACAACCTCATGAGGATTGGAAATGAAAACAAGGTCGTCCCTTGTTGAGCCCCTCAAGGTCACAATATCATTGGGACCAAATGGGTGTTCAAAAACAAACAAAGTGAAGATGGGTTAGTCATTCAAACAAGGCTAGGCGGTAGCTCAGGGTACTTCGTTGAGGGTCTAGATTTCAAGAGACTTTTGCCTCAGCTAGACTTGAAGCCATTAGAATCCTCGCTTGCCTTGCAGCTTCTAAGGGTTTCAAGCTTTTCCAGATGGATGTCAAGAGTGCCTTCTCAATGGCCTTATTGAGGAAGAAGTCTATGTCGACACCTCCCGGTTTCGAGAACCCCAAATACCCTAACCATGTCTACAGGCTTTCCAAAGCTTTGTATGGACTCAAGCAGCTCCCGAGCTTGGTATGAAAGGCTTAAGTCCTATCTCCGAGCCATGGTTTTGAGATGGGTAAAATTGACAAAACCTTGTTCATCCGCCTTGGCACCGATCTTCCGCTCGCCCAGATCTATGTGGATGACATTATCTTTGGCGGCTCCTCAGCTGCTCGCTTCCCGCTCCATGTCATGAGCTCGGAGTTTGAAATGAGCATGATGGGCGAGTTGAGCTTCTTCCTTGGCTTCCAAATCAAAGACTTGAGGGTACCTTTCTTCATCAAGGCAAATACACTCGAGACCTCCAAGCATTTCGACATGAATGATGGAAAGCCAAGATCAACTCCAATGGCATCTACAACGCTCGATCCGATGAAGACGGCGAACTCTGACCAAAAGGAGTTCAGAGCATGATTGGCCTCTCTTGTACCTCACCCTCGAGACCGAATACACTTCTCTCGTGTCTTTGTGCTCTTCAGCTTCTCCTCCAGATCTCACCGTCAAAGCGGTGAAGCGATCTTTCGACCTTCGAGCTACCATTGACTATGGTATCCGTACTCTCCTCTTCTTGTCTATCTCTTAGAGCTTTCTCCGATGCGCACTTTTCGGGTCAGAGGATAGATAGGAAGAGCACTTCCGCACTTGCCAATTCATTGGCACTTCTTGTCTCCGTCGCCGAGGAAGCAATCCGGTGTTGCGCATCCCATCGCAGAGGCCGAGACGTGTCGCGCTTTCGAGCCAAGGCTTTGATGGTCTCACCGCAGGATTTGCTATCTATCGATCGCGCTCCACTCTTTGTGATAACACGTCTGATTTGCATTTTTTTTTTTTTTTTTTTTTTTTTTTTTTTTTTTTTTTTTTTTTTTTTTTTTTTTTTTTTTTTTTTTTTTTTTTTTTTTTTTTTTTTTTTTTTTTTTTTTTTTTTTTTTTTTTTTTTTTTTTTTTTTTTTTTTTTTTTTTTTTTTTTTTTTTTTTTTTTTTTTTTTTTTTTTTTTTTTTTTTTTTTTTTTTTTTTTTTTTTTTTTTTTTTTTTTTTTTTTTTTTTTTTTTTTTTTTTTTTTTTTTTTTTTTTTTTTTTTTTTTTTTTTTTTTTTTTTTTTTTTTTTTTTTTTTTTTTTTTTTTTTTTTTTTTTTTTTTTTTTTTTTTTTGGGGGGGGGGGGGGGGGGGGGGGGGGGGGGGGGGGGGGGGGGGGGGGGGGGGGGGGGGGGGGGGGGGGGGGGGGGGGGGGGGGGGGGGGGGGGGGGGGGGGGGGGGGGGGGGGGGGGGGGGGGGGGGGGGGGGGGGGGGGGGGGGGGGGGGGGGGGGGGGGGGGGGGGGGGGGGGGGGGGGGGGGGGGGGGGGGGGGGGGGGGGGGGGGGGGGGGGGGGGGGGGGGGGGGGGGGGGGGGGGGGGGGGGGGGGGGGGGGGGGGGGGGGGGGGGGGGGGACCCCGAGGTGTGCGGTGTCATCCTACATGTGCTTTGGAGTCGGTCTGCCACGCATATTCGGTGGAAGTTGAGCAGACTGATGTGCACGGTTACATGGAAGGGCTTTGTCTCGTGCAAGCATGTCCGAAGGGAATCGAAGGAGGCCCTGCCGACGGCTCTCATCCGGTTGGTGGGAACAGCTCGGCGCGCAACGCGTGCTTCATGAAGAGGGCGCGGTGGCCGATGTTGCGGAGGAAAAAGATGACGAGGTGGGCAATGTTGCGGAGGCAGAAGAGGACGCGGTGGTAAAAGAGGAAGATCGCACACCGCACGCTCAGCATACTACACGGGCGGATGCAGGGGAGCATGTCGACAGTATAATGCATCAGATGGAGATCGATGACTCAACGGCCTGGGTGAAGGAGGAAGCTTTAGAAGAGGATGGCGATGACTCTTCTGACGAGGACGAAGGTCACATCCCGTAGGAATGGAATATGGTGGACGTTGTGGGTCTTGCTGTGCACGACCAGAACAAATCACCGTGAGAGTACCATAGTACGGAGGTTCGACTTCATGCAATGTTTTTTGACAAGGAATCACTGCAAAATGCCATTAAGGGTTGGGCCTTGTCCATGCAGTGGACGTTTCGGGTCCTGAAATCCAACTAGGAGCAGTACACCGTGGTCTGCGAGTAGGTTAGCTGTCCTTGGCGTGTGCACGCACGTAGACCCAAGTACGGAACTCACAGGATTGTCTCAAAGGTGGAGGCGCACTCCTGCGTGCTCGGTAGTGTTTTGCCGAAGCATCGCAACCTAACGTCCACTTTCATAACCAATGTCATGTATGGAGAGATACTGGAGAAGACGGACCTAGAGGCCAAGCACATCATAGTGGCTACGAGCAGAAATTCAAGTACAAGACTAGCTACGCGAAAGCATAGCGTGCGAGCAGAAGGCTTTACAAAGGAGGTTCGGTTCTTTCGAGACGGCTTCTGACAACCTTCCTCATATGCTCCAGGTGTTGCAGGATAGGAACCCGAGCACATACATTGCTATCAAGGACAAGCCATCCAGAAGACCGCTAGGTTTCGCGGTATTGCAAAGGGTCTTCTTAGCCTTCGGTCCCTGCATCGATGCATTCAGACACATACTGCCCGTGATCTCAGCCGACTGGACGTTTCTAACTGGGAAATATAAGTGCATGGTCCTGACAGCAATTGGCGTTGATGGCAATAATCAGATTTTTCCCTTGGCCATTATTTTTGTCGAAAGTGAGAATTTCGACAGCGTTGTGGTTCCTTCGACATCTGAAGGAGGCAGTAGTGGGGCACATCCTGATGTTTGTATAATCCATGATCGCCACCCTGGGATGATGAAGGCCATCAGAAAACTTCAGCAAGGCCCCGATGAGTCGTTCTCTTGGCCAAACATAAGGAACATATGATGCATTCGCCATCTGGGGCCAACTTCTTCAAGCAGTTCTGACAGCAACCGTTGACGAAGTTGTTCAAGAGGCTGGCTATGCAGAACTAGCAGTGTAAATTTGATGTGTTGTGGGAGTTGTTGGAGGAGCACACCAGGAAGCACGTCGTCGAGTGGAACAAGCGTCCGCCCATTCCTGGGGCAGCGCAACCCGAACGCCTCACACACCACTTTGGAATCTTGACCCTCTCCGTTTGATGTGGAGGACCTCGAGGGACATCAAGTGCTCCTTCCATTGGATTGAGGCCGGACCATTGGAGAAGTGGTCCTTGCTGCACGACACGGACGGTGCAAGGTACGGTATAATGACCACTAACCTTGCCGAGGTGTATAACTGGGTTATTAGGGCCCTCCGTCCTCAGCCCCTCGTTGCCATCGTGGAAGGCGTTCTGCACGGTACAATCGGATATTTCAAATAAAGGCATACAAATGTGGCACTTCATGCAGCAAACCCACATACACTATACTGCTCGAAGATTACAGTGTACATACATGCCAAGACTGAGAAGGGTCTATCGTGCACGGTCTTCGTGATGGGCAATATGGAGTATTGTTTTGACGTGCTCCTTCGGGACAGAGCCGGATTTGGGATGGCTCGCTCTCTTGTTACCCACGAGGTGTGCCTTGGAGATAATGTGAATGAACCTAGCTGCACATGCAACAAACCAAAGCTCCTTCACAAGTCATGCTCTCATGTCCTCGCCGCATGCGGGACTATCAACATGGACCCATTGAACTTCATGTCGGAGTACTTCATGAAGGAGAGGGTGTTGCAGGTGTGGTGCGGTGGGCTAAGAGGCTTCAGGGTTGTGGACAACTTCGCCACATTTGATTTGGCACAGAGGCCTTGGATTCCGGATTTTGACCTATTGAAGGGTGGGAAGGGCTGTCGGCAGAGTCATCGCATTAGGAACGATATGGACCAAGGGGAAGTTGGAGCGAGTAGATCGTTAGGTCACAATATCATTGGGACCAAATGGGTGTTCAAAACAAACAAAGTGAAGATGGGTTAGTCATTCAAACAAGGCTAGGCGGTAGCTCAGGGGTACTCTGTTGAGGGTCTAGATTTCAAGAGACTTTTGCCTCTAGCTAGACTTGAAGCCATTAGAATCCTCGCTTGCCTTGCAGCTTCTAAGGGTTTCAAGCTTTCGATGGATGTCAAGAGTGCCTTCTCAATGGCCTTATTGAGGAAGAAGTCTATGTCGACTACCTCCGGTTTCGAGAACCCCAAATACCCTAACCATGTCTACAGGCTTTCCAAAGCTTTGTATGGACTCAAGCAGCTCCCGAGCTTGGTATGAAAGGCTTAAGTCCTATCTCCGAGCCATGGTTTTGAGATGGGTAAAATTGACAAACCTTGTTCATCCGCGCTTGGCACCGATCTCCGCTTCGCCCAGATCTATGTGGATGACATTATCTTGGCGGCTCCTCACGCTCTCGCTTCCCGCTTCCATGTCATGAGCTCGGAGTTTGAAATGAGCATGATGGGCGAGTTGAGCTTCTTCCTTGGCTTCCAAATCAAATGACTTGGAGGGTACCTTTCTTCATCAAGGCAAATACACTCGAGACCTCCAAGCATTTCGACATGAATGATGGAAAGCCAAGATCAACTCCAATGGCATCTACAACCGCCGATCCGATGAAGACGGCGAACTCTGACCAAAAGGAGTTCAGAGCATGATTGGCCTCTCTTGTACCTCACACTCGAGACCGATATACACTTCTCTGGTGTCTTTGTGCTCTGCTTCGAGCTTCTCCTCGCAGATCTCACCGTCAAGCGGTGAAGCGATCTTCGACCTTCGAGCTACCATTGACTATGGTATCCGTACTCTCCTCTTCTTGTTTATCTCTTAGAGCTTTCTCCGATGCGCACTTTCTCGGGTCAGAGGATAGATAGGAAGAGCACTTCCGCACTTGCCAATTCATTGGCACTTTCTTGTCTCGTCGCCGAGGAAGCAATCCGTGTTGCGCATCCCATCGCAGAGGCCGAGCACGCTGTCGCACCGTTGTCAGCCAAGTGCTTTGATGGTCTCGACCGCAGGATTTCGCTATCTATCGATCGCGCTCCACTCTTTGTGATAACACGCTCTGCGATTTGCATTGCCAAGAACCCAGGCAACATTCTGACCAAGCATATTGATATCGATATCACTTTCTTAGAGACCATGTAGAGAAGGGTGACATTGTGCTCGCCAGGAGAGTGAGCACCATGGCGAATCTTCACTAAGCCTCCGACCCTTTGCCACCAGGAGAGCTTGGGTGGTTTGTCCTACGATCACGTGAGGGGAGCGTTGTGCTACATCAGATTATATTATATTATATTATATTATACGCTTACTCCTTTCGGTTTCATTTCTTTTAATATTTCGGTCAAGTCCTTCCAAAGATAGGTTAGAGTGTTTCTCTTGCCACATTGCTTTGATCGCTACTTTTGTCTTGTGCTTCTAGGATGTCGCTTATTAGCCCTCTTCCTCTCTAAGTAGAGCTTACTCACTTTTATAGGTTCTAGCAGGGTCGGGCCACCCTTGGGTAGACAGGGACGTGTTTGCTCCTTAGTGTTTGTGTAGATCACTAATAGTCCTAGAATCATATGGGGTAGATAAGAATCATCGAGCAATAGTTTTCTCTATATCTTTTCTATGCTCTAAAGGACGGCCTTTTCAGTTTTACTTATCAGATTCTCATTTTTGTTCCTTTGGTTCAGTTCCATATTCTTAATTGTGTCATAACTCAACCTGAATTAAAAGATGCATCTCATTCGAAGGGAATCTGGATTTTTGTGTATTTCATCAAGCATTGCATGATAATCAAATGGAGCCTTGTTTATTATCCCTTATGATCTGTTTCACTATTTTACATCTTGCCATGATTTATGCTAAACGCTAGATCTATCATGACTTTTTATGTGTAGTTTAGTCTTTGCCATGCTAAGGTATTTAAAATGCTAAACTTGAATTAAAATCTTGTCATGATAGCTCTTGAGACTAGTCGTTGAAACTATCCTTTTATGATTTTACGCCATGTCAAGTAGGTGAGTTGAGTCCTGATCTCTTTTGAACTTTTGAGTAAGCTATGTCGGCTTTGTTAAGAAACATGACTTATCTCTAATCATGGTCTAAAACTTCAAAAGCAAAAATGATCTCGTTTGCGAAAAACCGATCTCACAAATCTTTCTCATGAGACGGCTTGCCATTGCACTAGGCATGAACTCGGGGAGCCTTGATGACCTAAGATCACCTCCTTAAGTCATGTTGGAGTGGTCGATAAGGCTTGGGATCTAGCACATGCTAAGATTTGAAAAATTGGTTGAAGCTTAGGAGGCGTTGTGGATGGCACCTAGTCGAGCTTGCTTTACTAAGATAAAACCATAAAGAACTTTAAAAAAATGTGCTAAAATTGCTTATCTTAAAAGGACCAAGTTCGATAAAATGAGTCCTTCTTCAATGGTAGCACTCTAAACTGTCAGATGAGTCTTCTTGGTTCAACTTAGATTATTTGACATGGCTTGTATCATCCTTGGATATCTTTAGCTAGACTTCAATCTTGGCTTATTTGACGCTAAAGAATTGGATCATTAATCGATTATGGACTTTCTGCTTAGCTCTTCTATACATCGATTGTCATGATCTTGATAGCATTCTTCGTGTTATGGCTTGGTGTAATACTCTAATAGTCATTTTGGATAATCTACATGGCTCCTAATGCTTAAAATGAACATCATATAGTCTTTTCCTCCCTTTTCTACATATTGATGATTTTATTGCCAAAGGGGAGAATGATTGTGAGAAAAGCCTTCTAAAGAAAAAAAAAAAAAAAAAAAAAAAAAAAAAAAAAAAAAAAAAAAAAAAAAAAAAAAAAAAAAAAAAAAAAAAAAAAAAAAAAAAAAAAAAAAAAAAAAAAAAAAAAAAAAAAAAAAAAAAAAAAAAAAAAAAAAAAAAAAAAAAAAAAAAAAAAAAAAAAAAAAAAAAAAAAAAAAAAAAAAAAAAAAAAAAAAAAAAAAAAAAAAAAAAAAAAAAAAAAAAAAAAAAAAAAAAAAAAAAAAAAAAAAAAAAAAAAAAAAAAAAAAAAAAAAAAAAAAAAAAAAAAAAAAAAAAAAAAAAAAAAAAAAAAAAAAAAAAAAAAAAAAAAAAAAAAAAAAAAAAAAAAAAAAAAAAAAAAAAAAAAAAAAGGGGGGGGGGGGGGGGGGGGGGGGGGGGGGGGGGGGGGGGGGGGGGGGGGGGGGGGGGGGGGGGGGGGGGGGGGGGGGGGGGGGGGGGGGGGGGGGGGGGGGGGGGGGGGGGGGGGGGGGGGGGGGGGGGGGGGGGGGGGGGGGGGGGGGGGGGGGGGGGGGGGGGGGGGGGGGGGGGGGGGGGGGGGGGGGGGGGGGGGGGGGGGGGGGGGGGGGGGGGGGGGGGGGGGGGGGGGGGGGGGGGGGGGGGGGGGGGGGGGGGGGGGGGGGGGGGGGGGGGGGGGGGGGGGGGGGGGGGGGGGGGGGGGGGGGGGGGGGGGGGGGGGGTATTTCTAATTCCCTAAAAGCATGTGTGTACCGTCCTTGGTTTGTTAGCCTGCGTGCCATGTTACTCCATTTTCGAATCAACTGTCGTGTTGTTATCGTTGCGTCATTTCTCCAAAGTTCTCTACCGTATATGAATTCCCTAACGCATTGCAAGAATCACTTACGTTCCTATTTACAACTCATTGCTACCTCAATCGTCCCAACGGTGGAGCGACTAGTTTATTCTCATTCATGAAGGACTACGATGCATAGATAAATAGTGAATATTACAATCTCATTACAACTGAACTTCTACCCGGCAAGAATAACATATAATAGAAGAAAGATTGCAAAACTAACCATCTTAACTAATTTGTGAAGTATTTTCTCAACTTTTCCATCCTTTCATCCAGTTTTTAAAGTCTGTTCTCTTCATTTTGCATTGGTTGATAAGAGGGTCGAGCCACTGCACGAAATGCAACAAAACCACAAGAGTCTTCTTGCAAGGCATCAATTTGCATTGCAATATAGCCAGCGGAAGTGAAGAGTGAGGTGAATGGTAGCCAAAGCATCCATATATAACCAGCAGTGCCCCAGAAGAGACCACTATCTGCAAAGCAGGACATGATCACTCTCTGCAAAGCCGGACATGATACCTCTCTACAAAGCCGAACATGACCACTCTATGCAAAACTGGACGGTGTGACCCAATGAGGTAGCTTTGCGTAGCGATGTGACCCAACGATGCAGTTTTGCGCAGTGACTTGACCCAACGCTGCAACAAGATTCCTCCTCGCGGATGCGAATTTACTTCAACGAGATTGCACTTCGGCCGCTATAGAGCCGCTACAGCTGCATTTGCTCCCGCTATAAATAGAGCGCTACTCGATTGAGAACTCCACACTAACAATACTACCTACGTAACATGGACAAGGAGAAGAAATGGGAGAACATCTGCGTGCTTTTGAAGGACTGAGTGTCTCCCCAGGAGACCGACACTCGTCACAGGGCGTTTAGTCAGCAGCCTTACACTCACTACCCATCTCCGGAGGTCATCGATCTAAGGAGGCTATCTCGCAATACGCACAATGATTTCGAGTCAAGCCATGCTCTCCCTCTTATGCCCGTTGAACGCCCTCCGGAAGCACCCCTGTAGAGGGTGGCGTCACCCCTTTGCTGATGTCGGGACGTTTGTAAGTGCGTCAAATCAACAAACGAGTGGACCATTGGGCAGCGCTATTGGTGCTTCCCAAACTTCTGTGCGGACTACCCCGACCGCAGGTTTGACACGTCGAGCCACATGCAACTGGTGAAGAAATCGCATTTCAGTGCACACAACTATTTTGCTTCTTGTTTCACAATATCACTTACATTCGTACTTACGAATCATTACTATCTCTATCGTCCCCATAAAATTCTTCAGAAAATTACTGCACTACAACAACATACGACGATCACAAAATATTATTGCGAGTCTAACCGATTTCGTATCCTTTTGATTCTGTAAAAACACAAACAGACCAACCAACCTTGTCAGCACTCTTTTATTAAAAAAAACAACCTACAAATAAGATACGCTAAATGTATTACCTATAAAAAATTATATTTATTCCCACATAATTATTTTCATGGTTAATAAAATAATAATATTATTATTTAAAATCGTTCAGCAGTCGAGCGACAAATGGAGTGGTCGCCCAACCATTGGCGTCGATCACAAGTTGCAACATGACTTATCTCTAATCACTGGTCTAAAACTTCAAAAGCAAAAATGATCTCGTTTGTCTGAAAAACGATCACCAAATCTTTCTCATGAGGCGGCTTGCCATCTCAGGCATGAACTCGGGGAGCCTTGGATGACCTAAGATCACCTCCTTAAGCATGTTGAGTGGTCGCATAAGGCTTGGATCTAGCACATGGCTAAGATTTAAAAATTGGTTGAAGCTTAGGAGGCGTTGTGGATGGCACCTAGTCGAGCTTGCTTTACTAAGATAAAACCATAAAGAACTTTAAAAAAATGTGCTAAAATTGCTTATCTTTAAAGGACCAAGTTCCGATAAAATGAGTCCTTCTTCACATGGTAGCACTCTAAACGTCGATCAGTCTTCTTGGTTCAACTTAGATTATTTGACATGGCTTATCATCCTTGGATATCTTTAGCTAGACTTCAATCTTGGCTTATTTGACTGCTAAGGATTAGCATTAATCGGATTATGGACTTTAAACTTAGCTCTTCTATACATCGATTGTCATGATCTTGATAGCATTCTTCGTGTTATGGCTTGGTGTAATACTCTAATAGTCATTTTGGATAATCTACATGGCTCCTAATGCTTAAAATGAACATCAATAGTCTTTCCCCTTTTCTAATATGATTTTATTGCCAAAGGGGAGAATGATTGTGAAAAAGCCTTCTAAAGAAAAGCCTTGATTTGTCATAATTGCTCTTTATCTCATCTCAAGTCTTTTTTTGTGTCAACTGGTCTTGAGCTTAATTGCTCTTGTTTAGACCTTGGTTGCTTTGGAATCTCAAACTCATCTTATGGTTTTTCCGTAATTCAATATACTCATCAAGGGAGATTGAGACCAGTGAGAGGTCCTCCACGAAGATGAGTATTTGACAAGTTGTTGATTAGATTGAGAGTTGAGGTTTCTTTGGATTGCTGAGTGCTTGAAATCGAATCCGTGATGAGCGAAGTTCCGATATAGAACTAGGTGTTGGAAATAGATTTAGATTAATAGGGTTTTGCTCGGTGAGAGAATTCCGAAGGCACTCGAAGGTGTCGATATCTGACATTAGTGTTCTCAGATATTAAACGAATTAAATACGGAAATCGTGTCTAGATACGAATACAGCGTGTTGGTCGGACTTGATATGTCCCACTAGTTGGATTTAGGAGATCGGAACTCTTAGCAGAGCAGAATTCATTGTTCGAACCATCGAAAGATTATTTTGTGATTTTGATTTTGTATGAGTTTGAGCTTATACAATTGTTGATGCTATGATATTGTGCAATGCTATGTGATGTTTTTTACTTAGATGCGAGGCATCAAGATGGAGCGGCGAGACAGGACGGACTAAGCGAGGCTTGAGGTCGAACGGTCTGGGATTGAAGCGGGAATCTTGAAGCGGTTAGCAGCTGGACAACAAGGTGTACGGAATGCTCTCCCTCTTATGCCCCGTTGAGCGCCCTCGGAAGCACCCACAGCAGGGTGGCGTCACCCCTTCTTGACGATGTCCGGGCGTTTGTAAGTCGTCAAATCAACAAGCGAGTGGACCATTGGGCGCCGCTATTGGTGCTTCCCAAACTTCTGTGCGGACTACCCCGACCGCAGGTTTGACACGTCGAGCCACATGCAACTGGTGAAGAAATCGCATTTCAGTGCACACAAC
The DNA here is from genome assembly GCA_036346395.1 of Hsuehochloa calcarea. NCBI lineage: Eukaryota > Viridiplantae > Streptophyta > Magnoliopsida > Poales > Poaceae > Hsuehochloa > Hsuehochloa calcarea. The sequence goes on from CM070606.1 coordinate 35,876,799, forward strand.
TATTTTGCTTCTTGTTTCACAATATCACTTACATTCGTACTTACGAATCATTACTATCTCTATCGTCCCCATAAAATTCTTCAGAAAATTACTGCACTACAACAACATACGACGATCACAAAATATTATTGCGAGTCTAACCGATTTCGTATCCTTTTGATTCTGTAAAAACACAAACAGACCAACCAACCTTGTCAGCACTCTTTTATTAAAAAAAACAACCTACAAATAAGATACGCTAAATGTATTACCTATAAAAAATTATATTTATTCCCACATAATTATTTTCAGTGGTTAATAAAATAATAATATTATTATTTAAAATCGTTCAGCAGTCGAGCGACAAATGGAGTGGTCGCCCAACCATTGAGCGTCGATCACAAGTTGCTCAACCATCGGACGACTACTCCACGTGTAGCTCGACGGTTAGGTGACTTGGACCAGTCGCTTATACGGGGGAATGATAGAGTATTATTTCTTAAGAAAAATAAGTATATTATTGTATTTTAAAATAAAATAATTATTACTTTAAAAAAATACGCACTTTGGCAATGGTGCGGGATCCCTTGCCTTACATCAAGTAATAACAAGCGCGTGGTCGATCAAATCACACACGTGGCAAAACAAAAAAACACGAAGAAACGTAAAAAGGAAGGTTATAAAGGAAAGTTGATGTTTATAACGACAACATGTTGCAGTTGATACTACTACGTATGGTGGGATAATCACAAGGAAATATTTCTTCCATATGCATGATCCGATTATCCCCTTCTCAACCCATACCATTCTTTCTAGGGAAAATTGGTTCCATGTTTTAGAAAAATACTATTAAAAGATTTTCGTTCAATTTTTTACCACTGAAAATTTGTTCCGTTCAATTTTTTACTATTATGTTCATTTTTGTGTTAATAGCGCAGGTGAAATGATGAAAATGTTCTCACCCTCAGAGGGGATGCAATGCACTGAGAGTGGGAACATTTTCGTCATTTCACCCGCACTACTAACATCAGAATGGATGATACAAAACTGAACAAAGCAACTTTCAATGGTAAAAAACTAAATAAAAATCTTTTAATAATATTTTTTAAAATATGTAGCTTTTATGCAATAAGACCTATTATTTCTTCTTTGTATGTACGCACAACCAGTCGAACATGAATTTTGAATTTATTTTGGTAGTATCTCGCGGAAATTCCGTTCTAGCCCCCCTCTAGTGCGAAATTCCTATTCTAGCCCTCGTACACACTGCTGCCCGTCCCAGACGGTAGCGAGCGACTTCTAACGTAAGTCTTCGGGACGGGCGGGGCATTATTTCGCGTGGCGGCCTTTTCTTGTCCCCGACGGCAATGAGTTGCTACTAAGTGCCACGCGCTGAGCCACGTGCGTGGCCCTTGACGACAAGCCCGTGGCCTTGGCGACTTCTTTGCTCGCGTGTATAAGAAGGGGTGAAGGGCGGAAGGCGACTCATTTGAAGGCCGTCTGCGAGCTAGTGGCGAGAGAAGGTTAGTGCTAGCGGCGGCGAGAAGCTTAAGCGCTAGCGAGCGATAAACAAGCAGTTCTAGAAGAGAAGGGAGAAGCGAGTCATTATAAAGGTATGTGGCATTCGTATCCGGTTTGTAGTTGTAGTAAGTTTTAGCAATGTGATTATGATGTAATAAGATAAGTGATAACAAGCGAGTAGTTATAATTACTGCGGTTGGGTGTATTTTGACTTAGTGTTGGACGCAAAATTGAAAGGCGGTGTGATTAGCAAGTAATTAGAATACTCGGTTAGCATTATGATTAGGCAGTAATTAGTTGACTTAGCGAGACTTATTGTTGTTAGTGTTGTCAATTTTATGTTGGTAAAAATTTACGTCTTATCCGTACCTCATCATAAAATATTAAAATATTCAGAGGTCATTGGCGATGTAGAAGTAGAATTGAAATAAGTCGCCGACGGTCGGGACCCACGGATAGCGTTGTCTATGTACTCTTAGCAGGGCATATTGACCTTCGGTCCATGCACTCTGCGATGAAGCGCGCCAATGACAAGCGGGCCCACATCAAGAAGTTTTTATTTTAGAAATTAAATGACAAAGAATTCTATGTAGCGACCCGCATGTCATTGCTATAGGCTAGGTCTAACTTCGGGTATGGAAACTTAAAAATGCTTTGAGAAAATACCTTTTCGAGACTACACGCGAGGCCGAGATCATCACGGTAGCCATGGGCGGGGCGATTCCTTGCATACCGCCCCCCTACGGATTATCGGCGCGATGCGCGAGGCGATCCACTGGATGACGACACGCCACTTGGTCTTCGCACATGGTCGGCCGTACAATCCACGTGGGTCATGAGAGCGATTCGGCATGTACCAAAGAGTGCCCGCTGCCGTGGGGCGACCTCTCACAAAAGGCCCACCGGTATGTTATTTTTGGATGTCATTTTACCTGTATGTCTGCCTTACATTTTTTGATATTAAAATTCACTTACGAGCAAGCGAGGAAAGGCGCAAGAGTGAGCGGCGGAGGCGAACCGGCACCGTGGGCGAGTGTGGAGCGAGAGGTTGCGGCGGACGTGGTGCACGAGGCGCGTCTACTCCATCGGGCGTCGCTGCGTACTTGCAGTGGTACATTCCACGCACCCGGTGCGCACTTACTGGGCTAGCGTCGCAGCATCCAGTGGTCGGCATGCACGAGGACATCGTACTAGCTGGCCCGGACCCTCACCAGGCGGCACGGCACGACGAGGCGGTAAACCATTCTTCATGCAATTTTCGGCAGGCAACACGTTTCGTATTTACTCTGCGTTTTCTTGCAGTACTACCGCATGGATCGTATACAGCGCGAGGGTGCTGAAATTCTACGGTATGGGAACAGCAACACCTTTGATCGTCTCTAGCGCGGTCGCGCGCCATGGCCAAGCGGCGCGAGGATGTGATTAGAGCCATGACTTGTGGTCGTCACAGCGACGTGCACGCACAGCATCGCGGACGCGGAGGGCACCCTCCACCCCCTCCGCCCTCGGCACCACCCTCCGCACGCCCATCTCACTCCGGGAGTCGTCGGAGCTACGGTCGGTCGGTCCCGACCTGCCTCAGGCCACATGTATGTCATCTCTCAGTCGATTCTTGTCGTCAATACCTTTGCATGCACTCATTTTCAGACGTATCTGACATTACCCTTTCTTCTAGCAGCAAGTACGAGGGGACAGCAGTCTGATGCAACCATCATCATCACAGAGGGAGGCGCAGTACACGACTTCCTCGTCGGCGCGACGGTTTCCCACTGCGAACCGACGACTTCGCCGCGCGTAGCGGGCGAGTGGTTGGGCTCATTGGCGCCGGCGTTGATCCCAGTGCGGGGCGCGACCCGTGGTTCGGTGATACGTATGGAGGGTACACCGTGCAGCACTACAGCTCAGACTGGCCAGGAGGATCCTCCTCAGCACAACAACTTACTCAGGTACGCGTGAACGTAGTTACAAATATTTTCTCCGTGCATAAAACCAAGGACTAACTCACCCAGTACCCTTCCCTATAGGAAGAGCACCAGTGGCTAGACGAGATGCTCAGGCCGGAGCTGGACCCCCACACTAAGATCACCGCAGCTTCGCCTCCCAGGCAACACCCCTACTACGGCCTGCGAGACGTGCGCCACTCCCCGGACAGATTCACCTTCCCTGAGGATCAACTACGCCGTCCGGCCAGGCGACACGACGATGCACCCTAGCTAATGTCATGGCCGTGAAAAACGTGTTATGTAATGTCATTGTGCATTCTGCTTTCTGATTTATGTAATATCCATGTGCATTACGTTACTGTCATTTTTGTACACAAAATGTTCTCCGAAATATTCAGTACAAACGACAACTGTACCTCTCGATTTTAATTTACTAAACCGTAAAGACATAACGCAATGCTGCCCCACGATACATCCCGGGTCCCGCTGCGTCGCGGACGTGAATTTTGTTCAACCCAATTGTAATTTACCCGTAGGCTATATATATGGATGTTTTAGCTACGATCCCCCTCACTCTTCACTTCCTCTTCTCCTTTCTTGCATCTTAGTTTGCCATCGTTTACCTATACACAGGGATGTCTACGGCCTCGTCAAACTTTCGACTGAGCAGACAATTAGAAACACTACGGCAGCACTTGATTTGCCCTCGTTGTACGGATCCAATGAATGTATTCACCTCCCAAACGCCAACCAATCCATCCCGAGTGTTCATGAAGTGTTCAAATCTTACGGTAACTTCTACCTGATCATCCCCAATGAATTTCTTTCTAGATAGTATATTTTTTTCACTTGTAGTTGTAATTGTTTCTACAGAACACAACATGTCGGTTCTGGTTGTGGACTGATGAAGCAGTGCCAGAGGTTCGAGATATTGCAATGCAAATTGCAGCCTTGCAAGAGGACACCCGTCGTGTGGATGCATTTCGTCAAGTGCCTCGAACATCGGATGAACCGATGGAAAATACAGATAATGTTCTTAAAAGACTTGATAAAAAGATGGAAAGGGTTGAGAAATCGCTTCAGAAATTAGTTAATATAGCTGGTTTTGCTGTTTTGCTTCCATTATTTCTTGTTCTTACCAAGTAGATTGTAATATCTACTCTTTATCTATGCATTCCTGCACTACATGATGCATGCCTTTGCGACGTTGTTGTACTCCTTTGTAATGATGTATGCATCTGTCTAATTCCGGTATGAATACTTTGTGTGCGAATTAATCAAACTCTAATTTTGAAATCCTACATTCCAAATTTTGGAGACCTAAATCTGTCCGGTTGCAGACAATTTCATAATACTTACACCCACGCATCGCCAGCTTTTCAGACCGAAATGACCGCACTCTGCAAAGTAGGACGTGACAACACTTTGCCTCGTCAGCTTTTCAGACCGAAATGACCGTACTCTGCAAAATAGGACGTGACAACACTCTGCCTGCGGTACTGCACTTTTCGCCACTTTTGAAAAATGACCGCACTATGCAAAGTAGGACGTGACAACACTCTGCCTCGCCAGCTTTTCAGACCGAAATGACCGCACTCTGCAAAGTAGGACGTGACAATAGTCTGCCACGCCGGCTACTCACGTCAATTTAACCACACCAAACCAACCATGTGGCCTATAAAAGGAGGTGGAAGATATCTACTACACAACCAAACCCAACGCTACACCAGAGCTTGCTTCGCCACGCCGGGATGGACAAGAGGCAGAAGCAATGGGACGAGATCCGCGAGTTAGCTCGGGCTTCTACGGCACGGGCTGAATAAGCTAGGGATGCTGCGGCTCGGGACCGGCAAGAGCAGTGTGCCAGGATGGAAGCTCTTCGCAATGAAGCCCCCCGTAGCAGCAACCCCTACCAGAACGTCCCAACTGAGCATTCGCCGCAACACCCGCCAGAGAGGGAGATGCCGCCCCTCTGTTGGTGCAGAGACACATGCAAGTTCTTCAAATCCAAGCACCGACTCAGCCTCGGCATGCGTTACTGGGGTTGTCCCAACTACTCATCTAACTATCCCGACCGTCGTTGGGATACGAGAACCTATCGGCAGCCGGTAAGGAGTATTTACAGTAAGTTTCCGTACCAACTCTCTTTTCAGAATACGCACTTACAATCTTTCCGTCTACGTAGTCCGGAGCCTCTGTGTGGCTTCCACAAGTGGATCGACCTAGAGATCCACCCACACGACCAGTGGCAGCTCGACTCGAGGAGTGGAATGCCGAAAGAGGACGCGAGATCCGGAGGAGGATCGTCGGATGAAGAACAACTGTAGCGTATCCGCCGGAGACGCAGCCCATCTCGAGGCGTCAGCGCGGAGCGCGAGGCACGCGAGAGGAGCGCGCAGCGGAAATGGCGGCGAGACAGGCGGCCGGCGGAGTCTGTGCCGAGCTCGGGAGGAAGGACAAAAGGCCCCGTCCACACAGTAGGTCGGGCTATTCTATAGTAGTCCCCCTCCTACTAGCCATGTTTTTTACTATCTCCTAAAGGCATGCGTGCCCATGGCCCGAGGCTTGTGTCATGAATGTGCAGTAGAAGTAGCGTGTGTAACTAAACCAATTAGCCGAACCAACATGCCATGTGACCACATGTAACGTGCTTCTGTCCGCGGAGTGCAATATAGTTCTGATTTTGTGTCTCCGCTGAGCCATCAAAACAATACTATATTGTAAGTATGCCTCTTCTGCTGGAATTTCAGAAATAATCATTCACATCGACATTGATTCTTCTATATTTTAGAGTATCTTCGTAATCACAACGTTCTCAGCCCCTTTAGTTAAGTTCTCAGCATCTTCGAAAATATGATCAAGAACCATAGCGACTAAGAGTACTCATGTGGTACTAAACTTCACACATTTCGAGTCACATGAAATCATGAAACCCTAATTTCCGAAACGTCTCGTCCTAATTTTCAAACCTAGACCCTGAATTTGTCGAGATAATTTCGGAGCATATAAAATTACGTAAAATTTACACAATCAAGTCATCTGTGTAGGGAGTCTGACAAAAAATTTTATAATGTTCGGACCTCAGTTTCTATATTAGAAAATTCATACAAATATTTGACTTCAAAGAATTATGCAGAGAAAATAAAAATTAATAAAAATTACACAACCAAGTACACTATACCAGGAGGCTCCATAAAATTTTTCATAATTTTTTGAGCTCATTTAATATATTTAAAAATTCCTCAAACAAATATTATTAATTAGATTTTTCCAAAAAAAACGACAGGTGGCGGGTGGTGCCACCTGCTGCCGTCGGGCATGGCAGCAGAAAATTTCTATTCTAGCACTTTTAACTGTGAAATTCCTATTCTAACCCCCGTACACACTGCTGCCCAGTGCAGGGGCGGCGAGGTGTGTGAGATAGAAATTTCAGATTAAAATGCTAGAATAGAAATTTTAAACAAACATCTGACAAAAGCAGTCTAAAATTAAATCGAGCCGGTGGGACGGCAGCAGGTGTGTACGGGAGTTAGAATATGAATTTCACGGTTAAAAATGCTAGAATAGAAATTTTCGTACAGCATACGATCAAAATAGTCCAAAATTCGTCGATTAGCACCCACCAGTCAACCGATACACGCAGTACACCACACAAACCTTCCTTGACACCAATTTTTTTTTACCGAACCGTCGCTGGCGTACGAGCGGTGCGGGTGCCGTTCCGCCCGCACTCGCGCGGTCTCGCCCCTGCGACCGTGAGACTGGACCGTGGGCCGCGCACGTCCATGATGACCGCCTGCGCTGCACGCACCGTTCCGCGAGCGTCTTCTGTACGCAGCACGCACGCGCGAACCCAACATGCGACACCGGCACGGTGGGGAGGGGGTCCAAGCCCGAGCCAGACCGGCCGTCTCGTCTCCCAGCTTTTAAACGCCATCACGCCGTGCCTTCCTCTTCTCTCTTTCCGTCGTACGCAGCGGGCAGCGATAGGAGAGAGAGAGAGAGCAGCGGGCACGACGGCCGAAGCAAAACGACGCCAACGGACGGATTTTTAAGTGCGCCATTCCATTCGTCCGTGTCATCTAGACTCATCACCCGTCGTCGGCTAGAGGAAAGCAAAGCGGCCCTCCCTCCTAGACCTAGTCCTCTGCTTTGATTAGCTTAGCCAGGTGCACGAGGAGGCCAAGAACCGCTCGCTCGGTGGCCATGGCTGCGGAGCGCGGGTGCAGCTTCCGCCGGTGCTTGGCTGTGCTAGTGGCGGCGGCGGTTCTCTTCTTGGCATGCACCGAGGGAGCGGCGGCGGCGGGGAATGCCAAGGGGTCGCGGCGGCGGCAGCTGCTGCTGCAGCGGCAGGTGCACAACCACCTCAAGCGGCTCAACAAAGCGCCTGTCGCCAGCATTGAGGTATCCGTCCGTCCCTCTCGTCTCCCTCCCTCCTCCCCAACACGTTGCGCGCATTAAATTTGTTAAGTTCTTGCGTTTTGTTATCCCTGTCGAAGATTTCGTTTTCTTTTCGTATTGCAAGTGAATCCAAGTGAATCCGCGGAGAAAGGTGATGCATTTGGTTTGGAAGTCGAAGAAAGACGCTCTTTTGAGGGCTCTGTGCGTGCTTGCGATGAGCTTCTTGCTTTGCCTGGTCCGTTTCGCTTTGGAGGAGTTGCTTGACTTTTCCTCCCATGGACCATGCATTGGATTTCTTTCGTTGCGGGAGGAAAAAACTTGCTTTTGGGGGAAATTTTATGGGTTCCCGTGCTTCTTTGGTTCATTGGACTTGAAGGGAAAGATGCTTGCTTTTGGTTGCTTTCCTCTCTTTGGAGAACTGGAGTCTTTTTGTGAACCATTATATTTGCTTTTGCTTGTTCAAAGTAACCTTAGTTTGTTTTTCTCCCACTTTCTTTCATGTGTAGAAGTATAGGGGGTAGTATCTTACCATGTGTGCTTTGAATCATCTCAAGTTGCATTGCTTAGATACGAAATTTCCCATTTTCCTCTTCTTCTTCTTTTTTTTTGGGGGGACTCTTGTTTCAGCTCCGGAACCAGTGCTGTATTTACAGCTTTTGTCTTTTCGATTGTGCAAATAAGAAAAAAAATCCTGTCCCTCTCATATCATTCCTGTCCTAAGTTTAGCATAATATTCTTCTTCTTGCTTTGTTGCAACGACTGATTCTGATAAATCAACAGAGCCCAGATGGAGACATAATAGACTGCGTGCACATCTCCAACCAGCCTGCCTTTGATCACCCTTTCCTCAAGAACCACACCATCCAGGTTCCTCTCTCTCCAGCAGCACTGCCCTTTTTTACAGTTGGGGTAGAGCTTCTCCCCACATATTATGATAACGCTCAATGGTGCACCATCATCACCTTGCAGATGAGGCCTGCTTACCACCCAGAAGGCCTGTATGATGAGTCCAAGGTTGCATCCCAGCAGAACACCCAGCCAATCACCCAAATGTGGCATCAGAATGGCAAGTGCCCGGAGAACACCATACCAGTCAGGAGGACCAAGAAGGAGGATGTCCTGAGGGCCAGCTCTGTCAGGAGGTATGGCAAGAAGAGGCACAGGAGCACCCCAAACCCCATGTCTGCTGACCCTGACATGCTCAATGAGAGTGGCCACCAGGTGGAATAGAATGATTCATTCAAGAATCATCTTCATAGTAGTACTAGCTTGTTCTTGGATTGTTTGACGTGTTGATTTAATCTTGTTTACCCTCCCATGGAGCAGCATGCAATAGCATATGTGGAGGGGGATAAGTACTATGGAGCCAAGGCCACCATCAATGTGTGGCAGCCAAGGATTGAGCAGGCCAATGAGTTCAGCCTGTCCCAGCTCTGGATCTTGGGGGGTTCCTTTGGGCAGGACCTCAACAGCATTGAAGCAGGATGGCAGGTGAGAGTGAGACATGAGAAGGGGAAACCCACTTGAGTCAAAAGTTCTATTAAATGCTGTGTTGCAGCTTCCAGTTTTGTTCTTCTTCTTCCATGCTGTCAATTATGAGGGGCATTGCTCCTTGCATGCGCAAATAATTTCTTCTGTGTTGCAATAATGATATCTACACTGCTGAAAGAACCCTTGCATGTTTGTAGGAGCTAGACTAAATTCCCCATTTGCACTAATTTGTTTCTCTCTTGAGCTGTACTAGTAGTACTAATGACTGTTTTTAGGGGCTAAGAATGCTGTAATGCTGGATTAAGTTCTGTAGTTTGTTTCATTGTGGCTTATTCCTTTGTGCTCTCCGCGAAATTTCAGGTTAGCCCAGACCTGTACGGGGACAACAACACTAGACTCTTCACCTACTGGACTGTAAGATAAACATCACATTCCTTTCAATATTCATGATAATTGTTTTTAGCTTCTTTTTGTCTCTTGTTTATATCTACATTCCCTATCTCTTGGTTATTGAACTGGGGAATGGCCTAATGGTACTGATTTTGTGTTGCTGTGGGATACTGTAGAGTGATGCATATCAAGCAACAGGATGCTACAACCTACTTTGCTCAGGATTCATCCAGATAAACAATCAGATAGCCATGGGCGCCAGCATCTTCCCTATCTCCAACTACGGTGGTTCCCAATATGATATCAATATTTTGGTCTGGAAGGTAAAATACAAGAACCCTTCACATGCCGAGCATACATAATCATATTCATGAATGGGGCCAAAGAATCTATGCCCACCTGTTTCTTGTTCTTTCTTAAGGCACCTTCAGGCTTAAGTCAAGGCTACAACTGTGGCTCTGGCCTGTTTGCGGACAGTGCACACTGTCGCAGTTGTCCCCACACACGTACTGGATTTATGTCTGTTAAGTGCTAATACAGACACTGATAATTTGCCATTTGAACAAATCAATAATATTCCTCATGTTCATGCTCCTCCTGTTAGAAAAAGTTATCATTTCTATAAGGAAAAATTGGAAAGCTGTCTCTTCTGCTAAGCAGAACTCTTGCTCATTTGCATTGCCATGTGCCATTATGTTGCCATTTCACCACTTGCATAACCAACAACATCTTCGCCGAGTATTTCGAAAAGTTGGCTGTAAACGTAAAATAGTTTCCAAGTCATTTTCATCAAAGGGCAGAGCCTTTTCATAGTGCATATAATGAACACTTAGACTTTCTTTTGTGCATGCATGATAGTACTAAAAGGGGCACCCTACTATATTCCCTGATCATTATCCTATCTGCTAAATATCCCCGTAAATCGCTGTTTCCAGGACCCAAAGGAGGGCAATTGGTGGTTGCAGTTTGGTAATGACTACGTTTTGGGCTACTGGCCATCGTTCCTCTTCTCCTACTTGGCAGACAATGCCTCCATGATAGAGTGGGGTGGTGAGGTGGTGAACACGGAGCCTGACGGCAGCCACACTAACACACAAATGGGCAGTGGCCACTTCCCTGAGGAAGGGTTTGGCAAGTCCAGCTATTTCAGAAACATCCAAGTGGTGGACTCATCCAACAATCTTAAGGCACCAAGGGGTGTTGGGTCATTCACTGAGCAATCCAACTGCTATGATGTGCAGAACGGCAACAATGGCGATTGGGGCACTTACTTCTACTATGGGGGGCCTGGGAAAAACCCTAATTGTCCATAGGAAAAGAAAAGAATTGCTATCCAAGCCCTAACAATCCCCTGACACTTCTTTATCATCCAGTAAATTAGTTTACACTTCTCTTTCTTTCTTTTTCTTTCTTTTTCTAGGTAAGCGTTTGACATGTGAATTTGTTCTCTCCCTCAGAGATGTTGGTCCGGTTCTAGGGAGGAGTGTGGTCAAGTTTCTGAAGAGAAACAGGCCTGTTTGGTTTGTGGCTCATGTTTGTCAAATAATTTTGTTTCTCCCATGTCTTCAACCTGTGCAACCAGTACCAGCATGTGTTTTCTATTCTGGAAAGTGGCTAATCAAGTGTTTAGCTATTGGAAGATGTGCAAAGATGCCAACTTTTTGTGTGCTAAGTTTGGTGGTTACTGAACATCTGGAAAAGTGCACAAAGGTGATTATAAATAAGGTAGAGACCTGAGCTTTGCATTGCATTTTGTGAAGGCAGGTAGAGTTCACATTGCAAGCAACAAAGCCTGCCCATTGGTTGCCGTTGATTGGTGAGTAGTAGTAGTGTGCGTTGCCTAACTTGATTGACATTTCAGTGGTCTCCGGTTGGACTCTGACCCCTGCTCTAATGGAAGGTTTTAGTGCTCTGGTTGTGGCGTCCAGTTCAATCTCTCGCAAGTCAACCATCCATCTCGATGAAACATTCAGGGTGGGTAACATCCGTATTGGAAAGTTGTCTAATTGTCCAGCTATAATGCATTCTGTGTACAATTGGATCACTATCATCTCGTTTGATTTGTTTTATACCAAGGAATTAGCACGTTTCGATCATAAACCAAATCCAGCAAGTGGGAGAACAGCAATTGCCAAGCTCTTAAATCTACAGAATACTAATCCATGTGAGCTGAATGATTGTGTTTAGGAAAATTTTGAAAGTAACCAAGCAACATTAGGTTTATTTTAACTATGGATCCAGCCATCTCGTCAGTCCGCACCTTTGCACCAACTTTTGGTTGGACATGGGGGTTTAAGGAGATTATGAAACAAAACAAAAAATAGTAAAGGAAATGGCCATAATATTCATGGTGTTAATATCTTGGGAACAAGAGAGATGAAAGTTACGTGGGTGTTTACTCGTAAATGTTGAAGAGGGGGATCTATGAGGGTGATAGAAAGAAATGATCATGGACTCTGCGTCTTATATTTTAAAACAAGTTTGCAAATATATATATATATATATAGAACGTATCTAGTGCTAATGGGTAATTCAGTGCTAAGGTATTAATACCAATCTTGACCGTTGGATGTGGGAGCATGCATGATGTTTAATGAAGACGTATTAATGAATGTGCATTGAAGGTGAGAGCATGCAAAGTAATTAAATGGTTTAGAGGTGGAAATCCGCATTAATCTTGGTTGTTCAATTCAAATCCAACAGTCAATATTGGTATTATTATAATTACTTAGCACTATATATATATATATATATATATATATATATATATATATATATATATATATATAACACGGATAGGGTACCTACATGGTCGCAGCTCACGAGCACGCACCAAAGCTACCTTCACATGGCAAACAGGGTCTCTGCCTCTTTTGGTTGGATTCGCTCGGAAATAATTACACCAACAAAATCCAGGACATGCAACGCATGCAGACTGCAGCTAGGCTCTCTCTCACTCACTGCCTACCTCTGCTGCTGAGTACTGCTGCTTACTGCTAGCTAGACAGCTAGGAGAAGGGGATGGATGGATGGATGGATGGCTTTGACAGCTCTCATGGTTCATGTGTTTGCCCAGAGGTCCCTGTGATTACCATCAATGTCTCCCTTGTTTGCGAGTCCTTCAGACCGAGATGTGTGAGATTCTTCCAATGGGATTGTGCCTTTCCCGGTCTCCCCACCTGCCAACCTCTTCTGCCAACATACATTGGTGTGTTCGTTTGTTTTGCCCTTATGAGTCTAAATCACTAAATGTATGTGCTGCTCCTTCATTAACCTAACCAGGTTATATGGTGATGAAAGTTTCTGAAGTATAAACCACTTTGTTGGGCCGGTCGGCCGGTAGATGCTGCTCCCAATAGGCAATGGTATTGGTAGGCTCCCAGCTTTTCAAGGAGACTGTAATGAGCCGAACAAGAAGCGACGTATCGCAGAAGAGTTTACGCTGGTCGCTTAGTACTTTACCAGTATGTCATACGGCAGACCGGGACCGAGCATGGGCTCGGCCAATCTAGGCGTTGGTCCCTCGGCATTTTAGAAAGGAAAAAAAACATGTATGCAGTCCCAGTGATTTTTTTAAATTTTTTTTATAAAAATAGATAATTAGCCTAAAAATAGCAAAATTGGTTCCTATCGCGGTTGAACTGGCAACAGATACCTTAGCCCCTTTTTGTCGCCAATTCGACTTCCTATCGTCAGTTCGACTGGCGACAGGAATCCACCCCTGTAAAAGCTCGAGTTTAACTCTAAAATTCGGTATAGGATTCATTTGTGTTCAGAAAAAACAGGAGGAGAGAAGGGAGAGGAGTAGAGGGGAGGAGAGAAGCTAGCGAAGCGCTGCCCGTCCGGTTCCCCACATGTGAAGTAAGTTTTTGAACCGAATGGATTGCATAGTTTTGGATGCATGGTTATGTGGTGCAGTATGTTGTACATAATTCTTTTCGGTGGGTGGTCTTGTTTTAGATATGTGGTTAATCGTGAAAATATTTTTCATGGTGCAGTACGTTAATTATGTCGAACGTCATCAATTTCAAAATTTACATCAGTCCGAGGACTATTCTGGAGGGTCCCGAGGGGGTTGACCTACGTTATTTCCAATCGGCGACCGTGCCCCTGTGCAGGATCAAGGATAACCGACTAGAGGGGAGTGAATATGAGATTTGTAAAACTACTTAACTATTTTAAAACTTTAAGCAAGATAGTTCTAACAAAACTTTCTAGCACAAATAATATGATATTACTACTATGTTGCTTAAGATAAATAAGAGCTAATGTCAATACTAGATACAATTCTAGCTAAGCCAATCAAGCATAAAAGAATTGCTAGAAATGTAAATGTGGAATAGTAAAGGCAAGAATTAACCACAATGAAGACAAAGAAGTTTTTGCTAGTGGTATCGAAGACTTGTCAGTCTTCACTAGTTCACGTTGAGGAAGCTTGAACTAATCAAGATGGCTCCACAAATTAAGTCTTCCTCGATTTCACTAGTAGTTGTTCTTCCTCCGCTCCGAAGATGGCGAACACCATATCAATCACAATTTAGCACCAGGTCTCTTCACAAACTCCTTGAAAAGATCACCGCGCAAACTCCCGCCAAGCCGTCTAGGTGTCGACAAACACCAAGAGTAATGAATCTCAATCTTCGCTTGACGGCAATCAAGTGCTAAGGATCAATATAGAATGAATGCACTTGAATTTTGCTCAACTACCTCACAGTGAATGCAACAAGTGTATTTGAGGTGTAGAGAGAATGATCTTAGCTCAAGGATGTTAAATGAAGTCTCTATATTTGTCCTTGAGCTGGTGGGGGGGTATATACACCCCCACAAATAAATACAATTGTTGGGGGGGGGGCAAAACACAGGAATTTTCAGCACAAGCGGTAGTACTGGCATTCACTGGCCAGTACTACCGCGCCTCCAAAAGCGCACAGTAACGGCTATCGCATAATCATTTAATGCATCTGAAAGAGTCGTTGAAAATTTAGCGTGGTACTACCGCCCTTGATCAAGCGGTAGTTTCGTTTATCGGTCGTTCCGATCAATTAGGGCGGTACGAAGCGCTCTATAGTAGTCCCGCACACATGCGTCATCGCTGAGTCAGTGCAGTCCCATAGGAATGTGTCATCAGGCTTTATCGCCAACCTCATGTACTGTAAGATCGTGGGTAATCTTGATTTTGAGCCACAATCCATCATTCGTGCGATTGAGCCAAGGTTCTAGTACACAATCAACTATGCCAAAGCTTGGAGGGCAAAACAGAAGGCAGTGGAATCAAGCTTCAGTACGTTCGAGGATTCCTACCACAACCTCTCTGGGCTACTTCGAGTCATACAAGACAGGAATCCAGACACTCAAGTCAACATTCAAGATTCCACACATCCGAAGTGGACCAATCAGAAGATACTGCAGTGAACATTCTTCGCCTTTGGTCCATGCATCAATGCATTCTGGCACTGTCGTCCAATCTTGTACGTAGATGGTTCATTCCTGACTGGAAAGTACAAGGGCCAGATACTGACCTCAATAGCGATAAATGACAACAATCAAGTTCTTCATGTGGTATTCGCTTTCGTTGAAAGCGAGAACACAGACAGCTTGGTTCTGGTTCCTGAAGAATACGAGGATTTCTGTTGGACAGGGCCGTCCAAATGTATGCATCACTCATGATCGGTATGCCTGCCTGCTCAGTGCAATAACCCAACTACAACAAGGAGATAACGAACCATTTGAATGGACGGATCTGCAGAGCAGATGGTGCATGAGGCACTTGGGGGCAAACTTCTACAAGCAGTTCTGCAACAAAGACCTGATGAACCTATTCAAGCGGCTGTGCAACCAAAATCAGCAGTGGAAGTTTGAAGTACTCTGGAATATTCTGGATGATCGGACCCAGACGCACAGAAGGGAGGCAGCAAAAAGGACCGCCCTAAGCGCTGACCAGGCCCCCGACTCATTACCATGGATACCCACATATGGTCCCAGTCTGACAAGGAGAACGGGGGCACAGGTGAAATGCTTCTCGGACTGGATTGAGCCCGAGCATAAGGAGAAGTGGTCGTTGTTGCATAACAGGGGTGGTGCTCGATATGGTGTTATAACAACCAATCTAGCCGATGTTTACAACTAGATCATGCGCGGCGCAAGGTATCTCCCTTTGGTTAGTATTGTGGAGGCAATTCTCCGCTTAACGATAAACTACTTCGTTGACAGAAGCAACAACGCGTCGCTCATCATGGCAAATGACAGAGTACTCTACTCCGCTATGATCACCAAGTACATAGAGGAGAAGAGTAAGAAGGGTGAGATGCATCGCGCATTCAAAATGGGCACAAGGGAGCTTCGCTTCGAGGTAACGTGTTGGGATAAAGGACGCTGCGGGATGAACCGCGAGAGAATTACCCATGAGTGCACGCTACGCCGCTCTAGTTGCGTATGCACTTGCAATAAGCCCCTTCTTCTGCATAGGCCCTGCTCCTATATCATGGTCGCATGTTCCACAGTAGCACAACATCCAGGGTAGTACCTCTCTGATTACATCAACTAGGAGACGGTGATGTAAACATGGAGTGCGAAGATGTGGTTACGCCGTGGTTGGCCATTTCACTGGCCATCCAAGCTAAGAGCAACTAATCTGGGCCGTGGACTTTGAAAGGTTGAAGGGAAAGGTCGACCGGCTACAGGTATGGCACATCAGGAACAACATGGACGAAGTAGAAGCTGGATGTCGTACGAAGAAGTGCTCCATTTGCAGGGAGTCTGGGCACACCTTCAATCAATGCCTGATGAGAAATGCTCGGGATTAAGGAGACACCGACACTCCGGACGTCGCCGCGGGGACATCATCCGGCCGCCCGACTCATGGCAGTCCACATGGGGGACGTTGAGACCATTGCCACAGAAAATCACGAAAAATTGTAATATGCGATTGCCAATGTTCTGGAATATCATTTTTATTTGTAAAAAACTAAGTGTTATGACATTTTGCTCAATGCTATGTAATATCAGTGTGACATGTCGTAGTTTTGAGTAATGGCAAATTCGTATGATTTAATCTTTCGTACCAACTTGTAGGAGGAACGAACAATACTCAAAACCAGCATTACTCGAAACCAATAGTTTTCGAAACAAATACATTTGAGTCCGCAAACAGAATAACATTACATGCCTTCACATGGCATGATGGTTCGGCTAATTACTTTAGTCATCTTCGCTACTACTATAGTACATTAGGGCACAAGCATTCGGACCACGTAAGTATACATGTCTTTAGGAGATAGTAAAAAACATAGCGGGTAGGACGGGGGGACTACAACAGAATGGCCCAACCTACTGCGTGGACCGGGGCCACTTACCCTTCCTTGCGAGCTCGGCGTTGTACTCCTCGGCGGCCTCCCTCGCCTTGGCCGTCATTTCCCTCTTTTTCTCGCGCTCCCTACAGTTGCACGCCTCGAGATAAGCTTTCATCTCCCAACGGATACGGTCGTTTTTCTCATCGTTGCGGCACTCCTCCTCCCGGATCTCGTGGGCCCTTTTGGTATCTCACTCTTCGTAGTCCATATGCCACTGGTCGTGTGGGTGGATCTCTTGGTCGATCCACTTGTAGTAGCCACATAGTGGATCTGGGGACTACAGATAGACGGGAGAGATTGTTAGTGCATACTTTGAAGAGTAATAGTAGAAGAACATATTGTAACTGGTCCTTACCAGCTGCTGATAACTGCTCGTGTCCCAACGACGGTCCGGATAGTCCGAGGAGTAGTTCGCGCAACTCCAGTAACACATGCCCAGGTTTATTCGGTACTTAGACTTGAAGAAATTGGATGGGTCTCTGCACCACCAGAGAGGCGGCGTCTCCCCCTCGGGCGGCCCTTCCGATGAAGGCACCGTGGGCATGTTCGGGACGGGGATGCTGCTTCGGGGGCGGTGTCATTGTGGGGAGGTGCATTCCTGGTATGCGCCCTTTGTTCATCCAGGGCCACAACACATCTTGCAAGTCCGTGGATCTCTTCTCATTGCTTCTGCTTGTCCATCTTAGTTAGATTGTGTTGAAGTATTGATACAGGAGAACCCGCCGTAGAATGAGTAAAACTTATAGGCCGAGGTGGCCTTGCATACGCAGCTGAATTGTAACCCGGTTAATAGAAATTCATGTCTGCGAGGTGGCGTTGCGCAAAGCTGACTCGTTGGGTCACGTCGCTGCGCAAAGCTGACTCATTGGGTCACGTCGCTGCACAAAGTTGTCTCGTTGGATCACGTCGTTACGGAAAGCTATCTCGTTGGGTCACGTCACTGCAGAAAGCTGTCTTGTTAGGTCACGTCGTTGTACAAAGCTGATTAGTTGGGTCACGTCACTGTGGAAAGTTGTCTCGTTAGGTCATGTCGCTGCGCAAAGCTGTCTCGTTGGGTTACGTCATTGCGCCAAAGTCATCGGTGGTACTCGATATGAACGAGATGAAACCAACAAGATTTGAAACGAAGCGATGCTCGAAGTCAACGATGACTAAACGAACAATGCTCGAAACCTACGATTACTCGAAGCAGGTACTTTTCGGCGAGACTCAAAGCCAACGAAGACTCAAAACAAATAGTATTATAGTGCACGTTGAAAAGAGATAATGAAACACTATATTACCATTACTATAGTTGTACAAAAATTAATATTTACATAACATCTACCTGCAGCCCCTCTTGAGGCGCACCTCGCGTGTCGCCCCCATTCGAGCCCGACGGTGGTGCGAGTACGTCAAAGGATCAGACGGCCGACTGTAGGATCAAGGATAACCGACTAGAGGGAGGATGAATAGGAGGTTTTAAAATTCTTAACCAAATTATACTACTAGGCAAGATAAACTTTAACAAGATAACCTATCACAAGATATATGCTATAAATTTAAATGCAATAAGTAAGGACAAGAAATAACCGCAATGAAGACAATGGAGTTTTTCCTGTGGTATCGAAGATTTATCGATCTTTACTAGTCCACATTGAGAAGCTTGACCCAATCAAGCCGGCTCCACGAATTAAGACTTTCCTCGATTTCACTTGTGGTTGTTCTTTCTCCCCTCCGGAGCTGGTGAACACCGAACCAATCACAATTGACGCTTGGCCTCTTCACAATCTTCTTGAAAAGATCACTACACAAACTCTCATCAAGCCGTCTAGGTGTCGACAAACACCAAGAGTAATAGACCTTGACCTTTGCTTGATGGCAACCAAGTGCTATGGATCAAACTATAATGAATGCACGTAATTTTGCTCAGCAACCTCACAAAGGATGCAACAAGAGAGAATGAGGTGTGAAATGAATGCTCTAGGCTCAAGAGTGTTCAATGAGTGCTCAACCTTTTGTCCTAAAGCTGGTGGGGGTGTATTTATACCCTCTACAAACAAATACGACCGTTGGAGGAAGAAGCCAGAACATTTCAGGGAAATCGGTAGTACCACCATGTATTGGCCGGTACTACCGCACCTCTAGCGTCAGCACAGTAACGGCTATAACAGAGGTATTAAATGTGTCTAACATAGCCATTGGAAGCTTGGTGAGGTACTACCACCATTGAACATGTGGTAGTTCCGATGATCGGTGGTTCCGCAAAACACAGACGGTACTACCGTTTTTCGTTGAAGCACAAAAACTCCCCTTTCTGGAAAAAAAAACATACCGCACTCTTTTTCGGGATCACCGATGTGCGGTAGTTCCGCCAAAACCACAACGGTACTACCGTTCTTGCAAAAGGCGAAATAAAACCAGAAAAGGTGTCACTCTGTAAAAAATATACCGCACAAATAATCAGAACTGCCGACTTGCGGTAGTTCTGCCCATGTACCGCCGGTGCTACCGCTCTTCCAGAAAAATAAGGAAAATCGCAAGAGGTGTCTCTCTCGAAAAAATATTCTGCAACTATTTCGGCACAACCGGCATGCGGTAGTTCCGCTCTTATAATACCAGAACTACCGATTTTGCACAGACTGTTGATTTGAGCTTTAAAACAGATTTTGAGTGTATGCATGATCCTAGTTTGATCAAAAGGCATAAAGATATGCTTTCAAGCTACTAGTCATGATCCCTCTTAGTAGTACAACATCTAATCTAAAATCCGATCTTCCAATATTTCTCCTAAGAACGGTAAAATTTAAAAGGGTCCTAGGCTACTTATACCTTTGTCCTTGAACCAAGTCCATCCTTTAGCATACATCTCCATATTGTTGACATTGTCTTTAGGACTAAGTCTTGTAATCACTCAACAAATATGTTAGTCCCATATTCACATATTATCATTAATTACCAAAATACATTTTTAGGGGCCTAGATGCTTTCACCGACGTACCCGACCGCTGCAAGGAGCTAGAGGTGGTGTTGCGACGGCGAGCTCGGACGTCTGTAAGGTCGGCTCCGGGGTCAGTGGGGTCGGCTCTAGCGCACCTCGCAGCTGAGAGGCCTAGTCCTGGGAGAAGTGGAATATCTCGTCGTACGAAAAGTCCGGTTCATCCCAACTCGGTGCACAACCTATGAAACATTACATTACGCATGCAATCATAGAAAAACCGAAATCAAACAAGGTAGCCATACCTGGGGGCACGAATGCAGCCACGGACGACTCTGTGTATTCCTGCCCCGTGTATTGGTGGAACCGAGGACCTGCAAAACAATATTGCCGTTAGTAACTAGTGGGGTTCAAAATAAAGTAGGAGAAGTGAATGTGTTATGCTCACCTGCAAACTGTCCCAAGGAGCTCCCTCCACGGTGCCACGAGGACCCGCCCGCCACGTCCGGGGGAGGAACCCGTGGCCGTGAGCCACCATGGCTGCCCCTTTGTCTAGACACTGGTGAATGTGAATGTGTCATCGGCCCGCGACAAGTCGCAATTTGGATCTCTCACCTCGCCTTCTCCACGATATGTTGTAAGATTCCTCTAGCCTCCCCACAAGCGACAACTGCTATGTCTGGCCTGTCAACTCGAGGATCTCTCGGTGTAGATCCACCTGCACACGTAATCAACAAGTTGGAAACCTAAATCTAGCTAATCAAATATGAAGTACCAACTGTTGAATATGTACCACACGGTGGAATACAGAGTCCGACTGGGTGGGGTACGTGTCGGATGTCGCAGCCTCATGTCATAGTGGGTTGACCATGACTTGGACGCAGTGAAGCCTCATCCAACTGTTGTACCACTCCATGTACTCCTCGTGCTCCTAGGGGTTGTAGGGAGCATCCTCCAAGACGACATCGGCGTAGGCGGCGTAGGCGCTGAGCGAGCCCACAACCCAAGAGAACATCATCTCTGTCCAGGTGGTAGTACCACGTACTCCCTTCCTAGTGTACCTGTGGACGGCAAGACAATCATTTGGTATGTATGTAACGCAGATTGTACTAAAGAATTAAAGCACAAACTAACCCGTGGATGTGGCTGACAGCCGCTGCGCTCAGGGGGCTGGGACCTGTTGTCGCAGACCAAACTGGCGCATGACTCGCGCCACTTGGTACTCCTCCACGAAGACCTCATGCACCAAGGCCCTCCTCGTGTTCCAGTACAGGTGGTCTCGCCTGCACAGACAGGACGGTCCTCTGGGCTCGCGTGCGGACACCCTCTCCTCCGTGTACGGTCTCCAGATGACACGGTCATCCATCAGCAGGTCGAACATCAGGACGTAGGACGGGTACAACCCCTATGTGGTGATCGTTGTGTAGGTCACCTGTAGAATAGACCAAAGGAACACTTAGCACACGAAATTATGATTGGATTACAAGAAAATAATAAATATTCAGGAAACTAACCCATTGGCGGCGCCGCACCGTGCCCATAGTAGGCCGGTCCACGTCGTCGTCCTCGGCGTATAGGCTGACCGTGTACGCTCCCAAGTCCAGCTGTGGATGTCCGATTTGGAATCGCTCGATGGATCAAAGCTACAGAAGTAGCAGGCATCCAGAGAGGATGGAGCTGTCATGGGACCGGTGGCACGCGGTACATCGCGCACAGCAGGCCGGACCCCAGGCGTAGGGCTGGATCTCCACCGGCTAGTCTGCAAGCTCACGTGCGTAGTGGATGTAGTGCTTATCGACGCTGTCGCCGTGGGACCCCAGGGACATGACCCACCCAAACAGCCACAACAGGTAGTCCTCAAAGTGTCTTCTCACCGTCTTGTCGGGTGCGTCCTCCACCATACGCTCGGGCTGCAAGAATACATATGCACGTCAGCAAGGTTCACAAATGAATTGATGCGAGAGGACAATAGTTATGAAGACTTACATAGATCTGGCAGATCCACCTCAGCGCCGGCCTGTGCGGGCTGCTGAACTCGTGGTAATCGCTGCCCGGTGGCATCGCATCCTGGAACCTCGCTAGGAGCTCTGTGCGCCACATGGGCGAGATCTCATACGCCGCCATGGGGAAGCCTGCGCAGGGCAACCCGGTCAGGAAACTCACGTCATGCAGCGTCAGCGTCATCTCCCCGCACGGGAGGTGAAACGTGTGTGTCTCCGGCCTCCAGCAGTCGACCAACGCCATTAGTAGGGCCTGGTCGTATGGAAAACGCCTGGACGTATGATCAGGACCGCGGTCCTGGTCGTCCTCCCACATCGCCTCCATCATCCGTGCCAGCGGAATGAGGCCTGCTGCTCTCAACCTGCGTTGGGTCAGGTTACGAACGGACGTTAGTCCACATGTAGTAGTTATGCCACAAATGAGTACACGAAGATCGCAATGGCACGTACCTCGGCACTCAACTGGGGTGCAACCTCCAGGCTTTGATGGACGTGCGCAGCCGCAACGCGCCAAGCTCAATTGGCGCCTCGTTCTCCTGGGGAGGATAGTACTGAAGCGGCTACGGTAATGTACGTCAATCACTAGGTCAAGCAACTCGTACGACCAGTCTACAACGTGGTTTGGGTCCGCCATACCTGAAAATTCAGTGCATACATTGTAAAGATTACGTACTATGTAAAAAGATAATACGAAGCGACATTAGCAAACTAATTACCAACCACAAATAGAAATCAAATTTATGCGACAAGTTATAAAGCTACGATTACGCTCTACCTAACCTACGGAGCTAAATAAAGCTGAATTTTTTTATTAGACTCTACCTACCCTAATTAGCTACTCTGGATTTCCTTTGTAATTATAAAAAGTGTCATGCTAGTTTCCTACTTAAAAATAATTTCTGATATTAACAATATAATTATTGTGCACAAATAGGGAGCTAAATAAAACTGGTATTACTTACATTACCCTCTACATACCTCGTACACAGCTCAAAATATGTACTACATAATTGAACTATATTTATTTAATCTACTAAATTCTATGTCGCTATTTTTGTTTGTTAACCGATAATGTTTTGCCATAATGTACAAAGTTCAAAAAAATATACCTACAAGATGGCCGATCGGATTAGATGCTCCGTCTATCTCTCCTCCGCGATTTAGTTTCGCTTATGAAACGAGTAGTTTTAAACTACGCTACCTTTGTTCTCTCTCAGCCGGCTCCTCTCGCTCGAGCTCTAAAATGATTATATGAGTCATTTATCATCAATTCAAAATCCAATCATTTGATTATATGGGGTTGCAGAATTGAAATGAGTTTGAGCTGATTTTTTAGGGTTTTATAGCTTGATTCATGTCGCCAGGTGACTGTTCTTTTCTTGTCGTGAGTTCAACTGGCGATAGTAAGTCGTCGTGAGTTCGACGACGATAGATGGGGCGACAAAGATAAGTACTGCCGCCAGCTCAACTGGCATGTAACCTATTTTTGCTATTTTTTGTCCGACTATTTATGTTTGTAATTTTCTTTAAAAAATATTATTTTAAAAAAAATCCAGTCCGAGTCGGCCTAATTTATTGTTGTTGCCTGCTACTAGTTACGATACTACTCAGCGAGACAACGACTTCAGTCGTGTGGTGGTGAAGTACGAAAGCAGCAGATGAGGTGCTGGCAGTCGCGGGCTTTGTCGTAGCTTGGCCCGACGGTAACAATAGATATGCAACCGACGACCAGAGAGTCAAATTTATGAGTTGTGTAGGACATACAGCCAGTAATGAGCAGCGTGTTTCTGAACTTAATTTAATCTTTTAGCCCCTTAAAATTTTGTTCAAGCTCTATCACCGATGGCAGAGATAAAGCTCGGCGTGTTTCTACTTGGCTGTCTTATTGTACCCTTTTTTTTCCCTTGCCCCTGCTCAGTATCTGCCCCAGGCCACAGCCTTTCATCGAAGGGGAGCAGAACAGACATGGAAATTTGTAATGAGAGGAGCTTGTCAAATGTAACGTTGGTTACTTGGATGGATAATTCAAATGTTCATGTATTTGCGATGAAACTATATATGTTGCTCTGTATAAAAAGCATGAAGTACACCTACTGTGCAGGGGAGACAGGGTTTCGCAGCCTCACTGGATTTTTCTGAAGGAGACAAAATGGCTTCAATAATTGAAGAAAGTTGGTCACTGTGCATCACGTACTGGGAAACATATCTGAACGGTATTGTTGGCATGGTCGAGATTGATCATCCACAGTACGATGAAGGGGACACATGAGTCTCGCTCTCTTGGGCTCTCGGTGACCATCGAATGTGGCTGTACGTAGTTTCCCATTTTTATCGCCTATTGACAAACGAATCAATTTCACGATCTGAACTCTGAACAGTCCGTGAGACCGTGACGACATAGACGTTGTTGCATGCTTGGGAGTGTTCGAAGGACACACCGTGACTGCACGGGTGCCACCTCGTGCCATCCGTCCGCGGGGCGCGCCACTCTCATCTCGCACTGCACCTGCACCTCCTCGTCCCACTCGAGATAAATCCCAAATGACTAGGATCTACAAAGGGAATACTAGCAAGGTTGAGTACAGAGTACTCAGCAAGCATTAGTAGCAAAAGATGCATCTCATGTCAATATCTCTGATGATTATCTCAAATTCTATCTCATATCATTACGAAAATAAATCATTAAAATAATTGTGGCAAAATTTTATCTTTGAAAACACTACTAGTCACTCGGAAGAAGAAAGACCCCTGGTGGTTCCCGTAGACTCCAATCCAGGAGACTGGCATGAATTCATGATTTGTATAGCACTGCGCAGTCTTGTACCACTTTACCCATAGCTATTCTGAACTCTATAATGAACCAGGTCCATCACATTTCCTTTGATGCGACTTCGAGTTCGAGATCTGTAGGCGTTTTCCTGAGTTACGTGATTAATTTTTCCACCCATTACGTTAAAACCGGTTTGCGAGCGAATCTTCACACCGAGTTACGTAATGTTAGTTGGGCCTGACTCACCTTCACCTAACACCCTTAGCGCATATAGCGCTGCCTAATCTGGGGTTTCTCAACACACTCACTCATATAACATACCGCGTGGAAAGCATAATCACGTAACAGGTAGCATTTTACGCATCACTAGCGGGAAAATGGTTGGCAGCGATTTCTGACATGATCGGACCGAGTAAGAGTTTTGTTGGTCCTTATATTATAACCATATGTAAAGGGGTCCCATCTCTTACCACATCATCATTATCATCATTTTTCTCATTTTCATCCCCAGCCCTGGGTCTCCTTTACCAGCCATATACTATTATCATCATTCATGTCATCATTCTTCTCTTTTCATTTTCATCTCAATCATTCGATTTAAATTTTTGAGAAATGATTTTGGATGCAATACGTCTAATACAGCAATATACGGTTTACATTTAAAATAGATGTATTAATGTTCAAGAGGATCGCTTGCCTTCGTAGTAATAGTAGGTGTCGGTGTTGATAAGTCCGGGATCAGCGACGCCTGTCGGCTGGAGCTCGTCTTCTGAAGCAACGCGGTAATACAAATAGAATACCGAGAAATATTTAGTGATTTTGGTGATATTTAAATAATAAACTGCTAATGCGATTTCTACTGGTTAGCCAACTTTCAACTTACAAATACTTTTCCCGAACTCGACTCAGTTAGCGGATTATTCCAAAATTCTATTTTAATTATTCTATTAATCCTAATTTATTTCAACCCTAATTAACCTACAAAAATCCTAATTAACCTAATTACTAAAATACCTAAAAACCTAACCCTAACCCTAATTATCAAATTACCTAACTACCCCTAACCCTAACCCTATCTAACCCCCGGCCGCTCTCTCTCTCCCTCCACTCTCTCGCCCCTTTCCCCCCCCCCGTCTCTTCTTCTCCCGGGCGTCTCCTCCTCGCGCTCCGCCGCGCCTCTCGCCCGCGCGCTCTCTCGCGTCGGCGCCTCGCGCTCGTCTTTGGTCCTTGGCTCTCCCCACGGCGAAGGCTGAGCCTAGAGTAGCCGAGCTCTTCCTCGGCGCTTGTCTCGTTCCTCACGCGCGCTCCACTCTTTGGCTCTTCCCGCCGCCATCCGGTTGCCCACGGCCCGCCGGCTCCTGCGGCTGCCGGTTTAGTTCTCACCCCTCTCCTCTCTCTCTCTCTACTTGCCCGACTCGACCTTTCTACGGTTCGCCGGCGACCTCACGGCGGCCGCCGCGACTCAACCCACCGCCTCCTCCTCCTGGCGCGCCCGAGCCCGCCACAGCTCGACCGCGGCAGCCTACTACCGAGTTGGCTTCAGTTAATCGTTTTGCTACGGCACCCTCTTTAGCATTTTCTTGTTTGATGTTAATGCTTTAAGTTAATTGGATGCATGCTTAAATGATGGATTGGGTGGATTGACCGTGGCTGGGGGTGATGGTGAGGGTTCGGCCGTGGATGGGGTTCTTTGGGGTTTTAGCCTGTGGTCGAGGTCTTGATGATGGCTCTCCGTCTTTGGGGTTGATGGGGTAGTTCGGCCGGGTAATACTCATCTCCCTCTCTCTACTCCACGATCTCCCCGCCTGTGATGAAACCGGGTGATGCTTTGTGATCTTTGTGGAGGCTTGATGGTGTAGATGCATGCTGTGCAAAATGGCAGTGCACACTAGTGTGCTTTGAGTTCACCTTTTTGCTGAACTTTGGGTTGGGATGGAGAAGGATGGTAGTCTTTGGCTTCTTTGGTGCTCTCGGCTCTGGTACATCTCGTGGTGGCTTCCTCCCTTGCTCTGCAATGTCCGTGTAGCTCTGCTTTGTCCAGCAGAGGGCTTTGGCCAAGGGGATTGCATCTGCGTCGATTTAGGTAGCCTCGATATACACGGTGCCAACTAACCTAAATTGATCCGGGAACCGCGGTGATTCCTCTTGTATTCGACGGCAAACTATTCTATTTTAACTCTATGCTATGGTTTTCTATTTGGGAAAGTCTTATGTTTGGTCGACGAAAATGGAGTTTAGTAGTGGTACTTCGGGTTGAGTTGAGAAAGGCGATTCGATTGGGCGGCGATGAATGATCAATACTTCAAGGAAGGCTTGAGATATGAAATGCAAGATCTTTGTTTTTGTAATGACCCAAAGTTGTAATTATGATTCGATCTGTCTTTTGATTATGCGATGCAAATTACAGACTTTGATTTGTTGTAACAATACTCTTGTAACATTTATGGAATTGGATCATCTTGAGGTTATAATGACAATTGAGCGAGTTTTGGAAGAAATTTTAAAAGAGTGATTCTCGTGATTGATCCTAGTATTAGCCTTTAATTATGATTACAAGATTTTAATTTTGTCGTTCTTACATCCTCCCCTCTTGAAACAATTTCACCCCGAAATTAAAAGCTTACTTAAATAAGTTGGGATAAGCTTCACGCATGATTCTTCTTCCTTCTCCTGGTGGCTTCTGTCTTTGAGTGATTCTTCCAGTACCTTCAAACGGATCATCCTATTTCTTAGTTTGCGATCTTCGTTGCTAGAATCTTTCTTGGGCGTTCTTCATATGTCAAGTCATCTTGAAGGGGAATGTCGAGATTGGTTAGATGATGTGAGGGCTCTCTTAGACACTTTGGAGTTGGGAGACATGAAATAAATCATGAATCCGCGACTAGTTTATACGCTAGATTACCTTTGCGTTCTAGAATCCGAAAAGGTCCAACATACAAGTGGACTCGCTTTCCCTTTTAATCCGCGTATTCCACGCATAGGTGATACCTTGAGATATACGTAATCACCAATTTCAAATCAAGGTCCTTTCTATGTTTATCCGCATAGCTCTTTTGCCTACTCGGGCAATCTCGAGCGTTCTCGAATTAATTTAATCTTCTCGCCATTTTCCGTGTCGATTCGAGTCCTAGTAGTGGTGGCTCTCCGACCTCATACCGAAGCAAATAGGTGACCTACACTTTCGTCTGATTGAAGCGTGAGGGAAGACTCATTATAAAATCCATACAGATATCTTCCCACTTCCATTCGAGTATTTCAATGGTTTTAATAATCCCGAGGGGCGTTGGTGTTCGACTTTGACTTTTTGCGTGTGTCGGCTAACGTATTCGGCTATGGTCCTTTTCATGCTTGGCCACCAAAAATTTTCCTTCAAATCTTGGTACATCTTCGTCTTTGGATGTATAGTGTAGGGAGTATCATGGGCTTCACGAGTCATCTACACGGAACTCGACATGATGAATGGGTCCGAGAGTTGATGTTCTTGGATTTGATCACGAAGGGTAGGATGGAATACCATTGCAAAGAATGGTGGCTTGAGGTACAGCTTTTACTTCTATCCTCATTTGGGCGTGAGCTTGAATTAAGTCCGTGTGTGACTTTCACAGAAAGATAATGACATTGGGATTTTCTCATGAGGGCATCGGCTACCACGTTATGGTAATTTATGGTTAGATCATAATCCTTGATTAATTCTAACCATCTCCTTTACCTCATATTCAATTCTTTTTGGGTAAAGATGTATTTGAGGCTTTTATGATCCTTGTTGCATATGCGATGACTTTCTCATCTTGCATTAATACACATCCCAATCCATACTTGAGCATCGCAATAAACCACATAGTCAATTCCTTCCTTGCAGCTCTTGGAAGCTCTTTTCACACATTTCGCCCAAACAAAGTGCTCTTTCTGGCGAATCCAAGGAAACTTGGATCGGTGGTATTTGTGGGGCGTTTCCATGAGGTCAATTTTGGAAGGGTCCACTTCGATTCCTCTTCCGTTGCACTTGGTCTAGCTGCCACCTCTCGGAGTAATAGTGAGGTGTTGCAAATGCTCTTCCTCATCAAGGATGTCATCTATGAAGACAACGATGAATTTGTCCGACGAGCCACCCGGCCAGGCACGTCATAAGCCCCAGGCGCCGCCGCGCGCACGCGCGCCATAGCGTGATGCGTCGGCGCGAACCGCGCCCACGACGCCAAAACCACTCGTGCCGCCCACGTCGCGCACGCCACCGCTCCCTCCCGCGCGTCGGCGTTCAGTTCTCGTGCCACTACCGCGCGCGGGCCAACGGCCGCACCGCCCGCACTACTGCTTCGAATATAGTCCGCGCCGGCGCCGCGTGCCGGCGTAAGCCACCGCCGCCGCTCTTACCGTCCGAAACGCTGCTCCTGCTACCTGCTGCGCACACCGTTGCTCAAGCCTCCCAAGCTACAATTCGAGACAGTCCAAGCTACAGTAGCAGTCATTATACTGCCCTTGCATCCGAATAACATACAGAGA
Source organism: Hsuehochloa calcarea (assembly GCA_036346395.1). NCBI lineage: Eukaryota > Viridiplantae > Streptophyta > Magnoliopsida > Poales > Poaceae > Hsuehochloa > Hsuehochloa calcarea. The sequence goes on from CM070606.1 coordinate 35,906,060, forward strand.
ACATCGATAAGAGATGGTGCTGAGTTCATTTCGGACCCTTGCAGGCATTATACTACCCTTGCATAGGAACGACACGATCCGAAGCACGACAGCCCATGCCGCACCAACCCAATACCCACCACTAGGTGAACCTGTTCTGGAGGCCCACGTAGAATGCTTTTTTTTTTTTTTTCTCAAAAAAAAAAACTCTTCCCAACCTGTTTTTCAGAAGACGTCGCCAAAACGGTTCAGTATAATATACACGGCGCTTTATTGGTTCAATTGTTAAGTACTTCACGTATGTTGTTCATTGTCAAACTGGAGCAAAGCGATGTATCAAAGCAATGAGTTTCTATGGCCCCATCTTGAACTGATGCTGAGAGCCTGAGCCTGAACAGAAACCTAAAGCTCTTATTGATTTAGGCTTTTCTTCCATTTACAAGGACAAAGCCATCACTTTCTAGAACAAAAACATCATTCAGTAATTGAAAATGAGGCTTTTGCAGCTTGGAGCATTTCCACGATAAGTGTCTTGACATCCCTATACAAGAACAACAAAACCATTAGAGTCAATCGGAAGCAAATATTCAGAATAACCATATCTTAGACATGAATTACAAAATAAACATTCAGCGGATTATACAACTAGGAGTTCTTAATAAACAAAGTGCTCAGAAAATATATAATCATCTCTGGACTGGACCCAATTAAAATAGACAGACTATAAAGAAAACATCAGAACAGTTATACGCATACATGATCATGATCAAACCCAATTGAAAGAAAACAACTATAAGTTGAGCAGTTAGAAGAATATTTTGTAATGGGAAAAAAAGGGGAGCTGCGTGAAATTATAACTACAAATGTAAAACCCTAGTGAGTAGGAGTATGGACTCACTTCCTATCTTGCGCGCGCCTAGGGAAGGGGATACGCAGCTTCAAAACACTTCCATCATAACCAGCCTGGACAAAAGAAAAGTGTGTTACAAGTTCAAGGTCGGGCTTTTGACTAGAGGAAAGTACAGCGCATTAAAGGTCCAATGAAATAAGTTCAAGACATTAAAACCAAGTGCATCATTACCCAGTAAATCAAGGGCTTCAAAGGTCAAATGATCTATAGCCTATAGGTATTCTCTCCGGAAGCTGTAATGCTGACCTTAGAGTTATTGATCTAAATTGAGGAAGCAAAAAAAAAAACTTACAGTTATTTAGTTCTAGATTGTATTGTTTTGTCAACTATTATAACATTTTTTTATTAATGAAACAAATGTGAATGTCTCAGTATTTGACAGTGGGTGGTAGCATTTTCAAGAAAACATCACTGATATTTTTTGTTAAGTTTATTACCTTCACATTGAAACCAAGACTATCCACATCGAGCATATAAGCAAAGTCCACCTGAAATAGTTTACCTTTGTCATCCCATGTATTGAAAAAAGACATTTGGTCAAAGCATAGTAGTGTAAAAAAATGGATAGAGTAATACAAAGCATAAATGGGCATGTTTCTTCTAAAAAACAGCCTTGTGCTGCTAGTTCATGCTCCTGGGTGATCAAGATTACAAGGTTGAATAATACCGACAAAATATAATGTCTAGAAATGCTACGGGTCAAACCCAATTCCTCATGTTGCAACATAACAGTTCTTGTTGCCAAGGATTATAAATAAAGTGGCACACATAAATATCAGCTGAATAAAACAAATCGTCTTGTTCATCAGTAAACAAGTTTTGTAAGTTTTGAAAGCTGTTCAGCTGTTGTCCTGGCCTTCTGGTCAAGATCTACATGGGAACATAGCTCTGAATGGTGTTTGCAATTTTGCATCTTCGAACCTGCGTGTTGGACAAGAAAACTGCAACCATATGCTTGAACCTAAGATTATTCTCATTTTCCAAACTAAAAGCACCAAGATGACTGAAGGCATGCCATAGAGTAACTTAAATACTAGTTATTTAGTTTTAGAAATAAAAAAACTGCAGTACAAAGAAATAAAAAAAACAGATGGCTGTCTCAGAAACAAATAGAGGCACGACACAGTTTAAGATGAATACATTTCTGCACAGTGACACTCATGGACTAAACACTGTAAGTGAACTTTGTTGTGTACTTGCCTTAACAGTGGTTGAGTGTTGCACAATTAGCTTTGTATCATCAGCGTGATCCTTATTCATGTGGCTCTGCAGAGCATACACAATTAAAATTTAACATAAGTACGCCAATGAAGGATTGGCATATTTAGCCTACAGTCCAATAAACGGAAAGATTAAAGGAAAACAGAATGCGGACATACTGTGATAGGGATTGAGAATTGAGATATTGGGTCCACTTGTGCTTCCTTGAACTCAGCAGCACTGAATTCTGGGGATGTTGACAATAACATTAACATCTCACTATCTCAGGTACCATCATCACCAAACCATTTTTATGGGTTCTATTTATGTAACAATACTAACTGTAGGAGCATAAAATGGGAGTCACAGGAACATGGTTACTCAAAAATAAATGAAGAAATAAAAGGTTGAACAGAAATTTAGAACCCTGAAATATTGGTTCTCGTAAAGGGTAGATTGGCTTCTAACAGTGACTCCACTATGGCATTCAAAACGGTCACATACCTCCAGACCCAAGGATAGCAGTTGCAACCCCAGATACATAACGCACAGCTTTTGGCTTGATGTGCAGAAAACGGAAGTCACCAAAGTCAACCTTAATTTGGCAATTTTTCATCAGAAATCAGTACTCCATAAAACATATTATTCAGCTACTTTCCAAAACGATAATACGTTTACAAAACATACCCAAAATGCCTCAGGATGTCTTCGTAAGTATGCACTCCGGACTGCATCTTTTTCTTCGTCTGAAACCTTTGAAACATAATGCAAACAAGAAGGGAGTAAACCAATACAGGTATTTATTACGTAACATGTACAGTATGATTTAGCAAAGTATTAGCACATAGATGTATCAGGGGCTCCGGGCATAAGCAGGCAAGTATCTGGGGACTGTGAGGAAGAGAGGAGGAAATTACAGGCATAGCATCACCATATACAGTGATTACAGTATCTGTTCTGTCCTCTGGATCTTTGGCAACAAGAAGTGAGCATTTATGATTTCCAGAGAGATTCTGCAAAAATAATAGCAAACGTAAGGAGCTTCGACTAAAGGAAACATGAAAATCGGAAGTTTGTCTGCATTTGATGAATGTAGAATAGCAAATTATTATTTTCATAGAACACAGCCCATCAGTCTTACATTTTACATGTCTATGCACTAGGCTTACTTTGCAAGTCTACCCGCATGTACATTTTACATCAGTGTTATTATGTAGTATGCTTCAGCAATGCTACCAAATGTTTAAGGCCACCATGAATGGGAAACAGTGAGAACAAGTAGCTTTACCATGTATTCGTAATCATGAAAGCACAAAATATCTTACCTTCGAATGAACTGCTAAACTACTGACTGCTAATATGGGGGAACCATCCTGATCGCATGCAAAATCAACCATTGAACCAGATGGATAACCAACATGCTCCTGTAAACAGAATACATGTTATTCCATGCTCCACCGATTTCCCTGTATAACACTGAAAGTCTGCATTCTTACATGTATTGAAGTATTCAAGCTCTAAATTTCTATATCCCTATATTCAACCAATTGATGATAGAAAAAAAAAACAAAAGAACACTGCAATTTGATTCCACTATTCACTTAGCACAAAAATATCTTCATGTAAGGAGACAATCCCTACAACTACAACATGGTACAAAGCCACAGATCATGCTGGAGGCAAACATGTGGGAACTACCAAACTAAGCACACAGCAATGTTTCAGTGAAAAGTAGACTTTATCAAGATTCAAGAAGCTCATCATGAAAAGAGGGTCAGGCTCTTCACACTATCCACACAGCAATCAGTGTTCAGTTGTTCACCTGGTTCAACAAAACTGTACAAACATAGAACAAGGGAAGGACTGACGCAATCACAAATGCTTATCCACTAAGACATGCAACAACCACTTGCTACAGAGTCTAGAATACCTGAGAATGGGTGGCTAGAACACCCCTGAGACTTCGGTCCAGAATGGTTCGTATTTCTTCAACGGGGGGAAGTTGAGAAGCTTTTGCCTGTAATTATGGAAATCTTGATTGAGTAAGCACGATCTAGAGATGGGTAAAAGATTAAAATCTAGATTTTTGAAGAGTTCACTTAATTAACATTTTAGACCACTTTCGAACTTGTTAAGGTATTTATTCAGAGCTGTCCTAAATGTTTTGCACATACTTGTGATCATTCAAATGTCTCATAGGGATCAAAAAGGGCATATTTTGTGGAGTAAGCTAATGGTGGTTTGGGTAGGGAACACTGATGAATGTTAAGCCAGAAGAGACACTAAACTCCAACAACATTGGAATATGTGTAAGTCTAACTCTTGTCAAGAAAACCTCAGCAGATCATTATTAATTATGGATATGTTTCTTCCTCGCCATGGTAATTGTTGAAAAATTCGCCACGGCCAAACAATTCACGCCTATTTCACAGTACAATATTTAATCCTTCCTGGTAATCTATGACTCTATAACATATACTCCACATACCCAGTATTTGGTTCTAAAAAAAATACATATACCCAGTACGGCAGTACGTTGCCCTAGGTGCGTGAAATCCTCCGCAACACTACTGGCCCAGAGCACAACATATAGCTATTGCGTCCTCAGGTTATCACATAATACATGATCTCCAAGCGAACAAGTAAGCCCAAGGGCAAGGGCCGCACCTGGTGAGCGCGGATCACCTCGAACGCGTCCGTGGATCCGCCCGGGGCATCGGCAGGCGCCGCCATCTGCAACGTAGGCAAACACCAGAGCACAATCAGCCAAAGCCATCACAGAGGCATTTCATCGAACACCTCACCCCAAACCACTCCCCAAACAGATCAGATTAGCTGCGGGGCGCTAGGCGGAGAGGCCAGCCAGACCTGGGAGGACGAGGAGGATACGAAGAAGCGGCCCCGGCGGTTAGAGTGGAGGACGAGAGGGGACGAGGGGCGGTTGTTGTACGGGTGGGGAGTAGAGGAGGCTTGCGCATGACGGTGGTGGAGGCGATTTTGTAGGTGGAGTGGGAGGAGTAGGCGCGAGAGCGTAGACGGCGAGGGGGCCGAGGCCGCGAGCCGGGCGCCCGGCGTGAGCAGGAAGGGCTTCATCGCGTGCACGCGTTCGTGTGCAATGAGTGAGCGTGCGTGCGGAGCGGAGCTTCGCCGGCCGACTGGTGGTCGCTCGGCACGGCAGCCGAGATTTTTTTAAAAAATATTATTAATTTTAAAAATAATAAAAAATAATCATTTTTTTAAAAAAAAAGACCACTGCCGTCATTATTTACTGTCTATCGTCGTTCCAACTATATATCGGTATTTTAACAAGTGATTTGCATTAAAAAGTGTGCAAAACATCACTTGAAATGGTTGCGAGTTCGTATCGCCAATTCAACTGGCAACAGGGTTCGACTATACATACCCCAAATTTTGGTGAAAAATTCATTTTTATTCCTGAAAAAAAGAGAAGAGAGAGGAGGAGACGGGAGAAGAGATGTAGTGAAGCCATATCGGTTCCTAGTGGAGGAGGGAGAGACGGAGCAGCAGATCTGGTTGCCTATTTTGCAGGTAAACGTTCTTCCAACTTTGTACGTAAATTCGAAACATTACAGGTTAGCAAATAAAAATAGTGATATAAAATTCAATAAATTAGATAACTTTAGTTGTATTGTTGTTTGATGTAGTATATCATTTTACATGTGTATAGTTAGTTCATTGTATAAATATTATTCATGTTGCAATACTCAAACGATTTAGAATAAATATACAAAAATACTAAGAAAACTGTGTAGATTTCTATAAGAAATACGCAAAAAAACACATCTAAAAATTATATAAGAAATTCAGAATAGGTGTATATGGTATGTAGAGCCGAATTAAAATATTGTGAAATTAATTTTGTTTCCATTTTGTACACGGTAAATTTTTTATAAATACTGAAGATATTTTTTAAACAAGAAAAATAGCAAGATACCTATAAAAATTACAAAGTAGCTAAATAGGGTATGTAGAGCTCAATAAAAAAAATAATTCCAACTTAGTTTTGGTTTTCATTTGTGCACGGTAAAAAATATGTTAATACTGAAAATACTTTTAAAACTAGGAAAATAGTAAGACACCTCTGAAAATTGTATTTTAAAAAATCAAGAGCTGCTACATAGGGTATGTAGAGCTGAACTAAAACATCGTGAACCAAATTTTTTGTTTCTATTTGTACACGGTAAATATTTGTTAAATAATGGAGACACTCTCCAAACAAAAAAAGTAGCAAGATACTTATAAAAAATCTATAAAAATTGCAAAGTAACTAAATAAGGTATGTAGAGCTTAATCAAAATAATCCTAACTTAATTTTGGTTTCCATTTATATACGGTAAATATTTTCTTAATGTCGCTTCTTATTACTTTTTGTATATATTTCGTATTATTTACAATGTATGCACTAAATTTTCAGGTATGGCGGACCCAGAAAATGCTGCGCAGTGGTCATACAAGTTGCTTGCCCTCGCCATTGACTCGCATCACCGTAGCCGCCTCAGTACCATCCTTCCTCAGGAGGACGAGGCGGCAATTGAGCTTGGCACGTTGCGACTGCGCACACCCATGAAGGCATGGAGGGTGGACTCACGTTGGATTTTGAGGTACGTGTAGTTATGACATTTGTGTACTCAATTGCAGTCTGCCTACTTTGGGTGGACTCACGTTTGTTCTTAATCCTTTCGACGCAGGTTGAGAGCGGCAGGCCTCCTTCCACTAGCGATGATGGTGGCAACGACATGAGAGGACGATCAGGACCGTGCGGTCTGTGGTCATACATCGATGCGCTTTCCGTATGACTGGTGCCTCTTGATGACACTGGTCGACCGGTGGAAGTCGGAGACGCACACGTTCCACCTCTCGTGTGGGGAGATGCCACTGACGCTTCAGGACTTGAACTTCCTTACCAGGTTGCCCTGCGCGGGCTTCCCCCTGGTGTACAACGTCCCAGCCACATAGTGCGCGGGTTTATGTTTCAAATGTAATAAAAATGAGTTCTTTTCTTGCGAGGTTCCTCTTTCCTTTAATTGGTGGAAATTAAAACTGTCATAAATCTCCTCAATGGAAACCTGGTGCCCAACCCTCAAAATAATTTTCATTGGACCTAGGAGAGATGTTTAACACCTCGAATTATTTCATAATTTTGAAATTATTTGATAATTTTTGAGGCAAGTCAAACATTAGTCAAACTCCTAAAATAGCCTTCTGGAATTTTTAGAGAAAATGCAGTGCATAAAAGTCTCTGAAAATTTTATATAAGGTTCTTCCCATCTGTTAGCAATCTCGATTAAAATTTCATAAATTTTGGAGTTTGTTTGCTACCCCAAATAATTCCTCCAAAGATCGCTTATTCAATTTCAAACCCTAACCTTTTCCACTTTGTTCCTCGGGTTCGGATCGGACTCGGGCTCGAGCCACTTGATTTGGTTCACCAACTAAGCGCATCGGCTCGATCGTTTGGCGCGGCGTTGTGCGTCGTTGGATCGGCATCGAGCGGCCACGATCGCGTGAGCGTTGGACCGTCCAACGCCTCGCGCAACGTGAACCGTAGGATCCAAATCAGCGGCGCGATGGAAGGGGATGTTCGGACCGTCCGAGAGTGCGGTGATAACCAACGTTGGATCTTGATCGTGAGGTCGACAAGCGATGGAACGGTCGGGCCACCAAACTCAATAGCCGAACGTTTGAGCGCGATAGCCGCATCGATTGGAATCCTATGCAATCTAACGGCCTTCCTCTTTCGTCTTCCTCTCGCTCCGTCGTCGGCGAAGTCAGCGAGAACGTGCACGATAAAGAACCACGGTGCATTGTCACCTCCATCGTTCGACCAGCGTCTTTGAGCATTAAAGCTAGTCTTTGCCGACTGCTGAGTCGTCTTCTACCTCGTGCACTGCCCCATCCCTTCGGCCGGTTTGGATGACAAGCTTTTGACCGAAAGTTGCATTGCTCCATCCTTTGCCCTCTCGGCCTATATAAGCTTCTTCATTGCTCCCTTAGCATTCTTTGAACACCTTTGAGCTTGCAAGATCACTTCTAGTGCATCGAGTAGCTCCTTGGTGAAATATTGCTCTCGGCGCCATTGTTGAAGCTTCAAGTTCTTGGTGAAAGTGGTGTTCTTGGCCTCTCATCCGAACTGTTGCTTCCTCCGTTGCTTAGCCTCTCGAAGAGTATTAACCCTCTGTCGGTTTTGCTTTTGGCGTGAGAGAGCTCAATTTATGTTTTCCCCTTTCGGCAAAGGGTGATCTTCTTCTTTAGCTCAGTAAGTGCACCATTTTCAAATTCCTTGCTCCTCCGCTTACTCTCATCTCTGTGCGCATTAGCCCTCAATCAATTTCACATTTGGCGCAGGAATCTTATCAATTTGGTTTTTCCTCTTTCGTAGGAAATTGGTTATTGTCATCTCCACTCCGGTAAGTCCATATCTGCCCAATTCCTTGCTTGAAGGTACTCCATGCTATTGCGATCATCGTAGTAGCTTTAGATTTCACTATTTTTGCTCGAGTCGCGGCGCATCGTCGGGCTTTGCCTCTGTTCTTTTGTCGATCTTCGTTGTCGGACGAAAAGCAGAGCTTTCGCTAACGTTGAGTTTGGTAGTAGGATTTTAGATCGATCGCTCGATTCTTGTGGCGTGATCGGACGCTTGGCGCTAGGCCATCGCGCGCGTGGCGTCCGATTTTCGATCAACGGTCGGATCTGGATGAGCGTTCGGACCGTCCGAGCGGTTCGATCCGCGTGGACCGTTGGATCCAAGATCAGCGGTTCACGTGCGTGTGAGCGTTCGGACCGCGAACATCCTTGGCATCCGTGCGTTCATCTTTCATCCAACGGTCGATGCTTAGGGTTGGCGCGTTAAGCTCTGTTCTTCTTGCGTGTGGGCTGTTGGATCAATGATCTTGACCCATGTTCTTCCACGTCGTTTATCCGAGTTATATTTCTGGGTAGAGTTATTTATCAACCTGAAAAATAGTTTTATCTTCCAAAATTCATAAGTAATTTTACGTAACTTCAAAAATGATAAAACCAAGGCCATTATTTTTCATTCTTAGTAAACTTATTTCCAGTATAGGTTGCTCATTTGTCGCAGATAGCGTAAAAGATTTATTTTAAAAGTAAGCTTTAAACTGATTATCTTTACAATGAAAAATAGTGGATCTTAGAAAACTCATAACTAATTATTGCAAGCTCCAAATGAGATGAATCCAATGGGGCTGTTCATCTTATGAGGTGCTTGATTTATCATAAAAATTTCAGTAGCCGTGTCATTCTAGAAAATTTCACTAAAATCATTGCTTAGGTGAATAGTGATGTTTTTCCTTTTAAAGCCGATGAAATTGTTTTGGCCATAACTTTTGCATTGAGAATCCAAATCAATTGGTTCTTGTTGCTTTAGTTCATAAAAATTATGTTCTTTCTACTGTAAAAATTTGAGAACTTTTGCTGAGTTTTGCTGTTGCATCTTTTGATATTTCTCGCCTTTTGGTTCTTGTTGGTTCTTTCGATAGGTTGCGACAATATTGATCATATCGAGAGTGATCCTCTGCAGACAAAACAATGAGCTTCAAAGAAGGCAAGATATTTGACCATAAATGTCCCATTACTTTCAAAGTCTAATATCTTGTTTACAAACTATATGTATGCATTGCTTTTGTGTCCAATTATTTTTGCCTGTTTAGAGGTAGCTATTCCTAATGCATTGTTGCCATTAAAATGTTATCCCTGCCACAACCATAAGTTATTATCATCATTTGGTGAATTAGAGCCGGTGATTTAATTATGCTCTTTTCTTGTCTTTTGCGATGTCATGCTTAGAAATGCTTAGCTACTAGGTAGAATTGGGCGGTTATCGACCTAGTCGATGACCTTGATCACACAAATCATTTTGTTTATTTTTGGTTCAGCACCTTATGCTTTTGTTTTGTAAAACCGAAAATGAAACAAAATGGTTTGACTTGGGCACAATGGCATGTTGGTGTGATTGTTGGGTGTGACAAGGAAAGGTGCCTGTGTCCCTAAGGACCGAGAGTTACTTGTGTCACTAAGCCAAGCGCTTTGCGTACTAACCACATGAGGGTTATATGGGACCCTCTTGACCTAGTACTTTGGAGTGTGTTATCTCCAGTCGCAGGAGGAGCGTTGTGTGTGTTGTGTGAAAAGGAATTGTGTTCTTGTGTTTGGGTGTGCGGTGGTGGAGTTTCCGGATGGACTCTCCACCTCGAGGCGTCGCAGATTGTCAGAGGCTTTACCCGTGAGGGGTAGTTGTCCGAGGTGGGCCACGACCCGACACAGCGTATGGGTTTCTATCCATATGGGCGACTCGAAGTTAATACATAAGATTGGAAGCGTCTCGTAGGACTTAGCCGTCTTAGCATACCAAAGGAAGTGTGCTTAATCATGTGGCAAAAGGCGATCGGCATGTGGGTAAGTTGGTACACCTGCAGGATAAAACTATTCGAATAGCCTCGTCCTAGGTTATGGACATGCTTGGTAAGGTCGTGCAAGAACTAGACTACAACCTATTTAAATTAAAATTTGACATGGTTGGCATGAATGGGTAATTCATGCTATTGTGGTGGCTATTGGGTTAGCCACTTCGGGACTTTATTTCTTGTTGTTGATACTTGATTGCTCTTGCTTTTATTAAATAAAATCATATTGCAAAATTGCCTTCAATCTATTACATTATTGCAAATAAAACTTGCTTTATGCTTACAAATTTGAGTCCTATCTGCTCCACTTAAATAAGCTTGCATATAGTTATTGTATAGATCTGCTATCATTCTTATATATCTTGCGTAGTACATTCAAAGTACTCACCCGACTTTGTCGGGTGCTTTTGTTTGCAGAGGAAGAAGGTGAGCCCCTAGGGCTTCACTACGTGAGATGTCTTCTTGGGTTCGACGGCTAGTGCGGCACAGTCGGTTGCCTTGTGGGTAAAAGGCACACCGTTGGGCTCTTTGTTTATCGCCATTTTATGGCACTTTTGCTTCATTGCTCAGTAATATTTATCATTGGCGGTTGGCCTCTTTGTTGTAATTACTCTTGAATATTATTATGTATGTCTTTATTGTGTTACGTGCTTTCGGTTCTATGTGATTGAATGGAATTGATGCATGAACTTTTGTGAAGGGTGTATCTTGCACTGGGAAGTATACATTCCTCGGCGTCACGAGTTATTATGCTTATGATGATAGGGTCAAGTGGTGACTGATCATTATAAGCTTAATAATCCCGGGGGCGTCACAAGAGGTTGGTATCAGAGCCATACTGACCATAGAAGCCGCTAGCTTGGTCGTCTTTAGGATATTTTGGAAAATCTTATTTTCAAAAGTATCAAATGATTTGTGAAAGCTTAAGGAATTATCAGATTTTATTCCTTACCTATCTTAGCTTTCTCCTCTCATCTTACTCTAATTTGAGTTTTAAGAGTTGTTTTCCTCTCATCTCCTTTTCAAAGATAATGTTATCGATTAAATGGGTTTTGGGAACCACTGAGTTTGGCAAATTGAAGTGCTTAGGGTTTTGAAGTTTCTGGACTGAAGGTTTCGGCTAGAGGCTTGGATGCGGAATCTGGACCACACGCTTCAATTTCCAGACAGCGAGCTCAATGGTTTCTGATGGGACCGTTGAGCTTGGCAAATTGAAGTGTGCCAGATTTTGAAGTTCCTAGAATGGAAGACTTGGTACCGAAGCTTGGATGCTAAATCGCTCTGACAACCTCAATTTCCTGACGACAAGCTCGATGGTTTCTAATGGGGTAGAAAATGAGAGTTTAATCAACTAAAACTTGTGGGGTTAAAGAAGGGTAAGATGTGATACTAGTTAGCTATGTATCTAACACTATTTTCGCTGATTTAGCCTTGATCTTAAGTGGTATTAGATCTTACCTTAATCTTCTGGTTTTTATCTTCTCAATCAATTACTCGTTCATTCAATACGGGCTAGTTGAATTGGGGAGTTGAGCTTTGGTTTTATGATTCCTTCTTTGTTTTGGAGTATTTGGATAAGTTTGTCGTGGTCTTCATCGATGATATTCTCATCTATTCCAAGGACGATGAGGAACACGATGAGCATCCGAGGCTTGTGTTAGGCAAGCTTCGTGAGCATCACCGTATGCAAAGTTCAAGAAGTCGCGCTCGGTTGAAGGAAGTGGCCTTCTTGGGTCATATTCTTTCAGCAGGAGGCGTAGCCGTTGACCCTAGCAAGGTCAGCGATGTTCTTTCATGGGTTCAGCCTACTTCGGTAACCGAAGTGCGGAGTTTTCTCGGTTTAGCGGGATATTATCGCCGTTTTATCGAGAATTTCTCCAAGATCGCGGCCGATGTGGAGTTGCTCAAGAAGGACAAGAAGTTCTTGTGGTCCGATGCTTGTGAGGAAAGTTTCAAGTACTTAAGAAGCGTTTGACCACCGCCTCCCGTCCTCGTCCTTCCCGATATCCATCGAGGCTTCGATATCTTTTGCGATGCTTTTCGGCGAGGACTCGGTTGTGTCCTTATGCAAGAAGGCAAGGTAGTGGCCTATGCATCAAGGCAATTAAGGACTCATGAACTCAACTACCCTACCCATGACTTGGAATTGGTCGCGTGATTCATGCACTTAAGATTTGGCGACATTACCTAATCGGTGTCGTTGTGAAGTGTATTCGGATCACAAAGCCTAAAGTATTTGTTCACCCAACCAGATCCGAACCTCGGGCAAAAGAGATGGTTGGAGTTGATCAAAGATTATGACATGGGTATTCACTACCATCCGAGCAAGGCTAATGTCGCTTCCGATGCGCTCGATCATAAAGCGCATTGCAATGCCTTGTTGCTCGAGGATGTCAACCCACCCTTCGGAGGAATTTCAAATGTCTCAACTTAGGTTTGGTTGAGCGTGGTTCCTCGCCTTGGTTGTGCAACCAACCTTGGTAGATCGGATTAAGGTCGCTCAAAGAATCTGGATCTTTGGAATAAGTCGCATCAAGGAAAATGTCAAGAACGGAACAACCAAGTGCTTCTCGAGGATGAGCATGGTGTTGTAAGGTTCGCAACGCCTTGTGGTTCCAAAGGACATGGAATGCGGATTTGATTCTCCGCGAGGCCCATGATTCGCCTTTGTCTATTCATCCGGGGCCACAAAGATGTATCAAGATCTCCGCCGAGATTCGGTGGACCCGAATGAAGCGGAAATCGCAAGGTTCGTTCTTAGAGAGCGGCGATGTCGTCGTGTCAAAGCCGAGCATCGCCGCCCAGCAGGATCGCTTGACCTTTGCCTATTCTGAATGGAAGTGGGATTCGATCGGGATGGATTTTATCACCGGTGCGCCTCGCACATCCAAGGGCAATGATGCCATCCGGTTGTCATTGATCGGCTAACCAAGGTGGCGCACTTCTTTCCATCAAGACGGATCTCCGTGTAGGTCTTTTGGCGGATCTCTACATTGCCCGCATCGTGAGCTTACATGGTGTACCCAAGACAATTGTCTCGGATCGGGGTTCTCTTTTCACCTCTCGCTTTTGGCAAAGTGTGCAAGAGGCGATGGGAACCCATCTCACCTTCAGCACCGCATATCATCCCCAAACTGATGGCCAGACTGAAAGAGTCAACCAAGTATTGGAAGACATGCTCCGTGCTTGTGTTCTCTCCTATGGAAAGCATTGGGAGAAATGTTTGCCATTCGCCGAGTTCTCCTACAATAACAGTTTCCAAGCTAGTCTTGGAATGGCACCTTCGAGGCTTTGTATGGCGTAAAATGCGAAATCACCGAATTGGGCGGCGGTGAAAGACCATTCTTTGGCCCAGACTCAATCAATGAAGCCGAGAGCCAGGTTCAGTTGATTCGAGATCGGTTGCGCACAGCTCAGTCCAGGCAAAAGAGCTATGCAGATCGTCGTCGTCGTGAGTTGAGCTTTGAGCCGAATGACTTTGTTTATCTCAAAGTCTCTCCTTTGAGGGTCATCGCGATTCGGCGTCAAGGGCAAGTTGGCTCCTCGATATGTCGGTCCATACCGAGTCATCGAGAAGAAGGAGCCGCCGCCTACAAGTTGGAGTTACTGCTGCACTTGAGGGGTGCATGATGTGTTCCATGTATCCCACCAAGAAGTGCCTCCGCGTTCAAGCGAGGAAGCTCGTTGGAAACTCTTGATGTGCGAGGAAGATTTGACCTACAAGGAGCACCTGCTGCGCATCCTTGAAGAGGTGAGCGAAGAGCGAGGAATCGTGCCATCAAGTTCCTCAAAGTTCGATGGTCGAACCATTCGAAGATGAAGCCACTTGGGAAAGGAAGATCGTCTGCGTGCGACTACCCTCTTTCTTTGCTGAGTGAGTCAAATCTCTGGCGAGATTTACGTAAGGGGGAGGTTTTGTAACATCCCAAATTGGGTTTATGTTTCAAATGTAATAAAAATGAGGATAAATTAAAACTTTTCTTTGCCTCATGTGTTGTTACAAAGATGTTTGAAACCTCTTTCCTTTAATTGGTGGAAATTAAAACTCAAAATTTCCCAATTAAATTCAAGTCATAAATCTCCTCAATGGAAACCTGTGCCCAACCCCTCAAAATAATTTTCATTGGACCTAGGAGAGATGTTTAACACCTCGAAATTATTTCATAATTTTGAAATTATTTGATAATTTTGAGGCAAGTCAAACATTAGTCAAACTCCTAAAATAGCCTTCTGGAATTTTTAGAGAAAATGCAGTGCATAAAAGTCTCTGAAAATTTTATATAAGGTTCTTCCACATGTTAGCAATCTCGATTAAAATTTCATAAATTTTGGAGTTTGTTTGCTACCCCAAATAATTCCTCCAAAGATCGCTTATTCAATTTCAAACCCTAACCTGTTTTCACTTTGTTCCTCGGGTTCGGATCGGACTCGGGCTCGAGCCACTTGATTTAGTTCATCAACTAAGCGCATCGGCTCGATCGTTTGGGCGCGGCGTTGTGCGTCGTTGGATCGGCATCGAGCGGCTCACGATCGCGTGAGCGTTGGACCGTCCGAACGCCTCGCAACGCGTGAACCGTAGGATCCAAATCAGCGGCGCGATGGAAGGGGATGTTCGGACCGTCCGAGAGGTGCGGTGATAACCAACGTTGGATCTTGATCGTGAGGTCGACAAGCGATGGAACGGCGGGCCACCAAACTCAATAGCCGAACGTTTGAGCGCGATAGCCGCACGATTGGAATCCTATGCAATCTAACGGCCTTCCTCTTTCGTCTTCCTCTCGCTCACGTCGTCGCCTACCGAAGTCAACGAGAACGTGCGATACGAAGAACCACGGTGCATTGTCACCTCCATCGTTCGACCAACGTCTTTGAGCATTAAATGCTAGTCTTTCTGACACTGCTGAGTCGTCTTCTACCTCTGTGCACTGCCCCATCCCTTCGGCCCGCTTTGGATGACAAGCTTTTGACCGAAAGTTGCATTGCTCCATCCTTTGCCCTCTCGGCCTATATAAGCTTCTTCATTGCTCCTTAGCATTCTTTGAACACCTTTGAGCTTGACATCACTTCTAGTGCAGAGTGAGCTCCTTGGTGAAATATTGCTCTCGGCCGCCATTGTTGAAGCTTCAAGTTCTTCTGAAAGTGGTGTTCTTGGCCCTCTCATCCGAACTGTTGCTTCCTCCGTTGCTTAGCCTCTCAAGAGTATTAACCCTCTGTCGGTTTTGCTTTTGGCGTGAGAGAGCACTCAATTTATGTTTTCCCTTTCACCGCAAAGGGTGATCTTCTTCTTTAGCTCGTAAGTGCACCATTTTCAAATTCCTTGCTCCTCAGCTTACTCTCATCTCTGCGCATTAGCCTCAATCAATTTCACATTTGGCGCAGGGAATCTTATCAATTTGGTTTTTCCCTCTTTCGTAGGAAATTGGTTATTGTCATCTCGACTCGGTAAGTCCATATCTGTCCAATTCCTTGCTTGAAGGTACTCCATGCTATTGCGATCATCGTAGTAGCTTTAGATTTCACTATTTTTGCTCGAGTCGCGGCGCGATCGTCGGGCTTTGCCTCTGTTCTTTTGTCGATCTTCGTTGTCGGACGAAAAGCAGAGCTTTCGATTAACGTTGAGTTTGAGCCGTAGGATTTTAGATCGATCGCTCGGATTCTTGTGGCGTGATCGGACGCTGCGCGCTAGGCCATCGCGTGGCCGTCCGATTTTCGATCAACGGTCGGATCTGGATGAGCGTTCGGACCGTCCGAGCGGTTCGATCCGCGTGGACCGTTGGATCCAAGATCAGCGGTTCACGTGCGTGTGAACGTTCGGACCGCCGAACATCCTTGGCATCCGTGCGTTCATCTTTCATCCAACGGTCGATGCTTAGGGTTGGCGCGTTCGCTCTGTTCTTCTTCGCGCGTGTGGGCTGTTGGATCAATGATCTTGGCCCATGTTCTTCCACGTCGTTTATCCGAGTTATATTTCTGGGTAGAGTTATTTATCAAGCGAAAAATAGTTTTATCTTCCAAAATTCATAAGTAATTTTACGTAACTTCAAAAATGATAAAACCGGTGCCATTATTTTTCATTCTTAGTAAACTTATTTCCAGTATAGGTTGCTCATTTGTCGCAAAGAGCGAAAAGATTTATTTTAAAAGTAAGCTTTAAACCGATTATCTTTACAATGAGAAAAATAGTGGATCTTAGAAAACTCATAACTAATTATTGCAAGCTCCAAATGAGATGAATCCAGGCTGTTCATGGGGCTGTTCATCTTATGAGTGCTTGATTTATCATAAAAATTTCAGTAGCCGTGTCATTCTAGAAAATTTCACTAAAATCATTGCTTAGGTGAATAGTGATGTTTTTCCTTTTACAAAGAAGCCATTGAAATTGTTTTGGCCATAACTTTGCATTGAGAATCCAAATCAATTGAATCACCGCTAAAGTGGATTTGAAAGTTCTATGTAAGTTTTTGTAACTCTTGTCCTTCAAACTATATGTATGCATTGCTTTTGTGTCCAATTATTTTTGCCTGTTTAGAGGTAGCTATTCTTCATGCCATTAAAATGCCCCACAACCATAAGTTAGCTTATGGCATTTAATTATGCTCTTTTCTTGTCTTTTGCGATGTCATGCTTAGAAATGCTTAGCTCTACCAGGTAGAATTGGCAGGGTTATATGGGACCCTCTTGACCTAGTACTTGAGGCCTATTTGTTGTGGTTGTTCGAGTGGGTGATGTTCCTAGGGTCCCACAACGACATTGGGTTAGCCACTTCGAGGATTGGCCGACAAGCACATGATCCATTATTGCAAATAAAACTTGCTTTATGCTTACAAATTTGAGTCCTATCTGCTCCACGCCGAATTGGCGGACTTGGAGGTGGAGGTGATCTAGCCGTACGACCGGGCCCTCTTGAATATTATTATGTATGTCTTTATTGTGTTCTGTGCTTTCGGTTCTATGTGTGTTGTGTGTGACATGTCCCACCGGGTTCGGGACAACTCCATCCTCTCTGGATGCTCACGGCTTCTTAAGCTTTGTTCTTTCGAGCATTTCCAGATCAGACAACCACGGCTGGACTTAGGAGCTTGCACCGCCGCCATGTACGCCGGCGATGACGACGTGGACCGGCCGATCATGGGTACGGTGTGGTGTCACTGACGGGTAAGTTTTTTTGAATATTTATTCTTTTGCGTAATGTAGTTCTAGTTCTTGTGCTAAGTTTCCGTTGTTCTATTCCACATGTCACCTTCACTACGATCACTACGCACGCGTCCTACCCGGACTACGTTGCGATGTTCAATCAGTTGATGGATCACTGCATCATCTGGACACGGTACACTCCCGACAGGGTGTACGCGCACAACCCCTAGCCCTGTTGAGCCTGTGCACGGGAGACCACACGTACTGGTAGACGCGGAGGAGCTTGGTGCACGATGTCTTCGTGGAGGAGTACCATGTGCATCGGGTGATGCGCTAGTTCGGTCTGCGACAGGAGGTCCCAGACCCCTAGGGGCAGCGGTTGGAGTTGAACGTCCATGGGTAAGTTCACGTTTTATCCCTAGGGGACGAGGCCAGGAGCCACACGTGTGGTACGCCCCAAGAGGGCCGCAAGTACATAGGGGTGAATTCATGATTGATTCCAAAAGAAGAGATTGAGGCAATGACAAGAGCTGCACAAGATGACTCGGCATAGGAGCCAAAGAGGTCTGACCCCGTTCCAGCAATGTCTCCAACATTGTCACCAACATTGTCCACAATGACCTCTAAGGAGTTTTAGGAATGATCATTGTTGCATGTTGATACATATACCTATCAAAATGTTAATACTATGATCGACAACATGAATTATTGAGAAACTTTAATATAGAGTATTTCAAGCATTATTAGAAATACACAAGTCTGTAAAATGTCGTGAAAGAACTCTTACAGCTGGGTTTCTCGGGTCATCTTCAGGGATGTTCCTTTCTACTTTCCCAACAAGATCAGCACCAACATCAGCAACTTTAGTGTAAATCCCACCACCTACAAGGCCAAAAAGAGCTATAGAAGAACCGCATAACCGCCAAGACCATAACCAATGATAGCCTCAAAAAGACCCTCCCAGTCATCACCATAATAAATTCCGAACAAGTTGATTGCAATGTAAAGAACTAAAAGGCCATTTACAGCAAGCAAAAAGCCCATCACAACACCAGAGCAGAAAGCAGTAATGAATGTCTTCCCGACACCCTTCCTTACCTCAAGAGTTGTCCTGGCATTTGCATATGTTGCGATCTTCATTCCAATAAAACCAAACACAAGAGAAGTGACTGCACCAAGCACATAGGCAATTTGGCTAAAGATGGCATTAGCAAGAGCAGGCTTGCATGTCTTGTCCTTGCTGTAGTGGCAAGGTTGACTCTTTGTGATGAACCCCTCAACAGAGCCAAGGAAGAGGAAGATCAGGAAAGTGGCCGGATGGAGGCGTCCTGCTGCACGATGTGGTCACTTTCCTCAGCGTAGTGGCGGAACTGGCGCGCCTCCATCAAGACCCCGGACTTCTCTCACTGCAGGCACAGGATCATCGACATGGCCTCACTGGCGGCCCCCGCGGCGGTGCAAGCGCTCCACCGCGGCTCCGCGACCCAGCGTTCTTCACGCGCAACCCTCCCACACACAAGGCGGCCTCGTCACCGATCTCCATCCGCGCCACAGCGGCCGCCTCTGGGGGCAGCCTTCGCTTGAGGATGACGTGTGAGGGGGCGGCTGCCCACCGCAGAGCAGGCATGGGTCGCCATCGGGGTCGCCTGCCATGGCGGATGGGGTAGCCCCAGGCACGCGCACATCTGTGGGGAGGCGTGTGCTCTCGTGTGGGCGAAGCCAGGGGCGAGGCGGCGTGTGTGGAGGCCGGGGGTGAGGCGACATGTGGGCATGTGGGGGTTGGGGCGGGCGGGGTAGTCAAGCCGAGGAGAGGTGAAGCGCGACCTGGGAGATCGGGTCGCGAGACAGGAGGGAGGTGAGGAGGCGGCAGTTGCGGGGGAGGGGCGGATTGAGAGGGACGGGGGATGGGGCGACGTGCGCGTGAGTGGATGGGGGAGGGGGCGATGTGCGCGTGAGTGGATGGGGAGGGGGACGAATGGGGGTAAACTCTAAATTATAGTAGTTAAGATTATTATTTTTTTAAAAAATCCGGCAGCTTGCAGTAAGTTTGTCGGCCGCGGCTGGACGGAAGAAGAACGCTTTAGGCCGACCTGATATTTTTCGAGCTCGGCAGGACGTCATGTGCCGTGCTAGGTCGGGTTTTTGTGGCATCAGAGCCCCTTTTCATCCAACCAGATAGGAGATTAACTGGGCCGGATAGCTATTGGCCCATTATAACGAATAGCTAGGCTTTGGGCGCGAGATCTCATTAACGAATAGCTAGGCTTTGCTTACATGCACGTGCCTTCGACTTTGGAGGCGACGATTATTGCTGAATCCCCATACCATACAACTACTCAAAATGCACTCTCGATCTACTCCACTTCGATCGATCATCTTGCGTTGGCGACGGCTTCTAACTTCCCATGTTTGTTCGACCCCTATCCTGCTACCCCGGGCAGCATTTCCCAGCACAGCACCATACTTCCACGAGCTTCCAGGATGCAACGACGCCTGGCTACGCCGGGCTGGTCAAGGCCTCGGCGTGCGTCCTGGCGTCGTGACGCACGAGGAAAGGAGCCAATTACAAGGCGGTTAACCACGCGTACCGCCTTGCGCATGCCGCGAAAGCAATGACGTACCACAGCCCAGTCAATCAGCGAGAAAGGAAGAAAAAACCACACCACCGGTAGGAGTGGTACCTAACGCGTGTTAATAGCCGCTGCGGACTCTGCTTCCAAATATTTTACGCACATGACGAACTTCTTCGAGAATGTCTTCACCTGCCCGCTCGGTATACCACGCTGGTAGCGATATATTCTGGTCGAGAACGCGAACAGCCATTTTGTCTACTAACACGTCCAGTTGGTTAGCAAGCTGCAATCTGGTTGGAATTGAACCCCAGTTGTCACTTGCACCGGAAGTACCGATGGTGAATACGAATACGAGAGTATCGCAATCGCAACAAGACTAGCAAAATGGCTCGGCGAAATATCCAGTATATAGGACCGAAAAGACGACTAGAGAGAGTGAATAGGCGTTTTCTTCATTTTCGTTTTAATCAAATTCAACACGAACTTTTCTCCAATAGCTATGAAAGCTAAGAAGATCAGTAAATGCACAGAGGAAGCCTTGTGCTGAATCCAATTACCCCCTTAAACACAAGACTCAAAAAAAGGAGGTTTGATCTCATCAAGGCGGTCGACCGACGGCCACCAAGGCTCGATCGCTCATGATCGACCGTTATGAAATCAGTCTGATCGATTTAGTCCAGAACCACTGCAGACCACCCAAACCAAAACGAAAATTGGTCTAACTTTTTATTTATCCGATGAAACTTGACCAAATTTGAAACACACCCCTAAGGATATCTGGAACCTATTCCTAACAACGATCGTCCAGATCCACGTCAAAGTGTTGAGTCATGCTTGAGTCACATGACTTCACCCGGTATCCATGATCGTTCCGGAACTCAGCTCTCCAAACTTAGTCCCGATCCACCCCGCGTTGATCGTCGTTGATCTGCAAGCCACCTACACAGCAATAGACAAAGAAATCGTCTCCGGTAACAAATTCATCACAACTTGACCAACGTTAGCTCAACCATGCAATATACAACATTAAAGTATTGAAACTCATACACTAAACATAATCAAAACACAACGCCGCCAAGAAGGCCGACGAACAAGTGTAAACCGGTCTGACCGATATCAAGCCGGTCTGACCGATTTTATAACCCCGGTCAGACCGCCCAAAATGACTTAGCCAAAATTCCATCGTGGAAATTCGAAACTCTATGAAATTTTCAACTGAATAGAACTTTTGACTAGGAGCTCCAAAAAATATGAAACCAAGTGTAGGAGACTCCCCTCTCTTGCCTACACCCTCTATTTTTGGTCTAACTCCAAACTCACCTTAAAACTATGGCCGGTTGCACCAGCAATGCTTGTCAGTCGGACTACCACACACCAATGGATCACGGCTTGCTTGGCCTCTGGCCGAGACCGACAACTTGGAATCTTTTTTGAAAACACGAGATTCGGCAAACTAACAACGTCATTGCCAATTAACTTATCATCTTAAAATTATGTATATATTCCCATAATATTTACACAGTATTCCATGAAAATTTCGGAGAAGAAGACAGAGAAGTGGACAGGAGGGCATGGACAAGAGAGAAGGAAACTTAGCATCGGTGGCCTGGTGGCCGCATTGCTAATTTAACTTTTTGACAGCTAATTCGTGCGGGCCATCAGCAACTGTCACGCCAGCTGTTCCCACTAGGCTGGTCTTCCCCGTGCGCCCCTGACCCCGCGCCGCCCGTGATCCTCTGAACCCCTATCTCCATGTAATCAATCCCTACTGGAGCTCGTTTTCCATACAAGATGATGTTTGTGTCCATTGTAAACGGAGTAATAAAAACAAACAACATAGGTAATTTCGTGTCTGTATTGTTGTAAAAGCTCTCTGAGAGGGCCTACAAAACAGACGTGGCTTTTAAAGATAACCCAATGCTAAATTCGGTTTCTATACATCTTACATGAATGTTAGATTTTGTGAGTATACCCCTAAACATGGTTTTTACGTAACTATCACTGTTACCACATCAGTCAGCAGCCGAGCCATGTAGAAGTTGGGAGGTCAATTGACCAACAACTTCTTGCATAATAGCTCAAAACCTTCAAAATTTACATAGAAGCCCAAAATTGTGAAGATACTAATACAATTGACCGCACAGAGGTTCAAGTTCCTGACTCCGCCACTCACATCAGTCAGTTTCAGTTACATCATTAAAACAAAAAGTCTAACCATGAATTTATTCCCCAACAGCACCTTATAAACCAAAACAAAAATCACCAAAGAAAAAGCAAACGGAAGAAAGAAGGGGTGGGAAGGTAGGTAGCATAGCATGGTGCGGTGCGGTGCACGTTGAAGAGTACTGAAACAACCACACGCGCAGCGCGGCCGAAGACGCGCTCAAACACGCGTGGTCAGAGAGGATCCCAACCGCCCGCCCAACCGCAGCGCCACCACCAAAGCCGCCCCGCCCGGAACCCAACAAATGGCCAGCCGTGCTCCCCTCCCTTCTTCCTCCACCCTACGCAACCTACCTGGCCTGAGGCCTCCCTCCCCGGCCCGCTATAAAACGCGCCCCCTAAACACCTCCCTCTCCACCTCCCAAGCAGCCTCTCGCCTTGCCCGTTCGTGTGCAGCATCTCTCTGCTCTCCTAGAGAGATCTCACAGCCAAATAAACTAACCAATCCCCGCGCCGCTCGCCCTTTCTTCGACCTCCAAGAAGTCGCGAATGGCCGGTCTCAGGATGAAGGTCGTCGCCGTCGCCGCCATGGCCGCCGCGCTCGTCGCCTCGGCGGCCGCCGCCGAGGCCCCGGCTCCGGCGCCCACCTCCGACGCCGCGGCCGCGCTGCCCCTCGCGGCGGCATCGCTCGCCGCCGCGGCCTTCGGATACCTCTTCTGCTAGACAGATCTGCCGGCTAGCTGTGACACATGTGGTTTTAAGTGTCTCTCCGTCTTTGGTTTGTTCGTCTTGGTGTGTGTTCGTGGGCCTCGTGCCGTCGAGTGGAGGTGTCGGGTGTGGGCGCGTGTGTATGTACGAGTCGCGGTGGTGTGAGAGGGCGGGAGGTGTGTAGTACGTGCGCCGCCGGCGTGCCATTCTTTGTGGTGGTGATCATGTACTTACTCTTTTTCTTGCTATTGAATGAGACGATTTATTTGATTCTTTCCAGCTTAAAAGAACAAGTGCAAGCATTTCGTTGCTGTCTTGTCTTCTCGTCGCGTGTGGCCTCGGCGAAGGCTTTTACCAGAAATTTTAATTACAAAATTCGCAAGGTGATACACTTGAAACCATCAATCTCGCCTGTTCAACGTCCAATTTATCATCTGAATAAAAACGACTGGTTATACACTGTGCTTTTGCGACCGTCTCTTGAAGCAAGTTTATGCCTCAAAGAAGAGCACCGTGAGGCACGCTCAAACACGGACGGGGCGGAGGCACAGATCCTCCCGTGTCCACTGGGCTACTACTGCCCAGTCCTCAATTCTTCAAACTTGGACCTGTTAGTTTCTGTATCGCAAGAACACACTCAAGAAAGAAAGAAAGAAAGAAAGAAAGAAAATATTTTATCAACCAATCAAGTATTGTGAAATACTAACGAGCTCCTGTTTCCTGAAGGAGTCTCGAGGCCCCAAAAAAGAAAGAAACATTGGAGTACTTGTAAGGTTTGTTTGGAGATACGCGGGGCTGTCAATTTGGTGAGGGATCCAAAGGTTGAAATTATTGAAGCATGCATGTTGCCATGTGCTGCTCGTTAAGCATTGGTCCACATATGAGTTGTCGTGGTAGGGCAGATGTACCGACTGTTATCATGGCATGCATGGTAAAAAGAGAATTTAATTAGTAAAGCTCGTCACACCGTGCGTTACAGTAAAAAAGAAAGAAGAAGAGACTGTACTTACCCCTATGGAATCGAACTTTGGTCTTGTAACGTCGGAAAGCGTAAGCCGAGCCAGAACCCATAGAGGCCTTGCGGCCTTTGCCAATCTTTAGTCCTAACTTGAACCGCTTTCGGGGCACAGATTGGGGCCGCGGGCCTCCGCCGTCTTTACCTTGGCAATGGCCGGTGTGAAGGATGAAAATAACGCGATCGACGGCAACGACGCCGGTCGCCGTGGACGGCTAGCTTGCACTGGAGCAGCAATATGAACTATCCGTTTGCAGCAAATTAACACCCAGTCCACGAGCTTGCTCTCCAGGAGATCAAGCAATTTCTGCCACGATTTTCGTAACACATCTTCCACGCATACGAAGATTTCTCATGGCACTAGTACATCTGCAATAGCAAACTAGACAAACTCTGCTACAGTTACAGGCAAGTGGTACGCAGTAGCAACCAACTGGCAAGCTAACTGACCACAGCTGCATCACATGAACTCGCTCATCATGGTGAGCACCTGCGCCATCCTGGGCCTCCCCTCCGGCACCTCGGCGGTGCACAGCATGCCGATCTTGACCAGCCCCATTGTCTCCTCCCCCTCGCGCTCTTCCTCGCCGCCGTCCGCGGCCTTGTCGGTCACCACCTCCAGGAGCACCATCCCGAAGCTGTATACGTCCGACTCCTGCGTCGCGCGCGCGCTCGAGCCCGACGCCAGCTCCGGCGCCGCGTACCCGTGCCAACCGCCGCTCGACGCTGACGCCGCCGGAGTCGCTGCGCCCCTGCGGCTCGACGCCGCCGCCGCGCGGTCCAGAAACAGCTCGGGCGGGCACCGTTGCTGCGGGATGGACTGCTGGATATTGGTGGCGTAGCGCATGAGCCCGCACTCGGAGACGCACGCGCCGCCGTGCTCATCCAGGAGGATGTTCGACGGCTTAACGTTCGCGTGGACAAGCACCGGCCGCACCGGGAACGTGTGGATGTAGTTGAGGCCCTGCGCCGAGCCGAACAGGATGCTCTTCCTCGTCGCCCAGTCCAATCTTCTCATGCCTCCTCCACCTGCTGCAACAACCAATCAAGATTCAAGAACACTTCTTGCATCAATGGGCAATGCATTTGGAACGAACAAATTGCTGTAGTTGACGATGGATTTGTGCACGCAACGCACCATTGCCTTGTAGAAGGGACTGGAGGCTCCCGTTGGGGAGGTAGTCGTAGACGAGCAGCCGCTCCCCATTGGAGTTGCAGTATCCCCTGAGGCCGACGACGTGCCGGTGCCGGAGCCTGCCGACGAGCCGCATGTGGCGGTCGAAGGCCTTGCTCCGGCCGGGGAACTGCAGTGCGCTCAGCCGCTTCACGGCCACCACGATGCCGTCCTCGAGGACCGCTTTGTACGTGCTCCCAGACACGCCCTTGCCGAGCACCTCGGCCGAGGCCTTGAGGAGGCTCTCCAGCCGTAGCTCCTCGCCGCCTTCGAAGCACACGAGCCCACCGCTCTTCCGGCACTTCTCTTCTCCATTCCTGATCTTGTCTTCGTCCTCAAAACAAAGAGCTGCATTGGAAGCATCCTTTGGGGACCGTAGCTTTCTTCTCATGTAGATAAACATGGCTACAGAGATAGCTAACGAGACTGTAATGAGCACCGCATTGCCAATGCCAGTGGCCATGAGTGCAGTAAGGCTAAGCTTACTGACTCTTCCATTACTAGAAGAATTCAGACTAGTACTAGTGTTTGTTGCTGCACTAGGAGATTGAGTCATACTAGTGGTACCGTTTGATGTGCTATCTTCTAATGCATTATAAGCACGAACACATCTTGGAAGAGGCTGGCCACAGAGAGCAAGATTGCCGCCGAAAGACGAGCTCGGGAACCTGGACAGAGCGCTGGAGATTTCTCCATCCAGATTGTTTCTCGACACATTGAAGCTCCGAAGCATCGGAACGCGCAACGCTTGCAAGCCACCATGGAAGTTGTTGTGCTCTGCCCTCAGAGTGACCAGAGAAGGCAGTGAGAGACTGAGGCTTCCGCTGAGATTGTTGTGGGCGACCAGCAGCTGCCTCAAGCTTGGGCTCGTGGAGTTGTCCAGGAGAGGGAGAGGGCCAGACAGGGAGTTCCTCCTAATGGTGAGCACCCTGACCTGGGTGAGCCCAAGGAGAGGAGCCACACTGCCTACCAGTGACGCATTGTCCAGGAAGACCCCCACCACCCTCCCCCTGTAGCACCTGACCCCAATCCATGAGCCAGAGCATGGGTTGGGGCCAACCCAGGTCTCCATGGCAGTGGTATTTGGGTTGTAGGCCTTGAAGGAGAGAAGGGAAGGGAGATCTTGGTGGCCACCATTGGCAACTTCTCCGTGCACAAACCATGTGGGTAGGTAGAAGAGGAGGAGGAGGAGGAACAGGAGCGAGCAACGGTGGAAATGAGCCATTTTGGCTGTTGTTTTCGCCGTGTGTTTGATTGACTGAGTGGCCGTTTGAGTTTTATAGCAGAAGATAAGAAATATTGCGCGGGGAAAGTATAAATTTTTGAAAGGCGCACGAGTAGAAGCGTAGAGCAACGACAAGCAGAGGCATCCAAAAAGGAAAGCTAGGGAGTAGAGCAGTGTGTGTGTTGAGGAGGGTGAAAAGTGGGAGGCAGACAGGAGGAGGGGTACAAGCAGGCGAGGTGAAGAGAAAGCAAACAAGGAGGCTTTTCTCCCCTTGGGCAGAAGGAATTTGGACGTATTTGGAGGGGCCAGTGCGTGACTGCACGTATCCGTGATGGTTGCCAGAGACGAGAGATACTGTACGTTCTACTTTATGGAAATGAACAAAAGGGAAGGGAAAGGGCTCTTGGTTCCATGGTTCGTGGATTACTGGTTTCACAGGTTGTTGTCGAGAATACCGAGAGAGAGCTGGGACTTCAGGTAGTCAAGATTCCATTTTCCCGTTGTTTTGGCTTCACTTCACCGTGAACTGGCTTCAGGTTTCAGGGCGCTTTGTTGCGCTGGTTCGTTCATGCAGAGAACCTGTGCCTGATCATGCAAAATTAGCCAGGCCTGCACATGTTTTCGGATGCTCTGTCACAGGATCCGACCCAGCCCAACAAAGAGTTTAAAGGCCTTTCCTCACCGGCCCAATGCTGCTCTGT
The DNA here is from genome assembly GCA_036346395.1 of Hsuehochloa calcarea. Taxonomy (NCBI): domain Eukaryota; kingdom Viridiplantae; phylum Streptophyta; class Magnoliopsida; order Poales; family Poaceae; genus Hsuehochloa; species Hsuehochloa calcarea. The sequence goes on from CM070606.1 coordinate 35,933,286, forward strand.
GCCGTGTACCAGCACCAGAGCCCGCCTCGCAGGCATAACATTGACAATTTTTTCTAAAAAATATTTTTTTAAAAAAAAAATTACAAAAATAAATAATCAACCTAAAAAATAGAAAAAATGGGTTTATGTTGCCGATTGAATCGACGACAGCTCCGCCGCCAGCTTCAATCGGCGACAGTACACTCGCTCCCTTCTATCGTCGGTCCGATTTCTGTTGCTGCTAATGAATCAAGCGACATGAACCCTTCCTATGAAGCTCGATGAAACCCTAAAATTCGGCACAACATTCATTTGTATTCAGAAAAAACAGGAGGAGTGAAGGGAGATGAGTAGAGGGGAGGGGAGAAGCTAGCGAATCGTTGCCTGTCCGGTTGCCCATCTGTGAGGTAATTTTTTGAACCGAATGAATTACATAGTTTTGGATGTACGCTTGCGTAGTGCAGTATGTTGTACATAATATTTTTCGGTGGGTAGTCTTGTTTTAGATATGTGGTTAATCGTGAAAATATTCTTCATGGTGCAGTGCGTCAATTATATTGAACGTCACCAATTTTAAAATTTATTACGGTCTAAGGACTATTCTGGAGCGTCCCGAGTGGATTGGCCTACGTTATTTCCAATCGACGACTGTGCCCCTGCCAAGAGAAGAGGGGCGTACATGAGGTGATGTGATGCGATGGTTGTTTCAGACATTCCAAGTGGACCGTGATGTGTATGATCTGAGATTGAGTTGTCTTGCTCCTCAAGCAACACAACCCACATATTTGGAGTTAGTGCAGCTGAATGGAATAAAGTCATGGCAGTCATATCTATGCGTGGAGAGGGAGGGAGGGTGGGATTTGATCCTTCTGGCTAAGGCATATGCCAAGCTCATTCTTGCATCCCACGGCTGAACAAGAAGGGGGTGGTGATGCCAGAGAAGAAGTCGGTGACTCCAGCCACATCACGGCGCACATAGTGCCCGAAGCTCCCGGAGTTACTAATGCTGTCGACGAAGACCCTAAAAAAGTAGCTCCATCAGTCAAGCAGGCCAGTGGGCTTGCTGACGAGAGTGAGGAGCTGGAAGTCATAGTGCAAAGGAAAGACCTAGTATTCCGGGACTGCAATGCATTGTCAGAAGTTGATAGATTCGACGATGAGGATGATGTGGACCAGCTGACGGTTCCATCCGAGTGGAACACATACCAGTTCGACAACCTCGTCGTCGACGAAGGCTTTCGTGTGCTGTGGGAGTACGACCAAAGCGAGGTCAGGCAAGGAGTTGTGTACAAATGCAACAAGGCCGTGCAGGAGGTGGTCAAATTTTGGATTTTGTCCGTGCGACGCACATTCACAGTCGTCAAGTTTAACCAAAGATGCTACGACGTAAAGTGTGAAATAGAGGGATGCCCTTGGCGAGTGCACACATTTCAGCCTAAGTAGGACACATACTGGAAGTGCTCTATAGTAGTCTCGCACACATGCGTCGTCGCTGAGTCAGTGCAGTCCCACATGAACTTATCATCAGGCTTCATCCCAACCTCATGTACGGTGATATCGTGGATAATCTTGATTTTGAGCCACGATCCATCATTCGTGCGATTGAGATAAGATTCCAGTACACAATCAGCTATGCCAAGGCTTGGAGGGCAAAACAGAAGGCAGTGGAATCAAGGTTCGGCACATTCGAGGATTCCTACCACAACCTCCCCAGGCTATTCCGAGTCATACAAGATAGGAATATAGGTACTCATGTTGACATTCAAGACGCCACACATCCGAAGTGGGCCGATAAGAGGGTACTGCAGCGAGCATTCTTCACTTTTGGTCCATGCATCAATGCATTTCGGCACCGCCGTCCAATTTTGTGCGTAGATGGCACATTCCTGACTGGAAAGTACAAGGGCCAGATGCTGACCGCAGTAGCGACGGATGACAACAATCAAGTTCTTCCTGTGGCATTCACTTTTGTTGAAAGCAAGAACACAGACAGCTGGTTCTGGTTCCTGAAGAATGTGAGGATTTCTATTGTACAGGGCTATCTAAGCATATGCATCATTCATGATCGGCATGCCAGCCTCCTTAATGCAATAACCCAGCTACAAAAAGGAGATAACGAACTATTTGTATGAGCGGATCTGCAGAGCAGGTGGTGCATGAGGCACTTGGGAGCATACTTCTACAAGTAGTTCTACAACAAGGACCTAATGAACTTGTTCAAGCGACTATGCAACCATAATCAGCAGCGGAAGTTTAAAGCACTCTGGAATATTCTGGATGAGCGGACCTAGACGCACAGAAGAGAGGCATCGAAAATGGCTGCCCCAAGCGCTGGCCAGGCCCCCGAAGTATTGCCACAGCTACCCATAGATGGTCCCAGTCTGACAAGGAGGACGGGGACACAGGTGAAATACTTCTCGGACTGGATTGAGCACGAGCCTAAGGAAAAGTGGTCGCTGCTGCATGACAGGGGTGATGCTCGATATGGTGTCATGACAACCAATCTAGCCGAGGTTTACAACTGGGTCATGCGCGACGTAAGGTGTCTCCCTTTGGTTGGTATTGTGGAGGTAATTCTTCGCGGTATGACAAACTACTTATTAACAAAAGCAACAGCGCGTCGCTCGTCATGGAAAATGACATAGTACTCTACTCCGCCATGATCACTAAGTACATGGAGGAGAAGAGCAAGAAGGGTGAGATGTATTGTGCATTCAAGATGGGCACAAGGGAGCTTCGCTTCGAGGTAATGTGTAGGGAGAAAGGATGTCGCGGGACAAACCGCGAGAGGATTACCCATGAGTGCACGCTACACCACTCTAGTTGTGCATGCACTTGCAACAAGTCCCTTCTTCTGCATAGGCACGTGCTCCCATGTCATCGCCGTATGTTCCACGGTGGCACAGCATCCTGGGCAGTACCTCTGTGATTACTTCAATAAGGAGGCGGTGATGCAAACACGGAGTACAGAGATGTATGGTTACGCTGTGGTTGGCCATTTCACTGGACATCTGAGATGGGAGCAACTAATATGGGCCGCAGATATTGAAAGGCTGAAGGGAAAGGTCGGTCGGTGACAGTTACGGCGCATCAGGAACGACATGGACGAAGCAGAAGCTAGACGTCATACAAAAAAGTACTCCATTTGTAGGGAGTCTGGACACATCTTTAAGAAATTCCCGACGAGAAATCCTCAGGACGAAGGAGACACCGGTAGTCCGAACGTCGCCGTAGGGACCTCATCCGGCCGCCCGACTCGAGGTAGTTCACATGGGGGACGTTGAGGCCACTGCAATGGGAAACCATAGAAAGTTGTAATATGTGATTGCTAATGTTCTGGAATATCACTTTCATTTGTCAAAAACTAAGTGTTATGACGTTTTGCTCAATGTTATGTAATATCAGTGTGACATGTCGTAGTTTTGAGTAATGGCAAATTCGTATGATTTTATCTTCCTTACCAGTAGTACTCGAAACCAGCAGTACACGATCTGGACTTCGGTCAATTTACTCCATGGGTCGATGATGGTTTGGCTAATTGCTTTAACTTCACCAGAAATACATTAGAGTTCGCAAACAGAAAAAAATATTACACGTGTTCACATGGCATGATGGTTCGGCTAATTGCTTTAGTCATCATCGCTACTACTACGGTACAATAGGACACAAGCATCCGTACCATGTAAGTATACATGTCTTTAGGAGATAGTAAAAAACATTGGCGGGCAGGACGGGGGACTACTATGGAATGGTCCAACCTACTGCGTGGACCGAGGCTATTTCCCATTAGTTGCGAACTCGGTGTTGTATTCCTTGCCAGCCTCCCTCTCTTGGCCGCCATTTCCCTTTTTTCTCGTGCTCCCTCTGGCGAACATCATGCTCCATGCGGTTGCACGCCTCGAGATGAGCTTTTATCTTCCAACGGATACGGTCGTTTTGCTCATCATTGTGGTGCTCCTCCCGATCTCGTGGGCCCTTTTGGTATCCTACTCCTCGTAGTCTATAAGCCACTGGTCGCGTGGGTGGATCTCTTGGTCGATCCATTTGCGGTAGCCACATAGCGGATCCAGGGACTACGGGTAGATGAGAGAGGTTGTTAGTGCGTACTTTGAAAGAGTAATAGTAGGGGAACGTACTGTAACTAGTCCTTACCGGTTGCCGAGGACTTACAAGAAAAGATTGCCATTAGTAACTAGTGGGGTTCGAAATAAAGTAGCGGAAGTGAATGTGTCATGCTCATATGCAAACTGTCCCCAGGAGCTCCCACCAGTGCCACGAGGACCCGCCCGCCACGTCCAGGGGAGGAGCCCGTGGTCATTAGCCACCATGGCTGCCTCGTTGTCCACGCTTTGGCGAATGTGTGCTCGGCCCGCAACAAGTCGCGATTTGAATCCCTCACCTCGCCTTCTCCGCGATATGCTGTAAAATCCCTCTGGCCTCCCCCCAACCCCAAGCGACAACTGATGCGTCCGTCCTGTCAACTCAAGGATCTCCCGGTGTAGATCCACATGCACACATAATCAACAAGCTGGAAACCTAAATCTAGCTAATTAAATATGAAGTGTCGACCGTTGAATACGTACCACATGGTGAAATGCAAAGTTCGACTGTGTGGGGTACGTGTCAAATGTCGTAGCCTCTTCCGATTGCCATACCACTTCATGTACCCCCTCGCACTCTCTGGGGTCGTAGGGAGCATCCTCGAAGATGATATCGGCGTAGACGCTGAGCCAGCCCTCAACCCAAGGGAACACCTTCTCCGTCCTAGTGGTAGTACCACGTACTCCCTTCCTAGTGTACCTGTGGATGGCAAGACAATTATTTGGTACATATGTAACACAGATTGTACTAAAAAAATAAAGCGCAAACTAACCCGTGGACGTGGGCCGGCAGCCGCTGCGCCCAAGGGGCTGGGACCTGCTATCACAGACCGAATTGGTGCATGAATCGCGCCACCTAGTACTCCTCCACAAAGACCTCGTGCACCAAGGCCCTCCTCGTGTACCAGTACATGTGGTCTCGCGTGCACAGACTGGACAGTCCTCCGGGCGCGCGCGGACACACTCTTCTTTGTGTATGGTCTCCAGATAATGTGACCATCCGTCAGCTGGTCGAACATCATGACATAGGACGGGTACGACCCCTGCGTGGTAATCGATGTGTAGGTCATCTGTGGAATAAACCAAAGGAACACTTAGCACACGAAATTGTGATTGCATTACAAGAAAATAATAAATGTTCACAAAGCTAACCTGTCGTCGGCACCACACCGTGCCCATAGTAGGCCAGTCCACGTCGTTGTCCTCAGCGTACAGGCTAACCGTGTACGCTCCCAAGTTCAACTGTGGATGTTCGATCTAGAAGCGCTCGAAGGACCAAAGCTATAGAAGTAGCGGGCATCCGGAGAGGATGGAGCTGTCCTGGGATCGACGATATGCCTCGCACAGTGCACAGTATGTCGCGCACAGCACGACCGGACCCTAGGCGTAGGCTGGATCTCCTCCACCGGCCAGTCCACAAGCTCACGTGTGTAGCGGATGTAGTGCTTATCGACGCTGTCGCTGTGGGACCCTAGGAACATGACCCTCCCAAACAACCACAGTAGGTAGGCCTCGAAGTGCCTCCTCACCGTCTCATCGGGTGCGTCCTCCGCCATACGCTTGGGCTGCAAGAATACATAGACACGTCAGCAAGGTTCACAAATGAATTGATGCAAGAGGACAATAGTTGCGAAGACTTACATAGAACCGGTAGATCCACCTTAGCGTCAGCCTGTGTGGGCAGCTGAACTTGTGGTAATCGCTACCCGGTAGTAGCACATCCTAGAACCTCGCCAGGAACTCCGCGCGCCACGTGGGCGAGATCTCATGCGCCGCCATGGGGATGCCTGCACAGGGCAACCCGGTCAGGAAGCTCACATCCTACAGCGTCGGCGTCATCTCCCCGCACAGAAGGTGAAACGTGTGTCTTCGGCCTCCAATGGTCGACCAACGCTGTTAGTATGAAAAACGACTAGAGGTACGACCAGGATCGCGGTCCTGGTCGTCCTCCCATGTAGCCTCTACCATCCGTGCCGGTGGAAGGAGGCTTGCCGCTCTCAACCTGCGTCGGGTCAGGTTACGAACGAACGTTAGTCCACACGTAGTAGTCAGGACACAAATGAGTATACAAAGATCGCAATGGCACATACCTTAGTACCCAGCTGGGGTGCAACATCTAGGCCTTGATGTGCGTGCGCAGCCGCAACACGCCAAGACCAATTAGTTTGAGGTTACCTCAACGTGGATTAGGGGAGACCAGCAAGTCTTCGAACACCACGGTAAAACATTATCGTGTCTTTGTGGTTTGTTCTTCTTGTGCTTTACTTTGTGCAATTTACATTCCTTATATTAAATTGCTTACATGTCTTTGTATGATTGATATCATTATAAATAGTATTATGTTGTTGGTGCACTCAGTAAAGACTAGTTGATTTAGGCTTTAAGTGTGCAAAAATCGTATTGTTATTAGCTTCCACATTAGAAATTAGTTTTAGCCAAAGAAGTTTTTAAAACCGCCTATTCACCCCCCCTCTAGTCGACCTCGTCGATCTTACACTCTTTTCCTTTTGCCGAGTTGCCTTCCACACCTCATTCTTCTGATTTTGATTTCCTGGATGACACATCCACAACTTCTTCCTACCCGCCTCCCATTTCCATTCCGGTTGTCGCACCCTGCTACATCCATCGTGTCCCCTACATCTTCTTCCACGTCCAGTGATTCGGTTGTTGTGCGAGCACCCATCCCTGCCACACCGTCTACCACGGTAGGCATTTCTTTTTGGAGATATACCCTAGAGGCAATCATAAAGATGATTATATTTCATTATGTTCATAACATTGGATAATATGTTATCTTGTTCCTAGAATAATATCAATAATATTTATTATCAACTATGCGACTTGATTGTGAAACTCTATATTTCTGCGATGATTATTCTTAAACGGTCTCTGGTCGAAAACATATGAGAACACATGTGAATAGACTAGCATATGTAGTGGTTGATGAGTATGTTTCACAGGTCATGGATATAGATATATCAAACCAATAATATGGACACATGTTAGAGAACATGGTGTTGGAAAAGACCCACCTTGAGACACTGTTAAGATTGTTATGATTCTATGTATCATTAGTTGGTCTCAAGCAATGATGATGTATAATCCTTAGACATGAGATCAGCATAGTTTCCTATATGTGTAGTAGCACTCTTAGGGGTTGCTAAACGCTACTCGTAACTGGGTAGTTATAAAAGTAGCTTTCGGGTATGCTATGAAATATGTGGAGGGATATGACTGGTTGGATATGTGATTTGCCCCTCCTAACATAACAGGAGAGATGTGTCTGGCTCCTCGTTGTGGTCAGATAAAGAAATTGCATGGCTATGCCACTAGTGGTCGAAGTATCGACCATATGAAGTTGTTCGACACTTGATCGAGAAAGTATTTAACAGTCCATGGATGATACAACATCTCACCTGGAGTTCAACCAGGCATCGTGAGGTAAAGCCAGAATACATGAGAATGCCTTTCAGTTCGACCAGATACGGACTAGTCGTATGGAGATACGAGCTGGTCGTAGGCTGGTCGAACATGATCACTAAGTAGTTGAAACTTGGTCGTAAGGTGTTACGAATTGGTCGAGACCAAATATGAACTGGTCGTATAGAGATACGAGCTGGTCGTTAGTGATATGGACCTGGTCATAGATCATATTGCATTAAGGTTCGTCCGATATATTCTATGTGTGTTTTGGGAATCATTATGTGCTGCTAGGTACCGCTAATGACTAGTGGTCAGAAAAGAGTTTCCGAGTCACAACTGATTACACATGAACCTATATGGTCACACACTTAAAGGGTTAGGATTTGATTTAGATGGTGATCCGAATTCTTGTAGGCCACGGGTTCCTAATGGGCCTCAAGTACGAGACCCATTATGGATGCCTATAAATAGAGAGGGCGGTGGCAAGGGGTGTGATGATATTTCGAAGAACTCCCAAAACCCTAATAGCCACGCCTTCCTCAACCACGCCGCGGTAATAGCACTCCAGCGCATGGTGCCCCCTGCCTTGTACGTGTGGATACCTTGGAGTTGTTGTTGTGAAGCATCAACGCTAGGACGATCCACAACTCGTGACGATCACAGGAGCAGGAGGAGAAGATGCGCGGCGAGTACGACTACTCGTAGGAGAAGACACACGGCAAGTACGACCGCTCGGAGGAGAAGACGCGCGGCAAGTACGACTGCTCGGAGGAGAAGACGCGTGGCGAGTACGACTTCGACCGCATCAATTCGCTACATCGACTCTACTTCCACTACGAGCCGGCGCGTCTAGTGGTAATCTCGTGATCTATTACTAGCGGAGGTTCCTTGGTTGCGCGGTAAAATTTTGTTTTGTGCTATCGTAGCCTTCCCACGATCCATCATTTCTATCGTACCTCCTACCTAGGGATGGCAACGTGGCTATTCCCTGCGGGGAGCACCCTCCCATTCCCACTCCCTATTTCGCTATCGAGGGTGATGTTCATCCCGTCCCCATCCCACCGGGGAATTGACGGGAACAAGGCCTCAATAAGAACCTAAATTTGAATGATATTGAGATAATTTCTTAACTTTATCATATGATACATAGAAATACATAAATTTATTAACACATGAAATGGTAAAATGATACCAAATGACTAATATACTATAGATTATACAAAAATATATTAGACCAGAGACAAAATACTTATGTTATTAGATATGTATCTACGTGTATATGAATGTTTATTGGGGTATAGCAGAGATGGGGGATGCATTCCCGTCCCCGTTCCCATATAAGGTAGCGGGGACAAAACCCTCCTACACATCTCCTAATAGGGGAATTCCCCAAGGATTGTCGAGGAGCGGGCCCCCATTGCCATCCCTACTCCTACCGCACCCATGTCGGGCACATCCTCCGCTGCCCCTCTCGGTGCATCCTTTTCCAACTCTCGCATTGTTACTGTCCCTCTAGTGACAAACACACACTCCATGGAGACATGTGGCAAAGATGTGTTCTACCAGCCCACTGATAAATTTAATCTTTTTGCCTCTTCCTTATCTCCTATTCCTTCCACATACCGCGGTGCCGTAAAGTTCCTAATTGACGTGACACCATGATCGATGAGTTCATCACTCTCCAAGCCAATCGCACTTGCGATATGATTCCTCACCCACCCAATGCGAACAATGTGATTGGCAAATGGATTTTCCGGCACAAGTGCAAGTTGGACGGCTCCCTTAATCGGTACAAGGCCTATTGGGTACTTTGTGGCTTTTACGCAATGATCGGGTGTCGATTTCGATGAGACATTCAGTCCTGTTGTCAAGTCGGCCGCCATTCGCACCGTTCTCACCCTTGCCCTCTCCCGTGATTGGACCGTACATTAACTTGATGTTAAAAATGCCTTCCTACATGGCACTCTTCCTGAAACTGTGTACTGAACACAACCTTCAGTCTTTGTTGATCCTTCCAACCCGACCATGTGTGCCAACTCAATAAGTCTCTTTATGGTTTGAAGCAAGCACCCCGTGCTTGGTACAATCGCTTTGCTTCTCATCTTCTCTCCGTCAGTTTTGTTGGATCCAAGGGTGACACCTCTTTGTTCAGATACCACTGAGGATCTGTCATTGTCTACCTCCTTTTATATTCTCATGCGTCAATGATAGAAGATTAAACAGTGAGTTATTCTCGCCTTCAGTCTATGAAATGTACCTTTAATCTTAATTCAAAACCGACTTCCAAACTTCCGATCAACACATCTTTACCATAGTTCCGCAGGTCTACAACACCTTAAAGTTTCATCAGAATCTGAGCTCAGTTCGTGGCGCGGCTAGCCATTGCCAGATCCATACTCACATCTCTACTTAGGGCATCCACAGTGTTCGGAGGCTATATAGCCTCTAAGCCGGGGTCCACTCGTGACCTCTAAACTTAGAACAATTCCTTACAATTTTTAGCACATTCAATTGCCTGTAGAGTGGGACCAATAAATGAAATAAGTTAAGCAAAAAATTATTCCTCTCTCATCTATGTTCCCCTAACATATCTCTCTAACTGGTAGACCCAACAAGCTTGGAGGCTGCCTCCAAACATCGCAGGAGAAGTGGCAGCAAGGCATCATCTCTTCTTAGAGGCAAAAAAAATAGACCACATTGTGGATGCTCTTACTGAAAACTTCGTAGTCTGCATGAAAACTTGAAATCAAATGCATTATGGAAATAGCCAAAAGGAAGGGGATTTTGATTTCGTAGTGCATGGATTACTGGTTAAATTGTTTAACAGGTTGTTGATAAAACCAAGAGAGAATAGCAGACTCAAGACTCCCTCTCTTCATCATCGATCCTTCACGACTCAGGGGCAGTGGCTTCATGTGCCAGTGTCACACCATTTTTCAGTAGGTTCATGCTGTGACTTCGACAGGTTTTCAGCAACCAACCACACGACCGAGCAGTGGCGGAGTCAGGATTTGAGAGAGCCTCAGACTCAAAACTAAAAAGCTATAAGTCTATAACTAATATCAAACACTATCAACACTGAGGTATAACAAAAGTAAAACACAAATGCACAATCGAAATAAAATTTGAATTCGATGTTTAACGATACGACAAAATAGATAAAACATAGCAAAAAAAGAGAGAATCTAACATACCACTAGCACGAGGTAATTTTTGCTTAAGTAACAAAGATTTGGATCATTTGATACTATCATATCTTCATCAACAATAGTCCGAGAATCTGAACCTACAAAGATAAAATTGCATATGTAAATCAGGGACTCAAGACAACAATGTTATTTTTAATGCAAATTACGAAATAAGAATGTAACATACCATTAGCACGAGGTAGTTTCTGCTTACGCGTCCTCATACTTTGAAAACGTTGTAAAATCTTGTTATCATTGATGCTTGCAAATACATCTCGTTCAATGTAGCATATCATGCAATCATTCATCCATTCATCACTCATCTTATTCCGCAACTCAGTCTTGATAATGTTCATAGCTGAGAAAGCTCTTTCTACTGTTGCGGTTGCAACAGGCAAAATCAAGGTCAATTCAATGAGTCGATATACCAATGGAAAAATGTGTGTCTATCGGTCTGAACCATCTTCACAGCAAGATTACCAAGGTTGTTACAACTTAAGAAATCCGGATCAGCTCTCACATCAGCAATAAATATCTCAAGTTGGTCCTTAAGGAGTACACAATCATATTGAGAGAAGTCGCCGACATAAATCTTAGCAAGTTCAACCAATTTGTCTTCATCAAAGTTGGAAAATAATTTCTTTGGATCAAGACAAGCAATGCACCTCAATAACTGAGTAGATCTTTCAACAAATCGATTGTTTAACTCAACAATAATTTGATCATGCACTACATTAAATATTTCATGATTAAAATGATGGTAGTAAGTTACCAATTGGCCGCCACGACCTCTCGAACGACCCCTAACAATTATCGTATCCGACATATTTGGCACAATGATGCGATGTTGGAGACAAAATATTTTTACCTCTTCAAAGAGCTCATCCCAACCATTCTGCCTTATGTGGTTAATTTTCTGCAATGTGATCTCAATCAATCCTACATCACGGACAATATTCTGATCCTTCTTTTGTAAGCATTGTGACAGATCATTAGTTTTGCCCAATATTCTAATCATAAAATGTAATATAAGCATAAATTCAAAGCTCTCCATTTTTTCTAACAAACCTGAAGCAGTTGTCTTTTGAGTTGTATTAGTGGCATCATCACAAATATTCTCTAATACCTCTAGGATCGCGTCCCATATGAGAAGAAAACGACATAAGGTTTTGTGATGTGAGCCCCACCGAGTATCCCCAGGTCTTGCTTGATTAGTTTCTTGGTTTTTCATGGTGTTCCCATATGTGAGTTCCAATTTGTTCACAAGATTGTCATGGTGTTCTTGGGCCAATTGATCGTGTCACTTGCAAGAAGCATTAACAGTGTTGACAATCAAAGTGGTGTAGTTAAATAAATCCAAGATAGAAGAGCAACATTTGGCAACGGAAACAACCACTAATTGCAACTGATGAGCAAAGCAATGTATATAAAAAGCATATGGATTTTCATCCAATACCCTTCTTTGCAGCCAATGGAATTCTCCTCTCATGTTTGATGCTCCATTATATCCTTGTCCTCGCAATCTATGGATAGATAAGCCATGACTAGCAAACATAGCATCTAGGGCTACCTTCAATGAAGATGATGTCGTGTCAGAAACATGTTGAATCCCAAGAAATCTCTCAATCACCTGCCCTTTATTGTTAACATATCTACATTGGACAAGAAGCATAGTTAATAACTTAATATGGTTAGCTTTTTTTTTCATAAAAAAGCAATACAAAATTCAAAACAATACATACTAACCTTAAAATCACAGTCATTTGCTCCGTGATAGATGCATCTCGAGACTCATCAACAAGGATGACGAATTGTTTATCCCCAATATCATCCATAATAGCTTTAGTGGCCTCTTCTGCACAAGCTTTGCACAAATGCTTTTGTATCTCTGGTGAAGTCATTAAATGGCTCCCAGGAGCATTATCAAACAATATTTTAGCATTTTTATCTTTCTCTTTATACCATTTCAGCATCTCTAAAAAGTTCTCTTTATTGTTTGATGTAGAAGATTCGTCATGTCCACGAAAGGCAAGATCTTGCAATAAAAGAAACATTACAACACCTAAAATAATAGTAATACGGATCCAAATATTCTTCCTCCTTCTTCTTGGTTGCTCCAGCCCACACATGTGCCACACTTTGCCTTTGATTTTTAAAAGCCTCACAATGTTTTCTAGCTTTATTGTGAGCACTATCAACTTTCCCAACATGCTCATTAAAAGATTGAATTGCATTCTTCTAATAACTAAACCCCACATTTGTATATGCATCAACACCAAAGTTGTCAGGTCTCCTTTGCTTGAAGAGATAACAATAAAAACAAAAGGCAGCATCTTTATCAGCACTGTATTCCAACCAATCATACCTTTTGAACCATTCTTCGTGAAAGCTTTTTATTTTACCACCTATCATTTTCCGTGGAAATTTATGGCCACTTGGTCGGCATGGTCCCAATAGCAAACACTCCCTTCTAGCGGCATCCCTAATGTCCACATCTAGCTCCTCAATTGGTTTTCGAAGCCTAGGATCAGCAACAATGTCATCCGGATTAAGCACAACACGGGGATTATTTTGTGCGGTGTTACTGCCTCCCGTTCCTATTGTTTCCGGAGTTTGATTGGATTGAGATAGAAAATAAGATGCCAATGTCTTGGTCCTCTTCATCGTGTATTTCTAATTCTAGTACAACAAATATTCAAATAGAAAGTTAATACATTGTCATACACTCATACTGTCATATACTCATATGTCATACATTGAATGATTGAATCATACTCATAAGTCATAACTTCATAAATCATAAGTCATAACTAAATAACTCATTTACTCGTACAATCATAGTGTCATATACATGTCATACATTTAATGATTGAATCATACTTATAAATCTTAACTTCATAAATCATAGGTCATAACTAATTAACTCATTTGCTCATACTGTCATACAAGCCAAAGTGTTATTATGAAGCACTAAGTACTTAAGTAACTCATTTACAGATTTACTCATACTGTCAGTGTCATACACTCATACAACCCATACACTCATGACTCATACAAGCCAGCCAAACTGCCAAAGTGTTACTCCATAGTACCTCACCACTCACCAACGGTGATACCAAATCAAGAATCACCACGATACAGAGCTAATCAAAATCACCACAGACAGGCGACATCAGAGCCGAGCCGAGCTGAGCTGAACCGGGGGAGGCGAGCCAGATCATGGTGCCGGGCGGCCCAGCGCGCAGTGGCCGGCGCTAGGGCTGGCGCAATGCAGATGATGTGGGAGCGCCGACGGAGAAATGGGGCGGCGGCGAGGGAGGCGGGGCCGGGCCGGTGGAGAAATGGGCGGGGAGCACGCCGGGGAGAATGGGGTGGCGGGTGGCCGCCGGAGAAATGGGTGCGGCCTTGGCCCGGCGCAGATCTAGGTGGGGAGGCGCTGAGAGGGGCTGCCCGCCGGCGGAGAAATGGGCGGGGCCGCCGCCATTGGGAGAAATGGGCGCGGCCGTCGGCCGGCGCAGATCAAGTGAGGCGCTGGGGAGGGGAGTCAGGGCCGGTGGAGAAATGGGGCGGGGAGCCGCTACTGAGGAGAAATGGGGCGGCCGCCGAGAATGGGGCGAGGCGCTTGGGGCGCAGATCTGGTGGCGAGGCGCCAGGGGCGGGGAGCCGCCGCCGCCGGTGTAGATCTGGGCGGGAGGGGAGAAATGGGGTGGCCACGGGAGAAATGGGGGGGAGGCGCCACGGGCGCAGATCTGGCGGGAGGCGCCGGGCGGGTAGCCGGCCGCTGCTGGGGAGATCTCGGGCGCAGATCTGGGTGGGAGGGAGAAATTGGGGCGGCGGGGCGGGGAGAGGGAGGGGGGGGGGGGGGGGAGGGGAGGGGAGAATGGGGCGGGGAAGCCCGGAGGCGTGGCGAAGAAGGGGTGTGGGGAGTTTGGCGGGCCGGCTGCCTCGGCCGGTCTAGAAGGCTAGGATTTTTTACTGTGTATGATTTTTTTTATTTTAAAAAAAATTTATTGGTTTTTTTTCTGAACCTTGGGCCGTTGTCCAACCGGTCCGAGGCTTATATCCGCCCCCTGCGATCGTGCCCTGCCCAGTGATAAGGTAGTGCAGAGCTGCAGAAGTACAATTTGGCTTGAGTTTATGAATTTTGGCCGATCGGCGATTTTGATATCGTACGGCGGTTTTAACCACCGTACATGAATTTGCAAATTTAACCGACTTGGCGCCGCCGGCGGCGCCAGGCCATGAGGGGCGGCAGCGCAGCGCGGGCGCAGTCGGCGCTACGGCCGCCACGCCACGCTGGCGCTTGCGCTACAAGCTGCGCCAATGGCCGGGCAAGCGGTGCTCGCCATGGCGCGCTGTGCTGCGCCAGCGCCAACGCCATGCCAGCGCGCACGCGCCGCCACGCGCCCGGCGCTGGCCGGCCGTTGCAAGGGTCGCGGGCGCAGCGTGCTCGCGCGCGCTGCGCCCGCGCTGGCGCTGCGGCGCAGTTCGCTCGCGCCTCCTGGGCCACGCCACGCCAGCCGCGTGCCGCGCGCGCCCGGCTGCGGCCCGGGCCGCCGCAACGCGTGGCGTGAGGGACGTCTTGCGCGCGCGAGGCGGATGCGCCGCGCTTAAAAACGCTAGGTGGCCCTATTTTCCACCGCCCATCCTTCCTCCTCCGCACATCTGCCGCCTATCCAGAATTCCGGCGCCAATGCTTACGAATTCCGGCGCCAAAGCCGCGACTCCTCCTCCACTCGGCTATAAATACCGACTCGCACTCGCCTCTTGGTCATATCAATTGCGTTTGATTCTCGTTCTTGCGCTCGTCACCGAGAACTCGAGAACGAATATAATTAATTTTATTGGGAGGTAATTGTTTTGTCGCTTCGCCACTCGGCCTTGATTTATGACTTCCTCCAAGGGTGATTTATTACTTCCTCAGAGGGTGATTTTTACTTCCTCCGAAGGGCAGGTAATTTGTGTTATGCTTTTGCCGTTATTGCCGTAGTCGTAATTAGTTAGTCTTTGTTAGCTAGTCGTAATTAGATAGTTTATGGGTAATTAATTAGTAGTAATTAGTTAGTCGAGTAGTAATGAATTAGTTTAGTGCTAATTAATTAGTCGTAATTAGTTTAGTAGTCATCGTTACAGCATATGAAGTAAGTGGAAATAAAGTACTGGTATTTTTTAGTGGTAATTAATGAACCGTAATTAGTTAGTTTATAGATAGCTAATTAGTCGTAATTAGTTAGTTCACTAGTAATAAATTAGTTTAGTGCTAATTAATTAGTCGTAATTAGTTTAGTACTCATCGTTACAGCATATCAAGTTAGTGGAAATAAAGTACTGGTATTTTGTAGTGGTAATTAATCAACCGTAATTAGTTAGTTTAGAGATAGTTAATTAGTCGTAATTAGTTAGTTCAGTAGTAATGAATTAGTTTAGTGCTAATTAATTAGTCGTAATTATTTAGTGGTTGTTGTGGGTTTAGGTATTTTCGAACATGCAAGACTTGATTGTATTTACTACGATGGCCTTGTACGCAGCCGGACACGATGGGTTGGACTCACCGAGATGCCGCACAAGGTGGTCCGCGAGGGGCTCCACGCGATGAATATTCACGAGTCAAGGCTGCATCCGGAGGAGTTCTCACGAGCCAAGGACGAAGAAAGTTATGATTGAGGCGATCACCGCACCAATTATGTGTGGGAGCTCGAAGGTGGATGGAAGCATAGCATGGAGGCAAGACATGGAGATTGTCTCCACCGAGGCGGCCATTCACGGAAGCCTATGGTGTACGCCAATTTCGCACATAGGCGTCTGAAACCCCGATGATGCCGAGGCACTGCATAAGCGGGCAAGCGCACTCGAAGCTCAAGATGGCGGCCGACGGAATGTCTTGCCTCGAGGGAAGTCCGTGCCTAATTTTGAGCCAAATGAGGGGCTAAACATGGTGGTCGGCCGCATCGACCGCCACGAGTATCTACCGGACGAGACTCTCGGGTTGAGTCCGACGAGGACACCGACCCAAGCTCGGATGGTACCGACGAGGACGCACACGGCCGGTGGTCCTTACGTGGCATCGAGACTTGATGATATCGCGGTGCGCTCGTCAGACTACCGCAAGAAGAAGGCTCCGGGGGGTTTGAAGCCGACACCCTCTTAGTTGGGCGCCGCTTCCCGAACAAGGTGGCGTGCAACAAGCTATAGCACGACGCTTTGTCCATCGGCCGTGTGTACCGAGTGCACCGTCCAACCTGTCTGCACGCAGGAAGTGCATAGTAGAAGGTCGCCTGGCAAGGTCGGCCTCCGAGCAAAGATCTTTGGCTCGGTCTTCACGGCCAAGGAGCCGATCGACCACACCGCGAGCTCGCCGAGCCCTCGGGGCAACATCGAACGTGACTTCCGTGATATGTTGCAAACCTCATCACGCACCTAGTTGAGGCGACGTGTCTGCCTCCCCCAAGCCGATGATGTCGGAAGTCGCCAATCGGGTTGGCTATCCGCTTAGCTACAAAGAAGGTTCGACGAGCCAAGCGAAAGTCATCGAGACTATGTACGGACATACGAAGAGGCGCACAACCTTGTGCCGAGATTGCTTCACCAGATTGCCGGATCAAACCCCGACGCACATAAACAAGCCGGACCGTGAAGATGTTTGAAAGGGCCCAACCACTTCATACCGATAGGGTGTTCGGGCTTTCGCCGGGCCATCGGGGCTTCAAGTTCGCCGTCCCGTGCTAACGATGGATGGCACTTTTCTCACCGGGAAGTACAAGGGCACCATCCTCACCGCGGTGGCGGCCGATCGAATGACCAACTTCTCCGCTGCATTTGCCATTGTCGAGGCGAGAACACATCCACCGGCCGTGGTTCTTGGAGAACGTGAAGAGGGCCGTGGTGGGAGACCGCCAACGCTCGCTTAGTCACGCATCGCAATGCCGGGTTGTTGGCGCCATCAACATCATGCGCGTGGGATGGATCCATCTCACCGATGGAACGACGTGCAATCCGTGGTGCATGAGGCATCTTGCATCTAACTTATTCACACGGTTCCGCATCAGAACTCATGAAGACGCTCAAGGCATTGTGTATGCGTAACCGCCGGACGGAAGTTTGAGTCTATTTGGAGAGACCTTGAACACCGGACTACGAGACATACAAGGGAGTCCACTCCGAGAGAGGAGCAACCTAGTAGCGCCATAACCTTCTCCCAAAGGATTAACGACCACACTCTGAATTGGAGAAATGGTCCCTCCTCTATGACACAGACGGTGCGAGGTACGGCGTTATGACGACCAACATGTCCGAGGTCTACAATAGCGCCCCGAAGGTGTGCGCGGCTCCTATCACCGCGGTTGTCCAGAGACATGGACTCGCACTGCTGGTTATTTCAGGAATAGAGCCACCGCAGCCAAGCGGCTGATGGACGAAGGCAAGCGGTGGTCCGAGAACATGCGAGACACATGGATCGGAAGATGGAGAAGGCCCGAATGCACGACATTCGGTGATCGACGGCCTCGGTAAAGTACGAGATCAAGCTTCGGCGTAAATACGCCAATAGTCATGCTAGGGGAAAGAAAACAGCATGCACCCGGGTGATGTGGCGACATGCACCGCAACAAGCCAAAGCTCTTCCACAAACCATGCTCGCACGTACAAGGCATGTGCACAAATGCGCAGATGGCTACACCATACATCTCTGAGTACTACGACATGCAAAGACCTATTCGGTACATGGAGCGAGAGTTTCACTCGTATGGTTTGGAAATGAACTACAAGGATCTTTGGCCCGACATGGTGCAATCGGGTCCCAACAGGACTTGAAGAGAATAGGAAGGGCGACGGCAGACGCGCGGCTCCGAATGACATGGATGCTAGTCAACGTATCAAGATAGCCGCACGCTGAAGTGCGTGATATGCAAGACCCCGGGCACTCAATGAAGGATTGTCCCAATGCACCTAGTTCGTCCGGTCGTCACTCGAAGGTCGTAATTTAAAGTTTTTCTGCCTTGCTTGTTATGTACAAATGCAAAATTATACGAGACCCGCTATGGACTCTTCGCAAACTTCTACAAGAGGATGTTGCGAGCGCAATCGCTTCTTGCAGAAGAGGAAACAACTAAAATACCGGATTTTTCAATGAAAGATGCTCCAGTGCCACGCTTGCGGTCCCGAAGTGTGTGTGTGGTGAACCGCAGAGATCATTCACCCACACACCTGCATACGGCCGCCAAGCGCATTTACAGTCGCGCCACTACATGGTAAGCGCTTTTCGCGCGATCGATTTTCCTCCCAATGTTTAATTCCTTCAATTTTTAACTTCATCCCCACGTAATGCAGCCCGAGATGCGCCGCCACTTCTTCCAAAGGGATTGACGGCCCGAGATGTACGACATGGCATTCATCCAAATAGAGTACATGCTAAACTACTCGGTGCGGCCGAGAACTTCTCACTGTGGAAACCTTACGCACTGCATGAGGAGGCACCAAGGACCCCAAGAAACTCGAGCGTAATCCATATCGACGACAAGGAAAGGCTCATGCAAACGCCGCTATGAAGAAATTACATCCTTCTTATGATTTTCACTATACGGTGTACTTACATCATGCAAACGCAGGACATGGACGACTTCGACACACCAGCCCGACGTGGACATTCCCGTAATAAGGGCAAGGAAAGGCTCATGAGGTCGAGCCCGCCGCCACAACAGATCCGGCCGCCTCAAGGCGTCATCCGTATCCACGACGTCAGTTATGAAGAAATTACATCCTTCTTATGATTTTCACTATACGGTGCACTTACATCATGCAAACGCAGGACATGGACGACTTCGACACACCAGCCCGACGTGGACAGTCCCGTGACAAGGGCAAGGGAAAGGCTCATGCGGTGAGCCTTGCCGCCACAACAGATCCGGCCGTCCGGAGCAATCTACATGGACGACGTGAGTTATGAACAATTGACATTCTTGTTACGCTTTGTAATCACGATGTACTTACATCATACAATCGCAGGGTACGGACGACTTCGACATACCAGCCCGACGTGGAGAGTCCGCGATAAGGGAAGGCTCTTCGACCGAGACCCACCGACGCCGAGACAAGGCTCCCTTGCTATGGCGCTGCGGAGACAAGTAGCACACATCGTTAAGTAGTTGCTACCCACATGTTGTACAGGCATCTTCATAATCGCAATGCGGTCTCCCGAATTTTAAATTATAGCAAATGAGGTCAAAAAAATGAAAATTTTTGTGTTTGACAAAGTGTATTTGATTATGTAATTTTTCTATTATTTTATTTATTAAGAATCTTTTGATATAACGTTGCTTTCGTACAGATCAATTAATGTACTTCATACAAAGGAGGTCTCAGGAGGCCACGAGAGGTCTCAAGGTTTAATGTAGTGGAATCATTATACAAAAGTTTGTACGCTTATTGATTAATACGAACAAGACACTCATACGAAATAGCGATAACAAGCATGTAGTACAATGAAAATAGCATAACACGTGAAACTATACGGCCACTCGCTCGAGCCACTACTCTCCCTCCTGCTTGAGCTGCGTCGCGTCGGCGCGCCTTGTTTTGCGCCGAGCATGACCCGTGGAATACGCCCACCGCCTGGAGAACGCGCGTGTCGGTTCGAGGGGGTACGGAGACCGTTGAGGCGGAGGTGGACCAAGAGATCGAGTCCGGAGCGAGTCCGGTAGGCGTACATGTCGCCTTGATGAGACGTGCCGACTGGGGACACTTCCGAGGAATTCATCCACGACGGAGGCTAGAAAACCACTGGGGCCACTGCGGGGTACGATGCTCGCAACTCCGGGCTTGCGCGGATGAACTCGCTGGAGTATACCGTGGGGCACCGAACCCGAGGAGCTCGCCTGCGACGCTAAAAACCCCGGCCGCCATTGTCCTTGCCTCAAGGCGTCGTAATCGCTCCCCGTAGGAGTTGGGAGGCCCGTATCGCCGCTATCGATCGATGTGAATCGCCGTCACCCAGGGTCAAGGTCGCAAGACGAAGCGATGTTAGTACAAATGAACACTCGGATGTAAACTAAGAACCTCGTACCTCCCTGGATGTGCGGTCATGAGATGACCGAGGCGGCAGTCAGGTACCGTCCGACGACGTAAGTGATTCATCCCGACGGACCTACGGCGAGAGAACGGCGTGATGTTAGCGGAACGTAAGGCATAATTACAAAACTTGATGTAAATTTGTACATAGCGACTTACCTGCGGCGACCGCCCGCAGATGACCGACGGGAACGCTCGACGCTGCCGGACTCGCTAGGTCGTGGTGACCTAGAGGGTGAGCACGCCCCCACTTCGTGCCGTCGCGCAAGACGTCGTCCCTCGAACGACCACCGCTCAAGTTCTTTACTATCTTCTTCATCTCCGCCGAGATGTGCTTCAAAACTTTTTATATGCCGACGGGTTCTATCTGGTGCCGAGTTGGGCCTCGTCCACCGCGCTCGACGCGCACCGCCGCTCCAATCTGTAGTGACATATGTAACAGTTCATTAACAAAAATACGAATATCGCCAACAAAATCGCGAACCGGATGTTGTAAGTGTCGATGCGGTGTCGCCATGTCTTGAAGCGCCGTGGACGGCCGTGACGTGCGGCGGAGGCTCTCTTGGTGCGTCTGAAATGTCACCTCCTCTGGGCGCTCCGGAGGAGGAATGGTGAGTCTTGCGCGCGTTCGTGGCATGTACCACTCCATGTACGCAGCGTACGACTGAGGGTCATATGGACGCGGCTCATGCCATACATCCACGCACCACGTGAAGCCATGTCTCAATCCACTGGTGCTGGTGCATTTGCGAGTCCAAAATATGCCCACCCGACCTCGATTGCCTGCATTTTCGGAAAGATTAATGTTACAAAAGAAGACGTAAGGACCGCAAAAATTACTTGGATGAAATTTGACTCACGGTGTACAAACCGCTCCGTGGGCCCGACGTTCGGGGCACGAGTGGTATCGACAAAATCGTCGCGATTACGCGCATGGCGCGTAAGGCTCCACCATATGTGAGAACACCGGTGGCGGTCGTCGTCCACAAAAATCGATCCACGAGGCATGAAACAGAGACACCTGCGCGCAACCGCCGCGAGAGAAAATCAGCATGCCATGGACACCGATGATGTCGCCTCGTAATAACTCGAACTCGTTGTGGTACAACGAGTAGCACCTCGCCGGTCTTCTGCTGGCCCAGGCCAGAGACGACCGCCGCGCCCACCGTAAGCCCATGGTGGGCGCGTCTATGGGGTCATGTGGTGGGTCGCCATCCGGGAGGGAACGGTGCGCCATTGCCTCAATGGTCGGACGCCAACAGGAAGTGCTCCCAACTCCACAACCGCAGGAGCACGTAGCACACGACTAGGTTGCTACCGAGCCGCCCCGCCAAGCGCCACACAACCCTCGGTATGTAGCGCAAGGACGGTGATCCCACCAGTAGTCGCGGCATCGCCACCCGCGTCGACCAAAGACTCGGCGACGCGATGAAGGCGGGTTCAAAAATCGCCTTTGTGGTTGGAAACAGACCCAACCAAAGAGCCGAGAAGGTAAGCAACGAGATGCGCCCTAACGACCTCGTGTGCACCTGCGGTATTCATTGACGAATCGCCACCAAGCCCGAGGGCGCCACGTGCACCCTCCGTGAGAGGTTGGCCAAACCGCCGCTCGGTCGACCTTCCATCCGCTCTGAGGCCCGAACAAGCGGCACACCGGATCGGGAGACCACCAAGAACGAGACATCCTCTAGGGTGATCGCCATCTCACCCCACCGAAATGGAAGGTGTGCGCCTCGGCCTCCACCGTCCACAAGTGCGACAACAGTCGGCGCCTAGGGTGAACCCCGTTGGAAGGACACCATCCTCGCAAAGGGCAACAAGCCCGCCTCCCTGAGGAACGTGACGTAACGATCGCCTAGCGCCCACCACCCCTCCCCGCCTGGCGCCAGGGGCGGAGGGCCATCCACGCCCGGTGAGCCACACTTGCACCGGTGGTCCTCATCGTAGAATTGTTCTAGTAGCTCCTGAGAGACATGACTAGCAAAACATACATAGCGAACATTACCGACAATGTGGCTAATTAAACATAGAAGAATGTAGCTAAATTAAAAATTACGATAAACCTACCGCGAACGCGGCGGCGGTTAATAACGTTGAAATATAATCGAGGAGCAAGCGAATGAAAAGAAAAGAATGAGCAGAGGAGCGAGCGAGAGGATCGAATATGAACTTAGCGTAAGAACGATCGCGAATGAAATCGCGTG
Organism: Hsuehochloa calcarea; assembly: GCA_036346395.1. Taxonomy (NCBI): domain Eukaryota; kingdom Viridiplantae; phylum Streptophyta; class Magnoliopsida; order Poales; family Poaceae; genus Hsuehochloa; species Hsuehochloa calcarea. Next base: position 35,956,242 of record CM070606.1, read on the forward strand.
GTCGCTCTCAATATATGCGGCGAAGCGCTGCTCGGTGGTGGCGCGCGCCCAGCGCGTATGGCGCGTGCCAGCCAAATGGTGTGGGCAAGCGCTAGCCAAGCGCCAGCGTCAGCTAGCGTGGCTGCACAAGCCGGCACGGCAATGCGGGGGCGGGCGCTATGCGGGCCTCGCGCACTGGCCAGCGCCGCGCGTCGTCAACTCGGTTATTTTTGCAAATTCAACCATAAGCTGGTCAAAACCGCAAATACGATATCAAAATCGGCCGTATCGGCCAAAAATTCTTGAGTTTATGGCTACTGAATGCCAGCAGTGAAGTAACCTTGCACGCCTTCGATCCCCGTGTAGAGTAACTGGCTCGGCAACCGAAAGGTGCGTGCAGCAACCGAAAGGGTAGAAGCCGATACAAATTCTCGGATAATTAAACCATGGCCCTATATAACCCCGCTCGGCGACACAGGAGCACAAGTGCACAACTGATCACAAAGACGCTAACGCACTACCGGAGATGTTACGATCGGGCGCCCCGCTCGGCGAGGTGGAGGACAAGAAGCCGGTGATCAAGCCCGGCGTGCACATCACTCTCAGGGTGCAGGACACCGACGGGCGCACGGTCTACCGCACCATGCGGAGGACCGACACGCTGCAGGGCCTGATGGACTTCTACTACGACAGCGTGCCGGCGGTAGCGTACGGCACGGGCCGGTTCCTGTACGACGGCGGCCGGCTGCGCGGCTGGCAGACGCCGGCGGAGCTCCATATGGAGGACGGCGACGAGGTCGACTTCTTCACCGAGCTGCTGGGTGGCGGCGGATGGGTAGTTGCATGATCGATGCCTACCTATACGTAGCTTGCCGCTGCAGGTCGTCGTGGCGTTGGAAGACGAGTGCTACAACTTTACGATCGAGTAACTTGTTTATGCTTTGTTAAGTATGATGGCTATTGGGTATCGATAGACAGGACGACAGCTGAATTTTTCCTAATGTATCTGCGCAGTTTTTAATTTTCTAAATAAGTAGAAACAGCCAAGTCGGTTGGCATGCTTGTTCCCTCCTTGATTCTACGCGGAAGTTTGTCCTTGCATAGCTTACATCAACATACCGCATCGCAAATTCACGTACATGGTATATAGTTACACACCAACCGCAACTAATTGTTTATCGGCATCTTGAAAATAGCATTGAGTTCATGCACGGTCTCGATTCTAAAATATTCCAATCTTATCACAGTATCCGTACGTGCCTAACTCAAATCTCGAATTTAAATTCATACGTTTTAAATTGCCTGTGCCTACCGAGATTACGGGCGGGAAACCGGTGAGAATCAAAGAGTGGATAGAGCATTGTGGGCTGTTGCAATATATATAGCACAAAAAGTTGGATTGGTGATCGAGGCCGTGAGATCCTCGGTTCATTGGTTCGTCGGTTGGACCACCGGTTAAAAAAATAAAATAGTGAAATAATAGTTGCCACTTTGGTAGAGAATAAAAGATTTAACTACACTTGTTTTACCAACTAAGTCAAGAAACCAACCTTGCCCAGTTGGCTTTGTGGAGCGCTAGTCTATATGCGTGAGGTCTACAGTCCGATCCTCGGCACATACTATATATACATACAAAGATGTTACTCTATGAACTCAAGTGAACTTAGTGTGTGGTTGACCCAATGACTCATTTTTCTGGATCCGTCCTTGAGCACACACACCACATCTTATTATCGAGATAAGCAGTAGGGATCGACGACGAGATCATCGGCCCGGGCCATGTGGACGCCCGCGGAGAAGAACGTGGCGAAGCCAGGGATCGAACCATTCGTCACCCCCCATGGTGAAGAACGAGGAAGGGTGCAGGCCCACCCGCAACATTCGAAGAATTGACAAGATGCGGTACCTCATGCACTTCTTGTCGTAAATTTAGCAGTTTTAACGAATATTCAGAATTAGTTCTAACAAAAATAATTATAATTAAAACATAATTTCAGCAGCATTTAAATGATAAAGTTTATATATACACATGTAAATTCTCCTAATCATTTAAGCAGAATAATATGCTCAACACATAGATCATGTGGACAATTAAAATCAACATTATGCTCAGATTTAAGTGTTTGTTTATTTGCTCTCATATGTCGGGCTACTCAAGACGAAATATTGGCCTCCTCGCCACTAGGGCTGGAAACGAGCCAGGCTCGGCTCGGCTCGGCTCGTTGTGGCTCGGTTTAAACTCTGGCTCGGCTCGGCTCGGCTCGTTTGGAAAACGAGCTCGAATGAAGGCTCGGCTCGGCTCGAAAAAGCTCGAGCCGCTCGAAAAGCTCGCTCGAGCCGGCCAAAAAGCTCGCCGAGCTCTGTAGAATAAAATGATTATATGAGTCATTTATCATCAATTCAAAATCCAATCATCTTGATTAGATGGGGTTGCACTCGGCTCGTTTGGCTCGCGAGCCGGCTCGAGCTCGGCTCGAGCTCGGCTCGAAACTTCACCGAGCTCGAAGCCTGGCTCGGCTCGGCTCGAAAAAAGCTCGAGCTCGAGCGAGCCGGCTCGGCTCGCAACAAGCTCGAGCCGGCTCGCGAGCCGCGAGCTTTTTTGCCACCCCTACTCGCCACTAATGCCTATACTCTCTACAAATTAGATGTGACAACTATCAATCAGACTTTGAGCTTAAGAATACTTTACTAATGTGTTAACAATTATCTCATAAACAATAAACAACAATAATCCTCTCAGTCAACAAAAGGACCAAATCTGACACTGTATGAATTTGAGATCACATCAACAGAATTATAGACTAACAGAAGAGCTTATTATCTATTAATGCAAAATGAGATTACAATCCTTACTGAATACAAATAACAGAGAAAACAGAAGTACCAAAGTAACCAACTATCCATATTCAGTAGGAATAAAGCATCAGAACTGCTGTAGGAAAAAGAATCATATCGCTAGAGACCAAACAACACTAGTAAGCAGACAAATCGCTCAAGTCTGATCTAGCTACCAATCCAATTTCATATATAACATTCATCCTCATCGAGCAATAACCGAGTCCACAATCATTACTTGCAAAGTCTCCCGATAATAAAATAAATTACAGAATGTAATTGACTAGCACAGCACACGATGCTTAGTAATGCGAAAATCGAAATCAACGATACTCACGATGCGGATAGAACTCAAAGCCACTGAGAAGACCAGGCAACGCACACCGAATGGCACTGTCTCAGAAAACCAATTGTCTCGCTGTGCCGTGAAAACCAGACAAAGTTGACGGAGATACAATGCCAATGTTCGCAATTCGGGACACACCGAACAACAAAGACGAGGTACAGGAGATGCCGCACAAGAACATGTTGGATCCGAATTCCACAAATCCAAATTCTCTGTGAAAATACTATGATATTCCCTGGATCAGTAGATAGCACTCACAGATATATCACTTAATCATTTTATACATGATGTAAACTAAGCAAAGCATTATAGTACAGACATCAGAGTCACATAGACCGCATCGGATCGACTTTTACATTAACGTCCGAACATGCCAAATGCTTACATTACAAAAATAGCAAAAGTGGTAGCGAAAGTAAAAGGGTAGAGCGTATCTCTCCACAGGCAAGCGACTGGAGAAACATGTGTGCATCTGATATTAACCAAGGACTTGGATAATATTGGATGCACGCAAGCACCAACAGAGACAGTTAGACTAAGGTGAGACCCAGACTAAATGAACTACACTACTCTTCGTCATCTCCGGGGCTCCGGGGCCTCCAACTTTGGGATCATCGTAGTATACGTAGTCTCCATGAGTTTCTACTTCTGAGAGTTTGGGGGAAAGAGCGAGGATGAACACAACTTCCGTGCTCAGGAGCCAACACACAGAATGCAGTAATAATACATGCAAGGCTTAATAAGGATGGCTCGAGTTCTTTTATTTTCTTAAAGCAATATTCTCAACTACACTATTTAGAAATTCCTATGGCTTAGCAGTTTAACCAAATATCATTTTAAAAAGAGATATTGTGCAATATTTATAACGGTGACCTATGCTTATATTTTGAGTGGAGTCATCTCCACATATTAACATTAACTGGGTGAGATGACCCAGGAAAAATTCAAAACACAGGCTAGGTGAGCCCGACACAACAATCATCCCACCCACAAAGTTTTATAAATAGAACCGACTCTTCTAAGTTCCCATGTCTGCACTTGACCGTGGGCACGGTTGTTCAAGCAGTTTATACTCTGCAGAGATTGTACATCTTTACCCACAAAAGATAATCGTCTTGATATGTACACACATTTTCGTAGACATGTGAATCAAGAGAAGATTACCACAAGGCCTTTACAATACCTTCCTTACACCCACTAAGGTTTCACCTGAGAATGGCTTTGCTCCCACACCTACATCATCTCTTACCCAGACCTCTCCTGCGCCTATCTTAATGACTTTCGTCGTGCGCCCCGACCCATCGCCACGAAGGCTTACAGTGTCACAAGCCATCTACCTGGTGCAACTCGTACTAACGGATACAAATTATTTAGCCAGGTCGACACCATTATAGACTTGTGGTTATACTGTTTTACATTGGGAGATCATCACAGGATTAAGTCATTAGGATTATCTGAGCGGTACATACCACATTCCACCAATCCAACATTCCTTGGGCTACATTAGCACCCACCATCATACCATCCACCATACCAGCCGCCCAGAAGGGGTAATAGCAGTTATTAGGATTTTTGAGGAGCAACATATATTAACTCAACCATCTCAGTCATTTGCCCACAATGACTGTCCAAATTCAATTTCACGATTTTTAAGAGATGATGATTAGGATAACCTGTGCAGGTTAACCATACGAGGAGAAAAGGAGGCAACCTGTGCAGGTAGTAGGACAAGGCGAAGCAGCAACTCCCCCTAAAGAAACAACACGGACACAGGACTAGCAAGGCAGATAGAAGGGCAAATAGATTACTAAAGTGCAGGCAGATAGAAGGGCAAATAGATTACTAAAGTGCAAGGAAGATGACAGCGGTCAGGCACTTATGGCCGCGCAGCACCAAACACAACGACAACCTGCAAACCCCCAAAGAAATGAGCACCGACACGAGAACAACCGAACAAATCGAAGAACAAAGTCTAAATAAGGAGACCGTGGAGGAAATCGACGCTGCCTGGTATATTATCATCTTTGTCTCCTGAAAGTGCAACAACATGTACAAACTGTGATGGCTTCAGTTCTCCGCATCTCGTGACGAAATCTTATACTCCAAATGAAACCATCCTGCATGCCCAAATCATGAAGATTAACTGCTCAAACATTCTCAGTAACACACTTAGAAAAGGCAACAAGATAATTACACTGACCCAGTACCAGGTGGAGCAAGCCTCAGCAAACGTAGAGAAGGAGATAAAATTTGGAAGAAGTGTTTATCAGGAGAGGTAATTCGTACCTTCAAAAGAGAGCCAGACATTTTGAGACAGAAAGGAATCAGCCAGACTCGTAGATGAGGACAAGAGTACACGCGAAGATATCAAACCCAATACACGTTGACCATACGAGGAGAAAAGGAGGCAACTGTGTGCAGGTAGTAGGACAAGGCGAAGCAGCAACCCCCCCCCCCCAAAGAAACAACACGGACACAGGACCAACAGGGAAGATGACAGCGGTCGAGCACGTACGGCCGCGTAGCACCAAACGCAGCGGACAACCTACAAGCCCCCAAAGAAATGAGCTTTGGCACAAGAATAACCAGACAAATCAAAGAACAGAGTCTAAATAAGGAGACTGAGGAGGAAATCGGCGCGACTAGAGAGCGAAGGCACTGCACGAGATAAGAAAAACAGATGCGGCGACCAAGATAACGACGCGGGCTTGCATAATGAGGGGAACGAATGGGATAAGCCAAACAGACGCGGCGAGGAAGTAAGGGAGTCGAGAGGAACGATCAGAAGGAACACGAAGGCGAGATGGTCAAGCTTTATTGGGAAGCGTGACCCTCCATGGTCCGCCATCAAGAAACCAGTTCACATGGACCAAGCGCATAGGAAGACAATGTGTCTCCAGTAGGCTGCTGGGCCAAGAGACGCAGAAGGAAGACACGTGTGCAGGACGCGGCAGCGGCACGAAAGCACCGATGGAGGGGCACACAACATGCTTGGAAGTTAACGTGACCGGGAAACCGACAGCGCGACGATGCAACCAGTACAAACACCGACACAACGAGTTCGCAGAGTGTGTGGTAGCATACGATTGAAGGACTTAACGTACGGAATGCACTGGAGGCGCCATTTCCTTCAGGCTTAGTAATAGGTAAGATGTTGAAGGACCGAAATGGCAACAGAGGGGGGGGGTGAATGGTGCCTTTAAAAATTAAGATCCTCCCATCTCAAGTGTTCACACAGCAATCCAAAAACTTCTGATAAACAAAAGACGTGAAGTGAATCAAATCCAAAAAGGTTTAAACAAAACTGGGCTGCTCTGTCAGATATCGGAAATTCCGATTCTACCTTGCGGTAGTTCCGTTCTTCCAGTGCGGAAGTTCCTCCTGCGGTAGTTCCGCCGTGTACAAATCGGAAGTTCTGATTGTCCTGACCGAAGAACAGTACGCTCGGGGTTTTGCCCAAAATCCGAAATACTAACTCGTGAATGCTCTTCTCAGGTCAAGTCTCACAGGACATCATCCTAAACAACATCTTGACCTCATGGAGAAGAATCGCAGACAAAGATCCATTAATCAAAGCAAAATCAGATTTCTTGAGTATTTGGCAAGAAAGATCAAAACCCACAATTAGCAAGATTCTTAGATTCTTGACTCATGAAACTTTGAGGATATATTAGCAATATCAATAAGACTCTAGATATCAAGTTTCATGCCATCTCATAAGACGAATCAAAAGTTTCACCAAAACCCTAGATATTCAACGTACTAACAGAGAGAAGAAAGAGGCATAAACAAAGAACCAAAACCTCAGAATTTCATTGATAGGAATCAAAATATTACAAAGGAAAACACAGAGGAATGATTACACAAATTTCAGTTCATCCTCTCCAACTCAACAACCTCTCAAAAAGCAAAACAACCTCTCCAAAGACTCTTTAGCTAAAGCTAACCCTAATTTTCTCTCTGTGGATATCGTGAGGATATGTGCACGATCTCAGGATGATGAGTCAATTGGCAATGGCGCTATTGGTTTGCAAATTCTCGCTTTGGGTGTTCCAAGGTCGTCAAAGCCACCGCGGTCTCGACCAGGTTGTCTTGGGCGGTCGATCCGCCCGTGGAGCAGTCCGACCGGCCATGGTGGCCGGTCCGACCGCCATTTTGAGATTTGGGTTTTTGGAGCTGGGCCAAAAATAGGTTGTGTAGGCAAGTGAGGGGAGTCTCCTGGATGTGGTCCCATAATTTTTGAGCTCCCAACAAAAGTTCTATTCGATTGAAATTTCCGTAAGGTTTCGGAATTTCTCGCTTGAATTTTGGCTAAGTCATTTGGACCGTCCGACCGCCGCCAGGGAGCGGTCCGATCGGCATGAAATCGGCTTGACCGCCCGTAAGGCGATCGACCGCAATACTGGAAGTGAGCCAAGTGTTGCATTGAGTTTGTTCTCGAGTGTGTTATTCTATGAACTTCAATGCTTTATTGATGTATATCGCATTATGGAACGGACGTGGGTCAAGTTGTGAAGAACTTGTTCCTGGAAACGGTTTGTTTGTCTATTGTCAGTGGTGGCTTGCGTGTCAACGACGCTAACGGTGAGTGGATCGGGACTACGCTTGGAGAGCCGAGGTCCGAACGATCGTGATACCGGTGAGGTTGTGTGACTCAAGCATGGAGCGAATGGACAAGATGGATCGAACGGTGGTTCAAACAATTTGGTTGGATCGCGTGCATGCGGATATCGGTGCGAGTCTCGGGAGGTTCCGATGGGATTCGGACAAGAGAGGCTTAAGGCCGATGAGAACCGCCGATCAACCTACACGTGGTGAAGGTGCGATTGCTTCAAGGGTTATTTGTGTGTGGTCCCATGTGTAAGAGACCCAAAAGGGAAACCCTAGCTCTCTAGTATAAATAGGAAGGGAGAGGTAGAAACCCAAGCAAGCATTCATTTAGCCCCTTCTTCCTTTTCTAGGGTTTGGAGGAGAGGAGAGGAAAACTAGGGTTTGGAGTGTGCTCCTTGTTGAGCTCTTGCCCTCCTTGGTGGAGAGGCTTTGTAAGCATCTATTGTGGATGAACAATCTTGTGATGCTTAATTGAAAGATCAATTGCTCCCTTGTGTTCTTCTCTCTTTGAATGTTTTGGTGCTTCCTTGATTCAAAGGTTCATGCTTGGTCTCTTGGCCTACTTTACCTTGCTTTGATGTGTGGGATTACTCCTAGAGTCATCTAGATCATCAAACCCCACAAGCAAGTCTTGAATCAAGTTTTTCTCATTTCTAGGGTTTGAGCACCTCTTTGTTAAAATCTCGAGAGATCGATTTTATGAAGTGGATCCGACGGATCGTCGCTAGAAATAGGTCTCTAATATCATTAGGGAGGTGTGCTAGAAATTTGGTCAAGTTTTATTGGTTGAATCAAAAGTTGGATCAAATTTCGCTTTGGATTTGGGTGGAGTTTTTCAAGATCGACTCTACCGGTCCGACCGGTCTTACAACGGCGGTTCGACCGCCTGTATTCGATCATCGGGTTGGCGGGTCGAACTGCTGCCCACCGGTCCGACCGCTAGTTAGTTGCCGGCCGATCGCTCCTGACCGTCGGTCCGACCGCTGTGGTAGCCGGTCGACCGCCTGTGTCCAAAGTGAAGAACCTTGAGTTCTTTTCTCCTTTGTGTCGTGGTGCTTGAGGGGCTTATCAAATTCAACACAAGGCTTCCGCAGTGTGCTCACCGAACTTCTTAGCTCTCATAGCTAAAGGAGTAAAGTACGTGTTGGTTTTGATTTAGGCGAGAAAGTTTTGAAAGCGCCTATTCACCCCCATAGTCGCCTTTCCGGCCCTACAAGTGGTATCGAGCTTGTTAGCTCTTTTCTATAGATCTTAACCTGTCTTTGGAGCCATGGCGATCGACAAGTACTCAACCAAGCCACACATTTTTGAGGGAGTTGACTTTGCATACTTGGAAGGCTCGTATGCAAGCGTATATCGAGGCTCAAGGGCACGCTTATTTGGCTAAAGGTGAAAAACCCTTATGTCGTGCCAGCCGATGACGATACGATCACTCCAGATGTGGAGGCCAACAGCAAGGCTCGGAATTATTTGATCCAAGGCCTTAGTCGATCTGAGTTTGAGCGTGTTGCTCACTTGCGGTCTGCTCACGAGATCCGCGACACTTTGTGATTATCACGAAGGGTCCATCGCGATCAAGGAAGTGAGACAGAACCACTCAAAAGGTTTACTCAAGATCGAACAAAGGCCCGTGAGTCTTTGGATGAGCCGTGGAGAAGATTCTCTAAAATTCTTCATGATCTCCGCGCTGTTGACTTGATATTTTCTGAGTCTGAAAATGCACGCCAGCTTCTGGGTGCTCTTGATGTGAAGGTCTGGGTATGAAGATCACTTCCATCAATGACAACATCACATGAGTGAGCTTACCATGGATAAGCTCTACTCGAGGTTGAAGACGCATGAGATTGACTTTATCTCGCGTCTCCCAAGACAGAGTCGATGGCTTTAGTGGTCGACAAATCCAAGGGTTGTTCTTCCGATTCTCTTGATTGTAGCTCATCCGCTTTTCATTATCTCGCTTTACATTCCTTGAGTGATGAGCAACTTGAGAAATTACCCGAGGATGACTTAGCCCTCCTTTCCACCAAATTCACAAGAGCGCACAACAAGGTGAGAAATAGGAGGAGGAGGGACCTATCACGTGCTTCAATGTGGTGAGCCAAACCACATTCGCCCCAAGTGCCCTGTGCTAAAGGGCAAGGAGGAGAAGGAGACAAGAAGACATCCCTGTGAGAGGATGCAAAACCCAAGAAGACAAACTATCGGAAGTTTGTCAGCCGGGTCCTTGCCGCTCTTGAGAATGTAAATATGAGCGATGTGGACTCGGAAACGGAGGACGACGAGAGTGATTCTCGTGGCAAGAAGAAGGCGCATGACTTCACCCCATGTGTTTCATGGCCAAGAACACCACGATAGCGACTCCTCCAACAATGAGGATCCTTTCAGTGATCCTGATGAGGTATGTCCTTCTATTGCTGATATGAAAAGGGCTTTGGTGCTTGCTGAACAGAAATTACATAAGCAAGTAAAAATGATTAGGAAGCAGGACATTATGATTGATAATTTGAATCTTGAAGTTGTTAGGCTTAAATCTATCAATCCTGCCGAGATTTGTGATTCTGCACTAGCTTGCTTAAAGATTTGACAAGCTTAAAATCTGCTCATTCCTCTCACAAATCAACTAAAAGATGCTCTCGATGAACTAGAATCTTTCAAGTCTAGATCCGCTTGTTTAGATGTCATTCCTCTTGATGTGACCGCCATGGAAGCTATCCCTTTAACTTGCTCTAATTGTGCTCGCTAGAATTAAAATTGATAGTTCCTTAAAAGAATTGCAAAAGTTTGATGCTAGTCACACATGCTCTCATTGTAAGGATAATAGGATTAAGATGCAAGAGATGATGTAAACATTGATTTACTCTAGAGTTGCATCTTGTGAAAATTGTCCCAAGCTTACAATTGAGATTGAAGCCTTAAACAAGACCACTCGAAGAAAAGGCTAAAATTGAAAGATCCATGTCTTTTATCGCTTCTAAAAGGTTATTGATTCTAACTCTTGTGCTTTGAATGTTGAAGTTGAAACCATGGTTAGTCGATACAAGAGGCGCTTAGAGTCAAGTTTAAGGAGCAGCTTGAGTAGGATTCAGAATCCTATTGTGTGTCTTGTGAGGCCTTCAAAGTGGAAGTGGCCCTTCTTAAGAGTAAGCGCAATGAGGTAATCAAGTCTAGCAAGTGTGCTAGATGTGAGGAGTTAGTGAAAGAGAATGATTACCTCAAGGTGACTCTTGAGAAATTTTCAAGTGGGAAAAAGAAACTCAACATGATTCTTGATCAATCCAAGGTGAGCGTGAAAATAGTGGTCTAGGTTTCAACCCCTAGAGCATTCCAAGAAAAACCCACCTAAGATTGCTAGAGTTGTGAAGAATGGTTTGTTTGAGCTAGAACCTCCTAAGCCATCCGGGTTGTTTTCAAATCCGGTGGTTTTGCTCAAACTCTTTACGGCAAGAAAGGTGCTTTCACTCATTCATGCAGCACCCTCAAAAGGTCCATGACCATTGCACCTTCGCAAGAAAGAAGGCTATACTGTTGAGTTCGCTTCCTGGAGAGCAAAACTTGAGAGAAAAGAGAGGATGAGCGCCCTAAGATCCATTAGAGGAGTCCCTTCTCCGATGTAGTCTCTAGAGCTAGGCACTGCTTATCGCACCACACATAGGCCTAGATTTGTAGAGAACTTTGTAGACTCTTTTGTTGGGTCTAGGCATCTTGCCGGATTAGGACATCGTGAGGAGAGACACCGGCAGCACCTAGACAGGGGAGTATCGATCTTTTGGTAGATCGTTTCGAGAGGTCTAGGTGGTTCTCATGTGCATTCTTATGATTTTATTCCCGATCATGTTTCACTATTTCTATCATGTTCCCGGACATCGTGCTTCTCAAGATCGGATTCCTCGCTCATTTATCACTAACCCCAAGATCGAGGCACGGATGTTTTCGATTGTGCCTTTTAGGTCCGTCGTGCGAGGAAGGAGGACAAGTGGCTTGTTGACTCGGTGTTCTCGACATATGACCGGAGATTCTAGATGGTTCTCCTCCTCACGTGCATCCGCAATGAATTGATTACATTTGGGGATGCTTCTCACCGGACCGTGATCGCAAAGGGCACTTTGCGCGTCAACGACAAGTTCATGCTAAAAGACGCCGCTTTGGTGAGTAAGTCGAGGTATAATCTTCTATCTGCTTCTCACCGCTTGATGAGGGTCTAGAAGTGAGGTTTAAGAGAGGTGAGTGCAGAGTTCTAGATTCCTCAGTGAGCTTGTTTTTGAGATCTCCGTGTTTGAGAAGATTTTCTGCAAATTTCAAAGATTTCTTCCGCTTCTAGTCCTAGGTGTCTTGTAGCCTCGATTCTCATGACCTTGTTTTGTGGCATCGTAGACTTGGGCATATAGGTTTTGATCATTTGTCTAGAGTCGCTTGCAAGGACTTGATTAGAGGTTTACCTAGGTCAAGGTCGTCAGAGATCTTGTGTGCTCACCTCAGAGACATGGTAAGATGGTGTCCGCTTCTCACCCACCTCTTACTTTGGTAATGACTGATGGACCAGATGCCTTCTTCACTTAGATACTGCTTGGTCCTTCTAGAGTTCAACACCGGTGGGAAATGGTATGTCTTGGTGGTTGTGGATGATTACTCCGGTATTCATGGGTTTATTTTCTTACTTCTAAGGACGAAGCATTTGGATTCTTTAAAGATTTGGTCCTTAGAATTGTCGTTGATTTACCGGAGCTTTGAGAGCCATTAGAGTGATAATGGGACGAGTTCAAGAACTCTTCTTTTCTACCTTCACTACCGATAGGGAATTGAGCATCGCTTTTCTTCTCCTAGAGTTCCTCAAACAGAATGGTGTTGTAGAAAGGAAGAACAGAACCCTTGTAGAGATGGCTCGGACCATGCTAGATGAGCATTCTACTCCTAGGAGATTTTAATGAGGCGATCTCTCACCGCTTGTTATATCTCCAATAGGGTTTTCTTGAGATCTGTGGTTGGGAAGACTTCTTATGAGCTTAGATTTGGTCATTCTCCAAAGGTCTCTCATTTCAAGATTTTTGGTTGCAAGTGCTTCATTCTTAAACATGGCAATCTTGATAAATTTGAGTCTAGATGTTTTGATGGCATATTTCTTGGATATCCCGCCATTCTCGTGGCTATCGTGTTTTTAATGTTGATACTAACAAAATTGTTGAGACTTGCGAAGTCACTTTTGATGAGGCTAGTCCTCGGTACTAGACCCGATGCTTGTGTACACAGGTTTCAAACTCAAGAAAGCATCTTCGTCGATGATGATTCGAGGATGAAGACCCAAACCATCCTCCTGCTACCTCCGAGAGGGGTGGAGGCACACTACTACTACTTGATCACCGTGGCGGCGCCTCCTATCCCCACCGACGATCTGAGTGGCTCTGTCCCTACCTCCACAACTCATGAGGTAGAGGCCACGTCGCACCAGAGCACCACTGCATACAAATGACAACATCCACTGAAAGGATGATTGGGGATCTTCAAGAGCGAGTCACTCGCCTGTGTTTATATCTCCGATTCCCATGCACATTCTCGCTTTTGTTGCTTCTTTTGAACCCCGAGATATCACCCATGCTTTATCCGATGCCTCTTGGGTCAATGCCATGCATGAAGAGCTTGAAAATTTTGAAAGAAACAAAGTCCTGTTTTTAGTTGAGCGACCTTCCGATTCTCATGTCATTGGAACAAAATGGGTGTTTAAAAATAAGCAAAGTGAGGATGGATTGGTTGTTCGCAATAAAGCTAGACTTGTTGCTCAAGGTTATTCCTGTGTAGAGGGCTTAGACTTTGAGGAGACCTTTGCTCCAATGAGCTAGATTGGAAGCCATTCGCATTCTTTTAGCATTTGCAACATCCAAGGGTTTCAAGCTTTTCAAATGGATGTTAAAAGTGCCTTCTTGAATGGCTTCATAGAAGAAGAGGTCTTTGTCAAGCAACCTCCTGGTTTGAAAATCAAAATTCCCAAACCATGTTTTTAAACTCTAAAGCCTCAGATGGATTGAAACAAGCTCCTAGAGCTTGGTATGACAGCTTAAGAGTTTCTTACTTGAAAATGATTTCAAAATGAGAATGGTTGATAAAACCTTGTTCACTCTCGTGCATGGCGTTGATTTCTTGTTGGTTCAAATATATGTGGATGATATTATTTTCTGTGGTTCCTCTCATGCTTTGGTGTCTAGATTTTGATTCTATGAGCAAGGAATTCGAGATGAGCATGATGGGAGAGCTGACCTTCTTCCTTGGTCTTCAAATCAAGCAACTGAAAGAAGGTACTTTTGTTCACCAGAGTAAGTATACAAAGGACCTTCTTCGGCGCTTCAATATGGGAAGCAGTAGGCCAATGTCTACTCCCATTGCAACAACCACCGTCTTTGGACCTCGATGAGGATGGAGAGTCCGTGGACCGTATGAGTACCGCAGATGATTGGCTCCTCCTCTATCTTACATACGAGGCCGGACATACAATTCGCCAGTATGTCCAGGCGCTCGCTTTGCTTCCTCGTGCTTCTCATCGTCAAGCAGTACGCCGCATATTCAGGTACCTTCAAGATACGCTTGATTTTGGACTCTGGTATTCTTCTTCTTCGGCTCTTTCAATTCGAGCATTTTCTGATGCTGATTTCGCCGGGTGTAGAGTTGATAGGAAGAGTACTTGCACTTGTCATTTCTTGGGCACATCTCTTGTTTCTTGGTCTTCTAGAAAGTCTTACATTGCCTGATCTGGTGAGGTGAGTATGTAGCCGCCAAGATGCATTCGCTCTCGTGTTCTTTGGATTTTATCCACGCGGGACTATGGGTTGTCTTTGGGAAGTGTTCCTCTTTTCACGGACAACACTTCGCAATTAATATTGCCAAAAACCCATTGCAACATTCGGGACTAAACACATTGACATTCGATTTCATTTTCGAGAGACCATGTTGAGAAAGGTGATGTTGTGCTTCACTTTGTAGAGTCCGAGCAACACTTGCGATATTTTCACTAAGGCTCTTGACTCTTCGCGTTTCTTTGCTTTATGAGGAGAGTTAGGGTTATTAGTCCTATTGGGCTGTTTTGAGGGGAAGTGGCTCTGCTTGCATTCATTGTATCATAATGCATGTTTCATTTCATTTGTCTTGCATTGTATATTAAAACTAATGGAGCTTTGATTATTATCCTGTATGACTTGTTTTCATATTTTATACCTTGTCATATCGAGTGATAGCTGCTAGACCTCTTTTATGGCTCTTCGTGTTTGGCTCGACTTTTGACTTGCTAGCTTTATATCTCATGAGAAATTTGAATCAAATCATGTCTTGTTGGATCTTGTGACTAGTTTTGCTCTAGTGATCCACTTATGATTCTCGCCATGTCTTACAAGTTAAATTGAGTCTTGAACTTATTACGAGTTGAAAATGAGCTTTTATCTTATTAAGTCAAGCAAATGAAAAATGAGATTTTCTGCGTGAAAAACCGATCTCACCAATCCTTTCTCATGAGACGGCTTGCCATTGCACTAGGCATGAACTCAGGGGGAGTTTTGGATGACCTAGATCATTCTTTTAAGCTTATCGCTTGAGATGGTCGCGGCAAGGCTTGAGATCTAGCACAGCAAAAAAGGGGGAGAAAGAAAAAGAGAAATTGCCCAAAAAGGGCTAAGTGCTTGAGCTTTTGCTTCAAAAGAATTTTCTTAATGCTCAAAATGCCTCAATTCTTATTTTGAGTCTCTTTCTACTTATAGACATGGCTTGACTCATTTTTGGTTGCTTTGAGTGGATCTATGATTTTGAGCAACCTTTCATGATTTCAATTCTGTTAATCTCAGATTTCTGCTATCTTGGTTTTAGCTTTGCAGTACACGTTTTTGCCATGATTGAATATAGCGTCTTCTCCTTATATGGCTTGGTATAATGCTTGTACTGTCTATATGTATAATGGTCATGGCTCCTTTTCACTAAAGTTCAAAAATAAAGTCATTCCTTCTTGCTCTTTCTTTTTCATGCATCTTGATGAATTCATTGTCAAAGGGGGAGAAAGATTGTGAAGAAAATGATGTTAATGTTGTTGGAGCTTTTGGTTTCATACTCAAGGTTTAATATAAAAGAACTTCATAAAATAAAAATTTTGAACCTTTTGAAAATCTGTGATCATGGTGAGTTGAGTTTCTGGATTTCATTGTCTTATCTTATTTGATTTGCAATTGAAGAATACTCACAATGATTAAAGGTCAAATAGAACATTTTGTCTTTCAAATGGACCTTAGTGAGATTTTTGGCTACTTTACGAATTTGAATCCTTTTGTGCTTTTAATGCCTTATCTCACTTGCTTACACTATTCGAAGCCACTTGGTTTTCCTAGGCTTTTTGTTGCTTATGGACCAAGTTGTGCCTTTATGCAAAACAGCGAGTTTTACTTTTCATTTTGAAAAACCACATTTTCTTGAAAATTGCCAATGTGTTCATCAAGGGAGATTGTGGATATCGTGAGGATATGTGCACGATCTCGGGATGATGAGTCAATTGGCAATGGCGCTATTGGTTTGCAAATTCTCGCTTTGGATTTGCTCCAAGGTCACCGAGCCATGGGCCAGTCGACCGGTTGTCTTGGCGGTCGACCGCCCGGGAGCGATCCGACCGGCCATGGTGGCGGTCCGACCGCCATTTTGAGATTTGGGTTTTGAGTCGGGCCAAAATAGGTTGTGTAGGCAAGTGAGGAGTCTCCGGATGTGGTCCCATAATTTTGGAGCTCCCAACAAAGTTCTATTCGATTGAAATTTCGAAGGTTTGAATTTCTCGCTTGAATTTTGGCTAAGTCATTTGGACCGGTCCGACCGCCGCTGTGGGAGCGGTCCGACAAGATGAAATCGGTCGGACCGCCTGTAAGGATCAGACCGCAATACTTGAAGTGAGCCAAGTGTTGCATTGAGTTTGTTACGAGTGTGTTATTCTATGAACTTCAATGCTTTATTGATGTATATCGCATTCATGGAACGACGTGGGTCAAGTTGTGAAGAACTTGTTCGGAAACGGTTTGTTTGTCTATTGTCATGCGGTGGCTTGCGTGTCAACGACGTCAGCGGTGAGTGGATCGGGACTACGCTTGGAGAGCCGAGGTCCGAACGATCGGGATACTGGGTGAGGTTGTGTGACTCAAGCATGGAGCGAATGGACAAGATGGATCGAACGGGTGGTTCAAACAATGGTTGGATCAAAGGTGCGGATATCGGTGCGAGTCTCAGGAGGTTCCGATGGGATTCGGACAAGAGAGGCTTGGCGTCGATGAGAACCGCTGATCAACCTACACGTGGTGAAGCAGGCGATTGCTTCAAGGGTTATTTGTGTGTGGGTCCCATGTGTAAGAGACCCAAAAAGGGAAACCCTAGCTCTCTAGTATAAATAGGAAGGGGAGAGGTAGAAAACCCAAGCAAGCATTCATTTAGCCCCCTTCTTCCTTTTTCTAGGGTTTGGAGGAGAGGAGAGGAAAACTAGGGTTTGGAGTGTGCTCCTTGTTGAGCTCTTGCCCTCCTTGGTGGAGAGGCTTTGTAAGCATCTATTGTGGATGAACAATCTTGTGATGCTTAATTGAAAGATCAATTGCTCCCTTGTGTTCTTCTCTCTTTTGAATGTTTTTGGTGCTTCCTTGATTCAAAGGTTCATGCTTGGTCTCTTGGCCTACTTTACCTTGCTTTGATGTGTGGGATTACTCCTAGAGTCATCTAGATCATCAAACCCCCACAAGCAAGTCTTGAATCAAGTTTTTCTCATTTCTAGGGTTTGAGCACCTCTTTGTTAAAATCTCGAGAGATCGATTTTGCGAAGTGGATCTGACGGATCGTCGCTAGAAATAGGTCTCTAATATCATTAGGGAGGTGTGCTAGAAATTTGGTCAAGTTTTATTGGTTGAATCAAAAGTTGGATCAAATTTCGTTTTGGATTTGGGTGGAGTTTTTCAAGATCTTGGACTCTACGGTCCGACCGGTCTTACAACGGCGGTTCGACCGCCTGTATTCGATCACCGGGTTGGCGGGTCGAACCGTGCCCACCGGTCCGACCGTTAGTTAGTTGCCGGTCGATCCGCTCCTTGACCGTCGGTCCGACCGCTGTGGTAGCCGGTCGACCGCCGTGTCGATGAAGAACCTTGAGTTCTTTTCTCCTTTTGTGTCGTGTGCTTGAGGGCTTATCAAATTCAACACAAGGCTTCCGTTGTGTGCTCATCGAACTTTTAGCTCTCATAGCTAAAGGAGTAAAGTACGTGTTGGTTTTGATTTAGGCGAGAAAGTTTTGAAAGCGCCTATTCACCCCCCCTAGTCGCCTTTCCGGTCCTACACTCTCACCAAAAGTCCAACTAAACAACCAGGGGTTCACCTCTATTTATAGCCCTTGGCTAACGGGTCTCCAACCCGTTATGCCGGCTAAACCCTAACAGAGTCCGCTTCCACTTGTGCCGCTTTGCGAAATTACCCTTTCGCCCCTCGCACACCTTCTGGAAGCTCCCGCATTCCTTGTTGTTCACGACTCGCAACCGCCTCGAGTGCATGCCGTCTTCGACACATCTTTACCGTTATGACCTCAACGCCGCCTGCGTCTAGTCCGGTCTCCACGTGTCTCGCCACGACTCCACCTCGATGCCCTGCAACCAGCACAGACAAGAAACACATCACATAGCATTGCTCAAGATAATAGAATCATCATTTGCATTTAACTCAAATCAATTCACAACTCAAAATCAAAACTATGCCTTTACGCACGTTACGCCACATCGGAAGTTCCAGATTACCATTGCGGAAGTTCCGATTATCGGAACGTCCGCACTCCCAGATTTGTAATTCTGATTTTCGTCACATCAGAAGACACTTGTCAGGTTTATCGGAAGTTCCGCGTTCCCAGGAGCGGAAGTTCCGATTATTGACACAAGAACACAAACGTCAGGATAATCGGAAGTTCCGTTTTACCAGGGCGGACGTTCCGATTATCGGAACTTCCGCATTCCAAAACCGGAAGTTCCGCGCGATGTAACCAACTTATAAAGCGCGCAAACGCGATGAATCCAATCACAAACTATTCAACATAGCGTCAAATACTCATCACTCGAAAGGGGACCCTACTCACATGGTCTCGAGATGTACATAACTTTCTCAGACATAGGTGCTATGTACATATACACGATGTGTTTCTTTGAGTGTGTATGCTTCCAAGTTACAGGGTATTGTTATGTATTGCCCTTAATAGAACAAGAAAGCACATGTGCAAAAGTAGCTCCGATATTTCCTTTTTATTATCTATTTCTTTCTTTCGTTTTTATTTTCATTTATTTTCATATTTTGCAGAATATTACAGTATGTCTTTGTTGTTTTCATTACCCCACTATTTATTCTATTTTTATTTTTATTTTTTCAGCTAATCGCTTTTATTTATCTCCCACCTAGTCAATTCACCTATCTCTACCATTGAAAGATCATCAATGAATTATTGGAACATTGACCAAACACGTGGAACATTGGCCTATTCCGCTTAGTACTTAATGTGTGGAACATCGTCGGTGAACCGTTAGAACATTGAAATCAAATGCATACGACATTTCATTTTACCTACTAGAACATCCAACACTTACACAATTCATCCCCTACACAATTCAAAAGGATAATGACTTGAACATTATGAAGTAATGCGTGGAACATTTATTTTATCTACTGAAACATATGCAATATGATATCATTACTAAGTCAAAATATATGCAATATGGGGTTAGTTTTGAAGATCTCGTTGTCACGGAAACAAGATGGTTTAAACGGATCACAAATTAGATGTTCAGTTTAAAAGATGCGATTATTTGAGCTTTCGCATGCCAAAAACAAAGATGTGTGAGCCTTGATTCGGTAAGTGAAGCTCTCGGTGCTCCATCCGCATGGCGCTCGTGGCTCATTTCCTCACTACACAACCCATGTATAGCAAATCGCCCCAAGCACTATCCCTCAGGATGCCTGCGCTGCATATAGGGTCTGTTTGGAATGGCTGTGCTTTTTCTGTAAGGCGGCTTCCGGCTGTGTTGCAGGGCTAAACGATTGCGGGTTGAACAGATAGCCTGAAGAAGTTTGGCGTTTGGCTGTCTGACTTTTAGGTAGGCTGGTTGCAGCTTCCGAGATGGAAAATATATGAAATACCTATGAGGACAGTAACGACTTGTTTGATGTCGTTTAACGCAATTAATAATATTTAACAAGAATTAACAGTAATTAACGACGCTAAACACATTTAACAACATTTAAAGACAATGAACAACTAACACAAGTGACAATAATTAACGACGCTAAACACAATTAACGTCATTTAAAGACAATGAACAACTAACACAATTGACGATAGGTTGCCGCAATAAACGCAATTGATCTCATTTGACGACAACTGCCGTAATTAACGCAATTGATCGCATTTGGCGACGACTGCCATAATTAACACAATTGATCGCATTTGACAGCTACCACAATTGACGACAACTACCACTATTAACAATAGTTAACATAGTTAACGATAATTATTACAATATAGAATTATTACATAAATAATTACAATAAATAATAATTATAATAAGTAATTATTACAACAAATAATTATTACATAAGTATTTAATTTACAACAAAAAAAAGAAAAAAAGAGAAGAGAAGGCCCTCACAGCCACCGAAGGAGGCCGGCGTCAGGGGTGTTTAGGGGAGGAGCTCAGCCCCACCAGAACGGGAAGGTCCTCCCACCATCCCTCACCACCACCACATGGTCAGTAGTCACTGAGCTCAGATCCAGCCGGATCTAATTGGCATTGGCTCAGGGGCGAGTATGAATGCAGTAGAGCATGCGCGGGGAAGGGCGTCGGGGAGGATGGCGCTGGGGAGAGAGTCGATGAGGATGGCGATGGAGAGAGCGTTGAGGAGGATGGCGCGATGGGGAGAGCTGGGCTGAATGGGGAATTCATGATCGAAAGTGAGTGGAGATCAGAGAAGATGCGAGAGTGAGTGAAGGGGTTGGGTTCAAACGAGCCCAACAACCCACCCCATACACACGAATCTTGAAACATATCCGATGGCTACCGAATCGCCTATGATTTCAGCAAAAAAAAAAAAAAAAAGCAGTCGCCTGTACGCTAGCAAACAGAAAAACAAATTAGAAAGAAAGAAAAAGTATGAGAAAACCCGAAAATCGACTTTGTTCTACGTGGATGTTACGGATGTAGCGCGGCAGAAAACCCCGTGCAGTTTTATCACCGCGCGCTTCATGGGTCCATGAAATTGTCTCTAACCTGCCCGCGGTCTAGCTCTTGCTCCCCTGCATGTGCGGCTGTCTCGAGCCGGCAACCGGAGGTCAGCCCATCCGCGAGTAGTCGACGAGGAAGAGCGATGACCGATGGCGCAATGGTCCCAAGGTTACAGGCATTTCGGTCGGGAGATGCGACCGGGAAAACTATATGTGACGAGAATATATATGTGTGGAGGTTTGCATGATCGGGAGGGCAGCAGGATGCTGCATCAAACTGGCACAATGGTGATTTTATATTTACATGCATGGGCATCGTTGCATTTATTTGCACGCGCCAGTTATGTAATTAACCGCATCCCTTAATGCATGGTTCGGCAGGCGGCAGCCAATCTTTCTTATAAGAAGGGACGCTTCCCTTCCATTCCATTCCATTCGTGGGGAGACACGAGGCATTTTCTCAGATGGGTTTTACCCTCGAGCCGTCGTCTTAACCAATCGGAGGGTTGATAATTTTAGGAAGATTTTATATATAATGGTTGTGAATTTCTTGATGATGATGTGGTGGCTTGCTTTGTAGTCAACAATATAAGAGATAACAAATCCTCAGATATTAAGCAACAACGACATGGTTCCATTGTCCCTTAATTTAGTAGTCGGTCCAAACTATTCTAATGATACTGTGCTCCTCTGGCCAGGCCTGGGGTATTAACCGCAGGCTGAGGCTTGTGATTGCCAGTTTGACAAGTTCACAGGCCGGACTAGGCCGGGCCTGGAAAACCTATCGGGCATTCTGAGCTGAGGGCCACACGCTGTAATTCATTCTCTGCACTAAATTGACTTTTGTAAGCCTAGCCCACACCTGAACAGCCCGCACAAGGTTGTCCATGGCTAGGGCTAGGAGAGGACTAGTGCAGAACTACAGATTACGCTGAACAGTGAACACGTAACCACTTTTACTCTATAATCTGGACGACTGCAGTACAGTAGTACACACGAAATGAGCCATGGTTGCCCATATATCAAGCTGCTAGCTGCTAGCTGCTAGCTGCTAGCGGTGCCTCTCTCGGCAACTCGATCGATCTACCGTGCAAACATGAAAGCAGCGCAGCGCGGAGCTACAGGAGTACGCGCGCACGCGGCGCCCCAGCGCGGCACAGTCTGAAGCAGGCGAGGAATCCATGAGAGCAGAGCATGAACTCACTGCCAACTGTGAGCGGAGCGCGCGACGGCGTGGCCTACACTGTTCCTTCCGCTTAAACAAGAGTAAGGAATCTCTCATCTCCTCTAAATGATTGGGCGGTCATGCCCTCCTTATGCGTCTACAATTATGGCCACCAAGCCAAATCATCTTCTTCTTTTTTGTCGGATTCGAAACCTTTGCAACACAAGAGAGTTCTAATCCACATCGTTGTAGCAACATTACTTGATTTTATTGTTGAGTATTCAGTGATTTTTTTATATTGCACTGGACTGTAGTACTTGATCTGCGTTATTTATTAGATTTCGATCGGACGCCTAGGAGATGCTCCTAACGCACCAAACCGACCCCCTCTGCATTTAGATCTCTAACGCAGAGGATCCGTTTCCATTTTTGTTAGCTATATCTGCCAAGTTGCAGCGTATGTTAGGCTATTAGCATCGCAATAATCCGTCCCGTTCGTCGTTCGACCGGCCGGTCTGGAAGAATAATCGAGCAGGCTTGGACCTGGAAAAAAAATGGAGGCTGGAGCTGTCACTGGTGGCAGCCTCACTGTCAGTAACTTGTGCTGCACTGACATGCTCGAGCTTGAGCCTCAACCTCAAGTAGCCATCTCAAATTAAATACTCCTGCTGCCAGCAGTGCAACTTCATATCTTGTCCGTTGACCGTTGAGATTGGTGAACGCTTTCAGTTGATGGTACTAGTAGAGTAGTAGACCACTGCGACTGTACGAGCTAGGATCGGAGTAGTACCAGTGTCGCCTGCTATGGTGCTCCAAATTAAGTTCTAATTACGACCTCCGTCCAAACACTGCTCCTAAACATCTTCATCTGGAAATATCATTGAATTTGCTCCGGCCGATAAGCAAAGGCTCGATCGATCTCAGCTGTATCGCCGGTTGTACGTGCTGGCGACTGTCCACCGGCAGCCATGGTTCGGGGTGTGATGATTGACGGTGGCCGGTTAGAAGTGAGCTCGGAGATATATCAATCGGCGCCGGTGGGTGGTGGCTCGCAATCCGTACCGGGTCCGTTTGGAACTCTCAGCCGCTCTCGACCGGACAAAATATCAGCGTGATCTCGAACCGGAACCGGCCACAGTGAACTACGACATTGCACAGGGACAGTTGAATTTGTTCGCGCGCGCATGGTGCCTTGAATTCGTTTTCTGCGCCACTGCATGCGGTGATAGCTGGGACTTGCTGTTCCTGATTCGCTTGGGTGATTCGTGTTAATTAGGCTCTTTGTACGTGACAGCTCGCGCCGTACTTGGCACAGGCAATTACTATTTAATACCGGCTTCCGTGCTTATAGCCAGCTAGGCAGTGTCATCTAGCTAGCGCAGGGTATGCAATGTGTACGTACGTTCATTCCGAGGCGGATGATCTGCCTGAGTACACGAGCAGACTGATCGATTGTTTGATTCAAAAAGGCTAGGTACGTGCAGGAGCAAGATAGAGGCAGACGTGGATTCGGATCCACCGCAGCACCGTTATGTGAACAGTGATTTATGAGATAGTGAATAGTATTTTACTGTAATCCTACATCAACAGCGGGAAAAGGTATCATAACGATTTTACTGTAGCAACAAACATTGCAGGTATTAACTCCTTCTATGCAGAGGATTCTGATATGTTATGACATATGGCCCACTTTTATTGTATACAAGATATACCTCACCCCAGTTTGATCCATATACTCCCCCGGTTTATAATATTTGTCCACAGTGCACAGCGCGTATAGACCAAAGAAACACTACAACTAATAAATAATTATTGAGAAATGACCACACATATACATATTAAATGACATATCCCAACCACTTAACATCTTTCAAAAATTTAAGTAGAGATATAGATTAAAAAAATATAATAATTACACTCTAAATTATCTCAATAGATAAACATATTAAAACAGATTCTCTTAAGACCGTAGACAAATATAACGAAATGGGGAGAGTATTATATAGTTTGCCGTATTTTTTTTTGCTATTAATCAAAGGAACGTCTAGCTCGGTCAAAATTATAACTCAGAGTGTGGCATAAATACGATAACATTTTGCTTCGAATCAAAGAGACGTCTAACTCAATCAAAATTAGCTAAGAGCGTGGCAAAAATATAATAAGGTTTTGCTGCGAAACCAAAGAGCCCATCTCCAGCCCTCCCCTTACCAACCGATCCATCCAGCGGTGGTAGTAGTACTAACGGGAAAGCGGAAAGGACCAGAGGGCGCTCCGGCGAAGTGAGCCGGCCGCGCTGGCGTCTGCACATGAAACAGCTCATCTTCGCGGCTTCCCCACGTGCCGGCGCGGGCCTGACACCTTGGCGCGTGGGCGTGGTGGCACCCAGGACCCAACAGCTCTTTCTTGTTCGTGCGCCGGGGGTCTTTGTGGAACAAACAACACGGCCGGCGTCGTCACACGAATCAACAATTGCGACCGGCCGGGAGGGGGGTAAACGCAACTGTGGCGAGATATTTTGTGTTAGGGAGGGACGGCCCAGGGTGGGGTGGGGTGGGGTGGGGCCCGGTGGAAGATGGACCGCGCGGGCGGGTCCTCCGTACACACAGTTCATGGGCTGCCCTGTGGTCTGGTTGTGTCTGTCAAATCGCTGTGCAAATCCCCGAAATCAAGATCGCACGCGTTCATTCCACCTCTACGTTACGATGGGGTGCAAGCAAGCGGTCGTAAGATAATATCGGCTCTTTTGTAATGGCAAATTGCAATCGGACCTTCTTATTAGCTCTTTTTACGGAACATTACGGGTCAGCAAATACGGTAAACTCTAGTGGTTAGATGCATGAGCTTTAGTTTACCTCTGTTTTAAAGTAGGGAAATGTAGCCTCGGACCCGTCGACCACAGGGTCCACAATGGTACAATCATGCGATGTATCGTTATACTTTTTTAGACCAAGAGCGACTTTCGTTAATCAGCAGGAACACATTCATGCTAAAATGCTAGATTCAACCGGGTGCACCTAGGAGAGGACGGGGATGCTTGCTTAGCGGTAAGATGATCGCCGTATTTGCATCCTGTTTAACATGAACAACATCAAAAGACAAGAAAGTCCTCGTTAGCTCTTGGGTTTGCACCAATAGGTGTATAAAGAACTAAAAGTGTTGATGGTCCAAAATTATAAACTCTAATTAGATAAGGACAGGGGACATTCATTTGGACATGCATTATTCTCTTTCAAGATCGTTGATGGTCTATTAGTCCCAATAAAGAGATAAGAGTAATACATCCAAAAAACCATTTACTCTACCAATTATACGAGGATATTACGGTAAACTTTGTACGTAAGATACTTAATACACTAGTCAATTGTCATAACACTACCGAGGAAAGTTGCATGTCATCTACCATTTACGGTTAATTTCACTAAGAGTCGGTTCGGAAAAACAATTTTATTATAATACGCTCACAAAGCCTTTTTTTTTCTTTTGCTAAAGCTAAGAGAAGAGTTCCACATGTGTTGTACTAAAAATAAATTTATTTCATCTTTTAAGCACGCAATATAAATGGGTTTGTAGACTATTGTAATCCAAACTTAACGCTACAATCCTTGCAAAACAAACCGGCGCCATTGGAGTAAATTGACCCGTTTGGAGTGACAAAAGTCATCGACAGCTTTTTTTTTTAATATCTCATTTAGCCTTTTTTTTTTAACGAAATAGCAAATATAGCCTATAGTATCCAAAATTATAAAATTGACATCCATACTACGCTCCCAGTCCGCGGAAGCCATCCGCTCTATTATGTGGTAGGATGGTATGGGAGCGTGGCAGGTGGCTTGCGCACGTTACCACTACAGACTGATAGCGCAATAGGTGCTTGTCGCGGTGCTATTTTCACAATTTTGTGAAAAAAGAGGCTATTTTTGCTATTGTAAATAAAAAAATATGTCAATTCAGCCCAAAGACTTGTCACCAAAATGTAGTGTAGCAATTAGGGATGCAAACAGAGCAGATAACTCTCGACCGACAGACCGAAAGTTTACGGAGCGAATAAGAAATAGATAAATAGTTATCCGATAGTATCCATGTTCGACTCTAACTCAGGGAAAAAATACGGAATAGAATACAGGATGAGCGATATCCGTACATATATATCAGTATATCAGATGGTATGAGGAAACATGTTGTGATTTCACTTAGGAATATGATAACGGATAGATTGCTTGCTGTGTCTGGGCAGGTAGGAGATACTTAGTGTTTTTACTTCAACATCTAAGTGATTGGTCTATCTGTGTTCGCTTTAATGACATCTCTACTGTCTAATTTCGTGCAGAGGTGCAAAAGAAACAACACATAATATCCGACCGATCAAAGGTTTACTGTGAGAATATGAGATAGAAAAATTAGTATTTGATTCTAAAAAATACAAAATACAGTATAAAATAAACGATATCGAACCGTGTACCTCTAGTAGCAATTATCCCTCCGAGAACCGTTTCCATACGCGCCTGCCATAGGTAGCAAACGGAACGGAAAGGGGAGGCAGCGGCCGGCTCACGTGAATAATGTCCAGGGAGCATCGGCTCACGTAAAAGCAACCGCTCCCCGCTACAGCACGTCTGCACCCAGAAACTAGCCCCTCCCCTTTCTCTCTCCTCCGGTCCCTTTTTTATCTCCCGATCTCTCACATTTTGGAAAGAAGAGAGAGAGAGAGAGAGGCAATCTTTAGACCCAAGAAAAGAAGAGAACCGGCAGGAGAGGAGAGGGAAGGCAGAGAGGAAGAGGGGAGAAGATGAGAGAGATCATAAGCATCCACATCGGCCAGGCCGGGATCCAGGTCGGCAACGCCTGCTGGGAGCTCTACTGCCTCGAGCACGGCATCGAGCCCGATGGCACTATGCCCAGGTGATCTTTCTTGATCCGTATGTGCATTCTGTTCTTAATTTCGTGAGGCACTTGTATCGCGCGCTCCCGGTTCTTGATCTGCGAACTCCGGTTGAATTGCCTCCAATTTCTTGTTTCTTTGTGCTTCCTCTTTCTCGCCAAAACTTTACTTGAGCGGAGCGAACGATGGGGAAGGGTGTAAGCCTTGATGGGAACTCTCGTGACAATCGATAAACTTCTTCTGTTCCTTTCTTGTTTTGTTCCTTTTTTGAAAGATTATTTTGTTCCTTTCTTTTGCACTTCTCATTTGGGCTTTGCGATGAGGTTCTGGGCGAAGTGCTGTGTGATTTTTTGGTTGGTACATTTCTTTGCCGGTTTTTAAGAGATGGCAAGAACAGGACGAGATGCGCGACGTCTTTTGTACTACGGGGGAGACTATTGGCCCTTTTAGTTGGTGCATTTGTTCTGTTTCTGTGAACTAGGCCAGACCGACATTGGGTTATTGTGTAGATTGTACTACATTTGTATGCACGTACTAGGAGACAAGTAGGAGTTTCCAACTCTTTAAGATGCAAGATCTGAAGAATTAACTCTGGTAGGATGCTTAATAAATAATGTGACAGGCCACAGGGGAGCTCTGAGTGTCAGCTTGAGCACGCATGGTCATAGATTGAAGAGTTTAATCTGGACCACTATTAAGCATCCTCTTCTCTCGGGGAGGATTTGTTTTGCTGGTTTGGTATAAGCTCAAAGACTACAGAACCATAAACAATTGTGCCAATGATACCTTGTCTGAGAATAAAAAATCTTGGTTGGAACCCTTAGGGAGGCAGGCCTGTTAGGCTTTAAATTAGTTGTTTTATTGCGCGGAGGTATAAACGAGTTGTTGGTGCATAGACCAATAATTGGAGTTCTTCCTATCCAATTCTTAACATTGTATTGTTTGATCTTGGTGCAGTGATACCTCAGTTGGCGTCGCACACGATGCTTTCAACACATTCTTCAGTGAGACCGGTGCTGGCAAGCACGTGCCCAGGGCCATCTTCGTCGACCTGGAGCCGACTGTCATTGATGAGGTGCGCACTGGCTCCTACCGCCAGCTCTTCCACCCGGAGCAACTCATCTCCGGGAAGGAGGATGCCGCCAACAACTTTGCCCGTGGCCACTACACTGGTAGTTCAGCTTAGATTTGCATGAATGCCATAGGAGTTTTATGCTATTGCAACTGCGAATTTGTCCGGTTCTGATTATATTTGTGGAATGCAGTTGGAAAGGAGATTGTAGATCTTTGCCTGGATCGTGTGCGCAAATTGGCAGACAACTGCACTGGGCTGCAGGGATTCTTGGTGTTCAATGCTGTTGGTGGTGGAACTGGATCAGGACTGGGTTCTCTGCTGTTGGAGCGTCTCTCGGTTGATTACGGGAAGAAGTCTAAGCTTGGTTTCACCATTTATCCTTCCCCACAGGTATAACATACCCACTAATCTTTGTCTTACTAACATGATATCTTTGATTTGAGAAAAAAAAAATGTATAATTTAATCTGATCTAGTTTTGTGTTCTTTCTGAGAGGATGTTGGCTTGACTATCTGAGAAATAAATTGAAAACGCATGAAGCTAGGTCTTCAATCCTTTTTGGATAATTTATGTATAATATGTAAATAATTGAACTGCTAAGGCTGGTGTAGAATTAATTTATTTAGAGTTTTGATTATATATGGACCATTAATTAGGCACTATTGTTCTTGCTCTTGTTAGTTGAGCAATGCAGATATTTATTTTTGGATCAGCCTAGCATTCTTCAATTCTTATGTGGTCTGAGCAAACTGCTGGTCTGGCTGGTGGGGATCCACCTATATTTGCTTAATACTATGAACAGTACAAATTATTCCTATATTATGCATCTTCTTTAGTAGACTTTCACGGACTATTGATCTTCTTTATGAAGTCTGTAAATCATACACTGCACATGAGCCAACATTATCCTATAGTACTGTACCCACATGTCCATGTGATGTTGCCCTGTTCAGCTTGTTCATGTGAGTAGGTTATCTGCATCTTAGCTGTTGTGGGGTGTTGTTTGATTATTTTCAGTTCCTTCAGCCGATCATTATTTTTTTCATCTTATGCCACTCTGGCTTGCAGGTCTCAACAGCAGTTGTAGAGCCATACAACAGTGTCCTCTCCACCCACTCCCTGCTAGAGCACACCGACGTGGCAATCCTCCTAGACAACGAGGCTATCTATGACATCTGCCGGAGGTCCCTTGACATCGAGAGGCCAACCTACACCAACTTGAACAGGCTGATCTCACAGATCATATCTTCACTTACCACCTCCCTGAGGTTTGATGGTGCTATCAATGTGGATGTCACCGAGTTCCAGACCAACCTTGTCCCGTACCCACGTATCCATTTCATGCTTTCATCCTATGCCCCTGTTATCTCTGCCGAGAAAGCTTACCATGAGCAGCTATCAGTACCTGAAATCACCAATGCTGTCTTTGAGCCCTCAAGCATGATGGCTAAGTGTGACCCAAGGCATGGGAAATACATGGCTTGCTGCTTGATGTATCGTGGTGATGTTGTTCCTAAGGATGTCAATGCTGCAGTTGCAACCATCAAGACCAAGAGAACTGTTCAGTTTGTCGACTGGTAAGATGTCTTTTTCACGATATCAGGTGCACTTATTTTATGTTATCACAAGCACCTATCCACTTGATTGG
Source organism: Hsuehochloa calcarea (assembly GCA_036346395.1). Taxonomy (NCBI): domain Eukaryota; kingdom Viridiplantae; phylum Streptophyta; class Magnoliopsida; order Poales; family Poaceae; genus Hsuehochloa; species Hsuehochloa calcarea. The sequence continues at coordinate 35,986,014 of CM070606.1, forward strand.
CTAACAAACTGAATTATGCTGACGCCACATAGGTGTCCTACTGGATTCAAGTGTGGCATCAACTACCAGCCACCCTCTGTTGTCCCTGGAGGTGACCTGGCAAAGGTTCAGCGTGCCGTTTGCATGATCAGCAACAACACTGCTGTTGCTGAGGTATTCTCGCGCATCGATCACAAGTTCGACTTGATGTACGCGAAGCGTGCATTCGTGCACTGGTATGTTGGTGAGGGTATGGAAGAAGGTGAATTCTCAGAAGCCCGTGAGGACTTGGCTGCTCTTGAGAAGGACTATGAGGAAGTTGGCGCGGAGGGCGCAGATGATGAGGGTGATGAGGAAGACTATTGAGTAGATGGCTAATAACTAGTTCGCTTGTTAACGATTGGCTTGTTCAGTATACTCTGTATGGTTCCATTGCATTGCATATTGCTGTTATGTGTGTTTCCTTTTTGTACTGTGCTAAATTGTTGTTAGCACCCGGTTGGCCATGATTGTTCATGTCTTCCCATTTTGGTTTGCAATGCTACTCGTCCCAAGTTTGGTGTCTATGCCATTCTGAGCTGAATTGCAAATATTTTATGCTGTAATGCATGCCATGGAGCTATGGATATTTTCTTTTGTTTTCTCTGCATAGTATACATGTTTACTCCCATTTCATATCTGAAACGCGGAAACACTGAAAATTATTGCAACTCTCAGCCAACTTATTGCTTATAGGATGCTAAGGTCATTAACCATCAGTTACCACAGCTGTGTTTCGGTCGTTCACTTGGCTTAACAATCTGAGCGAGTGAGCTGCATCCTGCATTAGCAACTTGGAATTTGGATCTTTGTGCACAGAACAGGATGGAAGCATGTGGCGTTCATGATCTTCATTTGGCATATACGGCAAGAGATGGCTGGAGATATTCTCATGGTTTGTCCAAATGTGGTGTGGCCATATTACATGTTCATGGGCTAAGGTGACATCTTGGCGGTGTTTTTATCTGTACACAAGATAAAACCGAACGACCTGGCACCAGTGTTTGTGCGTTGGTTGGTTGGTAGGTATGCTTGAAACTGGTTGTCTTGTTCAGGGCTCCGAATAGCTCTGCAATCGGGTGCGGTGGGTATGGGTAGTGTTCGCTTATACCCATACCTGCGGTCTCAATTTCCCCTACGGACATGCCCGTGAAGGATAACGGACGAAGAAATTCGCCCATGCCCGTCGCCCGCAGGCATGCCCGTTTACCCGCAAACTCGTCCATGCTCGTCGCCCACGAGTACCCATCGCCTGCGGGCATACTCATCAGTCATCACACAAACAATGCATACATCAAGTTCATTTCAATTCACATCAATATTGCATCACACATTCAACAACTAATAAAGTTCATCACAATTCATACATCAAGTTCAACAAATAAAAAGAAAATACAAACTGCGATTCCACAGTCACACATAGTTCCTCACATATAAACAAATTAAGTTTGCAACAAGAGTAGAACATATGAAAATAGTTCAATCAGAGTCGACGATCGAGATTGAACAACAATATTTAAGCTCATCTTCAATGTCTTCAAGGCATATCCATAAACTCTCAACTCCTCCTTCACCTGAAAAGTAAACATTGCATTATATCACTAGTTTGCAATCACATAGAAAATTCGAAATATTTACATCACTAGTTGCATTGCATACCTTTAAGTTCATTCCGAAGCCAGCTTTGTGAGCACATCAATGCCTCCAATATAGCTGGAGTGAGACGACTGCGATGTTCACTTAGCACTCTACCACTAGTGCTAAAAGTTGATTCAGAAGCTACTGTTGTTATTGGAATAGCCAAGATATCACGGGCAATCATCCGCAATGTATGATAACGTGTCCCAGCCACCTTCCACCAACCCAGTACATCAAATTCCTCATTTGTGCAAGGAAGAATTTCTTCTTCCAAATAACGATCTAGCTCACTTTTGGTCTTTACTACACAGGTACTTTTCTTACTAGTAGCTAGTGTTTTAAATATTGAAAGCACCTCATTAGCACCAGTTGCAACACTAGTACTAGAAGATGTAGCCACACCCTCTTCTCCACTATGCACTTGGTACTCATTCATCAACTCACATAAGCAATTATAACTCTTTGTAACATTCTCTTCAGAATTTTCTTCGCCAAAGAGGGCAATTGTAACATCCCAATTTTCAGAGCTTTAAAAATCTTTTAAATAGTGGTAGAGAGAAAATTCACCATTTGGATTTATTTGAATATAAATTTAAAAAGCTTAATATGGACTTTAAGGACAAACTGATTTAATGTGTTTAATCCCAACATCAACAATTGTCAAAACTATTTTGTTTAGATTCTATATGCTTGGATATATTTTATAGAATTTTCTGGAATTTTTCCAAAGTCATTTGCTATTTTCTAATTGCTATTTGCATTTTCTGGATTTATTAAAAAGAAAAATCTATTTAAATCCCTCGGAACAGTGTTGGGTCGAAGCCCAACACTATTCCAAAGAATACGCCAACCATCTCGCCCGCCGTGCCCTCGTCAGTTGGATGCTTGACGCGTGCCCTCGTTTCGACGGACGCGCGCGCTCAACCCCGCCTTCCTCCGTTGGATGTTCGCCGGCCGCCCGTGATCTCGCTTCGCTCGCTCGCGCGCCTCGCTGCCATTGCCAGTGGGACCATCACCGAGTCGTCGTCTCGCGAGCCTTCTTCTTCCTCGCGCCCGCGCCGCGCCATTCTTTGGAGCTTGAGCTCGTCCGACAAAACCGATTCGATTCTTGATTCTTCGCGTCGACCCCACCAAATCGCACCTCGGTTGATTTCTTATCCGTTCCAAACCGAATCAAACCCCGGATCCCTCTCAATCTCCGAAAATCAAGGATTTCAAAATCCGGCTGTTTCGGACTCGATTTGGGGGTTTCCAAATCTCGGCGTCTCCGGGCCTATAAATACCCCCTTAGCACCGCCCGGACCTCCGCAACCCAAAGCCGCCACCCTCGTCGCCCCGATCGCCCTAGTGCCGCCGCATTTCGAGTTTTAGGGTTTTCGGCCGAGCTTCTTCTCCTGTGAATTGCGTCGCCGTCTTCGCCGCCCTTGCCTCGCCGACTCCACCACCGTGTTCAGCAAGTCCCAGGCTACATCGTGCGCACCTCCTCATCGCCGGAGCATCACCGGAGTCCCCATCCGACAAACCCGAGACCACCTCGCCGCCTCAAGCTCGCCGCCGGCCATCTCCGACGACCTCAGGTGCTCAAACCGGTGCCCACATGTGCGCAATAATCCAGGGAACATCCTGGTACCCTTGGTCGCCGGCGACTCGCCGCCGATCGCTGGCAAGCCCTTGGTCTCCGTGCGTCGCCTTTCGGCCGTGCATCGTCAGCAGCCACGCCAGCGCCCCGTCACCCTCTCGCGCTTGCGTGTCACCTGCGTGGCCGCTACATCAGCGCCGCGTGGCTCAATCCACCGCACCAAACCTCCCGTGGCTCGGTGAACCCGATTCACCGTGAGCCCAGAGACTGACGGGTGGGGCCCACCTGTCAGTACGGTTTTTATTTTATTTATTTTTTCCGGAAATTCATCGCTGACGTCAGCCGACGTCATTAATCCGATTTTCTTTTATAAAAATAATTTGGGAAATTCAATAAAATTCAAATTAGGGTTTTATTTGATTATCAAACTTCCAAAGCCCATATCTTTTGCATCCGAACTCCGATTGAGCCCATTCAAATTTGTACATTCATATAAAATTAAGATGTATTTAATAGTGAATTTTATTTGATTTTTGGAGTATGTTTTGCCTCTGTATTTATTTGTTTTTGGTTTCTTTTGTCTCGTTTGCGAGTAGACGTCGATACTTCGGGGAATTTTGCAAAAGAGGGAGCACCTCAAGACCAAGACCAATATCTAGATCTATTTCAAGGCAAGTTATACCTTTGATCATATTGAACCCAGTTTTTAAAATACTTTGTTTCAATGTATTGCATTTTATTTCAAGTATTTATTTAAATGCTTTTGGGATAGTTATTAATCTAATTTGTTATGCCACCTTGTCTATTGTATGCCATGATCTCTTGTCACCCTAGGTTGGTTAAATATTAGTTGGTATTATCGTAGCACCAATGTGGGATGGTTAGATACGATTAGACTGCTTAGCCATGCCACGAGTCATCATTTCATGTGAGAGTTGCAATTATAAACTTGACTAAGTGATTATAGAACTGTGTGATAAAACTGTGTGTGCTGTGTGCTATTACTCGTGATGGCATGTGTTGCACTTAATCAACAGGGTGGGAAAAGATTTAGACTGAGGCAAGTGGTGGATCTGTGTGAATGGTGGAACTGTGTGATATAAACTTTGTGATTTGGAAAAAACGAAGTCTTGCCTTGGTCAATTAAGGACTTAACTTTGTGCGCCATTGAATCGGACCTTCTTTATGCGACCACATGCCTAGTATGGGTGGGCCTGACTTAGTAAGTTATGGAGTCTTGACATTGACAACTCGGGTTGTATTTAAAGCGTGTGATGGGTGGAGGTGTGATATGTCACATCGCGGACAGTTCATTGCATCCTTGTCCAACGGTGTGTGTCGTTCAAGGGTGTGTGTACAAATTGGGCTACGAGAAAGCACATCGGGAGTGTCATTGTTTGAGATGAAGTCTCGGAAATGTTTTGTTATGGTCGATCTTGGCTCCACCGATTGTATCGTGTGGGTAAAGTGTACAACCTCTGCAGAGTGTTACATCAATCTATTCGAATAGCCGCGTCCTCGATTATGGACATGCTCGGGAATTTCACACGAGGGGTAGATTTTCATAAAAACAAATGGGAAGGGTCAGCTGTGTGAGATAACTTGTGCAGCTGTGTGAATAACTTGATTAGACTGTGTGTCCTTTGTGAAATCAATTGTTAACTTATTATTGTCTATTTGTTTTGAATTATGCTTTCAATCTATTATTTGTATTCAATTGCAAATGTTGTATTTCTGCAAAATAACCACACAAGCCATTCCTTTGGAATAAGCCATCATCTATAAATTGCATTCTGTGGTATGACTTGCGAGTACGGTGTGTACTCACTCTTGCTAAACAAATCAACAGAAGTGGAGGAGTCGTCGCCCGTTTTTGAAGAAGAGTTCTACGAAGGTTGATCGTTAGGGTCTTGATCCCAGTTAGTTGCCTGTGGTAAATTGATGGGAGCCACTGGAGTTTAATCCGTTTCCGCTGCAGTTTATTTCTTTATTGTCAGCCTTGTATGGCTTAATAAATGTAAAACCCGACCGTAAGGTCCCAACAATTATTTGTTATTCAAAGTACTCGTTTATTCTTATATTCGTTGTATGGATGTGATATTTCATCGATGTTGACACTGTGTGCACTAGCGTGATCCTGGACTAGTGCAGAATACACATAGGGTCCAGATTTACATATTTGGGTCCCAACAGCAATATAGCATGCATGTAACATTGTCATTTTTCCACGTGGATCAAGAATAATAGCAATAGCCATCAAACCATGAATATCAGACTAGTACTTGTCAAACTTTTTTATTATCTCAACAGACATAACCTCAATTATTGGATCTCCACATCTTAACCATTTATTCATATACATTTTGACCTCACATATCTTTGGGAAGAATATGTTAGCTGTTACATATTTAGTTCCAGAAAACATTTCAGTGAGTTCATAGAAGAGGCTTAGTTTTTCACAAACAGTTGAGGCAAAATTCCAATCAGCAGCTGTTGGTGCACAAATAAACTGCATATCAAGTTGCTTCAACCTCTCAAAGACTTTCTTATAGAGAATAGCAGTACTAAGCATAATATAGTTTGAATTCCATCTAGTCTTGCAATCAAGACCAATCTTTTTAGTTATTTCAACCTTAACAAACCGAGCTGCTTTCATAAATTTTTCGTACATCTTTGGTGTAGCTGTCCAATAGGAAACACTATCACGTAGTCTCTTAATGCTATGCTCCATGACACTCAATCCATCTTTCACAATTAAGTTAAGAATATGTGCACAACAACGCATATGTAGCATCTTTCCACCCAATAAAAGATTAGATGGACCAACCTTTGTCTCTTTTGCTTCAACCAATTTATCATTTATTGAGCAATTATCCAAGGTCAAAGTAGATAGTTTACAATCAATATTCTAATTCTGCAGGCTTTTATATAGCGCTTCACAAATAACCTCTGCTGTATGTGGGCATGGCACATATATAAACCTACATGGTTCAGCATAGCAAGAAGATTAGTATTTCAATATAGCAAGAAGATTAGTATTTCAATATAGCAATCACCTCAAAATGCAGCTTCTAAGCTTCCAAGAGTCATCAACAAAATGTCCTGTTACTGCCATGTAGCCTCTCTTTTGATTATCAGCTCTCCAAAGGTCAGTTGTAACAGCAACACGACAACTGCTTTTATCCAAGTAACTGAGAGCTCTCTTCCTCTCTAAATCATAATGATCCAAGATATCCTTTCTAATAGTATTTCGAGTGACCATTTTAAATAAAGGTTGAAGTGCACTAACAAATTTACGAAATCCATGGTGATCAACAATGGACAGTGGGCACTCATGCAGAATAATCATGGAATAGAGAGCTTTCCTAGCAACTTCTTGATCAAAGACATAGTTCTCTACAGTTACTTGCCCATGTTCAGAAGATCCATACCTCAAACTAGTTTGTACCTTCCATTGCCTCTTCCGATAGATGCAAACCTTCAGATGCTCATGTAAATGTTTAGTACCATTCTTTGTTTCTGCCGAAAGGTACTTGCTGCACCAAATGCACTTTGCCTTCCAAGCACCCATCACTTTTAGTCTTGTAAATTTGTTCCAAACAGGTGAAGTGAGTTTCCTCTTTGTGCCACGAGAGTCTTCCTCTTGTGCATCTGCATCTTCGGTATGTTGTTCTTCAACTTGAGGTTCAGCTTCAGATCCTACTTGCTGATCACGGAGTATTGAGCCTTGAGAAGATTGCCCATGTTGGCTACTACTTCCCGGAGTGGCCATCTAAGAGTTGGAATTGGTGAAAATGGTGAGTTCATGAGTTCATCAAGCTAGTGAAATGATATGAATATAAAGCGTGAGATAAATCAAAAAGATATATAAACTCAACAACATATTTCAATTTGACACACACACACTGACACATATTTCAATTCCGAGTAACAGCTCCTAAAATCAAAAAGAGTACAAAATAAATTTAACACACACTGATACAAACAAATTTGATGATCCATACATATAACAGATCATGCAAGTTTTGAAGGACATCTGGAACAGAACATATACATACACACAAACAGATCATTACTTCATCAGAGTTCATGCAGGTTTTGAAGGACATCCGGAACAGAACATATAAGTATATAACAGATCCATACACACATCCAAACAGATCCATACACACATCCAAACAGATCCATACTATGTGCGAGTTCATCAGTAGGATTGTAGGAACATACAAACATCAGAGTTCATCAAACATCAAGAAATCTGGAGTTCAAACATCAGAGTTCATCAAACACTGTCTCTAAAGTCTGAACATACAAACTGATGAGTGAGTTCATCAGTTCAAACATCAGAGTTCATCAAACATCAAGAAATCTGGAGTTCAAACATCAGAGTTCATCAAACACTGTCTCTGAACATATAAACTGATGTGTGAGTTCATCAGTTCAAACATCAGAGTTCATCAAACATTGTCTCTCAAAATACAAACTGATGTGTGAGTTCATCAGTAGAAATCTGGACATCCCATTTTGTCCATACACACACACGATCTGGACATCCCATTTTGGCCGACCACACACACGATCTGAACATACAAACTGATGTGTGAGTTCATCAGTAGGAACATACAAACATCAAGAAATCTGGAGTTCACGCACCTGAAGCCGGCCGGGAGGAGGAGGAGATCTGGAGATAGGGGAGATGGGAGGCGCGGTGGCCGGTGGGCGATGGGAGGACGGCCGGCCGGGAGGGGAACGTCCGGGAGGAGATCTGGAGATAGGGGAGACAGGAGGCACGGTGGCCGGTGGGGGAATGGCCGGGAGGAGATCTGGAGATAGGGGAGACGGGAGGCACGGTGGCTGGTGGGGGGACGGCTGGGAGGGGAACGACTGGGAGAAGGGGGACAGCCGGGAGGAGGGCTGCCGGCCAGGAGGAGGAGGCCGTGGGAGATCTCGTAACCGGACTTGGAGGGTTTGGCGGCACGCGAGAGGAGACAGGCTGCGTCGTTGCGAGGGAGACGGCCGGGAGGAGATCTGGAGATAGGGAGACCGGAGGCGCGGTGGCCGGTGGGGGAACGGCCGGGAGGGGGACAGCCGGGAGAAGGGGGACAGCCGGGATGGGAGGTCTGCCGGCCAGGAGGAGGGAGGCCGGTCGGAGATCTTGTAGCTTCGGACTTCGGAGGGGGTCTGGCGGCCGCTGGCGAGGGAGACGAGGCTGCGTTGCTGCGAGGGAGACGAGGCTGTGTCGCTGTGAGGGAGACGACTCAGACGAGGCCGCGTCGCTGCGACTGCGACTCTGCGAGGGAGACGACGAGAGAGAGGAGGATGACTGGGAGTGGAGGTGGCTGAAGCTGAACTGCTGAAGTGGGGCGGTGGGAGCCGGGAGGTGGGAGTGGCCGAGTGGGAGATTGGGGCGGTGGGAGTTAGGGTTTCAACATTTTTATATGGTGAGGATATTTACGGTCCCACCTGTCAGTGTATATAACGGGTAAACGGGCGAAGCGGGTACGGGTGGAGCTTACCCATGCCCGCGCTCGTTTACCCGATGGGTAAGTTTTTGTGCCCGTTATTATACCCGTGGGCAAAAAAGACGCCCATACCCACCTCCATTAGGGTATTCGCCTGCGGGCACACGGGTAATCGGGCACAATTACCATCCCTAGCTCTGAGGCTTTCCGAAAATCGGGTTATGTCCCGCTCGAGAATCTCTGATACAAATTTTCAAGGGGAAATTCATCATTTACTCTCTTCTTAAGCACGTTTTGGAATTTTACCTTTATTCCTGATGTAGTTGGTATTTTACCTTTTTTTCTTAGTCTGTTGCTCGATTAAACAACCTATTTTTATTATTTTATTAATATCTGGCGGGTTTTCCGTTATAACCACATGAAATGTCATTTTTACCCTTCACCCTGTTGCCCTTTGCCCATGGCTATCTCTTCCCTTCCACCTGCTCCCCTCTCCCTCTCCCTAAGCAGCTGCCTCCTCCTGCTCTCCCTCTCCCACCTCTCCCTCTCCTTCTATCACCTGCATTCTCTCTCCCTCCGCCGCAACCTCCTCCTCCTGCTCTCCCTCTCCCACCTCTCCCTCTCCCTCCACCACAGCCTCCTCCTCCTCTTGCTCTCCCTCTCCTTTCGCCGCCTTCTCCTCTTGCTCTCCCTTTTCTCCCTCTCCCGCACGCCCTGTGTAGGACCGTAAAGGCGACTAGGGGGGGTGAATAGGCGCTTTCTAAACTTTCTCGCCTAAATCAAATTCAACACGAACTTTACTCCTTTAGCTATGAAAGCTAAGAAGACCAGTAAGTGCACAGTGGAAGCCGTGTGCTAAATTCGATAACCCCGCTCAACCACAGGACACACAAGTGGAGACTTAATCTCAAAGGGCAGATCTGGGCACAGGCGGTCTGACCGACGGTCAACCAGTAGTCTGACCGGCAACTAACTGGCGGTCGGACCGGTGGACAGCGGTTCGACCCGGCAGTACTAGCGGTCTGAAAACACGGGCGGTCGGACCGCCGTTGCAACACCGGTCTGACCGATTCAGTCCAGTACTGAAAATCAAGTCCAACTCCAAGACGAAATTTGATCCAACTTTTGATTCAACAAATGAAACTCGACCAAATTTCGAGCACATCTCCCTAATGATATTGGAGACCTATTTCTAGCGGCGGTCCTTCACATCCACTCCGCAGAATCGATCTCTCAAGGTTTTACAAAAGAAGTGCACAAACCCTAGAAATATGAAAAGCTTGATTCAAGACTTGCTTGTGGGGGTTGATGATCTAGATGACTCTAGGAGTATTCCCACACATCAAAGCAAGATAACATAGGCCAAGAGACCAAGCATAAACCTTTGAATCAAGGAAGCACCAAAATCATCCACAAGAGAGAAGAACACAAAGGGAACAATTGATCTTTCAATTAAGCATCACAAGATAGTTTGATCACACTAGATGCTTACAAAGCCTCTCCAACAAGGAGGGCAAGAGCTCACACAAGGAGCACACTCCAAACCCTAGCTTCTCCTCTCCTCTCCTCCAAACCCTAGAAAAATGGAAGAAGGGGCCAAATGAATGCTTGAGAGGGTTTTCCATCTCCCCCCTTTCTATTTATACTAGAGAGCTAGGGTTTCACTTTTGGGACCACTTACACATGGGACCCACACACATAACTATTGAAGCAATCGCCTGCTTCACCACGTGTAGGTTGATCAGCGGTTCTCATCACGTCGCCAAGCCTCTCTTGTCCGAATCCCATCGGAACCTTCCAAAGACTCGCACTGATATCCGCACCACCTGATCCAACCAGCTGCACCGAACCGCCAGTTCGATCCATCTTGCCCATCCTGCACCATGCTTGAGTCACACGACCTCACCCGGTATCCATGATCGATCTGGACCTCAGCTCTCTAAGCGTAGTCCCGATCCACTCACCGTTGACGTCGTTGACCTGCAAGCCACCTGCACAGCAATAGACAAACAAACCGTTTTCGGGAACAAGTTCTTCACAACTTGACCCACGTTAGCTCCGCAATGCAATATACAACAATAAAGCATTGAACTTCATACATAAAACCCATTCGAATCAACTCAATGCAAACTTGGCTAACCTCCAAGTCATTGGCGGTCTGACCGCCCCACAAGGCCGGTCCGACCGCCCCACAAGGCCGGTCCGACCGATTTCAGGCCGGTCGGACCGATCCCATAACGGCGGTCGGACCGCCCGAAAGGACTTAGCCAGATTTCCAGCGTGAAAATCCGAAACCTTCTGGAATTTTCAACTCAATAGAACTTTTGACTGGGAGCTCCAAAAATGATGGGACCACATCCAGGAGACTCGCCTCACTTGCCTACACAACCTATTTTTGGCTCAGCTCCAAAAGCCACTTTTCAAAATATCGGTCGGACCGGCCAAAGATGGCGGTCGGACCTCCATGGCGTCGATCGGCCGACACCTGGCCGATCGAGACCTTTGTGGTGCGAGCGACCAAAGCAAATCCGAAAACACGAGATTTTGCAAACCAACAATGCCATTGCCAATTGACTCATCATCCTGAGATCGTGCACATATCCTCACGATATCCACACCCTGGCAGTCAAGGTCTAGACGACGAGGCCAGCGTCTGGTCCCTCTTCGACGCCGCTGAGTCCGCCTCCGACGGCGCACTGCCTCCTATCATGGCTCAACAACGACCTCTGTCACTCGTGCATCCTCCTCACCCTCCTCTCGGCCCTGTTCTCCTCCCTCCCAGCCCACGTCTGCCATGCGCTCTCCGCTGTTACAGGCAGCCTCCACGCTTGCAAGGCCGTGCTCGACGGCGAGGTTACTAAAGAGGGAAAGATTGATGTATCTTGTCCCACCATTATGTGTTAATGGTATGATGTAGTAATTAATGATAATCATATTGTGGAACTAACATTTTTCATGAGTTGGATATATGGTTATGTTCCAAGATGATGAAGACTTGGGATGATCATGAGTTGATCATCAAGTCAAGATTCAAGTAAGGAATGCATCATGTGTTGATGCATATGAAGAGCTTGAAGGAATGAGAATCATCGTGTGTCGATGATGTTCAAAGAGAAGACCCACCATGTGTTGATGGAGGTCAAGTAAAGGAATGCATCATGTGTTGATGCATATCGAGACTCGGGATGAAGAAATCATCATGTGTTGATGATGTTCAAGACAAGACCCCGAGGTGAAGAAGATCATCATGTGTTGATGATTGTCTAAGTCAAAGATCCAGATTTGAAGTGTTGATGTGCGTCATCAAGCTTCAAGAAGATGCAAGGCAAAGGTATGACTAGCTAGGGTTAAGGATGTGTTCCTAGTCTTTTACCAGTCTTGGTGTTTGGATGGAAGACCGGATTGCTAGTATAAGATTGCCGTACTATTAAGAGGGGTTTTGACTAGTAGCATGAGTTAGTCATGTGTTGATAGCTCATTATGTTTGCTCTAGCTCATCTATGCATGGAGCTATTATTTGCGAATGTGTTTTGCAAATGAATGATGCTCATGCATTTAATATTTGTAGCATGGGACTATAGTTTGCAAATGTGTTTTGCAAATGGTTCAAGTCCATGCACCTTACCCTTGTGGCATGATGCGATTATTTGCGAATGTGTTTTGCAAGTAGTTGATGCTCATGTTTAATTTTTTGTAGCATGTGACTTAAGTTTGCAAATGTATTTTGCAAATAGTTTGAGTCCATGTACCTTTTTCCTTGTGGTATGATTCTAAAAGTTGGCAAATATGTTTTGCAACTTGTTAGGAATCTTAACTTTGATCCTTGTTAGGCATGGCTCATCAATTGGCAAATATGTTTTGCAATTGAAGTTGTTTTGAAAGCCATTTGCTGCTTTGTCAGGATAATCGGTTGTTCCAGCATTATAACTGCGGAACTACCGCTGGGCGGAACTTCTGAAAATCTCGCAGAACGTTTTTTTCCAGAGAGCACCCTTTTTGGGACTTAGCTGATTTTCTGGAAGCGCGGTAGTACCGCCATGTTGGGAGCGGAACTACCGCACCGTGGAAGTTCTGATTTTGGCGTGGTAAGTTCTTTCCAGAGGGTGCCATATGTTGGACCTGTGTGGAAGCGGAATTACCGCCCATCAGAAACGAAACTTCCGATAATCGGAAGTACCGCAAATTAGTTGGCGGTAGTTCCGTGCTGATTTTTTCAATGGCTAGTTTCTCGTTTGATATAGTCGTTATTGTGCTTGTCGCTGAGGTGCGGAAGTTCCGGCCGTATAACGGCGGTAGTTCCATATGCTGATTTTTCAGCAGATTCTCTCCCAACGGCTAGTTTTTGTGTGTGGGCTATATATAGCCACCTTGACCGGTTGGGAATGGTTGCTGATGTTGTTGTTGAGTTCCATACTCATTCTTTGAGCTAAGAGTAAGGCTTTTCTCTCATATGTGCATGTGTTGCACTTAGTGAGCTTGGAGAGCAAACCCTAAGTGTATGTGTTGCCTTAGGTAGTGGATTGTGTATCCACTTGAGCGTTAACACTTGATTAGTTCAAGTGAAGGTTGAGATTTTTCTCTCTTAGTGTTTACTGTCACCTAGACAGCGTGGAGGCGTCGTGCCCGGTGATCTTCTCAAAGAAGCTTGTGAGAAGGTCCGGTGTGGTTGTGAGTGGTTTGGTGCTCGCCATCTCCGGAGTAGAGGAAGAGCAACCCTAGTGGAGCGAGGTGTTGGTTCGTGTTGGAACCGGTCCAAGTGGTTGGACTTACCTCGAAGGTGTTGGCTTAATTAGTGGAGCCGGTCCAACGTGGTTGGGCTTACCTCAACGTGGATTAGGGGAGACCGGCAAGTCTTCGAACACCACGGTAAAATATAATTGTGTCCATCTTGTTTTTACTTGTGTTTTACTTTGAGCAATTTACATTACATGCTTTAATTGCTTATATACCATTGTATGATTGCTCTCATTGTATTGTGTTCATATTGTTGGTGCACTTAGGGAATCCTAGTTGATTTAGGTTTTAATTGTGCCAAACCAATTTGTTATTAGCTTTCGCATTATATATTAGTTTTGAGCGCTAAAGATTTTTAAAACCGCCTATCCACCCCCTTCTAGTCGGCCACCTCGATCTTACAGACGCGAGCGACAAGGTGGCGCGGCACGACGCGAGGTGGCACGCTCGCGCCGGCTCTATCTCGGTACCAATTTTGGCATTTGAGCGCATGCGCGCCAATGCCAGAGCAGCCACAGATGATGCTTGGTGAGCTCGGGGTGGTCCCTCTTTCGTCTCTTAGTTTTGAGCTCTTTCTGACACTTCAACATTTGTTTGGAGGATTTTGAATGAAGATTGGTGACATTTGTTTGGAGGAACATGATTAGTATATGAGACGTTTGTTGACAAGGATCTTATAATTCTCAATTAATTAAGTTATTTATCTATAATTGTTGTTATATATAGCAATATCTTTATATTATTCATAAGTATATCACTTATCGTTCATAAGGGAAAAGCTTAACTAAGTGGTCGTAAACCATTCTGCGATCACCCTATATGGTCGTAAGTACTCCTACGACTACCTAGTGGTTGTAAGATTTTCTACGACCACCTCATAGTCGTAAGTCTTACTATGACCACCTCATGGCCGTAAGCCTTATTACGACCAGGTCAACTATGACCACCCTATAGTCAACAAAGACTACAAACATATTGGCTCAATCGACTAGAGATTCTTATGTGTTGTGTTTGATACATACAATAGTTAATATGTGCTATTATGCTCTGAGATAAATACACGTATTAAGCCTCTGTCTCTGACATAGCTACAAGGCGGCGTGGAACAGGGTCTCTCTAGCAATAACTTTCATCAATGTGCGTATTTCATCAAGCGTTGAGGCGCCTCTGGGTATGGAACAACTGCCACCCTTTCACACACTATATAAGAACTAAGGTCAATGGACAGCAAAGAGAGAGAAATCAGAGACAACATACATAAATCGCTAAGCCCTTATTCTATTGATTTCTTCCCGGTTGTAAAAACATAGTCAATACAATAATACAAAAGTAGAGTTATTATTCTTCCAAGAGAAGACCTGAATCTATCTAAATCATTGTGTCTTTTTTTGTGTGGATCTAACTCAAGGAATATCTTCAACATTCATTCGTAATTTCAATACTAGATCATCAACAGTTGGTGCCTTCCGTGGAGATCTTCCAGTTCTGCCTTTTTGATAAATTTTCTTCATTTTTTTCAAATTTGATGCTTTTATGGCAGGAGAGTGGAATGGGGAGAATCGGTTCGATTTGGCAGACTACGCAGAACTTGACATAGATGCATGTTATGAGTACGAGTAGATCATCATTTTGTCCGATAATAATGTCGTTTCCAAAGATCTTTCACCAGACCTAAGAGACCATGCCGCAGACAAGGTTGATGAGGGATCTTTCTCCCCCCACAACATTACGTCCAGATGAGGAACCAAATTCCCTAAATGGCAAGGGTCCATCAGACCAAGGTTAGGATTGCGCCAAGACGAGTACAGAGCATGGTGAGGATTCCCTCTCCACATGTTCAAGTCTGTCTGAGGCCTTCCAATCTAGCACAGCAAGTCATTGAATCCATCATTCCGGGACTCAACCAACACCTAATAACCGTCACCCTTTGGTTACCCCGACGAGGTGCATTGGTGAGCCCGCTTCTCTTGGGGGTTCAACCACACCCTCATAGAGTTCACCTTCAGTTGGAGACGATTATAACCCAGAATTCCCCTTCCTAGAGGGGATTGTTCCAAGTCACGAGGCGTTGTCTTTCGACTACTCCTCAAGAAAGGAGAGCTCAGGCACAAGTGGAGATAATAGAAACCAAGAGGTTTTTATCCTCCCCTTATATCCTATTCTCTCTCTAGGAGGTAGTATTGGGGATGCTTCCCATCGCACACTTACTTCGGGCTCTCGTGGTGATGGCGAGGACGCCTCTAGTGATGAATAGGATCACCACCTTCTTGAGTGTGGACAGAATCTTAGAAATGATTGCTCTCCACTGAGGCATACTCCGGCAAAGTCAGATGTGGATGATCCTGAAATCATCCAGAGGAGAAGAATTGCAACCCAGGGAACTTTACTTGGGCGCATCCAATACCGGTCAAAGGAAGCTCAAGAAGTTCAATGTATCAATGATCTAATCGAATACCTGACTCAAGAGCTTGGACAAGTGTCAGGCTACGACCTCTTCGCGCACGAAGGCTTTGGGACACGATGGTCAGGCTTGAGCGGACTCGGCGAAACAATTCTGGTAGTTGTATCGGGACAACTCCATCGAACACCGGTCGTTCAAATGGCTCTCCTCATGGAGAACGACAAGACAACAGGTCTGGTCGATCTCCTAACCACGAATCCAATCGGAGGAGTCATTCGAACAGCCTGTGATTGACAAATTCCTAGGGGAGGTTGAAAGCATCTAGGCCCCTAAAAATGGTTTTGGTAATTAATGATAATATGTGAATATGGGATTAACAAGTTTACTAAGAATGTGCAAGGTTAATTCCATTTGATGAACATGATGAAGCAAGGATGCATGCTAAAGGAAAATGTGAAGATCAACAAGGCTTAAAGTCAAGGTACAAATAGTCTAGGATCCTTTTCTATTTTACCGGTCTAAGGAGAATTGGTTGGTAGACCGGATTATAGGATAAATGCCGTACTATTAAGGGGGATCACGACTAGTAGCTTGATAGCTTATTCTTGTGCCATTTGGATCAACTTAGGATCATGCATGCATTTAAAATTGGACTTGAATTTAAGTTAGAATGAATTGATGCTTTAATTTCGAATCGGATGAACCGAAGGCTTAGCGTGGTTGTGCGAAGCGCGGTTGTTCGACGATATTTCAGCGGTTGCAAAATAACGATCTGAGTGTAATCTCCTTTTAAAACCGCTTTTGAGAATCGGTTTGTCATGCGTATAATCGGATGAACCGCATCCCGTTGTTCCGATGATATTTCAGCGATTGCAAAATAACGATCGAGTGTAATCTCCTTTGAAAACCTCTCTTTAGAATCGGTGTTATCGCCGCGATAATCGGATGAACCGCAATGCGGATGTTCGAAATGTATTTGGCGGTTGTAAAATTCGAAACGATGCAAAATCTCGGTTTAGAAAACTGAAATCGGACGATCCGGTGTTTGCTGCGGATGAACCGCAACTAAATCCAACGGCTATATCGGTGCATTTAATGCGTGTAAAATAGCCGTTCTTGTGCATTGAGTTTAGCGGTTGTACCGATGCTAACACGCCGTTGTTCCGATATTTCTTTGAAATTTGGAACTTCTTCCCAACGGCTAGAATTGTTTGGTGGAGGCTATAAATACCTCCCCAATCGCACAAGGGATATGTTACACAAAGGCATTGAAGATATCTCAACCCTTGTGAGCATTGTGCATTCAATTCTACTCCCAATTTACTCTTGCATTCATTGAGAGGAGATCAAGTGCATTCATCTTTAGTTGATTCATTGGCACTTGAGTAAAGTCAGCGAGGATCGTTGATCTATTCTCTTGGGGTGTTGCCGCACTCCTAGACGGCTTGGCGGTGAAGCACGGTGATCTTCTCAAGTGAAGCTTGTGAGAAGACCCGAGCAAGATTGTGAGTGGTTGGTGTTCACCATCTCGGAGCGGAGGAAGAACAACCCAAGTGATCGAGGAAGGCTTAATTGTGGAGCCGGCTTGAGTGGTCAAGCTTCCTCAGCGTGGACTAGTGAAGACCGGCAAGTCTTGATACCACGGAAAAACTTCATTGTGTCTTGTGGTTATTTCTTGTCTTTACAATTCCGCACTTATACTTCTAGCTTGCTTATTGTAATTAAATTGCCTAGCTAGGAGCATAACTTGTTTAGACTAAGTCATTGAATTGGAAAAATTGTTAATTTGTTAAAACTTTAAAACCTCCTATTCACCCCCTCTAGTCGGTTATCCTTGATCCTACAAGTGGTATCGAGCTTGGTCTCTCCGTTGTTGGACTTAACCGTCTAGGAGAGCAAGGATGGCTAGTGAGGAATGGCTTTAGGAAGGGCTCCACTCTTTGATGGCACAAATTATGCTTATTGGAAAATTAGAATGTCAATCTTTTTAAAGGCCATGAGTCCAAGCATTTGGAAAATCGTAAATGATGGTTACACTATGCCTCTTAATCCACTTGAACCCACGGATCAAGACACACGTAACTCTCATTTAGATGCCCAAGCTATGAATGCTCTCTTTGGCGCTTTGAGCGCGGATGAGTTCAATAGAGTGAGCAATTTGGAAACCGCTCATGCTATTTGGACAACTCTCTCGAAATCCATGAGGTACATCCACGGTCAAAGAAGCCAAATTGCATAAACCGGATTAAATATGAGACATTCATAATGTTGCCTCATGAAAACATCAATGAGATGTATTCAAGACTCAACAACATTGTGAATGAGCTCAAGGGCCTTGGGACTAACCTTTAGATGTTGATATTGTGCGCAAGATGCTTAGGGCTCTTCGACAAATATGAAACTTTGGTGACGCTCTTCATCAACTCTCCCGAATTGCCAAGGATGACACCAACGGGCCTTTTGGGTAATCTCATCACAAATGAGTTGTTCAAGAAGGACAAAGAAGAGCTCGTGGAGACATCCTCCTCAAAGAAGAAAATTACGCTTTCAAGGCCAAAGCGGAATCAAGTGATGATGAGGATGAAGGAGAAGATTCCGATGAGGAGTATGCACTCCTTGTAAGAAAAATGAAGAAGTTCATGAAGAGACGCCCCAATAGAAGCTACAACTTTGACAAATACAAGAAGGGACAATATTCAAGTGACAAGAAGAGTTATAGCAACATTCGATGCTATAATTGTGATGAAAAGGGCACATCTCATCTCGTTGCCCAAAAAGAAGGATGACAATGACAAGTCATTCAAGAAGAAAGAATATAATGGCAAGAAGAAGCTTTTCAAGAAGCTTCACAAGGATGGCAAGAATGAAGCTCACATTGGAGAGTGGGATTCAAATGATGAATCAAGCGACTCGACTCAGATGAGGATGAGTCTTCCAAGAAGAAGGGACTAGTTGGCATTGCTATCAAAGAAACTCCTTCACTATTCTCCACTCCTACATGCCTCATGGCAAAAGGAGATAAGGTAAAATCCATTGATAGTGATGAACCAACTTATGAAGAATTATTGGATATGCTTGATGAATTAAATGAATTTAATGGAAAGAGAAATCAAAATTTAAAGTCTTGAAGAAAGAATATCTCTCTCTAAAAGACTCTTTTGAGGAGCTAAAGAAAGCTCATGATTCTCTCATCCTAAAGAATATTGAAAAATCTCATTCACATATTGGAATTGCTTGTGATTTAATGAATGAGATGTCTAAAGTAGATATTGCTTTAAATGAAAAATCCATGTCTAGCATTTCTACTTCATGTGATGATTTACTTGCCATGCCATGTTGCTCTAGTGATGATTCAATTGCTAGTTTAGCAAAGACTTGTGATCCTTTACTTATTGTTGAGAACCATGAATTAAAAGAACAAGTCAATAAACTAAGCAAAAGTTTGGAAAGATGCTTTAAGGGTAAGGCCACCTTAGACAAGCTTTTGAGTGAGCAAAGGTGCTCATTCAACAAGGAAGGTCTCGGGTATGTGCCTAAGAAAGGTAAGAAGCCGGCAAATAAACCCACAAGGTATGTGAGGGAAAATGGTAAGTATTGCTATAAGTCTTGGAAATAGGACATGTGCAACAAAATTGTCCTAAAGGTAAAATTGCATCTTTTGGTATATATGATTCATGCTATATGCTTAGAAAGACTAAGGATGGTAAAATACTTGCTCATTTTATTGGCACTTCAATTTTAGGCGCTAAAAGAATGCTATTTGGGTGCCTAAAACCTTGGTCACTAACCTCCAAGGACCCAAACAAATTTGGGTACCTAAAAGAACTTGATTCTTGTTTTGTAGGTGAACTACAAGACCGGTGGAAAACATTGGGTGCTTGATAGTGGTTGCACTCAACACATGACCGGTGATAGAAAAATGTTCACCACATTCGAGAATGGGAAAGGAATGGACAAAATCACATTTGGTGACAATAGCAAAGGAAAGGTAATTGGATTGGGTAAAATTGCTATCTCAAATGACCTTTCCATTTCAAATGTATCTTTAGTAGAATCACTAAACTTTAACTTGTTATCAGTAGCTCAAATATGTGATCTAGGACTAATTTGTTCCTTTTCTAAAGAAGGTGTTACAATTTCAAATGAAAATGATAACTCTTTAATTTTTAAAGGATTTAGATTTGGAAACCTTTATTTGGTAGATTTCACTTCAAATGATTCATGCTTAAAAACTTGTTTGATGGCAAAAACCTCCTTGGGTTGGCTTTGGCATAGAAGGCTAGCTCATGTAGGAATGATTCAACTCAAAAGCTTTTCAAACATGATTTAGTTGTTGGCTTGAAAGATGTGAAGTTTGAGAAAAACCGACTTTGTAGTGCATGTCAAGCCGGTAAACAAGTCGCTAATTCTCACCCTTCCAAAAGTATCATGTCAACTTCTAGACCTTTGGAACTCTTACATATGGATTTGTTTGGGCCAACAACCTATAAGAGTATCGGGGGAAATAGCTATTGTTTGGTTATTGTGGATGATTACTCTAGATATACATGGGTATTCTTCCTAGATGATAAAAGTGAAACCTCAGAATTTTCAAAACTTTACAAAAGGGCCCAAAATGAATTTGATTTCAAAATAAAGAAAATCCGTAGTGATAATGGTTCCGAGTTCAAAAATACTAAAGTTGAAGACTTTTGTGATGAACTTGGAATAAAGCACGAACTTTCCACAACCTACACTCCGGAACAAAATGGAGTTGTAGAAAGGAAAAATCGTACATTAATTGAAATGGCTAGGACAATGCTTGATGAATATAATACTTAGATAGTTTTTGGGCGAAGCAATTAACACCGCTTGTCATGCCATAAATCGTCTTTATTTACATCGTCTTTTGAAAAAGACTTCCTATGAGCTTCTTGTAGGAAGAAAACCGAACATCTCCTATTTTCGTGTCTTTGGTTGTAAATGCTATATTTTAAAGAAGGGTGTTCGCTATCAAAATTTGAAAGTAGATGTGATGTTGGTTTCTTGCTAGGTTATTCATCAAATAGTAAAGCTTATCGTGTCTTCAACAAAAACTCCGGTTTAGTTGAAGAAAAACATGATGTTCAATTTGATGAAACTAACGGCTCTCAAGAAGAGCATGAGAATTTGGATGATGTAGGCAATGAGGCTTTGAGAAGGGCAATGGAGCATATGCAAATTGGTGACATAAAGCCGAAGATGATTCATCATCCTCCACACAAGTTGAACCACCAACATCTTCTACAAACCAAGTTCAATTTGACAATAAGGAAGATGATCAACCATCTAACTTACCACCAAGAATCCACAATGCAATTGCTAAGGATCATCCAATAGACCAAATATTGGGTGATGTAAGTAAGGGTGTTCAAACTCGATCTCGTGTTGCTTCTTTTTGTGAATATTACTCTTTTGTCTCTTGTATTGAGCCAAAGCATGTAGAAGAAGCACTTGAAGATCCGGATTGGGTGAATGCTATGCATGAAGAACTCAACAACTTCACGGAATGAAGTTTGGACATTGGTGGATCGACCCAAGGAACACAACGTCATTGGTACAAAATGGGTCTTTAGGAACAAGCAAGATGAAAATGGTTTGGTTGTTGAAACAAAGCAAGATTGGTAGCTCAAGGGTATTCACAAGTTGAAGGTTTGGATTTTGGTGAAACTTTTGCTCCGTAGCTAGATTAGAATCAATTCGGATATTACTTGCTTTTGCATCATGCTTTGATATTAAATTATTTCAAATGGATGTTAAAAGTGCTTTCTTAAATGGTAAAATTTCGAACTTGTATTTGTTGAACAACCTCCCGGTTTTGAAGATCCTAAAAATCCAAATAATGTCTATAAACTCTCTAAAGCGCTCTATGGCCTTAAACAAGCTCCTAGAGCATGGTATGAACGACTTAGAGATTTTCTAGTCTCAAAAGGATTCAAAATTGGGAAGATTGATTCAACCTTATTTACTAAAGTTATAGATGATGATTTCTTTGTATGTCAAATTTATGTTGATGATATTATTTTGGGTCTACTAATCAAGATTTTTGCAAAGAGTTTGGTGATATGATGTCTAGGGAATTTGAAATGTCGATGATTGGAGAATTAAGTTACTTCCTTGGATTCCAAATCAAGCAAGTCAAAGATGGGACCTTCGTGAGCCAAACCAAGTATGCAAAAGAATTGATCAAGAAGTTTGGTATGGAGGATGCAAAACCCATCAAGACTCCCATGGCAACAAATGGTCATCTTGACTTAAATGAGGAGGTAAATCGGTAGATTTAAAGCTTTATAGATCTATGATTGGTAGTTTGCTTTATCTTACCGCATCTAGGCACGATATCATGTTTAGTGTTTGTATGTGTGCTCGCTTTCAAGCAAATCCAAAAGAATGTCATTTAATGGTCATTAAAAGAATTCTAAGATATTTAAAGCATTCCTCTAGCATTGGCCTTTGGTTCCCGAAAGGTGCTAAATTTGACTTAATTGGATATTCGGACTCGATTATGCGGGATGCAAAGTGGATAGAAAAAGCACCTCGGGTAGTTGTCAATTTTAGGAAGATCTTTAGTATCATGGTCATCCAAGAAACAAAATTCCGTAGCCCTATCCACCGCCGGCCGAATATGTTTCAGCGGGAAGTTGTTGTGCTCAATTGCTATGGATGAGGCAAACATTGATGGATTATGGAATTAAAGCGATAAAATGCCTCTTTTGTGTGATAATGATAGTCTTTGTGAAAATAGCTAATAATCTGTTCAACACTCAAGAACCAAGCATATAGATATTCGCCACCATTTCTTGAGAGATCATGTGATCAAGGGAGACATTGATATTAGCCACATAAGAACCGAAGACCAATTAGCGGATATTTTCACCAAGCCATTAGATGAAGGCCGCTTTTGCAAATTGAGGAATGAATTAAATGTCATAGATTATTCAAACATTGTTTAAATTTTTTGTTATTACAGTGGTTTTTATTTGGTGTTATTTAAGTATTTTGTAAAAGAATTTCTCAAATCTCGTATTAAATTCACTATAATTATAAAAACTATGTTTATATATAATCTTCAGTATATTATATGCATAATGATCCCTAAATGATGTTTTATTGAGTGTAAATCTAAGGATCATTTGCAATTATTCAATTCCAAAGAAATCCAGAGCCTTATCAAAATCTCAGGACAATCGGTACATCCGGAGTGATGCGAACGGTACGTCCGCAGTGCGGATCATCCGGCGTTATAATAGCGGAACGTCCGTTTTCTTTTTGACCTTATCACTCCAGCGGCTCGTCCGTTTTCCTTTTCTTCTCAGTCCGCTCGAGTTCTTCTCTCTCCAGCCGAGCGCCTCTCAAAACCCCTCTCTCAAATCGAGTGATTCTCTCGGTGGATCTCCAAGTCCTCGCTGATTCTTGCTTTTCCAGTGCTCTCCTTCCTCAAATCTCAAGGTAAAACATCTCTTGATTCGAGTTTTACCGCATTTTGAGCACTCGGAGTAGTTTTTAGGGTTTTCGATAATGCGGTTGATTTCTAGCAATCTAATTGGGCAAAAGTGCTTCACTGGTATCCTATGACCCTTGCGCATCCAGTTCTAGCACTCACTCTCTTAGATTCCATCAAAATCTCGGAGATTCTTCAACCCTAGTTTTCGGTCAGGACAATCGGACGTTAGGTTCTTGAGGCGGAGCGACCGCGATTCGAACGTTCCTACCACATAACGGCGGATGATCCGATTATCCTGACAGAACCAGAAATTGTCATTTCTTTCAATTCAATTCAATTCAAATCTGTTCCTTGACATCTTAATCACTCCAATCTCTATAGATGCCTAGAATGCGAGGAACATCCAAGAAGTCTCAGGGATCGTCAAGACAAGTGCCTTCGGCACCTCAACCTCCACTGCGAATTGGAAGAGTCCAACCCAACATTCCTGTTCGACAGCAGACCCTGCAGGGAAAAGGAAAGGGAAAGAGACCAGCTCCAGAAACTGAATCAGAAAATAGCTCAGGAAGTGAATCAATTGAGGAAACTGAATCAGAAGAAGAAGATGAAGTAGAGGAAGTTCCTCCAAGGACAGCAGAAGATGATGATTTGGTTGATCCTCCAGGACTCCTCTTGACTGCATCTTCATCGTGAGATGACTATGCCATCAAGCGCCATGTCAATCAATATCTTGAAGAATGACACATTGAATCCAAAATTCCACACAATCTTTCAAGAGCAAGTGTATGAGCAAATATATAATAGGCACAAGAAGTTTGCCGATCATAAATGGATTAACTGGCATAATATTAATACCTTGGACAAATTTAGTGGAGTCTATCAGCTTTTCTACAATGTGGGTCTTCATGATCTTGTGGGCATAAAACAGAATTATGATGACAAGATCATTCGACGCTTTATGCCACCTTCGCATATGTCTCACGACTTGAAGACTTTTAGATGGTGGTGGTGTCGAAATGTGGAAAGCACCAAAGAGGAATTTGCGAGTATTGAGAATTCATCCATTCTTGGGACAAAATCTTTGAGAGTTCAACCCTACTTGTTCTGCTTGTGCGAGCATTATGACTCTTGACTAAATGCAAGTTAGGGACAATTCTTGGATTGAAGCAGTGAGCATGATTAACGTGATAATTAATCATACTTTCTACCCTAAGAGTGGGAATTTCGATGCGATGACGGGGCATGTTTGGAACATGATAGATCATATTGTGGAGGAGTTAAATTTGATGTAGTGGATGTTATTCTTCAAGGCATAGCCTCCTCCAAGAATGTGAGTTAAAAGGATTTATTATGCTCCTTACATCATGGCATTGATTGTTAGAAAGATCGAGTACCGTGGTGGTTTGGGATCTACTCACAAGCCATATAAACCACGAGATGCCATTCCTCCTCAACAAGTCTCACGAGAATGCCTACTTGAGGTGATGCTCCTCCTAGCTGCTTTGCTATGCTGATGCAAATGCTCTAGCGCAAGTACTTCAAAATCAGCGATCTATCATCAGCACTTTGCAGGAAATGAAGGCTGAACAAGTTGCATTTCAGGATGAGACTCGTCGTAAGCTTACTGAGATGGCAACTATCCAAAATGACTTCTTTGATGAGACTCATAACAGACTATCAGCTTTGTCTGAGGGTCTAAATGACTTAGAACACTTTCTCAAGACCCCTCAGCGTTATGTTCGCCGACCTCCTCAGTCGCCCAAGGGTCCTTCTTCTAGGACAGCTGCACCTACTCCAGCTCCCTCAGCTGCACCTACTGAGTTTCAGGCTCCAGCTCCTACCACTCTCTCAGTATCTCAGGATCCCGCGCCATCTGTGTCGACTTCTCGGATCTGCACTTCCACTCACTTTCTTTGCTTCTCCTGCTCCTGCTCCAGCTCAGGACCCAGCTTCTTCCTCTCAGGACCCCCCCGTTTGATGCTTTTTGGTATTTTGATGCCAAAGGGGGAGAAATTATGAAGATATGAAGACTTAGTTTTAGGGGGAGCTATGGGCTTATGTGATTTATATGTGTTTTGTAAAACTTGTTGATTGTTGATCTATTTTGTGCCTGTAATAGTTGGTAACTTTTGTTGAACTTGTGGAATGTGGTTATGTCTTATTATCTTTTATGCAATGCAATCAATTATTTGACATATCTTATACTGTATTGCTTCCTCAAGTTCATAAATGCAAAAGAAACTCCGTCAAAATTTTCAATTCTTTACATATGCTTGCAAATTATTCACTATCCATATGCATTCGTTTAGGGGGAGTCTTCTTTTAATTGGATTTGACAAGAAAAATAATTCTCAAAATTTACTTATGCTCATTGCAAAGATTATTTTACCTGTCAAAAGACTTCAAAAGAATATACACTCTTAGTATATTCAAAACAACTTTTCTCACATATTAAGTGTGTTGTCATCAATTACCAAAAAGGGGGAGATTGAAAGCATCTAGGCCCCTAAAAATGGTTTTGGTAATTAATGATAATATGTGAATATGGGATTAACAAGTTTACTAAGAATGTGCAAGGTTAATTCCATTTGATGAACATGATGAAGCAAGGATGCATGCTAAAGGAAAATGTGAAGATCAACAAGGCTTAAAGTCAAGGTACAAATAGTCTAGGATCCTTTTCTATTTTACCTGGTCTAAGGAGAATTGGTTGGTAGACCGGATTATAGGATAAATGCCGTACTATTAAGGGGATCACGACTAGTAGCTTGATAGCTTATTCTTGTGCCATTTGGATCAACTTAGGATCATGCATGCATTTAAAATTGGACTTGAATTTAAGTTAGAATGAATTCGATGCTTTAATTCGAATCGGATGAACCAGAAGGCTTAGCGTGGTTGTACGAAGCGGTTGTTCCGACGATATTTCAGCGGTTGCAAAATAACGATCTGAGTGTAATCTCCTTTAAAACCGCTTTTGAGAATCGGTACATACGCGGCGTATAATCGGATGAACCGCATCCCTGTTGTTCGATGATATTTCAATGATTGCAAAATAACGATGCGAGTGTAATCTCCTTTGAAAACCTCTCTTTAGAATCGGTATATACCGCCGCGTATAATCGGATGAACCGCAATGCGGATGTTCCGAAATGTATTTGGCGGTTGTAAAATTCCAGAACAGATGCAAAATCTCTGGTTTAGAAAACCTGAAATCGGACGATCCGGGTGTTTGCCTGCGGATGAACCGCAACTAAATCCAACGGCTATATCAGTGCATTTAATGCGTGTAAAATAGCCGTTACTGTGCATTGAGTTTAGCGCGGTTGTACCGATGCTAACACGCCGGTTGTTCCGATATTTGCTGAAATTTCGGGAACTTCTTCCCAACGGCTAGAATTGTTTGGTGGAGGCTATAAATACCTCCCCAACTGCACAAGGATATGTTACAGTGCATTGAAGATATCTCAACCCTTGTGAGCATTGTGCATTCAATTCTACTCCCAATTTACTCTTGCATTCATTGAGAGGGAGATCAAGTGCATTCATCTTTAGTTGATTCATTGGCACTTGAGTAAAGTCAAGCGAGGATCGTTGATCTATTCTCTTGGGGTGTTGCCGCACTCCTAGACGGCTTGGCGGTGAAGCACGGTGATCTTCTCAAGTGAAGCTTGTGAGAAGACCCGAGCAAGATTGTGAGTGGTTGGTGTTCACCATCTCCGGAGCGGAGGAAGAACAACCCAAGTGATCGAGGGAAGGCTTAATTCGTGGAGCCGGCTTGAGTGGTCAAGCTTCCTCAACGTGGACTAGTGAAGACCGGCAAGTCTTCGATACCACGGGAAAAACTTCATTGTGTCTTGTGGTTATTTCTTGTCTTTACAATTCCGCACTTATACTTCTAGCTTGCTTATTGTAATTAAATTGCCTAGCTAGGAGCATAACTTGTTTAGACTAAGTCATTGAATTGGAAAAATTGTTAATTTGTTAAAAACTTTAAAAACCTCCTATTCACCCCCCTCTAGTCGGTTATCCTTGATCCTACAGAGGTGGTCGTTCACCACTTCTTCCGAGAAATCTGCAACAGCAGATGGAGTACGAGGGGTATTGCCATCATAGGTCTGAAACCTATGATAGGTCAGGCCCACCTACCACTGGGTATCGTCGTGTACGACCGCCTGGTGACATCAACCCTTCTTTCCCATAAAAAAGGCATCATGATATTATTACCGAATGTCATGCATTTTTGCCTGGCCTTCGAACAGTTCGCTGGCCGCTACGGTTCTGACAGTGAACATGGAGAAGTTTGATGGGTCACAAAATCCCATCAACTTTTTTCAAATCTACACCACTGTTGTTCGAGCAGCAAGAGGAGGGGAGCATATCATGGCCAACTACCTTCCTACTGTGCTCGAAGGATCTGCTTGGTTGTAGTTGTTAAATCAACCACATGAGTCGATCTACTCGGTACAACACCTCTGTGATCTACTACTAGCCAACTTTCAGGGCACCTACAATCGTCCCAGAAAGAAGGATGACCTACACAGAATGCAACATAATTCTTATGAGACCTGTGCCAGTTTATCATGCGTTTCAGTCAGGTTCTCACCTCAATTCCTAAAGTTTCTAACTCTTTTGTCATCAGAGTGTTTAAGCAGGGAGTCCGTAGTAGAAGGATCATAGAAGGTCGACCGTTGTGCAACTGCTGCAGAGAAGGTCGAGTGGAATCGTACCATCGATCGAGATGATAAGGACGCTCGAGAAGCAGAAGACAGTAGCAAGAAAAAGGACAAAAAGGCTAAGAAATCCAAGAGCAAGACTAAACGCAAAAAACCTCAAGTCAAGAGCTCTAAGGAGGTCTTGGCAGTCAGCGACAAGGAGCCTCGGAGCTCCAAACCATACTCCGACTGGGGCAAAGGAAAACGCCCTGAACGGAAGAATGACAATCCTAGGTGGTGTCTTTTCCATAAAAAAGGAATGACACGACCTTCGCAATTACCGAGTTTTTCAACGAAAACTCAAAGATTACTACACCGGCAAACGATCACTTCCTAGACTCGAAGAGGTAAGTCAAACAAGTGGTCGAAAGCAGTTGGATGACGATGAGGAGATGTCGTTTATGGATTCGGAGCACTTCATCAATCAAATCTATGGAGGATCTTCGACACATGAGTCGAAACGACAGCTCTAAGTTGTCGAACGTGGGGTAAATTCTATCGACCCTTCTCTTGTCAATAAAGTACCGAAGTGGTCAAAAATCACTATCTCTTTTGAGAAGTGTGACTGTCCGATCCCTTCTACTTGACCTGGTCGATTTCTGATCATGGTCGAACCCACCATCAACAACTATCGAGTAAATCGTGTGTTAGTTGATGGTGGGAGTTCGCTGAACATACTCTTTATGAGTGCCCTAGACGGGATGCAGGTTCCCAGGACAAAGATTAAACCTTTATGATACACATTTCATGGGATTGTATCGGGGTCTTCGGCCAAACCCATTGGCCAAGTGTCTCTTCCTGTAACGTTTGGTTCTCTAAACAATTTCAGGACAGAGAATCTCTTTTGATGTGGTCGATTTCGACACGGCATACAATGCCATACTCGGCCGACCAACTCTGACATGATTCCTAATGGCTATTCATTATGGTTATCAATATCTTAAGATGCTAGGTCACAAAGATGTCGCTTATATGCGACCGCAAGTCCCTCGAGATGGTTGGCCAAATACCAACTCAAGAAGCAAGCAAGGGCAACCTACGACCCATTAGTCAAGACCAAGGTTGCACCAAAACCGAACAACCAAGTCAAAGAAGTTCCACTAAATGCATAGGATCCTTCGAAGACCGTTCGCATCGGAGTCACTTCCGACTCTGCATAGGAAAATGCCCTCGTCACCTTCCTCTGAGCAAACGCAGAGACCTCACGGTGGTGATCAAGCAGAGGCTAACTCTACGGCCTGACAAGAGATGCCATTAGATCTAAATTGGACAAGCTAATTAAAGCAAGCTTTATAAGAGAAGTCGACTACCCAGAGTGGTTGGCAAATCCTATAATGGTTAGAAAGTCTAATGGTAAGTGGCATATGTTTGTGACTTTACAGATCTTAATAAAGCTTGTCCAAAAGATTATCCCCCCCTTCCACGTGTTGATCAGTTGGTTGATTCTACTGCTGGTTGTGAAATATTAAG
The DNA here is from genome assembly GCA_036346395.1 of Hsuehochloa calcarea. Taxonomy (NCBI): domain Eukaryota; kingdom Viridiplantae; phylum Streptophyta; class Magnoliopsida; order Poales; family Poaceae; genus Hsuehochloa; species Hsuehochloa calcarea. The sequence continues at coordinate 36,015,493 of CM070606.1, forward strand.
TTTTCTAGATGCATATTCGGGTTATCATTAGATAAGTATGTGCCTAGATGATGAAGAAAACAACATATTTATTACACCATTTGGAATATTTTGCTATGTTAAAATATCATTTGGTCTAAAAATGTAGGCGCTTCTTTTCAACGCTTGATGCAAACAACCTTTTTTATTCCACTAGGTCGGAATTTGGAAGCCTATGTTGATGATCTAGTAAAAGGCATCAAACGCCTTAATCATATTTTTGACTCTCAAGAAACATTCGACAACCTCTAAAAACATCATTTGAAACTCAATCCTAAAAAGTGTGTGTTCGAGGAATCTTGAGGAAAGTTGTTTGGATTCCTTGTCTCTGCACTAGAAATCGAAGCAAACCCTGAAAAGATAAAAAAAACTATTAAACAAATGTGCCCTCCAACCACAAAGAAAGAACTCCAGAAACTCATAGGATGCATGGCGGCTTTAAATCGTTTTATCTTACGACTGGAGAAAAAAGACTTCCTTTCTTTAAACTTCTGATGAAGCATGAGGGTATTGAGTGGTCAGAGGAGGCAAATAATGTCTTCGAGGATGTCAATAGATATCTTATAAGTGCTCTTTTTCTGGTTTCTCCAAAATCAAAAGAGACACTCTTAATATATCTAGCTGCTACGCCACAAACACTGAGCGCAGTACTGGTTGCAGAACGTGAAAATGTTCAACGACTTGTTTACTACGTTAGTGAAGTTGTATACAGCCCTAAGGAGCGATACCCTCAGGTCCAAAAGCTTCTATATGCCCTCCTCATGTCTTAGAGCACTCTGAGGCACGACTTTTAGGCGCACAAGATAATTGTGTTGTTTGAGTTTTCCTTAGGAGAGGTCCTCCAGAACATGGAAGCAGCAGGGCGTATGGCCAAATGGTCGGTTGAACTTGGGGAATTTGACCTCTATTTTGTGTCTCGAATGGCCATTAAATCCCAGATCTTGCAGACTTTGTTGTCGAATGGACGAATCCTGAACCTATTCAGGATCCCCAGTATGAGTCCCACAGCCAGTGGACAATGTACTTTGATGGGTCACTTACGCTAAGTGGCTCGGGGGCTGGGGTGGTCCTAGAATCTCCTATAAGAGAAACCTTAAAGTATGCTATTCAATTAAACTTTTCTGCTACTAACAACGTGGTAAAATACGATGATTTGTTGGCTGACATAGGAGCAGCGAAAGCGCTTGGGATTCGATGATAACTCATAAGAGGACACTCTCAACTAGTCATGAATCAGGTCAGAAAAGAGTATCAATGCTTTAATATGACCATGTCTCAGTACTTATCGGAAGTCATAAAGTTTGGAAAGCATTTTTTCGGTTTTGAGGTACAATTTATCCCCTGAAAGGATAATTTCCTCGCGGACCAGTTAGCTCGAATGGCTTCTTCCTGATCACAAGTACCAAAAGGAGTCTTCTTGGAATAGCTCCAGAAGTCATCTCTACTCGAAACACCAGAAATATCTCCTATTAAGACAGTCTCCCTAAAATACTAGGATACCAAAATGAGTCTCATCTATGAGTATCTTCAAAAGGGCACAGTAGCCAATGATGATCTTGAGACTAATCATTTATACCGTAAGGCCAAAATGTATATTTTGGTTGAAGGAGTCCTCTATAAGCGAGGTACTCAAGGGGTTCTCATGTGTTGCATATTGCAGAAAGAATGATTAAATCTCCTTCAAGAAATACACGAAGGCATTTGTGGAGCTCATGATTCTTATAGAACGCTGGTCGAAAAGCCTTTCAACAAGGTTTCTACTGGCCAACAGCTCTCCATGATGCTAAAGAGCTTGTTAAAAAGTGTTTATAATGTCAGTTTCACAGCAGACAAATACACCAACCGGCTCAAGCATTACAAACAATACCTCTTTCTTGGCCTTTTGCAACCTGGGATCTTGATATCCTAGAACCATTCCCAAAAGCACTAGGAGATTTCAAGTTCCTTTTTGTGGCTATTGATACATTCACAAAATGGATCGAAGCTGAACCTATGGCTGGGATAACAACGAAAGTAGCTAAGAAATTTATGATGAAAAATGTAATCACTCGGTTTGGGGTTCCAAGTCGAATTATTACAGATAATAGTACACAATTTTCGAGCGCAAAATTTCAAGAATTTTACGAAGAATCAGGTACCAAGCTATGTTATGCCTCTATCGCCTATCCACAAAGCAATGGGGTAGTCGAAAGGGAAAATTATTAAATTATGTAGGGAATTAAAACTCGGGTTTTTGGCCAGCCTATAAAGTGTTCGGGGGCTTGAGTAAAATAATTACCTTCAGTACTTTGGCCAATTCGCACAACTTCTAGTCGAGCTACAGGTGAAATACCCTTTTTCTTAGTTTTTGGCGCTGAAGTCATGCTCCCACTAGAGCTAAAGATTCGGTCGACAAGGGTCGAAAGTTACAACGACTCAGACCAAGAAAAAACTTCGAGCAAATGGCATCAACCTACTTGAAGAAAAGAGGATAAAGTCTTAATCTATTCGGCGGTCTACCAACGGGCCCTACGCAAATACTACGATCGTAAGATCCAACCTCACAGCCTTGTTGTAGGTAGGGATGGAAATCGGGCGCTGTAGGCACCGGTAGTGCTCGCCCATACCCATGCCCGTGACCCTGATTTCCTCCCACAGGCATGCCCGCAAAAGATGACGGGCAAAGAACCTCGCCCATGCCCATCGCTTGCAAGCATGCCCATGTACCCACCACATCACAGTTCAAAACTTCAAATGGTCTGTGACTGTGAGACTGTGACATGCAAGGTCAACAACTAATCAAGCTCATCAATCACCACACGTCAAGTTCAACAACTAATCAAGATCGCCACACATCAAATTCAACAAATAAAATAGAAATGCAAACTAAAATGGAAATATGAGAGTAGAACACAAATAAAAAGTAACAGGAGGATGGGGATTAGGAGGGCCGACTGAGGAAGTGAGGAGGCTAGGCATGCGATGGCCGAGCTTTGAGGAGGGGACGGTGGCTGGGCATGAGGAGGGGGCGATGGACTGGTGGGAGGAGGTCGGGTGTTGAGGAGGGGACTTGAGGACTAAGGAGGTCGGGCGTTGAGGAGGCTGGGTATGCAACTGTTGGGCATTAAGGAGGGGGCGTCGAGAAGGGGGCGGTGTAGTAGGGTTGTGAGGAGGGCGCGGTGCTGTCGGGCGGGAGGACGGGGCCGGTGACCGGCCGGGAGGACAGGGGCGGCGACCGGTTGGGACAGCGGGAGGATGGGAGGAGTGACCAAGTGAGGAGATATTGGATATGGATCTGGCCATGAGGAAAGGGGTGTGAGGAGTGACCAAGTGAGGAGGGGGCAGCCGGGGGTGAGGAAGGTGGCTGCAGGGGTGACCACATGAGGAGGGCAGCCGTCGAGCGTGCAGGAAGTGGATCTGGATTCTGGAGGATGGGATTGGGGAGGGGCGGCCGGTGCGTGAGGACTGATGACTTTGGACTTTGGGTTTTTGGTTCACTACGACACTAGTGTGGTCAGTGGTGGTATATGCATGTAGACACATGAAGTAACTTGAGGCCCACCTATCAGTACATTCTCGCGGGTAATTGGGCAAAACGGGTAGAGATTTGTGCCCACAAATGTACCCGTGAGTAGAAAAAAGGAACATACCCATCTCCATTAGGGTTTTACCCACTGGAAATCGAGTAAATGGGCAAAACTGCCATCCCTAGCTGTAGGTGACTTAGTATTGAAAAAGATTCAATCACAGTCTAATTGAAACAAGGCAGTTGTAGGAGGCTAGGCGTGAGGAGGCCGGGCTTGAGGAGGGGCGATGGCCTGGTGGGAGGAGGTCGGGTGTTGAGGAGGGGACTTGAGGACTAAGGAGGTCGGGCGTTGAGGAGGCTGGGTATGCGGTGGTTGGGCATTGAGGAGGGGCGACGTTCGGGCGTTGAGGAGGGTGGTGCTGCCGGGCGGGAGGACAGGGACCGCGGGAGGACGGGAGGAGTGACCGAGTGAGGATTGGATCTGGATCTGGCCATGAGGAAAGGGGTGTGAGGAGTGACCAAGTGAGGAGGGGGCAGCCGGGGTGAGGAAGGTGGCTGCAGGGGTGACCGCGTGAGGAGGGCAACCGCCGAGCTTGCAGGAAGTGGATCTGGATTATGGAGGATGGGATTGGGAGGATTGGAGTGGGGGTGGCCGGTGCGTGAGGACTGATGACTTTGGACTTTGGGTTTTTGGTTCACTACGATACTAGTGTGGTCAATGGCGGTATATGCATGTAGACACATGAAGTAACTTGAGACCCACCTATCAGTACATTCTCACGGGTAATCAGGCAAAATGAGCACGGATGGGCATCATCCATGCCCATATCCGTTTACCCACCGGGCAGAGATTTGTGCCCACGAATGTACTCGTGAGTAGAAAAAAAGGAACATACCCGCCTCCATTAGGGTTTTACCCATGGGTAATCGGGTAAATGGGCGAAACTTCCATCCCTAGCTGTAGGTGACTTGGTATTGAAAAGATTCAATTACAGTCTAATCGAAACAAACTTGGTATTGAAAAGATTCAATCACACGGCCAGGCTCGGTACGACTAGCAATTGAAGATGGCAGAGTTCTTTTTAATTCATGGGACATTGATCAGCTACGCAAGTTCTATGTGCAACCTCTTACATTCTCATTAAAGTTTATACTTTCTCCAATCTTTATTGTCTTAATGTTTTCATTGAGCAATGCTTTGATGATTGGCAATGGCGTTTACGGTTTGGTGTTTCACGCATTTTCGACAAAGTGGCAGGCTTACTGGACAGGGGCGGTCCGACCGGTTTTACCACGGCGGTCCGACCGGTCCCAAATCGGTCGGACCGGCCATGTGGGGCGGTCGGACCGTGATGACAAAGTGGTCAAAACGCAGTGGGCCAAAAATAGGTGTTGTAGGCAAGTGAGGATCCCAATGCACTTGGTCTCATGATTTTTAGAGTCTCGATAAAAGTTCTATTGGTTTAAAGTTTCGAAGGTTTGGATTTTCGGGGTTGAATTTGGCTAAGTCCCAAGGGCGGTCCTACCGCTCACGAGGCGGTCCGTCCGACCAAGGGCGGTCGGCCGCTCACATGGAGCGGTCAGACCGGTATTGACTTGAACGTCGGCCAACTTCGTGGCGATGTTGATTGGTTAGGTCAAAGTCATTGGTTCCATGGTATATGGTTTGCATGATGCATGTTTTGAGTAACATGGGTCAAGTTGTGAAGAACTTGTTCCCGAATTCGTGTTTGCTTGTCTGTGGTTGTGCAGGTTGCTTGGTGGTCAACGGCGGTCAACGGCGAGGAGAATCGGGACTAGACTTGGAGAGTTGAGGTCCAGAACGATCGACGATGCCGGGTGAGGTCAACGACTCAAGCGTGACACAAGATGGACAACGGTGACCTATTGGCAAATCCATGGTGCATGGTGAAGCGTTTTAGGTCAAAAGGTTAAAGACGGCGCTTTGCGAAGCGTGCGTGTGTGAGCCGTTTGTTAGTGGGCCTTAACGGGAGCCCAATTAAGTCAAACCCTAGGAGTTCTAGGCCTCCACTATAAATAGGAGGAGGTGGTGGCTGCACCTCTCCCTCTCGCCTTTTTATGTTTCAAAACCCTAATTGTCTTTAGGGGAGTTGAGGTGGAGGCTAAGGCTCTTGATGGTTTGTGGTGAATTTTGTGATCTTTGATTGTCCACTGATCCATGATGGTGTGGATGTAATCCAGCATGAATCACGAAATCAATCTATGCAAGGTTTGCTTGAGATAAGTCTCTTTTCGTTCTTGCTTTCAATTTCGTGTTTTTAGGGCTTTCTTTGATCCGCGAGTTTGTGATTGATTCTTTCACGTGAATTAGCTTGCTGTGATATGTGTGAATCTATCTAGCATCATCTTGATCATCAATCACTCACGAACAAGTATTAGGATCAAGTTTTCGTTCTTGCCCGGTTTTAGACCTTCTGTTGTTCGATTGGCAATTGTTCAGGATCTCTCCAAGAATTATCATTATATTCGATTGGAATAGGTCCTCAATAGCATAACAAAGGTGTGTGCAAAGTTTCGTGAAGTTTGGAGTTAAGAATCAAAAGTTTCACCTTAATGCATCTTCGTCATCGGGCTGATTTTACTGTTTCAGATCGGTTCTGTAGACTGCCGGTCCGACCGCCCATCACCACCGGTCCGACCGATTTTAGAGCGGTCCGACCGCCAAGATAACAATGTCCGACCGCCCGGCAATCAGTCCGACCGGTTCAGTACAGAGGTCAGACCGCCAGTACTTGTGTTGCTTTGATTCTTGCTGATTTTTGTCGCATTGCTTAGGGGTTTAATTGGATTCAATACTAGTCTTCCATTTGTCTTGGTATATTGATCTTCATAGCTTTCTAATAGCTACTGGAGTGAAATTGTATTGAGTTCATAATTTGTGAAAAAGTGAGCGTGCTCCTATTCACCCCCCCCCCTCTAGTTGCCTTTTCGGTCCAACATTAACTTAGCTACTTCTTCATTATGCGAAATATTTTCTAAGTGAGTTGAGCTTTTATAGTTTGTTTGACTACTCTTAATACACTCAATTTGTTTAAACCTGGTCGAGGAAAAAAAACACCACCTAGTCGAAGTCTTTTCTCTCTGCACGTGGCCCTGCCCACTAGAAGGAATTTTCTAGCGTCGAGCTATTTCTAACTCTTGATACCAGTACAAGACAATCGAGTTCAATAAGAAAGGTTGAAAGAAAAAAGCACACTCTTCTGGTTTGTTCAACTTAGGTTGATGCCCTCGATTTGGTTAACCTAGTTGGAGAAAATAACATCACCTAGTCGAAGTCTTTCCTCTCTAGATGTGGTTCTACCCACTATAAGGAATTTTCTAGTATCGATCTGTTCTTAACTCTTGCTACCAGTACAAGACAATCGAGATTGACAACAAAGATCGAACGACTAGTTTAAGCAAACCCTTTTTCACTATTTACTTAGTTTATATGACTAAACTAAGCAAATAGTCGGGGGCTAGGATAAAGTTATAAACATGACTTCAATTCTTAGTCTTAAGATTCAATTCTTATTTCTATTTATTGTCTTATGAGTTACTGACTAATCGAAGAGATAATTTGCAGGAAAATGAAGATTTATATTCATAGACATGATTTTTTTTACAATTACAAGCCATATTGCAAACTACTCTGATGAAGGAGATCTGATTTGCATCTCCTCCGCGACCTTCTTGCCGATCGGTTCCACTTCTTCAATCAGTTGTGCTGCCTCTGCTTCAGTGTAGTCAAAGTTAGCTTCGACTGGTTGAAGGCTACGATTGCAGTCATGAGCTTTAAGTTTTGCCAAGGCATAACTTACTGCACTTTCGACTGTTTCTCTTATCGATTCGGCTTGGTTGGTATTCAAAGTTGTTATTAACTCCTGGAGAGTTCCGACTTGCTGTCCAATGATACTCATATGGGAGACCACGATATCTTCAAGAGGAGTGTCCTCCTTAGCACCAAGTCCACTAAACACATTGTTAAGAAGAGAAATGTTATCTTGCAGATTAATCTTCATAGCTTTCATTTCCTCTTGACTGCGAGTCGAAGCTTCCTGAAGTTATTTTATTTCGACTGCTTGCTTTGAAAATAGAGTACAACCAGTGAGAAAAACACTTCTTAAAGACTAGTAAATAAAACTGGTCGTAGGTAAATAGAATTCTTACCTACTAAATGAGAATCAAGCTTTTTGATCTCGTCATCGTGAGAGGCGGTATCATTTGTGCACTGTTCCTCCCAATTCTTTATACTCTTGTCTTTTCTTTGACAATACGTGTGAGCTTGTTAATTACCAAGGTCTTCGAATCGACCTCGGTTTTGATCTTGCCCATATCAACCTCTTTTTCTAAAGCAAAGAAAAAGAGCTAGAGAAAGAGAAGAAAGTCATTGAAATGGACAATTTTAAGTGAAAAACTTACTGTTTATTTCATTATGCATCTCGCAAGCTGCAAAAAATGCCTCCTAAAGGTTCTTCAGCATGTCTTCTTTTTCATCCCTTAACCTTTGTGTCTCGGATTTTACATAGTCGAATGCAAAGATCAAGGTTCTTTCGTCACTTTTAGATCTACAAAGGTTAAAGTAGACATGAGTATCGAATGAGTCGTTGTAACAAAATAAGACTTCTCATAACTATAACTTACGATCTCACTGCTAGTTCGTAGAGTTCAGTCTGCTGCTTTTTCAGCAATACTAGTTGTCCGTGGTATTCACCAACAGTGGCAGCTTGTTCGAGAGCTCTCTGAACAAATAAAGATAGTGAGAGAAAAAGGAAAATCCAAATATGAAAATATTTAGCATTGAGTACTTACACTAATGACTGACTGAGCAGAAAAAGCATACACCATCTCAGAATCTTGTAGTTCATATAGTTCGTTATCTTGGTCCCAACATATTTTTTGAAGATACTCGTCATCAAAGATATGTCCCCTATTTGGAATATCCTTATGGTGTGGGACTTGGTCACGAGATCTGAATGAAGAGAATCTGATGGTTGGTGGTCCAAAGAACTCAGGAAGGGGTCGAAGAAGTCTTCTTTTTCTTCTTCTTCTTCGTTGTTGGCAAAAGAAGCGACTCCTCCTTGAGAACCTAAGGGGACATCCTCCACAACCTCCTTCCCAACACGATAGTTGTAGTTCCCTCCTCCATCTTGACCTGTTACTTCTGGTGATCATAGGACCAAGTCCTTTATCCGATTATTGATATTCTCAATAACCGACTAGATCGTCATAGCATCCAGATCTTCCTCCGTCTTCGCCTCTTCTTCTACGACCAGCTCAATGATCGTGGTTGTCTTAGCATAAATGATCTCGTCCATCACCACCACAGGGATAGGAGTCTATTCTGTGACTTCCTCCGCTGTCGTCTCTACGACCGTAGGAGAAATCATTACTCCCACGGCTATAGGAGAGACCACTGCAGGCCTTTCAATAGAAGCATCTCTAGGGGCTGAAGAAGCAGGACTAAAACAACAAGAAAAGAGTAAGACATGTTAAATTGTAGAACTAAAAGGTAAATGCTATCTCTAAGCTTTTTAGTTTTACATACCTTGGCTTCTTGGATATGATCTTGAATCCAGAAGAAACCTTTCCCAAGAAAGACTTCTTCTTCTTCTTCTTCTTCTTCTTATCCTCCTCCTCTTAGGACGCATCAATTCTTGTGGCACCTTCAGCTTCTGAAAGGCTTTCAGTGCCATGAGCTTGAGAGATCAGGGCTTCTTTGACCACATCTGGTCGTAGATCTTGATCGAGAGATAATACTCCCTGAGCTGCCTGCCCCTCTTGATGGTCAGAACTTGCTTTGACCACCTGAGGGACAGTGCTTGCCTCGACCACAGGCTCTGCTATTGCAGAGGTAGGTTTCACAAAAGACATAAAACTTTTCTATTTCTCTATTTCTATTTCCTTGACAAAGCCATGAGAAGAAGAAACTGAAAATGGCTTGTTATCATAATAGAAAGGTATCTTGGTCTTGCGGGCTTTATGCTTAAGTTGTTCGACCACTCCCTTTTCTCTGCAGCGATCACATCTGCAAAGAATTGTCTAACTGGAGTGGTCGAAGGCAGAGTGGAACTTGAACTTCCACCCTTCTTGTCAGCAGCCTTCACAAGGCGACGCCTTTTGGCCAGAGGAACTCTATCTTCCTCTGACCCCTCTTCGACAGCCTTCAATTCCACCTCTTGGTCGTCTTGACATCCACCTCTTGGTCGTCTTGACAGTCTGTCATGCCTACTTTTTGCAGAAGTCAGAAAACTAATTTTGTCAAGTGGTCAAATTTTACGACTATTAAACTCTAAAGATGAAATCAATTTTTTATTACCTTTAGACGTTCTTTTCTCTCTTCTTCAGTTACGACCGCCAAATTTCGAGGGAGACCCTTCTGTGATCGTAGTAGCCTTATCACAAATGAGTTCGACACAAGCGTCAATTTCCTTATGTGAGAGATCTACGAGTACAAAGACATAATCAACAATAATACTCAAAATTTATAAAGAGAGCTAAGTTGATTATTTCTTTACCTCTTTCATAATCTCTGGTTGGGTCAGTAGTCCCCGAATACATCCATATAGGGTGTACTCGATCCTTAGAGGACTAATGTGGCGCGTGATGAAGTCATTCACCACGTGCCATACGACCAGTCCCTCTTCTCTCAAGTCTTTGATGGCTTGGATGTAGGGGTGGTCCGGTTGAGATCGCTTGGAGTCGAGTCCCAAGATGAACTCTTCTCGGCAGACTTCCCAGTGAAGAAGAGACTGTTGTCCCTGGATACAGTACAGTAGAACCATTTCTTATTCCACCCTGGCCATGGCGACCGGGTGAACATCTGAATATACTCCCTCGACTTCCTGTCGTAGAGCTTCAGGACGCAGAGCTACCTACGATTCTCTTGTGCTTGCTCATTCTGTAGTAATACCAAAATAGATCTAAATCTGGAAGGATTCCTAGATAGGCTTCACATAGGTACACAAATACACTCAGTATTGTAATACAATTAGGAACCAAGTTCACCAATTCCACCCCAAAATACTGGAGTACGATCATCAAGAAAGGGTGAACGGACAATCGAAAATCACATTTACAGTATGCCTGGAATACTGGAATGGTATTCTCCTCACCCGAGGGCCAATACTGACCATCAGCATTGGTCCACTTCACCAAAGCACGCCTTGGAATCCTCTCTGCTATGACCAAAGCAGTCATCTTCTCTACATCCATCTCAGATATTTTTCACTTGAAACTGGTTCTGGTCATTTCTTCCGAGTGAGTTTGATTTGGATTTGGAAGGATTTGGAGAAGGATTGCGACTTGGTTAGTGGCAGAGAGAACAAAAGTCCACGGGCAGTTGAAGTAAATGGGGAAAGTAAAAAACCCTAAGTCATGTCCATAGTAGATTTTTATAGCCGCGGGTCTGAGTTAAAGATCGTGGGAACTCAACAGTTGTCACCCCTCCGGGAACCGCTCCAGTGGACAGATATGTGAGAATCAGATAGTATTCTTTAATTAGTCCTTTCAGGAAAATCGGTTCAGTCTTTTCAACTCAAATAAAATTTCCTTCTTATTTAAGTCAATTTCTGGTCAAATGAAATACTAGTCGGAAAGACTATGGCAATAATTTCCATCAACGTGTGCATTTCATCAAACGTTGATGCTCCTCTTAGTATGAAACAACTGCCACCCCTTCACGCACTATATAAGGACTAAAGTCAATGGAAAGCAAAGAGAGAGCAATCGGAGACAACAAACAGAAGTTATTAAGCCCTTGTTCTAGTGATTTCTCCCCGGTTGTAAAAACATAGTCAATACAGCAACATAGGAGTAAGGTTATTCTCACAGGAGAATGCACAAATCTGTATAAATCCATGTGTCTTTTTCTGTGTGGATGTAACTCGAGGAAAGTTTCCAATATTCATTCGTAAGATCGATTCTAGATCATCGACAGTCGTTGTTGAAGATTGTTTTGAGGGGGATAATCGGTTGTTGTTGAATATCTTTGCATCTATTGTTGAAATTATTGAGATTGAAAGTTGTCACTGATGCATGGTGAGCTGGGGTGGTGGCCGGGGTTGGGAGTGAGCGAGCGAAGGGGGGAGAAGGGTGGAGAGAGAGCAACATTGTCATTTCGCGTGGCCAAAATGAAAAAAGAGCGGATGATAATAATAAGATATTGCACATGGGCGTATTCATGGGTGTATTTTATCAAGGATTGATCTATGTGAAAGGTAAAAAATTAATTACATGGGGAAAGAGGATATAACTCCAAAACGTGTCTTAAGAGGAAAGTAAATAATCAATTCCCCCAGTTTCCAATGGTATTTTAGCCGTTTTAAGAGGGTAAAGGTCTCGCCTCAAGAACAAAAATGAACTCGGGCAGCCGTGATTGCCTTCCTTTCTGGCATTGGTGCTCAGGTCACCGGGCTACGATCTTCTTTTCCTGATTTTTTTCTCTGATAACGTGACGAAACAGTGTGTTTTGTTGAAAGATCGAATCATGGAGTCACCGGCCCCTGCTCAGGATAACGCAGTTTTGTCACCGCCCAGAAGCATGAATTCAGTGCTCACAAGGACGCCCTGACCCACCATGGATTCGGCATACATCGTTAAACGAGGGCACCCACAATAGCTGTCTCGTAACGTTTTTGTGAGGCAGGCAATGGAACTATGCCACCTGCCACCTTCTGGGCAAGTAGATCTAGCAGCTGACACAGACTATCGGAGTTACACGGTAAATGAAGCCGAGCGGCGGGCGAGCGTACGTCCGGTTGGGAACGTACGCTCGCCCGCCCGCCGAGCGGCTCTGCCCCCGCGGCCGTTCCAGGCTCGAAGACCGGGCAGATCGCTCCGCTTCCGCTTCATCCCGCCGAGCGTGCCAACCGCTTCCGACGTCGCTGGGAAAGAAAGAAAAAATCCTCGAGTACGTACGTGCGTTTCGTGGTTTCAGTGGTGCGCGACGTGAGCAGCGGGCCGCAAAACTCCGAGTGAACTAACCGTACACACCCTAATCTATAATAATAATAAAAAAAAACGTGCACACGCTAGATCATTCGGGCCGGCCTGTGCAACGCAATCTGCAAGTGTGTACTTTGGGCCGTCCCAATCCAGAAACGCGTATAACTACCCAGTTGGTCTGCAAAAAGCAGCCGAACTTGGCGAGAATCCGGCCGTTCCCCGCGCTAGTTTCTATATGCAACACCCAAATTAGCTGACACGGCGCACCAACTTGCGGTGGTTAGTGTTAAGAAACCGGGCCCAGGACTCCGGAGAGTCCTGGCCAAAGACTGGCCCAGGACCCGGAGAGTCTGGCGAACTGAACTCCTCATCCGTAGTCTATAAATAGAGGTCACCCTCTCATTGTAACCCCGATTGTTCCGAAGGAATAAAACAGACCCTGAAGTCCCGCATATCTCTGTGTTCATTCTATTGTTGTGTTCTTGTGTTCTTCATCGTTCTTACGATTCTGATCATTGTATACGAGGTACCCGTCGACCGACTCGCCAAATGACGGTTACTCAACACGTTATCGCCACGATCGACTCTCCTCGCATCGAAAGGTAACCGCCGAAGAACGACACTCGTAGATTGAATCGTATTTTCTAGATTGCTTTCAATTCTGCAAATTTGCTTTCTAGATTGCTTTTCTACGGTGCAAATCTGTTCTAATCTACCGCGAGCTGACTTGAAGTCGCCGACACAATGTCGATCGGTAGATGGCATGAAAGATCGGATGTCGATTGTACTGTAGATTGAAATTGCAAAATCGTTCCAGTCGACTCGAAGTCGCCGACCGGTAATTGCACGAACGAAGATTGCAATGCATAAACAGTGATTATATATTCACAGTAATTGTATATGCAAAGTAAGCCACATGAACGAGAACCAAGGGTGCGAGCGCGCGTCGGCTTAAAGCGCAGACGGAATGTACCGCCGCCTCGCATGGCACCACCATCGACGCCCAAAGACGCGCCCTCGGCGTCGCATCTCGCCGGAACAAGGGGAAGGATGTGCCGCCATTGGCCATGAAGCCAACCGGCACCACCACCTCCCGGCCGCCTGGCGGCGTTGCGGTCTTGCCTACCGCCGCCCGTAAGCAAGAGCCGCACCGCCGCCGCCGCATGCGGCTCGCCGCAGCACCGACTGCCGCCGCCGCTGCCGCTTCGCCGGTTGAACCGCGCCACCGGCCTCCCGCTCTGCAAGCGAGTCGGGACGCTTTGAAGAAGAAGGGGAGGAGAAAGCGCGCGCCAAAGCCCCGGCGCCGCAGCCGCCCGACCGGCCGTGCCGCCAACCCCACCGGCACCTCCACACAAAGCGACGCTGCCTGCGGTGCATCGCCGCCACCTCGAAGGCACCGCCTCCTCCCGCCGAAGCTTGCCGGCCAAGCACCGCCCGCTTGAACCGCCGCCTCCTCGGGCCGACGTCGACGCCGCCGCCGCCGCCGCCGCCCTCGCCCGCGCGGCCGATCCGCCGGCCGCCGCCCGCGACTCGCTGCTCGCGCTTGAGCCGCTTGGATCCTCGCCGAGCCGCTCCGCCAAGCGCCGCCGCCCGCCGCCGGCCAAGACGCGACGGCCGTCGCCATGGCCCCACCGTCGCCGACCCTTGCGCCTCGCTTGGAGCCCTTGCCAGGCTACCTCATAGCGCCGCCACCGCCGCCGAACAATCGCTCGGCCGCTCGCTCCCGGCCGCCGCCCGCCGCCATGCGAATCTGCCCGCCGCCGCATGCCGCCGCCGCTCCGCAACCCCAAGAGGAAGCGGCTCCCAAGAAGGGAGCCGCCGCCGCCGCCCGAGAGGGACTCGGGGGTAGGAAACCCTACCCCGAGTCCCCGACAGGTCTTTATCTTGCCAAGCGGGTAGGCCCAAAAGGCCGGCCCGTATAAACCGACGAAAAAAAAAACGAAAACGAAAAAATGGCAATTTTGCAAAAAGGCCCTCGGGTTTTTCCGTAAATTGCGCGAAAATTTCTCAGAACTGGATTTTTCACGTTATAGCCCCTGAAAATTGCAGAATTCACCGAAAATTCATATTCCAGCAGAAAAGGGCCTCGGAAATTCAAATTTTGAATCGTTTTTTTTTTCATTTGAAGCATATTTTACCTTGTTATTATTATTTCTATGCAATTTATTTACTTGATTTACTGTTTTTGATTATTTGCGATTATTAATATTGCTTTTAATCACTGAAAATAGCAGTAAATCATGAAAATGCATGAAAAAATACGGAATCACGAACTGGAAGTTCGACGAGCATTATGAGAATTTTGCAACCATTTTATGTAAATTACCAAAGTAACCCTATGAACTTTTGCATGAATATGAAAATGATCGCATCACGAACCGAAGTTCGAAAGAGTTGGCCCAAAGATGGCTGTAATTTGTGCAGTCTTCACCTCTGTGATAAGGTAATCACGGATGAGCAGAAGATTGACAAGACCCTCTCTACCTTCACCCGAATGCGGTGCAATCCGCACACAATTATTGTCAAAATGGCTACAAGAAGTATGCCGCATTAATTGACACCGTGAAAATTGCGAAAGCACAAGATGATGTTCTAAGGAAGAACTACATCTCACAGCCACCTAGTAGCAATGTTGGCCATGAAGCCAATACTAGTAGCTACAAGGTAATGAAGCCTCTCACGAAGGAGAGGGGCAAGAAGGGTAAAGTTGTGAGTCGCACGTAATTGGTGTTTTTACAATCTAAGAAAAGGGGCAAAGGATAGCATGAGTCACACCTCACCATTGCAAGCACGGAAGATCCACACCCATTAGTTGCACTTATGGATGTGGACAGCCTAGTAGCAATTTCATCATGCCTCCTTTTGGACATAGCAATGCCACAACCGTAATTGCCCAAGAGGAGAAGATCGCCATGTAGCAGATTAAGGCAGAAGTTTCTGAATACTTGATTCGATCTAGTGCACGCATTGCACTTAGATCCTTTTACAGTCACTTGCATTTTGTGATTATGATGAAACTTTGAATAATGGTTGTAGGCTCTAGAAGAGCAAAGCATTAAATTCTTATGATGAGTCCTGCAAGACTTATATTTCCCGTATTTATGATAGCAAGTTATGTTCTAATATCCAAGTATTTTTATTTTATGTGTTCTTTGGATTTACGCAACATATTAATAAAGTACATTATATTAGAATGCATGTAGCGCCTATGGAGGAAGTGTGCTTAGCAGGTAGCGGCACAATGAATACCACCTTGAGAGAGATGGAATTTTTCAGTCGATCAGTAAGAATGCTCGTAGCCTTACGACAATCGCAGGCAGCGATACATGTATAATAGGCTCAGGAAGGGCCACAATTATACTCCCGACGGACACAACTTTGGTCATTAAAGAAGCCTTGTTGTGCCCATAATCGACTAGAACTCTCAAGGATATTCGCTAACGGTTTCCACGTAGAGGCGAAGAAGAGCATGGTAAGGAATAACGCTCATTACAAAGCGTGACGAAAATAGTAGAATAATGGTATTAGAACGACTTTCTTCATTTGAAAATGGGCTATACTACACTAATATCAAGGCATCTGCGACCTATCGCGCTCAAAACTATATTTAGAAGCTCTAAACCTCTTCTATCTCTCGCATGATAGATTATGCCACTTAGGTCTTAGGATGATGAGAAGTATAATTAACAATTCACAGGACATAGTGTCAATGTAAAGAACTTCCGAATCCTAAGATTTTGTGTACCACCTGCATGTACCATCGGAAACCGACTACTAGACTCTCTACTCGAAAGTAAAGGACGAAATCCTCGTATTCTGGGACCGTATCCAGGAGACATTTATGTCCTAAACAGCCTAAGGGTCATTTAGGTATTTTATGGTGCTTATCGATGCTTCCTCGAAATGGTCGACGTTTGTTTAATGTCTCGAGAAACCCCGCTTCAAAGCTAATCTCGTAGATAATTAACATTAAGAATAATTTCCCTTATCATCATGTGAAGTCCACCAGAATGGACAACGTCGGAGAATTTACTTCAAGGGCATATGATGATTATTGTGTGAAAATGAGAATTAAAATTGAGCATCTCGTACCGCATGTCCACACCCAGAATGGACTAGCAGAATTGTTATTTACCAACTACATGTTGGGGACACGCAGTCCTGCACGCAGCAACTGTCATCAATTTTAGACCACCGACATATAACATCCTTTCACCTATGCAACTAGCGCAAGGGTCAACAATGAAAATTTCTCATCTTTGAAGGTTTGGTTGTAAGTTTTATGTACCTATACCACCACCACAGCAAACTGAAATGGGCACTCTCTAAAAGTCCAGGATATCGTTGATTATGAGACAAAGATCCATAATCGGTATTTGGACCCCACGACTAGAGATTTGCATGCACCCACTTCGCTAATAGCATATTAGATGAGAATTATTTCTCGTCATTAGGGGAGAAATCAACCCTTGATGTAAAATGTCGAGAAATAGAGAAGTCCAGAAGACAATTGAAGTCTAGAAGATATTTGAAATCCATGCATATGACCCGTGCACTAGTGAAGCAAATAGAGAAGTTTAGAAGACAATTACAGTCCAGAAGATAATTGATTTGCAAGCATTAGCGAATCAACTGCCTAACCACTTTAGTGATTTGAAGAGCGTGACCAAGTCGCATATGCTTGTACGCAATGCACCGGAGAGGGTTGAAATACCGATGAAGGTATCCCTAATCCCGTCCTAAGGCCTCTGAAAGGATGAGAACTCCGGCCCCTCGAATCCGGCAATGTAACCGGGACGCTGGTGAAAAAGGATGAGAAGGACTTGACACAGCCGATCACCAAAGTACCCCAGAATCAGAAGGGGAGCCAGTTGAGACCTGGCACCGGTATGGAACCTTCAGAAAAGGCATACTAGAATTGAACATCCCCATGAAGGGAGACATCAGCATGGATGTGTGCGCACACATCGGAGCTGAAAAACTAAAGGGACTTGCCCCGCAATTGAAAGTAGCGGTAAGCAAATAGAAGCATTAGAAATATCGCCCCTTGAAGACATAGCTATAAACTTTATGATCTTGGGAGAATCTATGAATAAGCCAACAGCCAATGTTGCAAAGAAAATTGTCACAATCATCAATCTTGATCCAGAGCCTGCATCGCTCGTTGAATATAAGAAAAGGTCAGATTAAGAAGATTGGAAGAAGGGCAATAGAAACTGAATCGTTCTCTTTGAATAAAAGAGAGTGTTTGGGCTCATGGTGCACACCTCCCCATGTGCACCTGTAGGGCATAAGTGGGTATTTGTTCGAAAGAGAAATGAAAGAAGCAAGGCTCGTTGCACAAGGTTTCACTCAACGTCAGAGATTGTTATGAAGAAACCTATTCCCGGTCATGGGCGGAATTACCTTTAGATATTTATCTCAATGGCGACAAACTTGGAAGTTAGAAGTGAAATTGATGGATGTGGTAATCGCATACCTTTATGGAAATT
Organism: Hsuehochloa calcarea; assembly: GCA_036346395.1. Classification (NCBI taxonomy): domain Eukaryota; kingdom Viridiplantae; phylum Streptophyta; class Magnoliopsida; order Poales; family Poaceae; genus Hsuehochloa; species Hsuehochloa calcarea. Next base: position 36,033,454 of record CM070606.1, read on the forward strand.
TGAATTCGGATATTTATATGAAGATACACAGATGTACCGTCCCAACCAAGATAGAGCGAATAGAAATCTATACGATGTGCAACTCGAAAGTCACCGTATGGATCAAGCAATCGGCGAGATGTGGTATAATCGCTCGGCGACTTTCTATGCAAGAAAGGCTACGAACAATGAGAATTATCCTGTGTATTTATCGACGATCCTGGGATGGATTTTGTATAAATCTCGGTGTATAAAGATGATCCAATATCATTGGAACCTTAGAAGGTATTAAGAAAGCAAGCTCTTACCGAGTCGAGTTGAAATAAAAGATTTGGATCAAACCAAATCGCCTAGGCTTGCGGCTTGAGCATATCCGGAAGAGATTCTAGTACATCACCCAACCTACGCTCGAGAAAGTGTTGAAAAGGTTCGGCTTTGAAAAGGCATATCCTTGAAAGTGCCGATGGTGGGAGATCCTTGCGGCAAGACAAGGACCCGCATGAGATCTAAAGAAGAGGGGAGGAAGTCCGGGACCAAAATTCCCATACACGAGTGCAGAGGAGCACTTATGTTTTAGCAAACAGATAGATCGGGCATTGCATTTGCCGTAAACCTATTAGTAAGGTATAGTACGTAACCTACCAAAGGCATTGGCGAGGAAATAATGGACATCTTCCGTTACCTCCAAGAAAGCAAAGAACTTAGTCTATTCTACAGAAAGAACTAAGACTTGTGTATGAATGACTATGCAGATGTTGGGTTCCTGTCGGACCCACATACAACCAAGTCGCAAAAAGGCTATGTATTCCTATGTGGTGGAACTGTAATTCCGTGAAAATCGTCTAAGCAAAGTCTTGTATCGACTTCGACGAACCACTCAAAATCGTAGCGCTGTACGAGGCCTCACAAGAATGTGCTTGGCTTCGGCGGATGATTCACCACATCCAGCAGTCATGTGGATTGAATACCGTGCAAACCCCCACTATTATCTCTGAAGATAATGCAGCTTGCGTCGCACAAGAGTAAATGGGTTATGTGAAGAGTCCCCTTACAAAGCATATCAATCCCAAGTTCTTCTATGCTCACGAAATGCAAAAGATGGACGAAATTAAAGTACTGCATACTAAGTCATGTGAAAATCTTGCAGATTTATTCACTAAGTCACTTCCAGCGTCTAGTTTTGAAAGATGCATCGTGGAATTGGAATGATAAGACTTAGACAAGTGCGAGTCTGGGGAGAATCTTCACGAACTCATTATTGAATCTTGATCACGAAGATCAAGTACCCAAAGAATAAATCACGGAGATTAAATAAAGCGGGGTGGATTGTACTCTTTTTCCTTGACGAGTTTTCACGAAGTTTCTCGGCTAAGGTTTTTAATGAGGCAATTCGTGCAACACAATGAGCATGACATGTACTCTTTCTCCAAATTTTTCCCACTTGGTTTTTATGGAGTTTTAACGAGACATGAACATGTTGGGTGAGTGTTCAAGGGGAGTGTTAAGAACCGGGCCCGGGACTCGGAGAGTCTCGCCCGATCTGAGCCAGGACCCGAGAGTCCTGGCCCAGTTGAACTCCTCATCCCGTAGTCTATAAATAGAGGGTCACCCCCTCTCATTGTAACCCCGATTGTTCCGAAGGAATAAAACAGACCCTGAAGTCCTGCATATCTCTGTGTTCATTCTATTGTTGTGTTCTTGTGTTCTTCATCGTTCTTACGATTCTGATCATTGTATACGAGGTACCGTTGATTTGGACTCGCCAATGATTTTACTCAACGCAACAGCAACTATTCCTTTGTCACGTATTAACAATTCCCACTTTGGGACGAATTCTCTCCTTATAGTGTATGAAAAAAAAAACTTTTTCAACAATAAATAACCACTGTGCGCCAAAAGCCTCTTGGACTAAACTTCAACACCAACCAAGCTTAAACAAAACTTAAACTTAGTAACTGGAACTGGCTTTGTCATCATATCAACAAGATTATCATGAGTACTTATCTTGCATACCTTAACATTACCTTGAGCAATGACATCTCGAATATAATGATATCTGACATCAATATGTTTTGTTTTTTCATGAAACATCTGATCATTTGTAAAGCATATAGCACTTTGACAATCGCAAAATATAGTAATGCAAGAAGTATCTCCACAAAACTCATTGTATAAACCTCTCAACCATGTAGCTTCTTTGCATGCTTCAGAAAAAGTCATATACTCTGCTTCAATGGTAAATAAAGTTACAGTGGCCTGCAAACTTACTTTCCAACTCACAACACAACCACCAATGGTGAACACATAACCTGTAAGTGACCTCCTTTTGTCCAAATCACCAGCATAATCAGAATCCACATAACCAATAAACCTATCTCTAGATTTTTTAAACTGTAAATAAGCATTAAATGTACCATGCAAGTATCTAAAAATTTAATGAACTATTTTCTAATGCTCTTTACCTGGATTAGCTATGAATCTACTAACAACACTTAGTGTATATGATAAATTAGGACGAACATACCATGACATACATAAGAGAACCAACTGTACTAGAATATGGAACGCTAGACATGTACTTAACATCATCATCTAACTGTAGACATAAAGCTAAAGATAATCTGAAATGTGCAGCTAATGGAGTACTTACTGGTTTAGCCTCATGCATATTAAAGCGACGAAGGACCTTATCAATATACCCTTTCTGACTTACGTATAATTTTCTAGAGGACCTGTCTCTAGATATCTCCATGCCAAGAATTTTCTTTGCTGCACCTAAATCCTTCATCTCAAATTCACCACTCAATTGCGTATTTAACTTTGCTATCTTTGTTTTATCTTTTGCTGCAATCAGTAAGTCATCAACATATAGGAGCAAATATATAGTTGAATCATTGATAATTTTTAAATAAACACAGCTATCATAATTAGACCTCTTAAAACCTTGAGAAAGCATGAAGGTGTTAAATCTCTTATACCACTGCCTAGGAGATTGTTTCAATCTATAAAGAGACTTTTTTTAACTTACAAACAAGGTTCTCTTTTTCAGGAACAAAACCTTCATATTGATCCATATATATATCTTCTTTGAACTCCTCATGTAAAAATATAGTTTTAACATCTAACTGTTGAAGCTCATAATGATGCATAGCAACTATACTGAGCAAAGTGTGAATCGAGTTATGTTTAACAACAGGAGAAAAAACCCTCATTAAAGTCAATATATGTAATCTGGCTATAACCTTTGGCAACTAACCTTACTTTATATACTATCTCATTATTTAGAGAAATATCTTCTTTTCTCTTGAAAACCCACTAGCAATGTATGTGCTTCTTCTCTTTTGGTAACTTTACCAATTCCCAAGTGTCATTCTTTTCAAGTGACTCCATCTCATCATACATAGCAGTTATCCACTTATTGCAATCAGTGGAGTTGATAGCCTCAGAGTATGATGAATGTTCTGTATTATCTTCAATTTCTTCTGCCACACTCAAAGCATAAACAACAATATTAGCTTATTCAATCAACCTCTTGGGCGGATTAATATACCTCGTAGGCATGTCAACTGCAATGGACCGTTGTGGTGGATTCTCAACAATAGGAGGATCCTCAACAATAGGTGCATCATGAACAACAATACTTTCCTTATCTGATGTGTCACCTGAACCAACAAAGTGTTTCACTTGAATACTTGAATTCTGCTCACTCTCAACAGGAACATTAGTAATCAGTTTATCATGAAGTATAGCAGATTCATTAAAGACAATATTTCTGCTAATCACAACCTTATTTATTTTAGAATTCCACAACTTATATCATTTAACACCAGATTTATAGCCAAGAAAGATGCACTCAACAGCTCTAAGCTCTAATTTTCTATTATCAACATGAGCATAAGCAGCACATCCAAAAACTCACAATTCTAAATAAGTTATTAGGGAACCAGACCATACCTCAATTGGAGTCTTCTTTTCAATTACAGTCGAGGGTGACCGATTAATTAGATAGCAAGCAGTGGAAGCGGTTTCAGCCCAAAAACACATATACAAACCTGTATTTGACAACATGCAATAGGCCTTTGAAATGATGGACATGTACATACGCTCAGCTACACCATTTTGTTGAGGGGTATGGGGAAAGGTGTAGTGGCTAACAATGCCTTTAGTTTTGCAATATGGTTCAAATTTATTATAACATAATTCCATCCTATTATCAATGCGAAACTTCTTTAGCTTCTTTTCAGTTTGCCTTTCAATCATAGTCTTCCACTCTTTAAATGCTAAAAATGCTTCTAGTTTATGCTTCAAGAAATAAGACTACACTCTTCTAGAGTAATCATCAATAATTGTTAACATATAACGAGCACCTCCTAGCGATGGCTTGCGAGACTTCAGGTCGTCGATGTTATATCCTTCCAAAAGTCCATTCTTGCTTAATTCTGCCAAGCCAAGTTAACTCATATGCTCAAGACGCATATGCCAAATATTAATAGCATCAGAATCTGATAACCTTTTTGAAAGAACAATAGCATTACCTGTAACTGTCGTACCTTGGAGATAATATAGGCCATTGGAAGTCTTTCTGTCACCTTTCGTTACAACAAGAGAATCTTTGGTGACCTTGAGAACTCCACCTCCACCTAAATACTTGTAACCTTTATCATCAAGAGCACTCAGTGAAATAAGATTTTTCTTCATATCCGGAATATATCGAACATTCGATAAGGTTCTGATGATGTCATCAAACATCTTGATTTGAATAGAATCAATGCCTATTACCTTACATGCTGAATCAGCACCCATCAAAACATAACCAACACTATTGACTGACTCATAAATGGTAAACCAATATCTATTCGAGCACATATGAAAAGTGCAGGTAGTATAAAAAATCCATTCATCATTAGTTTCAACACTCCAGCAAAAATAGAAAAACAAGCATCTCACCATCAAAACTACTATCACGAGCTATATTTGACGTACCTTCATCTTTTGTTTTACCTTTTGGTTTGTATGTGTCGTTCATCTTTTCTTTGTCATGCAACTTGTAGCATTCAGATATATCATGCCCACTTTTTTGTAATATTTGCACAACTTGTACCTGCCTCTGGATTTTGACTGGTCATTGCAGCCATTCGAACTTTTGCCTCGAGATCTATTATTTGAGTTCTTCTCCTTTTGCCTGCCATGAGCAGACAAGTCTTCTGCTTGTGAACCTGAACCTTCAGAAGACACCATCTGTTTCATTTTTTCTTTGACATGCAAGGCTTTATAAACCCCATTGAGAGTTAGTGTATCACACTATACAATATGGTATATCTGAAATTTGAGTATGAACTAGGCAGAGAATACAAAAGAATTAAACCCAAATCTTCCTTGTCATATTTTACCTTCATTGACTCTAAGTCAAAGACGAACTCTTTAAATTCCGAAAGATGATTCAACACATTACCTCCCTCTTGCAACTTGTGTAAGAATAATTTATACTTGAGATGTATCTTGCTGGTGAAATCCGTTGTCATGCATATATCTTACAACTTCAGCCATAGAACACCGGCTTATGTGATTTTCAGCACCTCTTGCAGAATATTATTATGCAGGTGAAGTTGAATTGAGACAATGCCTTACGGTCCTTTCTCTTCTCTTCATCGGACCAAGTATTGGTTGTCTTCTTCCCAAAGCTATCCAACGCCTCATCGAGATCGGATTGCGCCAATAATGGTCGCATCTTGACTTACCACAAAGAGAATCGTGTGTCTCGATCCAGCAGCGGAAGATCATACTTCAATGACGCTATGTTGAACAAACCCTAGATTGAAAATAGGCAACGAATGTGGCTCTGATGCCACTTGTTAGAAATCGACAGATAAATAACAAAATAGATCAAGAACAGAGAGACACCAACTTTTACGTGAAAAACCCTTTCGGAGAAAAAAAAAAACCCCACAGACGCACGACAGTGATCTTCACTATATCAGAAAAAATTATTTACAAAACACAGGGATTTAGTGAGTCGCCAACTCTTCTCTTGTGGCTTATAAAGAGTATATATATTATCATAAAAATGACTCGAGTCAAAGATGGAAATAAATTTTTTTTAAAAAAAAGAATTCAGACCTTAAACTCTTTAAAATTCAAACCACGTATCAACAGATAATACAAGTAGCTGAGCACACTCACCTGCTACTGTTGCCTTCATTCCCGATTCCCTAATATACCGAACTCGTCCCGGAGTTGTGTGGCTTATTGCTACCTACTGCACTAAAAAAAGCTACCCTTTCTTCCTGTCCTCGCATGTGCGTTAGTTTGTGCCAGTGTCGTAAGCAGTGTCGTAAGCAGTAGATTTTTTTTTCCTGCACCCGTGGAGCTCAACCATCTGAAGTTGCAAGTAGCAACCGAGCCATTAAGACTGCTAAATAGGACTTTTGGACGGACCTTTTGATGCTTTTACCAGTTCCATCCCCTATTGGAAGTGAAAAGTGATGATAAGTTCAGCAACTGCCTGAATAATTCGGCCAGCTTTTGAAAGTTTCGAACGGGGAACTACCGATTCCTGTAGTTTCAGAAATTTGCGATGAGAAAAAGCCTTTCAAATAGACTCAAATCTTTACGTTGGCAGTACCTGAGTACCATATTACAGTTTAATTTTGATCCTTTGATCATACGCCCAACTCATGAGATCTTACAGCCATGGATAAGAGAATTGCACACGGTTTTTAGTAGTATAACAATATAATCGAGAATCCACATTGATACTCATGGAAAACAGGGGAACTTGCCATTTTCTCATCTGAGTTAAATCTCAAAAATTGGACCACACTACCGCTGAACGAACTACATTAGATTTGTGCATTTTAGTTTTTTTATGAAAGCATGAAAGCGCTACTCCTATCTTGAAATACACAATGATTTGCTAGGCCGCACAGCAAATTCGGAGCATTTTGCACAAAAAAAATGCATCAACTGCAACAGTAGAAACCTCTTGCTCTTAGCACTGCACTGCCTGGCCGCAGCAAAAACCAAGTTAACTAGTGGCACACCTGATGCTTCTTCCCCGACAATAGCCAACACCCAGGAGGCAAAAGAGCAAGAACGACGATGACGACGTACGTGCACGCGCCGACTGACGGCGGGCGGGCGCGAAGCCGAACTAGTGGCACAGCGACGAGAGATCCCAGAGCGGGTCGCAGGCGGACGCGTCGAACACCCTGTCGAAGTACTCTTGCAGGCCGTTCATGGCGTACAGCGACGCCGAGATCCGCCGCTCCACCTTTATCCGTTCGAATTCCGCCATCTCGGCCGGCACCGAGGCGCTGGTCTCCTCTGGCGATGCCACTTGTGGCGTGCAGCCGTCGAAGGCGGCGAAGCCGTCCAGCGCCGGGAACTGGGCGAATGCCGAGTCGAACATCCAAGAATCGAGCTCCTCGGCGTCCACGGGGCAAAGTCCGGCCTGTACACCTCGCCGACGTCCAGTGCACCGCCGCCTTGCTTCATGGCGTCGTCGCAGCTGACCGTGCTGCTGCTGGAGCCACCACAAGTGCCACTCATACTATTGCTATTGCTATTGCTATTGCTTGTGATAGTTGTGGCGGGAGTGGCCGGCGTCGAGGACTCGTGCTTCGAGGAGCCGGAGCTTCCCGTGGACGCGGCGGCGGACTTGGCCTTCTTGAGCTTCTTGTGGTGGAGGAGCCCGCGGATGCGGACGGCGAGGGGGCTGTCCGGGGAGATTCGTGGCGCGAAGTTGGTTCGGGCTTCGGCGCCGCGGAGGAGGCGGGCGGCCTCGTCGTAGGCGCGTGCGGCGGCCTCGGCGGTCTCGAAGGTGCCGAGCCACATGCGGATCTTCTGCGCGGTGTCCTTGATCTCGGCCACCCACCGGCCCGACGGCCGCTGCCGGACGCCAACGAACTTGCTGTGGCTGCTGCTACCCTTCTTCCTGCCCCGCGGCTTGGTGGGCTTGGCTTGGGCGGCGGCTTCTTGGTGGTAGTAGTAGCAGTAGTCTTGGACCTGGAGCACTTCGGGTTGCACTTGGAAGTGGAGCTCCATGTGAGCTTGCTTGGCTCTCTTGTGCTTGACTTTTGATGGTTGGAGAGGTAGAGACAGGTGTATGTCAAGTGTTTGCTCTGCTTCCTTGGTGGTGTTTATTTGGCACAAGGGGGGGATTTATAGAGGATTTGAGCATGGCTTGAATTTCCGCCAGGAGGAATGTATTGGTGTTCCCTGTGGTGTTACTTTCAGGGTTGGTCAATCATGGTCTACTTATTCTTTCATTAGTTTATGTTGTTGTAGAACTGGAAATAACAAATTGAGATGTTTGTAGTTGTAGTGCATCACCACTATATCTGACCTTTTGTATTTTCTGTTATTTTGGCTCGCTCTTGTAACAAAATTAAGCATGAAATATTCATTCATTGGTTACATAAACTTGTCCAATGTGTCTGACACATATCTGGAATAAATTCGCTTTCATACGAGATATGAGGGAGATTCATTTTACTATGAATTAATAGAGTGAAACCTTCTTGTCGATTTCTCATAAACTGTACGTGCATGCAGACAGGAAGCCAAAAGGAAGTTTAGCGAGAACATGCTCCTCCTACCTTCCAAAGGCTAAACTTGGAGCAATAGAGTCAAGGAGTCTACCGCTCCTAATGATTTACTAGGTCTTGATTAGCATGCGGTAGCTTAACTGAAAACTTTTCAGGCCACTGATTGGACCTGGTCTTCCATAATTTCTGGTTAATCATCTAGTCAAAACCACTAATAAGAGAGACCTAGTCGTTGCTGCATGACAGTCTGCCATATGGCAGAGTTTGAGAGAATGATGACAAGCAATAACGCTACGGACTAAACATCCACTTTTCATCAACAATGCGCACTTGTGTTTTATTTATCAGATCACTTGACAATTTCGCCATCAGCCAAGTATTTCTCCTTTCATTTCACTAAAAAAAATCTCGTATTACCTCAACGCCATCAGCTAGTTCAATTTTGGGCACCTTGAATTTTTTAGAGCATCAGATATACGAAAATCATACACAGCTGCCGGCTGCCGCCCCCGAACTGATTTTCGCATTGCCTCAACGGATAACAAAGTTCTTATTCCACATAGGTGATAGGAATCTCATTTGGGAGCTAACAGTGAGTTGCTTTTTCACTCAAGAATTAAGACCACTGCTTATGTACTTGAAGAGTTCAGGGGAACAGCAATTCAGTTACCTTGAAATTTTACAAATTTACACTTCAGAATTAAGACCACTGCTTATGTATGAAGTTACTTTTGTTAGAGATATATATGTGTTAGAATAGAACTCTAGATATGATTTGGTTTTCTTATCTGTAACATGTACTTGTGTATATATACTGGCATATTGGCCCTCTGATAATACAAGCAATATTTCTAACATGGTATCAGAGCATACCTAAGGCTTCGCTTGTCGCCCCGCCACCGCCGCTCTGACGACATCGTCTCTTGTCGTCGCCCGACGACTCCCGATCGGATCGCGCTGCCTCCGGTCTCCAGGATCCCGCGCCATCATCGCCATCCTCGTTGCCCGGCAGGGAGGCTGCCCGCCCGACCGCGATTCTTGCCGCCTCGTTGCGCCTCCTCGCCGCCCGAGAGAGAAGCCGCGGCCGCCATCCTCGTTACCCGGCCGGGAAGCCGCCGCAAGGAAGCCGCCGCCGCGGCCGCGATTGCCGCCTCCTCGTCGCCGCAGAGGAAGCGCGGCCGCCATCTTCGTTACCCGGCACCGGAAGCGGCCGCCGCCAACACCACCGCCGGCCGCCGTCGGGCGCGCGCGTCTGCCTCGCCACCAAGCGCCGCCGGCCGGGGAACTCCACCTCGTTGCCGCCGCCTAGGGAAGCCACCATCGAAGGGAAGCCATGCGGGCGTCGGCGCGTCGCCTCCGCCACCGAAGCCGCGCCACCAACCACCGCCACCGCCGAAGCCGCCACGAAGGAAGCGCGCCGCCGCCGGAAACTAGGTTTCCGTCGCGGTAGCGTCTTGGCGTCTTGCGTCGCCTTCTGATCGTGGGCGGGACGAAATAAAACCGACTGTGAAGAGCCGACGAAAAAAATCGTTGTTCTAACCGCCGCGCCGTTAAGCGCCGCCTGTTAGACTTCGTTGCCTTGGTCGCCGTGCGGTCCAGCGCCGCCTACCAATGGGCATCGTTTCCCTCCCTCGCTGCCTGGTGATCTTCAACGGTGTTAATTACACCGGTTTCGTGTCTCACATGCGTGGTCTTCGTCTCTGGGGCGTTCTCTCTGGCGATGTTACCTGCCCGCCTTGCCCTACTCCTCCGACGGAGCCTACGTCTGTTGCACTATCCTCGATAGCCGACAAGGCAGCTGTTGAGGCTGCTAGCCATGCTGATGAGAAGGCTGCCTCTGCCTACCAAGAGGCTCTGGATTTCTACATGGATCGCTTGACTGCCTACACTCAGTGGTGCGACGATGACGCTCGGGCTGCTATTGTCTTCATCGCCAGTGTCCAACCTCAGTTCTCTTCTGAGGTTGTGGGATTTTCTTCGGCTGTCCAGATGTGGACTCACCTTCGTCAGCGCTACGAACCCTCTGCAGATGCCCTCTACCTATCAGTGGTTCGCCAGGAGCACTCTCTTGACAGGTGGCGCTCTCGTTGGCGCCTTCTATGCTCGAGTTACTGCATGCGGCGTCACCGGACTCTCTTCGCCGCTTGGCCGCCGCTCTGCTCGTCTTTGCTGGTATGCGTCTTGATGTGGAGTTTCAGCGTGTCTACGAGTTCCTTACTCGACTTCGTCCTGAGTTCGAGCAGAGACATGCCCAGCTTCTTGCACGCCACCCTCGTGTCACTCTTCTGGAGGCCCTTACCAAAGTACGTGCAGAGGAGACTCGTCTGAGTGGTGCTGGTCTGATGCCACTCCCCTCCGTACTCGCCGCCCGTCCACCTGCTACACCGACTACTTCACGCTTCAGTACGCTGCCTCCTCCAGCGGCTGCCACGGGTGGTGGTGGCCGCCCTCCATCTGGCAGTGGCCGTCCTCGCTGCTCCTACTGTGACAAGGTCGGCCACATTGAGTCTCAGTGCTACAAGAAGCAGCGGCATCTTTCATGCCGTTCTTCTTGTAGCACCGGCACCGGTACTTCTACATCGACGTCTGCATCGACTACTTCCGCGATTTCTCTCATCGAGCGGAGATAGCGGACTTTGGCGCTGCTTGTCGCCGTGTTCTTCCTCGGCGTGTTCTGCGGGTTCTTGCTCATCGACTCTTGAACAACGAAACCACCTCCTACGGTCGGTACCTCCCGTGGATCCTTGATTTGAGCATCCTTTCACATGACTTGATTCTTCCACTCGTCTTTTGTTACACCTCTTGATTCCCCGCCGGTGTGCTTCTGGCGATGGTACCTCTCTTCTGTCTCTCGGTCAAGGACCTCTTAGCAACTCATCATTTCATGTTCCTTCTGTTGCTCATATTCCTCGTCTAACCATGCAGCTTCTTTCTGCGGGACAGATTACTGACTTTGGTTGTCGGGTCATTCTTGACTCTGACTCTTGTTGTGTTCAGGACCGCCACACGGGAGCTCTGGTTGGTTCTGGCCCTCGGCGCCTTGACTCACAGCGTCTCTGGGAGCTTGACTGACTTCACCTTCCTTCCACGCCACCGTCGCCGCGCGATCTCTCGCCTCGCCACTCCGTCTACCGGCTCTTTCCAACAGTGGCATCACCGTCTTGGCCATCTGTGTGGCTCTCGTCTGTCGTCTTTAGTTCGTCGTGGTCTTCTGGGGTCTGTCTCAGGAGACGTGTCTTTACATTGTTAGGGCTGTAAGTTAGGCAAACAGCTTCAGCTTCCTTATCCTCATAGTGAGTCAGTGTCTCAGCGTCCATTTGATCTTGTTCATTCAGATGTTTGGAGTCCGGCTCCCTTCGTTTCGAAAGGGGGTCATCGATATTATATCATATTTATAGATTATTTCTCTCGCCACACTTGGATATATTTCATGTCTTCTCGTAGTGAGGTCTTGTCTATCTACAAACAATTTGCCACTATGGTTCGCACACAGATCTCCACTCCTATTCGTGTCTTTCGTACTGACTCTGCTGGCGAGTACCTCTCTCATCACCTGCGTAGCTTCCTTGTTGGCGGGGCACCTCGCCAGCCTCTCTTGTCCTGGTGCTCATGCTCAGAATGGTGTTGCTGAGCGCAAGCATCGTCACCTCCTTGAGTCAGCTTGTGCACTGATGATTGCCGCCTCTATTCCACCTCACTTTTGGGCCGAGGCTGTGTCCACTGCCGCCTATCTTGTCAACATCCAACCCTCTTCTGCTCTTCAGGGCGCAATCCCTTTTGAGCGCCTCTGTGGTCTCCTTCCTGACTACTCTGCCCTTCGTCTGTTTGGCTGCGTTTGCTACGTTCTCCTCGCCCCTCGAGAACGCACCAAACTGACTGCTCAGTCTGTTGAGTGTGTTTTTCTGGGATACAGTGCCGAGCACAAGGGCTATAGGTGCTGGGATCCTGTTAGTCGACGGATGCGGATTTCTCGGGATGTGACTTTCAACGAGTCTCGTCCCTTCTACCCACGTCATGTCTCTCCTTCGGCTTCCTCTGTGGAGTCTCTGTCTTTTTTGACCTTTCCAGATACACCTATCTCTGTCTTGCCCTCGTCCACCCGTCCCACTGAGTCTCCACATATTTCTCCTGTGGCCCCTCCGCCATTGTCGCCTCCTGCGGCTCCTCAGGCTCCCCCCACTACACTCGTCTACACTCGCCGACCTCGTATTGACGATCTTCCAGATGAGTCATCTTCTCCTGATGTTTCATCTTCTTCTGCTGCTTCATCTTCCCCTGATGGGCCGTCTTCTCCTCACTACGCTCTTCGTGATCGCTAGTCGATTCGGCCCCCTGCCCGTTTTGCCTTTGCTGGCGCAGCTACTCGTGAGCCTGCCTCCTACCGGGATGTTGTTACTCATCCTGAGTGGCAGCATGCCATGGCCGAGGAGATTGTTGCCCTCGAGCGTACTAGTACTTGGGATCTTGTTCCTTTTCCATCTCACTCTCGTCCCATCACATGTAAGTGGGTCTATAAGATTAAGACTCGCTCTGATGGCTCTCTTGAGCGCTATAAGTCGCGTCTTGTTGCTCGTGGCTTCCAACAGGAGCATGGTCGTGACTACGACGAGACTTTTGCTCTGTGGCCCACATGACCACCGTCGCACTCTTCTTTCGGTGGCGTCATTGCCATCGGGTCTGCATTCTCGGCTTGATGTCGAGAATGCCTTTCTTAATGGCGAGTTGCGTGAGGAGGTCTACATGCATCCGCCACAGGTTTTACATTCACGAGAGCATGGTGCATGCGCCGTCGCTCTCTCTATGGCCTTAAGCAAGCCCCTCGTGCTTGGTTTGAGCGTTTCTTCTCTGTGGTCACTGCTGCTGGCTTTTCAAAGATGTGATTATGATCCTGCGCTCTTTGTCCACACTTCGCCTCGTGGTCGGACTCTTCTTCTTACGTATGTTGATGATATGATCATTCACGGAGATGACTCGAGTACATTGCCTTTGTCAAGGCTCATCTTAGTGGCAGTTCCTTATGTCGGATCTTGGTCATCTTCGTTACTTCCTTGGGATTGAGGTTACTTCCACTCGGATGGTTTCTTTATGTCCCAAGAGAAGTATATTCAGGATTTTCTTGATCGCGCCTCCCTCACTGATCAGCGTACTGTTGAGACTCCCATGGAGCTCAATGTTCACCTCCGACCCTCTGATGGCGAGCCTCTTTCTGATCCGACTCGCTATCGTCATCTTGTTGGGAGTCTTGTCTACCTTGCTGTTACTCGTCCGGATATCACTTATCCAGTTCACATTCTGAGTCAGTTCGTTTCTGCTCCCACTCAGGTCCACTACAGCCACCTTCTTCGAGTTCTGCGATACCTTCGTGGGACTATCTCTCGCCGTCTCTTCTTTCCACGCTCCAGCTCATTACAGCTTCAGGCTTATTCGGATGCTACTTGGGCCAGCGATCCCTCTGATCGCCGGTCTATCTCTGCTTACTGTGTTTTTCTTGGTGGTTCGCTTATTGCCTGGAAGACGAAGAAACAGACTGCAGTGTCCCGTTCGAGTGCAGAGGCTGAGTTGCGAGCTATGGCTCTCTTGACAGCAGAGATTACTTGGCTACGGTGGTTACTTGAGGATTTTGGTGTTTCTGTTACTACACCGACTCCTCTCTTGTCATACAGTACAGGTGCTATCAGTATTGCCCGTGACCCTGTGAAGTATGAGCTCACCAAGCATATTGGTATTGATGCTTCCTTCATGAGGTCTTGTGTTCATGATCAGGTGATTGATCTTCAGTATGTGCCTTCAGAGCTTCAGATAGCGGATTTCTTCACGAAGGCCCAGACTCGAGCACAGCACGGCTTCTACCTCTCCAAATTCAGTGTTGTTGATCCACCATGAGTTTGAGGGGGGTGTTAGAGATATAGATGTGTTAGAATAGGATTCTAGATATGATTTGGTTTCCTTATCTGTAACATGTACTTGTGTATATATACTGGCACATTGACCTTCTGATAATACAAATACTATTCCTAACAACTTTTACAGTCGAAGAAAAATCTAAAAACTTGAAGTACATTTCAGTTACCTTAGATTCGCAACAAGTTGTTAGCTGGTAAATAAAAGCGGAAGCAACCTTGAGTCCTCGATGCCAAAGCTCTCTAATCTCTACAACAAAAGAGACGGCAGTACTAATTTAACGAAACAGGCCTTTTCTTTTGTACCCGTGAACTTGCATTCGTTGGTTAGCACTAGCCATTTCTCTTCGTCATTTGAGAAGAGTCAGTCGTCATAGCGCAACATGATGGAGCACCTCAATTTTAAAGGCATGCCCCCATTTTTTATGTTCTCTTGTTGATCGAACAATAGGTTAGACTGCTGGAGCACCCATATTGTGCAGTTGTTTTATGCTCAAAGATGACTCCAAGAGGTTATTCCTAATGAACCTTTGTTTTTATAGCAGAGTAGATGCCTTGTTTGTCGCTGTCAAAGTGCAGTTCCTTGTCGAGCTGGGTAGACTATCTGCCCAAACAAGACAACAGACCACTTTTTGGGCAGCAGGGGTAGTCAAGAGTGAGCATCTTCTCATCTCTTCCTTTAAGTTGGTTTCAGATTTGTCTTGTACTGGGAGAGACCATGAACTTGGAGAAGATGGAAAAATATTGCAGTCGTGTTGTAAGAGCTAATCCTTACTCTTATGACTAATTCAAACTCAATCTGTGATGTCAAATCCTGATACTGGAAAGATTTCTCTGAAAGGTACCTTGCTAATTGTTTTGGTTGATTCCTCTCTGTTGATGCATGCATCTACAATTTGCTTGTAGTTTATTTAACTGATTTGCTGAGAAAAACTCGAAACAAGGACCGTCCCAGACATAAACAAAAAACATCTTCAAGCTACCTAGAAAGGATTGGATTGGCATCTAAACAGATGACAGGTCGCTAGAAGAACTTTAATTAGTTGGGACAAGTTTAGCTCCCCAGATATTGCGAATCTTTAGTTCGAGCACAGAATTCTTGATACCAGTTCAATGCAGACAAGGTGAAAAATCAATCGTGTACATCACCCAGTTACCAACCAAGGAACCGTAGAGCTTGTAGAAGCAAGTTACGGAATATGTGATGCGACCCGTCACTGATTCATACAGGACATCAGTGAAGATGCAAATAATGCACCACATGTTGAGCGTTGGCACAAAGCTGGTTGCATCCCTGCATAGTTACATGGTTACCTTCTCTCAAAAATAACAATAAAAATAAAAAGTTACATGGTTACATATTAGTAGTATCGCCCAGACAACCTGGATTTTTCTCATTCGCTTCAGCTTAGGGCAGGCAAAATGGAGACAAAGCATTAAAGTACTATTATTAATTAAAAAAATAGCATCACGAGTACTATTTATCAACAGCTGGCCTGAGCATTATGTAGACAACCACAGATAATGCGAAACAGAGGGCAAGCATCACACAAAAAATATAATAATCTCATTACCAAAACCGATGCAGCATCTGTTCAACTCAACCGACAACAAATTCCACCATTTTCCTTACACCTCTGATGCAGCTTTCCACCATTTTCCCAAAATCATATTGGAATACAAGATAATATACATACTCTACATCAAAACCATGTGAAATGGCAACTTTCAATTCCTTGAAGCGAGCAATGCATTCACAAATGAACTCACCCACAAAATGATTCAACACAAAGAATTGGTTGACAGTAACAATGATGAAATATATCAAAAAGAAAAACAAGCCTTGACCTTGCAGGCAACAAAGAAAGGAAAAACTATGTGGATAAGATGGACTGTAGCAGAAGCTGCTGCTGTGGTTGCAAATTGGAAAATGTCGAGGCAAGAAAATCAGGTGGCAAAGTCTGCTGGAAACGCCTTAGAAGATTGATTATCCTGCTGGTTGTTTCATCTGTAGCAAGTTCTGTTCCATTGCACAGCACCTACAAAAAAAATCCAAATTGAAGACAAGAATAATTTACAAGTCTATTCAAAACATCTGAGTAAAACAAAACGAATAAAATTATGAGAAAATATAAATTAAATTAATCCTAAAGATCAGAGATCAAGATCTGCCATAACCGAGCAATTATGCATTACCTCGGCAAAAATTGAAACAATTTTAGTAAGATATTGACTATGAGGTCCAAGAATTTCTGCATCCGACCTGCACACAAAAACTGGTTATTATAAACTGCAAAAAAGCACAAGTAATGTTGACATGTTGCCAGTAGAGAGCAGATACCTTTCCACCATTGAACAAAGTTGATCATGTACAACTTTTGCTTCAATCTTATCATCTTTTATAGGCAAGCAACCAAGCCAGGCTGGAATGACCTGAGAAGCATGAATATATTTCAGTTAATATCTCCTGGCAATATTATGGAAGCTGCAACCAAGGTTCAGGCTCAATCTAGTACACATACACAGCTACTGCTGGTTACAAGCGGGATTAGAGACTGGCTCAGTTTCAGCTAGAACTTTTTACTATACAACTAAATTCTTTTTTCCCCTCTTTTGAGAAACAAAACATAGGATGGCAACAAGTCAGAAAACTAGAACTCGCAGCAACAGAATAGTTCTTTTTGAATATCCAAATTGTGAATATTTTCGAACACAGACTGGCTAGTTTCTTAATGGTTTTAGGCAAGCATATTTTCAGCAGGAACTGTCCGGTTATGTAATTGTGAAGCTCAGACGAAATACTTGCAAGGCATATCATACTCCAGGTCAAATTTTCCTACTCATTTTACACAAAAGATGTTCAACTTTCTCGTGCATTCACTTGACAGCCAATATGTAGTGCAAAAAGTGCATGCCTTTAGATATCACAAAAAATATGACATAACCACATAATGTTGGTTGTACTATGAGAAACTGGAAGTGAGATTTTAAGCGTATACCTGAGCTGCATCAATACTATCACGATGGAATTGACATATTTTTCCAAGCGCTGAAACAGCGTTGTCATATGCCATAATGTTGTCTGGATGCTGTGCTTCAGGATGTCTGATAACATTGTTAAGCTTTGACAAGGCCTCTGAATTTGAAAGCATTACATTATTGGCTTGGCTTTGAAAATGCCTGGAGAAGTATTAAAACGTGATGTATCCTCACAAGAATGTGAACTTACCTCCAACCAGAGGGCGAAAAACATGACCACCAAACTCAGCACATACACCCACACCATAGACAGCAGCCTAAAACGAGAAAGGATTTGCCAATACATCATTGTCCTTTTTAACTAATATCACAATAGGATGAACATTTATGAGAACATAAATACAGACCTGCCTAACATCTGAATTCTCATCATTGGATGCCTCCAACAGAAAAGGAAGGTATGTATCATAATACCTTCACAGGGGAGAAGACATGATTCAGTATTCCGGATTTAATTACAAGCCCAGATTCCAAATAAATGTATTAAGGAACATACTTCAGAGCCGATTCACGACACTGCTCTGCAATATCGTCAAAAACACAAATAGCTATCCTTCTCTCCTCAGCTGTCTTATCTTTTCCCTGCATGTAAAGATGAGGTACAAAGGTGAATGTATTAAATCGGAAACAAATAAATAAAGGGCACAGCTCAACAGGAACAGGCCTAGTACAACACACTAATGGTAATATGTAAATAACGAAATGTCTATGCAGAGGCAGGCACTAACTACAAGTTTGCTTATAAGTAATCATTTTTATCCAAGCTAACAATATTTCACATACTTAATTGCTTGGTATCCCTATTTTAAGATTTTTCATAAATAAGAAGTTAAATTGAAGACAGGCATGAAATTATCTTCCAAAATTATTTTCCCAAAACCATAAAAAATAGAAGAATAATGGAAGGCAATCAGGAATATGCAAAACCTAACAACAAAAGATTGCACCGCTATATCTTGTTTTAATATAATAAAACAAGTTAGCAATTTCCGAGATAGAAGAAAGGAATTGACAATTGATACAAAAAAAAGGAATATCGTGTCCAAGGATCAAAAACTCGGTACCGGAGGAAATCCCGGTCGGCGGTCGTAACGGTAACCGGCCAGTTACCGGAAAAACCAGGGGAAACCCGGATGAATTTTGAAATTTGAATTTTGAATTTAAGATTTGAAAACCGGTTACCGCCCAAAACTCGGAAAAACCGGTCAAAAAACCGGAATAATGCAAATATTAATTAGAAAGTGTTTAATGAAGTGCATATTTAGCTCATACAATACATAATCTAGCATATTTAGCTCATATGAAGTGCAAACCGACCAGAACAATAAATTAAGCATATTTAGCTGATACAATACGTAATCTAGCACAAAAAAAAAGCCTAAACAAACCTAGGAAGTGCATTACGCAGTCAAAAATTCAAATTCAAATTTGAAATTTTCCGAACGGTACTGTTCATCCCGATCTCCACCAGGATTTCCGGTAACCGCCGGGATTTTGATCCATGGTCGTGTCAAAGGGCACAAATCTAGCTATCACAGCCTTTTGACCATGTGCATTCTCTGAGAGAAGTCAGATAAAGGGAGAACTAAGGGATCTGCATAAATATAACAGCAAATCAACTCCAAGCACAGACAAAAAAGGCAGGATTCAGTTGACTTACCAACATCGGTGTAATGTACACAGAGAGCTCATCAAAGAATGGCAAGAAAGAAGCTTTGAAGGTTTTAATCAAAGTTCCAAGGCACTCGCCAACCTGAAAATTAAAAAACAGAGAATGTTTAAATCAAAATAAACTTCCAGAAGACAGATATAAGTCCAAATGGGTATCATCATCATGTCAAGACACACGGACCTGGTCAAACACTTCCTCCTCCTGTTCATTCTCTTCTTTGAGTAGTTCTCCTTCATCAGCATCAAAATCTTCTGCTTTTGTTCTCTCTGACCTTTCCCTTTTTCTGGTTGCGCTGGCTATAATAACATTCTTAATCTCATCTGAAATAGCTCTTACTTGGTTTTCATCAAGGAGACGTCCAGAAAGCTGCTCAATGAAAGTAACATTAGCGAGGAATCCAATAAAAGGCAAAACACTTTCGAAATTAAGAAATAGTTAAGAAGTACGTCATGCAAAGTAGGTGGTTGAATAATACATTATAGACCATCACTCTAGTGTTTGCTTAATTGATCGATCTTGATCCATTCAACAAATTTCTGTGTTCATAAAAAATACAATCAAAGTGTAACAAGTAACAGGCCAAATCAATCTGGCAAGTAACAGGCCAAATCAATCCGGCCACAACGAAAAGCCTACCGCTGGCTTAATAAAAAAAGGAAAAATAAGTAACCTAGTGGTAAGGTGTTTGTTTATTATGAAAAAAAAAACAAATTTGATGATGTTACCAACATATATAGCAACAAATTCCGGCATAATATATTGAGAAGTGATTTGTGTCCTATGGTCTAAATGGCTAGCTTTTGGATGCTAAGGAGACTAGATGGTCTTATGCCTTATGTAACATCTATTATACCAACGAACTACCAATTAGTACAATTACAGAACTTTTGCCTGACTGGGCAAGAGGTCCAAAGAGACCCTAACATCATGGTGGATGTCCCTAATGATTGCAGATTGAAACTTAACTATCTGTTCGTGAGAATTTAGGACCTAACAATATTCTGAACAAAAACACAGATGAATAATCTAGGCCATATATAGTTCGTTACAGAACAAATTTCATCTTCAATGGACAGCTAAATTTTCTGCTAGAAAAAGCAACAGATATATGCTCCTACAATCAGATGTTTTCTCAACAATGCACGAGTGCCACAAGCCACCTGATCACCAAGCAATAATATACACCACTACACTGCCTTACTATGCTCAGAAGGCATTATCATGTCATGTGGCCCATGCCATGCCATTCCATTGTCATCTACACTGCATAAATTTCTGGCTACAAGAACCTGTCCCAAATAATTTATTCTATTTCATTTACGCACCACCAAAAATCTGGTTGGTAAAATACATTCAAATACTTATTTGACAACATGGTGATAGGGTACATAAATTTTGCGGATATAAATGTGAAAATGTCGCATTGAAATTTGATATTGAAACTTTCTAAACCAATCTCGATGAAGGCCAACCTTTTAAAATTAGAAATTAGAAATTGTGACAACAAAAAGGAACAAACCTGCATGCACTCATTTAATGAATCCAACATGGATGAGCACATTTCTGTTTCTGGCTCCTGTACAGTGGATGCAAGAAATTCCAGCTGTTAGCATGGAGTAAGACAAAATCAATATTATCAATCTAGATAGAAGAGTTTGTATATACCTTGTGAAGTGCTTCAACAAGAGCTGGAATTATGTAGTCGGACAATTGTTTAACATAGGACTCATCACGTCCTTGAGTCTGCCCCTTCTCAACAGCCAATTTCGCCGAACGTAGTAGTTCCGGCATAGCTGCATAGTTGTTGGAAAATAGGTAATAAAATACAAGTCTTCAAGACAAATAATCGGTAGAACATCAAAGTACCTGCAACAGCAGCTCTCCTAACTTCTTCATGGAAGTAAAATTTAAGTAGAGGAACCAATGTAGGAGCAACCTACATGGAATTTAGTAACCAATGACATATGCTAAGTAAGCAGCGGTTGAGAGAATTAGAGATATGGTGAATTACTGAATGTGATAATAAACCTGATCAATCCATGGGAAGAACCCCTCCTTGAGCTCATCAGCATAGCAGCACAGCATGTTGCAAGCTGTTGCTTTCTCTTCCAGCACACTAGTTCGGATTCCTATTCTTTTGTCACCAAGGGTGATTGTTTCAATGCTGCATAAAAACATAAAATTTAGGGGTGATATTACAAAATTGAAACACAGCGAAAGGAAACAATGCCCACACCCTACTCAGATGGAAAAAGGATGATTAACAACATATCATGACGGTCTATTTATAAACAAACCAAAGAACCCAAAAAAACATTCACTTAACACTCAGACATACATATTATGAGTTGATGGCCATGAAGTAGCTCATTAGACTCTGAATAGTGAGGATTTAACCAGGTACACAAGTTTTGCAAAAAAAAAAACTCGATCATATGCTATGTAAAAAGGAGCACCCCTGTTTGTAAGTAGTATTCAACATAAGGTGGAAACAAAATTGTTACTATTTTCTAAGAGTGAACAACGCAGAGATAAATTTTGGGGCAACTGGCTACATGACACTGGTCAATCCTCAAATTCTAAAAATGCTATCGAAAACTCTCTTATTGTGAATATGCCACTGCTTCGTATGTTTTCATCTCGAAATGCCACTCCCGTTACCTTCCGCTGGTCAACTTAGGTAGAGTCCATTGCAATGTAGGGTCTGCGCCCCCTTAGGAAACCCTCTATGCATGGTTTAAGAGCTATAAACATCCTACATTGCAATGGACTCTACCTAAGTTGGCGGAGTGGCATTTCGAGATGAAAACGAACGAAGCAGTGGCATATTCACAATAAGAGAGTTTTTATGGCATTTTTAGAATTTAAAGTTTGACCAGTGGCATGTAGCCAGTTGCCCCATAAATTTTAATGTAATAGACTGTCATGGTTCCCAGGATTAAGGACACAACTTTTAACTAAGTGTATAAACATTGCAATTTAATAGAAAACACAAACCTATCATCATCTGATTCTATCTCATCATCTGATCCAGCTGAAGTAATTGTGACATCAGGCTTCAGCTGAGCAGACTGAAGCAGCGGTGGCATAACAACGCTCATGTAAGGAAGGAAATCCTGTCCAAGACATTTGCATAGCCTGGCCCAAGCCTATCACATACAGGACGATTGTTATACAGATTTGAAATGTTATTACACTTAATTTATCTGGCTTTGAATCATACCTGCAACATGTAGCTGGTTATTGGATCGTCAGTTTCCATTGGAGTTCCTTGCAAAGCCATAAGTACTTCCATGACCTAGCAATAAATAGGTAGATTAAAACATTATTTTCTCAGTAAAAAAATTACAGCCGACCAGGATGAAAAGTGAAACTGGCGGTTATAGTAGGATAGATCGAATATACACCAAGATCACTACAGAGAAGGCAATGTAAGTGTTGGATGAGGATGCCGGTGGCGGCGGCGGCCGGCGGCGGAATTCCTAACTTGGCTCTGATACCATATTGGAATGGGATCTTGTCTATTCCAATGGGCCAAAAGGCTAATATAACATGTACAGGATTAGTCAACATGCAAAGAACACCCTAAGCTATATACATATCTAACAGTAAGGAATGCACATGCAAAAAGTGAGAAGGGCGAAGCTGCAAACCACAATAACTACTGCTCTACCGAAATAAAATCACGCTATCCGTTTTTCATACATCAAAGAGGAAACAGGTGAACAACAAAATTCATTCAGAAACACACAGTGATGACTGATGAAAATTCAAGCATGGCAAAAATGCGTCTTCTGAATTTTTTTTGCCAAGTATTACACCTAAACAATGTACAGAATAGATGTGGATATTCGCAACAAACTATAAATGGAAGGAAATACTAACCTGCTTTGCATCATCCCTAAACTTCTCCTTGCCCACGGCCATTCCAACCAGACTTATACACTCCATGGACTTCGCACGGAGCATCCTATTAGACTTGTCGGTTGCATTCATTAAAATAGCTTTCAGGTACGGCATAACAGCATCATAGTATTTCTTGAAGTGCTCCTGCAAGAAAAGTAAATCAAAAGTTTACCATAATTAAATCATGATGATCAACTAACTAGAAATCGTAAAAATAATGTTACAATAATGAATCTAGCTATTAACTTCCAGGTGAACAGTTACCTGTGATGAATCAGCTACTGATGCTAAAGCTGTCAATGCTCCCTCTTGCACCATTTGCTTACCATTCTGAAACATAAACATGAGAAGTTAACATATTTTCTACCGATACAAACAAATATGCTTAAAGCAACTGAAATATATTCAATGGAGGTAAATACATACCTGAAGTAGAACAAGTAATTTGCTAACAATTCCATCCAGGTACGGTGTCAAAATTTCAGGTGTGCAATTCTCACTGAAATTCAAGATAGCTGACGCGGCATGTGCCTATCAAGAAGGATAGTAACACAAGAAGTCAATATAAGATTACTAATTCATAAGATGCATAATATTAAATAGGTGTACAAAACTTCTGGTTCATTCATGACACAGCTATCA
Source organism: Hsuehochloa calcarea (assembly GCA_036346395.1). Lineage (NCBI taxonomy): Eukaryota > Viridiplantae > Streptophyta > Magnoliopsida > Poales > Poaceae > Hsuehochloa > Hsuehochloa calcarea. The sequence goes on from CM070606.1 coordinate 36,057,138, forward strand.
AGAATTGCAGAAACGTCATATCACAATGCATTCAAAACACAAAAACAGCATCTGATTAAAAATCGCAGTTTTCAAACATTGCATGAACTTAATATATATACCATGCTACAGCATAATAGTTTCTATCATACTGATTCACCAGTATGAGTAAGTAGGTCTTGCACAATAAAAATGAAATGATATCTGTGAAGTCAAAATCCAATCAGGTTATACATAGAAACTTATTCGAAACAGATAGTTATTCAAATTTAAGAAATGAATATCAACATTATCAAGGATAGCAGGCTAGCAGCAATATATGAAGAATACAAAGTTACTGATGTTCACTATTTCCATACTGGTAAAGAAATAGTGAATTTAGTCCAACTAGCACATAAAGAGAATCAAATTACATTTATCTATTGAAGAACCTTGTTAAAAGCTAGAAGCTCAAATGGAGTAGACAATATCTTACACTTAGGTGTGCCATATCTACTTAGAACATTTTGGTCCAGTATCTACTTAACACACTAAAATCTCTAAATCCAAGTTTAGCAGCAGACAATCACCTAGTTCTCTGCTGATGTAATTTCAATAAGCAGTAAAATCCATAAAAAATATTCTAAATAAAATAAGGAATTGTGAGTAAAAAGGGTGTGTGATCAAGTTTAATGCTGATATTTCAGCACTTACCTGCACCCGTGGATTCTGAAAATCATCCATGGCATTCGCCAATGCAGGCAGCACCTTCTGGTGGTAATGAACTTGCAAGTCTGGACCCAAATCCGTAGACAGCTGTCCAATGGCATTGATTGCAGCCCACCGCACACGAGGATGGGGATGTTGGAATCCATTCAATATCATGGAAACCACCTGCTCCAAATTTTTAAGCATAACCTGCCAGAAATAACCGGCAACTATTTAGAATATGAGCTATTTTGGTTATTTCCTCCGTATGAAATGAAGGAGCAGATAGCATTTTTCTGTTTTAACGCTAGCCAAAAGCTCTTGTACACATGGCAATTAAGTATTTGTAATCACTTGTACACGAGAAACCAACAGAAAAGTATGTCATTCATTATGCTGTTGTCCCATAACTATTGCCTAATTCAACATGATAGTTAATGGATATTTTCTTGTACCTATTCAACACAGCAACATTAAATATATCTCCAGCTTTTCATCAATTTTTTGTATAAAATTTATTGCATATATAGTTGAATGCCAGTGTAATTATCAAGTTATCGAGCTAACCTTTGCGCATCCTTCTGCAATCTGTGCGAGTGTGATGAGAGCAGCATGGTGCTTCTGCCACTCAGGAGCAGAAAAGTATTGTGGAAGCAGCTCAGATGCAATCGGCACAATTGCATTTCCACCTATTGCAATGGCAAGGCGGTCAAGGCACTCCTGAGCCACTCCATAGTTGTTCCCTTCACCTGCATCTTCATCCTCAGTTTCTGCAGAATGCCAAGCAGGGTCATCCTCTACATCAAGCAACATCTGCATGAGCACTGCAAACAGCCTGCCAACAAACTGTGGGAGCCGCCGCATCATTCCTGGTGCCCGCTCCCTCGCCTCAGCAAGAGTAATAACAAACTCCACGGCCAGGTGCCGCGTCCCGTCCTCCAGCTGTGCTGCCTCAGCTATTTGCAGCATTGCTCCTACTACATCCGCAATCTGCCGCCGCAAGAACCTTGGCTCTGCACCAGCCAGCTCCACAAGCAGCTCCAGCGCCTCCTGTGCAGAGGCCTCCTGGCCAGAGTTTAGGCAATCCGTGAGCGCCCTCATCATCGCCGGCAACAAATCCTGCATCTTGTCTCGGTCAGCGTTGGTGGGCAGGCACTGAACGAGGTTAACGGCGGCACTCAGAGCGGCGATGCGCACATCAGGAGATGTTGGGTGCGCCAGGGCGGAGGCGAGCAGGTTGTGGATGGTCATCAAATGGTCGAGGAGCGATTCAGCGATGTAATCCGCGAGGCGCGCGAAGATGAGCAGCGCCGACTCCTGCAGGTTGGGCGCCTCGGGGCTGGAGGCCGCGCGGAAGAGGAACGGGAGCAGCTCGGCCCACGTGTTCTCCGGGAGGAGCAGCGCGGCGAGCTCGGATATAGCGTCGCAAACCTTCTTCGCGATGGGCTTGGGGGGGTCGGACTGCAGCGCGGAGAGGAGGTGGGACTTGAGCGCGGCCTGGCCGGCGGGAGAGAGGTGCGGCCAGAGCGGGGCCGCCGCGGCGCTGGACGAGTCGGAGGAGGGGGTCGGGGACAGGAGCTTGCGGAGGAGAACGGCGGCCATGGCGCGGAGGTCGGCGGGGGTGGTCGGCGCGGAGAGCGACGACGAGAGGCGCAGCGCGAGGGGCTCCGGATGGGAGGAGCGGAGCCGGTGGAAGGCGGCCTCAGCGGCGGCGCGGTCGGCGTTGGAGGACGACATGAGCGTGGAGAGCAGCCGGTCAAACGCCGCCGGGTCGCCGCCCAGCAGCGCGGCGGCCGCGGCCTGGTCATCGGCGGACGCCATCGGATCGGTGCGAACCTAGGCTGCGGCGGGGCGGCTAGGGTTTGTGGGGAGGCGGCGGCGGGAATAGGAGAGGAGGGTGGAGAGAGAGTGACACGGGGTGGGTTTAATAATATATTGGTAGGGTTCGGGAGATGCGGCTCGGGTCGGGAGGAAGAGTTGGGCACGCCGCGCCCGCGAGAAGGAGAGGACGGGTGGGTTTGGTTTTGTTTTGGTCGGGTTGGTTCCGGGTGGTCTTCTGGGTCCGCACGGTTTCGTGGGATTCCTTGTCCCTGTCTCCCCTTTCGCTTATTCCCGCAGATTTTATTTTTCGCAGCGATTTCTATGTCGACTCGACCCTCGACTCCTGATGCTTCGCTAGTTCGCTTGCCTTTTGTTGAGCCAGTGCGCCGGGGTTTTGGGTTTTTAGTTACAGCTCGGTGCTGCTGTCCGGGTGATGTGTGTGACTAGCTGGCGATAGACGGGGGATTAGATGGGGATGGAGGGTGGGGATGGAGTTTTTTTAAAAAAAAATAATGTTATTTTAAGAAAATTATAAAAATAAATAATCAGTCTAAAAAAATTATAAAAATTAGTTCATATCGCCGGTTAACTGGCGATAGATACCCTGTGACCTCTTATTACTGGTCCAACTTACTGTAGTTTCGACTCACGTAGTCGGAATGAGGTTTCGACTACCTAGTTGAAAGGAGGTTCGACTACCTATCGAAAGATGTTCGACTGGTTGTAAGATTTCGACTACTTGGTCGAAGGATGTTCAACTGGTCGAAAGATTTCGACAAACTAATCGAAGGACGTTCGAGTGGTTGGAAGGTTTCGACTACCTGATCGTTCTGGTGACAGATGGTGACAGTGTACCTGTCGTCAGTGAGCAGCGACAGAAACTATTTTTGTAATTTTTTGAGTTGATTATTTATTTTTATAATTTTTTAAAAAATAATATTTTTAAAAAAATGGGACAAGATGGCAGTGGTGACGAGCATGGAAGGTGTGATTGGGAATTGATGTGTACAGGCAGGTGCCATCTCACCCACGTCATGATTAATTTTTGCAGGGTGGCTGGCAGTGAACACGGCAGGGATTTCTCGTTTTTGAGATTTTATCCGGGCATAAAAATTATCAATATATGGCTCGATATGGAATTATGTATATATATATGGTGTGTAATGTGGTACTGCTTAGGGCCTCCATACAGAACTAAGAAACAGAGAGACAGATTGAGGTCGATTCAAAACACCAAAGAACCTAACTTCGAGGAAATTTTCCATGAGTCGAACCAAAAAATTGTGTCAACTCCAGGCAACAAAAAAAATCATGACGACCACGTGTCAGAGGAAGGAGGAGGGTGTCGACATTTGAGACTCTCGTTACACAACGGACAAACAAAATTATAAAAAAATAGAGATTACTACCTATTCACCAAAGGACTCAAAACGGGGATGTATATTGCAAAAGGTATACTATGATTACAGGGAGAATAATTGTGCATAAACGTGGATTAGAGTCTGAATGGGAATCTGGATTACAAAGGCACATAGGCCAGGTTATTATAGTCTACAAAACGTTGCAGTGGTGCCTCTTTCACGCCAATGGTTGCATCCCTTCAAGTTAATCGTTGTGTCCCTTCGTGATGATCGTTATATCTTTGAATATAACAATCAATATCTTCGCTCCACGTGTAGCTATCATTAACCACATGTGGGTAACCGCTTTCGATGACCTCCTCTGCGGGGGAGAGATGCTGGAGTGGTTCGAAGAAACCTATAGAGTAGGTCCAACCGGTCGTCCAAAGAGGTTTTGAGAATGGTCAAAGAAAGGACTTTCAGGCTCACCTTCTGACCGCTTAACTGATCTTGGGCCCAGAAAGTTAATTTAGGCCCAGTAGAAAACCTGGCTTATTTATAAATAAACAAATAAAGATATACTCAGATAATTGATTGGGCAACAATCCTCGTCAGTTAGCCCCTCAACTTCAAATGGAAATAACTTACTTAAAGGAGTTTTGATCGGAACTAGACTTGATCAAGAAGATAGTTTCACTTGAGTTGTAAATAACTATTTTCCTTAAGAAGCGGGCGTCAGACGTGTACATTTATGAAAACAATTCCCGAAAGACAATTATGTTTTGGTCTTCAATGATTTATTAGGAACAAATTATGATAAAATATGTTAGACTTTTGTCTGGTTTATTTAATTCTACTGTAAGTTATTGGTCTATAAATAACCACCTGAAAGGGAGGGGGAAAATCATTCTTTCATAAATTATGCATCTTCCTCATTCTCGCAATTTCTTACAGTCTTCATCTCTAGACTTTTATGATCTGAATAGATGATGAACTGCAATTGTTTAGAGATAGATGAGATTTTTCTACCCTCAAAGTACACGAGTATGAACTCATGTTGCTTTGGCACTTCTCCCCCTATGGTTGGAGCATACAACAGACGACATCCACTGACCAAATTGACTTTTCGACTACCTTTATTAAAGTGGACGAACAGTCAGTTTGCTCTATGGATTAAAGTCTCCAAGGGATTAGTTAGAAAAAATTCCTGATAATAAAGTGAACTCTTCTCGAAGCATACATCGAGGTAATTTCTATGTTGAGCAGTTTTGTACTTTTCCACTCGCGATGGTTACGAGATGAAGATAACTTTAGAAAAAGAGAAAAAAACTTTGCAACTGCTTTTTCTTACACGTCTTTGATGCGCGGAACAACCTCCTTGACTGGACGTGAGTTGTCATGTCACCACTGGTCGAGGTGCAGTTGTTACATCTTGAAAGAAGTGGGTTTTAAATGTACCAAGGGTATATATGGATCTTTTCCCCCTCCTTGGACATATTTTTACCCTAGTTGTTTTCACTTTCCCAATTCACCAAGAGCCTTTCGTCCTCCACAAACCTTCGAAAGGAAGAATTCATCAGTCCACCATTGAACCAAAACAATGGCGGGATGAAAATTGTCAATGTTGTTCGCTGAGAAGCTCAAAGGATTGGAACAAGATGGGCATCTACTAGAGAAGGCTCTTATCGAGTGGCGTACGCCGAGGAGGGAGAGTGGGCCATGCCCTCCGGCCGATTTTACGGTACTCTTTGTGCCTTATCTTCGGGCAGGATTTCGTTTACCCGAGAGTGATTTCTTGATTGAAGTTCTTAATCATTATGGAATAGAATTAGTTCATCTTGTACCAAATTTAGATCTAGTACTTAGTATTTTCACCCACATGTTTGAGGCGTTTTTAGGAATAGCCACTAGTATGCGTCTGTTTAGGTTTTATAGCAAATCATTCGCAACAAGAAAGGTGTCGGTGTCGTGGGCTCTTTTTACTTTAAATTTCAATATGTCAACAAGAGGGTGTTTCCCTTCTTGACTACAAAGATGACAGTCAAACATGGAGCAAAGAATGATTTTATTCTACTATTCGAAAGGAGAGTAGGATTACTTATAGTCGAAATGCACCACCAGAGTGGTCCTCAAAAAGCCAAGTTACTGACAAGGAGATCAAGCTTTCCGATGATGAGAAGAGTATGGTCCTAGTGATCAACAACCTGGTTAGAAGAGGTCTAACTGGACGAAAAGTCGTCCATGACTTCCTCAAGAACAAGATCTTTCCGCCTCCAAAAGAGAGAAGTATTATCTTGTGATTATGACATCCTAGAAAATAGTAACAATCCATTGGCCTTTTTACTCGAACTAAATTTCATAGTTGAAGCAAAGTAATTTTTCATTATATTGTAGCTTTTTCGGATGATGACGTCCTTACTAGAGCCTCAGTCCTGTAAAGAATCGGGTTCTAGACAAGGAACCGATCGATTTAGAAGCGCGGTCCCTAAGCTTGACTGGGGCTGCCTTATCACTTAGGAAAGATCACAAAGTGGTAAGTATTCATAAGAATAGCCAGACATAAGAAGTGATTTTACTTATGTCTAACTTATGTTTTCTGAACAGACGACATCAAAGAAGCATCCTATATCAGACGTCGGTGCAAGCTCTACCCCTCCTTAAGCAAATAATGCAAGGATAAGTTACAAGCTTCCTATTGCGCCAAAGATCTCTTTTTCACCAAGATCAGATTCAACACGATTTTCACTCCAATAACCATGAGAGCTATGAAGATCAATATACAAGCATAGCGGAAGACTTGTATTGAATCCAATCAAAACCCCGAAGCAAAACAACCGAAAACTATAAAAACTCAATCTGTCATAATATGGGCGGTTTGACCTCTCAGATTGGCGGGTCGACTTTTACATGGGGCGGTCTGACCTCTCAGATGGGCGGTCTGACCTCCAGCCTGATAAACAGTAAAATCAGCCCGAAAAACGAAGTTGCAAATAGGTGTAACTTTTGATCTACAATTTCAAACTTGATGAAACTTGGAACACACCTTCTCTAGGATATTAGGAACATATTTCAATCAAAGATCATGAAGATCCTTGGCAAAGTTCCAACCTTTTCCCGTTTGAGTGAATGATGGTTCAAAACCGAGTCAAAAAGAAAACTAGATCCAAAACCTTGCTCGTGGGTTAGAGATGATTAAGATGATCCTAGATGAGCTCCCACATGTCACAGCAAGTAAGATTGGGGGCAGAAACCAATAGAAAACTTGAGAATCAAGGAAAGCACCCAAAATCACAAAATATAGAGTAAGAACGAAAAAAGACTCATCTTAAGAAAACTTGCATGGATTGATTTGTGATTGTTGCTAATTTACAGTCACTCCATCAAAGAGGACAAAACTCAATACATGAGCACACAATCAATGTCCTCTTCAAGAATCCTAACATCTCCACTCCCTAATCTCCAAAACAAAACTAAGGTTTCAACATAAGCAAAAGGATTAGAGGAGGTACACAACACCCTCCCATATTTATAGTGGAGGCTAACCTTCTAGAAGAGTTCCTATTGGGCACCCGTTAAGCTCACACACAAATGGGTTTAACTCACGCACGTATTTTAAAGCGTTGTCTTCATCTTTTCTTGATCTAAACTGCTTCTTCTTGCGTCGTCTTGCGCCGCGGTTTAACCAAAACCAATCAAGGCGGTATTTTAGTGATATTACCAAAATACCACTTCTCGGTTCTTCTCCAAATACCGAGTCCAATCTTCATGAAGCAGTTCTATGCTTCGCCACGTGTAGGTTGATCAACGACTCTCATCATGTTCGCAAGTCTCTCCCATCCGGCTCCCACCGAAACCACCATGGCACTTGCACCGACCTGTGTGCCGCTTGATGCAACCCATCACACCGAACTTCCCGTTCGGTCATCCTTGTCTATTTTGCGCCACGCTCGAATCCAATGACTTCACCCGGCACCATTGATCGTTCTGAACCTCAGCTCTCAAGCCTAGTCTCGATCATCCTCGCCGTTGACCTCCAAGCAACCTGCACAACAATAGACCAAGAAATCAATTCTGGGAACAAGTTCTTCGCAACTTGACATACGTTAGTCAAAACATGCATCATGCAATATATGTGCACTGAAACTCATGAACTTAACTTAACAAATAAACATCACCGCTATAAGGAACGATGATACAAGTGAAAACCGGTCAGACCGCCATTCAATGGCCGGTCTGACCGCCCTCTGGCTGGTCTGACCATCAGCCTGGCCGGTCAGACCTCCCAGAAAGGACTTAGCCAATTTTCAGCCCCTGAAAACTGGAACCTCTCTGGAAATTTCAAATGAATAGAACTTTTGACTGGAGACTCCAAAAATTATGAGACCAAGAGCATTAGAATCCCCTCTCTTGCTTACACCCTCTATTTTTGACCCAGCTCAAAACTCCACTTTTTGTATTGGCTGGTCCGACCGCCCATGGCTAGTCGGACCACCAGGGGTGGCCGGTCGGACCGCCACATTGACCGGTCTGACCGCCGCTCTGGCCGGTCAGCCGCCAGTGACCTGACAGCACATATTTTTGTCGAAAATGCGTGGTTCAACAAACCTTCAACGCCATTGACAATTGTAACATCATCGTAAGATCATGAGCATATTCCCATGATATTCACACACGACCATCCTCCATGGCTAATCTAACTGATCCTGGCCTAGTGATAGAGACTACAGTATATGGACCCTCACATCTAGAAGACAACTTGTTCAAGTTGGCTTGGTTCTGGATTCGTCTCAGGATCAAGTCACCCACATGAAGTGTTCTTGGACGAATTCTTCAATTGTAGTAGCGTCTCAGCCCTTCCAGATATGCAACCAATTTTAATAGTGCTCGATCACGTCTTTCTTCCAGCTTATTAACATTGTATTCACGCAATTCTCACTTATTTATTTGATCTAGGAGGTCTATACGTGTTGAATGTAGCTGAATCTCACTATATAGCACTGCTTCTACATCGTAGACTAGTGTGAATGGTGCTTCACTACTTGCACTACTGGTAGTAGTGTGTAATGCCCATAGGACAGAGAAGAACTCCTCCATCCAATTCTTTGAGTATGCCTTAAGGCGATAAAAGACTCTCTTTTTTATACATTGCATAATCTGACCATTGGCCCTTTCTACTGCTGCATTGCTCTGTGGATGTGCCATGAAAGCAAAGTAGATTTTAGTGCAAATTTCATCACAATAATCTTGAACATGTCACTAATAAATTGGCTCTTATTATCTATGATAAGATGGCTGGATACTCCAAATCTTGTAACAATGCTTCGTATGAAGAATTTCTTTACTGCCGCAGCCATATACGAATGACTAGTTCAACTTCTATCCACTTAGTGAATGTATCAATGGACACAAACAAGAATTTATGCCTATTGGGTGCTTGCGGTAGTGGTCCAACTATGTCAATACTCCAAGTCAAAAAAGGTCATAACAAGGGAATGGTATGTAATTGATAAGATGGCTGGTGCACTTGTCTAGCATGGAATTGACAATGCTCACAGGTCTTATGAAGACGCGTGGCATCTTGTAGAGCGGTGGCCAGTAATATCCTTGCCTAAAAGCTTTGCCAACTAGGGTTCTACAGGATGCATGTATTCCACACAAGCCCCATGGATCTCTTTTAGTAATTTTATCCTGGAGTCTTGGGATATACAACGCATGAGAACACCATGTGCTCTATTTCTATACAATGATCCTTCGACCAGCTTGTATATGTGTGCTCTTCGAATTAACCTATCCTTCTGTTGAGGATCATTGGGGCAATGTCCCTGATGTGAGATAAGTGGTCAATGGTTTTATCCACCCCGCATCTTGCTCGAAGACTCCGACCTCTAATGTGGTCGAACTCGTTTCTATTGAAAGTTTTGTAAGGTATTCAAGAAAAATACCTGTTGGAATAGGTGTTCGTGGGGAACCCAATTTCGATAATTGGTCCGCTATAGAGTTTTCCTTGCGGGTATATGTTGGACTTCGAAGTCCCTAAAGTGTTTTTCCAACTTCCTCACTTCACCCAGGTATTGAGCCATTATCTCATCATAATATTGATATTCCTTTTCTACTTGGTTTATGACTAATTGCGAATTGCCCTTCGCTAAAAGCCGACAGACTCCGAGGGATTTGACTACTCAAAGCCCGGCTAAAAGTCCTTCATACTCTACCATGTTGTTAGTGGCAGGGAACAGAAATTGTATGACATACTGAAGTTGATCACTTTGTAGTGTAATCAACAAAATCCCGGCCCCTGAGCCTTTAAGCTCATGAGAGCCATCAAAATACAATGTCCAATGGTAGTCTGGTACCCAGACTAACTTGAGGTTGATCCTCCGTGTTTGTCCATTTAGCCATAAAATCTACAAAGACTTGGCTTTTTATGGCTGTTCGAACAGTAAAATGAAAATCAACTCTCGAAGTTCTACTGCCCATTTGGCTATGCGACCTATTACTTCTTGGTTATGAAGTATTGTCGATGATCGAGTCGCCGATCTTACGAAATAAAACAGAGAAAAATGGCAAAGAGTTCTTGGGAGATGATGGGACTGCTCTTTATTGCTATGAATTGGATCCTTTACAGAGGGTGCCCTTGACAAGGCAATGGACTAATCCTAATTACACTAAGTGTAGTGATTGCTACACTAATGCTTCTGATGAAATCCAATTATCTCTTGATCTTACGATTTGGATTCCGCTTCTCCTTCAATCTCCCCTCCTGCTGTTCGTGTTCTTCCTTAAGTAGTTGATGGAGTGGCGGCAGTTAATCCTGGAAGAGGTGCCTGTTGGAAGTGTCGCGACTGGTCGGAGTGAGGCAACGGTTGATGAAGTATCAACCGTTCGGCGGTTGATGTCTGTAAGACATTAAACCGCACGGTAGTTTGTTGCTAGTGTCTTAGGACTATGAAGAGTCGGGTGGTATGGAGCCAATATGATATGTACCCCATTCATCACACGATAAGGAGTATGCCTTGAGCAAAATCTAGATGTTAGTTCCTTGCTTGTACGAGCAGTCATCTGGTCGGGGACTAGGTACAGGACCTCGTCCGATTATGTTACCTATAAGGAACTTCTGGAATCCTTACGAACATAGAGGTCGTTAGCCTTAGGGATTACGACTCTTACAACCACAGGGGTCGTAGACTTAGGGTTTACGATTCTTACAACTACTGGGGTTGTAGGCTTAGGGGTTACGACCATGAAGACATATGGTCTTTTAATTATGTATTAAAGTAATACATAGAGATTTTAATCCCCATCATCTAGCCCCGAACTTTAAATGAATTGGGTGTGTGAATAATTTTTCCCAATGAAGTCGTATCGGGTAGACCCTCATTTAATGCCATGACATTCGAGGTTGTCTATATTCATTTTAAAGTTGAGAAACTAGCTTAGAAACTGAAGAGTTTTTTCTATCTGTTGGACTTTTGGAGAATTCCCTAAGTGCAGTTGTGGAATTGCGGCTATAAAATCCCTTCGGCGCAGGGCTTCATGGTTTTTACACCTACTGCTTTCCCTTTTCATCTTCTAAGAGAAGGATCACCTTCGACCTCCTTTTGTTTACAACCTTCTACAACCTCATTTCTTTCTTTTATCCAATACTCAAACATGTAGGACTAGATCACCAACTGGTTAGTTTCTGTTCTGGGCGAGAGAAAGCTTGAAGCCTTGGAGAAGATTGGGAGGCTTCCAGACATGAATCTATCTTCTTGGAGATCAGCGGCCAGAGTGCATTCTTAGAGGTGTGGAGATGGGGAAATCCATGTTTTCCTCGCATATATCGAATACGAATTCAGGTTCCCGGTTCACTCATTCTGAATGGGTGAACCTTGCCTCCAATGCTATTGCCAACCTCAGCGTCTTTGTCTACCTCTATGAAGCGTACTTAGGTATTCCTGCAGATCTGGAGCTCTTCAAGTACTTCTACTGGATGGCGAAATCGGGGAAGACGATGGGGCGTCTGGAGAGTGCACCTTGCACCTCCACGAAAGAAAGGCTAATGAGTATATCAATATGCACTCAAAGTCTTCATGGTCGTCATGGAAGAATAGCTAGTTCTACATGACGGTCACTCAAATAGACAGCCTTTATTATACGGGTAAAAGGGCGGTCGAGAATCCAGAATGACGCTCCTGAAGGGTAACGCGGCAAGGCTACAATAGCACAAACAATAATTAACCGTGCAACCAAGGAACCACCGCAAGTAATAGATCACGAGATTACCGCTAGACGCGTCGACTCGTATCGGAAGTAGAGTCGTTGTAGCGAGTTGATGCTGTCGTAGTCGTACTCACGACGCGTCTCCTCCTTCGAGTAGTCATACTCGTCGCGCGTCTGCTCCTCCGAGTGGTCGTACTCGTCACGTTACTTCTCCTTCGACTCCGGTAAGCGTCATGAGTTGCGGATCGTCCTAGTGCTGATGCTTCGCAACAACACCTCTGAGGTATCCACACGTAGGGGACAGGATCACCACGCGCTGGAGTGCTAGCACCGGCAGCGTGGTTGAGAAGGCGTGGCTATTAGGATTTCAGGAGTTCTTCCAAAGATCATCCTCTCTCATTTTACCTCATGCCACCGCCCCTCTTTATATAGGCATCCATGATGGGTCTCAACCAGGAGGCCCATTAGGAACTCATGGCCTATACGAATTCGGATCACCATCCAAAACAGATACTTGCCCTTTAAGTGTGCGACCCCACAGGTTTATTTATAATCAGTTACATCTCGGAAACTCTTTTTCGACCACTAGTCGTCAGCGGTACCTAGCAGCACATAACGATTCCTAAAGACACATAGAATATATCGGACGAACCTTGATGTAATATGATCTATGATCAGGTCCTCATCACTTACGACCAGTTCGTATCTCTATACGACCAGGTTGCAATTGGTCACGACCAGTTCGTAACTCCTTATGACCAGGTTCTTACCATTCTGTGATTACGTTCGACCAATCTACGACCAGCTCGTATCTCCATACGACTAGTCCGTAATTGATCGAACTAAGCAACCTACTCATGCATTCTCCCTTTGCCTCACGATGCCTGGTTGAACTCCAGGTAAGATTAAGTGTCAACCATGGACTGTTCAATACTTTCTCGATCGAGTGTCAGATAACATCATGTGGTCGACACTTCGACCACTAGTTGCATGGCTATGCACTTTCTTTATCCGATCACCACGAGGGGCCCAGAGACATCTCCCCTGTAATGTTAGGAGGGGCATATCCCATCTCAACCAGTCACATCCCTCCGCATATTTCATAGCATACCCGAAAGCTACATTTATAACTACCCAGTTAAGAGTAGCTTTTGGCAACCCCTAAGTGCTATTACACATGTAGGGAACCATGCTGATCTCAGGTCTAAGGATTATACATCATCATTACTTGAGACCAACTAATGACACATAGATTCATAACAATCTCAATAGTGTCTCAATAATGGGTCTATCCAACCCCGTGTTCTCTAACATGTGCTCACATTATTGATTCGATATCCCCATATCCATGACCGGTGAAACCAGGTCATCAATCAATACATGTGCTAGTCATAGAATCACTGGTATTCCGACCAGGGATACTTTTAGAATAACATCATACATGTTAAAGAGTTCCACCAACAAGTCACGTACTTATTGATCAATAACAAATGATTCATTCAAGGAACATGATAACATATTATAAAAAATATGAACATAATGAAATATCATCATCTCGATGATTGCCTCTAGGGCATATTTCCAACAGCTCCTCCGTGAAGAAAGAGGGAAAGATGGGGAGATGGGTGGAAGCCATCCAACACCTTAGTATCAGGGGTTTAACCTCCTAGCACGTAGTAAGGGATTTCTCCATACGTCGGATTAGCCTCCTGAAGGCCCGAGCACATTCGATGCTATGGTATATTGGTCGTGACGACACGACCAAAGATTCCCAAGAGGGTAAGACATAAAAGATTCTAATCGGTTTTGTTTAACTTGGCTGATTAATTTTGTAACCCTAAAGTCTCTCGTTCATTCTTACATCCCTTTCTCCTGATGAGATTAGAAAACATATCAAAATGATCTGCTGGGAGTCCGATGAGAAGGTTGATTTCCCCCTAATTTTAGCTGTTGTCTCTGCAAAAGAGAGAGCCAAGAGACTTAAGGTAAAGATATCAACCATCTTTCACTTTTTATGTGCTTTCCGATCGGTTTACCTTAAATCCTCTTTGATGTGTAGTCGGTCGAATTGAGGATCAATGAGGCCATCGAGAGTTGTGAGCCAATTGACACTCTGACTACTCCTACGACCACCCGAGATGGTGGTCTTACAGAGGTAGGTAACCGAACAAAAATGTATATTCTATAGGAAGAATTTTTGTCACCTAACTAACTTTGGTTGCTAATTAGGCGGTTGTCATGGTCTCCAAAGTGGTCTATTACAACCAGTTAGTTGCTATTGAAGCAACCGTTCTGGAGGCTGACGAGACCACACCATCCGACCCTGTGGCCAGTGATCTTATTCTCGACCAGCTGGTCGAGAATATTTCTTTCGACCTCCAGTTGGTGGATGCGAGGGGTCTAACCAACCCTACCGATTTGAGATCGGTGAAGTCGGTTGAAAAGAAAACGAAAGCAAGCGTGTTAGACTTTGTTTTAGTGCGCTTCAAGATAAAGACTAAGAAAACAACAAGGTATGAATACATGGAAAGAAAACATATGTAAATACTTAGCTCTAGTGTTTCTAGAGTCTTAAGCTTCTTTTCTTCTTTATAGATCCTCTGCGGTCCCGATCGCTTTTGACCAGACCATCCCTCAAAAGAAGGCTCATGAGGAGAAAGAGGTCGAGCCAGCCCCCGAGCAGGCGACAAAGCCAATGCCTGTTTAGAACCCGTGGTGGCTCCAACCCCACCTATGGAGGTGGTGGTGCTTGAGGAATTCCAGCATGTTACGACCTCTGCTAGGAAGTCTCCTGTTTCTGTCAGTTTTCCTTGTCACTTTCGAGTCTTTGACAATAAGGAACTCGATGAGGCTTGGGGAAGGAAAGATATGGAATTGTCATTCAAAAACGAGTCCCTATTCTATTTCTGCCGAATATAATAATATGGCAATGCAGATAAGTTTTCACAACCACTTTTAATAGCCTTTCCCTTTAAACTTTATCAAAAACTTTAAAGGAGTCTGCTATTTTTGTAGCATTTGGTGAAAAACTTCACTGTGGTCAGAGAACTGACCCAGCGAATAAAAGTCTTGGAGCAAAAGAACTCCAAATTAGAAAGTACGTACTTTTTCATATCTTCTCCTCTCCTTCTTTACCATCTGACTTCTTTTCTGTTGATTATCTTCTCTCTTTACCATACTTGATAGATTCGGAAAAGCTTACAAAAGAGGTTATGGCAAAAGAAGCCATAATAGCCAAGCTTAAAGAGGAATGCCAAAAAAGGACCGGTCGATCGAATATCTAACGACCAGACACAAGGAAGTCCTTGAGGTTATCGAGAAGAAGGTTGAAGGTAATCGGTCATGGACTCAATCAGTGTACAATCTTTAATTGTATGTATTTATTCTTTGGTCTACTCGTGCAGAGTAAAGTCAAGCATTGAAGAGAACAATAAAAGCTCTTGAGTTTGAACACGACAAAGAGGCAGCTTTTGGGCATAATCTTGAAGAGAATGTCAATATCCTCAACAAGATACTCTTTGATTGGGGTCGGGAATGCAACTGCCCAGCTTAGGGGATCCCATGGAGAAGATCAACTTCCTTGGCCAACAACTTGAAAATCTAGGAAGCTTGCTCAAAACTACTTAGGAGAACCATGCACGGACTTTATTTGAAGTTGTCAAAAATGGAGTCAGTTTTGCTTTGGCAAAGTTGAAGGCCTCCGACCCCACCATAAATCTCCAAGCTGTTGAGAAAGACTTCAACTGCTCGGGAGATGATACAATCAAACTTTTTGTGGAAATGGCACCTCTCGGAAATAAGGTTGCAGAAGAAATAAAGGTCGGATCTCCGACACGCAGCGATCAGTCTGGTGATCTTAAGGAGTTGGTTATTGTAATATAGGAAGTATGAATGTAAAAACTCACCTTTCTTTCATCGATAAATTTTTCTATTTATTCTTTTGACTTATGAAGTACTCACATATTTCCTAGCCCCCGACTGCTTATATAGTAGATCTTTACTAAAGAAGTAGTAAGCCAAGAATAAGAGTAAAAGTCATGACCAATGTTGATAGTATGTGATGATTATATGATAAAAATGGATCGTATTAATACTAGAAAATCAACCATGGTCGAAACCAATGTGTGACTTCAACTAGTTGTAGATCTGTTTTCCATAATCGAAATACCAAATGATAGATTACATGGTCGGAAGATAAGACTTGCCTTGATGAGAGAAAAATGCAACGATGTATGCAATAAATGACAAGTGGTTTTATTTACATGTAGTATCCAAACTGGTCGTAATGATAGCTAAGAACTGAAGACATGAAAAACACCTCGCAAAACGTGCTCATGCTCGAGTCCGAATGGCAGCGAAGATCATAGGAAAAGGACCGTCGCTAGGAAGCTCCTTTTAGTGGGCAGGACCACGTGCGGAGGGAGAGACTTCGACTAGGAGGCATTCCATGTCTCGACCAGTAGCCAAACAAGAGTAGAACATAATGTTGAAGTAAAGAAATGTAGTCTTTAAAATTTTAACAATGTAAAGCATTATATGTAGTTGTTTGTGTTATGCTCTTTGTACCCGCATGTTTCTTTAAGAAAAGTGTGTTGTCGCGCATGAGAACCATTGACGTAATGGTCATGACTAGGACCCTTATGGTGTTTGCCTTAGATGCTTGAGCTAGAGAGTAATAGAGATCCTTTTTAAAGGATATCGGAGAGAAGTTGGTCTTCCCCGACCTGTGTAAACAACAAATAGTAGGCAACTAGAGTTTGGGTACAAATATATAAACATATCACTGATCCAAGAAAATAAAGACATGATAAACTTTATTGAAATATGATAAAATTTTAAAATACAATTATACAAAGAATTTATGCAATTGGTCAATATTCCAGGAGCTTGACAAAACACGCCCGTCGGCATAGCTAGTCTGACACGCCTCTACTATAATAGTAAGAAGGCGGCCGAGAACCCGGAATAGCGCTTGTCAGTGAAGAAGGAAGAAAAGGTGGGGAGATGGGTTGAAGACATCCAACACCTTAGTACCAGGGGTTTAACTTCTTGGCACGTAGTGAGAGATTTCTCTATGCACTGGATTAGCCCCCTGAAATCCCGAGCACATTCAATGCTATGGTATATTGGTCGTGATGACGCGACCAAAGATTCAAAGGAGGGTAAGTCATAAAATATTCTGACCGGTTTGTTTATCTTGGCTAATTACTTTTGTAACCCTAAAGTCTCTCGTTCATTCTTGCAGCCCTTTCTCCTGACGAGGTTAAAACCCGGATCAGAATGATCTGCGTTGGGAGCCGATCAGAAGGCTTATTTCTCTCGGATTTTGGCGATTGTTTCTGCAACAGAGAGAGTCAAGAGGCTTAAGGTAAAGATATCAACTATCTTTCACCATTTACGTGCTTTCCGATCGGTTTACCATAAATCCTCTTTGATGTGTAGTCGGTCGGATTGAAGATCAATTACCAAGAGTTGTGAGTCGATTGATATTCTGACTGCTCCTACGACCACCCAAGAGGGTGATCTTACAGAGGTGAGTAACCGAACAGAAAAGTATATTATAGGTGAAGAATTTTTATCACCTAATTAACTTTGATTGTTAATTAGGCGGTTGTTGTGGACTCCTAAGTGGTGAGTACACACCGTACTACTTTCAGAGACTTCATCTCAAACAATGACACTCCTGGTGTGCTTTACTGCCGTCCAATTTGTACACACAGCCCTTGGAACGACACACACCATTGGACAGGGATGCAGTGAACCGTCCCGCGATGTGACATATCACACCTCCAGCCAATCACATAGCTTAAATACAACCTGAGTTGTCAATGTCAAGACTCCATAACTTACTAAGTCAGGCCCAGCCCATACTAGGCATGTGGTCGTACAGTAAGGCCCAGTTCAATGGCGCACAAAGTTAAG
The DNA here is from genome assembly GCA_036346395.1 of Hsuehochloa calcarea. Classification (NCBI taxonomy): domain Eukaryota; kingdom Viridiplantae; phylum Streptophyta; class Magnoliopsida; order Poales; family Poaceae; genus Hsuehochloa; species Hsuehochloa calcarea. The sequence continues at coordinate 36,075,089 of CM070606.1, forward strand.
TCCTTAATTGACTAAGGCAAGACTTCCAGTTTTACCCAAATCACAAAGTTTAATAAGCACACAGCTCCACCATTCACACAGAATCCACCACTTGCCTCAGTCTAAATCTTTTCCCACCCTGTTGATTAAGTGCAACACATGCCATCAACGAGTAACAGCACACAGCACACACAGATTCATCACACAGTTCCATAATCACTTAGTCAAATTTATAATTGCAACTCTCACATGAAATGATGACTCGTGGCATGGTTAAGCAGTCTAATCGTATCTAACCAACCCACGTTGGTGCTACAATAATACTAACTAGTAATTAATCAACCTAGGGTGACAAAAGATCATGGCATACAATAGACAAGGTGGCATAACAATTTGGATTTAATAACTACACCCAAAAGCATTTAAATAAATACTTGAAATAGAATGCAATACATTGAAACAAAGTATTTTGAAACTGGGTTCAAAATGATCAAAGGTATAACTTGCCTTGGAATAGATCTAGATATTGGTCTTGGTCTTGAGGTGCTCCTTCTTACGCAAAATTCCCAAGTATCGACGCCTACTGCAAACGAGACCAAAGAAACAAAACAAATAAATAACAGAGGCAAAACAAACTCCAAAAATTAAATAAAATTCATAAATAAATAGATCTGAATTTTATATGAATTTACAAATTTGAATGGGCTCAATCGGAGTTCGGATGCAAAAGATATGGGCTTTGGAAGATTGGAAAAATCAATAAAACCCTAAATTGGATTTTCTCGAATTTCCCGAATTATCTTTATAAAGGAAAATCGAATTATTGCGCAATGCTTGCGTCAGCCGAGGAAAAGAAAATAATTAAAAATCCGTACTGACAGGTGGGCCCCACTGTCAGCCTCTCGGCTCACGGTGGACTGGGTCCACCGAGCCGAGGCAAAGCTGGCGCGGTGAGCTGGACCACGCAGTGATCGCCTTGGGCGCGATCTGGCGCCACGCGTTGCACACGTAGGCGACAGAGAGGCGCGAGAGGTCGACGCGCCGACGAGTCATGGCCGCGGCGGCGAGGACCAAGGGTATCACCGTGATCGGCATGGCAGTCGCCGGCGACCAAGGGTACGAGCAATCCTTGCGCTATTGCGCACCTAGTCTTGACCTTACCGGTGAAAGTAAAGTGACGGCGGCCGGCGGTGGAGAAGAAGCGGAGGCGAGGTCACGGCTTTGTCGGACGGGCGGCAGTGGGACTCAATGACGAGAAAGTGCGCTGGTGGCTGAGCGACACCGAGCCCAAGGAGGCGATCGATGACGGTGAGCAGCGGCGGCGGTGCAAGCAAACGCGAAAACCGTAGGCGGAAGTTCGGATTTTGGGCTAATGTGGGGCTCTGAGCGAGAGATCGACAGGCGGCTGCTATGGGATCACGGAGGGCGAGGGGGAACCCTAGGGTGTATTTATAGGGCTCGGGCGCGGCGAGATGGAAACCCCAATTGAGTCCGTCTCGGTCACGCTCGAGATCTTCCGGTTTTAGGAGATAGAGCGAGATTTGAAGGTTAATTCGGTTGGGGATGGATACGGAATAGTGAGGCTCTGATTGGTGGGGTTGGCGCGAAATCAGCGGCGATTCTGCGTTTTCTGACGAGCTCCTTGGCGAAAATGGCGGACCGAGAAAGCGGGAGGAAGAAGATCGTGTCGGAGGCAGCGACCTCGGCGAGCCCACACGACGAGAGAGAAGGCGGCGCAGCAGGGGCCGAGATCCAGCGTTTACAACCCGTTAGTTGCTCTTGAAACAACCTCGGAGGTCGATGAGACCACACAATCTAACCCTATGGTCAGTGATCTTATTCTCGACCAGCTGGTCGATGATATTGCTTCCGACCTCTTGTCGGTGGATGTGAGGGTTCTAACCAACCCTACCGATTTAGATTCGGTGAAGTCAGTTGTAAAGAAAAGAAAAGCGAGCGCGTCGAACTTTGCTTTAGCACGCTTCAAGTTCAAGACTAAGAAAATAAGGTATGTATACATGAAAAAGAAACTTATGTAAATACTTACCTTTAGTGTTTCTAGAGTCTTGAGCTTCTTTCCTTTTTTCCTTATAGATCCTCTGGTGTTCCTGTCGCTTCCGACCAGTGCATCCCTTAGGAGAAGACCTCTAAGGAGAAAGAGGTCGAGCCAGCCCCCGAGCAGGTGATAGAACCAATGCATGTTTTGGAACCCGTGGTGGCTCCAACCCCAACTACGGAGGTGGTGGTATCTCAGGATTTTCAGCAAGTTCCGACCTCTCTGGAAAGTCTCCTCTTCTTGTTAGTTTCCCTTGTCACTTTCGAGTTTTCGACAATAAAGAACTCGATGAGGCTTGGGGAAGAATATCATATCGTCAATCAAAGACGAGCCCCGATTCCAATTTTTCGAATATAATAACATGGCAATACAGGTAAGCTTACACGACCACTTTTAATAACATTTCCCTTTAAATTTTGTCAAAAACTCAAAGCGTCTGCTATTTTTGTAGCATTTAGTGGAGAATTTTGCTGTGGTCGGAGGACTGACCCAGCGAATAAAAGTTTTAGAGCAAAAGAACTCCGAGTTAGAAAGTAAGTATATTTTAATATCTTATTCTCTCCTTCTTTGTTGATTAACTTATCCCTTTATCATATTTGATAGATTCGAAGAAGCTTAAAAAAGAGGTTATGACGAAATAATCCATAATAGCCAAGCTTAAAGAAGAATGTCAAAACAAAGACCGGTCGATCGAATATCTGACGACCTAGCACAAGGAAGTCCTTGAGACTTTCGAGAAGAAGGTTGAAGGTAACCAGTCGTAAACTTGATTAGTGTACTATCCTTAATTATATGTATTTATTCTTTGGTCTACTCGTGCAGAGCAAACTCAGGTATTGAAGAAAACAGAAAAAAAAACTCTTGAGTTTGAGTGCGGCAAGGAGGCAACTTTTGGGCATAATCTAGAAGAGAAAGTCAAGGCCCTCAACAAGATGCTCTTCGATATGGGATCGGAAACACAACTGCCCAACTTAGGAGATCCCATGGAGAAGATCAACTTCCTTGGCCAACAACTCGAAGATCTCAAAAGTTTGTTTAAAACTACTCGAGAGAACCATGCACATACTTTATTTGAACCTGTCAAGAATGGAGTCAGTTTTGCTTTGGCAAAGCTAAAAGCTTCAAACCCCAACATAAATCTCCAAGCTGTTGAGGAAGACTTCAACTGCTCAGGAGATTATACAACCAAACTTTCGAGGAAATGACACCTCTCGGAAATAAGGTTGTAGAAGAAATGGAGGTCGGATCTTCGACACGCAGCGATCAGTTTGGTAATTCTAAAAAGTATATTATTGTAATATGAGAAGTATGAATGTAAAAAATTCACCTTTCGTTCATCAAAAAAGTATTCCATTTATCCTTTTGACTCATAAAGTAATCATATATTTCCTAGCCCCCCGACTCATTGTATAGTAGAAGATCTTTACTAAAAAAAATAGTAAGCCAAGAAAAAGAGTAAAAGTCACGATCACTGTTGATAATATTTGCTGATTATATGAGAAACTGATCGTACTAATACTAGAAAATCAACTGTGGTCGGAACCAGTGTGTGACTTCAACTGGTTGTAGATCTGTTTTCTATAATCGAAATACCAAATAATAGATTACATGGTCGGAAGATAAGACTTGTCGTGATGAGAAAGAACATATGCAAGGATGTATGCAATAAACGATAAGTGGTCTTATTTATATGTAGTATCCAAAACTTGTCGTAATGATCGCTAAGAACGGAAGACTTGAGAAACATTGCGCGAAATGTGCTCATGCGCAAGTCCGGTTTCAACCAAGATAGTAGGAAAAGGACCATCGCTAGGAAGCTCCTTCCAGTGGGCAAGACCACGTGCGGAGAGGAGAGGCTTCTACTAGGAGGCTTTCTGTGTCCCGACTGGTAGCCAAACAAGAGTAGAACAAAATATTGAAGTGATGAAAGGTAGTCTTCAAAATATTAAGCATGTAAATCACTATATGTAGTTATTTATGTTATGCTCCTTGTACTCACATGTTTCTTTAAGAAAAGAGTGTGGTCACTCGTGAGAACCATAGACGTAATGGTCAATACTAGGATCCTTGTGGCTTTTGACTTAGATGTCGGAGCCAGAGAGCAACAGAGATCCTTTTAAAGGATATCAGAGAGAAGTTGGTATTCTCCGACCAGTATAAACAACTGTAGTAAGCAACCAGGGTATGGGTACAAATATATAAACAATAACACTCATCGAAGAAAATATAGAAATAATAATTTTTTTATTGAAATTTGATATAATGTAAAAATACAATTATTCAAAGAACTTATGCAATTGGTCAATCTTCCAGGAGTTTGACAAAACACGCCCGTCTGACATAGCTAGTCATACCGAACCAGGTCTAGTGACTTTGACCACAGTGTATGGACCTTCCCATTTTAGAGAAAGTTTGTTGCGGTTAGCCTGGCTCTGAATTTTTCTGAGAAACAGATCACCTACATCTAGGCTACAAGGTTGCATCTTACGACTGTGATATCTTCACATGGCTTGTTGGTTGACCGCCGATCGTATTAGGGCTTGATTTCTTCGTTCCTCAAAAACATTGATGTCGTCGAGTCGTCGTTCTTCTTGATCGTTTTGTTGTAATGACCAGTTCGAGCAAAGCCTATTTTCAGTTCCGGAGGAAGCATGGTTTCAGCACCATAAACAAGAAAAAATAGTGTTTCACCAGTTGCACGACTGATTGTGGTTCAAACGGCCCATAATACAAAAAGATGTTCTTGAACCCAAGCCCCTGACCGTTGTGTTAACTGGTTGAATACTCGACGTTTTACCCCTTGCATTATAATCCCATTGGCTCTTTTCACCAGTTACAAGAAGAAATGTAACTTAATGCCTAGATCTTTGCAGAATTCCTGAAAATTTCCACTATAGAATTGGGTATCGTTATATGTGATTATACGACTGGTACACCAAATAATGTGATCATATTTTTTGTGAGAAATCTCTTAGCAGCTTCAGTTGTTATTTTAACATCTAGCTCGGCTTCTATCCATTTGGTAAACGCATCAGCTATGACAAAAGGAATTCGAAGCCCCTAGGTGCTCTTGGGAAAGGTCCCATAATGTCTAATACCCAGGTGGCAAAAGACTAAGAAAAAGGTATTGTTTGCAAAGCTTGTGCCGATTGATGTACTTGTCGACTATGAAATTGACATTGTACGCAGTTCGTCACTTGCTCTTTTGCATTATGAAGGGCAGTTGGCCAGTAGTATCCTTGCCTGAAGGCCTTACCGACTAATGTTCTGTAGGAATGATGTGCTCCATAAACTCCTCCACGATTATCAGATAGCAACTCGATGCCATCCATTTGAGATATGCATCTCATCAATACTCCGTGAGATCCTCGTTTATACAAGGTACGTTCGATCAGAGTGTATGATTTGGCTTTTTGAGCAATACGATCAGTCTCTACATCATCTTCAGGAATAATGCCATGCTGAAGATAATTGTAGATCGCCGTTATCCAATCTCTACCGGGGTCGTGCTTGACGACCTCCTGTGGAGCATCCATGTTCACAAGATCGATTTGTACGACATCTATTAGAACATATATGTTCTCAAAATGCTCAACCACCGAGGGTGAATCAAGTTGCTCGATAAAACTCTAGGCGAGACAGGTGACCTCGTGGAGGCCATCCGTGCCAACTGGTATGCCATATAGTTTTCATTTCTAGGAATGTGTTGAATATGGACACCGAAGAAGTGATTTTCGAGTTTCTGTACTTCCACTAGATAAGATAACATCTTGGTACTCGAGCATTGATACTCTTTTTCGACTTGATTCGCTACTAGTTGAAAATCGCCTTTCACTAGTAATATTCAAATCCCGAGCGCTTTGGCTGCTTGGAGTCCTGCTAGTAAATCTTCGTATTCTGCCACATTGTTTGTCATAGGAAAGTTTAGCTGAATGGTGTATTTGATATGTTCTCCAGTAGGGGATATTAGGACGACTCCAACCCGTGAGCCTTTAAGCATCAAGGAACAATCAAAGTACATTGTCCACTCATCGTGGTGTTCGTACTCAATCCCTTGGGTGGGTTCAGGGTTTGTCCACTCGGCAATGAATTCTGCTATTGCCTGGAACTTGATTGTTGTTCGTGAGATGAAATGGAGTCGAACGTCCCAAGCTCGACCACCCATTTTGCTTTTCGATCAGATGATTCCCTGTTTTCGAGAACTTGACCAAGTGGATATCCGGTTGGTACTTGAAAGTAATCATTAGCTTCCTTGAAGACATAAGGAGACCAAAAAACGGCTTTTGTACATGTGGGTATCTTTCCTTTGATCCATGTAAGACTTCACTTACGTAATACACCGGTCGTTGGATGTTGTCACGTTCTATTACCAATACACCACTGACGATATGTAGCGTTGCAGCCACGCAAATCAGCAATGTTTGACCTGATCTTGGAGAAACTAGGATCGGGGTTCTCGTAAGGTACTTCTTAAGTTTTTTAAAAGCATCGTCTGTTTCCTTAGTCCACTCAAAACTTTCATGTTTCCGAAGAAGTTTGAAGAAAGGTAATCATTTCTCCCCTAACCGTGCTATGAAACGACTTAACACTACCATACACTCGGTTAGTTTTTGGACTCCATTCTTTGTGGTCGGAGGGCGCATCTGGTCGATGACCGATATTTTTGCTGCGTTTGCTTCAATACCTCTAGCCGAAACTAGGAATCCAAGAAGCTTCCCCGAAAAAACTCCAAACACACACTTTTCTGTATTTAACTTAAGGTTATGCCTTCTTAAGTTATTGAAAGTCTCGCGCAGGTCGGAAATATGGTCACTAGCGTTGATACTTTTCACGACTAGGTCATCAACGTAAACTTCTAAATTTTGACCAATTTGAGGATTGAAGTTTTTTTTGCATCAATCTTTGAAAAACTGCACCAACATTTTTGAGACCAAATAACGTCTTAATATAGCAGTAAGTGCCATATGGAGTGATGAATGGAGTTTTCTCTTCATCATCTTTACTCATATTAATCTGGTGGTACCCTGAGTACGTATCTAAAAAACTTAACAACTCACACCCGGAAGTAGAGTCTATAAGCTGATCAATGCGTAGAAGGGGAAAGTCATCCTTTGGACAAACTTTATCAAGATCTGTGAAGTCAAAACACATTCGCCATTTTCCGTTGCTTTTTCTAACCATTATAGGGTTGGCGAGCCACTCTGGGTGGTCGACTTCATGAATGAATCCAGCCTTGAGGAGCTTGTCAATCTCCGACCGGATTGCCTCCTTCCGATCGAATGCGAAACGTCTTAGCTTATACTTGATCAGTTTTTGACAGGCTGGAGAGCTAGCATGTGCTCGATCACCTCCCTGGGGATTCCGGGCATGTCGAATGCCTGCCAGGCGAATACGTCATGGTTTGCTCGAAGGAAGGAGACGAGCGCCTCTTCCTATTTGGGGTCGGGTTCTGCCCCGACCAGTACCTTTTGGGCGAACGCATCAGCGTTTCCTGAGCCAAATGGTGCGTTGGTGCCTTCTAGAGGAACGCCTTTGCCGAGTGGCACCTCCTTGGTCTGGTCGGAAGGCTTTGAAGCTATCTTTAACCTTGAGTGCTTGACCTGCATGGTGGATGGATTAGTTTATTTGGTCGAAACTTCATCGACCAGTTCTAAGAATTTTTTATCACATGCATAAGCCATTTTTCAATCTCCTCGAACTGTGATGGGTCCCTTCGGTTCTGGCATTTTCAAACTTTGGTAACCGTAGTGTGTGGCTATCAAATTTTTGCTAAAGCCGGACGACTAAGGATTTCATTGTATGCGGTTTCGAAATCTACCACATCAAATGGAACATTTTCTGTTCGGAAGTTGTTGGGTCTTTTGAATGTAACCGGTAGGGATAGTTGTCCTATCGGTTTGGTGGTAGAACCAGAAACTATACCGTGAAAGACATATTTCACGGGTTTTACCTTAGACTTGGGAATCTGCATCTCTTCCAATACCCCTGTAAATAAAATATTCAAAGAACTACATCCATCTATTAAGACTCAATTTAATTTACAGTTGTTAAATAGTAGGTTCAACTACGATTGGAAACCTACCTGGTCGAGTCGATGGGATGGAGCAGTCTTTTTTGCTGAAGGAGATTACAGTTTTCGACCACTTGGATGGCTCGACGGTGATCGGAGACTCAGCAAAGTTCACCTCCCGCTCTATGGCCTTCAGATGACTTCTTGACTCGTACAATGAGGATCCACCAAAAATCATATCGACTATGTGTTGCGGCTCCTGATACTCCATCTCTTCATCGCCATTTTTGTCCTTCTTAGAGCTTGGTTCTCCGAGTTCTGTTATAGAGGGGAATGAACCTTTACCTGAGTAGTAATCTTCTAGTTTCTTTTGCCATGCCCGGCAGGTGTGCAAATCATGCCCTGCGCTGGTGAAGTAGACACCACTTCTTATTTTTCTTGTAATCGCTGGTCGGAGCCTTAGCCTTGTTCCGACCAGTGAAGTCTCTCTTACCCTTGGTAAACTTTTCGGGAACTGCAAGGACTTCCTTGTTATCGGGCTTGCGATTCTTCTTGTTCTTGAGAGACTTCTTGCTTTTCTTCTCTTGTTTCTCCAGGTCTGAGTGGGGATTTTTATCCTTTCGATCAATAGCATCGCAGCATTCAACCGCTTCACTAGCGACCGCATACTTGTCTGCCATGTTGAAAAGTTTGATGGTTGTCCTTAGAGGATTTATTGCAATATCCTTCGTAAACCGATGATTTCAGTCCTACTTTAATAGACTGAAAACATAAGATTCTGCGATATGTGGGATAGAATTTCGAACCTGACTGAATCTCTTGATATATTGTCGAAGAGTGTTGTTGATTTTTTGCTTCATCTGATGAAAATCCTCATCCTTCCCGGGATGATCATACGTCCCTTGAAAGTTAGCGGTCACAGTATCGCAGAGCTACTCCCAAGTATAGATAGATCCGACTGGTAGGTTGAGCAACGACGAGCGGGCAGAATTTTTCAAGAACCGTGGGCAAGTAATTTGCCATCACATTGTCGTTAGCACCAACAACTTTGATGGCAATAATATAAATTTTAAGAAATTCTAATGGGTTTTGAGCCCCATTGAACTTTTCTATGTTGGCTGGTCGGAACCTGTCCGGCCAACGAACAGCTTGGAGACCGGCCGAAAATGCTCGGCAACCCGTAATGGAATCGTGGTGCCTTATCTGAAAAGGAGCGGGTTGTAATCAGTTGGGGATTGGTTTCTCATATTTTCATACCTAGGATCCGGTGTCCCAATTCGGTCGCGGACGTTATGATAACGTATTTGACCACCTGCTTGGTTCATATGATACCTGAGATCGCCTGAATTAAGCGATCGTTCCTCTTGATAAGTAGGAGTGGCTGTCGTGAAGTGCTGTCTTCCCTCGTGATTTTCTGGTTGGAACCTATGTGGGGGTCTTGGTGTGATTGGTCCTCCGCTCGACCATGTGTCCCCTACTGAGAGAGGAGCGCTGGGATGAACTCATCGTGTGAATTTGTGAATTCCTTTACTCCCGGTACATTTCTGTACGCCACATGATTTGTTGGGGATCTCCGACACCTGACATGCAAGCTGAGCATAACCTGGAGTTCCTACTATAGCAGGATATGGATTATTTAGAATATTCCGGACTCATTGCAGGTTTTACATTGTTACCGAAGGTTGTGGAGGATTCCCGCTTGAAGTGGGCGTTTGATGAGGTGAATTTTTTCTCGACCTTCCGTTGGGCCCTGTCTGACCCCTTACTCGCGGTGGGGTAGGAACAGGTGAATTAACTGATGCACGTCCATCAGCTCGGTTGCCTCTAGTGTTTGGTGTTGGAAATATGCCCTAGAGGCAATCACAGAGATGATGATATTTCATTATGTTCATGATTTTGATAATATGTTATCGTGTTCCTTGAATGAATCATTTGTTATAGATCAATAAGTATGTGACTTCTTGGTGGACTCTTTAACTTATATGATGTCATTCTAAATGTATCCCTGGTCGGGGGTCACTGGTCGGAACACCAGTGACTCTATGACTAGCACATGTATTGATTGATGACCTGGTTTCACCGTTAATGGATATGAGGATATCGAATCAATAATGTGAGCACATGTTAGAGAACACGGAGTTGGATAGACCCATTATTGAGATACTATTGAGATTGTTTATGAATTTATGTATCATTAGTTGGTCTCAAGTAATGATGATGTATAATCCTTAGACCTGAGATCAGCATGGTTCCCTACATGTGTAATGGCACTCTTAGGGGTTGCCAAACGCTACTCATAACTGGGTAGTTATAAAGATGTCTTTCGGGTATGCTATGAAACATGCGGAGGGATGTGACTGGTCGAGATGGGGTTTGCCCCTCCTAACATAACATGAGAGATGTCTGTGGGCCCCTTATGGTGATCGAATAAAGAAAGTGCATAGCCATGCCACTAGTGGTCGAAGTGTCGACCACATGAAGTTATCCGACACTCGATCGAGAAAATATTGAACAATTCATGGATGACATATCATCTCATCTGGAGTTCAACCAGATATCGTGAGGCAAAGGAAGAATGCGTGAGTAGGTCGCTTAGTTCGATCAGTTACGGACTAGTCGTATGGAGATATGTGCTGATCGTAGACTGGTCGAACGTAATCACAGAATGGTAAGAACCTGGTCGTAAGGACAATATTACATCAAGGTTCGTCCAATATATTCTATGTGTATTTGGGAATCGTTATGTGCTGCTAGGTACCGCTAACGACTGGTGGTCGGAAAAGAGTTTCTGAGTCATAACCGATTACACATGAACCTGTAGGGTCGCACACTTAAAGAGCTAGGATTTGTTTTGGATGGTGATCCGAATTTGTATAGGCCACGAGTTCCTAATGGGCCTCAAGTTCGAGACCCATCATGGATGCCTATATAAAAAGGGGCGGTGGCATGGGGCGGAAAAGAGGATGATCTTTAGAAGAACTCCCAAAACCCTAATAGCCACGCCTTCTCAACCACATTGCCGGTGCTAGCACTCCAGCGCGTGATGATCCTGCCCTGTACGTGTGGATACCTCGGAGGTGTTGTTGCGAAGCATCAGCACTAGGACGATCCGCGACTCGTGACGATCACCGGAGTCGGAGGAGAAGTCGCGTGGTGAGTACGACCACTCGGAGGAGCAGACTCGCGGCGAGTGCGACCACTTGGAGCAGCGCGCGGTGAGTGCGACCACTTGGAGGAGCAGACGCGCGGCGAGTGCGACCACTCGAAGGAGGAGACGCGTCGTGAGTACGACTACGACTGCATCAACTCGCTACAACGACTCTATTTTCGCTACGAGTCGGCGCGTCCAGCGGTAATCTCGTGATCTATTACTAGCGGTGGTTCCTTGGTTGCACGATTTTTTTTGTTTGTGCTATCGCAACATTGCCGTGTTCCCCTTCAGTTGGTGCTTGAGCGCCCTTACCATTTCCACCAGTAAGTAGTGACGAGTTAACCCGCGGAGGATCGTGCATGGTATCCGGATTGGTATATCCGATTGTGTTAACTTCGTGGTGCCAACAGTGATCTTCCGATGAACTCCCATCGTAACTAAGGGAGAGCCTTCCAGTGCTTCTGCAAGGAGCCTCCTTGATGGGGTGCGGTCATAGATTACCGCCATTGGTGGGCTTTGCAGTGGACTTAGCCTGATTCGGCGGATTACCGATTATATGCTGAGTTTCGCCATGCCCACTTGGCCTACGACCGGTGATAACTTCATCGACACCTTGACTAGATGTTGGTTGGCCCCCAGAATACGTAGGAGCTGTTGGCGAATATTGGTCGCCCATGACAAAATCGAGAGTACATGGACTCTCTGATTGTGGCGCTGGGCTTTCGTTGCCGTTTTTGCTGTCGGGCGGGTCGATCAGGCTTGTAGAGGCGTTCGGATGTTCCGAACTGGTCGGAACGAGCGGTTCCTCTGAGAGCGCCATTGATGGCGACGGTGTATCATCATCTATCCGGTCGATTTCGCCAATCTCTGCGACTGGAGAGCCGGTGGAGGAGGAGGACGATGACATCCCATTGTTTTCCATGGCACGGATGCACGCGTCCATGTCGAGTTCGGAGTAGTCCGCCAGGTCGAACCAGTTTTCCTCATCTTAAGTCCCTGCCATGTTCGCATGAACGATGATGAGGCAAAGAAAGTGGATGAGGAATACTTGAGCAAAGTAAACTTCAAGAACTCAACGCCTTGCGTCCCCATGGTCGGCGCCAACTGTCGACGATCGAGTCGCCGATCTTAATAAATAAAAAAGAGGAAAATGACAAAGAGTTCTTGGGAGATGATGAGACTGCTCTTTATTGCTATGAACTGGATCCTTTACAAGGGGTGTCATTGACAAGACAGTGGACTAATACTAATTACATTCAACACAATACTTGCTATGCTAATACTTCAGATGAAATCTAATCATCAGTTGATTTTTGAATTGGCTTCGATCCCCTTTCTGCCATTCGCACCCTTCCTTAAATAGTTGATGAAGTGGCGGCAGTTAATCCTGATATAGGCGTCCGTTGGGAGTGTCGCGACTGGTCGGAGCGAGGTAACAGTTGATGAAGTAACAACCGTTTGGTTGTTTAATGTATGTGAGATACTAAACCGCATGGTAGTTTATCGTTAGTGTCTTAGGATCATGAAACGTCGTGTGATATGGAGCCAATACGACATGCGCTCTATTCATCACACGGTAAAGAATATGCTTAGAACCGAATCAGATACCAGTTCATTGCTTGCACGAGCAATCATCTGGTTGGGGACTATGTATAAGACCTCATCCGACCAATGTACCTATAAGTAACCTCTGGAACCCTAACGACCACAGGGGTCATTAGCTTCAGAGGTTACGACCATGTAGTCGTTAGCCTTAGGATTTACTACTCTTACGACCACGGGGGTCGTTAGTATTAGGGTTTACTACTCTTATGATCACGGGGTCGTTAGTATTAGGGTTTACGACCATGCATATATATGATCTTTAATTCATGTATTTAAGGTAATACATAGATATTTTAATTCTCGTTAATAACTGTGCGTGCTATCTATTGACTCAAAAAAAATAACATAAATATACATAGTAAATCTCAAGTTGGAAATTTAGGATCCGACGGTCGAAGAAACAGAGAAGCCGGCGATGAGGACAGAACAACAACTGATCGCGGTCAAGGTCGCTGAGAAGCATGCTTGCAGCCATGCAATTAGAAAAAGAAAGTGCGTGGCCTCTACCATAAAGAAAGGATGAAACAGTAGATTGATAAGCATGCATGGGTATGCAACAAGGGACAACAAAAAGAAGGAACAGGAAGTCGTGCGGCCGGAATCTGCAGGGTTAAAAAAGGAAAGTCGGCGATCTGCTGCGTTCGTGCGCTTGCACGAGCGACAAGGAGATGATGTGGTGCGCAGCCACGCAGGAGGAAGTTAAAGCAAGAAGCCCATCGCCGAGAGTTTCAGAATACTCCAGCACAAATTGACAATCAAGCAGATAATATCAGTAGGCATGGCTGGCAAAGAGGACGAACCAAAGAAGCAAATAATCTGATCCGATCAACTGATCGGAGGAGAACCGATCTATTGATAGGAGAGAACAAATGGAGACATCTATCTACGAAGAATTTGCGTAGCACCCAGGAGATTACATCGTCTCTTCCGGAGGTGGCACGTAACGGAATTTGATGATGGTTAAAAAAAAGCTCAAATGCGAATCTGCTCTAATACCATAAAGTAAGATATAATAGCCGGAATATTTGTCAAGTGTATTGCTTGAGCCCGAGAGTATATGTGTGTGTCTCTACACACACACACACACACATATATATATATATATAAACACACGTTGATGACTTGAGATAAGTCAATCTACTAGAGGTATGGAAGGAATCATATCAGATATAAATCCTAATCTATTCTTATTCTATATCTAATAATCTTTATGTGACATGTACTTAACATATAGTTTGATCATTGAGTTAGGATTGGCAGTTTAATTAGATTATATTAATTAGATCACCTACGACATGTTCTTGTGGCTAATTAAGCACCGCAGAATCCAAAGTCCAAACACAATAATACTAGACATAGAATCTTCTATCACTGTCAAGATAAGATAATCTGATGGGCAATGCGGCGGTGAGTTTGTAGTTAGTGGGCAAATATAGGTCATCTCAGCTGCGAGATAGTTTCCCCACGGACCCCTCTTGTCGGATCACTGGTTGTCTTTGTACTCGTGTGTGGAAAGCAAGCATCTCGTGTTACACCAAGAAAGCTCCATTCTTCAAAACAACCAAATCAAACTAAGTAATCAAGTGATAATGCGCGGAAATTCCACAAGGAAAAAACCATAGTTAATTGACACAAACGATTCAACATTACATCAACACATGATTATTTAAATAAAAAATCAAACACTAGTACAAGCGATGAATTGGCAAATGGCCCCATGATAAAGCCGGCTTTCAAGATAATATGCCGTCCACATCACTATAAGAAAGAATAAAAACAAAAAAACAAAACCAAAACCAAAACAACAGTCAACATACATAAAACATACTTTAATTTGTTTAATTTAACACGAATGAACGATACTTAGTTGCTTAAGGCCCGTTTAGAACCCGATTTGATTCCAACGAGAATTGAATTGTTTAAATTCCTGTGAATGTTTTGTGTTCCAAACGGGCCAGGGCACACGCGCGCTCGTAGGGCTTCTTGCCGGGTCCTTACCGAACCGCGTTGCACATTCCCGGGCGCGTCCGGCACCAGAGCGGCTGGATGGGCTCAGCCCGGACCCCCCTCCCCACCATGCGGTGCCGCCAGTCGTTGAGCCGGTCGGTCGCCTCCGCGTACCGCTTCCTGCCGGCCAGGTCGCGGTTGCCGGACCACAGCGCCTCCGCCATGGCCGACGCCCGCGGCCAGACCCTGCCGTCCAGGACCGTCGCGTCGGCCTGCTCCGTCCACAGCGCCACCTCGCCGCCGATGACCAGCCTGGCCTCGTCGGCGGTGAGCCCGTAGGCGATGTCGTAGTCGTACACCCGCTGCCACGTCTTGAAGGGCCCGCACCACGACCCGCCGTTGGTGTCGTAGTCGCTGTTGGGGTTGTCGTAGACGCTGTTGTTTCCGACGAAGCCGCCATGACCGCAGTCGAGGTAGTAGAAGGACGCCGAGGAGACTATCGCGCGGTACCCGGCCTGCACGATCAGCTTGGTGTTGTTGGGCCCGTTGTTCCACGTCTGCAGGATGGTCGTGGCCGGCGGGATCGCCGACGCGCTCACGTTCACCGCCTGGTCCAGCAGCACGTCCTCCCAGTACACGGCGGTGCGGTTCTTGGACACGATGAGCGGGTGGACCGAGCTGACGTACCTCTCCAGGAGCTGGCTCAGGGTGCCGCCGTTGGCGAGGTCGGCCTGGATCGAGGGGTCCGTCTGCCAGCATCCCGGGGTCACCTCGTCGGCGCCGGCGTGGTAGAAGTCGTCCGGGAAGAGGGAGGTGAGGTCGTTGATGACGTTGGCCACGACCTCGTACGTCTTGGGCTCCAGCGGGTTGAGCTGGCCGGCGCCGGGCTCGGCCGCGAGCCGGCTAGTCCAGTTGGATGGGTCGGGCAGCCAGAACTTGCCCGCGCAGGACACCGTCTCCGGGTACGCGCCGGCCCACGACGCTGTGTGGCCTAAAATAACGAGAAACTAATGAATTTGGGCTGTGTTACATGGATTGTCAGAATCAAGTACGAGAAACTGGGCCGTATTAGCACTGGTCTTACTAGGCTGGCCATCTTGGAAACAGAGGGAGCAGCGCCCTATACATAATCGAAGCAGTGGAAGCTGAAAGAGAGCAGTGCTACCGTGCTTACCCGGCGAGTCTATCTCCGGCACGACGCGGACACCGCGGCTCATGGCGAACTCGACGATGCGCTTGACGTCCTCGACGGTGTATCTCATGTCCTCCCCGTACGCGCCCTTCTCCGCGAGCGCCGGCTCGGACGGCAGGTCGATGGGGAACGACTGCGAGTCCGTGATGTGCCAGTGGAACACGTTCATCTTGTTGGCCGCCATGGCGTCGATCGTGCGCAGGATGTCAGGGACGGGGAAGTAGGTCCTCCCGGTGTCGAGCATCAACCCGCGGTGCGGGTACAGCGGCCGGTCCTTCACGCGCATGCCGGTGGCCACCAGCAGCTGCGGCTCGCCCCAACCGCGGCCCCTCCACGCCAGCTGCGAGAACGTCTCGAGCCCGCGCATGGCACCCCACGCGGTGGCCGCCGAGACGGTAGCCGCGCCCATGGGGAGGATCTCCAGCGTGTAGGACTCGTCCACGCCGTGCTGGAGCGGGGCAGAGAGGTCGGACACGTGCAGCGTCAGGTTCTGGAGCGCGGCACCCCCCGAGGCGGTGACGTTGACCGCCGGCCGGACGATGGGCCGGTACATCTCGGCGAAGAGCAGCGCGGCGTAGCGCTCCGCGGCCGAGAGGAGATACGGGTTCCCGGACGGCCCGACGATGTGGAACGACGGCGAGACCGGCATGGCCATGTGAGGCTCCGCCCACGACATGGACGTCGGCTTGGGCCAGACATTGACGGGGAACGACGACGTCTCGGCACGCGAGAGCAGCGGCGAGCTGAGCAAGGACACGAGCAGCAAGGCAAGAAATCCCTTCTTGGCAGCCATTAGGGCTTTGGTTTGAGCTGCTCTGGGTTGCATCCAGATAGATGTATCACGTATGCGCGAGTGTGGTCTAAATAAGTGAGTGTTTGGCTACGCGGGTAATGCATTGTTCCTACAAGACTCCAAGTGACTCATTCAGTGCGCATTGGCTTGGCTCTGCCGTTTGTCTGTTTCTCGAACTTCTGTCCTTTTTTTTGGAACAAGGAAACTTTTGTTTGTCTTTCGAGAATCTGTTTCTTAAATCTCCGGCTTCGGTTGCGTTTCATATGATGCTGGCCTTGGAGTTTACGTACGCCCTTTAACTTGCGCGACGGAGTTTTGTGGCGTAATTAATCTAAGAGATTGATATCTGGATTGGTTTGCGAGGGTAACAAATAAAACAATCCTTATATAAATAGTTAATAGTCAAGTCAAGGACGACTACTGTCGACGAATCGCTATCAATTTTATGAAATAAATGTCGGGAAAACGGTTCTCAAGACTACACAAGAAGAGATATATTTTTTTATAACTTCAGGCTTTTTTAGAGAGAATAACAACTATACTTCTAAATTATTGTATTGAATGGGATTACAAATGACAACAAGCCAACAAACTAAGTTTAATAGCTTTTATTGTTGATCACGCTCTTGGACCTCTCTCACCGCCCCTTATATAGTGTGTTGAAAGGGTGACAGTTGTTGTGTCGTCAGGAGACGCCTTGACGGTTGCTTGAGTACGCCCGTGGATGATGGTTGTTGTCAGCGAGGCATCCTCCTGTACGTTTGCCTAGCGGTTATTGGAAGAGACAGAGAGAGCTTCATACTATTATACCATAGGTAACGCGCACATGCATTAACTACTACACATAGTCAAGCGCCATGTACATGATTCCTAATCGATAAGGCCCACATATTTGTGAGTTTTATCGACCCTATGTCGTAAGTCAACCTGGTCGTAATAGATCGTACAATCATAAAGTGGTCGTAATCTTTCCTATTCATTGTAGGTACTAATGACCAGGTGTATCTTCAAGGGCTATTTAGAATATCATTATCCATAATGAATATTATATATAATTAGTTTAATTAATTGAGGATTATTGAATGCTCGTTGAGACCATTCACCTCCCTTCTGTCTCCAAGAAACCGAATCCTGAGACAACTAATCTAGATCAATTCAATTCTGAACACTCGGCAATAACTCTTCTAGATTGACGAAAAGAATTATAGTTTCTTCACGCAGTCAACTGAGTAGTAGTACTAGATCAATTCAAATATGGTCAAACAGAGATTCCGGGGAGGAGACTATCTTGCTCGATGCACTACTGTCTCTTTTACTTTTCTCACGAATCCATGGACTTCTGGGCTCTTCTGCCATTCATAGTTGGAGCAGTACTTCTTTTACTGCTACTCTTCCTAAAGATAATGCTAGGTTCCGAGTTCTGGCAGTGAAGCATTTCTACTTCACGCTGCCATTTTACAAGGATTGGCTGTCTCGCATGTCAATCCTTGGTTGCGATTGGTTTTGACATGGACCAAGATTTTAGCGGTTTGACATTGCGGTTCAGAGTTTGATACTTTGTATTTGGCTGTTTCTATGAGTATTTGTCAATTTATGCACAGCTTCGTACGATATGAGTATAGGACCATTGCTGATTTGCCGTAACCTGAACATCACTGCTCATTATTGCCATCATATGCGCAATCGATTTCATTTAAAAAGAAACACGAGCTGTTGCATGATAGTCTTTCGACAAATGTGAGGCCATGATTGGCAACATTAGTGTGGTTATACGCAGCTATTGGACTTGACAAATCTTCTGTTGGGTTTGTTTGCTTGAAGAATTGGTGATTTAGTACTTTGTTAGTGTGGTTATATGCAGCTATTGGACTTGACAAATCTTCTGTTGGGTTGTTTGCTTGAAGAATTGGTGATTTAGTACTTTGTTAGTGTGGTTATATGCAGCTATTGGACTTGACAAATCTTCTGTTGGGTTGTTTGCTTGAAGAATTGGTGATTTAGTACTTTGTTACTGAGTCGTTGCTGTTTGTGTTGTGCCAACAATCCTACAAGAGGCATCTTGGTGCTGCCCAAACAGCATAGCAGTGATAGAATTCAGTAGCTAGGGGTAGTTTGGTTTGGTACCGATTGTTGGCGATGTGTACCTTACTAAACATTGGTAACGTTGACTAAATTAGGCAAATATTTGATTTGTTACCAAAATTTAGCAAGATGAGCCTAAGTATTTATAGGGTGCTATTTGATTGGGCACAGTCTCCAAAATTGTACTTTGATTATTAATATATTTTACCTACAAAATCATAATCATACGAAAGTACATTCAAATAGAATTCTTGCTGTGCCACTAAACCTATATATTGTTGATCTAATTATTGATCAAAACTACGAAGTTTGAATCTAAAAAATACGTGGGTGCCTTGTAAAAATCATCAGAGGGAGTAGACAACAGCCTCTAGTTACACAACTACACTGGTTAACTGCAAGCACCTGATCACCTTCCTCCTGACAGATCAGAAAAGGCACCCAAGCTGGTCGATGACACGTATGGCATCACATTCTGGTTGAACTCCCTGCTGTACATTCGCTCCAGCATGGTGAAGCTGAGGTACGTCGGCGACAAGTCTGGGAGGAGCATGTCGCCGTCGAGGTACTGCATGACTTGCCGCATGGTTGGCCTTGCATTGGGCAATGGATGCGAGAAGTACCAGAGAGACCTCGTCAGGATTAAACCCGTTCGGAAGCCTCTTGTCCGCCGCGTTAGTGATCAAGCCCTTGTGCCAATGCTCGATTATCCAATCCACGAGCACGATGCGGTTGCTGTGCTCGTCTTGCTCGATTGGCCTTCGCCCACAGTGATTTCCAGATGGAACGCCCCGAAGGCGAACACATCGGTTAATGGGCCTGCCTTGTCGGTGTGTCCTAGTTCAGGAGCTAGGTACCCCACTGTGCCGACCACATGGGTCGTTTGCGCATCGGCTCCGTGATCCTACAACCTTGCAAGGCCGAAATCCCCTAATCGCCCATGCATTTCACTGTCCAGGAGCATGTTGCTTGCTTTCACATCCCGATGAATGACAACTTGCTCCCAATCCTCGTGGAGATACAGTAGGCCGGATGCCACTCCTCTGTTGATGTGAAACCTGTGAGGCGGGGGGCGATTTCAGGATAAAAAATAGAGGATGGGCTTAAGTTAATTTAAGATAAATATAGTCTTATATTTTTGTGTAATCAAATTTATACGTGAATAAAAGAAAAAAAAACCCAATGAAGATACATCGCTAATGGAAAGTGTGTCTTCAAAACAAATAAATATGGTTCTAGTGGGTAACGACTTATACAACAAAATTAAAAAAATTAATGATACAATAGCAAATTGTACATAAATGATATTGAACATTCAAAATAAACGAATCATACCACTAAGGTGCTAGCTTGAATCACGACTTTCACAATGCAAATTTATTCTACAAGATTTCATATCTTAGGAGGATCTTATGGTTACATCATCATTAATGGATCTAAATATGTCCCGCTCGGTGTAGCACACCATCAAATCATTCAGCCACTCCCGTCTCCAACCAGCACCTCCATTTCCCTCTATCTCCAACCAGCACCTCCATTCCTTTCTGCATGCAGGACACAACACCTCTCTCTTTCCCCATTTTTCATGCTCCACACCCTCTCCTGTGCTTCTTCCCCAAGTTCGTCGATGACACATCAAGGCCCCCAATGACGTATACTCAACGGCGGGGGAGCATTGCACCAGAGACCACACTGGCGCTAAGGAAGAAGGAAGAATTTCTTGATGTTGCAACTTTTGCCACCGATTGTTGCACACATGAAATAAAATATTTCATAAATTAGTTTTAAATGTTGCAATTTTTTTGATGTCACAATAATTATTTTCAGATGTTGTCACTATTGTTTTCAAATATTGCAATATTGTAACATCAAAATTTGTTTGATTGAGATATTTGAATTAGTTTTAAAGCACAGTTAGGTTCTATACTGATGGTTTCATACAATTTCGGTGAGCATCTGAGCGCTGGATGCAGAGATGTTTTCTGTAAGTTTCTGCGAGAAAATAAGGTACCCTGTTAGTTTAGAACAACGAAAACATGCACTAGAGTAAAATACTGAAAATAGTTCAACCGAATAAAATCACACGAGCAGTTGCTCTCTTGATGGGCTGGCACCCAGACTATTATTTTAAGCCTACAAGCGTGCAATATGCAGGCCAGGTCGGGCTTCATCTTAACAGCCCGGCCCAACTGTAGTTTTAATAGGTTTATTTCTGCTCATTTATTTGCTGAATGCAATGCAAACTGGAGTAGCATTTATATTCATTTACTAGTCATTATCTCTACAATTATACTTATGCTCCGGCGGGGTGGCGAGACAAAGCGTATAAATCCTTGAGTTGTAGCATCCTTGTGGAATGGTGGATGTAGCATCTGACGCAAGATGTCCAGATCGAAGTGGCATATGACTGAGCATTACCGATTTCTATAGCCCCAAGGCAAAAGCTAGAAAACGCTGTAGCATTGGAAGCAAAACCAACATGATAACAAACATGATACCACGGTGTTTTTTATACGGAATATAGCGGGTTAATAAGGCGCGGAAGCAATCCATTCGGCCCAAGTACGGCTTCTGCCGCATGCGCACAACCGCTACGTTGCCCAGAATCTGCCTCGACCCAGCGAGTCTCCGCGTCTTGGGACCCGGACCCGGACCCGGCGCGTCACAAGCACGAGCCCACCGACCGCGGCGCGGCCCAGGGAAACTGCCTCGTCCGCGCGGCACGGTCCTCCGGTCCCGTTTCCTCCACGCGGCAAAACGCCCAGCAGACAAGTCTCGCTTCTCCCCCCACTCCGGTTCCTCTCCTCCCGCTCCCGTCTCGGCTCTCCACCACCGCGCGCGCGGCGGGATGGCGAGCGCGGCCTCTCCCAGTCCCCTCCCCGTGGTCTCCCTCTCCGCGAGCCGCAGGGCGGTTTCCACCACGGCCGCCCCCTACCACCCGCTGCTGCAGTTCTCGAGGCGTTCGGGGCTATCCTCGGGAAGCGCGTCGGCGTCGCGCGCTCGGCTGCGCGTCGAGGCCTCCAAGGCCGACCCTGTCGAGGAGAGGCTCCCCGCCGCCCTGGATCCTGTTGCCGAGCCGCAGCCCCAAGTACGCACCAGGTGGGCACACGTCTCCAGTCTCGTCTCGACTCCAATTACTGAGTTGTTTTACTTGCGATTTTTATAGCTTCCGATTGCTTCTTTTTGTTTCTTACTGATATCTTCGATTTCCTTTTGTTCTTGTGTAGCACATGGAAATGGAGGGGTTACAACATTCGCTATCAGTACGCCGGAACGTCTGGCCCTGCATTGGTTCTGATTCATGGTTTCGGGGCAAACAGGTGCGCATTGTACACGCACATTTCTCTTTACTATTTGCATTCAACCAAAGTTTTTAAGTGATCATGGCAAAGGGGAGCTAGGTTTAAGCATAACAGTTCGTTAGCTGTTGTTGTACTGTTCTTTACATACTAATGACTGCTGAAAAGGTTCACTCGACACACTGTTCTTTATACATAAACTGCTTAAGATAGGCAGAATAACCGAGGAAAAAGGTCATCTGATGAATAGACAGCTTTAGGAGAAGAATAGTTGGACCTACTATTTCAGAATTTTTTAGTTAACAATCGTATCCATCTCAGTTTCTTAGTTGTCTTTTCAACATCCATGTTTGGCGTCGCATATGCTTCT
Organism: Hsuehochloa calcarea; assembly: GCA_036346395.1. Taxonomy (NCBI): domain Eukaryota; kingdom Viridiplantae; phylum Streptophyta; class Magnoliopsida; order Poales; family Poaceae; genus Hsuehochloa; species Hsuehochloa calcarea. Next base: position 36,097,573 of record CM070606.1, read on the forward strand.
TTTGATAAAAAGGACATTTTGGCAATAATTTGATGGAAATAATTCTTCTTAAACTATTTACTTCTGTTGGATCTTTTATGTGCTCTGTACCCTGCAAGTTAGCTGCCTTCGCTTTCCTAGTTTCCTTAGCAATCATTCACCGTTTCCATTTCCCCCTTCTCAGTGACCATTGGCGGAAAAACATTCCTGTTCTTGCCATGGCAACTAGAGTGTATGCAATTGATCTAATTGGTTATGGCTATTCTGATAAGCCTAATCCACGTGAGCTGGGAGAGAGTTTTTATTCTTTTGAGACATGGGGAGAACAGCTGAATACATTTTGTACTGAAGTGGTCAAGAGTGAAGCTTTCTTCATATGCAATTCAATTGGAGGTATGCTGGATGCTTACATACTTGAACAGCAATGGACCATTTTATGTTCATACAATATGAGGAATTGACGCAACATACAAATGAACAATGTTGGTGACTTGGTACAATCTGCAATAGTCGCTCAGCAACTGTTGCAAAGCACATCCCCCCACCCCCCATTGTTATTTTAGCAAACACATTTTGAGCACTGGACAACAGGAAGGGCCAAAATGCTGTTTGCCCAGGCATAGAAGTGTTCGTCTTGTCAATTATTACTGTGATGAGTGAAGGCATGATGTTGTTTTAAATTAGTCTGATCTCATTTTTTATTTGATGTGTCATTGAAGAGGATTTCTTTTCATTGAGAAGAATTTCATGTACAATTGTAACATCTTAATTATTCTGCAGGGCTTGTTGGCTTGCAGGCAGCTGTTATGGAGCCTCAGAAGTGTAAGGGTATTGTTTTATTGGATATTTCACTAAGGATGCTTCATATCAAGAAGCAGCCGTGGTTTGGAAAGCCTTTCATCAGATTGTTCCAGAATCTCCTAAGGTAACTCATATTTTATAGTTCGTTGTGGGATCTTGGTGCTCACTAGCTGCTTGTTATAATGCCTTTTCTGGTTGTTAGGAACACTGCTGTTGGGAAGCTCTTCTTCAATGCTGTCGCTACACCAGAATCTGTGAAAGATATCCTTTGTCGGGTATTTATTTTTGAGCCTCTCATCTTGTAAAAATATACTACAAAGTATTTAAGCAGAATATGTGGCACGTAAGTAAAATCTATGGCACAAAATATTTAGGGGAAACCTCTCAAAATTAAGTAAAAAACACAGAAAGCACGGAACTGGCTTGCTCCAATCTTATTATATGCTGAGAAAAAAAATCCTTATCTGAATAAAATTAGATGTGTGACAAAACATTAATATGTGACCTCTAGGGCCGGTAAGCTTGAGCTGAAAGCTACATAAGCTTAAGCCCTAAAACAGGTACTATTGGAGTTGTTCCATGGAGAAGTTTCGCCTTTCTATTGAGAAGGTGAAGCAGTGTCCCTAACTTACGGGCATATGGGTATCATGCACAAGCTCAAGCTCCTAGCCTCCTACAGAAGGCCCTAATCTTAGTACGTAGAAACATCAGTAAACTAGAAGTCTAGAAGAGCTATCCTGTCCTGTGAGGCTGTGACAGGTTTACATGTTCCTTCTCAGATGTAATAGAAGGAAAAAAAACTACTTGAAAATTCCACCAGTACGTGCTCATGATATAGATCCATGTCTCATCTACGGATCTACCACTTGGCAAATTACGTTCTTTGACAAGAAATGCACCTTGTAGAAAAGCTATTGATCAGTCTTCTGTAGAGCGACTCAAATATGGAATTTTCGTTCACCAGTTTTTTGTCCAACTATTGACTTGCCATTCTCCATTTAGAGAACTAATTGATTCTCCATAAGAAGAGTAGTAAGTAGTAACCAGTAAAGTACTGTTCCAGCAATATTTTTGCCCCATCCAAGTGGTAGTTTAGTTTAGTTATTTATTTCCGCTTTGTACTATTAAGTTGGTATAAGATCAATAATATCACATCAATGTTTGTTATCAAGTATAGAAGGTTGTGATGGGCCGATGGCACGATGTTTTTAACTAGATAAGTTATCATATATATATTTATATGTATTCATGTCGTAACAAAATATGTGAGTTATATGTCTTGAATTGTATAAATAGTTTCATCTGGCTTACTCAAACGCTCTTGGGACTTTTTTTTTTAAAAAAGCTAGTCTAAAATCCAGTTTGTGATAAAAACAAGGCAAAATTGGCTACAAGACATCACAATTTAGTGTTATTAGTTGTAAGACACCCAAATTTCGTATCTTTGCTGAAAGATACTATAAAAATGTGACTATTGCTCTAGGACATTGAGGCCATTAAAATATCATTTCTGGCTGAGAGGGGAGAGAGAAGATCGGCAAATTGTCTATTTTTTCCCTTTGATTTAGATATGGATAAGAAACTTCTTGACAAAATAAAGGACCAAAGGGAGGTAGCCATGGGAGGGCTCGGATGAGCTCATCACCGACAAGGGAGGTCACAACGGCGGACAACGAGCAACAAAATGGAATGTGGCAGTGACGACTATCCCAAGTGTGGTGATGGCGCTGCTAGAGAAGGTCTACGTCGGCGGGCGCGGCACGCTGCGGTGGCGGTGCGGCACTGCTACCATGGCAAGGGCGCGGCTGCGATTAAACCTAGAATATAAGCGCGTCATGAGCATAAGTGTGCCATGGGGAACTCACCGGGCAGATGGCAGAGATGGGGATAATTCGAGGCGGGCTGGCGACAGTGACTCGAGAGGGCCGAGGCGGCAAGGAGAGCTCCACACTACGGCGGTGTTCTAGAAGAAGGGAGCTCAAATTAGGAGTTAAGAAAGATAGATGATAGTGTAGGGATGTTGTATTATGGAGAAATTGGCTCGAAACTCACCGGTGAAAGGACGACGCCTATGGGTGGCGGTTTTTGGCCGGAAACAAAGAAGAAGGAAATGTGGAGAGGTCCTGAGGATGAAGGGCAAAATTAATTGAGGTCAAACGTATAGGATGATCAGGAACACGATATGACGCGAATGGTTTTGAGGGATCTCACCAGATTTGACTGGAATGGCGAGGTTGGGTTGCGGAGGTGTCAGGCAAACTCCACCAAGTCATCATGGCCATCACGGTCGTCGGCACGCCCAGCCCCACCTCCGCCTCGCTCAACCACCAAAATAGGATTCCCGTTAGTGGGAACGCGTGATGTGCGTCGATTTCGTCGTCTTGCCACTGTTAGATATATATATTGTGTAGGGTGTTATTTGCTTTTGTCCCCACCTTGTACTTGCTATATATTGGCTTTTGACCCATTGGAATACACTAAGGCTATATTCAAACATGGTATCAGAGCTAGGGTTTCGAAACCCTACCTCGTAACCACCACCACCGCCATGCCATCAGCTAGCTACCGATCGCCGTGGCTCTCCACCGCCACGCCGCCGCTTCCGCGCCCCGCTTCCCCCGTAGCCGCCGCCTCCGCCTTCCTCTCCTTTCTTTTTTTCGCCGCGCCTCATGCCGGTTTCAGTGCCGGATCTGTCGTCTGCTTGCCGCCGCCGCTTTGCCGTCGCCTCGGGCTCGCTCGACCATTGGACCGCCGGTGCTTGCCGCCGCCATCTCTTTGCGCCGCGTCACTGCTTCGGGCTCGGGCCATCGCCATTTCGCCGCCGCATTGTTTATTGCCCGCCGCCGCCGCTCGGAGGAACCCTAGAGTTCCTCCTCCGTGCGTGTGCGTGTGTCTGCTGGGCCGAGCCGGCCCAGCCGAAAAGGGAAGAAAGAAAAAAAGTTGATGTCTTCTACCGGAGGCTCCTTCGCCATCCCGCTCACGATTCGGTTTAATGAGGCGAACTTCCGGAGTGGGCGTTCACCGAGGATCCACCTCAGCGGCCAGCGTCTCGGGTCATCTCATCGGTGAATGACCATATCCGCCACATCCTACACCGCCTCAGACCGCCTGCTCCCTCTGCTGGTGCGGATAGGGTGGCTCAGGAGGTCGACAATGCTGCACTGGAGGAGGCGCTACAGCTCTACCAGTCTGAGCTGCATGTCTACGAGTGCTGGCAGGAGGCCGAGGCTCGTGCTAAGGCTCGTGCTACCGCCATCCTGGTGGGTAGCATACCCGTGACCATCTCCATGGATGTGGCGGAGCTGCCTACGACACAACTTATGTGGGAGCGCCTCCGAGCTCACTATCAGCCGACGAGCGATGCTATGTATCTCTCAATTGTGCATCAGGCACACTCTCTTCAACAGCTCGATGCCACCGTTGATGACTTCTACCATAAGCTATCAGAGGTATGGCGTCAGCTTGACTCTCTGGGGCCGGATGTCTGCCGGACCTGTCCCTGCTGTGTGCTGCTCCGCGCTCACCAGGAGACTCACCGTCTCTACGACTTCCTGACGCGTCTCCGGCCTGAGTTCGAGACTGTGCGCGCTCAGCTCTTGACTCGCCACCCGCGCCCGAGCTTGGTGGAGGCCCTCACGGCTGTGCGTGCTGAGGAGACTCGTCACCGTGGCGTGGCTCAGATGCAGTCTGTCTTGTCTGCTTCAGCTCCAGCTCCTCTAGTGGTTGCTACTGCTCCTTCAGCACCGACCGTGATCCCTCCCCCAGCTCATCCTGTGGTTGCTGCTTCTACTGCGGGTCTCCACTGCACCTACTGTCAGCGTGCCGGTCACAGGTATCAGGATTGTTACAAGCGGAGGAGGGACCAGAGTCGTCGGGGTGGACGTCCCCCGAAGGGCTCTGGAGGCTCCTCTCCCTCAGGAGATGGCCTCTCTCGCCAGGGCTCCTCTGGTGACGCCACACAGCAGCTCCTCTCACTGCTTCAGCGCCTCGGTGTCGGCTCATCCTCAGACTCCTCGGGTTCTGCTCGTCTGGCTCTTGCTTCTCAGCAGTCTTCCTCGCCTTCGCCTCCGCCTCCGCCTCCTCCCTCGTCAGGTATCTTGTCTCCGTGGATCTTGGACTCTGGTGCTTCTTTTCACATGACACCAGATTCTACCCACCTTACTTCTGTGCGGTCCAAAGACTTTTCTTCCACTGTTTAGACTGCAGATGGTACCTCCCTTCCTGTTACAGGCCGAGGCACCCTTTTCACTTCTTCTTTTCATGTTCTTGCAGTCTCTCTTGTTCCTCAGCTTACTATGCAGCTTATGTCTGCTGGTCAAATCACTGATCACGACTGTCGTGTTGTTCTTGAGTCTGACTCTTGTTGTGTTCAGGACCGCCGCACGGGGACTCTGCTTGGTACTGGCCCTCGGCGCCGTGATTCACAACGTCTTTGGGAGCTCGACTGGCTTCATCTTCCTTCCGCTGTCTCCACCAGCCAGTCAGCCACTACCACTACCTCTGCTCTTGCTGCGTCCTCCACTACATCTTTTGCTTAGTGGCACCATCGTCTCGGTCATCTCTGCGGCTCGCGTCTATCGTCTTTAGTCGGTCGTGGTGTTCTTGGGTCTGTTTCTGGGAACACCTCTTTACATTGTATGGGTTGCAAACTTGGCAAGCAGCTGCAGCTCCCCTATCCCACTAGTGATTCTATTTCTACTTGTCCTTTTGATCTTGTTCACTCTGATGTTTGGGGTCCGGCTCCCTTCATTTCGAAAGGGAGTCATCACTATTATGTGATCTTTATTGATGATTATTCTCGTCATACTTGGATCTACTTTATGTCCGAGCGCAGCCAGGTTCTTTCTATTTATCAGATGTTCGCCACCATGGTTCGCACTCAGTTTGATTCGGTCATTCGTGTTTTTCGTGCGGACTTTGCTGGTGAGTATCTCTCTGCTGCTTTACGTCACTTTCTCGCTGAGCAGGACACTCTTCCTCAGTACTCTTGTCCTGGTGCTTACGCTCAGAATGGTGTCTCTAAGCGTAAACATCGTCACTTGCTTGAGACTGCTTGCGCTCTCATGCTTGCCTCCTCTGTCCCCTCACTGCAGGGCCGAGGTCGCTTTCTCTTTGCTTTTCTCATCAACCTCTGACCTTCTCTGCTCTTGAGTTCTACTCTGTTGAGCGTCTCTTTGGTCGAGCTCAGAGTACGATCATCTTCGTAGTTTGGTGTGTCTGCTTTCGTCCTTCTTCCACTCGTGGCGCACTAAACCGATCGCTCGATTAGTTGAGTGTGTTTTTCTTGGCTACAGTCTTGAGCATAAGGGTTATTGTTGTTATGACCCTATTGCTCGTAGGATGAGGATTTCTCGGGATGTCACTTTTGACGAGTCCCGCCTTACTACCCTCATTCCCCACCGCCACCCGGATTCTCTTCTTTGAGTCGATCTCCTTTCTCGATTTTTCCCGACTCTCAGCTTTTTACCACTGTTTCGCCTCATCCTCCATCTACTTCTCCGTCTCCATCTGTTCCGCCTCCACCGGATTTTCTTTCCCGCTCTTTTGTTGAGGCTCCATCTTTACCCTTGCACTACTCTCGCCGTCCTCGGCCTCCTACTTCCTGTCTTGAGCCTTCATCTCTGCTGGGCCCTATTCCTAGTCCTCCTCTCCATCATTGTTGGGTCCACTCGCCTTCTCCTCGGATATGCTCTTCGTGATCGTCACACCATCAGCCGCTGCGCGCTATGCCAGCGCCACGCTCTTCCGAGCCTCGACCTACCATGAGGCCGCTGCTCATCCTGAGTGGCAGCTCGCGATGTCTGAGGAGATTGCTGCTTTGGAGCGCACTAGCACTTGGGATCTTGTGCCCTTGCCTGCGTGTGTTACTCCTATCATGTGTAAATGGGTGTACAAGATCAAGACCTGCTCAGATGGTTCCCTTGAGCGCTACAAGGCTCGTCTTGTAGCGCGTGGTTTTCAGCAGGAGTATGGTCGCGACTACGATGAGACTTTTGCCCCTGTTGCTCACATGACCACTGTTCGTACTCTCCTTCTTGTGGCCTCTGTTTGCTTGATGGCCCATCTCTCAGTTGGATGTTAAGAATGCCTTTTTCAACGGCGAGTTGCGTGAGGAGGTCTACATGTAGCCGCCCCCTGGGTATTCTGTCCCTGATGGCATGGTTTGTCGCCTTCGTCATTCTCTCTATGGGCTCAAACAAGCCCCGCGTGCTTGGTTTGACTGCTTCTCCTCTGTTGTCACTGCTGCTGGCTTCTCTGCCAGTGATCACGACCCTGCTCTCTTTGTTCACATTTCTCCACGGGTTGGGCGCTCCTCCTATATGTGGATGACATGATCATTACTGGAGATGACTCTTAGTACATTGTTTTTGTGAAGGAGCGTCTCAGTAAGCAGTTCTTGATGTCTGATTTGGGTCCTCTTCGTTACTTCCTTGGGATTGAGATCACTTCTACGCCTGAGGGCTACTATCTCTCCCAGGAGAAGTACATTCAGGATATCCTTACTCGTGCTTGTCTCACTGATCAGCGCGTAGTGGATACTCCTATGGAGTTAGGTGTTCACCTTCGGCCTACTGATGGTGAGCCTCTTGAGGATTCCACTCGCTATCGCCATATTGTCGGGAGCCTCGTCTACCTTGGGATTACTCGACCTGACATTTCTCACCCAGTGCACATCCTGAGTCAGTTTGTCTCTTCTCCCACTCAGCTCCACTACAATCACCTTCTTCGTGTTCTTCGATATCTTCGTGGAACCCTCACTTGGCGTCTTTTCTTTCCTCGTTTCAGTTCTTTACAGCTTCAGACGTACTCTGACGCGACCTGAGCTAGCGATCATTCTGATCGCTGGTCTCTTTCTGCCTATTGTGTTTTCCTTGGTTCCTCCTTGATTGCCTGGAAGACTAAGAAGCATCTGCAGCTTTCGTTTGTCCGAGGTGAGTTGAGAGCTATGTCATCTTTGATACCGAGATCACCTGGCTTCGATGGCTCCTTGCGGATTTTGGCGTTTCTGTTTCTGCACCGACTCAGCTTTATCAGATAGTACTGGTGCGATCAGCATTGCTCGCGATCCCGTGAAGCATGAGTTTACCAAGCACATTGGAGTGGATGCTTCGTACATGCGATCGCAGGTGCAAGACCAAATTATTTCTCTTCAGTATTTGCCTTCAGAGTTTCAGTTAGCAGATTTCTTCACCAAGGCACAGACTCGAGCTCAGCATAACTTCTACCTCTCCAAACTCAGTGTTGTTGACCCACTATGAGTTTGAGGGGGGTGTTAGATATATATATTGTGTAGGGTGTTATTTGCTTTTGTCCCCACCTTGTACTTGCTATATATTGGCTTTTGGCCCATTGGAATACACTAAGGCTATATTCAAACAGCCACCAGAACTCGTCGTCCCCTTGCTTTCTTCTCCACGCCCATCGTCGTCACGTTCTAACCCCAGTTGTCCGCGTTCGTGCCAACAACTGCTGCCATTGTGTTCGCCGCCTTAGGGAACACACTACGTACATCATCGTCGCTTGCTCGCCACAGCTCGCCCTTGCTTCCTACCATCGCCTCCTCGGTTTGGGCGACACAAGAGGAGGAAGCATAGTGCCGAGCTAGGCATTGCGCGTGGGCAGTTGAACTACACCGATCGACCGAGCCAGGCATTGTGTGTTGAGGGCATTGAGATCATTTTACAAAGTTTCACTCTCCTAATCAACAATAAATGATATTTTAATGGCCTCAGTGTCTCAGAGTAAATATGCACGTTTTGTAGTGTCTTTCGGTAAAGATATGAAATTTGGGTGTCTTACAGCCAATGATACCAAATTGAGATATCATGTAGCCAATTTTGCTTAAAAACAATTATACACAATTGAAGAACTTCACTTTTTTCGACCTTTATGTTTTCTAATTCTAATGAATTTCGTTTCAGTGCTACCATGACACATCTGCTGTGACAGATGAGTTAGTTCAGCTTATTCTGCAGCCAGGCCTTGATCCCGGTGCGGTGGATGTATTCCTTGAATTCATCTGCTACTCGGGAGGTCCTCTACCTGAAGAGTTACTTCCCAGGGTGAAGGTTAGGATTCCTTTAGTTCTGTGATTTGTCGTTTGTTTTGATTTTGTTACTTATATATGGGTTTCTTTTGAATTGTGCAGTGTCCGGTTTTGGTAGCTTGGGGGGAGAAGGACCCATGGGAGCCTGTGGAGCTTGGAAGAGCCTATGCATCTTTTGATGCTGTTGAAGATTTTGTTGTCTTACCAAATGTTGGACACTGCCCGCAGGTCCTCTATCTAACAGCTGAGTTTAGTTGGCTACTTTTTATTAAAATATGCCTATTTGCATTAGATGGCAGCTGTTTCATTTGTTTGTATTTGTCCTTGCAGGATGAAGCACCTGGGCTTGTAAATCCACTTGTTGAATCATTCGTTAAGCGCCATAGTTAGCACATGGGTGGGGCTGCTTCCTCTGTGTACGAAAGCCCTTGGTCCACTGGAGCCTGGAGTTGCTGGAAAATGGGAATGATTATTTTATTTTGGGATAACAAATGGGCAGTTATTTTTGCCCGGTAAGTGTTTCTTCTTCCAAGACGGTCACCAGTTTTTGTATAATTAACTGTAGAAATTCACTATTGCTTATTTTCTGGGGATTGCTATTCTGCTCTGCAGTACTGGCATTTAAGCACTGGTGGCGAACACATTCAACTTGCGAAGGAAGAACATGTCTCCCCAGAGCACAGAGGTCAGTATCAACAGGACAGAGGTTTTATTCTGGTTGAAGTTATAATGAAAGTGAACGCAAGTTCGTAAAAATATAAAATCTTTAAATATTTCCTTGTCTCCCTACAATCATTCTTAATTTCTTATTATAGAATCTGTACAATTTGTATAGACATGGCATTAATGTTAACAATGTTGTCACTTGAAGTTTCTCTTTCAAAAACAAAGAGAACAGATAAAAGATAGTTGACTTGAAGTGTTCTCAATTTTTCTAGCAGAACTAAAAAGCATAAAGCTTTAACATTTATGATCAGTTCTTATATCGGCAATATAATGATATAAAGCATGATATATGTTTAATTCAACAGTAATGAATTCACTTATGACCAGTGGCTAATTTAGATTTTTCAGCTCGCGAAGTGAAAACTTTTATAAATAATGTATATAAAAATAGGAACGAAATATACAAATTTTACGTGGAAAACTTTTTCATGAAAAACTTCTGACGCGCGAAGACAATATCACTGTATGAGGAGATATTTACAATGAAACTCTTACTATTTCCTATGGACTACAAGATATATTTATGGTGGTATACGAAAGACTCCGTGTAGACGTAGAACTATGAGTTGGAGTACAAAACGACTTATACCTGCCTCTGGATTTTGATCTGTCTTTTAATTTATGTTCGAGCTTTTGTCTTTTGAATCATCGTTTGAACTCCTCTCCTATTGTCTCCTATTGTCTGCTATGAACAATCATGTCTTCTGCATGCAAATTTGAACTTTCATTCGGAAACATGAGTTTCATCTTTTCCTTCATATGTAGTGCTTTATAGACTTAATTAAATGTAAGAATATCTCAGCTATATAGAATAGTATATCGGCTATTAGAATAGTATATCTGAATGTAGAGTTTGAACTAGGTAGCGAGCATAAAAGAATAAGACACAAATCTTTGTAATCACATTTTACCTCCATATACTTGAAATCCGAGACTTTCTTTGAACACTGTTAGGTGGTTCAATAATGACCCATCACTCGCCATCTTGTGCGAATAAAGTTTCTGCTTCAAATGGCTCTTATTGGTCAGATATATGATCATGCAAATATGTTTTTGGTTTAAACATAATGCGACGACGGTCTTCTCCTTCAAAACCTCTCGGAATATTATTTGATAGATGAAGATGAATATGAGATAAGACTTTACAATCTTTTCTTTGCTTCTCCTCAACAAACTATGCAGTGGGCATTTTGTCGATACCCAATAAAGCGTCATCCAAATCGAGTTGTGCAAAAACATCTCGTATCTTGGTTTGCCATAGAGAAAACCTCGTGTCTCAATCCAGTAGATGAATGTCATATTTCAAAGTCGCCATGCAAAAGAAATCTCGAATTTGCTGGTGTAAACATATTTGTACCTAGCAAAGAATTCATAGAATCTTGGGTACACTTCTATGCACGCGAAGCAATGAAGATCTTGTTAGCTTGCTGTTAGACTTCTATGTGCACATAGCACTTTTGGATGGAGTTTGCTATTTGGTTGTCACGGATAGCTCGGTTCTGGGGTCGACTGCTTCTGCTCTTCGGGATTACGCGACTCGAACTTTGCTTCGGACTTGACGTTGATTGTATGCGGACTTCGCTTCAGATTTGGTGTCGGGTTCAATTCCAAGATGGCTTCCACATAAATCTTTTTCTTCTACTTCGGTTTCGACGTCAGAATAAGATGTTGCTTGCCTAGAATGTCGACTCGACAGATCGCAACTCGTGAAACACAATTTAGCGATTTTTTTCGATCGAATCTCCTATGCTCTGATATCACTTGTTGTAAATAATACACAGAAAAATAGGAACGAGAGACAAATTTTATGTGGAAAACCTTTTCGAGAAAAACCATGGGCCCACGAAGGCAATATCACTATATGAAGAGATGTTTACAATGAAGCTTTTGCTCTTTTCTATGGACGACAGGAGTATGTTTATAGTGACACATAAAAGATTCCCTATAAGAGTAGAACTATAAGTTAGAGTAGGAAACTCAATTCGTATCACACACAAACTCAATTCGTATCATACTCAAACTCAACAATATGATTCTATCTTTAGTCTTTCCAAACTGTAAAAAACATCAGATGTGTTCCATAAGTATTTGAAAATCCATTGACTGCTTTCCAATGTTCTCTGTCAGGATTAGCTATGTATCTACTAACAACACTTAATGATTGTGATAAATCGGGGTGAGAATATACCATGACATAATAAGTGAACCAACTGCATTAACATATAGAACTCTATATATGTACTCAACTTCATTATCTGACTGTGGGCGTGACACTGAAGAAAGTTCAAATTATACAGCTAATGGAGTATTCACCGGTTTGGCTTTATGCGTGTTGAAACGAAGAAAGACTTTATCAATATACACTTTCTGACTTAGGTATAATTTTCTAAACCGTCTATATCTGGTAATTTCCATACCAAGTATCTTCTTTGACGCACCGAGATTCTTCATTTCAAATTCATTGCTCAATCGTGCCTTCAACTTTGAAATTTATGTCTTATCTTTTGCAGCAATCAACATATTATCAATATATAGGAGTAAATAAATAGTTAAGCCATTAACAATCTTCAAATAAACACAACTATTATAATCAGAACTTTTGAAATTCTAAGAGATCATTGTCTGGGTGATTACTTCAACTTGCAAGCATAATTCTCCTTTCCCAGAAAGACAAAACATTCTGATTGCTCCATATAAATGGCTTCCTCCAATTCCGCATATAAGAACACAGTTTTCATGTCCAATTGTTCAAACTCATAATTATTCATAGCAACTATACTGAGTAAAGTATGAATGAAAGTATGCTTCACAACTGTAGAAAAGACATATGTGAAATCAATACATGGAATTTGGTTATATTCTTTAGCAACGAGACTTATCTTGTACCTAACCTCTCCAGTTGATGAAACGTCTTATTTCTTCTTGAAGATCCATTTACAGCGAATAACCTTCTTATCAATCGGCAACTTGATCAGCTCCCAAGTGTTATTTTTCTCTAGAGATTGCATCTCATCATATATGACAGACATCCATCTCTCTGAATCACCAGAAGAAATAGTTTCTAAATAAGTTGAAGGTTCTGCGGACCTTCAATTTCTTTTGTCACGTTCAAAGTATAAGCAACAACACCTGTTTGTGCTATCAATCTCGTAGGAGCTTGAATATTCCTTTTAGGTCTATCGGTTACAATGAAATGTTGTGGTGGTTGAAAGATAACAGGAACATCATGTATATTTTTCTTTTCAGCTTCTGGTGTAGATCCTGAATCAATAACATGCTCCACCTGCACACTTGATTTCTACGGCTTCTCAATGAGAACATCAATAGATGGTTTATCATGTAATCAACAGATTCATCAAAAGCAACACTTCAACTAATAACTACCTTTATAGTTTCAAGATTCCACGATTTATATCATTTCACACCAAGTTTATAACCAAAGAAAATGCACTTAGCGACTCTAGGTTTCAATTTACCATTGTTAATATGAGCATAAGAAGGACAGTCAAATATTCTCATATTTGAATAATCTGCTGGAGAACCAGACTATACTTCAATTGGAGTCTTCTTATCAATTGCAAGGACACATCCGATTTATCTTTCAGTTTTTTTTTTCAGTTCACGAAATATTTACATTTTTTATACAATCCAACTCCACTTACTAGCGGAGAGCCGCTCATACAAATACCTCCATATTATATTATCGTGAAAACGAAATACTTCAAAATGAAACGCTTAATTTACACTTTTTGTATATGTATCTGCAGTATGCAGTGTGTCATAATCTAAGCGGTATCAATGTTCAATACGCTAAATAAAAGAGAACAATACGATTCCAACCTGCCAAAGGCAAAAGGAAAAAAAAGGTTGAACTGGAAGTACTCGGAGGATGGGGAATTTTTTAAAAATTTGACCCCTTGCTTCTACCTTAAATGCAAAAATAACCCTCTATTCCTGAAATTTACAAATCTAACCCCTTCTCGAGTGCGAAAACATCTAAGGCTGACACGTGGCTCGACATGCGGTCGAGGAGCCCATGAGGTGGCCGAGCCCGCCACCTTCCGCGCCACCGGAGCAGCGGGCGCGGAATCAAGCGGCGTGGCGCGAAAGGTGGCGGGCCCAGCCACCTCATATGCTCCCTGACCACATGAGGCTACTGGCAACCTCATGCGCTCCCCCGACCACATGATGGGCTATGTGTCAACCTCAGGTGCTTTCGCGCTCGGGGGAGGGTTAGATTTGCAAATTTCAAGAAAAGATATTATTTTTACATTTAAGGCGACAACAGGAGGCCAAATAAAAAAAAAAATTGGGTGCCGCCGTGACGGGGCGGTGGCTGAATTTTTGGCTAATCTAGCATCTTTTCGTCACGAATTTGCGGATCTGACCACGAGCTGCACGTATTTGCGGATTTAGCACCGTAGGCGCACAGCCACCGTGCGCCAACGCCGGAGCCGACGCCACATAGCGTTGGCGCACGGCTGAGCCGCCGTGGCCGGCCTCATCGCCGCCACCAACCCTTGGTGCATGAAGGCCATGCGCCAACCCCTTGGCGTAGGGTGGTCATGCGCCCACGTGCTAGCTTAGGATTAGTTAGTTAATTAATTTGGTTAGTTAGGATTAGGGTTAATGTTATGCTAAAATTTGAAAGAATTTTAAAATATAGCAGTTGAGTTCAAAAAACTATGAATTTTTTTGTGGAGCCTCCCAACACGTGTACTTGCTTGTGTAAAATTTTTATAATTTTATTCGTTCAGAATTTTTATCGCTATTTCGTATAAGTATCATTTTTCGTACTAATCAATAGAAAACTGTATCATGTGTTGATTGCCAAAACATCTGAATTGAGGTCCTCCCTCCATTTGCCTTACTTTTCCACCGAATATATCAATCACTCGTCATCCCGTCACCTCCTTGTCTCATCCATCAAATCTTTGTCCCCTGAAATGCATGGCTTAATTAGCACGCGTGGGACAAGGATTCCCTTCGAGTTGCGGTTATAAATTAGAGGGAGCAAGGGCGATTTCATTTCGCAATCGCTCGCTCGCTCTTCCGCTCGTTCATTTCATTTCGTAGTCGCTCGCTTTCCTGCTCTATCGATTATATTTTTTGGGACATTTCAGCGTTATTAACCGCCGTCGTTCGCATGTGGTTTGGTCGTAATTTTTAATTTACAGTGTTTATTAGTTATGAAATAATTAGTAGCGATTAATTAATAAAGTAGTGTACATTAATTTGTAGTTTGTAGTGTTAGTTTGGTCGTAAAGAGAAATCAAATAAAAAAATGCATTCACGGAAGAACAGAGGAACATAATCTAATTAAGCTAGCTTATCATGTAGCTTATCACCCCAGGAAAACTACTCTGCAATTCATTTACAATCTTTTATATTCATTAGCCACCTTCTCACTAATGTTCCCTTTATTCCATGTGTTGCAAGCCATGTCTCTACCGGCGTTTCTGGAACACTTCTACGATGAGGACCACCGGTGCAAGTTGGGGCCCACCGCTGACGCGGATAGCCTTACACCCCTGGCGCTTCAGGCGGGGAGGGACTGTTGGGCACTGGACGATCGCTACGGCCCGATCCTCCGGGACACGTGCTTGTTGCCCCTTGCGAGGATGGTCTCCGTCAGACGCCAGTTCACCCTAGACGCTAGCCTGCTGTCGGCACTTGTCGATAGGTGGAGGTCCGAGACGCACACCTTTCACTTTCGGTGGGGTGAGATAACGGTCACCCTACAGGACGTCTCGTTCTTGACCGGTCTCCCGATCCGGGGTGAGCCACTTGTTCCGGGCCCTTTGGGTGCGGACTAGAAGGCCAGGCTGAAGCAGCGGTTCAGCCAACCTCCCCGGGAGGGTGCACGTGGTGTCCCTCGGGCTTGGCTGAGGCAGTTCAGCGAATGCCCTCAGGGTACACCTTACGAGGTCGTTAGGACACACCTTGTTGCACACCTTCTCCAGTTCTTTGGTTGGGTCCTGTTTCCAACTACAAAGAGCAATTTTTAGAACCCTAGCTTCATCCGCGTCGCTGAGTCTTTGGTTGACGCGGGGGCTGGGCCGATGTCTCAGTACAACTAGGGATCAGCCGTCCTTTGCGCCATATACCGGGCGTTGTGTGACGCTTTGCGGCGCGGCACCGCTGGTACCAACCTGCTCGTCTGCTACGTGCTTCTGCAGCTGTGGAGTTTGGAGCACTTCTCTATTGGGCGGCCGACCATCGAGATAGCGGCGCACTCATACCCTGTTCCATATGACCAGGTAGACGAGCCCACCATGAGCTTACGGTGGATTGTTGGTCATCTGCGCTGGGCCAGCGGAAGACCGACGAGGTGCTGCTCGTTGTACCACAACGAGTTCAAGTCGTTGCACGAGAGCGACATCATCTGGTATCCATAGTATCCTAATTTCTTGCACGCAGTAGCGCCGCACGGGCTGCCCGTGTAATGCATGCAAGACAGAGGACTGTGGACGACGACCTGCCACCTAGTGTTTGCACATATGGTGGGGCTTTACGCCGCAGCGCGTAATGCGACAGTTTGGTAAGTACCAGGTCGTGCCCCCCCGGATGGCAGGCTCCTGTAGCGAGCCGTACACCTCTGAGTCAAACGTCATCCGAGTAATGTTTACAGTCCTTATGTCTTTTTTTCTAACACCAATCCTTCCGGAAATGCAGGCAATCGAGGGCGGGTGGGCATTCTCAGGACTGGCGCCTGGTTCAGCAGGAGTGGGCTATGGCATGGACGGACACGACGCACATGGATGTCTGGAATGAGCCACATCTGTACAACCAAGAGACGTACGGTGCGTACTTGGAGTAGTACGTGTCACGGACGTGCGCAAGACTCACCATTCCTCCACCAGAGCACCCGAACCGGGTGACATCGCAGACGCACCACGAGAGCCTCCACCGCACGTACGACCATCACAGCGCTTCGCGACGTGATGACACCATATGACACTTACAATCTCTGGTCGTTTCATTGACGACATTCATACTTTTTGTTAATGAATCTGTTACGTATGTCACTACAGTTGGAGCGGGCGCATCGTGTCCAGAGCGCATTGGAGGACACCCTCTGCAGCCTAGATACAACCCCAGCAGGATATAAAAAAGTTTTTAAGCACATATCGGCGGAGATGAAGAAAATAATGAAGAACTTGAGTTGCGGTCGTTCGACGGACGACATACTGCGCATCGGGCACGAAGTGGATGGGTCGTGCTCACCCGCTAGGTCCCCACGACCTAGCGAGTCTGGCAGGCGTCGTAGCGTTCCCTGTCGGTCATCCGTGGGCTAGGTCGGCGCGGAGGTAAGTCGCTATGTACAAACGTACATTCAGTTTTTTTTTGTGCTTTACGTTCCGCTAACATCATGTCGTTCTCCCGTCGTAGGTCTGTCGGGATGAATCACTTCTTTCGTCCGGACCTGGTACACAAACTAGCGTTCCCTCGGTCATCTGCACTGCACATCCGGGAGGTACGAGGTTCTTAGTTTATGTCCAGAGTGTTTATTTGTACTGACATCGTTCCATCTTGCAGCTTTCAGTTGGTTGTGGGGGTGACGGCCAATTCACGTCGACTAATGACGAGGATACGGGCCTCTCAGCTCCTGCCAGGGAGCAGTACACGGTGCCAGGGTACGGGCAATGGCAGCCAGGGTTTCTAGCGTACACAGGGCAGAGCTCCTCCGGGTTCGCTGCCCCACTGTACGTTCAAGGGTAGAGCTCCTCTGGGTACACGGGAACCCCATATGTTCAAGGCCAGAGCTTATCTGCGCAACTGGAGTTGCAGACATCGTACCCCCAAAGTGGCTTTCTAGCCTCCGTCGTGGATGAATTCTTCGGATGTGTCCCCCAAGTCGGCATGGCTCATCACGACGACATGTACGTCTACCAGACTCTGCTCGAGAGTCAGCCTACTGATCCACCTTCGCCTCAACAGTCTCCGTACCCCCTCCGAATTGACACACGTTCTCCAGACCGGTGGACGTATTCCACGGATCATGCTCGGCGCAAAACAAGGCCGCGCACACGGACACAGCCGCAGCAGGCAGAGAGTAGTGGCTCAGCGAGTGAGCCATATAGTATCGCTTGTTATGCGATTTTGTTTGACTATATTTGACGTGTATTTTAGTTGTTACGTGTGTACTCTAGCGTTATATTGTATATCGACATCTCCAATGGAGTTGCAATGCGTTTTTTTAATACATTCCAAGTCACATGAAATAATAAAACTCTAATTTTCTAAATCTAAAGTCGAAATTTTCGTGATCTAAATCCTAATTTTTCGAGACAATACCAGAATACATATAAAATTGCCAAATATTACTCAATTAAGTCCACTGCGTGAGGAGCTTTCAAAATAAATTTTATAATTTTTGGAGTTTATTTTCTACATTTATTGATTCGTACAAGCAGTGCATTTATACGAAATAGCGATAAAAATTCTGAACGAATAAAATTTTAAAAAATTTACTCAAACGAGTACACATTACCAGAATGCTCCAAAAAAAAAATTATAATTTTTTTAACTCACTTGCTCTATTTTAAAATTCCTCCTAACGTGGGGTCGGTGCAGCGGCTGGGCCGGTGTTGGAAAAAGCTTGTTTTGGTCTTTTTTTTTCCCCTTTTCGCGGCACTGAACTTCATAGACAGACTTACCAACTGATGAGCCAAAGTAGCAAACTTCTTCCTGTAAAGTTTCGTGGTCACATCCAGTCTCCTCTGTGCACTAGTGCAGCTTCTAGCTCTATGCTATGTAGATGCACGGTGGTCGTGCGCTAACACCATGTGGTGTGATTTTCGGTGTTGGCGCACGGTGGCCGAGGGCTAATGTCAGGTGGTGTGATTTCCGAGGTTGGCGCAGGTGGTCATACGTCAGCGGTGTTAGATCTGCAAATACGCTCTCAGCACGATCAGATCTGCAAATACACGAACGAAAAAGTGTTGTAACTGCCGTTGTTTCGCGGTGGCTTGCCTACTTTCGTCTTCTCACAAATACAGTGTTTCCCAGTGTTTCGTGTTGGCTGTGTTCATCATACATGACAGTCTGTGCTCCATGGCACATGGGAACTGGGAGTACAACCTGTAGGCCTGTATTGTTCGCAGGGAATATACAAGCTCCGCACTCTACGGCATGTGCTTTGGGCAGATCGGATGTACCGAATGTCTGTAAGTATGCAACTAGATAAATATTCACTCAGCTGAATGATTGCACCAAGGTCCATAGGATCGTACTTCGTACATGAAAAAAAATAAACACACGCCAATCGCTTCTTCGTCAGGTCTGACACGAACAGTTCACAAGTTGATTTCACCAAAGAGAAGTTTTTTGCTTATGAAAATGGATATTCTCACTGCATCCCCTCTGATATGGTCAGCTATCTCGTGTGATTCGTGTGAACTAAACAAACGAACCTTTGAACCGTCCTTCGACGAAGGTCGTATCAACATGTTGTGCTAACGATTACAAAAAAATAGAGTACTGTATATCATAAGAGAAGCAAGGAAATGCATATTAATTTTGTCGTCATTGGCCTAACCACTACCACAAGTCTACAACGCAGCTCACATCGCGTACGTACATAGCAGATGGCCACGTTTTCCTCCGACGCGGCTCAAGCGTACAACGAACCTGTCTACGCTGACCCCCAACTAACACACGTCCACAAGTCCAAACCGACAAGGAACACTGAACAACAGGTACCTACATGTGTTACTCGTGCAACTGATGATACGGGGAAACACTTCTTGGCGGGTGGTCAAATTCCGGTTTTACCTATCGTTTCGATAGAAACTTTGGGATGTTACATATTTATTCTACTAGATCTAGGTCAGTCTAGTCGTGTGCTAAAGAGACAAACTCGTGTGTGTGTGGTGTGCGGGCGTGTTTGTCTACCTTGCAATCGCAAAAACTGATGATATGGATCGATGAATAATTAATGGATTATAGGATTGTGTCGTCAAGATGGAAGAGCCGTCAAGCCAAGCCATACTTAAGGCCTGCAAAGCTAGCTATGGCTAGAAGAGGTGAAGTCATCGGCAAACAATCAAGCCACACAGCTTAAAAGCACAGTGCTTTCTTGCAAGTAACCATGACAGGCCACTGGTTTCTTGAAAGAGGTAGCAGAAGTAGCCAATAAGCCAACGATCCAGGGCTGTGGCTGTGAGGGGACCCGTCTTTGCCAAGTCGGCATCTCGTCGAAAGGGACAGGCGGACAAACTGTCTGCCTGCCAAAACTCTGACCCGTTAAAAGGCGAGTGTTTGCCTCCATCTCCAGCTGTGTGTAAGTGGCCCGAGAAAGAAACGAATCGTGCACGTTTGGAGCCTTGCAGCCTCGCCTTCTCCTTCGTCCTCGTCGCCGGCTATGCGAAGAAGCAACTCGTGCTTGTCTTGTGTGCCCATGAGGACGGCGCTGCCCGTGGGGACTCCCTTTGCTCCTCCGGCTCCGATGCCGTCGTGGCCGTCGTCAGGTATAATTACATGCATGTTCATGTCATGAGTTTTTGTTCTTCTGACGATGAAGTTTGGTGCATGAATGGTTTGAACTTTTGAATTGAATTGGTGTTTGCCGTTGATTTGCTAACTTTTTTATCCAACAATTAGAACATTGGTTGTGTTTGCTATTGTGGATTCTCTTTGTTATGCCTTTGTTTTCGCACATAGACCATTTCTGTGGCCTCCCGTTCCAGCTAGAGGACTAATCATGTAGCAACGTATCCAGAGAAAAGACATATTCATGTCATTGTTAAGTTACCATTTATATGGCAAAAATGCAAAATAAGGTAGCTCTAGGTAAAATTAGCTTTCCTGCAATTACGACAAGGGACATACTTTGCTATAATTCATGAGCTGCAAGATCCTCCTTTATTCCTTTTGTTTTGATATATACTAGAATTGCTCTATCTTGATTAGATCATAACAAGAATACAAGATAAGCACAAATACCAAAGTACATGTAATCAGGTGATAATAAGGACAAGCTGAAACCAGCATAGTCTTGACCCTTTTCTCAAATCAAAGTTGCTTTGTAAGTTATGCTGGTCTTTATTCAGCGTAGCACAGAACATTTTTCCAGTTTTCTCAACCATACTGCAAAGAGCAGTAATTCTTCCTTATATATTCACACGATCAGTAATTTTAGTGGCTAACAAATTAACCTAAATGCATGCTGTTGCAAAACATCACATTGACCGTCACACTAATTTGAAATTCAGCTGAGTTTGTCCGCTCTAAAACAGTTTTGGACTTTTGGTTGACTAGTACGTCATTGCTGTTCCAGTTTCAGATGGAGGGTTTGCAAAGGGCAGCATAGACCTTGGAGGCATAGAGGTGCGCCAAGTCACCACATTCGCCAAGGTCTGGTCCACCGCGCAAGGCGGCCAAGACGGCCTCGGCGCCAGCTTCTTCAAGCCGGCGCCGATCTCCTCCGGCTTCTGCGCGCTCGGGCACTACGCGCAGCCCAACAACCGGCAGCTCTTCGGCCACATCCTCGTCGCCCGTGACGCTTCCGGCACCGGAGCACTCCTTGCTAAGCCCCTAGACTACACGCTCATCTGGTCCAGCCAGGACGGCGCCGGCTTCTTCTGGCTCCCCACGCCGCCCGACGGCTACAAGGCGGTCGGCGTGGCGGTGACGGCCACGTCGGGCAAGCCGCCGCTCGACGAGGTCATGTGCGTCCGCGCCGACTTCACCGACGCGTGCGAGGCCGAGGAGTCCGTGTGGAGCAGCGACAAGGACGGCTTCAGCGTGAGCTCGCTGAGGCCGGCGGTTCGTGGCATCGACGCCCGGGGCGTGCACACCGGCACGTTCCTCGCTCAGAGCAGCGCGACGCCGGCGAGCACCTCGACCTTGGCGTGTCTCAGGAACAACAACGCAGTTTACACGTCATGCATGCCTGACCTGACTCAGGTGAACGCCATTCTCGCGGCCTACTCGCCGCAGGTGTACATCCACCCCAACGAGCCGTACCTCCCTTCGTCGGTGACGTGGTTCTTCGAGAACGGCGCGCTTCTGTACCAGAAGGGCAGCCAGACCCCGACGCCGGTGGCCGCCGACGGGTCGAACCTCCCGCAAGGCGGCGGCAACGACGGCGGGTACTGGCTCGACCTGCCGGCGGATAACAGCCAGAAGGAGAGGGTCAAGAAGGGCGACCTCGCCAGCGCGAAGGCGTACGTGCAGGCGAAGCCGATGCTGGGCGCGACGGTGACCGACCTTGCCGTGTGGTTCTTCTACCCGTTCAACGGGCCGGCGCGGGCCAAGGTGGGCCCCCTCACCATTCCACTCGGCAAGATCGGCCAGCACGTCGGCGACTGGGAGCACCTCACCCTGCGCGTGAGCAACTTTTCCGGCGAGCTGCTCAGGATGTATTTCTCGCAGCACAGCGCGGGCACCTGGGTGGATGCGTCGCAGCTCGAGTACCTCGACGGCGGCAACAAGCCGGTGGCGTACGCGTCGCTGCACGGACACGCGTTCTACCCCAAGGAAGGGCTGGTGCTGCAGGGAGACTCAAAGCTTGGGATCGGGATACGGAATGACTGCGCCAAGGGGAGCAGGATGGACACCGGCGGCGGGCGGTGCGACGTGGTATCGGCGGAGTACCTTGGCGGTGCGGTGGCCGAGCCGGCGTGGCTCGGGTTCGAGCGGGAGTGGGGACCGAGGGAGGAGTACGACATCGGCCGCGAGATCAACCGCGCGGCGAGGATCCTGCCGCGCGCGCTGAGGGAGCGGCTGAGCAAGCTGGTGAACAAGCTGCTCGTCGGGGAAGGGCCGACGGGGCCAAAGATGAAGGGCAGCTGGAGAAATGACGAGAGGGAGCCCTGATGATACTTAGGCCGGACAGTTCTCGCGTGAGGACCTATATTTACTAACCGTTTAATCGACGTGATATATACATATACTGATCATACGGTTAGAGACGAGGCCATCATAAAAGAAAATGATCGCTCAAGATTGTGAAGCTGTTTAGATTCTAATTTTTTCATACGTGGTATAATTTGTTATTGGTAGAAAGTCTGTATGCTCATATGCAATGTGTTTCTATATCTATATAGCACACGGTTTACCGTATTAACGATCGCGTGGACGCGTACGAATTGGATCGCGAACAAAATCCGCGGTCCAATTCGTGGCAGGCCTCAGCGATATACTAGGACGCTATGCTTTCCCACGGCCTATCGAGGCAGGGACGCGGCCCTGTCCTGCCCATCCATAGCCCGCCTCGTGTGTGACGTGGCTACGTGCGCTCGGACACCACGCTCCCCACTTGTTCCGCCACTTTACCAAACGGCCAGGTCAGAGTGACGGTGACCGACGACGTAATGGGGTTCCTGCCGGAATTTGACCCGGCGGACGGGCGCGCCGGCCGCGGCTTCATTGAGCACCTCACCGCCGACGCCGCCGCGCTGCAGCGGGAACTGCTCGACGAGATCCTCTCCCGGAACGCCCGCACCGAGTACCTCCGCCGCTTCATCGGTGATCTACCACCCGGCGCCTCGGCCGCCGACCTCCGGGGGGCCTTCAAGAAGCGCGTGCCCGTCTCCGGGTACGAGGACATCAAGCAGTATGTGGACCGCGTAGCCTCCGGCGAGCCGTCCAGCCTCCTCTGCTCCGAGCCCATCACCTGCCTCCTCAGAAGGTAAATGATTGCGCACGGTGTGTTTATGTGAATAAAACAAGAAACATAGTATGTTTCTGACGGTGGAATTTGCCGTGCTCTCGCGGACGCAGCTCGGGCACGTCCGGGGGGAAGCAGAAGCTGATACCGTCCACCGCGGAGGAGCTCGACCGGAAGGTCTTCTTCTATGCCGTCCGGGCACTCGTGAGGAACATGTAAGCATTGGGTCACTTGGTCGAATTGGATCATTTTTGTAGCAAGTTGTGCAATTTGTCTACTATCTTTGTGCAATTTGAAGAATCCCCGTGCATTGTTCTAGGCATTTGCACACTGATCAGGGCAAAGGCAGCAAGGGAATGTACCTCATGTTCACCTTTCCTGGAGACCAGACTTTGTCCGGCCTGCCCATCCAGTCGGCCCTTACTGCTTACTACTACAGCAGCCAGTTCCAGGACCGCGACATTGGCGAGTTCGACAGGTGCACAAGCCCCATTGAGTCAATCCTTTGCCCCGACGGCAAGCAGAGCTTGTACTGCCAGCTGCTGTGCGGCCTGCTTCACCGTGATAGTGTGGACCGTGTTGGTGGCAGCTTTTCTGCTGGGTTTGTTCGAGGGATCAAGTTCTTGGAAGATTACTGGGAGGAGATTTGCTCCAATATCCGGACCGGGCAGCTCAGCAACTGGATCACACATGTTCCTTTGCGTGTTGCGGTCATTGAACGGTACCTGCAAGGACCTGACCCGGCATTAGCTGATGAGATTGTATCAGTGTGTGCAAGGAAGCCTTGGGATGGGATACTTAGGAGGCTATGGCCAGGGGCAGGGTATATCCGGACCATTGTGACTGGCTCGATGTCGCAGTACATTCCAATTCTTGAGAGTTATGGTGGTGGGCTACCATTGGTCTCACCGATGTATGGATGTACAGAGTGCACTGCTGGGATCAATCTAAGACCTCTTGATCCACCATCCTGTGTGTCATACGCGTTACTTCCAAACATTGCCTACTTTGAGTTTGCTGAGGTCAAGCATGGCAGTGGTGAAAAGACACAAGGAACTACTGATCTTGATGACAACTTGGGTGACATAAAGGTTGTGGATCTTGTGGATGTCAAAGTCGGTCGGTGCTACGAGCTGATCATCACCACCTTTGCAGGTCAGCTGTTGGACTACATTTTATTATCTTCTATCTGATTGCTTGCGTCCTTTCATCCAGTTCTTGTAGCTAGCATTTTTTCTTGATCAGTTTTTTCTCTCCAAAACACAAGATCAGAGTTGTTATCCCAAGCATTAAGCGCTCCAACTGAAATAGCAGTTTTTTACTTGGTATTGTAGTCTAGTGTAGTAATTGACTTTTGCTTGTATCAGCCTGATTTATTTTGCTTGCGTAGCATCCTAGCTTTGTAGTGTTATAAAATCTACAATTAAGGGTTTCAACAATTGCAGACATAACAGCCTAACAGGAATACACATTAGCCAAACTTGCCTGAGAAATTGAGTTTAATGTGAATTGACTTCACATCCTGTGCTGTGCATACCAGGTCTTTATAGATACCGGGTGGGTGACCTTCTGACTGTGAGCGCCTTCTACAATGCAACACCACTGTTCCACTTCTCAGGCCGGCATGATGTTACCCTAAGCATAGACAATGAAAAGATAAGTGAGGAGGACCTCATCAAGGCCATTTCAGAAGCAGATGAGCTTCATCTTAGGCCTCGTGGTTACATGCTTGTTGGCAGCACTGCATATGCGGACATATCCACCTTGCCTGGCCATTATGTCCTGTACTGGGAGCTGGTCAATGCAAGTAGTAACCATACTGCCTGCGATATCGATCAAACTGTCATGGAGAATTGCTGTTTGGCAGTGGAAGAACACATTCATGAAATGTACCACATAAGTAGGCACCGTGGGTCAATCAAGCCGCTCGAGATCAGGGTGCTTAAACATGGTGCATTCAATGCTGTGATGGACTTCTTTGTGTCTAGAGGCACATCGGCCAGTCAGTACAAAACTCCAACAGTTATTCGATCGAAAGAAGCAGTGACGGTGTTGGAGGAGAGGGTTGCCGGGAGGTTCTTTAGCCAAGAAAACCCCAGCTGTCCTTCGTATGAATGTGAGAGGAAATGATGCTACTGGGTTGGTTAGCAGTAAGTAGAGGGAAAGGGCATGATCCATATTAATACTGTTATAAATAGCGTTTGTATTCATTATAAGATCAAATAACAATATATATACAAGTAGAGGTGTGGTATATATGCAGATAACCCCTTATACAATGGGGAAATACATAAGAAATAATATATATTTAACACCCCCTTCAAACTATGGTAGATCAACAACATGAAGTTTGGAGAGATAAAAGCTGTGCTGGGCTCTGGTTTGCGCCTTTGTGAAGAAGTATGTCAAATGAAGTTCTGAAGGAACATACTGAAGAGCAATAACCTGATCCTGCACATGTGTCCGCATGTAGGAAGCATCAACACCAATATGCTTTGTAAGCTCATGTTTCACCTGATTTGTAGCAATGCTGATAGCCCCTGTACTGTCAGACAAAAGAGGAGTGGGTACCGAAACAGAAACACTAGAATCCTCAAGTAACCACGGTAGCCAAGTACTTCACAGTCAACAAAGTCATAGCTCGAAACTCAGCCTCAGCACTCGAACGAGAAACTGTTGTCTGTTTCTTAGTCTTCCAAGCAATGAGAGAACCATCAAGAAAAACACAATAGGCAGGAGAGATCGGCGATCAGAGTGATCACTAGCGCAGGCGGCATCAGAATATGCCTGAAGCTGTAAAGAGATAAAGCGAGGGAAAAACAGACGACGAGTGATAGTTTCACGAAGATATCGTAGAACACAAAGAAGATTACTATATTGGAGCTGAGTGGGAGCACAAACAAACCGACTCAAGATATACACAGGGTATGAAATGTCAGGACGAGTGACACCTTGATAAACAAGACTCCCAACAAGGTGGCGATAGCGAGTGGGATCAGCAAGAGGCTCACCATCAGTGGGACAAAGATGAACATTAAGCTCCATAGGAGTCTCAGCGGTGTGCTGATCAGTAAGAGAAGCACGATTAAGAAGATCCTGGATATACTGTTCGTGGGACAGATAGAAACCCCAATTGTAGAATAATCTCAACTCCAAGAAAGTAGCGAAGATGACCCAGATCAGACATAAGAAATGCTCATTAAGACGCTCCTTAACAAAAGTAATGTACTGAGAATCATCTCCAGTAATGATCATATCATCAACATATAAAAGGAGAAGCGTCCGACCACGAGGCGAAGCGCGACTAAAGAGAGCAGGATCATGAGCACTGTCAGAGAAACCAGTTGTAGTGACAACAGAAGAAAAATGATCAAATCAGGCATGCGGAGCTTGCTTGAGGCCGTAAAGAAATCGGCGAAGGCGACAAACTATACCCTCAGGAACAGAATACCCCGGTGGTGGCTGCATATAAACCTCTTCACGCAGCTCACCATTGAGAAGTGCATTCTTGACATCAAGCTAAGAGATGGACTATGCCCGAACAGACGTCACGGCAATAAGAGTGCGAATGGTGGTCATATGAGCCACACGAGCAAATGTCTCATCATAATCACTTACATACACCTGATGAAAATCACGTGCCACGAGACGAGCCTTGTAGCGCTCAAGAGAACCATCAGAGCGAGTCTTAACCTTGTAGACGCACTTGCATGTGATAGGAGTAACACGCACGGGAAGATGAACAAGATCCCACGTGCCAGTACGCTCAAGGGCATTAATCTCCTCTACCATCGCATGCTGCCACTCCTGATGAACAACATCATCACGGTAAGAAGTCAATTCAGCAAGAGCCGCTAAACAAAAGCGCGCAGGGGGCCGAATATAATGACAATTACGAAGAGCATATCGAGGAGAAGAGGCCGAAGACGATGACCCATCAGAAGAAGATGGTCCATCAGAAGAATCCTCAACTCGCGGACGACGAGTGTAGTAAAGAGGATAAGAAAGAACAAGGCCTGGATGAGCCTCTGGAGAGGTTGGCAGTGGCGAAGGACATAGTGAAGGAGACACCGAAGAGGCCAAAGGCTATAGGGGTGGCAAGAAAAGTCAGTAAAGAAACTGGCTTGACAAGAGATGCTGGAGTGGTGGAAGGAGAAGGACGAGGGTAGAAAGGATGGGACTCATCAAAAGTGACGTCCCAAGAAACCCGCATCCGTCGGCCAACAGGATCCCAGCAACAATATCCCTTATGCTCAACGTTATAGCCCAGAAAAACACACTCCACGGACTGAGCGGTCAGTTTGGTGCGCTCATGAGGTGCAAGAAGAAAATAGCACACACACACACACTCAAAGATGTGAAGACTTGAATAATCAGGAAGGAGTCTTTCCATAGAGGCGCTCAACTAGAATCCCACCCTGAAGAGCATAAAAAGGCTGGATATTAATCAGGAAAGTGGTAGTAGAAACAGTCTCAGTCCAAAGTATGGTGAGACAGCAGAAACAAGCATAAGATCACAGTATGTCTCAAGAAGATGACGATGCTTTTGTTCGGCCACACCATTTTGGGCATGAGCACTAGGGCAAGAAAACTAAGAGAGTGCCCTGCTCAGCAAGAAGACTAGGAAGGACTCCTGACAAGTATTCCCAACAGAATCAGCACAAAAATATGAATATGAGAGTCAAACTGAGTACGGATCATGGTGACAAAAGTCTTGTAGATGGATATAACATCACTACGAGATGACATAAAGTATATCCATGTGTGTCGAGAAAAGTCATCAATAAAAATGATATAATATCGATGACCTCCTTTCAAAATGAAAGCAGTCGGACCCTATACATCAGAATGAATAAGATCTAAAGGATGCTGTGACACTGACTCACTAGAAGGATAGGGAAGTTGAAGTTGTTTACCAAACTTACAACCCTGACAATTTAGAGAAGTATCACCAGACACGGACCCTAAAATACCACGATGAAGTAAAGAAGATAGACGTGACCCGTAAAGATTTTCCAAATGATGATGTCACTGAGCAAAAGACGCAGTAGAAGCGGCGACGACGGTGGAGGCGACAAGACTGGCAGGAGTAGCGGAGGAAGATGAAGCCAGTTAAGTCTCACCGACACCGTGAGTCACGGCGACGAGGGCCAATACCTACAAGAGTCCCCGTGCGTCGATCCTGAACAGAACAAGAATCAGAATCGAGAATAACACGATAACCATGATCGTTGAGCTGACCGGCAGATATAAATTGCATGGTTAGTTTGGGAACATAAGAAACAACAAGGACATGAAAAAGGAATTCGAAAGAGTGCCTTGTCCTATGACAGAGAGAGATATATATCATCTGCTGTCTGAACAGTGATAGGATCAGCTAAAGGACCAATTGATGTGAGACTATTGAAATCAGATGTCATATGAAAGGAAGCACCAGAGTTAAGAATCCAAGGTGATATACCTGAGGAAGAAGGAGTAGAGGGTGGTCTCTCACTAGAAGACAATGCAGAAGCAGCTATGCGACGCAGCAGTGTGAGAAACTATTGAGAATTAGAAGCACCAAAGCTCCTCTGAGAGGAGGAACTGCTAGTGCCCTTTGGAGGATGGTCACCACGACGTAAATCCTTCTTCTTCTTGTAGCAGAATTGTGCCAGATGTCCATCCTTGTTGTAATAGGTGCAGTGTTGTCCCCTACCAACAACAGCTATCACCGGTGAAGGAAGAGCTGGAGACTTAGCGGGTGTAGAAGCTGGAGGAGCTGTCAGAATCGAAGGAAATGACTGGGACGACAGCAGACCCGCACCACGAAAGTGAATCTCCTCAGAACGAACAGCTGCAAGGGCCTCTAATAGAGTCACACGAGGGTGGCATGCTAGGAATTGAGCACGAGTCTACTCATACTCAGCTCGAAGATGTGTCAAGAAGTCGTAGATGTGACGAAGCTCCGTGTGAGACTGCCAACGCTTTAGCACTGACAAGTGTGGCAAACATCCGGTCCCAAAGAGTCAATCTGACGCCATATCCCAGACAACTGAGCATAGAATTCATCCACAAGGGCATCTCTCTGCTGCAGCGACTGCTTTTGACGCACAACAGAAGGATACAAGGAGTCACCAGATGGCTTGCAGCGGTTGTGCAAATGCTCCCACATCAACTGTGTTGAGGCCAAGCCAACCACATCCCCAGTGAGATGCATTGTCATGCTAGCAACAAGAATAGCAGAGGTACGAACATCCTCATCAATCCATGTCTTGTAGGCAGCATACTGAGTCTGAAAAGTCTCTAGGATATCCTTAAAAGCATCAGATATCCCTTTACGAGTGCCTTTGGAAGCATCCTTCGGGAGTACAGGCTCAACAGGTGGAACAGGGCGAGGCGGACAAGGTAACTCGCCGGTGAGAAAATCCCAAAGACGCTGACCACGCATGTGCTGAAACCAGTCCCGATAATTGAGACCATCGAGGATCACTGGACAACGCGGAACAGAAAGAGTTCCGAAATACATTCTTCTCTTTGTTTTTTTTCGTCCGGGCTGGACTCATGCTAACACAAACGACCCAGCATGCAAAGAAACCGAAGACATGATGGCTCGGGGGAATTAGGGTTCCCCGAGCGACGGCAGCAGACCGATCGTGGGCGGCGGCGGCAACGACACGAGTGTGTCCGGCTGCGGCCTGAGAGGAGAGTCCGTCGGTAGAGGCTCGAGCGTGAGCAACGAGGAGCATCCCCCGAACGACGGCAGCGGCCTGAGCGGAGAGCCCGGCGGCAGAGGCCCGAGCGGAGAGCTCGGCGGCTGCGGCCCGAGGAGAATACGAGGTGACACCAGGATGAAGACGAGCACGCGTCGGCCTCGGTAGTCTCACTTGGAAGATTAAGATGAGGATCTGGCGACCGGGACGCGAGGAGAAGAACAGCAGAGGTAACGAGGGCGGCAACGGCAACCAACCGGCGACTGAATAGGGCGGCGTCGTTCACGTGAGGGAAAACACGTGAGAAAAACCCTAACCCTATCTTAGCACTGATACCATGTTATGAATAGCGCTTGTATTCATCATGAGGCCAATGGGTCAATATATATACAAGTACAATTATGGTATATATGCAGGTAACCTCTTATACAACGGGGAAATACATATGCAATAATATATATCTAACAAATATGCCTTGCTGAGAGACCATGTGAGAGGTGTCCCCAAGCGAGTGATGAGTATTTGACACTTTTGTTGAAAAGTTTGTGATTTGATTCACTGTTGTTGTGCTATTGCTGTTTTGATTCTGTACTGTGCGGAACTTCCGCTTGGGAATGCGGAAGTACCGATCATCGGAACTTCCGCCCTGGGAATGCGGAAGAACCGTTCATCGGAACTTCAGCCCTGGGAAAGCGGAACTTCCGATTGTGCGCATACCTGAGCAGTGAGTGTATAATTTTCGATTTTGAGTTGGTTGGTTCGTGTATGAGTTTGAGACAAGTACAAATGTTAATTCCATTATCTCGAATAATGCTATGTGATGTGTTTCTTATGCATCTTCGTTGCGGGGCGCGAGGCGAGTCGTGGCGAGACACGTGGAGACCGGACTAGACGCAGGTGGCGTTGAGGTCAGAACGGTCGAGGTGTGTCGAAGACGGCGTGAACTCGAGGTGGTTGCGAGTCGTGGACAACAAGGAATGCGGGAGCTTCCCGGAAGGTGCACGAGGGGTGAAATGGTAATTTTGCAATGCTGCACAAGCGGGAGCGGGCTCCGTTCGGATTTTATCTGGCGTAACGGGTTTGTGACCCATTAGCCGGTGCCTATATAAGGAGGGTCTGTCTCCTTAGTAGGTAGGTCACTAGAAAAAGAATTAGGGTTTGCTAGAGTCAAAAGAGGCTTTGGGAGGTTGTTTTGCTTTGAGGCTTTAGTTGTTGGAAGTGAGAGAGGAGAGCAGGAGATGTCTTCTTCGTAGCTTCTCCCTGTGCCTCTCTTCTTGACCTCCTGGTGCTTTCTCTTATTTGTTCTTGGTGTTTTTGAGTGTATGGAGAGGGAGAGGATGGATTGAGAGTCATGTAATCTCTACTTTTCAATGTACATGCGTATGGGAACATCTCTATGATCCTCTATATCAATATGAGATTGTTTTGGTTGAAGTTCATCTCTCTGTTCATGTTTTTGAATATCTAGGTTTTTGGTGTTCTTCTTATTTTCTTTTGTGAGATGGCATGAAACTTGATATCTAGAGTCCTATGGCTATTGCTAACATATCCTCAAAGTTTCATAAGCTAAGAATCCAAGAATCTTGCGAATTTCGGTTTTTGGTCTCTCCTGCCAAGTTTTCTCAAGAAATCCGATTTTCCCTTGATTAGTGGATCTTTGTCTGAAATTTCTTCTCAATGAGGTCAATATGATGTTTAGGATGATGTCCTGTGAAAATTGACCCGAGAAGAGTAGCAAATCGTGAGTATTTTGGATTTTTGGCAATTTCTAGTACGCTCGCTTCTTGATGCAGAGCAATCGGAACTTCCATTGCCTACACGCTGAACTACAGCGTCTGAACTTCCGCACTGGAAGACCGGAACTTCCGATTGTCGACAGAGCAGCCCAGAAATTTGGGAACTTCCGCCTGGGTGACCGGAACTACCACAGGGATAATCGGAACTTTCGATTTCTGACAGAATCACTTAGATTTTGTTTAACTTCTTGATTTTGATTCATTTCTCGTTTTTTGATTATCAGAGTGTTTTGGGTTGCTGTGTGGATACTTGAGAGGGGAAGATCTTAATTTTTAGAAGGCACCATTCACCCCCCCCCTTCTGTTGCCATTTCGGTCCTTCAATTGGTATCAGAGCCGGTTAGCTCTTCTCGATAGATCTTTAACCGGTCTGTGAGCTATGGCAACAGATAAGTATTCCACCAAGCCTCCCGTCTTTGATGGCTTGGATTACCCCTTCTGGAAGAGCCGAATGGAAACATACATCCAGGCTCAGGGGTATGCCATCTGGCGGAAGGTGAAGGTCAGATTCGCTGTTCCTGCCGATGAAAACATCAATGTGGGGAACATACCCGATGTTGAGGCTAATGCTAAGGCAAGGAACATTATAATCCAGGGTTGAGCCGAAGCGAGTTTGATCGCATCTCTCATCTGACGTCGGCTTTCGACATCTGGGTGACCCTCGATGCATACCATGAGAGCACCACCCAGATCAAGACAATTCGACAAGACCAATTCAAGCGAGATTACAACAAGTTTGAAATGCTCGCTGGTGAATCCCTCGATGAGTGCTTTGCGCGTTTTCATAAGATCTTGAGCAACCTCCGAGCAGTTGGTCTCACATACCCCGACTCGGACAATGCTCGTCAGATGCTCGCGGCGCTTGATTTGCATATTTGGGAGATGAAGGTGACTACCATCAAGGACACCACCGACCTTTCGACCCTGACTCTTGACGCGCTGTACTCTCGCCTCAAGACTCACGAGATTGACATAGTCTCTCGTAGGTCGAAGTCGCAGTCAATGGCTTTAGTCACCGATCCCACTTCTGGATCATCGGCTTCTGAGTCGCTTTGCGGTTTCTCCCTGGCTGCTCTCTGTGAAATAACTGATGATCAGTTCGGCCACTGGACGCCGAGGATGACGTCGAACCCATCTAGTGGAATCATGTAGCAGTTCACTTGGAAGTCTTCAGCTGCCACCTTGATCGGCAAGACGTGATAGATGCTAGTGCTTTGCACCTGCTCCCCGTTGGCGACGATGACCCGTAGTCTCGTGCGCGCCTGCGTGCGGAGGCTGAGGTGCGTAGCCATATCATGGTTGATGAAGTTGTGTGACGACCCCGAGTCAATGAGAGACAACAACATTGTTTCG
The DNA here is from genome assembly GCA_036346395.1 of Hsuehochloa calcarea. Classification (NCBI taxonomy): domain Eukaryota; kingdom Viridiplantae; phylum Streptophyta; class Magnoliopsida; order Poales; family Poaceae; genus Hsuehochloa; species Hsuehochloa calcarea. Next base: position 36,130,579 of record CM070606.1, read on the forward strand.
GCCACTTCTACCGCTAGGCGCATGGTTTGGGCCACGCGCGGTTGGATGCTAGTCAATGCATATAAGGATATGTCGGGTTCCTGCTCGTTCTCTGGTGATAAATCGTTATCGCTTGGGGCCAAAAGCATGAACAAGCGCTTGCACCGATGATTTGTCATGAGCTTCTCCTCGCAATTGAAGCACAGGCCGGCTTCCCTGCGAGTTGCCATCTCGGCCGGTGTCAGGTAATGCCGGCGAAGACATGGTTCTGGGGCGCCTCCTGCCACACGTGCCGGGTTCGGTAGGGCTGCTGGGGCAGCTACCGGATTGGCTGGTACCACTACCACTCTTGCCCGTGCGCCCTTGGCTGTTGCCGTAGTAGCACCGGCTGTTTGGCCGCTTGTTGGGGTGGCAGCTGGTTGGCCACCTGAGCGCGCCTCTCGTATGCCCGGGCGAGGGCCATTGCCACCTGGAGGCTCGCAGGGTTTTGTAGCTCGACATCCGTCCAGATGGGCTCCATCAATCCCGGGGTGAAGAGCTGCACCTGTTGACGCGGTTGATGGCGCTTTGCACGACACATTATCACGAGGTAGCGTTGCTGGTACTCTTCCACGGTGCTGGTCTGCGAGAGCTGCTTGAGCTCCCCCAGAGGATTGTGCCGAATGGATGGCCCAAAGCGAAGGTTGATGTATTCCTTGAAATTCTTCCAGTTGGGCTCGCCTTCGTCTCATTCCAACTGAAAGTACCATTGTTGAGTAATACCAACAAGGTGATACGAGGCAAGCCATACCTTCTCTGCTTCCGGCGTTTTCTGTCCCCGAAAAAATTGATCATAGCGTTGCAACCATCCCAGGGATTCCTTGCCGTCATACGTCGGGAACTCCAGCTTGTGGAAACGTGGGGGATTGCTCCCCTCCGTGCGCTGGTTGGACGCGCTGGCGGTGCCGATAGCGCCGGTAGCAGCCCGTTGCCCGCAGTGCGTTTCTCCGTCTCCACTGCACCGATGCGATCCGTCAGGTTGAGGATCGCGTTCTTGAGCTCGGTTATTGTAGAGACCATGGTTGGAATCTGATCGATGGTGCTCGTTAGGTTGGTTAGTTGTGCCTTCACATCGGATATGTCTGTCGTCAAAACAGCCACCTGTTGTTCAACGACAGCCATCTGTTCTTCAGAATCTATGGTAGTATCGCTGCCACGAGAGATCGTTTGCTCTGTCGTCACGACCAGGTCCACGACTAGAGAAGTTGTCGTCACGACCAGTTTCACGACCTCGTAAGTCGTCACGACCAGGTCCACGACTAGGTCTTGGTCGAAGGTTGTAGCCGTGCAGGGCAAGGAACACCGGTCGGAGTCTTCAGCCAGACGCCATACTGTCTTGTCACGGTCTAGAGGCCGAATTGTATAATCATGGGTAATTGCAGGCTTTGGCCTAGGCTTCATCGACCAGGAGCCGTGATGGAGATAACAGGGACAGAGAAGGAAGCATGAGCTGGGAGGGGATGCGCAGGGAGGAAGAAGGCAAACAAGGAATGAGGAATTAGAGATAATTCATGTTTGCATTTCCATACATGAGAAGCTCCTTAAAAAAGGATAGCCGCACCTAACAATCATATCTAATCATACTAAACTTGGAGATAACAAATTAACTAAGCAATCTTTTCTGAAATGGAAAGTATCTAATGCGCCATATCTGATTGGCGTGATTTGCGTCTCTGATATGTGATGCCGACCATCACAGTGTGTTTCTTATGTAATTGAAATTAGCCGATTGGTTCGCCTTTTGAACAACAATTTGAAGGCGAAATTAACTTCTGCTAACTGCATGTTGGTAAGAGTGGTTCCAATTCCAACCATATTTATACAAGAAATTGGTTTTTTTCGGATCAGGCATGCAACCGCTATCTTATCTTAGGACAGGCTCATCCAATGCACTTTTGCATGATGTTAACCTTTTCTTTTTCTAGCTAATGAATGATATTTGTTCTAATTTCCTAACTACAACTCTACTTCTTGCAGTACATTTAGTCTTTCCTCTGCTTTCACAAAACAACTTTAGTCAGTGTGCAATTCAATTGTTACAATGTAGTGTCCAACTGTCCACATGTTACAGCAATTTTATAGTCTGCTTTGTTTCTAAAATGACTGTTGTAGTACAAGCCTAAACTATTACATCTGAATTTGATGTTTACAGATATCATAATTTACTATTCTAAATGGTTAATTCAGAATTCATAAAGCAATCACATCTCATTAGTAATTACCATGTTGTCACAACTAGCTTTTAGGGCTGCTACGGTCGGTCATTGTTTTTGAAGTGTCGCATTACATTTTCTCTCTCTCTTGAAAACTATCACAAGACAATTAGATTAACTGTCCAAGATTTTCTTTGGACTATTATATTTTGCACCCGCATATTTGCATATTCAAATGCACCATATTTCTTGTATCATACAGTTGTACTATATGACTATTCCAAAAGAATTATTTGACTTGAGTACGCTACCAGCTACAGTATTCTAGCTATCGTGGACTAAAACCCATATCTTTGAGTCATGTTTTGTGGAACATAAGATGGAACTTCTGTATATGCCAATGGTTCAACCTAGAAGACCAAACAATCCCATGCGTGACTTTGTCAAAAAAAAAAAGGGACAAAGTTTCAGATACACAACACTTGTCAATCTTCAGATAATTACCAGAGCCTTTGGAAATCTAACAGATTCTTGTTTGTTCTCAATTACCTTCTTTCTGACTCTTTTTTACCGAAAGGGAGACACTAGTTGGCTGAATAATGAAATTCCTTTAGATCCTTCGAGCTAAAATGGCACACAATATTCCTAAAAAAAATGCCACACAATTATGTCACTTTCTACATAGGAGGCAATGCCCGTCTGAATTATTTGGGACCTTACTCTTTTGGAGCTAGTGTGAAATTTCTTTTGAAACCGATGATGTGGTGCTTGGAAGGAAGTGCAGATTGGACAGATTGCTCGTCTCCCGTGTCCTGCGGCTACACGCAAGTGATATACTTCTCTCATCAAGTGTTATGCAGTCAAAATCAGATGATAATCTATGCATAACTAATGCACTCCTTTTTTTTTGTAACTTGAACTAATGTACTTCCTTGATCTTGGAAAACAAAAGAAAGAAAGAACGAAATATAGGGTTGTGGACCTTGTGGTGCATCTAGATGTCTGAAGTTTGAACAGATAGATAGTTCATGACTTCTTGTTGCGTCTGTTGTTTGATGTTCCCCTGGAGCAAGATGCGTCATGAATCGCTTATAAAAACGGTGCTTGCACCACAAAACTAGACATTCTCTAGCTTCACGGTTTGCACAATACCAGCAGTGGTGTTTATCTCGATGTATGGACAATTCAATGACTCCATTCCATTCGCTTGGCACATTTCGTCATTTCTTGACTCGCGTCGATCGATCTGCTATCACTCTGAATGTACCACACGGCAAATAATGCAAAAACTTCACTGCATTGTTTGTGCACCGGCCACCCTCATTTTTTACTGAGGACATATCAGTGTCAACATTTAATATCACATTAGAGCAGTTTGCTACGAAATGCCATATTTAATCAGCCTGCAGTTTGGTAGCTACACGAGTCTATGCTGTTGATCAAAGTTCAATATGGTTCCTGCTACTCCGCTAGTATGCAGCAAATCAACTGGAGTACGTACGATTACGAACTCTCGGTGCTGGCTCATGCATGGGGACAATTTAGCAGCTTGTGAGCTTCCAAATGAGCCTAGTCAATCTCATTGGGAAATTCCAAGAAACGTTTCAAGGTTTCCCAGCCGTTCATGTGCTTCCCACCGCTGACATCACCAATCCGGCGTTTCCTTCCCCATGCATCCCAAACTCCTCGATCCATTCTGGATCGGATCAGAGTTGCGAGATACGATACGAGTGTACACAATATAAAAAAAATAAAGTAGATAAATCCCGTAAAGAGAATATAATAACAACAACGAGAGAGAAAGATTTGACGAAGCTAACTACAAATTCTTTAAACACAACCTCAAAAGAGTATAAGAGAATGTCACTCTCTGACAACCCTCTCGAACATTTTAGGACCCTCGGATGCTTACCCTATACAAGAATATAATGTTAAAAAATAACCTAGCCTCTAATCATCTAGTGCATTTCTTGCTTTGGATAGTTGGTTTGTGGCTTGTGTTTTCTATGACCACTCCTCGTGGCTTTATATAGTGCCCCTAATTCTCCCCCAGAAGGAAGTAGGGATCATAATCCTTATTCTGATCATAATCATTGTAGAACACATCTCCAGGTCCTAATGGATCATGATATGAGTCACATATACTCAACAACCTTCATCTTGACTTCTATCGGTTGAAGTCATTGTGTTCCTCTAAGAATTCGCTATAAGTCGGCTCCGCTATTTTTGTTTTTCCTATTTTTTTTTTTTCCTTTCACCTTTGGGAGTGCCCCACCATAGGGGCTCATTCACATCACCGCAATATACGTGTCGATGTCCAGGCTAGCCTACCCGGGCCCTCCACCTAAGAGTTCATCTGTTGTGTAGTTTGGTTGACCAAACCTCATGTTTCTACAACCCTTCATGCCATAGGTTTGTACTATCTCCGAGCTCCACTTGCTCGTCAGTATCGTGTGGTTGGTCCCACCACGTCTTCCTTCTTCCAACAGTTCACACCTTTGCCTTTGCACCTGCTAGATTTTACAATCATCTTTGCAGTTTCGCATATAACTGCAGATGAGATCTGAGTACCTACTGTTGACGACACAGTTTCCTTTTCCTGGTCAGAAATTTTATCACACCTCTCATTGATTGCTCTTCCCTGATGATTACCCATCAATCGGCATCCTTCATTGCTTCAGATATTTTTCATGATTATATGTCCTTTGCAAGTAACTCACATGACTCCATCTTAAAGTGATATCTCACAACCATTGAGTTCAAGCGACCTCACATATACTAGATTCTTCTTTAAGTCGGGAACATACCGAACTCCTCTCAATGTGCGATGTGCTCTATTATACATCTTTAATGTAACCATTATCACATCAGTAATTGCACACTCCTTGCAATTCGTTAAGAGAACAGATCCACACACCGAGCGTAGAGATCTTTCATCAAATATCTCCCTCACCAAACATATATGGAAGCAACAACATGAATCTAATATCCATCTATGAGAAGAATCTGATTGACTGACGACTAGTACGTCTGAATCATCTTTAGCTACCGCACTGAGCATGCACCCCTCATTTGCTTCAAACATGGACAATCTTTTATCATCTGACTTTCATCGTCACATAGATAGCATACATGTGTGCCTTTACTCTTTCCCTTCTTCTTACTATGACTTTTGCTTTTGCCTGCAACACCTATGACAATCAATGCTTGATCACCTGAGGATGAAGAATCCGCGGCTTCTTCAAGGACTCTGCCTCCATAGATATATCACTGCCTCAATGAAGTTGAGAGTGTTTTTCCCTGCGAGAATATTCATCACCAATTGCTCCCATGATAGTGGTAGAGATGACGCTAATATGACAACCTTATCATTTTTCTCATTTTTCTCATCCACACTAGTTAGATGTATGAGAAGTTTGTTGCATACATTGAGATGGTTAACGAATCGTGTGTCTTCCTCCATGAACAATATGAACAGTTTCCTTTTTAGTACCCATCGGTTTGTCAGTAACTTTGACATATACAATTATTCTAAGTCACTCTATATTTTCTTCGGTGAATTCTCCTTAATCACTGAGTACTTTACCTTATCGAAGAGACATAGACGGATTATACTGACAGCCTTCCGCTCTATCACCTCCCAGTCCCCTTCAAGAGCATTGATTAACCCTTGCTAGACAAGGAAATCATTCACCACATATTGCTACACGCTAAAATTTCCTCCGTTATCAAATTTCCCCACTTGATTCTATATCATCGACATCGATCTTGATTAATTTTATGTCACTTGACGCTTTGCCAACCTTCTCGCAAATAAGATTAATCTAGTCTTGGCTCCTATACCACTTGTTATGCTTTGATACTCTTTCTTATGCGCAACAGCCTCATATCGGGTCATAGTTGTGAGATACGATACGAACGTGCACGATATCAAGAACGAAGTAGATGAATCCTGTAGAGAGAACCTAATAACAACGATGAAATAAATCACAGCGAGAGAGAAAAAGATTTGACAAAACCGACCGTAAATTTCCTTAAGCACAACCTCAAAAGAATACAAATGATTGTTACTCTCTCACAACTCTCTCGAACCTTTTAGGACCCTTGGATACTTGCCATATAAGAGAATCTAGTGCTAAAAAATAACCTAGCATCTAATACTCTCGTGCACCTCTTGCTTTGGATATGTTAGTTTGTAGCCTATGTTTTTCATGATCACCTCTATAGCTTTATATAGTGTCCCTGGTTATTCTCCAGAAGGAAGTAGAAGTCCTAATTCTAATAGAAATTCTTGTATAACGCATCTCTAACTCCTAATAAATTAGGATACGAGTCACTCTTACTCCACAGCCGGTCTCTCACTTCGCTATCTAATCACATTACTGAAGAACTCGACGCTGGGAAATGCTAATCTGCGTGCAGATAGCTAACTGGATGGTGCGAACAGAAGTCAGAAGAGATCAAAAGGACACCCAGGACTAGGCTGTTGGAAGTACGCCAACCACATTAACAACGCACGAATTCTGGACGATGGCTCATGCGTGTGGACAATCTAGCAGCGTACGTGTGAGCGTCCAAGTCGATCGGCCTAGTCAATCTTGTTTGAAATTCCACGGGACGTTCAAGCTTTTTCCGGTCATGCAAGCGCATGCGCACGCACTGAACTACCAGTGACATCTTCCAGGCCGCCATTTTTTCCACATCCCAATCCATTCACTTTTCGTCCATCCACCTATAAGACGGCCTCGTGCACCCATGTCTCCGCCTCTCACTTCACCATCTCCTCTCTAAGCAAGCAACCACATTTGCAAACTCTTGTCCATTGCAATGGCGCCCTCGGTGGCCAGCTCCGTCGTTGTTGCCCTTCTCCTCCCCGTCCTCCTCACCGCGGTCGGCGAGGCGGCCGTGTTCAAGGTGGTGAACCAGTGCCCCTACACCGTGTGGGCGGCGTCCGTGCCGGTGGGCGGCGGGCGGCAGCTCAACCCGGGCCAGGCGTGGACCATCAACGTGCCGGCCGGCACGACCGCGGCGCGCATCTGGGCGCGCACGGGGTGCCGCTTCGACGGCCGCGGCCGCGGCAGCTGCCGGACGGGCGACTGCGGCGGGGTGCTGCAGTGCACGGGCTACGGCCGCGCGCCCAACACGCTGGCCGAGTTCGCGCTCAATCAGTTCAACAACCTCGACTTCTTCGACATCTCCAACATCGACGGCTTCAACGTGCCCATGACCTTCCTGCCGGACTCCCCCGGGTGCAGCCGCGGCCCGCGCTGCGCCGTGGACATCACGGCGCGCTGCCCCGCCCAACTGCGGCAGGACGGCGCTTGCAACAACGCGTGCCCGGTGTTCAAGCAGGACGTCTACTGCTGCGTCGGCTCGGCGGCCAAAAACTGCGGCCCGACCAACTACTCGAAGTTCTTCAAGGGGCTCTGCCCGGACGCGTACAGCTACCCCAAGGACGACGCGACCAGCACCTTCACCTGCCCGGCGGGAACCAACTACAAGGTCATCTTCTGCCCCTCCGGCTAAAGAGGTGACGTACGGGAGAGAGAGACTCGTATACAAGTCGTATACGGTAGTGGGAGTATACGGTATACGTAGTGAGTAGTATACTGCAAAGAAATAATGGGGTTGTGTAGCCACGACCCACGAGCCATTGCACAGCCCACCGTTGTATAATCTTATCCATGTGTCCTGAACTGGAGAAATAAAACGCATCGATATATTGGACCCAGCGTGTGCAAACATGCACCTGTGAAACGATTTTCTTTGCGTTGCACTGTTGCGGGACACATTGTGATGTAGTCTATCTCAGAGATCATGTTTCACCTTCAATTCGGTACGTACTGTTTAAAAAAACTATGTACATACTAAGCTATTTATGTTGTTGGTGCGCATCCACCACACTGTTGTTTGTGACAACCAGTGGAGTTACCGTGCGTTACGCAGCCAGATATTACGAGACAGATTGACTTTGCTAAACAATCTTATTGTCTATGATTGAAAAAATAGTTGTATTTGTTATACAATTATGACTTCTACATGATATCTGCTCCGTTGTAACCTGGCCCACCAAATTAAGCGGATGGGTTTTTCTCTTTTTTTCATCAATTAATAAGAGAATTTTTAGAACATTTTCTTCTCTTTTTTTATAGTGAGATTTCTTACCTAAAAGTGAATAAGATGACTTGAATCTCACCGGTTTTTCCTTTTTAGCATTATTGTGATATTTCTTACCTTAATGTCAACGAAATGCCTTGAGTCTCACTGGTTATTTGTATTTATTACTCAATATAATTTTTAGTTTTTGTTGCGTTGACATCAGTACCATATTTTTATTTCTTTCAATAGTATATTATATAGTAAATTACATGGCGGGTCATTGAATTTGTAGCGCTGCTTCATCTAGGTCACTGTACTTACGAGTTGCACGTTTAGATCACAAAATCAGCGAGTCCAAATTGCCCAGGCGAGCAGCTAGCGTGTCACCCCAGAGCCAAGGTAGAGCAACACGCTAAGAGTCCCCCTCAGCTCAATGACTATTCAGACATATTCTCTTTCTTAAAGGTGAGGGATTCCTGAGCGGTGACCTTTTTGTTTAAGAAGTCTCATACATGCAAGTTCTTTTGTCCTTGAGAGGAAACATGACATTACAGTGTCTTAGACATGGAAAGTTAGCCAACATAAGTAAGAAGCTCTCAAGTTGCCATGTGCCCATGTAGCATATGTGAATTAGCTGCGTTCTTGACTTCTTGTTTTTGTTTGCCATGGCACAAATGATCTTAAGATCATTCATTGTACTTCCATTATGGATTTGGCTAAACTTTACTTTTTTTATCTCGGAAGATCATTCACAAAAGTAATTGTTCATATCTTATAGAAGCTTAGGGAACATACATTTTTTAGCTTCTAAGTAGTTTTTGCTGTTTCTTTGTGTGGCAGGATGCTATTTCACAGTACTACTGGTTCATTTGGAATCTGTTCTATGCTGAATATATCTTCTTCCCGTTAATATAGAGAGGTAACTTTTCTGATTACCATTCTGCCCTGTTTTGTGAAGTCTGTTTCGGGAACTTCCTATATTCATTTGCATAAAATTGTCAGACCTGGCAGTCTTACATTGGCTACATGATGGGAGCATACCAAAATAAGAAGTTGGTAAGAACAAGGAAACAAGCATGTCAGCCAACAGAAGATAACTAGTTGGTAGATATCTCTCTCTCTCTCTCTTGCCTATAGAGCATAACCAGGGATAAAAAACCTGACCGGTTCCCGCCGGTAACCGGATTTACCAGTGGGAACCGTGATTCGAAATACCGGTCGGAAAACTTTAAATTCAAAATTTCGCTCAAACATTTCAAATTCAAATTTATTTGGACGAATTTTGACTAAGTTTTTTTTTTCCGGGAATTCCGATTACCGTTACCGACCGTCGGCGGATACCCTCCGGAAACGGTATTATGATCCCTCAGTGTAACTGTGCATATTTTTTTAATGGAAATCAATAAAGCAGTGATACTAGGAGGATCTCGAAGATGTTACCGGAGTTTTGGTTGGTGGAATTTGATGTTGAATAGTTACTGTTATCCAATAGAACAAGTTTTCATGGTCTTAGATATTGTTTGGGAGGGCTTGAGCATAGGTTCGAAGCTGACGGAAGCTTAAGCTCCTGTCACAACTCACAAACAGGTAGTGCTGGAGCGGCCAGATAAGCTTCCTTCTTTTGTACTAGAGTTTAAGCTACATTATGAGACTTTCTGAAGGCACGCCCTCTGAAAACAGACTAGGGACTATAGTATCATCTGCTTGGCTTGCTGCATATCTTTAGAGCTTCAGCATATGTATTCTCCTCAGTGCTTTCCCCCTCTCAAAAACTCAAAATCCTGTAAATTGTAAACTGTCTTCCACAGGACTTATATATTACAAAACTCCCAACTTGATGAAATCGTTGAAAAAAGGGGTGCGCAACCTGTTACTACTTTTTTTTCAATTGCATGGACCAACCGCCTCAGTCTAGTCGAAGACGAAGTGGCGTGGTATGGTAGCAAGGTGGTAGCTACAGGGCATCAGTGCTACCACGGTGCACGGGCGGTCATCCGCCCGCCACCATTCAACAACGCGTGAAACGGCTCTTTACGCAAAACTTGCGGGCAAAACGCGCGTTTTTGGCCATGCTGACGAATCCACCCGCGCGGGCACACCAGCCATCAGACCGCGCGGCGCGGAGGAACCGACGGCAGCGTTCTCGATCGATCTGCCTACCGGTTTGGTCCCAACTCGCATAATGGCACGGGAAATCGATTCAATTCGGCGAAAGCGACCGCGTTCTCGATCGATCTGCCTACCGGTTCGGTCTCCACTCGCATAATGGCACGGGAAATCGATTCCATTCGGCTACAGCGACAGCGACAGCGTCGGGGCTGCCGGGCCGGCTGCCGCCAGCGCGGGGGTAGGCTCCCTTGCTTCACTGCCCCCGTTCCCGGAGCCCTCACTGACCGCACCAAACTAAACCGGCCGCAGCTATTGCCGCCCTTCCTTCCCCACGTCCACGTGGGCGTTCCCGAAATCTTGTTAGAATATTTAGCACTACAGTGATTATATAATTTCATAAATAAATTATAAGTACAGAAATACCATTGGAATTAAACATGTCCATAGGATGAACTATGACGATAAGCAATATGAACAACAGAACGTATAGATAGACTATGACTATAAGCAATATGAACAACAGAACGTAATGTGCAGAGTACTAGATGTTACCGATGTGAAGCGAAGAGTGTCGCATAGATGAAGGAGAGGACGTCGCCGATGATGAATACACTGATGTAGACGATGTAGGGAACGACGGGCCGTCACGGAGTTGCTTCTCAAAAACCTTATTCGCCCTCTCCCGTACAGGATTGCAAGGACGAGATGGTTTCGAGGACCTGCTCTCTCCACCACCGGTGCACGCCGGCGCAGGAACAGAGTAGCACTCAGCAGCACATCGCTATCAGGAAATAGTTCTCTCGCACAGATGTGTTTAACCAACCGGAGAGATGAGTCAGGCAAAGATCCTCGGTTTAAAAAGGCCGCAGAAGGAAAACACCCGCAGATTAGGAAACGACCACTAGAAACCGTGCTCATTAATTCACAGTTAAAGCCGCGTAATCAGTGTGTTTCTTTCCATCAGGTATTAGCGGTGGCGTTGGCAGCTTCCACAGAGGCATGAACAACGGCGGCGGCATCAGGATGAGTGGTAGTAGTGGCTACTGCAACAACCGTTATGGCGGAGGCCGTGGTGCTACTGAAGAGATCGCTCATGGTGGAGGTTGAAGGAGACGACAGAGACACGGCAAGTCTTCGGCTTGGACTCCTTCTCCAACAGTTCTAAGCGGATCTGAATTTTCTAGAGAATTTGGCTCACTTGACCTCTTTTTGGAACGGAATAGCAAAGATAGCCCCTACGCGTTTGATGTGATAAAAATGATAATGTGGTAGCCTAGACAGGAAACACATGCCTGCTACCATGCACCCTGATCCCTACACGTTCCTGCCTCAGATCTAGACCGCAGGATCAAGCCAGCCGCGGATGTGGATAGCCGAATGCTCCTACTGCAATCCAGAACCACAGGATTAGGTAACATAATTAGGTAAGGATTTGCAAAATTTAGTTGCTTCGACGATGTAGGAAAATATAGATTAAATAGTGCAAATTATTTAGGTGGTTGTCTACAAATAAAATGTTTAACACATATTGTGTAGAAATAATGTTGTAACACGTATGTAAAAAAATCTGGTAAATGTTGGGAATGTGGTTAGCAAGATTGCCCTGAGAGTATGTACAATAGTGTGATGTTAACTGTCTGCAAGTATTGCCACGTAGGATACGAGGTGATGCAGATGAGAGAGAGGTGGCATAGAGAATTAAGTTGTCTCTCATGGCATCTTCAATAGTTGGAGATAACTTTGTCTCTAACATATGCTACATCATTTTTAGAGATAACATATCCAATAGATAGTCTCTAACACACTCTCTAATATTTAAATTTTATAATTTTCTTTTGAAACAGGTTTACATGTCAATTAGAGTAGATTAATGCACCATGTCTTATTTCGCGTGCACGACAGTCTCTTCAGGAAGAGATGATATATACTCTCTCTCCTCCCCCCTCTCCTCCACGTAGGATTTTGTTGACGTGACATAGCTAAGAGACAACAATAAAGACAATATTGGAGATGCTCTTATGCAGTAGTCAACTATAACACGAGAAACAAGACATATTATATATGAAGGACCTGTCTATAAAAATATATAAAAAGATAACTCATTGTATGAGCTATCTTTAATATTGTATATAAATAATATAGAAGAATGATATAGGCAACCCTTGTCTATTAGCACTCTAACTGCTAAGAGCGCCTACCTCCATCACACACTACTACAAAATAAGCTATAGTAGAAGCCTCATCACAGACGGTTCCAAGGAACCGTCTGTGTTGTAGCTATCACAAACAGTTCCATAAGAACCGTCTGTGATACATAATTATCAATCGTCTGTGATAATCTAAGTCATTACAGACGATTCTTATTAACTTCACACACAGTTCTTAATACAAACCGTCTGCGGTGAGATACTTAGCACAAACGATTCATCAAAAAGAACCGTCTATGATGAGATGCTTATCACAGACGGTTCATGATACAAACCGTCTGTGATGAGATGCTTATATTTTAGAACGTGTGCACGAGAGGCAAAATATTTTAGCGCTGTCCTTATAAATAATAGCCGAGTGGGGCGGGATGTGCTGGGAAGGGTGTCGAACCTGCGGGACACTAACGTGCTGCTGGACTTCGTCTCCATCAACGTGCTTCGGTCCAAGTTCGTCGCCGCAGGCCTCCACGACAATGACCTTGTCCTCCTCAGCTGTAAGCAAATAATCTTCTTCTTCCTCGATGACTCGATCGATCATGGTAGCTAACCTATGGGTGCACGTACGTAAATGGTAAATGGGTGCAGTGGCTCACTCACATCCGCAATGGCTTCGCCGTCATCGCCTCCAACGTCGTGCTCTACAACAACACCTCCACCGTCGATGTCGTTGACTCCTACTCGGGCCTCCTTAGCACCCTCTTCGTCGACGCCATGGTCAAGATGGGCAGCATCAGGGTACTCACAGGCCGCAAGGGGGAGGTCAGGAAGGTTTTTGTATGGGAGTGATGCCTTTTTCATGTATTTTCAAGAGTCTCTGAAGACGGAAAGCTCACATCAAATGTGATGGTACCAACTATGAAATATTCAAAATCTATTTTTTTGCAATTAAAAAACTATGATAGACGGTTCTTGTTCAGATCCGTTTGTGATAATTACTATCTTAGCGGTTCTTGTTCAGAACCGTCTATGAAATTAGACTATCACAGACAGTTCTGAAGAAAAACCGTTTATGATAGTTACTATCACAGACGGTTCTGAACAAGAACCGTTTGTGATACCTTTTTTTACAGACGGTTTGAAAACCGTCTGTGATGATCGCCTGTTATCACAGACACATAAATCCAGAAGGTTCAAAAAATCGTCTGTGATGATGGTTTAGAACTATTTGTGATGAGGTTTTGTGTAGTAGTGACGGTCTCCAAATTAAGAGTCGAACCTGTTAAGAAATCGGGCCCAGGACCGAAGAGCCCTGGCCCAGGTGGGCTCCTCATCCATCCAATTAGCTATATAAAGAAGGGAGGACCCTCAACATTGTACACGGTTTTCAGAAGAGCAATAAAGAGAAACCTGAAGATCCCTCATATCTCTGTGTTCAATATATTATTTTGTTCTTACGTTCTTGCATTGTTCTTACGATTCTAAGCTTGTCTACGAGGTAATCGTTCGGATTGGACTCGCTAGAAACAGCTGCTCAACACGTTATCAGCACGATCGACTCTCCTCGGATCGAAAGGTAACCGTCGATGAACGACACTCGTAGATTGAATCGTTTTTTCTAGATTGCTTTCAATTCTGTAAATTTGGCTTTCTAGATTATATCCTACGGTGCATATCCGCTCTAATCTACCGTGAGCTGACTTGAAGTCGCCGACACAATGTTGATCGGTGGATTGCATGAAAAGGTGAATGTCGATTGTACCGTAGATTGAAATTCGCAAAGTCGTTCTAAATCTACCGCGAACCAACTTGAAGTTGACGGCCAAGCCGATCGGTAATTGCATGGACGATAATCGTGTGAAGAGTAATCTTACATATTTAGGATGAATAGCAGATTGCATCATATAAATAGAACGAAAAAAAATTAATCGGCGGCCTAGAGCCGTCGGCCTGCAGTCGGGCCATGGACAGCCTCCACGGCTGCACAAAGTCGACATCGCATGCGCACACAACACCGTCTCGGCCACCCGTGCGCCGCGAAACCACTGGAGCCGTCTTGCCGCCGCTAACCTCCGCCGTGGCGCCACCCGCGCACGGCTCGCTTCGATAGCAACCGCCGCAATCGCCGGCCAACGCCGCCCGGCATGGGCAAAACATCACGAAAAGGGAGAGAGATCGGTTGGCGGCAATGGCTACACCGCCGACGACTTGAAGCCGACAACGTCCTCCGCACGCGCGCCGCCACTGAGCCGCACACGGCCACCTCGCGCCGGCCGTGCGCCGTCGTGGCTCCACTGCTCTGCGCACCGCCTTGCCCCACATGGTCGCCGGCTCCGCCCAACGGCCAAGCCTCCCGACCGCTTGCGGACCACCGGCTACCCACACGGGTGCCTCACGCTCCCGTCGGTTGTCGCTCAAAGTGGCGCCACAGACCGCCACATACTCCTTGCCTCCCGGCCGTTTGTCGACGGCCGCCTGAGCTCCCATGGAACCACCGCCTCCGTAAGGGCGTGGCCGCCCTCGCCGTAGCACTCCGCACCGTGTCCGCTTCTCTTGGCTCCCGTGAAGCCGCCACCCACGCGAGCTAGCCGCGCCGCCGTCGGCCGGCTCTCGCACGCGCTTGCAGCGCCAAGCGCCGCCGGTGCCTTTGAATCGGGGTAGGGAAACCCTACCCCGATAGCTCCTCTCGACTCGGCCGGGCTGGGCCCTGATGGATTGGGGAAAAAAGAAGTCAGCCCGAATGAATCCCGAAAAGGGAAATCCCAAAATTTCAAAAAAACCTCGGAATTGTAAAAATTACGAGAATTTTTTTTGCAAATAAGGAAATTTTGCATAAAACCCCTAGGAGTGTCTAAAATTACGCAAAATTATTCTCAGAACTAAAATTTTGCATTTTAACCCCTAGAAATAGCAGAATTCGCTGAAAAATCATTTTTCGAGTAGAAAAGAGTCTCGGGAATTCAATTTTTGAACCGGTTTTTGTGTTTAAAGCATGTTTAACTTTGTTGTTATTATTTATATGCAATTTATGTACTGTATTTTCTATTTTGATTATTTGTAATTGTTTATATTGCTTTTTAATCACTAAGAATAGTAGTAAATCATGACAAATGCATAGAAAAATATGGGAACATTATGAGAATTTTTACAACCATTTTATACAAGTTATCAGCAGTAATATTATGCACTTTTTGCATGAATATGTAGATAACTGGCATTACGAACTGGGAGTTCGAAGAGCTAGCCCAGCATGACCACAATTACCTGACTTGGGCATTAGATGTCGAAATCGTACTTGGAGCCAAGAAACTCCGTGCTGCTATTGGACTTGGCACCTTGAAGGACGCCACTCCAATTGCTGAGGAGAATGATCAATCACTTCATTTCCTCAGACACTATCTCTGTCTAACGCTCAATAATGAGTATATGGTAGAAAAGAATGCACTAGCTTTATGGACCGCATCAAGAAGCGGATCGAGAAACCAAGTACACCATTCTTCTTGGGCAAAGCAATAATGGAACCGACTACGCTTTGTCGACTACAAGATCCGTGGAGGAGTACAATTCATGTTGCATGCAATTTGTACAAGTCTTCAACTATGTGATAAGGTAACCACAGATGAGTAGAAGGTCGAGAAAACTCTCTACCTTTCACACAAACGCGGTGCAATCCGCACACACTATCGTCAGGATGGCTACAAGGAGTATGCCGAAGTGACTGACATCATGCAAGTTGCGAAGCTCAAGATGACGTTCTCAGAAAGAACTACATCACACAGCCACCTAGTAGAAAAGTTGGTCATGAAGTTAATGCAAGTAGCTACAAGGTGATGAAACCTCACTCAAAAGAAAAAGGCAAGAAGGGTAATGTCATGGGTCACAAAACCAAACAGAATGCTCAAGCCAAGAAAGGCGAACAACAGAAGCGCGATGAGAAGCCCTATGGTCAGCAGGACCAAAGTTGCTACAAATGTGGCACTTAGGGACATCGGTCACGTGTTTGCCGTGAGATGTAGCACATGATTGATGCTTTCAAGGCTAAGAAGAAGGGCAAAGGACAGCATGAGGCACACCTTACCATTGTAGGCACAGAGGATCCACAATCATAGGATGCACCCATGGATATGGATATCTCAGTAGCAGCCCCCGTCACACCTTCTTTGCACATCACAGTGGCAGCAGCTGTTATTGCCGAAGAAGAGAAGTTGGACATGGAGCAGAGTCAGGCAGAAGTTTCTTCATACTTCGCTAATTCAATCTAGTGCACGTATTGCACTTAGATTTTATAGTCATTTACAGTTTATGGTTGTGATAGAATATTGAATTTTGAATAATGGTTGTAAGCACTAGGAGAGCAAAGCAATAAATTATTATGATGAGTTCTACAAGATTTTTTTCTGTATTAATAATAGCAAGTTGTGCCAGATGGCGAAGTTGCAATTAGGTCTAACTTTTGATTCTCAACTCCAAACTTCACGAAACTTTGCACACACCTTCTCTATGATATTAAGGACCTATTCAATCAACAATTATAATAATTCTTGGACGAACAAAGATCTTTTATGGGGGAAAAAAAGTTGGCGAATGAATCCCAGAAAAAGGGGGAAAATCCAAAATTTCAAAAAAACCTCGGAATTGTAAAAATTACGAAATTTTTTGCAAATAAGAAATTTTGCATAAAACCCTAGAGTGTCTGAAAATTACGCAAAATTATTCTCAGAACTAAAATTTTGCATTTTAACCCCTAGAAATAGCAGAATTCGCTCAAAAATCATTTTTCGAGTAGAAAAGAGTCTCGGGAATTCAATTTTTGAACCGGTTTTTGTGTTTAAAGCATGTTTAACTTTGTTGTTATTATTTCTATGCAATTTATGTACTGTATTTTCTATTTTGATTATTTGTAATTGTTTATATTGCTTTTTAATCACTAAGAATAGTAGTAAATCATGACAAATGCATAGAAAAATATGGGAACATTATGAGAATTTTTACAACCATTTTATACAAGTTATCAGCAGTAATATTATGCACTTTTTGCATGAATATGTAGATAACTGGCATTACGAACTGCGAGTTCGAAGAGCTAGCCCAGCATGACCACAATTACCTGACTTGGGCATTAGATGTCGAAATCGTACTTGGAGCCAAGAAACTCCGTGCTGCTATTGGACTTGGCACCTTGAAGGACGCCACTCCAATTGCTGAGGAGAATGATCAATCACTTCATTTCCTCAGACACTATCTCTGTCTAACGCTCAATAATGAGTATATGGTAGAAAAGAATGCACTAGCTTTATGACCGCACTGAAGAAGCGGATCGAGAAACTGAAGTACACCATTCTTCTTCGGGCAAAGCAATAATGGAACCGACTACGCTTTGCTGACTACAAGACCGTGGAGGAGTACAATTCTGTATTGCACAGAATTTGTACAAGTCTTCAACTATGTGATAAGGTAACCACAGATGAGTAGAAGGTCGAGAAAACTCTCTACCTTTCACACAAACGCGGTGCAATCCGCACACTATCGTCGGGATGGCTACAAGGAGTATGCAAGTGTGACATCATGCAAGTTGCGAAGCTCAAGATGGCGTTCTCGAAAGAACTACATCACCACCACCTAGTAGAAAAGTTGGTCATGAAGTTAATGCAAGTAGCTACAAGGTGATGAAACCTCACTCAAAAGAAAAAGGCAAGAAGGGTAATGTCATGGGTCACAAAACCAAACAGAATGCTCAAGCCAAGAAAGGCGAACAATGAAGCGATGAGAAGCCCTATGGTCAGGGACCAAAGTTGCTACAAATGTGGCACTTAGGGACATCGGTCACGTGTTTGCCGTGAGCGTAGCACATGATTGATGCTTTCAAGGCTAAGAAGAAGGGCAAAGGACGACATGAGGCACACCTTACCATTGTAGGCACGAGAGGATCCACAATCATAGGATGCACCCATGGATATGGATATCTCGATGCGACCCCGTCACACCTTCTTTGCACATCACGATGGCGTTGTTATTGCAGAAGAGAAGTTGGACATGGAGCGAGTCGGTGAAGTTTCTTCATACTTGCTAATTCAATCTAGTGCACGTATTGCACTTAGATTTTATAGTCATTTACAGTTTATGGTTGTGATAGAATATTGAATTTTGAATAATGGTTGTAAGCACTAGGAGAGCAAAGCAATAAATTATTATGATGAGTTCGCAAGATTTTTTGTATTAATAATAGCAAGTTGTTGGACGAAAAGGCGACTAGAGGGGGTGAATAGAGCACGCTCACTTTTCACAAAATATGAATTCAACACAATTTCACTCCAATAGCTATGATGAAGCTATGAAGATCAATATATCAGTACAGCGGAAGACTAGTATTGAATCCAATTAAAACCCCTAAGCAATGTGATAAAAATCAGCAAGAATCAAAACTAACAGGCGGTCGGCCGATTCTGTTATCTTGGCGGTCGACGGTATCCATCGGTCGACCTCGGTGTGGGCGGTCGGACCGGCACCAAAATCGTCGACCTCGGTGTGGGCGTCGCCAAGCAAGCTCGAAACGATAAAATCAGGCCAGATGCGAAGTTGCAATTAGGTCTAACTTTTGATTCTCAACTCCAAACTTCACGAAACTTTGCACACACCTTCTCTATGATATTAAGGACCTATTCCAATCAACAATTATAATAATTCTTGGACGAACAAAGATCTTTTATGATCGATTGAAGAAGGGTGCAAAAGCGGGCAAAAGTGAAAACTAGATCCAATCGCTTGCTCGTGGGTGATTGATGATCAAATTGATCCTAGATGGGTTCCACACATCACAGCAAACTAATCCACGTGAAAGAATCAATCACAAACTCGCGGATCAAAGAAGCCCTAAAACACGAAATTGAAAGCAAGAGCGAAAAGAGACTTATCTCAAGCAAACCTTGCATAGATTGATTTCGTGATTGAAGCTGGATTACATCCACACCATCATGGATCGTGGACAATCAAGGATCACGAAATTCTCCTCAAACCATGAAAAGCCCTAGCCTCCACCTCAACTCCCCTAAGCCAATTAGGGTTTTGCAAGTAACAAAGAGGTGAAAAATAGCGAAAAGAGTCTAAAATTCAATTTTTGAACCGGTTTTTGTGTTTAAAGCATGTTTAACTTTGTTGTTATTATTTCTATGCAATTTATGTCTTGTATTTTCTATTTTGATTATTTGTAATTGTTTATATTGCTTTTTAATCACTAAGAATAGTAGTAAATCATGACAAATGCATAGAAAAATATGGGAACATTATGAGAATTTTTACAACCATTTTATACAAGTTATCAGCAGTAATATTATGCACTTTTTGCATGAATATGTAGATAACTGGCATTACGAACTGCGAGTTCGAAGAGCTAGCCCAGCATGACCACAATTACCTGACTTGGGCATTAGATGTCGAAATCGTACTTGGAGCCAAGAAACTCCGTGCTGCTATTGGACTTGGCACCTTGAAGGACGCCACTCCAATTGCTGAGGAGAATGATCAATCACTTCATTTCCTCAGACACTATCTCTGTCTAACGCTCAATAATGAGTATATGGTAGAAAAGAATGCACTAGCTTTATGGACCGCACTGAAGAAGCGGATCGAGAAACTGAAGTACACCATTCTTCTTCGGGCAAAGCAATAATGGAACCGACTACGCTTTGCTGACTACAAGACCGTGGAGGAGTACAATTCTGTATTGCACAGAATTTGTACAAGTCTTCAACTATGTGATAAGGTAACCACAGATGAGTAGAAGGTCGAGAAAACTCTCTACCTTTCACACAAACGCGGTGCAATCCGCACACACTATCGTCAGGATGGCTACAAGGAGTATGCCGAAGTGACTGACATCATGCAAGTTGCGGAAGCTCAAGATGACGTTCTCAGAAAGAACTACATCACACAGCCACCTAGTAGAAAAGTTGGTCATGAAGTTAATGCAAGTAGCTACAAGGTGATGAAACCTCACTCAAAAGAAAAAGGCAAGAAGGGTAATGTCATGGGTCACAAAACCAAGCAGAATGCTCAAGCCAAGAAAGGCGAACAATGAAGCGATGAGAAGCCCTATGGTCACAGGACCAAAGTTGCTACAAATGTGGCACTTAGGGACATCGGTCACGTGTTTGCCGTGAGACGTAGCACATGATTGATGCTTTCAAGGCTAAGAAGAAGGGCAAAGGACAGCATGAGGCACACCTTACCATTGTAGGCACGGAGGATCCACAATCATAGGATGCACCCATGGATATGGATATCTCGATGCATGACCCGTCACACCTTCTTTGCACATCACAAGGCGTGTTGTTATTGCCAAGAAGAGAAGTTGGACATGGAGCGAGTCGTGTAAGTTTCTTCATACTTACTAATTCAATCTAGTGCACGTATTGCACTTAGATTTTATAGTCATTCTGATTTATGGTTGTGATAGAATATTGAATTTTGAATAATGGTTGTAAGCACTAGGAGAGCAAAGCAATAAATTATTATGATGAGTTACGCAAGATTTTTTTCGTATTAATAATAGCAAGTTGTTGGACCGAAAAGGCGACTAGAGGGGGTGAATAGGAGCACGCTCACTTTTCACAAAATATGAATTCAACACAATTTCACTCCAATAGCTATGATGAAGCTATGAAGATCAATATATCGATCTGTTGGAAGACTAGTATTGAATCCAATTAAAACCCTAAGCAATGTGATAAAAATCGAAGAATCAAAACTAACAGATCGGCGGGTCGACCATGTTATCTTGGCGATCGGCCGTACTAAATCGATCGACCTCGGTGTGGGCGGTCGGACCGGCACCAAAATCGGTCGACCTGCGGTGTGGGGGCGGTCGTGAGCAAGCTCCGAACGATAAAATCACCCAGATGACGAAGTTGCAATTAGGTCTAACTTTTGATTCTCAACTCCAAACTTCACGAAACTTTGCACACACCTTCTCTATGATATTAAGGACCTATTCAATCAACAATTATAATAATTCTTGGACGAACAAAGATCTTTTATGATCGATTGAAGAAGGGTGCAAAAGCGGGCAAAAGTGAAAACTAGATCCAATCGCTTGCTCGTGGGTGATTGATGATCAAATTGATCCTAGATGGGTTCCCACATCACGACAAACTAATCCACGTGAAAGAATCAATCACAAACTCGCGGATCAAAGAAAGCCCTAAAAACACGAAATTGAAAGCAAGAACGAAAAGAGACTTATCTCAAGCAAACCTTGCATAGATTGATTTCGTGATTGAAGCTGGATTACATCCACACCATCATGGATCGGTGGACAATCAAGGATCACGAAATTCTCCTCAAACCATGAAAAGCCCTAGCCTCCACCTCAACTCCCTAAGCCAATTAGGGTTTTGCAAGTAACAAAGAGGTGAAAAATAGCGAGGGTCCGGGTGCAGCCACCACCTCCTCCTATTTATAGTGTGTGATGTTTTGAAGTATTTTACTTATGTGAGTGGATTGCTTCCTACCTCCATATTAATAAATACTTTATATATCAGAACACGTGTGGAGCCCTATGGAGGAAGTGTGCATAGCAGATAGCGGCACAACGAATATCATAATGAGAGAGACAAAATATTTCCAGTCGATCAACAGGAACGATGTGTAATACTCCAATTTATTCTAAGAAAGAAGTGTTCAAAAGAGAAATTAGACATAAGAAAAAGGGTGTTTCTACAGTTTTTCGGCAACCTGGGCCTCGGGCCTTGGCCAGGAGGCCCATGAGGGGCCGCCCACCTATAAAAGGAGGGGAAAAACCCTACCCACTACTGTAGCTACAGTAACTAATCCACCGCTACAGTGCTGCTACAGTAGCATCCTCCCCCTCGCATTCCATTGCTTTTCCCCTCCCTCTTGGTGGTGTTGTCCCATTGCTGTCGGCCAAGGAGAAAGGTGGAGGAGATGGAGACGAAGGGGAGAGGAGAACCTCGCGGGGATTTCAGCGAATTCACATGCATCTTAAAGGGTAACTATCGTCTCCCCGCTATTTAGAACCGGTTTGATCTTTAATCGCTATCGATTAGAGAATTGTTGATCTGTTGCGTCTAGAATCAGAAATCTGTACTGTGCTTGCTCGTCAGTTTTCGTATAGATAACGTACGAATTAGAGGATAGGGTATCCTAGAGATTTGTAGGGTTTGTTATCAGATTTCCATAGAGACCGAGATCACCCAAATCGGAGTTGTAGTTTGGGAGATACGTCAGTTTCTTTACTTCTATGCAGAAACCCTGACGAGATTACAGTAGTCGCGTTGATTAATAGATTAGGTTTAGGAGATTGCCGATTCAGGGGAGTCTCCCAACATGACTTTCGTGGGAAATCATATTATCTTTCTAGATTGATAAAGGTCATGAATTTTGGATAATCCATTCAAAAGATACGGATTTTTCTTTAACTATTGTTCCTTCAGATTGTCAGGTTCTAACTTCAAGTTTTCAATTGTAGAATAGATTATGTTAATGGAAGAATTAGAGAATCTCGCCAACTAAGTTATTGTAGATAATTTTATTATTTTTCCAGAGAATCTTAGACCATTGAATTTGGATATACCAAATAAAATTTACGAAATTCCCAAGTTAGTAGTACCAAAGATAATAGAACGGTCTTCGGGATTAAAGACAAAGACTTAGATGAGATTATTTGATCTTCCGGCCACCTGAGAAGTTATAGATATGCTAGTGTAGAATTTAGAAAAATTGGATTCATGACTTTTTAAGTTTTTAATCAAAAGTTATGGATTTTATTTTGATAGCTGCCTGTTTGGATAGATTGAGATTTGGGAGTGTATCGGCTAAGTCTTGGGTTGTGATTAAGAGCGATTGATTTCATTTTGTTCTATTGCTATGCTGTGTACTTTTGAATGATATATTTAGTATACTTTACGGTTACCAGGTGGTGGTGAGCACTGGGGTTAGAGCCTTTCCGTCGTCACCCGTCTCTCGGTTAAGGCAAGTACATGGTAGAGTGGTGAACAATGGGTTGTTCGTCATGATCATTGATGTTACTTATCATGATATTTATTATGCTTTCGTTCAGCTTATTCTTATACATGATATTGATGACCTTGAGTGAATGAGATTATGATATTGATATAATGAGGAGATATTGAGTTAATGAGATGGATTATGTTGATGAATAAATAAAGATGTCGCATCATTTACATTCATCATGACAGGAGTTGTATGAGCCAGGTCGGTGAGAAAGTCATGTAACTATTCCGGTGGGGTCGGTGAGAACGATACATGACTAATCCAGAGTGCTCTAGATAAAATCTTGCTTCGGTGGGGACTTCACGGGAGTGAAGGATAAAGTGTGTCATCGACGGGTGAACACTCCGCTATACCGGTATCAGCTGATGAGATGGATATGAGCATGAGCATGTTGGTGCATTCACATATATGAGTAAATTGTTAAATTGTGCAACTTTACCTATATAGAATATGGCTTGTTTGTTTGAGAATGAGAATGACATCAACTAAATGGATGATGGTGATAACTTTGATTATGATTAATAAACTATTGTTTATGGCTTTATTATGTATTTGCTGAGTCTTGGACTCATTCTTGCTCTATTGTTGTTTTTAGGTGATTATTGATCACGTTTTACTCGGGAAGGGCTAGCGCACTTGGAATCATGCACTTCACCCAATTAGTTGATTCATTGGAGATGGGAAACTTTTAAAATAACATGCAGATTTATATTTAGGACATGATGATATTGAATGACCTTAGATGCTTAGTTTATGTTAATCTTGATTTATTATTTTGCTATGCTCCTAGGACTAGTTTATCTATGATTGTCATAGTATTATGCTTATGTTATTGTGACCCATGGATGAGTTTTAGATATGATTGCTGTAATTTTATAGTAAGTTGATGTAAATTAGATGGTTAGAGTAGTTTAGTGACATTCTAGGCTTAATGTTGGGCTGGGGTGTTACACGATGGTAGTCTTACGACAATCGCAAGCAGCGATACTGGTATAATAGCCTCAGGAAGAGCCACAATTATACTCTCGATGGACACATTGGTCATTGAAGAAGCCTTGGTGTACCCAGAATCTACTATGACTCTCTTAAGCTTTAAAGATATTTGTGCTAACGGTCTCCACATAGAGACTGAAGAAGAGTGTGGTAAGGAATACCTGCTCATTACAAAGCGCGAAGAAAATAGGAAAAGGGTATTAGAATAACTTCCTTCATATGAATCTGGACTATACTACACTCACATTAAGGCACCTGCAGCCTATACTGGCCAGAAAACCACTTTTAGAAGCTCTAAACTTTGCTGTCTCTAACATGATAGATTAGGCCACCCGGTCTTAGAATAATGAGAAATATAATTACTAATTCTCAGGGACACAATTTTAATATAAAGAATTTCTCGAATCAGGAAGATTTTGTGTGCTCTGCATGTGCCACTGGGAAACTGATTACTAGACCCTCTACTCTTAAAGTAAAGGATGAAATCCCTACATTCCTGGACCGTATCCAGGTAGACATTTGCGGTCCTATACAGCCTCTGTTAGGGCCATTTAGGTACTTTATGGTACTCATCGATGCTTCCTCGAAATGGTCGCATGTATGCTTATTATCTACGAGAAACAATGCTTTTGCAAAGCCGATCTCGCAGATAATAAAAATTAAGAATAATTTCTCTGATCATCATGTGAAATCCATCAGAATGGACAATGGCGGAGAATTTACTTCAATGACATTTGATGATTATTGTATGGTAATGGGAATCATCGTTGAGCATTCCGTACCACATGTCCACACTCAGAATGGACTAGCAGAGGTATTAATTAAAAGAATTAAATTTATTGCCCGACCGCTCTTGCAGAATTGTAATTTACCAACTACATGTTGGGGACACACATTCCTACACGCAGCAACTCTCATCAATTTAAGGCACATGCAACTAGCGCAATGGTCAGCACCGAAAATCTCTCATCTACAAAGGTTTGGTTGTAAGGTTTATGTACCTATACCACCACCGCAGTGAACTGCAATGGCCCCCTCCGAAAGTCTGGGATATACATTGATTATGAGACAGCATCCATAATTAAGTATCTGGACCCCATGGCTGGAGATTTGCATACAGTCCGCTTCGCTGACAGCATATTTGATGAAGATAGTTTTCCGTCATTAGGGGGAGGAAATCAACGCCTTCATGAAATATGTCGGGAAATGACATGGCAAGCCACGGGAAGCATATGACCCACGCACTAGTGAAACAAATAGAGAAGTCCAGAAGATAATTGATTTGCAAGCATTAGCGAATCAACTGCTTGACCACTTTAGTGATTTGAAGAGTATGACCAAGTCACATGTGCCTGCACGCAATGCGTCGGAGAGGGTTGAAATACCAGGGAAAATTGAAGGTATCCCTAATCCCGTTCAGAGGCCTCAGAATAAAAGGACAAGAACTTCGACCCCTCGAATCCCAAGTAACCGAGGAGACCTGGCGAAAAAGAATAAGAAGGACTTGACACAGCAGACCATTGAAGTTCCCCACAACCAAAAGGAGAGCCAGTTGAGACCTAACACCGGTATGGAACCTTCAATAAAAGGCATACCAGATTTGAATATTCCCATGGATGGAAACATCAACATGGATGTGTGCGCACGTGTCGGAGCTGAAAAACTAAAGGGACTTGCCCCCGTAATTGGAAGCATCGGTGGGTAAGTAGAAGTGTTAGCAGAATCACCCATGAAGAAATAGTTATAAATTATGTGACCACAGGAGAATCTATGAATAAAACAATAGCCAATGTTGACATTTACTTTGCAAAAAATTATCACAATCATCGATCTCGATCCAGAGTCTGCATCGCTCGCTGAATGTAAGAAAGATTAGATTATAAAGATTGGAAGAAGGCAATAGAAGTAGAATTATTATCCCTGAATAAAAAAAGGTATTTGGGCCTATAAGCCGCACGCCTCCCATGTGCACCCCGTAGGGCATAAGTGAGTATTTGTTCGAAAGAGAAATGAAAACAATGAAGTTGTAAGACATAAAGCATGGCTTGTTGCACAAGGTTTCACTCGGTGACTAGGAGTCGATTATAAAGAAACTTATTCCCCGGTCATGGGCGGAACTACCTTTAGATATTTAATCTCAATGACAGTAAACTTGAATTTAGAAATAAAATTGATGGATGTGGTAACTGCATACCTTTATGGGAACTTGGATTCAGACATTTATATGAAGGTACCTGAAGGTATCCCTGTCCCGAACCAAGATAGAGCAAATAGAAATCTGTATAGTGTGCAACTCAGAAAGTCACTGTATGGACTGAAACAATCAGACAAAATGTGGTATAATCACTTGAGCGACTTTCTCTGCAAGAAAGGCTACATAAACAATGAGGATTGTCCATGTGTTTTTATACGACGATCCTATGATGGATTCTGTATAATCTCAGTATTTGTAGATGATTTGAATATCATCGGGGCCCTGGAATATATTAAGAAAACAAGCTCTTACCTGGAGTCGGAGTTCGAAATAAAAGATTTGGGTAAAATCAAATATTGCCTAGGCTTACAGCATGAGCATACCTCTGAAGGGATTTTAGTACATAGTCAGACTACACTCAGAAAGTGTTAGAACGGTTCGGCTTTGAAAATGCATATCCTTCGAAAGTACCGATAGTCAGGATATCCTTGTAGCAGGACAAGGACCCATACATACCTAAAGAAGAGGGGGGAAGTCATGGGACCGGAATTCCCGTACCTGAGTGCAGTAGGAGCACTCATGTATTTAGCAAAATGTACTAGACCGAACATTGCATTTGTAGTGAACCTACTAGCTTGGTATAGTGCAGAACCTACCAAAAGGCATTAGCATGGAATAAAGGACATCTTTCGATACCTCCAAGGAAGCAAAGATCTTGATCTGTCCTACAGAAAGAATCAAGACCTAACTATGGCTGACTATGCAGATGCTGGGTACCTGTTAGACCCGCATACAACTATGTCACAAACAGGTTATGTATTCTTATGTGGTGGAACTGCAATTTTGTAGAAATCGTATAAGCAAAGTCTTATTTCTACTTTGACGAACCACTCGGAAATCATAGCACTGTACGAGGCCTCACGGGAATGTTCTTGGCGTTGGCGGATGATTCACCACATCCAACAGTCATATGGATTGAATACCGCGCAAACCTCCACTATTATCTATGAAGATAATGCAGTTTATGTTGCACAAGTGCAAATGTGTTATGAGATGAATCCTCTCACAAAGCATATCAACACAAGTTCTTCTATGCTCATGAATTACAAAAGATGGACGAAATTAAGGTACTGTATACTTAGTTATGTGAAAATCTTACAGATTTATTCACTAAATCACTTCCAGCGTCTAGCTTTGAAAGATGCATACGTGGAATAAGAATTATGAGGCTCAGAGAAGTGTAGAATTCAGGGGGGTATTCGCGAACTCATTATTAAAGTTTGATCACGAAGATCGAGTTCCTAAAGAATAAATCCTAGACATTAAATAAATTGGGTGGATTGTACTCTTTTTCCCTTGACGAGTTTTCTTGAAGTTTCTTGGCTAAGGTTTTTAACGAGGCAATTCGTGCAACGCAGCGGAACGCATGTCATATATTATTTCTCTAAATTTTTCTCATGGGGTTTTTATGGAGTTTTGACGAGATATGAACATATTGGATCAGTGTCTAAGGGAGAGTGTTAAGAAACCGGACCCATGACCGAAGAGTCCTGACTCAGGTGGACTCCTCATCCATCCAATTATCTATATAAAGGAGGGAAGATCTTCAATATTGTACACGGTTTTCAGAAGAGCAATAAAAGAAACATGAAGTTTCTTTATATCCTTGTATTTAATTTACTATTCTGCTCTTATGTTCTTATATTGTTCTTATGATTCTAAATTTACCAATAAAATAATCATTCCAATGACAATACAGCGTATGACCACAGGAACGCTGGCCTCCTCCGTTCCTCTGGGGCCTGCACACTGCACACTGCACACTACACACCTCAAGGCTCTCTCACCCCAGCCATCACACACTCCATGGTCCCTACCACGCCTCCAAGGCCTCAAAGGAAAAGATCCTTCTTTTATACCTGCTCTCTACCTTTCCCACCTTTTTCTTTAATCCTCAATTGTCTCCAACAAACTTAGTTGGATCTGCGACACGCGCAGCTGAGCTCCCGGTCAATCCCTCGCATTTCTTTAATCCCATCCCATCCCATCCCATCCCAAATTTAATCAATAATTAAGAACACCGAATTATAAAGTTTTTGAGTTAAGTCTCCAAGAGAGAGAAGCTAGAGAGCCTCCGAAACCAAGAACCGAGGCAGCACACTCAAATAAACACGGCTCCAAGACCTCCTCGGATTCTCTGTGTCCTGTGTGAGAAAGAAAGCTTCCCATTTCCCACCACCTCAGGACGCAGGATTCAGGAGTGCTCCAATTCTTTCTTACTCCAAAGGACAAGAAGTCTTTCTTGGTGCCATCTTTGCCTGTGGTGACTTCTTTTGTGCGTGTGTGCTTGGAAAGGGAGCAGGAGGAGGAAGAAAGGGCTCTTCCCGGGGACAAGATCAGGTGGCTTATATATTTTTTTCTCTTGTTGGTTTGTCCCCTTTTCCTTGGACTGTTCTTGCGATTGTGATGTTGCCATTTGTTGCATTTTTTTGGAGCATTGTGATCTTTCTGCTCGTGACTTTTTACCAACTGTGATTTCTTGCAAAGGGATGACATTTTAACTGAGCTTGAAGCCTTCTTTTTTCGTTGTTGTCCTGAAAACTTCTAGGTGTTTCTTTCTCTGCTCTTGTTCTGATGTTTCGCCGCTTCGCGACTCTTGGGTCTCCATAGTTCCGTGTTCTTTTCTCCATGGTGGTTTTGCCTGTGTGTTTTGCAAATTTGGCTTCTTGGTGAATGCAACTTCGATGAATTCATCATGATTAGGTGGCGATAAAAATTGGGGAGCTTCTTTTTCCTGATGTTCTGAGAGGTGCCTGCTCATTCTTGTGAAATTTGTGGAGAGTTATGCACTTTCCTTCTATGATAGAGAACAATTCACCTACGTTTGGCTTGCAATTTTGCACATTGGCTCAAAGATTACATTTTTCTTTAGTAGCAGCAAATCTGTTTTTCATCTTCACTTTTCTGTCTTGTACTTTCTGCTGCAAAAGATCTCCCCCTATCATTCGGCGTCAGTTTAAACTGTATTTATTTCGCTCATTTGGAAGAGGAAACCAATTCTTTGATCCCAATCAATGTGCACACTGCACAGTTTGTTGTTTTCTCGAGCTAGTTACATTGCACAAGTACTTCGAACTGTCGGGATAATCTGAACCACACTAATGCTCCACATTTGTTTCTTTATGTTGAAGATTTGGGGGAAATCGGAAAGATTGATCCTTTAATATCATAAATTTTGGGTGTACTCTACAAATGTGAATTCATTGCTTTCACTTCACATCATTAATGTCTTTCTCAGCTCAAATATCTCCCCAAGATACATTTTAAATTTCAGGAGTTTTATTTGGTAAATGTAGTGGAGCCTGTTCCTGTTGAATGATGGAAATAATTTCTCTGGTGTCGATAATTCAGCTTTTACCAAGGGCTTCTGAGAAGCGTCCCTGGATTATAACTAATCAGATGCTAGGGCACAGCAATATGTCGTCCAAGAGATTAAATGGCGTGGTGATGCTGTTAACACTCATGGTTATCAATGTTTCAGGTACTCTAGTTCATATTTTCTAGTACATGTCTATGATTTTAAGCTGCCTCGGTGCTGTCCATATGTGATTATTAGTATTTCATCGTAGTAATGCATCTTCCATTTTGATTTCCCAAAGTGTGCCAGAGACTAGTCTAAGGAGGACGCTGAAAATTTGTTGTTTTGAACTAAAAAAATATGAGCTAAATATATATAACCATAGACCTGTTTCTTGTATCTAAATTTTCTTTACATAACAATTGTTGCTGCACTCTGTTGTAGGAGCATTTGTTGGCATCAATGTTGGCACCGACATGTCAAACCTGCCATCAGCATCAGACATAGTCTCTATCCTTAAAGCAAAGAAGATTCAACATGTTCGCTTGCTTGATTCAGACCATCAAATGCTAACTGCCCTTGCAAATACTGGTATAGAAGTGATGGTTGGGGTTCCAAATGATCAGCTACTTCGTGTGGGGCAGTCACGTTCTACGGCTGCCGATTGGATTGACAAGAATGTTGCTGCCTACATTCCGGCGACTAACATCACATATATTGCTGTGGGTAATGAGGTTCTTACTACCATTCCAAATGCAGCTCTTGTTCTTGTACCTGCATTGCAATTCCTCCAGTCAGCACTGTTGGCTGCAAACCTCAATACCCAGGTGGAAATTTCAAGTCCTCATTCGACAGACATGATCTCTAAGGCATTTCCTCCTTCTGCTGCCACTTTCAATTCGACATGGAGCTCAATAATGTTTCAGTATCTTCAATTTCTGAAGAATACAGGATCTTCCTTCATGCTGAACGCCCAACCTTATTATGGCTATGTCAAAGGGCAAGGCGTATTCCCCTTAGAGTTTGCCCTGTTCCGATCACTCAATCCCAACAGTCAAATTGCAGATCCCAACACTAATTTGTTCTATACCAATATGTTTGATGCTATGGTTGATGCTACTTACAACTCAATACAAGCAATGAATTTCACTGGGATTCCTGTTATGGTTACAGCTTCTGGCTGGCCATGGTATGGTGGGCCAAACGAGCAGGCTGCTAATGTTGATAATGCTTTGGCTTACAATACAAACCTCATACGCCATGTACTAAATAATTCCGGTACTCCTAGCCAGCCAAATAATCAAGTAAGCACATACATCTTTGAGTTGTTCAATGAGGATCTTCGGTCAGGACCTGTTTCAGAGAAAAAATGGGGCATTATGTTTCCCAATGCAACCACGGTGTACTCCCTGGCATTTGAAGACGTGGCCACAACGAATACTGATTCAGCAGCTTTGCGTGGGATGTTTTGTGTGGCAAATTCAAGTGCACCCCCTAGTGCATTGAAGCAAAGCTTGGATTGGGCATGTGGCCCTGGCTCTGCAAACTGCAGTGCAATTCAACCTGGGCAGCCATGCTATAAATCAGATGACATTGTAGCTGTTGCTTCATATGCTTTCAACAATTACTACCATAGAACACAAGCAAGTGGTGGTACATGCAACTTTAATAGCACCGCAATGATAACATCCACTGATCCAAGTAAGCTGCATTCTTTTCTTGATTATCCATTTGCCTACGATTAGTGGGAAATAGAACTTTTGCACAATCATTAATTACCTGATGTAGGTTTCATTACTCCCGTATGGTTGGCACTTGGCACAATTTTTATTTATCCTTGGTCTCAGCAATAAAAGTGACATTTCACAATACCAAATTTAGTACTAACATGTTTCACGTTGTGCAACATTTAGCAATCTTCACACGTCCTCTAGTACTTGGGGAAAAGAAAGCTGCTTATATCATAAGGCAATTTTCAACTAACCATTTGCCACCATAGTCGATAGGTGCTTTGATCTGTGTTTTTCATTGCACAAAAGCAACACTACTATTTTGTTATTCTCTAAGCCCTTTTTAATCTGTCAGCACAATATATTTGTATCATAAAACAAATTTCCCCTGAAGACTTCATGTTGTTTAATCTCTTGCTGATTTGTGGCTGAGTTTCTCCCAGCAATGTACAGACATAGAAAGTTAGAAACTTCTGTATAGAACATGGGAATTATTTGACCAGTTTTCTTTAAGAAAGATATGTTTAACATGTCCGTGCCTACTTTCTCACATGTTAGAATCTACAAGATTTCTATGAGGGCCAAGGGCTTCTTGTCATGCGGCATGTACAGCTTGTCCAAATTGAACTGAAAGCAGCAAGTAATTGCCAAAAGAATTGGTTTGCCCATTCCGCGTGACTTGCCTTGCCTATTCTTCGTATGACTTAGACACTATTGGACATCAATGGACACCTTGGAGTGGTAAATACAAGGACAGTGTTAGGAATAGCAACTTGTATTCTCATGGGGCTAAAGGGCCAGTATATATAGACAAGTGCATGAGGTGAATATGCAAATAACCCCTCATAACAGTGGGGAATAATACAATTATACATATATCTCTAACACCCCCCTCAAACTCATGGTAGATCAACAACACTGAGTTTGGAGAGGTAGAAGCCGTGTTGTGCTCGAGTCTGGGCCTTCGTGAAGATATCCGCTATATGAAGCTCGGAAGGCACATACTGAAGAGAAATCACCTGATCATGCACACAAGACCTCATGAAGGAAGCATCAACACCAATATGCTTAGTGAGCTCATGCTTCACAGGGTCACGGGCAATACTGATAGCACCTGTACTGTCTGACAATAGAGGAGTTGGTGTAGTGACAGAAACACCAAAATCCTCAAGTAACCACCGTAGCCAAGTAATCTCTGCTGTTAAGAGAGTCATAGCTCGTAACTCAGCCTCTGCACTCGAACAGGATACTGCAGTCTGTTTCTTCATCTTCCAGGCAATGAAAGAACCATCAAGAAAAACACAGTAAACAGAGATAGACCGGCGATCAGAGGGATCACTGGCTAAGGTAGCATCCGAATAAGCTTGAAGCTGTAACGAGCTGGAGTGTGGGAAGAAGAGACGACGAGAGATAGTCCCACGAAGGTATCGCAGAACTCGAAGAAGGTGGCTGTAGTGGACCTGAGTGGGAGCAGAGACGAACTGACTTAGAATGTGAACTGGATAAGTGATATCCAGACGAGTAACAGCAAGGTAGACAAGACTTCCAACAAGATGACGATAGCGAGTCGGATCAGAAAGAGGCTCGCCATCAGAGGGCCGGAGATGAACGTTGAGCTCCATGAGAGTCTCGACAGTACGCTGATCAGTGAGAGAGGCGCGATCAAGAAGATCCTGAATATACTTCTCTTGGGACATGAAGAAACCATGTGGAGTGGAAGTAACCTCAATCCTAAGGAAGTAACGAAGAGGACCAAGATCCGACATAAGGAACTGCTCACTCAAACGAGCCTTGACAAAGGCAATGTACGCATAATCATCTCCGGTGATGATCATATCATCAACATACAGAAGAAGAGTCCGACCACGAGACGAAGTGTGGGCAAAAAGGGCAGATCATGATCACTAGCTGAGAAGCCAGCAGCAGTGACCACAGAGGACAAGCGCTCAAACCAAGCACGAGGGGCTTGTTTAAGGCCATAGAGAGAGCAACGAAACGACAGACCATGCCCTCAGGAACAGAATACCTAGGTGGCGGATGCATGTAGACCTCCTCACGCAACTCGCCATTAAAAAAGACATTCTTGACATCAAGCTGAGAAACAGACCAGTGACGAACAGACACCACCGAAAGAAGAGTGCGGACAGTGGTCATGTGGGCCACAGGAGCAAAAGTCTCGTCGTAGTCACGACCATGCTCCTGCTGGAAGCCACGAGCAACAAGACGCGCCTTATAGCACTCAAGAGAGCTATCAGAGCGAGTCTTAATCTTATAGACCCACTTACACATGGTGAGACGAGAATGAGATGGAAAAGGAACAAGATCTCAAGTACCAGTACGCTCAAGGGCAGCAATCTCCTCGGCCATGGCATGCTGCCACTCAGGATGAGTAATATCATCCTGGTAGGAGATAGGTTCATGGGTAGCTACACCAGCAAAACCAAAACGGGCAGGAGGCCGAATTGACTAACGATCGCAGAGAGCGTAGCGAGGAGATGATGACCCATCAGGGGAAGTTGGAGCATCAGAAGAAAATGAAACATCAGGGGAAGATGGCTCATCTAGAAGATCCTCAATACGAGGTCGACGAGTGTAGAAGAGAGTGGGAGGAGCCGCAGGAGACGAAGCAAGCAGCGACAACGGCGGAGAGGCCTTAGGAGGTATATGTGGAGACTCAGTGGGACGGGTGGACGAGGACAAGACAGAGATGGGTGTATCTGGAAAAGTAAGAAAAGACAGGGACTCCACAGAGAAAACCGAAGGAGAGGCATGACGTGGGTAGAAGGGACGAGACTCGTCGAAAGTCACATCCCGAGAAATCTGCATCCGTCGACCAACAGGGTCCCAGCACCGATAGCCCTCTTGTGCTCGGCATTGTATCCCAGAAAAATACACTCAACAGACTGAGCAGTCAGTTTGGTGCGTTCTCGAGGTGCGAGGAGAACGTAGCAAACACAGCCAAACAGACGAAGAGCAGAGTAGTCTAGAGGAGGACCATATAGACGCTCATCAGGGATCTCACCCTGAAGACCAGAAGAGGACTGAATGTTGACGAGATAGGTGCCAGTGGAAACAGCCTCAGCCCAAAAGTGAGGTGGAATAGAGGCGGCAATCATCAGTGTACGAGCCGTCTCAAGGAGGTGATGATGCTTACGCTCAGTGACACCATTTTGAGCATGAGCACCAAGACAAGAGAACTGAGCGAGAGTGCCCTGGTCAGCAAGGGAGCTGCACAGGTAACGAGAGGAGTACTCGCCAGCAGAGTCAGCACGAAAAACACGAATAGGAGTGGAGAATTGTGTGCGAACCATAGTGACAAATTGTTTATAGATAGACAAGGCCTCACTACGAGAAGATATAAAGTATATCCAAGTATGGCTAGAGAAGTCATCTATAAAAATGATATAATATCGATGGCCCCCTTTCGAAAGGAATGGAGCTGGACCCTAAACATCTGAATGAACAAGATCAAACGGACGCTGAGACACTGACTCAGTATGAAAATAAGGAAGTTGAATCTGTTTCCCTAACTTACAGCCCTGACAATCTAAAGACATGTCTCCGGAGACAGACCCAAGAAGACCACGACGAACTAAAGATGATAGACGAGATCCACACAGATGACCAAGAAGGTGATGTTACTGCTGGAAAGATTTGGTAGACGGAGTGGTAGAAGCGGAGAGACTGGCGGCGACGGTGGCAGCGGAAGGAAGGTGAAGCCAGTCAAGCTCCCAGAGACGCTGTGAGTCAAGGCGCCGAGGGCCAGAACCAACCAGAGCCCCCGTGTGGCGGTCCTGAACACAACAAGAGTCAGAGTCAAGAATTACCTGACAACCAAGGCCATTAATCTGCCCGGCAGAAAGAAGCTGCATGGTTAGGCGAGGAACATGAGCAACAGAAGGAATATGAAAAGATGAGTTGCTAAGAGGTCCTCGATCAGAGACAAAAAGAGAGGTACCATCCGCAGTAAGAACACTGACAGGAGAATCAAGAGGTGTAATGAAAGATAGAGTGAAAAAAAAACATAAGTCATGTGAAAAGATGCCCAAATCAAGAATCCACAGAGAAGTACCTGACTATGTAGTAGGTGGTTTTCATTGCCCAAGAGTCGATGAGCGTAACTCGCAGAACTCGCCGAGGAGAACCAAGCGGCAAGTAGGTGTCGAAGTCTGGCTATCTCCTGCTCAGTGAGAGAAACTGCTGAAGGAGTCGATGCAGACGTCGATGTAGAAGCACTGGTGCCAGTGCTAGGAGAAAAACGGCGTGAAAGGTGCCGCTGCTTCTTATAGCACTAAGACTCAATATGGCCTACCTTGTCGCAGTAGGAGCAGCGAGGACGGCCACCGCCAGATGGAGGGCGGCCACCACCACCGTGGCGGCCATTGAAGGAAGCGATGTCTTTGAAGCGTGAAGCAGTCGGTGTAGTAGGTGGACGAGCGGCGAGCACGGAGGGAAGTGGCATCAGACCAGCACCACTCAGGCGAGTCTCCTCTGCACGTATCTCGGTAAAAGCCTCCAGAAGAGTGGTACGACAAGCACGGAGGGAAATGGCATCGATCAAAGACCACCAAAGTAGTCTCTCTCGCATGTATCTCGGTAAAAGCCTCCAGAAGAGTGGTACGAGGATAGCGTGCAAGAAGCTGGGCACGCCTTTGCTCGAACTCAGGGGCGGCGGTAAGGAACTCGAGACACGCTCTCCAGTCGACGCATGTCAAACAAGCAGGTGAAGAGAGTCGGCGATGTCGATGCCAGAACTCGAGCGTAAAGCGTCAACAATAGCATCACCCTGCTGAAGAGAGTGCTCATGGCAAACCACGGACAGTTAGAGGGTATCTCCAGAGGGTTCGTAGCGCTGTCAAAGGTGAGTCCACATCTGGAAAGCCGAAGGGAGTCCGACAACCTCGTAAGAGAACCGACATCGATATCGGCGATGAAGACAAAGAAGCACTGAAGCGTTGTCGTCGTCATCACCGAGTGTAGGCGGTCAATCGATCCGTGTAGGAATCCAGAGTCTCTTGGTAGCGAGGCGACCTTATCATCGAGAGGCCGCAGACCTTTGTCGGTTACCGTCGGGGCGGACAACAGCGAGGGCTCCGTCGAGGAGTAGGGCAAGGTAGGCAGGTGACATCGCCAGAGAGGACGCCCCAGTGACGAAGACCACGCATGTGGATGCGCATGTGAGACACGAAGTCGATGTAATTAACACCATCGAAGATCACCGGAAGCGAGGGAGGGAAACGGTGTCCATTGGTAGCGGCCCGACGGTAGCGGCGACTAAGGTAACGGTCTAACAGCGGCTACCGGGCGGCACGGCGACCAAGGTAACGAAGTCTAACAGGTGGCGCTGGACGGCGCGGCGGTTAGAACGCCATTTTTTTCTTTTTTACACAAACTTCACGGCCAGCCGAAACAAATCTTTTTAATGGGCCTGCCGAAGACCCACGACGCGCGCGGGGGAACTAGGGTTCCCCCCTTGCTGCCGCTCAGGTGGCGGCTTTAGCGGAAGCGTCGGCGGCGGTGGCGACGGCGGAGAAGAGAGCGGGCCTCGAGGCGGCGACAAAGACGGGAGAGGTGTCGGGAGGCGGGCGGCGGCCCCGCCGCGATGGAGATCCAATCGAGGAGTCCAAAGAGCGGCCGACGAGGTGAGTGGGCCTCGGCGGCGACAACAATCAAGCGGGAGCGGCGGCTTCTGTGTCGGCCGAACGGTCAACACAGAGAGGCGGCGCGACGGGCCGGCGTCAGGCGCACGGGGGAGGGAAGCCAGCGGCGGCGGCTAGGGCAGGGGAGGACGAATTGCGCGTCCGGGAGAGGTAACTCTAATGAGCTCTGATACCATGTTAGGAATGGCAACTTGTATTCTCAGGGGGTCAAAGGATCAGTATATATAGACAAGTAGAAGAGGTGAATATGCAAATAACCCCTCATAACAATGGGGAATAACACAATTATACATATATCTCTAACAGACAGAACACCTATATTAGAACACTAAGGACATGGTTGTTTCGATGTGTGTCCAATGAGGCCATGATAAACCATATGTTATGTGTAGGAATGTGAGGGCCATTGAAACTAGGATTCAGTGCTTAGAGTTGCTACAGTCATGCTAATGTAAGATAAACCATGTACCATTAGTTGGTTAAATAATTATGGTCATCGTCTTGTAGTTAAATTTTCTAATATAAGGTGCCGTCTTTTTAATTTCATTTAAATATACCAAGAGTATTTGCTGTTGCATCTGATTGTGCTATTGCCACTTTGTTCTGTTACATGGGCCTAACACAAAATTCCTCTCGGATTAAAACTTGCAGGCCATGGTTCATGCATCTTTGCAGGAAGGCGAGTCCTTTTTCGTTGATGTTTTTGTGCTAGTGGTTCTAACCTTTTTGTTGCTATATACTGACAATGAGGTTTGGTTCTATTTGCAGCACCGGTTCCAATGGCAGCAGCGGTGGTGTGGCTTCTGGGCCTGTAAGCCCAGACAGCTCTGCTACACAATCTCATTCTTACTGGCTGACTCACCTAGTCTTCGCATTGCTGCCCATTCTAGTTCTCTTATAAAACATTGTAACCATGTTGCATTTTGGATGAGATGCCCGGAATTTATTATGGATCTTGTCATTAGGTAGGGAGCCATATTTGTCTTGCTGTTTTCATGTAGATGAGATGTATCTCTCAAAAGTTGTCCTAGAAACGAATGAGCAAGATGCACCAATTTTGAATGTCAAGTTGGAAAACTCAATTGCGAAAGGATTCTTTTGGAGATGTTGGAAGTTCCAAATGCTGTGTACCCCCGCATATGGCTTCACTAATAAACTGTAATCCTTCGCAATTGCAGTCCGAAAGTTTGCTGCTGGGATCATCTGTTTGTTCATGCTCCTGGGTTATCAGATGTGTACCTGATTATTTTTTCAGGGAAGCTGATTAAAAATTTGATTTTTATTTTTTGGGTAGCAAGTAGCAACTAGACTAGCCCTATGGGCCTACTGGTTATTTGCGTAGAGTTTTTTCTTCTAGTTTTATGGCATCTTGGATAGCTGTGGTTAATATTGTGAATTTTGTTTGTCAGTAGCAGCTGGTAGCTGCCAAATTTGACTGCCTATCGTTCAGCTCGTTGTGAAAATATTCTTGACTGTTTGATGTTGTAATTATCCCTGCGCAATAGTCAATTCTACACGGCCTTCTTTCCGTATCAGCTGGTACATACATGATACATGTCTCCTAGTATCTATTGGAAAGGGATTTTGCTGCCGTCTTGCATTTGGTCATGCAGATTGTTAGACATAGGTTCTGAAACCAAGGTTGATCATTGAGAGCTAGCATTGTTTTCCAGTAGACGATTATTTCTATCCCTTTTTTCTCTTGCCATGCGATCTAGATATGTGGTGGTTATTGTTTCATATTGGCAGGGACTGCGTCAGAAAAAAAAATATAGAGAGGGAGGCTAATTAGTAGCATTTTAATTTTATTACTATTTTTAACTAGCATATACACGTGTACATGGAGCATAACGTGGGCAAGGCTCCACTAGCACCCCTTCTCCGTCCCTGCATATTGGCACTTGTATGTCGAGCTGTATACACAAATGCATGGCATGTTCCGCTGTTGGCTGTTGGCTGTTGGCCTGTTTCTTCTATCTGACCTGTTGCAATTGCTGCTCATGATTGCTGCCAAGACACCCGGAGCTGCCTCGACGTCGGTGAAGAAGGCACCGCTAGTCGAAGCCGCCGCGGTAGCTGATCTCGTAGGGAGAGAAGTTTGCGGCTGCCGATTCCTCGGCGGGGACAATGGAAAGGACGCGTTGGCGCGTTGACGGCGGCGGCCATGGAGAAGCTACTTCCCATACGCGACGGCGGCGCGATCCAATCGGGGAGGGTTGAAACGATAAAACATGCTAAGGCAGGGCCTCTCATGCAAAAAAAAAAAAGCAGCCTCCGAAAACTCGCTCCGGCTCGATCTGGGCCGCGGAGGCCTGGAACGGACGGTTCATGGATACCCGCGTTTCGATCGCGTTGGATCTGCGCGATCCAAATCGGGAGCGCGCAAACGATAAACCATGTTAATGCCAGGTCTTTCTCGTAAAACGTCCCCAGCTACTCCCTGCCCACTCGATCCGGGTAGCGGAAGCCTGATCGGAGGTCTTTCTTCGTTGCAGCACGTGCCCGCTGAGGACTCCGGTTCCGGACGAAACACCGGGGAAAGTCCGGCCGGCATGTGGACGAGCCCATCTATCCTACTGTTAACGCAAAGACCCAAAAAGTAGTCTAGGGAAACACGAAACCCGGCCCTTAAGCAGACAAAAGGGCAGGAGCCCAGCCTCATTATCATAGAGCCACACGCATGTCCTCGACTTTACAAAATACTCTGGTTAGTTCTATTCATAACCAAATGTGTCAAATTATATCAACTTCCATGTTTCTTGTTCTTATTTATTACGACTCAGCATCCGATCTCGCGCGATGATGCTTGGTTTTCCTTCCTCCATAAACAAGCGAAAGTTGCAACATCACGCACATCCGATGCAATAAAAACTGATCCTTCTCCCCCGATGCAATAAAAACTCATCTTCTCCCGATCTCCTCCGAAAAAACATTGGAAAACATAACATATTATCATCAAAATTGCATGAAAACCATCAGTATAGAACCTAGCTACGCCTAAAAACTAATTCAAATATATCAATCAAACAAATTTCGATATTACAATATTTGATAATAATTGTTGCAACATCCGAAAATAATTGTTGCAACATCAAAAAATTTACAACATTTAAAACTAACTTATGAAAATTTTGATTTCATGCGTGCAACAATCAGCGACAATGGTTGCAACACCCAACAAGAGCACAACAATTCAACATAGTACAAATGCAACATTTCAAAAAATGTTGTTGCAACAATCAAAACAAATAGATGCAACATCACAAATTACATATTCCAACATCCTGAATGGCTTGCTGCAACATCAGGTAGACTCATCGATTAGACTTTAGAGTGGCTTAATGGTGTGACGGCTTGCAAGTAAATCTCGACGAGGCTCGTCGTCCGGAGCTTAACACGGTGGTGGTGCAGTGTGGACGAAATAGCAGGGATGAGGCACGTCTGCAAAGACAACTCGATGTGCTACTGCTTGACATCGAACGGGCTCAACAACGAAGCGGCTAGTCGAAGCTCACCGGAGATGCTAGATTTCTGTAGATGGTGGTGGATCTGAGGGAGGTGGAGGAGTAGAATCTCACCGGAGTCGTGGAAGCTCCAGGTGGTGGTGGATCTGAGAACACGAAAGGAAGGGGTGAGTTTAGAGGTGGTGGGGGTTTTTGTATAAAAAATGGTGAGGTTTGGGAAGAAGAAGAGTCCAAAGAGATAGTGCAGTCATGGGAGTACTAGTAAGGACAAGTAGAAAGCAGTTGTGTCGTAGGATGTGGGGTTCAGGCTTGAGAGAGTATTGGAGTTAGGAGTGGAGTAGGTTGGACTGTTGGGGTGCCTGGGTGTCGAGACTCGAAGCGTCGAGCAAATTGTTCTCTCCGGATGGTAAGAGCTCAAGCATTATCCTATTTATTATGTTTGCTACTTGTTTGATTCCTCTACATGATTTTAGACACTAATGAACAACACATATTTGTTCAGACGTGCCTTAGTTCTTCAGGTCATTGCGACAATAAACATTGTTAGACTATGTGGCTAGGTCTAATATAATTTAACTGATGAATAATTGACAATGCTATTTAACTGATATTATTTTAAGGTGTGTCGTGTTGTGTGGACTTATATCGGTCAAGTTGGGAAGAACTTGTACCGAGATAATATGTTGCTTTGGTCTTTGCATGTGCAGGGTAACTCGGAGGCGATCGTGGTCTACGGCGGTGACCGGGAGATGTCTTGGTGCGAAGTCATGGTCCAGATGGTTGAGGATGCTGGAGGAGGCGGTCGAGCTCGAGTTGGAACGCATGGAGATTAAAGATGGATGATGTGTGTTAGAGCTACGGATGTGCGGTCCGGGGGCTACGACACGTAACATATTTTAGAGTGTCTAAAATATGATATTTTGTAATTAAGTTAGAAGCCCAAGGATTAGGTCTATGTTATTGGGCCATACGTGGGTAATTAGGGTTTGAAGGCTACATGAGTATAAAAGGTCTTTAGGGGCAATACGGGGGAGGCATGCGGTTGACAGAATTTTCTAGCCACTATTACGGCTGGCGGCGGCCGAATCGGCGTGTATTGTTCGTGCTTGTGAGATCCAATTGGAGATGTCATTCTTGCGCCGCTGATCGTAGCCAACTATACATGATTCCTGTGTTGGCGTGGACCAGTGCCGGAGGCGCCGGGTCGAGAGCTCCATGCTGTATTGCTGTTGATTGGACATCAGCATATAGGTGCATCTCCTATGCTCATTAATATATTTGGGATCTTGGTTTGATGAGCTCGGGAGGACAAGTACTGCAAGTTGATTAAATTCTGGTGGCTGTAAGGGCTGGATGTGAGGCCGGGTGAGACGTGAAGCGCCGAGCGATGTTGAGCGATTTTGTGTTGATTCATGCGGTTTAAGATTAGTTGATTGCTAACGGCTTTTCGGAGGATCAAGGCCGGCGGCTGTTTTGTTGAGGAAAATACCGCAGGAGACGGCGACAAATACCACGCGCGGAAAAATTGCTGGCAGCTGTAGGTGTGCTGCGATGTGCGAGAAAAAAATACGCCACGAGGTTAAACAAAAAAGGGGTTTAAGAAAAAGCTTCTGCTAGGAATTACAATCATTCACCCCCCTCTGATTGTCATTAACGATCCTACAAGTGGTATCAGAGCAAGGTTAGTATGGCGTCAGAGAGGTATGTGAATCGTCCCCCCATGCTAGAGAGGTATGTGAAAGTGTCGTATGCAAGCATATATTGAGGCTCAAGGTAGTGATGTGTGGAAAAAAGTTTCTAGTCCTTATGAGGTTCCAGTTACTATTACTAATCTAAATAAAACTGATGTTGATTTAAATGCTCAAGCTCGTAACTTGTTATTTCAAGGGATCTCTCGTAAAGAATTTGATCGTATAGCTCATATTAATTCTGCACATTTAATATGAAAAACTCTTTGTGATTATCATGAAGGAACCACTAAAATTAAGAAAGTGCGTAAAAATATTTATCAAAAAGAATATTCTGATTTTGCTATGAAGCCTGGTGAAACTATTGATGATCTTTTTGCTCGCTTTGAAAACATATTGAGTAATTTGTGCGGTGTTAATGTTATTCCTTCTGATGAAGATAATGCAACTAAAATTTTGAGATCTTTAGGTTCTGAGTGGTTGATGGTTGTCACAACTATTAATCAAATTGTCGATCTAGATACTTTAACCATGGATAATCTTTTCTCTAGATTGAAAACCTATGAGATGGAAGCTTTGCCATCCAAGAGTGATAAATCTTCATCTTTAGCACTTGTGACTAACCCATGCAGGCTGCTTTGTCGAATTCTTTTCTTGTGTCTGCTTTGTCTTCTTTTTCAGAGGAACAGTTCGAACAGCTTCCTGAAGAGGATTTAGTGTTGATTTCCTCACGGGCATACAAAGCTCTCAACAATATGAGGATGAAGAAGCGAGGTGGCTTGTCAAGATCAATCAAATGCTATGAGTGTGGCGAGCCAGGTCACATTGAGGTGGATTGTCCCAACCTCAAGGGGAAGGTGATCAAGGAAGATAAAAATTATCGTCGTCGGCCATCCAAGAACAACAACACTAGGGGTGACAATTTTCATCGTAAGTTTGCGGAAAAGATCATATCGGTTATCGAGCGCCTTGAATTCAGTGATGTGGAATATGAGAGTTGTGACGACATCGACGATGATGATGATTCTAAACGTAAAAAAGAAGAATGATGACTTCACGGGTATGTGCTTCATGGCAAACAACGACAACGACGACGATAGTGATCCCAATGAAGTAAGACCTTCATATGATGAGCTTGAAGATGGTTTGATTAAACTTGCTATTGAA
The DNA here is from genome assembly GCA_036346395.1 of Hsuehochloa calcarea. Taxonomy (NCBI): domain Eukaryota; kingdom Viridiplantae; phylum Streptophyta; class Magnoliopsida; order Poales; family Poaceae; genus Hsuehochloa; species Hsuehochloa calcarea. The sequence continues at coordinate 36,174,384 of CM070606.1, forward strand.
TTAAAAAAGACAAAAAAGAAATTGAAAGAAAATAATTGTCTCGTTGAAAGATTAACTTCTGAAATTGATAGACTTAGAGTTTCTATTCCTGGTGATGAATCTTGTGAGCCTTGTCAAGTTTTACACTCTGAGTTGGAGACTGCTAGAACAATTAATGCATCAACCTCGGTTCAACTTAGGGATGTAACTGCTAAACTTGATGATTTAATGTTGGCACATGACTCTTGTGATGAAAAGTTAAAACTTGCAAATGATGAAATTGAAAAGCTTAAGTTTAGTTCTTCTACATGTTTAGAGTCAAGTATTTCAAATGCACAAACTAAAACTTACTCTAATTGTGAAATGTTAGAAGCTAGAATTTAGTCATCTCAGGAAACAATCCAACATATGCTTTTTCATGAGATATCTTCTTGCTCTAACTGTCCTAAACTTAACATAGAAATAGAAGCTTTGACTAGACTACTTAACGATTTTGCTGAAAAGAAAAGATTGGCTCAATCTAGTACTTCTAAGAATCTTGTGAATGAATCTGTTAAATGCACAACTTGTCTCACTCTAGCTAAAGACAATGAGTATCTCAAAGATACTTCAGAGAGATTTTTCTTTGGAAATAAAATTTTGAATATGATCCTAGACAAGTCAAAAGTGAGTGTTAAACATCAGGGTCTAGGATTTAACTTTGTTGAGCATGCCAAGAATAATCCTTCTAAGGTTGTTAAGCTTCTTGGACCTGGAAAATTTGAAGTAGAATCTGAATCAAAACAAATTATTTTTAAATCTGCTAGTTTTGTGCAAAGCTCTTCTGCTAATGTTGTAGGTACTAGCACATCATCTCAAAGGAGTTCTAATTATGTTAAATTTCAATGCACCTATTGTGGTAGAGATGGACACTTGCATGAATTCTGCTTTAGGCGTGTTAAGAAAGAGAAAAATGAAAGACTGAATGCCTTAAGACAAAAACGAGCAACCTCTTTTGTTGTCCCTAGAACTAATGAGAAAGCTAGATTTTTAGATGACTTTCATGATGGCTTTTTATCTGCTTCATGTACTGGTTTGGAATTTTATTCACATAATTCGCGTTCTAATCGCGCTCGCACATGTGGTTCTGGTTCTAGTTTTATTGTTGTTCCTCCATATCTTGTATCTCAGTACTGGATTTCTAGATCTTATTTGCAAAGTCAGTTGTGTGTGTTTCGTCCTATGGGCTTATTCTGAGGGGGAGTTTGTCGTTTAAAATTTCAGAAGCTTTGTTTATTATATTTGTCAAACAATTAATCAAGTCCAAGCTATTGAAATCAAATGAGGTGTAGAGCTCTCTTTATCATATTTACTCATGTACTATGTAGCTTTGCTCATGACTAGTTATATTTAATTTGCCATTTGAACTAAAGCATGACATGGCGATATACTTTGACTAGATTGATTATAGTTAGTACATTGCGATGTTCATCGAAAAATATTAGCTTGATTGTGAGTTTTATTTTAAATCTTGACTATGAAGCTCGTATGTTTCTTATGGCAATTTTTTTTGTTCACTCATTTTGGCATGTTATCAAAAGAAATGAAAAAATAATGAGAAAGAGAAAATTGAAAAGATGTATGCTTCAAGTATGCCGTACATATCTATGTATACAAATAAAAAAACAGAGCATAAAATGTGCTCAAATGACAAGAAGTATGCTTCAAGCATGCCACAATTGAAAAGAAGTATGCTACAAGCATGCCACCATTGAAAAGAAGTATGCTACAAGCATGTCACATGCTTAAGAATTGAGTGTGGAGCAATAGGTTGTTATAAGAGACTGCTAGCTCGTCTAGATTTAAAGTTTACTTCACTTTTAGACTTTAACTCTTCAATGTGATATCTCATTGTGCTCTTTATAATCGTCTTGGTCATTGTTGAGATGTCTGTCATTAATTTAAATTACTTAATCATTCTAAAGACTTATTTTGATATTGCTATATGGTATATGACTTTATATGATCCAGATAGCTCTACTAAAAAAGGATGGCTTGGTTAATTTAATAAATCAATGCGAAGTGGCTTGGATAATCTACAAAGCTTCTTGATTTTTATTCTCCTTACTTCTTTGTTTCAGAATTATTCTTTCTCTGAAGTTCTTGATGTTTACTCTCCTTGCTCCTTTGTTTTAGAATTATTATTTCTCTGAAGTTCTTGATGATTACATTGCCAAAGGGGGAGGAGAAATTTGCTTTCCTTGTGTTGAGGGGGAGTTTTTCAACTATGGTTTTGAACTGTTTTGCTTTGCAGTTTTGAAACTTTATTTTCAAAAATAAAAATAAATAAATAAAAATTCCTCTTTCAAAAATTCAACTCTCGATTTTGAAGTATTGTCAATGTATTCATCAAGGGGGAGATTGTTAGACTATGTGGCTAGGTCTAATATAATTTAACTGATGAATAATTGACAATGTTATTTAACTGATATTATTTTAAGGCGTGTCGTGTTGTGTGAACTTATATCGGTCAAATTGGGAAGAACTTGTGCCGAGAAAATATGTTGCTTTGGTCTTTCCATGTGCAGGGTAACTCGGAGGCGATCGTGGTCTACGGCGGTGACCGGGAGATGGCTTGGTGCGAAGTCATGATCCAGATGGTCGAGGATGTTGGAGGAGGCGGTCGAGCTCGAGTTGGAACGCATGGAGATTAAAAATGAATGATGTGTGTTAGAGCTACGGAGGTGCGGTCCGGAGGCTACGACACGTGACATATTTTAGAGTGTCTAAATATGATATTTTGTAATTAAGTTAGAAGCACATGGATTAGGCCTATGTTATTGGGTCGTACGTGGGTAATTAGGGTTTGGAGGCTACATGAGTACAAAAGGTCTTTAGGGGCAATACGGGAGAGGCGTGCGGCTGACAGAATTTTCTAGCCACTATTTCGGCTGGCGGCGGTCAGATCGACGTGTATTGTTCGTGCTTGTGAGATCCAATCGGAGATGTCATTCTTGCGCCGCTGATCATGGCCAACTATACATGTTTCCTGTGTTGGTGTGGAGCAGTGCCGGAGGCGCCGGGTCGAGAGCTCCATGCTGTATTGTTGTTGATTGGACATCAGCATATAGGTGCATCTCCTATGCCCATTAATATATTTGGGATCTTGGTTTGATGAGCTCGGGAGGACAAGTACTGCAAGTTGATTAAATGCTGGTGGATGTAAGGGCTGGACGTGAGGCCGGGCGAGACGTGAAACGCCGAGCGACGTCGAGCGATTTTGTGCTGATTCATGCGGCTTAAGATTAGTTGATTGCTAACGGCTTTTCGGAGGATCAAGGCCGACGGCTGCTTTGTTAAGGCAAATACCGCAGGAGACTAATACCGCAGGAGACGGCGACAAATACCACGCGCGGAAAAATTGCTGGCAGCTGTTGGTGTGCTGCGACGTTCATACGTGTGTTGCGCTGTGCGAGAAAAAAATACGCCACAAGGTTAAACAAAAAAGGGGTTTAAGAAAAAGCTTCTACTAGAAATTACAATTATTTACCCCTCTGATTGTCATTAACGATCCTACCAATATAACTCTATTCAGTACTAATCTTACAAAGCTGATTGATTCATGTTTCTCCCTTATGTGTCCAGGAGCATGTGAACAAAAATATCGATTTCGAGTACTAGGAGTATGCAACGCAACGCCTCAAGCAGTACTGGAATATAAAGCCTAGAGTCCTAATCCTAGGCCCAACTAATTGATCGTGCGAGCAGCTCATTCTCTTTTTTTTCTTTCTTGTTTTATAGCCTCCTTGGATAGCTGTGGCTAGTATTGTGAATTTTGTTTGTCACTGGCAGCTAGTGTGTGCACATGTGTGAGGTGTGCGTGCTTCGTCGTAATCTAAAAAAAATAGCACCTAGTAGCTACCAATTTTGACTACAAATCTTCATGCGCGTCACGAGCATAATGGTTAAAATGGCATTGTTTCGTAATGAAATAGAAAAAATAGCTCTCTCACAAAAGAATTAACAAAAATAACACATATACCGCGATCAAAATGCACAACAGGAGATGTACCATGCAGCAACCGGTCTACCATGCTACCACTGAGCGACAGGTAGCTTATCGCGCACCCACCAAACGGCAAATGGTCCAGATACATATCTCCTAGAATCTCTTTAGGCATCACCAGGCAGATTGCTTCACATGAGGTTGTGGAACCGAGATTGGTCACTGAGAGTTATCGAGGTTTCACATGGAGAGTCCACGTCGTCGAGATTGGCCAGCCAGCTCTACCACACCTGCCGTTCTGGCCCCCCATAAGTTCGATCGGACGGTTTCAATAGCATAGAATGGGGTGAGAACTATAGAATATTTGCTAATACAGGGTTATTTACGTAAAACACCCTCATAAGTTTTAGGCTTCGGCCCGAGCCGCGAAGGCGTGTCGGATGGTCCATGGAGATCCAAGTTTCTATCGCGTTGAATCTTCGCGATCCAAATCAGCGAGGGGGCATACGATAAACCACTCTAATACCGGGTCTTTCTTGTAAAAAGTCCCCCACTGGTCACTCCGACTCGATCCGGGCCGCAGAAGCCTGATTGGAGGGCTAAGGGACGCCCACGTATGGATGAACATGCTTGGCTGGGCCAGGGGAGTTTCTGGCAGTCCAGGCCGGCCCATCTAATCCGCTACAGCACGTGTTCGCTGAGGCTTCTGGTGGTAATTAGGGATGGCAATGGCCCCATTCCCCGTTCCTTGTTGGGGAATTCACCTATTAGGGGTTGGGATTAGGGTTATTTCTCCCCTACAATGATGCTAATATGAAAATACAATTTCTCATCGGGTGAAACGGGGCCAGGGCTATTCCCCTACTCTCCATCCCCACTACCCGCATGGCCCCCGATAATCCAATGACATATGGGCCACTAGCCCACTACGTCCAACCGCATGTCCGACGCAGTCCTCCTCCCGTAGGTCGTGACTCCCATCTCCCCTCTCCCATAAGGTTGTAAGGGCGTAAGTGTGTAACCACGTAAGGCCGTAAGTCATAAGTTGTAGGAATAAGTCCAGTTTACGCCCTCCAACTATCAGAAAAGTATAGTTTACCCTCTTAACTTCAAAACCGGTTATTTAACCCCCTGAATTTGTGAAATCTAGTCAATAAACCCCTCATGCCGGTTTGAAGGAGTGATTTTGCACACGTGGCGCACCTGGCCTGTTTTCTCCTCCCCCCTCTCTCTGACCCGTGGGCCCCGCCTGTTAGCCGTTGCTTCCTCCTTCCTCCTTTCCTTCTTCCTCCCATTTGCCAGCTCGTGTCTAAGTCTTGCCACCGGCCTCATCTCAATGCTCCCATCCCCGGCCTATTATAGTCGTGCTGCCCGTGTCAAAAATCTTGCTCGGTTCTCCTCTTCTGAAGCCCCAAGACGACGACGTCGATCTCGCCTTCATCTTGCTAGATTTGGCTGAAGAAGCCACTGAACTGTCGAGGGACTCCATCGCCAATTCCACCACCGTCCATCGCCCTCTAGTCGTTCCCTGCCACTGTTGAATTCGCCTCGCCGTGTTCTACGTGTTCCTCTCCTTCCTTTCACCTGTGCGTCCCTAAGTCGTCGTCGCCTTCATCGTCTCCAAGTCGGGCCGAATCGCCCGTTCCCGATCTCTCTTCTCGGTGAGTCCCTCGCCTCCCCGAGCGCTTCATCGCGTGTTCCATACCATCCTCATCCGATCCCCTCTCTTCGCCACCCTATCATCTTGCCACCGCCGCATGTTCCTCTCCGCCTTCGGCCATCGTTGCGCTGCCGCCTCTGTCCTTCTACAGTCATCCTGAGCTTCCCATCGTGTCCCTTGTGTTGCCACCAAGCCGATGCTTGCCCCCGCTCCCGTTGGGCACTTTTGTTTCGCCGTAGCCACCGAAAGCCTATTCCTTTCCTCCGCCTCCGTCGACATTACCGCCGCCTCGTCGCCGTTTTTGCCGCATCGCCGCCGCCCAAGCCTTCCTCTCCTCCCTGGGGTTCTGTTTTTCCTATTCCCTGCCGCTCTCTCGCCGCCGTCCACCGTCGCTGCCAGCATGAGCACTGCGACCTCCACTTCCTCTGTTATGTAAACCAGGTGGAAGGAGGAGACAGCGGCTAACAGGCAGGGCCCACAGGTCAGAGAGAGGGAGGAGGAGAAAACGGGCAAGGTGTGCCACGTCAAATGTTGACTTGGAAAAATGCTGCCACATGTGCAAAACCACTCCTTCAAACCGGCATGAGGGGTTTACTGACCGTATTTCGCAAATTCAGGGGGTTAAATAACCGATTTTAAAGTTCAAGGGGTAAACCAGACTTTTCTAATAGTTAGAGGGAGTAAACTGGACTTATTCCTAAGTTGTAACTTGTAGCCCTAGCACTCTAGCAGTAGCAGCATCTCACTCCCAGCCGCCACCCCCGAAATCCCCAATTCCCATTCGTTCTCGCAGTCCCCTCAGTTCCCGTTGGCCGCTGCTCCTCCGGTCCTCCCTTGATCCCGCAGTCCCCTCAGTTCCTCCCTCAGGCCCGCACTCCCACTGCTCGCTTGGCCGCTCCAGCTTCGTCTAGTCCTCCGAGCTCCAGGCTCCTCCCCAACATCCAGCGCGGTCCTCCTTCCCAACAGCCAAGAGCTGACGCCGACACCGACCTCCTCTAGTCCTCCTCCCCAACAGCCGGCAAAAGGAAATGACAATGCACTCCAGGTAATGACTGAAACAAAAGGAAATGGTAGCGCCCCCTTGTCTTCTTATTAGTAGTAACTAGCCAAATTTCTCTTTGCGCTACGGCTAGATACGTAATGTATATCATATTATCAATACATGTTTATATCTAGAGTGGAGATTAGCCGAATTTTAGGTCTGGGTCTCCGTGGGGCCCCGATAGCCCAATGGGGCGAGGAACGGGTGAAAATAGCACCCGAGGACAAGGAACATGGAGTTTTCCTTCTCTCGAGGACGGGGATGTTCCACCACTCACCACCGGGGAATGGCCCCGTTGCCATCCCTAGATGTAATACCCGCGAGCTTCCGCACGTGAACGAGCCCAGAATCCTCTCTTGCGTCGGTTCGGCTAGAAGGCACGCCTGCGGGAGAGGCCTTGTGCGTGCCGCCGCCACCGTACGGTTGGGTACGTTGCGTAGCGCGGTGGCCCCTCGGGCACAAGTGCGCCGGTTGCACCGTGCTGTAGCTGCTAAGGGCGAAACTTGAACGAATTTGATCGGGGCTCACCACTTCACTATACATGTAACAACGTATGGAATTTTCAAGCAATATTATATTAAATAGTAATACATTTAGCTATTTTTAACATCAATAATTCAACATAACCGACGGCAATGTACAATGATAAAGAAGTAGCGATCAATATGCTTACCAAAATGAATGAACTAAGAACGAAACCGCGAACAAAAGATGGTCATGAATTCTCAGTGACCTAAAAAGGGCATAACAAAATGTCTTATAATTCTCAAGAAAAAATTAGTAGAATAATCAAATGAAAGTAGTTAAGTAAATATATTACCTTTTAGTACTTACATTCTTTCAAGTTCATGAAGTGTTGAACCACATCGTCATTAGCGATGAACCACAACATCATTGGCGATGAACCTGGGTTGTGTGCTCGCGTCACCCCATGGGCCGAGTGGCCGCATCGCCGCCTGGGCCGTGTGCCCTCGTCGCTGCGTGGGGCGACTCCAAGGTGCACAATTGTTGGGCTAGGGTGCACATATGGTATATATATGTTGATCCCACAAAAAAAAATTGGACCCGGTGTCCTGTGACATCGGGTGGATCTCTTTGGTTTCACCACTGGTAGCTGTTGAAGATAGACAGAGCAGAAGAAAGTTGGGATTGGTGGACGCGCACCTCGGTCCGCCGGTGGTCCCGTCTTCCCTCCTTCTCAACACCGCCTCTGTATCAGCACAACGAATTATGGCTATCACTTCTTATCCTTGAATCTGGAGGCTGATTCTTATCCTTGAATCTGGAGGCTGAGATGTTCTGCAAATGCATATGTCGCGTGTAGGGATTTTTTGTATTGACACTGAACTAAAAATACCGAACTGTACCAGTCAACTCAGTTTAATCGGTATCCGGTGTGGTATACAGAAATATGGTTTTCAGCGAGTTCGGTTTTTCAGTAAAAAAAACAGCTGAAAACTATAAAAACCAAACTAGTGTAACCTAGCCCTTGTAATGTAGCCCGACAAGCAGCCCAGCCTATCCATTCCCACTGTCCCACGCCCACCAGCTAGGGCTATTCATTTGGTTTATTCGATAAATATGATATTGTCAGTTCGGTAAATATGACATTATTTAAAATACGGTACGGTATCGGTAAATACCAATTTATTTCGGTACGGTATCGGTAAATACCATATTTACCCAAGTTAACGCGAATTGCAAAACGATACAACGACTTGTGGTCACAAATTTTGGCATCTACCCAAGTTAACAGATGAGCAATTGAGCATGCACATAACACTAGGCTAGCAGTCTAGCATCGTTGCAACATGCAAGCTTGCAACACCCCAGCTTCATCCCAGTCCTACACCTAGGCTAGTCGGGCCGCTCAGGCTAGACACACTCACACACTGCTGACTGCCCCCTCCAATCCCTAACACATCTATCTCTCACTCCTTAGTCCTCACATCTTCTCCCCAAATCGTCACTCTCATCGTCTTGCTCTCTCTCCCAACTGCGTTGTCTCACCGCCGCCTCCGCCCCAGCTTGCGTCGCATCCGAACGTTAGTCCGCTCCTCCGCGCCGAATCCACCTCTCGGACGACGATTGGAGCTGTCGCCTCCTTCGGAGCTGGCTGGTTGGACTGCGTCCTTCGCCCTTCACCCTGCCGTCCCGCCGCAAGTTCGCGCCTTCCGGTGTCCTCCATCCTTCTCCTGCGCGCCCTCCTCCTCCTTCTCCTCCTCCTCTGCCTGCTCCGCCTCCCTTCCACCTCCCGGGCGCCGGCAAGGAGGGAGCTGCTGCGCGCTCCCCAGTGCTCTGCGTCGCCGCCTGCGAGCTCCTCAGCACGTCGTGCGGTCCACCCACGCCGCCTATGGAACCGACATGGCCATCCAGTCCTCACCTGCGACGCGCTCTTCCCCTGGCCTACAAGCCCAGCAGGCCAGCTCTCCAGCAGCCAGCAGATCGGTTGCTCAGTTTGTTCGGTTTTTAGCCGATTTTTACCAAAAAATTGAATCTAAAAAACCAGATTTCTAGAAACCGAACCAAATATCTGGCAAGCCGAGTTGACCAATATAGTTCAATTTTTTTTGTTCAGCGCAGAATTGAACAGCCCTACCACTGGGACACGCAGATACTGCTGATTCAAATAGGGATACGCACGATCCAGTTACAGATGCATTTGATGCAGGCATGGCTGCGTGCTTTCTTTGTTTTTGCAGTACTTTGAGAGCTGTCAAAAGTGCAGCTCACTACTGAGTACAAACCAGGCCTGAGGCTCACCGCTGACTAGTACTATATTTACATTAAGCTAATGATTGGCAACCGAACTATAACTAAATAAGTAAATATGAAGTAATAGTTGTAGTACACTACAATATTTTAAATAATATTATATTTACCGAACATACCGAGGGAACACCGTAGACGCGCACAAAATCCGGGAACACGGGCTGATTAATCGATTGCAATGGTTCATTCAAAGTAGCAGCATCAAAGGCACTAGACCAATAGTACCCTGCCACGGTACAGACCGGGTTCGATTCCCGGCGATCCTCCTCAAGGTGGAGAGTGGGGGATCCATCTGGTGGGGTAGGATCTGTTGGTGGTGACGGAGGATCTACCGGCGGGATAGGGATTCTGGATGGTGGCTCCGAGCGAATCGCCGATGGCGTTCGATTTTCGGACAAATCTACCGGAATGGGGAAAGCAACATTTATTGTTGCCTCGGTCAACAATAATGTGGTCTCCTTATCCTCATCCACATGGGCTATGTGGGCCTGTTCGTCCCTCTTCTTCTTCCGACACTCTCGAGCCCGTGGCCCGACTTCCCTTGATCGAAACCGCAGTCGCCGGCGATGGTGTTCCCGCCGGAGCTGCTTCCCCCGCCTGTCCTCGGCGGCCTGAAACTGCCTCTTCCTCCTCCATCTCTACCACGACCGCGGCCACGGCACCTCTTGTAGCTTGACGCGGTTCCTTTCCCGCGCTCCTGAGGTCCTTCCCCGGAGAATTGTAATCGCGATGTTACCCGTGCGATCAACTCCTCCTCCGTGAGGTTCAATCTCGCCGAGGGCGCCCGCCGCCGAGGAGGTCGTGTGGCGCTCTTGGCGCTTTGAGTCGTCCAATGAGCTCTTCTACTGTGAGCTCACTGAGGTCGAGCAATGTCTCAATAGACAGGGCGATTTGCTCGAACCTCGGTGGCAGGGCCTGGAGAAACTTGCAGATCACCTCCTCGTCCGAGCAAGCTTCTCCAGAAGCTGCGGTGGGTGCGCATTCCATTGATGCGGATGCCGAATTCATCCACAGTTTCCCCGTCACGAAATTTGAGGGCATCAAATTCCCGATGGAGAGTGTTCGCCCTCGCCTTTCGCACGCGCTCGACGCCGATGTGCATTGTCCTGATGGAGTCCCACGCGACCTTGGCGGTGGTCTTGCTCGCGACCATTCCGATCATCTCCACTGGAACGGCCTTCGCGATCGCCTCGAGTGCCATCCGATCTTCAACGAAGTCGCTGGTGCCGACGCTCACAGCCATCCACAAGCCCCTTGCCTGCAGCATGACTTGCATAAGCGCCGCCCAATCATAGTAGTCCGTCTTCGTCAAAGTTGGGAAGGAGCCGCTGCTGTTGATCTCCTTCGTGACTCGGTGAATGACCAAGCTGCGCTCAGCCCCGCTTCCTCCACCACCGCTTCCTGATGCCGGTGTGGTCTCCCCCTGAGACCTTCGTGGTGGCGATGAGGATCGTCGGCGCGCATGTCATCTTCTAGGTGACGGTGATTCCCAGGCGCGGCGAGGCTCTGATACCAAATGTCAGATTAGACCAGTTCCTTTCACTGGAAATCTGGATTGGACAGAGAGTAGAGAGGATAAAACACACAGAATGTTTTGAGCAGCAAAAAGACTTCAATCTCATCATCCTCTGTTGAGGCTTAAAGTAGACAAGAAAATACAATGCATGGCCAACGGCCACAACGTACACTCCGCCCTTCAGTTTCGGCAAGAGCGACGCTCAACCACTATTCCAAAACTAACCCGCACGACTCGTTCATTCAGTTGAACGTTTATTCATAAACACCCTAAGACTTAGCTAACTGGGTTTGAAAACATCAAATGCTAATAACACGGTAGGAGATCACAAAGGATTTTGAACATGCCTGATTTTATCCAACATTGCGCACCGTGGCGTCGAGGTCGAGATCGAGATCAGGGATCATGGCCAGATCGTCCCTGGATCGTCGGCGACCCGGGACCCCCTGAACGACCTGTAGGCACTGAACGATCTTGATGACTTGAACGACAACTTGACGCCTCATGGACAACTAACCTTCAGCCTAGCCCATTATCCATTACCACATCGGGCTTGCTAAGGCCACGTTTGGGTGGGCTCAGATTTGGCGGGTTCTCAGCCCATCCAGGTGTAAATTGAGCACGTAGATCGGCCCAAATGGCCCACCCAAACTGGGCCTGAAAAAGATTTAATATCTCACTAAGAGCAAGACGGCCCAGATACTTCCCAGTTTCCTCCCTCCGTGGCTCCGTCACCGTCGCAGGGCGCAGCCGCGCAGGCATGTCGTCTTCCTCCTCCTTCCCCACCTCCCGCTTCACTTTCGCTGCCGGTGGCCCCGGCGCCGGCGTCCACGATGGAGGGGGCGGAAGCGGGAGCAGCGTGCGGCCGTGGGGGTCCAGTGGTGGGACGTCGGTCTCGTGGTCGGGAAAGCGGATACAGAAGGAGTTACTGGACCTCAACGCCTCCGACTGCTCCGCCGGGCCCAAGGGAGACAACCTCTACCACTGGCTCTCCACTATCATCGGACCCCAAGGTACGATATTTATCCTCTCCGCTCCCTCCTCGCCAAGTAGCCGATTCAACACAGGAGAAAGCTCATGGAATTTTACCGCGCTACGTGGGAATTTTACTAGTTCAAATTGTGGGGGTTTTTTTTTCGTGTAGATGCCGGAGGAGGGGTGTAGAATAAACTAGTATCATAAGCACCTGCAGTTTGGTTTAACGCAGTGCTTGTCTTGTAGGGTCGCCGTATGAAGGAGGGATATTTTTCCTTGATGTCGTTTTTCCACTTGATTATCCGTTCAAATCTCCCACGGTAAGAACTAAGAATTTAATTTTTAATTTTGCTAGTATTTGCTTCTGTGTGATGTTGGTTAGTTGAGGTGTGCAGCAATCTCTGCCTAGTATAGAAAATTTTCCTATGTCTTGCAAGCTTAAGTTCTCTAGAAGGAATGTGACATTCAGTTGTGGTAACTATGAATATACAACTACTGAAACAGATAATCAAGTAGGACGCCAAATTGGTTGGGATGACAGTGTTTGATTTCTAATTCTGCTTGTTGTGCAATCGGAATCCTAAATTTGCTCATTAAGGTAAGTCTTCATAGGTAATGGAATGAAAACCATGTAAACAGAGTATTACTAAAGCGATGAACTTTGGCATGCTTTAGTAAATGAACGAGGAAATTTGTCAAAATTCTGTTATCCCAAACTTTCTACAATCCACTACCTTAATTTAGTAATATTTCTTTAGCCTAGAAATAGAAAACTGCATTGAGCTGTCTTTCAAGAATCAAGATTCATCCAGAAATGCCACACCTCAATGGGCAATTTTGGGGAAACAGGGAAGCATGTCTTTGAGGGCAAGCCAGCAAAGAGTGGAACGTGCACATTGTAGAACCTAGATGCAAAAAAAGGATTATGTAAAAGTGAGTTTACTTTGTTGCTAATCAAAGTTACATTTGTTTTTGAAGTGACATGCGTGCGTCTTAAGTGTATATGACATTTTATGTCTTTTCAATATGATCTTGATTGTGTATTAAGAAAACTTATCTGAAGTTTCTATTCCAATGTTGGTATTCAGGAAAAAATAACTGTGCAGAGTTGCTAAGATGTTGTTTTCCTAGGTGTTCTCCTGACCTATGTTCTTGCATGCTTTTAGCTGATTAGTTGTCGGAAAAAGATTTTACAAAGAAAGGTTTTGTCCATTGGAAGCCTTACTACTATGTGCTTGGACATCACCTTTACCCTGTGTTGACATATTGTTTGTATTTTGTGAATCTAGGCTTAGAGTACAAGTCTATAAGAGAATCTGGTAAATAAGGAAAGCCTTCTAAATGCAGATTTTTCATCCATTTAGTGGTGTTATTCATTTATCAGTATCCACCCGCTGGCCATAGCCTCCACCGACACATTGTGGAGGTTGCCAACACTGCCACCGTCTTTGTCCAGCTATTACCTTTGACTCATGATGCCTTGATGGTTGGTTGGGATATCAGGGATCAGAAAGACAGAAACAGCCAACCTCCAATTCCAGATCTCAGCACTAGAACAATGCTAACACTACTTTCACCTACCACAGCCCTACAGAGGCCTACCTTTACCATGACCAGCGCATGGAACTATGCATACACCAAATGCAGGCCACAACAACAATCATACTAAAGCTACTAATGTGATATTTCAAATAATATAGCAATAGTATGTGTATTTTCTCAAGGTTTTCTGAAGAGATGGTCACACAATTATACTGTAGCATGTACACTATACGGTTCTGTCGTTGTGATGTTACCAGCAATGATTATCATGACTTTATATTTGACATTTCAATAGTTAAAAGTATTCTTAAGTTATTTCACTCTTCTAGTCGAATGCGTTAAATTTTCAATACACTATGTTTGGATGGAACAATTAAGTTTCACCACTGTAATTTTATTCAGTATTTTAGCACTAGGGGACCTTAACTTGTGGTGACAACTGTGCTGTCACTCTCCTAGGTGACTTTCAAAACACGGATTTACCATTGCAATGTTGACTCCACTGGGAAAGTGAGTTTGGACATTTTGAAGGATGGTTGGAGTCCAGCTTTAACTATTTCTAAGGTGCTACTGGCCATCAAAGCCATCATCACAAATCCGGATCCATGTATGTTCCAACATTATCAGAATCATTTTCTGAACTACCTTCCGTAAAACAAATCATGGAATCCGGTTCAAACTAATTCTACTGTCCACACAACTGTTGTTTCGTTTCTACTCGATAGCCTTACATTATGATATTTTGTCTGTGCAGACAACCCACTTGTGCAGAGCATTGCACGTTTATACTTGACTGATAGAACTAAGCATGATGAAATAGCTGCTGAATGGACAATGAGGTTTGCAAGATAGGGAATTCTGCCTGCAACTAAGCAAGATGACTGACTCTGTAAATGAATAATCTTTGATGTGGCCTGAGATGTAGAATGTTGGCAAGGAACCAATACTTTGTTTAATCTGAGTTGTGACATAAAGATGTACTTTATGTTCGAGCATTATTCTGATGTTAGCTTTTGGGTGCAAAATTGGCTTTAATGGTTTTGTACTTGCCAAAGTTGCCCCTAGTAATTCTTTAGAATCAATTCTCCCAACTTCTGAGCTAGTTTCTGAAACGCTGTTTATTGAATTCGGGCATCAGCTCCTATTTGAAGTGCCAATGTAATTTGTTCAAAGGGAAAATTTTAGGTTACTATGCAAGGTTCAATGACCAAACACTGTTTTACATCGCAATTGTGTGTATAATTCATTGTCAAACTTCGTAAAGGCATGTTAGTCAAATCTTTCACTTGAAACCAAATGTTGTTCTTAGGTTGTTGGGAATAGCTTCAATCATACAGCAATTTTCTTTATTTCTAAAACTTTGTGCCTCCTTAGCATTCCTTATACAGTTTGATTCATGGTATATTGTCATCCAACTAAATACGATCATGGTGTACTAAAAGTTGGTCGCAGAACAAATATTTCATATGTTTGAGGCAGAATATTGGTCACTTGCCTACTAATGCTAACTTCAATCTCACTTCGTGTAGGAATTAAAAGCTAGTAGGACAGGCACTGATCTTCCAAATAACCAAACCAGACTTCACCTTTGAAATGGACATTTCACCAGTCACCGATTCCCAGTACGGACAACACATCTGAACACATCAGGCGACCTATAATTCCTCCATCCCAGAGAAGGAGCAAGCAACTCTTTCTGGTGATCTTTCTCAGGCCACAGACAATGGCCACCGAGTGTGATGTGAACAAATCTCGTCGCTTCGATCTTGGCATGTCGAGGCGAACGCGAAGATCGACAAGCCTCATCCCTTGTTGTCAAGATCAGTATGTGCCGCCCCTGACGCAGCAGCTACGCCAAGATGCCAAGCTGAAGACATTGTTCCAGTGTCAAGATACACAGCTGCAGGCACTCCATCAATGTGAGGATGCAGAGCAGCTGACACCATATCTATATGAAGATCAAGACCTGAAGATTCCACAGGCACCACAGCAGTATGAAGGTGTTGAGCAAAAGGCACCAAAGAAATATCAAGATGAGCAGGAGGAGAAACCACAGCAATATCGAGATGAAGAGCAGGAGAAGAAACCACAACAGTATGAAGATGAAAATCAGAAGGCACTAAAGCAATATCAAGATGAGGAGCAGAAGACATCACAGCAATACCAAGATGAGGAGAAGACACCAGAGAAATACCAAGATGAGGGGCAGAAGACACCAGAGCAATACCAAGATGAGGAGCAGAAGACAGCTAAACAATGGCAAGAAGAAGATGAGAAGACATCAGAGCAGTATCAGGATGAAGAGCAGAGCGCACGGGCACGGCAGGAATGCAAAGACACGGAGCAGAAGGCCCTGGAGCAATGCCAAAGCGTAAAGAAGCTGGTCACGCCGCCGTCTATCGACGACGTGCCCCGGTTTTCTCTTCAGGAGCTGATACAAGAAAAGCAGCTCCTCATCGGAGAAGCAAAAGCTACCAGCAAGTTCGGCCACGGGGAGAATGTCCTTGCTGATCATAAAGCCTCGGGACCGGCGGCAACCGGCGGCGGTGCGACGTTGGCTATGGTGATAAAGCCACCCGGTGGAGGGAAGAAGTCAATGGGAGTGATACGCCGGTGCGTGAAGGCCTTGAACCAGATGATCAAGGCCAAGCATGGATCCAAGAAGAACGCACCTTTCTAAGGAAGCATATGGAGTGTTAGACAGGATGCTGTTTCGGTTTTTTACATGCATGGCGTCTTCTCTTTCGAGAGATCACGTGTTTATATAATAGATGTAATATATATATGTGTAGCTCATGTACTCTGATTTTAACAATCAAAGATAGCGTCATTTTTCTCACTTACATGGTATCAGAGCGGTGCCGCTCCTGAGCCGACGCCTCCACAGCTTCCGCCAGTCCGCCCTTGGGAAATGATATCATCTCCATGATCTCTCCTGGGGCTGCGCAACCCATAACTTAAGTCGTGTCACCGATCATCCGATCGGCTACCAATTAGAGTTTCCCCCGGTCATCTTCAAATCGGGTTTTCTCTATATTTTTTTCCCGATCATAGTGTTAGAGTAGGACTCTAGATATTATTTGGTATCCTTATCTGTAACCTCCTTTTGTACTTCCTATATATTGGTCATTGAGCCCTTTTGAATAGATGCACATTATTCCTAATATGGTATCAGAGATTAGGGTTACCTAGCTCTCCTTCCGCTGCCATCCAGCCACCGCTGCCACCCCCGGCAGTCACCGCCACATCTGGATTCGTGGCCGCCCGAGCCCATAGCCAACTGCCCGTTGTCGCTACCACCCGAGCCCGTCGCCACCTGAGCCTGTCGCCGCCTGCCCATCGTCGCCGCCGCCCGAGCCCACCAGAGCCGCCGCCGATCTCTCCTCTGGTCTCGTCGCTCATTCCGCTTTGCCGTCGTCGCCGCCACCACCGAGCCGGTCTCCTTCTTCTCCGGCGCCGTCGCCTCACCGAGCCGCCGCAGCTCGTCCTTCCTTGCCGCCCCGCCCCTCGGCGTTCGTCTCCCCATGAGTCATTCGCCGGGCTCTCCTCCGATCGCCGCCGCAGTCATCGCCGCCGCCGCCGCCGCCCATTGCCGCAGCCACCGCATGCGATGAGGCGGCGGCAACAAGGGGAACCCTAGTCCCCACAGCGTCGTCGTTATAACAGTACGGCGGTTTCGCCACCGTTATTAAAGAAGTTGGACGGGTAAGGAAAAAATAAAAAAAACAGAGAAAGAGAGAGAGAGAGAGTACGTCGCTCTAACCACCACGCCGTCCAGCGCCGCCTACCGATGGCTTCCGTTCCATCCGCTGTGATTCCATTCTCGGGAATAAAGCTTAATGCAACGAACTACAGGTTGTGGTCTTCACTCATGGAGATCACGTTAGATGGTCTCCGCCTCTGGGGACATGTTACTGGTACCCGACCTTGTCCACCGTCGCTGGTGCAGCCTCCTCTCAGATAGTCTACTTCTACATCTCCTACAGATGATGAGGCGCCAAGGAGGCAGACATCGCCGCTGCTTCTGAAGCTGCTGACGAGGCTTATCAGTATCCCATAGATGCTTTTGAGCGCTGGTGTGCTGATGAGGCCCGTGTTCGAGCCATCTGGTGGTCAGCATCGATGACTTCATCCAGCCAGACATTGTTGGTCTGCGTGTCACTCATCAAATCTGGGAGTACTTGCGTGAGCGATACCAGCAGAGCAGTGATGCTCAATTCTTTTCCCTTCAGCATGAGTTGGAGACGCTTCGCCAGGAGAACTCATCCTTCGACGATTTCTTCCGAGCCCTGCCCAGTCTCTGGCGCCAGCTGGATGAGTTGGCTTCTCCGCTCTGCCAGGCGTGTCATAAAGTGCAGAAGGCGGATCGTGATCACTTTCGTCTTTATGATTTCGTCTGTCGTCTTCGCCCAGAGTTTGAGCCTGTCAGGGCTCAACTGCTGAGCCATTCACCACGACCGCGATCCATCGAGGCTCTTTCGGCGCTTCGTCTTTGAGGAGCTTCGCGGAGTTAGCGGCCACGGCTTATTCCTACTGTTGGCTACCTCTTCTTCTTCGACTACACCAAATGGTTTCGCTTCAACTACTGATTCCTCCTCGGTGTTTGTTTTACGCTCTGTTTTTGCACCAAGCGGGGTTCATGCAATTACTGCAAGAACTTCAGGCACAACTATCAGTGTTGTGCGGTGCGGATGTAGGACCGTAAAGGCGACTAGGGGGGGTGAATAGGCGCTTTCTCAACTTTCTCGCCTAAATCAAAATACAACACGAACTTTACTCCTTTAGCTATGAAAGCTAAGAAGATCGATGGCGCACATTGGAAGCCTTGTGTTGGATTTGATAAACCCCTCAACCACACGACACAAATGGAGAAAAGAACTCACTGCTTACAGGCTGCATCTGCGGCGGTCGGACCGGCTACCACGGCGGTCGGCCGACCGATCAATCGGCGATCGGACCGGCTACTAATCGGCGGTCGGACCGTTGGACATCGGTTCGACCGCGATACTAGCGGATGCAGCGGGCGGTCGGACCGCGTTACCTGACCGGTCGACCGGTTCGATCGATCTTGAAAATCAAGTCCAACTCCAAAGCGAAATTTGATCCAACTTTTGATTCAACCAATGAAACTTGACCAAATTTCGAGCACACCTCCCTAATGATATTAGAGACCTATTTCTAGCGACGATCCTTGGATCCACTCCAGAATCGATCTCTCAAGGTTTTACAAAAGAAGTGCACAAACCCTAGAAATATAAAAATCTTGATTCAAGACTTGCTTGTGGGGGGTTGATGATGTAGATGACTCTAGGAGTATTCCCACACATCAAAGCAAGATAAAATAGGCCAAGGGCCAAGCATAAACCTTTGAATCAAGGAAGCACCAAAATCATCCAAAGAGAAAGAACACAAAGGGGACAATTGATCTTTCAATTAAGCATCACAAGATTGTTTGATCACACTAGATGCTTACAAAGCCTCTCCACAAAGGAGGACAAGAGCTCACACAAGGAGCACACTCTCAATCTCTCCAAACCCTAGTTCTCCTCTCCTCTCCTCCAAACCCTAGAAAAAGAAAGAATTGGCCAAATGAATGCTTAAGAGGGTTTTCCATCTCCCCCCTTTCTATTTATACTAGAGACCTAGGGTTTCACTTTTGGGACTCATTCACACATGGGACCCACACACACATAACTATTGAAGCAATCGCCTGCTTCACCACGTGTAGGTTGATCAGCGGTTCTCATCACGTCGCCAAGCCTCTCTTGTCCGAATCCCATCGGAACCTCCCAGAGACTTGCACCGATTTTCGCACCGCCTGATCCAACCAGCTGTATTGAACTACCTGTTCGATCCATCTTGCCCATTCTGCACCATGCTTGAGTCACACGACCTCTCCCGGCATCCATGATCGTTCTGGACCTCAGCTCTCCAAGCGCAGTCCCGATCCATCTCACCGTTGACGTCGTTGACCTGCAAGCCACACCGCAACAATAGACAAACAAACCGTTTCCGGGAACAAGTTCTTCACAACTTGACCCACGTTAGTTCCACAATGCAATATGCAACAGTAAAGCATTGAACTCCATGCATAAAACACAATCTAATCAACTCAATGCAAACTTGGCTATCCTCCAAGTCATCGGTGGTCTGACCGCCCCACAAGGCCGGTCCGACCGATTTCAGGCCGGTCGGACCGCTCCCACAACGGCGGTCGGACCGCCCGAAAATACTTAGCCAAATTTCCAGCGTGAAAATCCGAAACCTTCTGGAATTTTCAACTCAATAGAACTTTTGACTGGGAGCTCCAAAAATGATGTGACCACATCCAGGAGACTCCCCTCACTTGCCTACACAACCTATTTTTGGCTTAGCTCCAAAAACCTATTTTCATTTTGGCGGTCGGACCGCCCGACACAACCGGTCAGACCGCCTGTGGTCTGACAGCCTTGGAGCAAACCCGAAAACGTGAGATTTTGCAAACCAACAAAGCCATTGCCAATTGACTCATCATCCTGAGATCGTGCACATATTCTCACGATATCCACAGCGGAAAAAGCAGAACAAGGCACGTGGAGGTCCACGCTCCAAGAGAGGGCATGGAGGCCCTTCCTCGATTAGAGGACAGACCAGCACGACAGGATCTTCTCAGCGAGGTGACTCTGTTCAGCAGCTCTGTCAGGCTCTACTTTAGCAGCTCTCTCATAACTCAGCAGGTTCTACTAGTCTAGCTCAGACGTCTCCTCTAGGTACCTCTTGGGTTCTAGATTCTGGTGGCTCTTTCCACATGATACCAGATTCCACATCTCTCACTTCAGTAGGACTTTCTGTTTTCCCATCTCTGCTCGAGACGGTGGCGGTACTCCTCATCATCACCGTCGAGGCACTCTTTTGTCCACTGATTTTTCTGTTTCAGCTGTTTCCCATGTTCTCCAGCTTACCATGCAGCTTCTCTCGGTGGGTCAGCTCACCGATCTCGGC
This sequence comes from Hsuehochloa calcarea, assembly GCA_036346395.1. NCBI lineage: Eukaryota > Viridiplantae > Streptophyta > Magnoliopsida > Poales > Poaceae > Hsuehochloa > Hsuehochloa calcarea. The sequence continues at coordinate 36,194,836 of CM070606.1, forward strand.
TGTAGGGTTGGCTTTGACTCTCACACCTGTTTCATTCAGGATCGACAGACAGTGACAGTACTTGGAACTGACCGGCGCCATAGGGATTATCAAGGTCTCTACATCCTTGATCGCCTACATCTTCTGTCCACTTCAGTTGCTCCTATCACCCCTACGTCTACTTCCCCCGCCACTGCTGCCACCACCTCTAGCGAATTTGCGCAGTGAAATCACCGTTTAGGTCACTTGTGTGGTTCCCACCTTTCTTCATTAGTTTGTCAGGGTATTATAGGACGTGTTACTGTTGATACGGCCATATTTTATCAGGGTTGTAAGCTGGGCAAGCAGCTACAACTTCCTTATTATTCTGGTGAGTTCTTGTCTTCTCGTCCTTTTGACTTAGTTCATTCCGATGTATGAGGACATGCACCTATTGTCTTTAAAGGCGGGCATAAATCTTATGTTATTTTCATTGATGATTATTCCCATTTTACATGAATTTTTCCTATCTCTAATCGTGGTCAGTTCCTTGCGATCTATCGTAGCTTTGCAACGATGATTCGTATTCAGTTTGATTTTGCCATTCGTATTTTTCGTTGTAATTACTGGCGGCAATCTTATTCGGTGTTTTTCGACAATTTCTTTCTAAGCAGGGCACTCTTTACCAGTCTTCTTGTCCTGGTGCTCATGCTCAGAATGGGGTTGCTGAGCGCAAACATCGTCATCTGATTGAGACTGCTCGCACTCTTCTTCTTGTCTCTTATGTTCCACCACAGTTCTGGGCTGAGGCTGTTTCTACGGCTACATATCTCATCAATATGCAACATTCCACTGCTCTTAAGGGTGTCAGTCCTATAGAGCGTCTCTACTCTCGAGCCCTCCAATACACTCACCTTCGTGTTTTTGGTTGTACTTGTTTTGTTCTGCTGCAGCCTCGTGAGCGCACTAAACTATCGGCCCAGTCAGTTGAGTGTGTGTTTCTTGGTTATAGTTATGAGCATAAGGGTTATCGTTGATGGGGTCCTTCTGCTCGACAGATCATGATTTCACGAGACGTTGTCTTCGACGAATCTCAACCTTTCTTCTATCGAGATTCGACTTCTTCTCCTGTTTCCACTGTTGAGTCGATTTCATGGTTGACTCTTTCGGACTCTTCACCCATTTCTCCACTATCACAGTCTTCCCTTGGCCTGCCTCCAGTGATTCCTTCTGTACCTCCGCCTTCGGTGGTGTCTCCTACAGCACCGTCTCTAGATCCCACAGCACCATCATCTCGTTTCTCTGGTGTTCACTACTCCAGACGTCCTCGTCCTTCACCAGTCTCCTCTTCTGGTATCTTGCTGACACCCATATCTGATCCTCCTGGTGATGCCCCTCCTTACATCATTCGTGACCGGGCATCCCTTCAACCTCCTGATCGCCTTGGATTTGCTCCAATAGCTCATGCTCTCTCTGTCACTGAGCCTAGTTCTTATCATGAGGCTGCTCCTTTGCTATTCGTCGTACGGAGACTTGGGATATTGTACCGGCCCCTGTGCATGCTCGTTCGATCACGTGCAAGTAAGTGTACAAGATTAAGACCCGGTCTGATGGTACTATTGAGCGCTACAAGGCTCGCCTTGTGGCCATGATTTCAGCGAGCATATGGTCGGGACTACGATGAGACTTTTGCCCTGTTGCTCATATGACCACTTTGTCGCACTCTTGTTGCGGTTGCTTCGTCACGGTGGTCTTTCTCTCACCGGGATGTTAAGAATGCTTTTCTTAATAGTGTTTTGCATGAGGAGGTCTACATGCGACCACCACCGGGTATTATGTTCTGATGGGCATGTCATGCGTCTTCGTCGTGCTCTTTATGACCTCAAACAGCTTCTCGTGCTTGGTTTACATGTTTTACCCAGTGATTCTTTGTTGTCGGTTTCACTTTATTAGTTCCCACGATCCTACTCTTTTTGTTTATGTCTCATCTCGGGGTAGGACACTGCTTCTTCTGTATGTTGATGACATGCTCATCACTAGTGATGATTCCCCCTTCGTCACATATGTAAAGAAGCATCTCAGTGAGCAATTTTTGATGACTGATCTTGGTTCTCTTACATACTTCCTTAGGATTGAGGTCTCTTCCATGCCTGAGGGCTACAACCTCTCCCAGTAGAAGTATGTCTAGGATCTTCTTGAACGATCTGGTCTGACTGATACTTGCACTGCTGAGACTTCCATGGAGCTATCCCTCCAGCTTCGTGCCACTGATGGCGATCTTCTTGAGGATCCTACTTGATATCGTCATCTTGTTGGGAGTTTGGTGTACCTTGTGAGCACTCGTTCTGATATTGCTCATACTGTTCACATTTTGAGTCAGTTCATGGCCTGTCCTACCCATATTCACTACAGTCACCTTCTTCGTGTTCTTCGCTACTTGCGTGGGACTATCATTCGTCGTTTGTTTTGCCCTAGCTCCACCTCACTACAGTTCTGGCGTACTCCGATGCAACCTGGGCTAGTGATCCTTCTGATCGTCGTTCTCTTTATGCTTACTGTGTTTTTCTTGGCTTCTCCCTGATTGCCTGGAAGACTAAGAAGCAGATTGCAGTTTTCCGTTCGAGTGCAGAGCCTGAGTTGAGAGCTATGGTAGCAGTGACAGCATAGGTTACTTGGTTGAGGTGGCTACTTGCAGATTTTGAAGTACCTGTGGTGAGACCTACGACTCTTTTATCTGACAGTACAAGTGCTATCAGTATTGCTTGGGACCCAGTGAAGCATGAGTTCACCAAGCATATTAGTGTGTATGCTTCATACACTCGCTCACAGGTGCAGGAGGGAGTACTTGTTTTACAGTTTGTGTCATCAGAACTACAGATTGCTGACTTCTTTACGAAGCCACAGACCAGGGCACAATATTTGTATTTTCTCTCCAAACTCAGTGTGTGTGATCACCATGAGTTTGAGGGGGGTGTTAGAGTAGGGTCCTAGATATTATTTGGTTTCCTTATCTGTAACCTCCTTTTGTACTCCCTATATATTACTCATTGGGCCTCTTTGAATAGATGCACATTATTCCTAACATATAGATCGGTTTGTGTCGCCCTGCCGACCTGTCGACGTTCCTCGGCTCCGGACTTCACCGCCTCGGCTTCGACCTCTCCGGTGCCTCCTTTCTTCCAATGATGTCGTGGCGTGACGCGGCGCGCTTGTCGACACGACCCTCCCTCCACGGCCTTTCGAGCACCCCGTCTACCGTTGACATCACGCCGGGTCATCATCGTCGGACCGTTGTCCGCGAGACTTTCGTCTTCACCGAATTTATGTCCAGTCTGAATGTCCGCCTTGGCGACGTTCCGACCGCGGGGGCATGTTAGACAGGATGGTGTCTCGGCTTCCTACATGTATGACGTCTTCTCTTCCGAGGGATCACATGTTCACATGATAGCTGTACGCGTTCATATGATAACTGTACGCGTTCACATAATAGTTGTAATCTATATATGTGTAATTCATGTACTCTGATTTTAATAATTAAAGATAGCATCACTTTCCTCGTTTACGTAGAGTATGTCAGTCCTGAGTTTCCTACTAGATTCTGCACTCAGAATAATGCACGGTCGTGTAAAAACCAAGTTTCGGGGACAATACAAGACGTGCAAAAGCTGCTAAGAAACTCCGCAGCAAGGCGTATCGTCTGCCTAGAACAATAAGCTGTCGAAAGGTCATCAGTTTACTGAGAATCTGAGATGTTGTTTTACGGCATTTGATCAGTGATGTATTTACTCAATGATCTACCGGATGGAACACCAAAGAGCCTATCTAGATCAGGCTCTGGAATCTTCTGAAAAGTTACTGTATGGAAGTATCAACACAAAGGAATTGCTCAGTTCTACCGTCGCTTCTCCTAGGTCAGCAAGTGTTTTGGTGCACACCCCCTTTCTTTCTTTTTGAGAGTCACATCCCCTTTCATTTGGTGTACTATGAATGTTGAGAGTGCAAGTTAGTGGAAAAAAAGAGAGGAGAAAGAGTGCGAGCCTGTGTGAGGCGCTCTTGAATTGAGGATGCGACGTATGTGTACCTCATCGCATAGTTCTGCTCTTTTCATTATCTGTCAGAACTTTTTATGTTGTCAACTTTGCTTACTTCGCTAGAGCAAGATGCTCTTCTCAAAAGAACAGACTTATACTACACTTGAGCGTGAGCTTTTGTTTGATATGGAGTTTTGTAACACCGACTGACATGTAGGGCAAAATGCATGGAATCTAGATAATCCTTCAGTTCGGCTAGTGTTATGGAATTTTGAAAAGAAATGCTGTGTAGAGTCATCCTGTCAGGACAGTGTGGCTTTAAAAAAGAACTCCGAGAAAATAATGATCTGCCTCTATAAATCTGAAAATGCGGAAACATTGATCTACAATGCATTGACGATAGATTATAATGCGGAAACATTGATCTACAATGCATTGACGATAGATTATTAACGAGTTGAAAGGTCACCTCGTCAAAAGGACAGTGTAGCTTCGGAAAACCGGAAAGGAACTTAGAAAAAAAAAGGACATTTATAGATACGAAAACGAGGGGAAAGATTGTTCTACACAATTCATTAGTGAGTTGCAATGTTTGAATCACACTTAAGCTTGTGTACGCGTCCAAAAGGGATTGGCATACATAGATTATGTTCATTTTTCTCGGAACATACCTAAGGTAGTAAGGGTGGAAATGACCGAATAGTGTAGTAAAAAATATATCGGATTTACTATTTCTAAGACGTCTGAAATTTTTTAAAGTTTAAATCAACTATTGTAGTCATTGAATTTGTGTAGAGATTTATGTGTCGTATGATTGGATGTTCATCCAATAAATAAAAAATATGACTTATGCTTTAAAAAATTTCAATCACTTTAAAAATAGATAAACCCAAAACATATTTGCTTTATAGGTATATTCATTTTAAGCCATTTCATTTCTAAGCTGGGCACAAGTTTACCTGCAAGCTGCTGCAACTGGTGTGCCCAAGTGCCGAGTGCGTCGTCCAATAGCGTGCCTTGGCCTGGTTTTTATCAGGTCGCAGACGAGAGACATCCACGTCAGCACGGCCCAGGGATGGCGGAAGCCAAAGGATTGGATTCCCCGCGCCGCGTGGCACGACGCGGCCGCGCTCGCAATCTCCTACCGGATTGCGAGCGCGGCTTAGATCCCTTAACTGCCGCGCACGGCACGCGCAGTCCCGGTCTCACCAGTCACCCACACTGAGCAACTCCACCACGACCACAGCGTGCGCGCGGGTACGTACGTACAAGCAATGGCGCTGGTGTCCGCCTCCTCCTCCTCCTCCACCGCCGTCGCGGCACTGCCCGAGAACGGGCTGGCCGGCGGTGCGCGGACGTCCTTCCTCGGCGGCGGTAGGAAGCTGAGGAGGCGGCGGCGCGCCGTCGTTTTCGTCGCGCGCGCAGCCCCGACAGGCCCATCTGGTTCCCGGGGAGCGTCCCTCCGCCGTGGCTCGACGGCAGGTCGGTAGTACGTACTTGTCTGACGCATGGATCACCATGGCAGTACATTAGGATGCACGGACACGGACACACGTGTCGGACACGACACGTATCGGACACAGGATTCACCATTTTCTAAAAAATAGCGACACGGGGACACGGCTATATATATATATATATATATATATATATATATATATATTATTGAATGCACAGTATGCACAAGCAATCAAGCCCTCACCGAAGCAAGTCCAAATCTGGCGACCAAGCAGGGGGCAGCAGCAGCAGGGCGGCGTCGGGGAGCGGCAGGCGAGCGGCGTCGGCAACTCGGCGCGTCGGGAAGCAGCGGCGCGAGGAGGAGCAAGCGGCGGCGTCAGGGAGGAGCAGGAACAGGAGCCAGCAGCGTCGGCGCAGGACCAGGCGGCGTCGGCGCGAGAGCAAGCGAGCGTCGGCGTCGGCGTGGGAGGAGCGAGCAACGGCGTCGGCGCGAGAAGCGTGACAGCGTCGGCGAGCAGAGCTCTGCAGCGGCGTCGGGTCGGGCGGCGCTCGGCTGGTTGTGGCTGCGACCTGCGGGAGACGGGAGTGAGATGGGGATGGGGGACAGGGGGAGAGCTGGAGAGGAGAGGTAGGGTTAGGATGGGAGATAGGTCGAATGAATGGGCCGAATGAATGGTCCAATACGTGTCCGATATGCGGTCAAACGTGTCCGATACGTGTCCGAATTTATTTTTATTTATTTTCACGACGTAAATTTCCGATACGCCTGGAATACGTGTCGGAGCCGTGTCCGTGTCCGACACGGTGTCCGACACGAACACGGCGCTTTCCCGGCGTGTCGGTGCTTGGCAGGTAACATATATAAGCTAGTAGTTTGTATCGTGCATGTGACACTGACTGCGTGCATGGCATTGATCTTGATGCAGCCTTCCCGGCGACTTCGGCTTTGATCCCTTTGGTCTTGGTAAGCTCCCATCGGTCGATCTCATAGCTTGTACCTGCAGTAGTAATTTTCTTTTGGTCGTTCATATAATAAATAAAGTGCTCACTTTGATTTGTTGGTTTTTTTTGTTTGTAGGATCGGACCCGGAGAGCTTGCGGTGGAACGTGCAGGCGGAGCTGGTGCACTGCCGGTGGGCGATGCTGGGCGCGGCGGGCATCTTCATCCCGGAGTTCCTGACCAAGATCGGCATCCTCAGCACGCCATCGTGGTACACCGCCGGCGAGCATCAGTACTTCACCGACACCACCACCCTCTTCATCATCGAGCTCATCCTCATCGGCTGGGCCGAGGGCCGCCGGTGGGCCGACATCATCAAGCCTGGCTGCGTCAACACCGACCCCATCTTCCCCAGCAACAAGCTCACCGGCACCGACGTCGGGTACATACATGCATACATACATGTCTCCGTATAGATCTCCATGCATGCCTGCACCTAGCAAGCTTGCTCCAAGTGATTAATAGGCTAATTGATGTATTTGTGTGTTGAAAATGTAATTAGGTACCCTGGTGGACTGTGGTTTGACCCGTTCGGCTGGGGCAGCGGCTCGCCGGAGAAGATCAAGGAGCTGCGCACCAAGGAGATCAAGAACGGCCGCCTCGCCATGCTCGCCGTCATGGGCGCGTGGTTCCAGGCGGAGTACACCGGCACCGGCCCCATCGACAACCTCTTCGCCCACCTTTCCGACCCCGGCCACGCCAACATCTTCCAGGTATCTATACAGTTAATAGACAAGCATTTGAACTAATAATGTATATTGTGTCAACCTTGGTATGATTTGTATACTAATTAATTGGTGATATTTGTGTGCGTGTGTGTGTTTGTATTTTAATTTTAGGCCTTCACCCCCAAATGAGGTGTAAGTCGGAGTTAGCAGTTCGAGGAGTACGTGCTACCATGGGGAAGAAAGAAAGATTGTTGGTTGATGCAACTTAATTACCTTTTTTGGGGAGTAGATTGTGAATGATGGTATGTAGTAATTGTGGAGCAATGCATGCCTGTTGATTGTGTACTTGTACTATGGTTTAACCGATCGATGTAAAAAAGTTAATACTCTTTTAGAAGTTATGTTCCCTTCGCTGAATCAAAGTCTCGATTTTGTGTCATACTCGTGATGTTGATGACATCTAGCACAGACACAGGCATGCGTTAGGGCTGGCTCTTGCTTCTCGCATAACAAAAAGCTGAAATCTCGTCCCACTTATAAACTTTACATGGCTAATTCTAATTCGATCCGGATGCGTTTGTGCCAGTTTTTAATAACCAAAAACATCGTTTCATCGCGATATTAATTCGAAGAACTCCAAAACAACCATTCTCTTGCCTCACATGATCAATTCAAGCAACTTAGGATATCAAAGGTGTTTGGAACATAATAATTTTGCAAGAAGTTCACATTTTTTTTGGAAAAAAAAACCCTGCACATTTCCCCTAGGAATCTTGCAAATTCATGTGTTTCAAACCAGTAAAATATATAGGCACACTAAGCCTCCACATTTTTTCTCATTGATTGAACTTTTACATAAGCTTTGCACTATATATACCACCGAAACAAGCTAAATTCCACCTAGCAAAAAAAAGTTGAATATCAATAACAAAGGCTCCATCTTTAGAAAAAAAAAAAGGGGAAGGCCTGAGAAAAAGTTCGTAGTTATAAATGGGCCCAATTGTCTCTGTACAAAGGGCTGTAAAGCTTGAGTTTCTTTTTTCGATTACAAGTACTACTATAAAAAGGTTAATATTGGACGCTTCATCACAGACAGTTGACCAAAACCGTCTATACTAAATACAATCACAAACGGTTTTTGTTTAGCTACCGTCTTTATTATTGCATGCGCTAAGAACCGTCTGTGAAAAGGTAATATCATAGACGGTTCATGTTGAGAACCGTCTGTGAAGTATCACAGACGATTCTGAACACGAATCGTTTGTGGTAATTGTAGACTTTACAGGTGGTTCATGTTGAAAACCGTCTGTAAAGTATCACAGACGGTTCTGAAGACGAACCATCTATAATAATTGTAGACTTCACAGACTATTTTTAATTATAACCGCCTGTGATAATACTGCTTCAGCTCCCCGATGAGTTTCTTCGTCGCTGATGCGTCTCTTCACTCGCATCAATGCCGCTTCGGCTCCCCGATGCGTCTCTTCGTCTCACACGCCGAATTTATTCCTTATTTTATAAAGAAGATAATCCATCATCAAAGATGATCATCCAGACATCACTCTATATGTACTCTAAAAGTAGAAATATCTCCCTCTTCTGTTTCCGAGGATTTGCCAGAGCAGGTGACGGCCACCTTCCACCGTCTTGACATCCTCCTCCGTCGCATCTTCCGGGTGATCTCCTACTTTCGGCGAGTTAACCTCGTCATTGACGTGGTCCTCCACAATGACATTGTACATCTCCAAGAGGCTTGCCGTCACTTGGACTGCTTAATCAAGGCGATGGGCAACCGATTCGGCCTTACCGGGACCCCTCAAGCAAGGGAAGAGAGCCTATGGGCTCAATTATTCTTGATTCAGCAGGCGGAGGGTCTTCGGGAGACACTCGAATGAGCGTGTCAGTGGGTGGACGCATTTTGGGCTTCGTTTGATGATCCCGAACCATCTGATGCCAGCGCCGACGCCTACGAAGTTTTGAAGACGGATATAGCATGCTACCTCCACCACTAGAAAAACTTTGATTATTTAGGTTTCTACTTTTTATCTTTGTAAGAAGCGACTGGCTACGCTGTTTGGCCATATATAAATACAAAAATAAAAAAGTTGAATTTGTATTTACTGTCTTCTATATATGTAAACGGTCTCGATATAATGATATGATGGTATTACTGACCGGTGGAAAACAAGTAATATATTTATGTGCCATATGTTCTGAATTTACATTTATGTATATGAGAATATGTCATATGTGTTAATTTGTATTTAGTATATTATCACAGATAGTTATTTATTGGAACTGTTGTGATGTATATTTATCACAACAGTTACAATAAAACCGTCTATGAAAAGATAATATCACAGACGGTTCTACTTTAGAACCATCTATGATGTACAATCCTATTTATATATATTCGGACTCTAGGGTTTGCCCACGCCTCTCCTCTGCGCCTCCGGCCCTCCGTCTTGCTGACACAGCTTGCTTGCCCGCCGCGCGCCCGGCTCTGGCTCGCCCGCCTCCTGCGTGATCCTCTTACCCGCGCCCCTTGCGGCTCCCAGGCTGCTCGGCCCCACTTGGCCTGTGCTATAGTCACGCCACTGCGGCGGTCCCTTTCCTATTTCTTTTCTTTCTTGCTATTTTGCTTTTCCCTACTATGAGTTCGATTTTAAAGCTTAGCTTGATTTTTTTTCTGATGTGCTGTTGGTTGATATGCATGCACATGTGAATGATGCTAGGATGTGGGTTGATGCTGCCTATGCATGAAAATGATGGAGGCCTTGTGATGGTTTGATAAAGGTGGGTTGCTACCGCGGTTGCCTCGTTGCACTGGTATACTTCCCCTCTACTACTCCCTTCCTTTGCTTTGTGATGCCATGGATGTTGGTGAGGGATGGGGATGCTATTGTTAGTGTGTCAAGTGCTCTTGTGAGATGTGATGCTACTGGAGTACTCTTTACGCTCAGTGTTGGTTCATAAGGGGTTCGATGGCAAATTGGCAGTGGGTGAAGGATTTTTTGTGGTCTTGTGAATTATTCTATAGTGAATTGATGTCACAAATACAATTGGATGTGATATTGTGTATAGATTGTGCCTTGGTACATTAGATTACTCTTTGTTATGTATTGTTTCGAGCTTGCAATTTATACATTCTAATATATTTGTTGTCCTGCATCACAGTTGATAGTATCTTGATATATTTTATTCCTGTGTGCAACAAAGTTAATTTAGGATGATTTGCTTGAACTAGTCTGAATATATTAGTAAGTTTTATTTTGAGAGTAATAATCAATCTTCTTAATCTTACCTTTGTTTGTGTAATCAACTAGCATCTCGCCATTCATTTCACCTTGTCTATGTAAACCGTGTTCATACCGGTCAAGTTCTCATCCTTTGCATCTCAGGTACGTCCTACCATTCTATTCCTGATATCTTCTCTCTATAAAATCTCTAAGTAGTGACTGCTTGTGTCTTTAAAACACACACACACACACACACACACACATAAATATATAGTTCGTAGTCCCTTGTTAGCCAACCCAAGGCATGAATTCAACTAGCTAGCTCGCTCCTTGGGCGTTCATCCTAAACTGCAGGAGAAACCACAGTCTACTTCATCGAACCTAACACACTAGAGTATGTGATTTGCTTCATGCTAATCCTCTAAGTGCTTTGTATAATCCTCTTAAACCACGGTCTCAGAAATAATATCAGTAGAACTGAAATTGAAGTTATTAATTACACGCATGTAATTGTCTTTAAACCCAACAAGAACACCAAGCAACTTGAGTTTTGGTTAACAAGGGACTACAAACTCTCTCTCTCTCTCTCCCCCCCTCTCCCTCTCTCTCTCCATATATATATATATATATATATATATATATATATATATATATATATATATATATATATATATATATATATATATATATATATATAGCCGATTTTAAAGGGACAAGCAGCCATTACTTGGAGACTTTATAGAGAAATATCATCACAGACGGTTTTATCTACAAATCGTATGTGATAATATACATCACAGACAGTTCGAAAGCCGTCTGTGATGACCTCATATCATCACTGACCCATAAACTCAGATGACTCACAAAACCGTCTGTGATGATGTTTTTTAACTGTATGTGAATATCTTTTCTTTAGTAGTGAAGGAAGATGTACCACACACACACACTTACACACAAGAGTGTGTCTCTTTAGCATACACCTAAAAAATATAGAGACCGAGGATAACTCCGCAGACCTTACAAAATTCCTACTGAGCGCACTCACGTGTGTGTAAAAATGGACATCAGAATTTGAACACTTATGGGTGGAGTTGTACACCCACACTCCACCACCACCACCCCAAGAGGTGATTCTCATAGCTTGAGTTATTTGTTTATGATCATCTAACAAACTCTCATCTCCACCTTTCATTTCGAGGGTACAATTAACCTCTGGATTGAGATAATTTCTCTCTTACCGATCTCTTATATTTACACTATGTAACTCATGGAGATCTCACGTACTTCAATACTTCACAATTCTCACATGTGTATACTTGTGTAGGAATAATCAGGGGCAGACCTGCCATTCTGGCAAGCTCTGGCGGATCCGCCAGAGCTTCATCTGGTCTAGAGTGCCCCTACCTTATGGTATTTCCTCACCGACATCGGAGAAGACTGAAGAGTTTGGCTGGAGTCGTCGCTCCGACTCTGAGCTACGAGCCTTATCCCGCTGGCCGCAGGGCCAGCCATGGTTGATTTCGCTGAATCACGGCCCACCCAACCCAAATGCCCAACCGAACCGAGTCTCTCTGGATCGCTGCCTGCTTGCCTCCACAGCTCCACTATTCCAAAATTCCAATCCCCACTATCTCAAGTCTCCCTCGGTCTCTCACTCTCTCCCAACCCTAGCAAGCGTAGGCGCACACACGGGGCTGGGTTGGCGAGCAGGTGAGCGACGGAGCGCCGAGCGCGGGTGCAGGCGCCAGGCGGGTGTAGTGTGGGTGACTGGGCGGCTCTGTGGGACCACTTCTTTGGGTGCGTGGCGACCACAGTGTCGGTGCGGTAGGCGGCCCAGGCGGCGATGGCCAGCAGCGTGGGCGGCGGCGGCTCTGCTCCAGTCTTAGCCGCGGCGTTTGAAGGATTTAGACCCACCATTATGAGTTAATGGAATGTTTTGGTGCAAATCCAAATATGAGACTAACTCTCTTGACTAGTATTATCATGTGTAGTCTCATTTGGATATAAAGGTGAAATTCAACGATGTATACAATCGACATCTTAATCTTATATATTGTTGCATTCTTCGGATCTAAAATATAGGAAGAACTCAACCATAAGTTTAACTTGAATATGTGCATATGATCTTATTATACATTTGTGTATGCACACATTTAGGGGGAGTTTATTCTATATTTTGTGGTTTCATTAGTATTGATCCATATTTCGTTCTCCACACATATTTGGGATCTTTACTTTGAAACATATCCTTTTGAGTATACAAAACTTGTGTAGTTCTTGTATACTCATGTTGTGAGTATATGGAACTTGTGTAGTTCTTGTATACTCATGTTGGAGTATATATATAACTTGTGTAGTTCATATATACTCATGTTGTGTTACATTAAATCATCTATATTCAATTTATGTGCAGTTGAAGTGATTATCATTAATTACCAATAAGCGAAAGATTGAAGTATCTTGTCCCACCATTATGTGATAATGGTTTGTTGTGGTGACTAATGGTAATCACATTGTGGAACTAACATTTTCCATGAGTTGGATGAATAGGTTATGTTCCAGGGTGATGAAGACTTTGGATGTCATCATGTGTCAATGACATTAGAGTCAAGAGCTTGGTGTAAAGGATGCATCATGAGTTGATGTTTATCAAGAAGAGGAGATGATCATGAGTTGATCGTCAAGACAAGAGAAGACCCATCATGTGTTGATGGAGGTCAAGCAAAGAATCATCATGTGTTGATGATTATCAAGTTAATGACCCGAACTTGAAGTGATGATGTGCGTCATCAAGCTTCAAAAAGATGCAAGGCAAAGGTATGACTAGCTAGGGCTAAGCATGTGTTCCTAGTCTTTTACCGGTCTTGGTGTTTGGTTGGTAGACCGGATTGCTAGTATAGGTTGTCGTACTATTAAGAGGGGTCTTAACTAGTAGCTTGAATTAGTCATGTGTTAATAGCTCATTGTGTTTGCTCTATCTCATCTAGGCAGGATGCTATTATTTGCGAATGTGTTTTGCAAATAGTCGAGGCTCATACATAACCCTTGTAGCATGTGACTTTAGTTTGCAAATGTGTTTTGCAAATGACCTAAGTCCATGTACCTTATTCCTTGTGGTGTTGATTCTAAAAGTTGGCAAATGTGTTTTACGATTTGTTGAGAATATCACCTATAAATATTGTTTGGATTGTACTCATTTTGGCAAATGAGTTTTGTAATTTGAGTTTGGCAAAGTGCAAGGTCTCTCTAGAGTCTGGCGGTCTGACCGTCAGTGGTCATCGGTCTGACCGGTGATATATCGGTCAGACTGCCATGTGTTGGGTAGTCCGACCGATTTCCCCTTAAATTGAATTTATGTGCGGAAGTACCACAATTGAAAATATGGTACTACCGGAGAGCGAAAGTACCGGCGCATCTTGCGATACGTTTTTGTGGATATCATGGGGATATGCTCCAAATCTTATGATGATGTGACAATTGGCAATGGCGTTAACGGTTTATTGTTTCACGTGTTTTCGGCGCGATTCTGATCTTGTCGGTTACTTAGATCGGCCCGCCGTAGCGGCGATCGATGGTCCAAGATCGGTCGGACCGGCCATAGCGGCGGTCGGACCGGCCAACTTCAGAGAGTGTGGTTTGAGCTGGGCCAAAAATAGAGGGTGTAGGCAAGAGAGGAGATTGTATTGCACTTGGTCCCATGATTTTTGGAGTGTCCAGTCAAAAGTTCTATTGGTTTGAAAATTCCAGTATGTTTCGGTTTTCGGAGGAAATTCAATAAGTCTTTCTTGGCGGTCGGATCGGCGGGGTGGGCGGTCGGCCGTACCCAAGCGATCGGCCGGTTTTCACTTGAATCATCACTCGTCGTGGCGACGATATTCGGTTGTTAGGTCAAAGTCATGAGTTTCAGGGCATATATGTTGCATGATGCATGTTTTGACTAACATGGGTCAAGTTGCGAAGAACTTGTTTCCAAATTCAGTTTATTTGTCTATTGTTGTGCAGGTTGCTTGGTGGTCAACGACGATCAACGGCGAGGATGATCGGGACTAGGCTTGGAGAGCTGAGGTCCAGAATGATCGACGATGCCAGGTGAGGTCAATGAACTCAAGCGTGACGCAAGATGGACAAGGGTGACCTATTGGCTAATTCAAGGCGCAAGACGGCGCAAAGTGTAGCTAATTAGGTCAAGGGGTGTTAAAGACGGCGTATTAAAATAAGTGCGTATGTGTCCCGTTTGTTTTGGGCCTTAACGGGAGCCCAATTGAGTCAAACTTCTAGAAGGTCTAAGCCTCCACTATAAATAGGGGAGGGAGGTGGCTGCACTTTCATTTCGTCTCTTTTGCTATTTTTGTAAACCCTAATTTTCTTAGGGAGAGATTTTGCGGAGGCTAGGGTTCTTGATAGTTTGATGTGATTTTTGTGCTCTTGGATTGAGCATTGTCCTCCATTGATGGAGAGGCTGTAAGCCCATATCATATCAAATCAATCAAAGAAAAGTTTGATCAATGTTTTGTCTAATTGCGTTCTTTCTCTATATTTAATGATTTTGACTTTTTCTTTGATCCGCGAGTTTTTGATTGAATTCTCTACGTGATTTAGCTTGCAGTGGCATGTGGGAACATATCTAGGATCATCTTGATCATCAATCACCCACAAGCAAGATTTTGGATCAAGTTTTTGTTTTGACCCGGTTTTGAACCATTCTTTAATCAAATCGAAAATGATCGCTATTCTTCTAAGAATTATCACAATCTTCGATTGGAATAGGTTCCTGGTATCATAGAGAAGGTGTGTTCCAAGTTTCATCTAGCTTGGAGTTGTAGATCAAAAGTTTCATCTATTTGCAACTTCGTCATCGGGCTATTTGTGTTCTGTTTTCAAGCCGTGATCGAGGCGCCCAAGGCAACCGGTCGAGACCGTGGACAATCGATCCGATCCTTGATGACACAATGGTCCGACCGCCTTGATGCATTCATTTGGTTTAATCTTTGTTGATTTTGTCGTATTGCTTAGGGGTTTATATTGGATTCAATATTAGTCTTCCGCTGTACTGATATACTAATCTTCATAGCTTCCATAGCTACTGAAGTGAAATTTGTGTTGAATCCATTATTTGTGAAAAAGTGAGCGTGCTCCTATTCACCCCCCCTCTAGTCGCCTTTTCAGTCCAACAGTTTTTTTTTCTAGAGAAGCACCTTTTGGAACTCCGCTGATTTTCCTCGGGCGGTCTGACCGCCCACCCCTGGCGGTCTGACCGATTTGGCGGCGGTCTAACCGGTCGGCTGTTGGCAGTCCGACCAGCAGAGAGCCCAACGGCTAGTTTTATAGCCGTTGGCACATGGGCGGTCCGACCGGCCCTTGTCAGATTCGAGGGAATCTTTCCTCCAACGGCTAGTTTTTATGAGTGGACTACATATACCCACCTTGGTTGGTTGGAGGTTGTTGTTGCTGCCATTGCAAAGTGTGCTAGTGCTGTGAGGCATTCTTTTGAGCTAAGAGCAAATCCTCTCTTCTCTTTTGTGCATGTGTTGCACTTAGTGGGATTTGAGAGCAAACCCTAAGTGCATGTGTTGCCTTAGGTTGTGGATTGAGTATCCACTGAGCTTAGATACTCGATTGGTTCAAGTGAGAGTTGAGTCTTGTCACTCTTGGTGTTTACCGACACCTAGACGGCGTGGAGGTGTCATGTCCAGTGATCTTCTCAAGAAGCTTGTGAGAAGGCTCGGCGTGTTGTGAGTGGTTTGGTGCTCACCATCTCTGGAGTAGAGGAAGAGCAACCCTAGTGGAGCGAGGTGTTGGTTCGTGTTGGAACCGGTCCAAGTGGTTGGACTTACCTCGGAGGTGTTGGCTCATTTGAGGAGCTGGTCCAACGCAGTTGGGCTTACCTCAACGTGGATTAGGGGAGACCGGTAGTCTCCGAACACCACGGTAAAACATAATTGTGTCATCTTGGTTTGTGCTTGTGTTCTGCTTGAGCAATTTACATTCTTGCTTTAATTGTTTATATATCTTTGTATGATTGCTCTCATTTAATTGTATTCATATTGTTGGTGCACTTAGGGGAGTCTAGTTGATTTATGTTTTAATTGTGCAAAACCATTTTGTTATTAGGTTCCGCATTAGATATTAGTTTTAGCCGAAAGATTTTTAAAACCGTCTATTCAGCCCCCTCTAGTCGGCCTCCTCGATCTTACAGCATTGCCGGCTGCTCCTCCCTAGCGCAGGCGGCGCTGCTGCCTGCTCCAGTGCTCCCTAGCGTAGTAGCGCTAGCGCGGCCGGCGCCCGGTTGGACTCTGCTCTTGGGCTGGCAGGGGCGGCGTCCGACGGTAGCAACTAGCAAGCAATGTCAAATTTTAACAGTAAGTTGTATGAATTAGAAGCTAAAATTGTATGAATTAGATGCTAAAGTTATGCTATTCCAGTGGTGTGGAAGGAATTCGCAAAATATGAAATCAAGAAGCCAAATGCATTAAGGAGTTGCAGTCAGGAATGCTTAGAGTTTATTTTTGATATTATATGAGATGTGTACTTGAGTTTCATCTAGATAGATAGATGATGCAACTAGTGGAAACTGGGATAAGTGTCCGCTCATGGACAAATCGATGCAACTAGTGGAAACTGGGATAAGTGTCCACTCATAGACAAATCAATATGTACTTGATGCAGCTAATGAGAACGTATTTACATCTTCTAGTTTCAACTAAAATATCTTTTAAGTTTAGGAGTTTAGTCAGGAAAATATTATGCATGTTGTGCTCATTTGAGTTATTTTTTAGTGACTAGATATTAACTTTCCAGTAACCCTGTTTTCACAGTAGACCGCAAAATATTAATTGAGATTCCCTTTATCTTATAGTTCTTATCGATGTGGTGTGGGTGCGTGGCGACACTGGTCTCGGGCAGCGGGCAATGCGGTGTGGGCGCAATGTGGCGACGCAGGCGTTGGTGCCGGGCAGTGGGTGGGGCGGCGTGGGCACCGGGAGGCTCTACTTCTGAGCAAATTGTTAAGTAAGCTTCCTTACCTTTATCTTTGCTTATTGATACCATTTAGTGTTATATATTCGTATTAGTGCGATTACAATATAATTTGCATGTAGATTATTTTGCTTTGAAGTAATACGTTTTGATTCACATTTGCGAGGCCATCGTACCTACAAATTAATCCTGTCCACCGCTGGATCCGCCGCTGCCAATAATAGAAGGGAAAACATGAAAAAGGGTCGAGGAAACCTCGACACAGTTCACTTCCATCCGATGCTCGATGGCTCTCCAAGGACCACAAGGGAAAAACAATCATCAACACAGGGGCCTAACTCGAAGTTTGACCACCCAACTTCCCCTGCAAGAATGGATCGAGAGACCCCAGAAAAGTAGACCAAAAAGCCAAAAAACAAAGGAAGGAGGCATCCAGAACCCAGACGAAATCAAATCGAGAAAAAGAAGAGCACGCGCCGCCGCCGCCGCACCATGGCCGCCTCCACCCGCCGTGCGTCGCAGCTGCTGGGGTCCGCTGCCTCCCGCCTCCTCCATGCCCGGTGCTTCGCGGCGGCCGCCGCAGCGGTGCCCTCGCCGGCGGTATTTGTCGACAAGAGCACCCGCGTGATCTGCCAGGGCATCACCGGCAAGAACGGCACCTTCCACACCGAGCAGGCGATCGAGTACGGCACCAACATGGTACGCTTCCGCGGCTGAACCCCGCTGCCTCCCTACCTGATGTCTTCTTCGATCTGTGCATTCCATTCTTCGTAGCGCGCGGTTCTAGGATTTGAGAGAGAGCCGGTGGTGCGCGATCTCGTGGATGTATGGTTCCCGATCTCCATTTTCTCTGGTTTTAGTGTTTCGTTCCAAGCCCGTTGATACGGTTATTGTTGATTAGAAACGGAAGAGACGAACGGTGTGAGCCGCATACGCGTAACTGATGTTGGAGGCAAAATGTGCTATGATAATTCTGTACTTATGTGGTAGAGGGCCTGAAATTTTAGTTGAAATGGCTAAAAACTAGGATTCGTTTCACTTGCTGGCATAAATCTGAGTGGTGAATGGCGATGGTACTTTCGAGGTGATGCTGTGTTTTATATTGTCAAGTAAGTTGTGGTGCTAGTGGTGTTCTTGACTTTGCAATCTAATGTGCGAGCACATCAGTACGTATCATTACTCACATGGAAAATAAATCCTTGAAGTAAACCAGTTTTTATGGATTCCTCGATGTTTTGTAAATCTAGGCAGTAGGCACTGGTTGATCTACAATAGCGTAAGAAACTATTTCCATCACACATGCATTGAGACTTTTTTAAGCTGCTCTTGGAAAACTGTTGTCTTAAGATGTCATCATTCTTCAATAAATGGGATGGAGACACCGAGACAGGTTTTGCTTGTGGTCTGTTTGGTGTGCAAATCAGGCAGTGTTCTCCGCACAAGAAAAATACTGGAATGTTTGAAGAAGGAACTCAATACGTAGAAGCCTTGAATTACCTAAAGCATCCTGACAGCCTCCATTGCCCTGATGTGGAGCTTGGCAGGTTGCTGTTCTAATTCTATTTCACTACTATGTTCTTGACCAGCAGTTCACAGGGTTAACAGTGAAACTGTCCAAATTTGATTATTTTCACATGGTACAATACTTGTTGGGTTATGAATGCAACTCGAAAGAGGTCCCTGCTGCACGAACCGTTTCATAAAAAATGGCATGTTTTATTATGGCTGTTTCAGTAGTGCTCCAGTAGGATATAGTTTTGACTTACAGGAAAAAAGTAATATTGACTGATTAGCTTGTCTGTGTTATACTGTTTTTTTACCCTTTTTTATTGAAGTATTTCTCATTTTAACAGGTTGGTGGAGTTACTCCTAAGAAAGGTGGAACTGAGCACCTAGGCCTTCCAGTGTTCAACTCCGTAGCAGAAGCTAAGGCGGAGACAAAGGCAAATGCATCAGTTATATATGTTCCACCACCATTTGCTGCTGCTGCAATAATGGAGGCAATGGAGGCCGAGCTTGATCTTGTTGTCTGCATTACTGAAGGGATACCTCAGCATGATATGGTAACTTTTAACAATTTCTGTACCTCATTAGTCACTTCTATTGCTCTGTTTTCTGAGCATGATAATTCTCATGTTTTCTCTTTGTCAATAATTGTACACATAACCTATAATTTTTTTAGCAAAAACATTAGAAAACACAATGTGTGATCAATGTCATTTTATTCAGATGGATATATGGCCATAGGCTGATATGCATGTATGGAGCGGCATGAGATTTACTTTTCCTTTTATTTGTAATTTTGGTAAAGAATGAAATCGAGTCCCAAACTGTCGTGAATTTTATCAGGACCCACTGATCATTTCACTTGCTGATATTTTTTGACTACCTATTTTTGTGCATAGTGTTAATAACTCATGGCACACCATAATTAGATGTTTGTTTTTCCCACGGTTTGGATTTTCATTCAGATTTTTTTTTGCTTTGTTAAGGGAACTTAATGAGGCGATAATCGTAAGGTTTCCTTTGCAAATTTCAGGTGAAAGTGAAGGCTGCTCTGAACAGGCAATCAAAAACTCGATTGATTGGACCAAACTGCCCTGGTATCATTAAGCCTGGTGAATGTAAAATTGGAATCATGCCAGGTTACATCCACAAGCCAGGCCGCGTTGGGATAGTATCTCGTTCTGGTACCTTGACATACGAAGCGGTATGCCCATTATTATAGGGATGCTTTTAATCTGGGAATACGTTTGCCTAAAGTGTATTTCTTTCTTCACTGACAGGTGTTTCAAACAACAGCTGTAGGCTTGGGGCAGTCAACTTGTGTAGGCATTGGTGGTGACCCCTTTAACGGCACTAATTTTGTTGATTGCCTTGAAAAATTTGTTGATGATCCTCAGACAGAAGGTACATTTTGACCGAGGCTCCACAATCTTAATCAAAAGCCTATCTTTTTTTCCCCCATTTCTGAGATATCCAAATGCCCCTTAATTTGGTGTGTTCTGCACTACCACTGGTCTCAATTATATTGGCATGATTAGTTTTACAATTTTTTTTATTCTAATCGCTTTTAGTTTGCCATGAATTTGTAGGAGAAATAAGTAAACCTTGATCTTTACTATAGCTTAAGTTATCCCTGTATATGCCTACATGAGGACTTCTCTTGAATTGTTTGCTCTGACTCGGTTGAATCTAACAAGAAAAGAAAAATAATCATATAGTAAGAATGGAGCTCCTCGCTTTCCACATTTCTCTTTATCTTAACTTTGTACTCTTCGTGTGTTGTTAATCCCTCATCGGTTAGTTAAGGCACTCAAATATGTTCGAGACATTCTTCTATACTACTTTATGTCTTTTAGTTATTATTCTCATCGGTCAATACTGCACTATCCCTTTGATGTGTTGTTTTCATTGATAAATACTTCTCTGTGCCTTTCAGGCATTGTTCTCATGGAGAAATTGGAGGTACTGCTGAGGAAGATGCTGCAGCCTTCATCCAGGTGAGGGTTTGTTGGGATTGACATTAGTTTTGGTAACCCTTTTTTGTATGAGATGTCCTATTTCTGTATTGACTTTGCATGTTGCAACTCATTGATCAGTGAGGTATCATTCAATTTCAGTCATGAACATAACATAGTCAAAACATGGCCTACCTATTTCTCTAATAGGATTCATGATTTCTTATGTTCCTTATTGCAGTTCAAGCGTGATGGCAATTAAAAATCTTTGATTTTGAAGTATTTATGCCTTATAGGACCGTTAATATTCAATAATATTTTACATAGGAAGTTGCAGAGTTATCTAATGTTGTTATTCTGTTTCTTTACTTACTAAAATAGGCATAATATCCATGTGTGCGTGTAGTTAACCGTGATTTCACAAAATTGTTTAAATTGTTGTTTAATTGTCAAAACTATTTCCATTATCTTTCTAAAAATAGTTATGTTTTTTGGTTTCGAAGACACTATGGAGCCAATACATGTTCTAGATATATTGCCTAAAGGTCCTTTTGGGCTAGCTGTTAGATAGAACATGTTTGTGATCAAAGATAAGATAGCTTATTAGATGAGCTATAAATATTGTTTGAGTAAAAGCAGCTTGTAAACACTTGCAAACACATGGTTATTAAGTCGGCAAGTCGACACTACCCTCCTAGTGACCGACTTGCTGACTAGTCGAAAGGTACTGTTCATATGGCAGTGGTATGTATGTACACATGTATATCTTGTATACCTTGTATTGCAGTGATTGAAAAGTACATCTATAGCTTGAATTAAAGAGAGGATTGATGACTTCCATGTTTTGAGTCTAAACTCCCTTCATTTGGCTTGTTGAATCCATCTTTGAAGCATTAAAAAACAAAACTGAGCATATGATGAAGATACTATGATGAACTCAATACAATACCTCCAAGAGAGAGCAATATAAACTCCCTTCATTTGGCCAGGTCCAGTCGGTTCTTCTCCACCGACTTGTCGACGACTTAATAACCATGTGCAAACATATAAGTCCCTTAAGCGGACCGTTCCTTGTCTTCAGCTTCTGAGTGGAAAGGGGGCTTAGGCTCATCAAGAGAAGCCTAGAAATAAGCTAGTTGTCTGGACCTATCTTAAGCTTATATGACCCACAAGCCTAAACTTCAACTATTCTACATAGTCTCCAAACAAGCTGTTTTCTGGTACCCGTTTCAGCTAGATAGCTCATGTGACGCCGACTCTTTGGCACTATTAAAGCATCATGTACAAGAATTCAGTTTCAATAAGAGTCCAAGTAGGCCACCTCACCCTTGCCATGGTCTCATGGTAGCTGCACTGAACTCAGTTTTTCAGGTGACATGAATGATTTGATGCTGTATCTGGTCAGGTTTAGAAGTTCAAAATCATATGTTGATGCTTTATTAATGTTGTGAAGTGACAAATGATCGTCAGTCACCGCTGATATTCCATTTTATAATATTGCATATGTCCAGTTGCATGGTTGCTGGAGTTTCCATTTTTCTGTCTGTCGATTAGATATGTGATAGCAATTCTTATCACCTATTTTAAGCTGACATGCAAATAATTCAGGAAAGCAAAACACAAAAGCCAGTTGTTGCATTCATTGCCGGACTCACTGCACCCCCGGGACGTCGCATGGGTCATGCAGGAGGTATCAACAATTAGAAGTTATTATTTGTTTTTCTTTGTAACTCATGCTTTACTACATATTTTCACTCCACTCAGCTGTAAGCTCTGGAAGTATGAAAATGTTTTTTTGCATGTATGAGGTTGAAATAATGCTCCTGGCATTCTTAATGTTTCCAGACCGTTGTTCATGAGTTCTAGGTGATTTCCGATTACTCCGCATGACAATGGCAGTTCAGAAAAAAAAAGAGTTTCATAGAGATGTAATTAAATTCGAAGTATCAATAGGTGACAAAAGATTGACGCTTCACATATTTTAGTATGAAAGTTTCACGGGATTGAATGTGGTATTGATTCACAATCACTAATAGCTGTGGGGTTTGTACTATGTTCTTCCTTTCACTAAGGACATTATTTGCACTATTCAATTAGGTAAAGTTGCAAACCAGTGATTTTGAACCTGATTTATAGTTGCATTGGATCCTATTGGCACGTGTGCCATCTATTTTATCATAGTTCATGGGTCAAGTATTATGGTAGCTGAGCAATGTTTGACTCTGTTCCTTTACTATAACATGATAATTATGTATGGATTTCTGCGTCCTGCAAGCGTAGCAACCATGTATACGAAATAGAGAAAATTCCTTATATAGCACTGAATTACATTTCATCAAATTCATGGTGACAACCTGGTTTGCTTTCTTAAATTTGTTGCTGCAATTTCTCAATATAACTATCAGAACAACTGTAGTACCACAAGGGATGCAAAAACCGGATCTGATCGTAATCCTGGTCGGCGGCGGTACCGTAACGATTACGGAAAAACGAAAAAATCCCGACCAAATTTTGCCAGCTAACTTTTGGACTAAAGTTTTTCCGGAACCGGTAACCAAGTCCTTCAAATTGAGCTAGGTGAGATTTGTATTGATCCCAAGTGTGTGTTTCATGGGTATATTGTAGCCAGTGATTATAAATTTGTTGGTAATATTCGGGTTCCACCCACTGCAAGAAGAGGGAGGCAAGAGGGAGACAATACCTATGTGATGCTACTGCCAAGGAGCATCCAAGTCTCCTGTATATTTTAAAAGTCCTAAATATACTAAAATTAATGTTTCAATACATAATCTAGCATAACAATGGTTAAACCAACTGAGGAAGGATATTACAGAGTCAAAAATTCATATTTGAATTTAAAATATTTTGGCCGGTTTTTTTTACCGGAACTGGCCGGGAAAACCGGTAACCGGCCAGTAAAAAGTTTTTTTACCTATGAGTACCACACGGTCCACACCATGAGCGTATGAATTGTATACTGTTATACATTTATCTGACCATTTTGAATCATGTTCAACTGTTACATGTACTAATCTACTTTCATTTTTCTTTTATGATGCAGCAATTGTGTCAGGGGGGAAGGGTACCGCCCAAGACAAAATCAAGGCACTCAGGGAGGCTGGGGTTACTGTTGTTGAGTCACCAGCGAAGATTGGCACGACTATGTTCGAAATTTTCAAGCAGCGTGGAATGTTAGATTAGAGACGGAATGGTACAGTAGAAAAAACATTGGGAAACTTCTTTTTGGTGCTCGTGGGTTAATAGCGAGCAATTCCTTGGTAGAGCCGTGTTTCTGGCCGCGAAACTAAACTGCTCAAGCTTCCTTTTCTTCCTTTTTCTTTCCCTGCCTTCAGTGTGAAGATGGCCTTCTTGACTCACCTTTCCATGTGCTCGTTTCAATAAGACATTCTCGAGTCATGGACATGCTATTTTACTTGGAATTGATGCGGATACCAAAGGTGTTTCAAGATTTCCTTTTCTTAGTGATGAATTTATCAATCCTGGCTATGTATGTTTGCATGTCTCCACTCCACTAGTATTTTCCTTGCCGAGCCTTGTTGTGTGCTAGGTGTATGTGCACATACTGGGGTGTGGTAGCAAGAGGTCGGCCATGCCCTAGGCGTCTGGAGTAGTTAGAAGCACGTTAAATTAACTTTACTTACTGTTGATTCTCTCCTGACTGCATACCAATATATAAATTGCTATGCTATTTTTTAGTAAAGCAGCGAAAAACTGTCCCGCAGTTTTCACCGCAGGAATGCATATCCAGTTCATTCGTAAGATTAAGAAGTGCAGGGGGGAAGCTCACATTAGCCGTTTTTGTTATGAAACAAGCACAACACAATACACGATGACCAAAGGCATAAAAAGCCGCATACAAATAAGCTTGTGCACTCGTTGCATCTCCTTGTGACGTTAACAAAGTGAATTGCATCAAAATACAACACTGGATACTGCAGAATGTGCTTTGTCAAGTCAAATACTGTGTGATGAGTGCATGAAATTAGAAGGATTTTTTTTTCTTTTTGTTTCCTTCAAGACAATGTACTTGGATACCACAAGCCCAGATGTTGGACAACTAATGGTATCTCTTTTGAGACTACATACAACTCATGGTACCATTTGACTATTTAAGTTGATTTGATTCCATCTAACAAAACTACCTTCTAGACAGTTTTGACAAGAGATAGACAACAAAGAAGCAGAATAGAGCAAAGAGGACAACATGGACAACATGATTGGAGCCCTGCTGGATAATGCTCTTGCTCATCTTTCGCATATTATTCTTCACTCCAGCCTGAGCTTTTATAAGGGTCATTTGCTGTGCGTGCACAAAAGATAAGAAAATCAGATCATAACTAGGATAAAGACTGTTAAAAACACGAGAAAATTATTTGTTGCAAAGGTAATATTACTCAACTAAAACAAATACATAGTGGTCCTTAGAAAGTAACTCAGGTATACATAACATCTAGATAGTTCAAACAAGTCAAATTTTGAAGAACTCAATGCAAAGCAACAAATTCAATAATTAACAGTCTACTGTGTTGATCAAAGGGCCCTCGAGGTCATACACAATAACTGACTTCATATAACATGAAACTCTTGAAATGCATATCTATTTCCTTGCACATATAGAACATTTGGAAAATGGTAGAGAGATGCATCATATGCTGAGGACTATTCAAAAAGAAGATAGTAGGACTGACCAAGTGTATGAAAAAGGGATAAATGTGTGTCAACCATCGAGGACAACCGTGGCATAACCAAGAGGCTAAAAAAATATATAATATAGCAACTGCCAGCGTATTACATGACATGACCAAGGGAAATAAGCAGGCAACAATACCAGTTGGCTGAGGAAATCATTCTGGAACTTGGCTTCAGCGTTTATCTCCTGGGAGACCTGATGTGAACAAAAATCAGCATCGACACCTTCTAAACAACATATTGCAAAAACAAATAGTCGCAACTTGAAGACTTTTCTCATCAAATGGCCAAACCCATTGCATATTGAAACTTGAAACATCTGATATAAAACCTAGATATAGTATCATTGAAATATTTGTAAGATTGATTTTACAAGAAGACAAAATAACAATATTGCTGTCAACCAGCCATCAACGAAGAAAAAATAACAATATTGCTGTCAACCAGCCATCAACTAATTCATAAGATGGTACAGAGGCCTAAAACCAGAAAAGTCAATGGAGTCAATTCATATGAAGGTCACTGCATGCTCGTAGCAGCATATCTGAGGAACAAAGGAAGTATAAATCAACAAGTATATGTCAAGAAGCTAATCATAAAGTATAAACAGTAATAATGGGTCAGGGGAGTGACGAGCAAGCAAAGAAATCTGATAAGACAGGTGGAAGTGGAATGCTGCAAGCCTGCAATGAAAGCTATGGCACATACTTAGGAGTTGGGAAATGTCTTGATGACCTGAGCTAATGACTATTGAGAAAGAAAAAAAAATCCAGAGTAGATCATCTGACCTCAATTTAGACCAGGTTATGCATTGCATTTCCATACACCCCAAATCCATTAACATCACATCAGTTTTGAGAGTTTTGCCATGAGATTGAAAGACAATAGTGTACCAATTTTTCAATATATTAAAAATACTAGAAACATATGGTGTCAATGTTAGCAACCCAATTCAAACAAGCAACCTCATTCACCTGAGATGGTTCTAATTTAAGTGACATCTACTCCCAATTGTTCTTGGTCTAAAGACAATAAACCCAATTTAAACAAACTAACAAGCTGCGCCAGCACCAAGAACTAAATCACCGATCAAATAACCAGTCAAAAGCGAATAGAGAACCACGAAATATATCTTGGAACGCCACATGTAACATCTACAACGCATGTTTAACTCATGTACACACGATCCAGAGGTTTCCAACTTGCAAATTGCGGCAACAAGACCTCAATTGAGCATACGTACAGAAATAAAAAAACTGGATAGAAACAACGAGTGAGGGAAATAGAAATCTTACGCCTTTCAATAGGCGAACCCTCGAGTGTAGCCCATCGATCTCCTCGTCAAGATCTCCATACATCGGATCGATCCGCAGCTGGATCTCGTCCGAGCTCGACGCGTTCCTGCAATCCCGAAAGAACCCCAAATTAATCACGGGCTCCGATACAATTACGCGGGACAAATCGACGGATTCGGACAGCAGCGATCGAGAATCGGACCAAACAACCTCGGGGCTCGGGTGGGGTTTACCTTGATCGAAGCGGCCCGGAGCCGTACATCGGGTTCGCCATCACGCGTCCGAGGGCAGATGGCGTTCGGCTCCTTCGAAAGTGACTTGAGTCGGACCTTGTTTGAATTGACGAGGGATCTACGGGCGGCGGCGCACGCTGGGACGGAGCGCGATGGCAGCGGTGGGTGGAGACAGGAGAGGAGGTTGGGAAGGGTGACGTCGCGGGAGAAGGGGAGATGAAGAGGAAGGGGGGAGATTTGGAGGACGAGATTAGGGACGGTAATCGGGTACGGTGGGTATGGATAATGCTTGTTTATATCTATATTTGTGATCTTGATTTTCTCTTACGAGTATGCCATGAAGGACGATGGGCGAAGAATCTTGCCCATATCTGTCGCCCGTGGGTATGCCTGTTTACCCGCGAACAATGCACTGCCGCCCATGGATACCCATCGCTCGCGGGTATACTCATAACACAAAAATAATGCACACATCAAGTTCATTTCAATTCACATCAATATTGCATCACACATTAAACAACTAATAAAGTTTATTACAATTCACACATCAAGTTCGACAAGACAACTAATCAAGTTCAACAAATAAAAAGAAAATACAAACTGCGGTAGGAGGTTATGGCAAATTCAACAAGACCAAAATTGGAAGCTAGGGTACATAACTGTTCACATGAACATGCGGGACTTTATTACTCAATCCTAAGAGCTTAACTAGAGTTCAATCCGGAAGTTAAATACACATGACGCCGATGACCCGTTTCCACAAAACCCTCATGCAAAGTTGCAAACCATATTACGATAAGAGTGGTCTGATTTTCGACGACGAGCTCTTCCTCAATCCTATGAAGCTGTTCCAATTACACTATACCATTTATTAGTACAAATGGGCCAATTTGTAAAATTACAATCCTGCTACTCAAATATGCATGAACTCGAGGAAGATTGATTTTGCAGTACAAGATTTAGAAGAGCTACTTGCCTGGTTGTACTTGGCAAGACAATAAAAAAAATGAGAATTGAACCTTAAGACTAAGAATTAAAGTTATATTTATAACTTTATCCTAGCCCCCGACTATTTATTTAGTTTAGTTATATAAACTAAGTAAATAGTGAAAAGGGGTTTGCTTAAAGAAGTTGTCCGCTTTTTGTTATCAATCTTGATTATCATGCACTAGTAGCAAGAGTTAGGAACATATCGATACTAGGAAGTTCCTTCTAGTAGATAGGATCATATGTAGAGAGGAAAGATTTCGACTAGGTGATGTTACTTTCTCCGACTAAGTTAATCAAATCGAAAGTATCAACATTAATCAAACAAACTATAAGAGAGCGCTTAAAAATAATTTGTTCGACCTACTTTATTGAACTCGATTGTAATATACTGGTAGCAACAGTTAGAAATAGCTCGACGCTAGGAAGTTCCTTCTAGTGGGCATGGCCACGTGCAGAAAGGAAAGGCTTCGACTAGGTGGTGTTACTTCCTCTGACCAGGTTAATCGAATCGAATTTACCAAAAGTAGTCAAACAAATTATAATAGCTTACCCTACTTAGATAATTCTTTGCAAAAATTGAAGAAATAAACTAAGTCAAAAAGAGCTTGCTGGAATTATTTCGACCACACTTGGTTGATCCTAGTTTCTTTGTGTTGGCAGCAAAAGTTAGGAATAGGTCGACGCTAGGAAGTTCCTTCTAGTGGGTAGAACCACGTGTAGAGAGGAAAGACTTCGACTGGGTGATGTTACCTTCCTTCGACCAGTGTACAGAAAATCAAGTGTTTAAAAAGTGATTGAAAAAATTATCGAAGCTTTGCTCAATTTAAGACAATAAAGATAGGAGAAAGTATAAATTTTATTGAGAATGTAAGAGGTTACACATAGAACTTGTGTAATTGATCAATATTCCATGAGTTGGAAAGTATCCTGTCGTCTTCCATTGCTAGTCGTACTGAACCTAGCCGCGTGACTTTGACCACTATGTAAGGACCTTGCACTTGGGAGAAAGTTTATTCTGATTAGACCTGGATTAAATATTTTTCAATACAAGTCACCTACAACAAACCTGCGAGATTGGACCTTACGATCGTAGTACTTGCGTATAGTCTGTTGGTAAACTGTTGAACAGATTAAGGCTTGATTCCTCTTTTATTCTAGTAGGTTGATGCCATATGCTCGAAGTTGTTCTTGGCTGGAGTCGGTATAATGTTCGACTCTTGTCAACCGAATCTTTAGTTTTAGTGGAAGCATGAGTTCGGCCCCAAAAACTAAGAAAAAATGTGTTTCACCTGTATCCTGACTGACAGTCGTACGAATAGCCCATAATACTAAGGGTAATTCTTTTACTCAAGCCCCCGAGCGCTTTATTAGCTGGTCGAAAACCCGAGTTTTAATCCCCTACATAATTTGTCCTTTTGCCCTTTCGACTGCCGCATTGATTTGTGGATGGGCGACAGAGGCATAACACAATTTGGTACCCAGTTCTTCGCAAAATTCTTTAAATTCTGCGCTCAAAATTTTTGTACCATTGTCTGTAATGATTCGACTTGGAACTCCAAATCGAGTAATTACATTTTTCATCAAAAACTTATTGGCTGCTTTCGTTGTTGTCCCAGTCACAAGTTTGGCTTCGATCCATTTTGTGAATGTATCAATAGCCACAAAAAGAAACTCAAAAGCTCCTGATACTTTTGCGAATGGTCCAAGGATATCGAGACCCTAGGTCTCAAAAGGCCAAGAAAGAGGTATGATTTATAATACTTGAGCTGGTTAGTGTATTTGCCTGCTATGAAACTTACATTGTACACATGTCTTAACAAGCTCTCTAGCAACTTAGAGGGTTATTGGCCAGTAGAAACCTTGTCGAAAGACTTTTTCGACCCGCGTTCTGTATGAAGCATGAGATCCACAGATGCCTCCATATATCTCTTGAAGGAATTGCAATTCTTCTTTTTGCGAAATGCATCGCATGTGAACCCGTTGGGTTCTTCGTTTGTAGAGGATTCATTCGACCAAAGTATATATTTTGGCCTTACGAGATAAACGATCAGCTTCAAGATCGTCATTGGACACTGTGCCCTTCTGAAGATACTCATAGATGATGTTCATCCAGATATCTTCGTATTCTAGGGAGGCTGTCTCAGTACTTATTGGAAGTCAGGAAGCTTGAAAAGCATTTTTTTGACTTCGAGTTGCAATATATCCATCGAAAGGATAATTTCCTCGCTCACCAGTTAGCTCAAATGGTTTCTTCCCGATCACAAGTACCAAAAGGGGTCTTCTTGGAACAGCTTCAGAAGTCGTCCCTGGTTGAAACACTAGAGACATTATTGTTGATTACTTTCCCCACGGACGACGGCAACTGTCGATGATTTAATATTGACCTTACGAATGAATGTTTGGAGGCTTCCTTTGAGTTAGATCCACACAGAAAGAGACACGGGGATTTATACAGGTTCAGACCTTCTCCTGGGAGAATAATAACCCTAGTCTTGTATACTTTTATTCACAATGATCTTACAATCGGAAAGAAATTACTCAAACTAAGGCTTAACGATCCCTTGTTGTTCCACCCGATCCACTCCTATGTTCATTGACGTTAGCCCTTATATAGTACGTGATGGGGTGACAGTTTCTCCATACCAAGAGACGCATCAATGCTTGATGAAATGCGCACGTTGATCACAGTTATTGTCAGAGAGGCTACATCCCACGTCACCTTGCAGTTACGTTAAGGACAGAGACGTAGTACATACAGTTATCCCGAAGAATAACAACGTATGCTAACTGCTACGCGTAATGAACGTAGTGTATAATAATCTCTAGTCGATTGGGCGCACATTCCTGTAGGTTTATCGACTATATGGTGGTCGTAGTTGATCTGGTCGTAGAAAGTATTACGATCATGAAGTGGTCGTAGAAAGGCTTAAGATCACTCAGTTAAGCTTTTCCCTTATGAACAATAAGTGGTATACTCATAAACAATATGAAGGTATTGTTATCTATAATAACAATAATAGATAACAGTTAATTGAGAATTATTATATCCTTATCAGGCTGTATAGTTTATTTTCTAAAGAAGAAAAAATAAATTGTAAATTGCACCACCCTAATTTGTTATGAGTTACACGAAACACCATGTGATAACGTGTTGCATGTCTCTTTCACATAACACCATGTCTTTGCTATTTTGTGTCACTTTGCACAATTTTGAAACGTTGGATTGAAAATAGCCTATAGAGATTAAATTGTACGAGATGAATTTCCATACCTATTTTGGACCTATCAACTTCAACCGTTTTTCCTCGCAAAAAAAAAAACTTCAACCGTTTTTGTACTGTCGCGTTTGCTTTTTAGGGAAAAGCATCATACAACATTGACTCATCCGAAAAATAGATGCAGATGACACACACACGTGTATCACCCTCTTATAAGCTTTGCTCTTTCGTCTTACATTGGGGAGTTTAGCTTCCTCAAAAGATGTCTTCTCTAATAAATCAGTGAAGAGGGCTTTTAACTTTTGAGCACAAAATGGGCTTAAGCTTAGCTTTGTAAACCGAAGCCGAAAGCCCGACCAAATAGAGCATTTATCTTCTTTAGCTATCGTTTAGCTACGAAATATACCCCCTTAAAAAAAGCTACGAAAATATGCATGCGAAGCCATTTTTATGGACAGTGGCAAGACTTTCCCGAAGACTCATTCACAAGCAAGCCACGGTGAAATTGCATAATACTGGTTTAATACCCGTGCTTTGCTATGGATTAAAAAAATTATAGTCTCATCATGTTGGGTTGTCAACCATCATTGTACTCGGCGACATGATCTGAGTTATCAGTGTCTCGCTTGCCAATCCAACAGACGCCAAAAAGGATAAGGAGGACGGACGACTACCAACTCTAATTTTTAACTAGTAGAGACATATCGACACGATCCACTCATTTCTATTTGGAAAAAGTCCATACAACCCCCTAAATTTTGCTCGAAAGTTCATCTAGCACCCCCAATTATAGAACCAAGTATTTGGCCCCCCAACTTTCTAATCTAGTTCACAAAGAGAGGGAGGGACAAAATAGAGGAGGTAGCGAGCACATGTGTGCAACGGTTTAGCGAGCTGGTCGGAGGCAAAGGGGTGACGAAGCGCGGACGCCGACTTTGGAAATGGGTTGCTTGGAAGGAGTGGGTTCGAGGGGTGGTGACGACGTGCAGTGGCCGACGCTAGGGGAGAAGGCAGCAACGACGTTGAGGAAGGAAGAGGAATGCTAGGCGGTGATTGAGGAGGAAGGGACCGGCTTGGAGCTCACTATAGGAGGAATGTCATTGGTGGCAACCGTTTCAGCCAAATTTGGTGGAGACGATGATGGTACTATGCTCTTGTGTACGAAAAATGAAATTGATTGAGGGAAAACATAAGAAGTGTATGGAACATGATGTGACGTGGACGATTGTGGGAGATCTCATCATTGTAGACATGAACGACAAGGGTAATGCGGTGGTTGTGTAGAGGAGGAAGACATCACAGATTCTAGCACTCCTATGGGAGGGAAGAAGAATGGAGGTGAGGGCGTGGTAGAGGATGCATTGGAGTTTCAGCCCCCTTATAGTCGTCGCCACCGTAGCCCTACAGCCAACGCCGTGACACGCTGCTGCTAGACCGCCGTAGGCCATCTCTTGTTGCGTTGTTGCTACCCATGAACTTGCCATGGCTACCGTATTCTGTTTTTAAGCTTTCTTGTTGCCGTAGTCGCCTTCCTCGCTGGCGCCAAGCTTGGCCGAGGAGCTCTAATGGCCTCCCTTGTACTTTTCTCTATCCCTCACCTTGGGGGTGAGGAAGAAAAGCTTGTTCGGCCGACATGTAAGCCCACAAGTAGATTAATTGGTGATTAATTAGAGTTAATATTAAACTAACATGTGGATCCCACCATTCATTTTGCCAGCATATTATCCCATTTGGCCAAACCGCCCATTGATGGTGCCACATAGGAGAAACCACCTTGCAAAACAAGTTTAGGGGTAAGTAAACGGGATTGCAAAATTCAGGGGGTTAAATACCTGGATTTGAAGTTTTGGGGTGCTACCATGCTAGACGGACTGTCGATTAAAGTTTTGGGGCCGTGTAAATGGATTTTTTTTCTTTTTATTTCGGTTAAAACATGACCTACTAATCCGTGGAATTTTTTAAATAATATTAATTTAATAATAAATTACAAAATTAAATAGAAACAACAATTACAAAATTAGGCTGCTGTCGCCAGTCCAACTAGCGACAACAGCCCTGACAAGCCCCTGTCGCTAGTTGAATTTGCGACAGGGTCTTATCACCATTCCAATTGGTGATAGGGTCCTGACGCCAATTCAACTAGCGACATAGTCTTGTTTGTTTTTTAATTTGTGTGTACAAAATCCAGCCTAAAAATTTAGTAATTTTAAGGGATTTTTTGGGTAATTTCTTTAAGTGTCCGCGTAGTTCGGAATTCGAAATTCGAGAATATAACAAAATATGAGGTAAACAATGCGAGATCGGCAGCACAATAACACAAACAGGCCCCTTCAGAGCAAAATAAAAAAAATATATATTTAGGATTAGGGTACCATTCGCGCTGTCGTCCCGATTGTATTGTTCGTGGAACCAATTTCTTTGAAAAAAGATTATGTAATATTTAATAGTTAAAATATTTAGAAAAAGAGATTTAAGTTTGAAAGACTTCATAATTTAATTGCGAATTACATGACGCGCTGAGTTTGATTACGTGCATTAGAAATGACAACATGCACAGATCAATAAACCAAAATACACATACGATGCATGTGCGCCTTTTTTGAAACATAAAAAGGTTGATTGGAACAAAATCGATTAGTCTTGGTGGCCCATCGGTCACTTTCCCTTGTCTCTGGACTGCCCACGGCAGCAGCCAATCTCGATGCTAGCCATGTTATGCGAGATGGGTTGGGCGATTGAATGATGTTAGGATAGCAGAACATAGGGCCAAATCAATAATCAAGATGCAAATTGAACCTAACTTACCTCTTCGATATGGAGTGCGCCCGGGCGACGGGGAGCGCTAGGATAGCTTCCGATATCGCTAGTAGGAGCCTTCCCCTTGTCCGTCATGCGCTCTGCTCGGTCGTACCCAGCTTCTTATTCGGGAGTTATGATGCAGTGGTTGTTCTACACATTTGACTTGAACCATACTGTATACGATTTGAAATTGAGTTGTCTTGCCAACCAAGCACACCAGAGCACATATTGGGAGTTAATGCAGCTCAAGGGAACTAGGTCATGGCAGTCTTATGTACGCCTAGCGAGGGAGGAAGGGTGGGATTTGGTCATTCTGGCCCAGGCATATGCCTGGGATATTCCCGCATCGGTGGCTGAACAAGCAGGTGGGGTGATGTCGAAGAACAAGTTGGGGACTCCAGTGCGGCATGAGGTCGGGGAGTTGTTGATGTTGTCAATGAAGACCGTGAGGAAGGAGCTCATTCCGTCAGGCAAGCTAGTGGGATTGCTGATGAATGTGATGAGGTTGAAGGCCTAGTTGAAATGATGGATCTTGAAGACCAGAACTACCAGGCATTGTAAGAAGATGAAGGATCTGATGAGTAGGATGTTGTGGAGCAAGAGACGGTTCTATCCGAGTGGAACACATACCAGTTCGACGACCTCATCGTTAACGAAGACTCCTATGTGCCATGGGAGTACGACCAAAACGAGGTCAGACAAGGAGCTGCGTACAAAGACAAGGAGGTCGTGAATGAGGTTGTCAAATTATGGGCCTTGTCGGAGTGGCGTACATTCATGGTAGTGAAGTCCAACCCTAGATGTTATGACGTGAAGTGCGACATAGAGGGATGCCCTTGGCGAGTGCATGCATTCTAGCCTAAGTGGGACACCTACTGAAAATGCTCTATAGTAGTCCCTCACACATGTGTCGTTGCTGAATCAATGTAGTCCCACAAGAACCTGTCATCAGCCTTTATCGCAAACATCATGTATGGTGAGATAATGGATAATCTACATTTCAAGTCACGATTCATCATTTGGACAATAGAGGCAACGTTTCAGTACATAATACACTATGCTAAGGCGTGGAGGGCAAAGCAAAAGGCATTGGAATGAAGATTCAGTACGTTCGAGGACTCCTACCACAACCTCCTCGGCTAACTCCGAGTCATACAAGATAGAAATCCTGGCACTCATGTAGACATTCAAGCTGACACATCCGCAGTGGGAACAAAAGAGGGTACTAAAGTGAGTATTCTTTGCCTTTGGTCTGTACATCAGTGCACTCCAGTATTGACGCCCAATCTTGTGTGTGCATGGCACATTTTCTGACTAAAAAGGACAAGGAGCGGATACTTATTGCAATAGTGACATACGAGAACAACCAGGTTCTTTCCGTGGCCTTCACATTCGTTGAAAGCGAGAACACAATAGTTGGTTATGGTTTCTGAGGAATGTGTAGATCTCTGTTGTACAGGGCCGCCCTAACGTTTCAATCGTAATGTGTAACTTACCTTCTTTTTGAAACCACCATCATTGTCTTCGCAAGCGGCGCCGTTGGTGGTAGTAGTTTAGTTGGTTGGTGTTGTGTGGTGGTTCGGATATTGGAATAATAGTAGAAAATTAAATAAAACATTAATATATGTTTAGGCCTAATTCTGCATACAAAAATAAAAAATAATTTTTTTAGGACCCTGTGGCGATAAGGCTCTATCGCCATTTCAACTGGCGGTAGGAGGCTTGTCGCTAGTAGCCTAGTTTTGCAATTATTTTTTGACTATTTTATTTTATAATTTATTATTAAATTAATATTATTAAAAAAAATCTCATCCGTAGTTGTTTGGATGGAAAATTGCACGCACTTGGCACCGAGTATGATTGCACGCGTAGCACTACTCTTTCGGCTAAAAGCATTTATGATTCACTAGTCAAGTGCATGTGCGCTGCGACAGAAATATAAACTATATAATTATTTTGAGGACATTTTCATAACACAAATGAAGGAAAAAACATGACTAAATAAGATTGACTTGGAGTCATTTACATCCGGATGAAAATTCAGCAAGCATTCTATCACCGAATGTAGTCTAAATCATACATAATAAAAATGTTGCATTCATGAATTGAGTCCTTGAAATAAGTAACGATACAATGAACTTAAGAGATACTTCGCTTCAATGCGATATTGAAATAATAACAATGAAATCACATACCATTGAAAGTACTAAAAAATTGTAATTTAAACTAACATAACAAAAGAGCGCAATATAAATAAGTCCAACCTTGGAGATCATTTCCCTCTTTGCCTTCCTACTCGTTCAACCCTTGATAATGAGGATTAGCAGTCGCGTTGATCCTCATCTGGACGACGAAATTGATGTAGTTACGTAAAGCCGCAGGGGCACTCATGAAGTATGCATGAAGGCCTATAGATAAACCAAAAAAAGTAATACAATGTTTAGAGGGTTACCATAGAGAGGTAATTATTATAGAGACGCAGTATAATTAGTATATAGATGATGTAGAGACTTATACTTTCCAACTCCTCGGCATAGGTTGAGTCCAAGAAGAATATGAGTTCACTCTCTATCGTGGTCGACAACCCGCCTAAAGATGAATCATAGTATAATTTTTTAAAAAAATATATACCAGCACGCTGTGAAAGCAAAGGTGTATTCTCCTTACTAGTGGTCATGTTCACCATCACGAGGGTAACGGCTAGACAATGGAAGCCGGCCTCTACCGGAAGCCATCATGTGATGTGGTGCGCCACATGGAAGTTGAAACAAACTGCAACAACAAAAGCAAAAATTGACTACCGTGCATAAACATTGTACCGTCAATCGTCCCTTCAATTCAGAGTCTCCGACTATGAGAAAAGAGTGTATGGTGAGATCAATAGTAAGTTCATAAGATATAGAGCAACGAAAATAGCAATATGATAGCAACACATAAAAAATTGGAAGCAGTATACTCATAGAATGACAAGAAGACATCTTGTCATGTACCAAGATCACCACATTCTTCTAATCACTGGCATAGCATGAAAGTCATATCTAAGTGATTATATCCAATCCTAGAAGGGAATTATGTAGTTCTTTTTTTGTTGGAATTAATTTAAACAATAGGGGTTACTCAATATTGTACTATGATGTTTGTCTCAATTAGCAAGGAATTTGAGAAAAGATACAAGTGAGAATAGAAGCAATGATGTGAGAAAAGATACAAGTGAGAATAGAAGCAATGATGTGTTTACTTTCCACAATAAGATATGAAAATGTGAGAATCACGCAAAATATGCCATCCCTTGCAATGAAACCAAGCCGCCACCCCATTGTAATATATTAACACACCAAATGGAATAAATGTTCTAGCATATCTCTCACACCATTAAGAGAATAATATGATGTTGAGAGGATCTTTCAAATTAAAAGCGAGAGAAAGCATACTCTACTTTGCTCTACTTTTAGTTAGCTATACCTTAGGAGGGTAACTTCATAGTCAGAAATTCAGTTTTAGTACAAACATTTTGTAAACAATACTCAACAACAGCTAGGTAGAAGAGCTTGGCCTGAAAACAACTCAGCTAACCAAACCTCGTTTTCTTTTTGTGGTGAGGGAATAGAGTGCAAGGAGATAGCTTACCTCCTCACCAAGTTGACGAGCCCAAACAATTGCTCCTTTGACCTCCATACGATGCAAGAGAACTACAGAGTCCCAAGCTGATTTGACACTTGCAAAGAGTACAACTATTGCATCTGATGTGCATCCATCTCGTGCAAGACCGGGAGAGGATGATGACAGTCATATTCTACCATTAAAATTGTTTTGAGAAAGACATGCTAGTTGTATTAAATGAGAATGATTATGAATGCTTGGAAGGAAACAATAAGTGAACTTAAGACTGAGACATGTCTTGCAAAGTGCAAGATTTATTCCGCTTTTTATCTCGAAATGCTACAACAATAAATTTACTCAATTTGGGTTGGTGGCACATCCCTTTTTTGTGGTGCTCTTGCTTTTCAATGATATCTTAAGCTGACAAAGAAAGAATCTCTACAAATGGCAAATAAAGAAACTATCACGATGTTCTCCATTTAGCCAACCTTGGCTATTAAAGGATAGTGAAGTTCATAAATTTTTCTCCAGTATGGAATGGCTGAATAAGACTTAATGGACAAATAAAAACTGCGAGTATTTGCCCATAGATGAAACAACAGAAAATCCCTAATGTTCTTTTTAAAGAGAAAACACAACATGTGGCTGGAAGTGGAGCTAGGATATCAGAGATTGTATAAATAACACCGCTGAAACAATCACATTTTTCACTCTACAAATAGCCTTCAAAAGTACGCTAACAATGTGCAAAGACCAAATATCAATCATCCTCCCATGCATATAATCAGTATTGCCAATGCTAGCTTCCTTCTCTATTGTGGTATCCTCGGTCAATAACTGTGGTGGTCCTAGTTCAATAAAACATCTTTGCATCAGAAAATTTAATCATTAAGAGAGTGCAAAAATCAAGCAATTTTCTATTAAAGCATGCATCTGTTTTATGAGAGATTTCCTTGTGTTTTGCATTAGCATAATTATCATCTGCTTCACTTTTTGCATCGGAATCCTCGATCTGCACTGCATACAAAGCAAAAAAAATT
This sequence comes from Hsuehochloa calcarea, assembly GCA_036346395.1. NCBI lineage: Eukaryota > Viridiplantae > Streptophyta > Magnoliopsida > Poales > Poaceae > Hsuehochloa > Hsuehochloa calcarea. Next base: position 36,233,511 of record CM070606.1, read on the forward strand.
AGCCTGACAATAAGAACCTCAATCTATTGAATTTTGAAATAGAGATTTACCGCTCTCCTTCTTTTGCAAACGTTCCTTTAGTGAAGCACAATGCATTGCTAGTTTAACTCTGATCTTCCTAGCAGCAACAACTAATCCATTCTTGTGCTAAATAGCTTGCTTAGCATCTTGAACGGTTGCACTGGTACCAAAGTAACACATTAAGTCAAAAATGCAAACGGGGTCAAGGTCGGCAGAAACATACTCCTTAGTGAACAACAATTACACTTGTACCCGTACAAGGAATCAAACTATCAACCAAACTTATATGATTTGGTCCATTCATTGGTCCAGTGGATGACATATGGTCAGGAACTTAGTGAACATGTAGTAACTACTATGAGGGGCCTTATAGTGCTAACAATATTAACAACAATATTTTTCAAGTGTTTAAACCAGTAGAGATTGAGGTACAGATTAATTTATGCTTATAATTTAACAATTAGTTCGCTGGACTTATCGCCCACGATCAAAACCGTTTCTCACAAAATTGTTGGAAAAAACAGGTACTGGAAATATCCTCAAAGGCAAGCTCCAAAACGTACAATTGTTCGAATCCAAAGCCTCGACTCATCTCCTATACTGCATAAAAAACTACCGAAACCGCATAAGCAAACCCCTTCGTCATAAGCAACGCGAAATTACTCCCAACTAAATAACCACCAAATTGCTCAATCCTCTCCTTTCGGCATGACCATGAAGCAGCACCTCACTGCCCTGATCTCGCTAAACACCTCCTCGAGCTACGCAATACAAAGCACATCTTACACTGTAAATCCAAAGCACTTGACTCCAAGGCTCTAAGCTGTAAATTCACAAGGGTTAGGAGGAGCTCGTGCTTACGTTAGAAGTCTTGATGGTGTAGGGCAGGTTGGAGATGAAGATGATGGAGGGGCTGTGCCCTCCAGCACCGCTGCCGGTGATCGCGTCGCCTTCTACGACAACTTCACTGCCGCCATCGTGGTGCTTCCACTTACCCATCACCGGCGTTGTAGGTGTTGTGGGAGTCTGGATCTGGCGCCGACAAGGTTGGGGCGGCCCAATCCCGCTCTCGCCGCCCACACGCAGCGCCCGTGCTCGCCTATGTCAGCGAAGTCGGGGGCAACCAGAACTGACGCAGATGCAGTAGGGGTGGGGCGTCGTAGGGGCGATGGCATTGCAGGCGAGGGGAGGAAGGGAGCTCTCGTGGGGGACGAGGTGGCTCGGGTGGGAGAGGATAGGGTTTCCTTCCTTTGTGCAGGGTGTGGAAGCCGCGAGGAAATCGCGTGACACGCAAGGCCCACATGTCGGCGCACTCGATTTCGGAGAGGAAGGGGGTGGCTCTAGCGTGGCCGTTGACATATGCTAGTAGGAGGATAAGAGACGGGGGATGATGACGAGGTGGTGGAGAAGGCGATAAAGGCAGGTGACAACGATTGTGGAAGAAGTAGGGGATGAAAGAGGAAAGGTTTAGGGACGAAGTGAGTCGCGGTCCTCGCGAGGGAATCGAGAGTTGGGTCCAGTGTCGGCACCCAAATTTTGTGAAGCAACAGTCACCAGTAGAGTTTTTAAGTAGTAAAAAGTAAACATGATTCGTGATGCCGTTGCCTCCGGTTTTCTACCGTTCGCCACCGCATGCTGCACGCCACGAGCGAGCTGACGTGCAGCGCCTCTAATTTTGAAGCAATATCACATCGTCCACGTGGGCCCCACGGTTCCCCACCGGCGCACTTCTACCCTCGTCAGTTTCCTCCATTTCTTCGCTTCTCATCTCTGTTGCGTCTCTCCCGCTCCCCCCTGCCGTCCACGCGACTACGCGACGTGACGACGTCCCCGTCGCCTTTGCCTCCTCCTTCCCTTCCCCTCCACTCCACCCAAGATAGTTGCCGCGGTGATTCCTTTTTCGAGCGAATTCTGACCCCAGGCCGCACGGGCGGCGATCCTCGTCGCTGCAGGTGAGCTTGTATAGTCTCTGTTTTATGTGTTCCAAGATTGTTGCCTGTTGAATTGGGATTCGGATGATGGGTGCTGGTTGCCGCAACCTTTGGTTGATCGGTTGGTGTTGTCTATTATTGACGGACTGACCCATGTGATCCGTGACGGGCTTGCTCTCTTGACATTTTAGTAAATTTTTTAGTGCGCAGTAGTCTCTGCAGTTTGGTTTAGAGTCTGTAGGCAGTTTCGGTGGACCTGGGGCTCCATAAAATTTGATCGTTTGGTAAAAATTTGTTAGTTGCAAAAGTTTGGGCAGGGTGTGTGTGTGAAGGTGCACATGTGGGAATCCTCGTTTGGATTAGGATTAGTTTGGAAGAAAAGGTTGAGAGGAAAGTAAAGTGGGAAAGGGAGATCAGACGATGGTTCATAAAGTTGTGGAATGGGGGCTGGTTAGTGTAAATGCGAATCTTTCTTTCATGGGTCATTCCATTTCATCTTTATAATTGGAGCACTTACGTAGCTGATGATGCCCGTAGGGGCCCGGCAATATGTCTTCGATTTGGGTTATTGTTTTGGGAGACGAGTTGAGCTTTATGCAATGGTTGGTTGCTTGAAACCTTTGTACAGAACTGCTGAAATGATACTTGAAAGCTCACTATCAGGTGATGACATACTCGCAAACAAATGGTAGGCTGTATTGGCTTTGGGGATTTAACGATTTATACCATAATTCTGTCCATCCTTTCAAATATGCTGATTTATTATCAATATTTATGGAAATTTTTACTTGATGTAGTTACACCACAACAAAGAAATCAGAAAAGGGACCTTCATTTGTCTCGAGAGACCGTCATTTGTATCATTGCATTAGCAGGAAATTTGATGCATCTCATCTATGTTGAGACTAATCAAACATGAACTCCTTTCTAGAGTCTAGCACATACGGAAGACATCCCATTGCCATTAGTAAGATGGTTTATGTCTTGTATTTACTGCAGAGTAATAGTACATTCAAAGTGAGAATCAGTCGTGCAGTCAGAAATGAAACTTGAATCCCATAATCATTTGATATAGCCTGAAGCCTTGCACTAAGTACCATCATCTGTTATGTTGCCTGTTTAGGAAGTGTAGGCATCATGTACAAAATTCACAATTATCTGGTCATATAACTACATCTTTGTCACTTGATTGGTCCAAATATATTTCTGCTAAGACTGAAATTTCGGTTGTAAGCTGAGCAAGTTATGTCCCGAGCCTTAAGAATAGCATGCAAACACTTTCACTTTTCATGAAACTTACGAGTAGCAAGTTTGCAGTACAATTCTGTTTCTTGGAAATCAGGAGTGATACTGTCTTATTTACATACTGAATTTAACATGTTTTCCTTTGTGGTGTAGGTGATACTTTTATAGTCTTGATAACATCAAATAATAGTAAATATGATGGATAATGAGTCATCAAGTGAAGCACAACTTGATGAGCCTTTAGGGCGAGTGCCAATACTTTCCTATGGTTCTGGGCATATGCTAAATGACATTACATCATCTTGTTGGTTTACCTATTTGCTGGTATTCTTGACAGATATAGGGCTTAGTCCAAGGTATGTGCTTTTGGGTGTTAGATTTCTTTTTCTCTATTTTTACTGTTGATCTGTTCTTTCACATATTGCTAAATCATATTGAATGAAGGCATTCCTGCCCTCTTTTTACCTGTAGTCGCTCTTTATCCACTCTATTCAATTAGGAATTTTACAAATGCATTGGAAATAACTCCATATTCAAGATGTCTTCGATCTGATGCAATAAGTATTTCACTGCAATATACTGTACATTTTTTTGAACGGAATTATATACTGCACAAATGATCGTCCAGGTTCTGTTGATCTTTTCATTATTGGTTCTATTGTGCTGTTTGAAAATTCACCGCAGACAGCATCACCAAGGTCCAAGAAACTAATGAGGCAATAACACAAATATTGTATCCTATTAGGAAAGTCTTATTAATTTTCTGTTCAAAGGCATGCCGTATAGTACTATAGTCTGCTTAAAGTATGGAATTGTTGGATCATAATATCATTTTTTTAAATTCATATTTTGAGAAATATTATGCAAGAAATATGTCATGAACCGGGATGGATTAGATGACCCTGAACTCAAGCAGTGCGACCATGCCGACGATGGGCTGCTGCACCACAAGGGCGGATAGAGGAGATGCTAAGAATTCTTGATATATTTCTTCGTTGATTCAAGAAAATACAATGTTATCTCGTATATAGGGATAACTTGACTTGACCCTCAAGAAACTAATCCCTAAATGAAAGGAAACTAATATTATCTTATCTTAACTAATTCTATCTTTAATGAAACCAATCTAACTAATCTATTTAAAGGAATAGCCTGCTGCCATGCGCCTGCTTGTGCTTGCCTTGTGTGCCACTTGATAGGCCTAGCCCATGCCCATGACAAGATGTTGAAAGCTTGAAACACTTAATTGTTGCTTCAGGATTCTTTTAGACATTTCACTTTTTTATTCACCTTTGCAGTGATGCCGCTGTTGTCATGCTTTCTGGTCAATTGGCAGATGGCTTCACAACAATCTTTGTTGGAGAATTGGTACGAGCCAAGATAGAACAGGATTAATTATTATAGAAGTGCTATAAAATTGTTATATAATATCATTTCATTGATTCTCTTCTCTTTAGGCATCTTTTCTAGGTTTCTCCACATTTTCTGTGTATGATTCTGATGTAGATACTTAAATGTACCATTTTTGTTCCAGATCGATCGTTTTGGGCATTTCAAACTGTGGCATGCAGGTGGATCTATATTAGTAGCAATTTCCTTCTCATCTGTTTTTGGTAGCTGTTTGCCTTGCAAACTTACAGGGACTATTTCATCTACTCTTGAGACTGTTGGATACAGCACATTTGCTGCTATTTTTAATGTTGGTTGGGCAGTTACTCAAGTCGCTCACATGTAATGCTCGTTTCTTTTGTTACTTATCTTCATGCCTTTTCTTGTGATTTCAGCATTTCACTTGTATAAATCTTTTACATATTTTCCAAGGTCAATGGTGAACTGCATGACATCAAACCCGACAAGTCAGGTTGCACTAGTAAGCTGTCGCAATGCCTTCACAATGGTTAGAACACCTTTCTCTGACCTTCATTATACTCTGTCAAATAACAAAATAACGGCATCTGATGTACTCAATTTTCATGCTTATGCTAGGTCGCAAATCTTAGCCTGTATGGCATTGCTTTGCTGATATTTACTCTACTGCAGTCAGTGAGTGTAATAGTTCAGGTACTCTCTTGTGTTAAGTAATACATAACTATTTACCTGACCTTTTGGAGTTATCTTACTTTTTTCAAATCCTTTGGTCAGTATCGGTGGATTGCTTATGTGTCCATTTCCCTCGGATCTTGTTTTGTCGCTGTGTTCTTGATTGGAACGAAAGAGCCAGGGTAAGATGAAAACCTTCTTAGCATTTCTGGGTTTTATAGTTTTAATGTCATGTTCTCTTGAAAGAGTTCTTAACTTTCACCAAGTATTTCCTCTCATTTTTTTTTGGCACTTTTTGAATAAATTTTAATTCTTTAGGTTAAATCAACATTGTCAGGATAAGAACCTTTCCAGAATTTCATGGGCCCACTGGTTCAAGAAAGTATTGTACTACCAAGTTGCTCTAGTCTACATGCTCAGTAGACTGGTGACCAATGTTTCACAGGTATAAAGTAATCTTTCACTATGTGATTATGAGACCGAAATCACCTTTTCTTTGAGAAATTCTAAAGGCATTTTTCTCTCTTTATTCACTTTACGTTATTGCCTTGTATTTTACTTGTTCCTTTTCAAGCCTATGATTATTCTGTGTTGAAGGCCATGTATGGCAAAAGACATCTGTTATTGATTACAAATAATTGTACTCCAGAGTAAATTGCCCTGTTAATTGTATGCCATGTCATGGTGAAGCTTTGCAAAATTTCTTTCTTCTAATTCCAATTTCACAGATTGATTATTAAACAGCATAATATTTTTGATGATTTAGGATAAAATTTTGATCAGTTCATTCTTACATCTGGTGTTAGATATTACATATATCTCAAATAATTTTTTTGACCAGTTTTCTGTTGTGCTGTAAATATTTCATGAACATTTGTTTCAACTTATGTAAGATATCGATAAAATGTACCAATTTCAGGAGATAATAAAGATAGCACATTCTCATTACATATTAGTATATCCATATATTACAGCCATGTATCATTGAATCTCAAATATTTTTATTGGACAAGTGACAAATTTTGTTTGATCATGTGTGCAGTTTTTTGTGTCTATTGACTTGCATCACTTTTATTTTCACTACATTTTGGCTATAGGCTTTTCCCCTTTTGGTTTGAACTTCAACCCAAGTACAGAGCAGCTATAATGTTTCTATATTTGGTCAGGCACTTCTTGCTTTCTACGTGATAAATGATTTGGAAATGCACCAATCCTCCAAAGCACTGGTAAAGTTTTCTTGTCCCTCTTTGCTTTTGAAATTGCATTTTTGAGTTTTATTTTTGTCTCTTGCATTTAAATTGCCGTGATGTTGATTATGTATATATGTCACTGAGGAAGTTGAACTCATGTGATGGTGCATATGCTATTGTACGAAATTTAAATACCCGAATAAATAAAACAAATCCAATAAAACTGATCATCATTGATGTAGGAGGTGCCAAAAGTTTGAATAACCTAAGTAGCTGAAGGTCGCCTTTGCCTGAACTAAGCTAGCTTTGGATGAACTCCGGTACACTTCGTGGTCAAACTAGGAACCCCAATGGTTCAGAGTCAAGATAATCTGAATGCTGAAAGTTATGCTAGTTAGTGACATTTTTCTTGCATTAAGACCCATGGTCCATTTCATACTTTTGACCAGTTTAGAGAATTTCGTGCCCTGTTTCATAATATGGATTTTCCATGAACTAATTATTGTTCATTCTATTTTTCAGGTACCTGCCATTATCTATGTCTGCAGCTTGATAGTATCTGTCATATTACAGGTCAGACTATGCATAGTTACCAGAAACGTGATTCATCCGAGTCGTGGTACGAGATTCGGGTTCGTAGTTCGCCACTTTTTCTTCCAATTTCCACTACGAATACAAACCTCGTACCCTAAACCGGTTTGGGTTCAACGAATCCGGTTCACAATTCGCAGTGTTTTATAGCGAATCTGGTAACTAGGAGACTATCTTCTTAATGTTACTCTGTTCTTAATGTTTAATTTTTCTATTTTCTTACTCAACTCAATGTTATTATAAATTTTTTTATAGGAGACTAGATGGTCAAGTTGGAGTCTAAAAATTTACTTTTTGGCTGGAGCAATGCTTTGGATATTGTCTGGTGTTGGACTTGTTGTTCTACCAATCAGAATGCACAATTTCATGTATCCCCTGTCAATCACAATAGGAGCTGCCAATGCACTTATGACAGTAAGTTCTTAACTTTGATTCACACGTATTTTAAAGAGTTGACTTAGTATAATACTTCTAAGCACAACTTTAGGGCAACCTTTGTGCTATGTATTTGGCTTAGTAGTATTTGTCATTATGTAGCTGTTAACCTTGTACAGCTGTATGACATATCTGCATTTGGTAAATGCCTTACTGCGAGCATTTCATAGCTCTTTTGATTTAATACTGTGTTATCTTATAGACTTGTGATCATATCTGTCTACATTTGCATATGTTATGAATAATGATGTTATGGTCTGGGAGTTATGTTATGAATAATGATGTTATGGTCTGGGAGTTCACTTTTCATCTTTCTTATCTTTTTGGTGTTTTCCTTGTCACAGGTAACAAGTATCAGCATGGAAGGTGTTTTGGTAGGAGAGGATCTAAATGGTTGTGCTTTTGTGTATGGCTCATTAAGTTTTGTTGACAAAGTGTCATGTGGACTAGCTTTGTATATTCTTGAGTCCTATCAAGGTAATGCCTGCTACTAATATCTTGGCACCGACGCATCATAATAAGAAAATTTGATGTAGTACTCTCCTAGTACAAAATTTGAGAGTTTGAAATTCTGCATGGCAGGAAGTACTAAAATCAGAACGAATCAAGGATTTGTATTTGGCTATTCAGTTACAAGATTTGGTTTGGGGTTTGTTCCAGCTGCCTGTTCATTGCTTTCAGCGATAGTAGCTTACACTATGGACCTTCCTGACACTGGGCGAAGACCTTTAGTGGAGCCTCTTCTTGCATAACTCTGCTGGTAGCACTTCGACTGTAAACCTTTGATCATCAGTTGAACACATGTTCTGTGGCCAATGAATCCACTGCTGGAGCTACTACCTACCTTATTATAAGCCACAGGAGGAAAGGAACTCTGAGACATTGTCAATTCATTTTGACTCGATATGGTCTGAATAAGTTATAGATGAATAGATGACATACATAGAAGGTACTCAGCAATGCGTTGAGTATGCATCAAATGTAGCATAGGAGTAGAATTTTGGCTATTGATCATACTGAACTGTGTAAATTAATCTCCAATACCTTGTAATTGTAAATGTAGCCTAGCCACATTGTTCAGAAGAATACACAATTTGTATGTTTATTCATTCTACATTGTTCAGAAGGATACATAGCTTGTGTATTTTTTCATTGTAAAGTCTAAATGTAATTGAACAGCACTTTGGCATACGTACTTCCTGGCATGTAATATTACTAAGGGCTTTGTTTTGGAACATGTATAATTTCATCGTGATTGGCCGTGGGTGGTATATTAGTCCAGAAGTAAAGGCTGCCCCATTGCACGAAACACTGGACAATAAAGATGATGAGCCTGCTCGAATCAAATGTCGACTGACTTGCATTTCTGTGCCAGTGGACAGCCAGGCTCTGACCCACGCTTCCTCACCGTCGGTACAGAACATGACACCAATTGCATGCAGGAAGCAACTAAGCAGTCAAAAAAGATTTGGCTTCATATACATTGAACGGTTTTGTGCTATTCAAATTCATACGTAGCTAGAAAAAAATATTACAAAATAAAGTAAAAATGGTGCATCCTTGCTGAATAGTGTTGCTCAAATAATCGTAAGTATATACAAATAGTAGTGGGGTACCGTGGATGCGACGGGTGTTGCCGGTGCTCCAGCGACCCCAAGTGGGGGATGTGTCGCCCCTGAGTGCACCAGCATCAGCTCCTTGTTGTCCACCATCCTGTTAAGCGGGCTTATAAGTTCGGCAGCCTCCATCAGATGTGGCGACTAGTTTTCCCTAGTCACCACCACCATGATGGCACTGTTCATGGCACAGTGAAGCGGCCGGCGAATGACATGGTTGGAAAGAGGCAGTGGCGGACCAAACAGGTGGCAGCCGGGGCTGGTGCCCACCCTATCTCCGGCCGGACCGTGGGTACCCCTTAGCATCCCTGCCATTTGCGGAGCGCCATGGCTGCAAGAGGAAGAAGTGGAAATGTGGAACCGCAACTGGGGAAGAACAAGACTGTTGAGGTTGGACGCTGGAGAGTAGGTCTCAGCTCTCTCCCCAATCCCCATCCAGGCAACCACCAACACTCCCAAATCGATGAACGCTCGCAACCCTAGCGCGACGCACGGGCGAAAGGTGTAGGCGACACCACAGTGGGTGTGCGGGGCTGGGGCGGCAAGCGGCGGGCAAAGAGTGGCGCGCGTATGGCGCGACGGGTGTGTGTGCCGTGGGCGGCTGGCGCAGGCGGCAGGCCTGAAGTAGTGCAACCTGTAGGGCACAGTGTGCGGGTGGTGCGGCGGCATCAAGTGCGATTACTCCTTCGGTTTTTTTTTTCTAATATAGCACCTTTTTACACGGCATTTGCAGAATTGACCATCTTCGCGGAGTATTTGCACATATAGCACCGTTGTCGTACGACCGTCGTGCGATAACCCCTCCCCGCCTACCACACCAACCCGTTGCCGCACGGCCACCCCTCCCCGCCCGCCACATCAGGTCGTTGCCGCACGGCCGTCGTGCGGTAATACCTCCCCCGCCGCCATGTGGCTTCCCCCCCCACCAGTCCTACCGCCACGCAAGCCGTTGTCGCACGGCCACCGTGCGGCAACGGTCCTCAGCCTGTCACATATTAGGATTTCTTTTAAGTAGGGTTTTTGTTAAAATTAGGGTTTACTGATTGATGTTGTTGTACGAATTTTAAAAAAATAGCAAATGAGTTCAAAAAATATAAAATTTTATGCTGAGCCTCCCGCCACAGTGTACTTATTTGTGTAAATTTTCCATAATTTTATTTGTTAATAATTTTTCTCACAATTTCATATAATTGCCATGTTTGTACGAATTTGTAAATGTAGAAATTGAGCTCCAAAAATTATGAATTTTATTTTGAAGACTCCTCAGGCAGTGGACTTAATTATGTATTATTTGGACAATTTGATATTTACTCTGGAATTGTCTCAAAAATTTAGGATTTAGGTTGCGAAAATTTGGATTTTAGGTTTCAGAAATTAGAGTATCATGATTTCATGTGACTTGGAATGTATGAAAAAGTTGTATTGGAACTCCGTAGAAGATGTCGATATACAATCTGGCGCAGGAGTACGCACATAACAACCAAAATATGTGTACAAATATAGCAAAACAAAATATGAATACGGATATACCAAAATATAATCGCATAACACGAGATACAATATGGCTTATTCATTTGAGCCATTGCTCTTTGCCTACTGCGTCTTGCGTCAAGCATGTCCCCTGGAATACGTCCACCGGTCCGGAGAGCACATATTGGTTCGGTGGGGGTACAGAAACCGTTGAGTGGGCGGAGGTGAAGGTGGACCGGTAGGCTGACTCTAGTCTAGTAGAGCCTGGTAGGCGTACTCTCAGTTTCTGCTTCGGTGACACTCCACAAATGCCAATGCTCAAACTTTTGAACAACTCTCCAGTCTCCACCAAACTTTGTGTCCTGCAAGTAAAATACCTTTGTTGATTGTGCGGCTAGAATAAAAGGATCTCCTTTGTACCAGTAACTTGCAGTGTTGATGCTTTTGAAATATCCATCATCTTTCAATCTTGTCTTCTTGCCATCAAGATCAAACCAGCCACAAGGAAATAAAACAACTGTTCGATGGACGTCTTGGCTTGAGTTATACTGCAACTCGATAATGTCTTGCAGACAACCATAAAAATCAATATGCTCACCATTATGTGTACCCTGAACCATGACTCCACTGTTCTGAGTCTTTCTATTTTTTCACGGTCAATCGTGTGATATCGAACACCATCAACAATACATGCTGAATATAATCTCACTCGCATATTTGGTTGGCATGCCAATGAATATAGGTCATTACTGACCTCTACTCCTTCCACATAACGCAATCTTGCCATCTGAACAACAGAAAGGTCATCATGATGATAACCTATACACCTGATCAGAGTTCCATCCAAAATTGCAAAGAAAACTCACATGCTTCTTATACCATGTGGCAAATTCATGCTCTAGCCTTTTTTCCACATCATGACTACCTTCTTTCTCTAACTCTTGTCTACATAACCTGCATAGTGGCTTCAGAAATTACAGATAAATAGTATATATATTATATCTGAAACAAAAGTCAAAAGTGTTAGAAGGGATCACATACTCCATAAATGGATGAACCTCAGGACAATTGTTGATCACATACCAAACCATCTTGTCATAACAACCTTCAAGATATGTCATCCTCAAGGCTCCAATTAAATGAACACCATGCTGAAAAAACAGAGAGGTCACCTTCTTTTAAGTCAACAGGCTCTCTAATCCTGCCCTCTTGATTGAATCATGTCTCCACATCATTCAAGTATCTTGAGCAAAAAGTTAAACACTCATTAGCAACATATGCTTCTGCAATGGATCCTTCAGGTCTAGCCCTATTCCTCACAAAACGCTTCAGTGTACATAGCCATCTTTCCACTAGGTACATCTAGCCATATTGCACTGGGCCTCTTAGGATTGCTTCATCAGGTAAATGAACAGCCAAGTGCACCATAACATCAAAGAAAGCTGGTGGAAAAAATTTCTCAAGCTTGCACAAAATGATTGGGATTTGAACTTTCAATTTATGCAGAACATCTAGCTTTAGAGTTTTGCAACATAACTGCTGAAAGAAATTTCCCAATTCAAAGAATCGCTTCATATATTTCCTTACTCATGATTCCTCGTAGGGCGTGGTAAAATTCTTTGTAGAAGAATATGACAATCATGAGTTTTAATCCTACCACCTTGCATCCATCCGCACTAATACATTTTGCTAAGTTAGAAGCATATCCATCTGGAAATTTCACCTCTCTTATAAATTCAAAAAATTTACGCTTTTGGTCTTTTTTCATTTCATACGGGCTTTAGGGATACTGTATAAATCTCGTTCATACTCCAAGTGTAAAAAAGATCTTATGCCCATGTCTTCCAAATCTAGCCTAGCACTGACTGTGTCCTTTGTCTTCCCATCAATGTTGAGAAATGTACCAAGCAGGTTGTCACATTTTTTTTCAATATGCATTACATCAAGATTGTGCTACAGCTTCAGACTCGACCAATATAGCAAGTCAAACAAACAAACTCTTCGAGTGTAAACTTGACCATCGGTTTGCCGCTTTCTCTTATTACCGCTTTGCGGATGCTTTCCTGGTCTAACATCTCTTACATTGTCCGATTCTTTGTCGCGACTCCTCTGTACTAAGTTCCCAAGGCTTCGCACGGGTTTCATTCTCACTATTAAATTCTTTCCTTTTTCTCCACGGATGATCCCTTGGAAGGAAACGACGATGGCCAATGTAACATATCTTATGCCTTAATTTCTTTGAGCAGGGATCTTTGTCACAATGCACATATGCATAATAACCTTTTGTGGTTCGTCCCGACAAGGTGTCCAATGCTAGATAATCATGAATGCACCATAAAATTACAGCATGTAGATCAAACATACTAGCACTACATGCATCATAAGTACGGACACCCTTCCAAAGCTCCAGTAACTCTTCGATGAGAGGCTCCAAGAACACATCAAGAACATTTCCTGGACATTTTGGACCTGGGATCAGTAGGGCCATCATGAAGTTGGACTGTTCCATACATGCCCAGGGTGACCCGTTGTAAGGCACGATAAATACTGGCCACATGCTATAGGAGGAGCTCATGTTGCCAAATGGATTGAAACCATCTGTAGCAAGGCCAAGCCTCATGTTTCTTGCATCTTTTGTAAACCACCCATATTTTCTATTGAAGTCTTTCCATGCCTCACCATCAGCAGGATGGCTGAGTTCATTGTCCACAGGTTGCCGCTTCAACTTGTGCCATTGTGCCTCCTCCACTGTATTTTTGGAAGCAAACATCCTCTTCAGCCTTGGAATCAATCGAAAATACCGCAATACCTTCACAGGAATCTGCTTCCTTCCTTCTGCATCTTTCCATTTAGATTCACCACATACTGGGCACTCATCATTGTTGGCATACTCCTTTCGAAACAAGACACAATTATTCTTGCAAACATGGATTGAATCATATCCAAGTCTGAATGCACGAATGAAGTTCTTTCCTTCATTGTAAGATGTGGGAAGAAAGCAAGCTGGGAACGCTGAACACAACAGCTTCAGCAATGCAGTGAATGCAACATTACTGATTCGATAGAATGACTTGATATGAAGTAACTTCACAACAAATGTAAATCTTGAAAAATGAGCACATCCAGGATAAAGCTGGCGTTGCAACTCTACTATTACACTTCCAAACATTGAATTCCGTCCACCTTGTTCTTCAGCTGTGTATAACTCCTCTACCATATCTGGAATTCTATCATCATCGTCGTTGTCCTCGTTCAAACCAACATCCTCTTCAACATCATGTTCCATAGTATCGAATGGTTCATTCTCGTGCGGTGCATTTTCATGAATTCCATTATCCAATGGTTCTCCATGATGGATCCACCTATTGTATGTGCTTGACATCCCATGAATATATATGTGATCCTCCACAACTCCTTGAGGTCTATGAGCCCGATTCAAACATACAAGACATGGACAAAGTATTTCAGCATTCTCATCAAATCGGGCACTAACAAATTGCATGAACTCTTTCACCCTATTCATATGTGCAGTGCTAAACTGTCTGGATTTAATCCAAGATCTGTCCATCTGTCAGACACTCAAACAAGTACAAATTAATTAAAATTATTTCCCATCTATCAGCCATTCAAACAAGTAAACCTTAATCAAAGTTATTGTCCATGTTGTTCACATCTTTATACTGTTCAACTTCAGAAAATATAAATATTTTGCAATGACTGAACGGCTTGTAAAATTAAGTGTATTCCAAACTCTCAAATTGGTAATTCAGTGGCATATGCTCAAGTTAAACCATATATGGACCAGCTAAAAACGCACAAAATCTACAATAGCACTATTATTCAACCAAACCCGAGCCACTAAGAAGCAATAAAAGGAGAATGGAGGGCATCCTTACCTTCAATTGAAGACTACAATTGAGAATGACCTATGTTTGGCCAGATCTGGGTGTCGGCCTGTGTGGCGGCCGACCGCCGTAGCAGCTGTGGCCGTGCCATGAAGCTGTGGCAGATGGGACGAGCAGCCCTCGCCGGCGGGAGTCGCAGCCGTCGCCGGCGGGAGGTGCAGCCGTCCCCTTTGCTCAGCCGTTCAAACACAGTGGCCTCCACCGTGCTACTGGTTTTTCTATGTAAGTCCCTGCCTCGCATGTAATAGCTTATCTAGATATTCACATACGATTTCAACGAATTCCTCTCGATGGTGCAGTGGTGTTGGAGCAGCTTGCGATGCAACAGGTCCCCGGTTCGAAATCTGTGACCTGGTTTTTATTTGCGCGTGCCACATTACATTTTGCAACACTTCCTGACATGTGGGTTCCACTGTCATTCGTCACGGTGGCAACAAACCAGCTTGTCACCTGTGTAACTTTATCCCAAAAAAACTCCAAGAGGATTACGACGATATGAGATTGTCACTTGTGTAACTATGACAAAAGCAATGGCGTCACAATGCCAAATGCCCTGTTTATGACAATTTGAGGATTGGGAGTTAGTGACGATTTTGACATTTTTCGTCACTACAAGTAGGGTCCCAGCCCCGGGATGCTCTTTATGACGCAGCTGCCGAACAACGTCATAGAATAGGGTCATATAATGACGATTTACCTAGTTGTCATAGCAATTTTGTCATAGTTCAGCAGATTTCTTGTAGTGCCTCCGAAGAATTCATTAATGACAGACTCCATAAAATCAGTCCCGGTGCACGATGCCTGCAACCTCGGTTGCGCAGATGAGCTCTGTCCTTGGATGTACGAGGTTCCCACGTACCCGGCAGGGCTCTGACCTTAAATATACTATAGGGTAGCGAACCCGGAGGAGCTCTGCCCTTCGTACGCTCCAAACCCTAGCTAGGAAGCCCGTATCCTCATCATCGGTCAATGTGAACTGGCCATCACCCCCATGACCGTTACCCCCACGGCTAACTGAAGGATGCAAGACGGAACGATGTTAGTAAAAATAAACACTCTGAACGTAAACTAAGAACCTCGTACCTCCAAAATGTGCAGTGCAGATGACCAAGGGGGGGCGCCAGTCTGTGTACCAGGTGCGAACGACAGAAGTGATTCATCCTGACGGACCTGCGGAGGGAGAACGACATGATGCTAGCGCAATGTAAGGCAAAACAAAAAAACAGAATGTAGATTTGTACATAACTTACCTCCCCGCCGACCTGAGCCGCGAATGACTGATGGGGAACGCTACAACGCTAGCTGGACTCGCTAGGCTGTGGTGACCTAGCGGGTGAGCACGCCTCCCCACTTGGTGCCCAATGCGCAGGACGTCGTCCGTCGAACGATCGCAGCTCGAGGTCTTTATCAACTTCTTCATCTATGCCGAGATGTACTTCAAAATTTTTTGATATCCCATCGATGTTGCGTCTTGGTTGTGGATGGCGGTCTCCGAAGCGCTGCGCCCGCTCCAACTGTAGTGACATACATAATAGGTTCATTAACGAAGAGTGTGAATATCGTCAATGAAACGACCAGAGGTTGTAAGTGTCTTACTGTGTCGTTATGCTGTGAAGCACTGTGACGATCATACGCGCGGCGGAGGCACTGCTGGTGCGTCTCCTCTATCATCTCCTCCGGGCGCTCCGGTGGATGAATGGTGAGTCATGCTGGGCAGTATGTGCGGCGCTACCATGCGCACGAACTGTGGATACCATGGATTCCATATGATATCGATCTCGTGCAACGACTTGAACTCGTTGTGGTACAACGAGTAGCACTTCGCCGGTCTTTCGTTGGTCCAGCGCAGACAGCCAACAGTCCACCGTAAGCCCATGGTGGGCCCATCTATCTGGTCATGCGGAATAGGGTACGGGTGCACCGCTCTCTCGATTGACGGTCGTGCCAACAGGGAAGTGCTCCCAACTCCACAGCTACAGGATCACGTAGCAGACGGTCAGGATGAGGGTACCAGAGATGTCGCGCCGTGATGCGTCACACAACCCCTGGTATGTGGCGCAAAGGACGGCTGATCCCCAGCTGTACTGAGGCATCGGCCCAACCCCGCGTCAACCAAAGACTCGGCAACATAGACGAAGTTGGGATAGTAAAAATCGCCCTGTGTGGTTGGAAACAGGACCCAACCAAAGAACTGGAGAAGGTATGCAATGAGGTGCGTCCTAATGACCTCGTGAGGTGCACCCTGCGGGCACTGACTGAACTGCCTTAGCCACGTTTGGGGGACACCAGTACATGCTCCAGGAGAGGTTGACCAAACCGCTGCTCCAGCTCGGCCTTCTAGTCTGCATTTGGAGGGCCCGGAACAAGCGGCTCACCCCAGATCAGGAGACCGGTCAAGAGCGAGACATCCTGCAGGGTGACCGTCATCTCACCCCACCGAAAGTGGAAGGTGTGCGTCTTGGGCCTCCACCTGTCGATAAGTGCCGACAGCAGACTGGTGTCTAGGGTGATCCGACGTCCGACGGACACCAGCCTCACAAGGGGCAACAAAGCCCGTGTCCCGGAGGATCGGGACGTAGCGATCGTCCAGCTCCCAGTAGCCCCTCCCCGCCTGAAGCAGTAGGGGCTGAGGGCCATCGGCGTCACCGGCGATCCACATCTTGCACCGGTGGTCCTCATCGTAGAAATGTTCCAAAAGTGTCGGTAGAGACATGGCTTGCAACACATGGAATAGAGGGAAATATTAGAGAGAAGGTGGCTAATGACCATAAAAGATTATAAATTAAACATGCTAGCTTTTTAATTATAGAGTAGTTTTCCTGGGGTGATAAGCTACATGATAAGCTAGCTTAATTAGATTATGCTCCTCTGTTCTTCGGTGAATGCATTTCTTATTATTTGATTTCGCTTTACTACCAAACTAACACTACAAATTAATATACACTAATTTACTAATTAATTACTAAAATTTGTGAATTTTTTTTATTGAACTTGTTTGATACCGGATGAAACTTTGTTAAAACTCTTGGAAACTTTCTTGAAACCTTTTGAAAATTTTCATAAAATTTGCTAAAACTCTATAAAACTTGGTTGAAACACTTTTCAAAACATTGGTGAAACTTGGTTGAAACATCAACCTGATACTTTTGATGAAACATGAAATTCGTTGAAATTTTGATAAAACTTGAAACTTTTTGAAACTTCACGTCGGGATTTTTTTGCTCTTGTTTGATTTTTTATGAAAATTGTTGAAACTTTTCAAAACTTGTTGAAATTTCTTAAAAATTTATGTCCGAAACTTAGGTTTGAAACTTTCTTGGAATCTTCTAGAAACTTATAGAAATCTGAAATGCGCTGAAATCTAGTCGAAACTCCAAACTCAAGATTTGAAACTTTTAAACATACGAAACTTCACGAACTGTTTGAAACTGCTATACCGTTGGCATCTACGTGCGAGCGTAAGCTGTATAAATACCCATGCATCCCTCACAATTTTTTTTTAATATTTTAGTTTTTATTCCGAAATACAGCAATAATACTACTCTTTTATTTTATTTTACATGAATAATCATCTGTTGCTGAACCGTTGAGCTACTACAAGTATCTAAGTAGCTCCCAAGTCGCTCAATCGTTGAACGACTTGAATACTTGTCGCTCAGCTAGCAGGGTATACATGTAAGTGACATATGATTATTTTTGTAAAATAAAAAAATATTATTATTACTGTATTTTAGAATAAAAACTAAATTATTTATATATAAAAAATCCATCCCTCGCAAGCATTTGGTCCCAAGCGAAACCACTGCTACATGAAGTACAATGGCGTCCATGGTCTCGAGTCCATGGCATTGCTTAACTTTGGTTCTTGTGCTTGCACTGCTCACCCACTCGATTACTGTCCCAAAACCCAACCGAGACCTTGAGCACAAGCCTCAGCCTTCGAACGCATAATCGTCCATGCCGACCACCTCTCCAAGCTAGCTGTCTCACTTCGCCACTCTCGAGCACTGGTACAACTCCATGGTGGACTTCCTCTCACCGAGGGATGCCATGCCCAGCATCATATTCTATACCTACGACACCGTGATACACGGCTTCGCCGCCGAGCTCACCGACGACGAGACCCGGCGCTTGTCGAACACTCCGGGCGTGGCCGTCGTGTACGAAGACAAGGTGGTGCATCTGCACACCACGAGGTCACCGGGCTTCCTCGACCTCAACCCGGACTCCGGCATCTGGCCGGACACGGACTTCGGCGAAGGCGTCATCATCGGCATCGTCGACGGCGGCATATGGCCAGATAGCGCGAGCTTGAACGACAGCGGGCTCGGCACCGTCCGGCCGATCTGGAAGGCCGTCGACGGCGAGCGGTTCAACGCCAGTTTGCGCAACAAGTTAGTTGGCGCCAAGGTCTTCAACCTCAGCGCGGCAGCAGGACATCGGTTTAAGCTCTCCGAGGGAGAGCGATGGGCACGGCAGGCACGTGGCGTCGACGGCCGCCGTCTCGGCAGTCCCACGCCAGCCTCTTCATGTTCGCGCGGGGGACCTCCAGGGGCGTGGCTCCTACCAAATTTCTCTCAACCTTGCGGGTTGGTGTCTGGACGGACTCCCAGTCTACGCCTTCACCCTTCCTGATGTCAACCTCAGCCACATCGAAGCAGAGAAGCTCACTGCTTACATCCACTCGGTGCCGTACCCGGTGGTGTCGTTCCGCTTCACCTGCGACACGGTCATCGGCAAGAACCGAGCGCCGATGGTGGTATATATTTTTCTCCTCGCGGGGGCCCAAGCACGTCGTCCCTGAGATCCTCAAGCCAGACGTCATCGCGCCGGGCTTGAACATTCTTGCTGCCTGGCCCAACGAGTCGGTTCTGACAGACGCCCACGACGACCCGAGGAGATCAAGCTTCAACATCATTTCGGGCACCTCCATGTCGTGCCCGCACGTCGCCTGCCTAGCGGCTCTGCTCATGCACAAGTACCGCTACTGGACACCTGCGATGATACGGTCCGCGCTCATGACGACCAAGGCGACGCTCGACAGCAGCGGCCGGGCCATCATGGACGACGGCGCCAACGGCACGACCGCGACGCCACTGGCGGCCGGGACAGGGCACGTCCGGCCGCAGCTGGCGCTTGACCCGGGCTTGGTCTACGACGCCGTCGAGCAGGACTACGTCGGCTTCCTACGCACCCTGAACTACATCGCTGAACAGATTCGGCCCAATTAGGCTCTCCAATGTCTAGTTCATCCCTAGTCCGAATTGCCTCTGGAGGCTCCGCCCTTGCCCCATGGTGAAACGCGCCCCAGGAACACGTTGTCCTTGCTTGGGGATGGGGTCGTGTCAAACTGTCAGACCCTTGTTGGTACTAGTTAGAGCTAAAAAAAACTATGTACGAGTTCCATTCTTGTAGCTAGTCGTGAGAGCTGGACCACACAAATAAGATATTGTGCCTCCTTCAATTCCTTTAGATGACAGCGCTTTTTTTTTTTTTGGCGAACAGATGACAACACAATACAGCAAACACGTAGTACATGTATCTCCGATCTCCATTGTCTATGGGTGGTTCAGAAAATCTAAAATGTAACCAACGAGCGGGGTCAACGAATCCCCATCTCTGAGAGGTTACAGATTACAAGAACTGGCTTGTTTTGTGTTTGATGCAATCAACGAATGTTTAATTTTTTTTTTGTGATGGCACACTGATTTAGAATTTGTAATTTGTAAACATATGCAGATGTGCTCTAAAGTAGAATATGTAACATGTTGGTCAGAGCGTGTCTAAAGGTATATCATCTAAACTGTGGTAGAGGTCAGAATAATCTCGATAGAAGGGAACCCAAAATGTGTAGACGATAAGTTGCATGAGGTTCGTCATAGCATTTACATTTGGTTTAGTCTGAACGTTTTCAAGTACGCTATACTACGAGCGACGGGAAAGGAAACCTGGCGTTCACAACGGGATGTACAGTGATTTAAGTTCGGCACACAGCAGAGAGCTAGCAAAATAAGTAAAGGATGTAGTTCTTTGTCACTGCGTTGGAAGGGTGAGGAGTGAGGACACGTCCCGGCGTCGGTGCCTGCAAAAAAAAAAAAAAACAAAAAAAAGAGAGGCGAAAATGAGATGTTCTAGACGACGACGTACCAGAGAGGAAATCTGTATTTCGGAATGAGTGTTCGGAAAAGTCTTTGAAATATAATTACTATGTCAGGAACAGAATAGTAGTATATTTGTTCTCAGTGAAAAGCAAAAAGTATTCACTATCCTAACCATTATAATGTTTTTTTTCCGATTAGTTTTTGAGATTCGGAAGCTCTTTGCTCCGAGCACGATACGAAGGAAAAAAAAATGTAATTTTTTTAATATAACGGTTTTGCTGTATAGATAAAATATGAAGTCTGCATTGACCTATTTTTTTGTTCTGTTATACAAAAAAAGCAATTCCAAATCACAAAGTAGTAATTTATTTTTTAATCTATTTTATTCGATGAACAGTAGTCGTGAAGCTATCGTTTTTAGAAGGGATCATTTTGGATTTGTAAAGGAGCGCAAGATCGATCTTGTTTTTTTGCTTAGTCAAAGAGGGTCCTTTCTACTAATAATACAGTAAAGTAGCAGTCCATTTTTTGTTAGAGAGCTGTTTTTTTTGTTGGTATAGCGTTCTCTGATAATAAATTTGAAAGCTGAGCATGGAGAATGTAAGAGTTCGTCTGTAATGCTAATGTGACACCAATCTAAAAAATGGTTGTCTGAAAATCAGATATTCTCTTTAATACAGGATACAGGTTCTTACGTGTAGAACAGAAAGTCCTATATTTTCTTTGCAAGTTGATTTTGGTAAAAAGCTTCAAGACCTGTGCTAAAACTGAAAACTTCCAAAAAAAAATTGTGCATGAACTCTAGAATTAGGATACTCCTTGTATCCTAGCTGTATTGAGTAACATTTTTTTTAATGGGAGAAAGGAATATTTTCTGTACATACCCTTGCATAGTATAGGGAGGGTACGTAATCTAGCATGCAGTCGAATAGAGTGGCTAAAACATGATTAAAGTCAGATTGTTCATATATGAAGTAGTACCTGATACGTTAGTAATTGGACGGTTCATCCATGTCAAGCCTTTTGCTAGTTGAAGGTTTCTTGGTCTGTTGTATTGAGCTGCGCCTAATTGAAAGACATAGGGGTTATGTAAACCGCAATACGTACGGTGTAATGTTGTGAGCTGAGCGTAAATAGTGTTAACACATACATACCTTGTGGTGGCTTCGGCAGGTAGAGTAAAGGTTGTGTTTTCTGGAGCTGCGCGTTTTTGACAAGCCCAAGAAAGGGCGCGTTTTTGACAAACTTGCGAGTGTTGTTGGTGCGGGGCTAGCTTGGATCTGGTCCTGACCGAACCAAGAAATTCGATTAGGTATGGTGGCAAAGCTGTTACATAAAAAGACATGCTATGAATTTGGCAGGTGGGTTCGCAGTCTGTGTGTGGACCGTATAGTGCACAAAAATCTGAAATTGTTTTCGTATAAAATCCCAATGTATGACAGACCAAACTGTTCTGCAGAGCAATCACTTCAGGTATTGGAACGTTGGTGTACCATTTACAGATTGTGCTTCCTTGAAGAGAGAGCTGACCTGCAATTTAATTTGAGATAAGCAATGACTATACAGACGCTTATCTGTGATGTTTATGTTACCAACAGGTTTCATGATACCTTTTGCAAGAACATTTTTTATATGTGAGATGGCCGTGATGTGACCTATGGTATCTTTGTGGAGGGAACGTAGTCAATAAAATCGAATGGTGGGGCGAACGGATATCTAGATATGAAGAATGATAGCATGAATTAATCGTGAACGCAGTAATAACAAACAAAAGTAGTCTAGATCACTGCAAGGAGAAATGTAACTCATTGGGTAAGTATATCTAAGGGCAATCTGGTAGATGTGTGGTAAACGCAGGGAGAAGCTGTATCCAAATATAAGAAAGCAAAAAAATGTAACATCAAATATGGCAAGAACATCTAGAGCGTGTGGTACACTTGTCATGGCATAAGAATTTTGCACAACGAGATATAAGAGATATAAGACATGGCTGGTGCAGTTATATACGATTTTAAAGCGTTGTACCGATGAAGAGGAATGTACACAAACGATGTGATCGTCACAAAAGTATATGCTAGTAGGCGATTGTCTAATACCTATGACTAACCTGATCCCTTTTTTTGTGCTCGCGAAAAGAATAGACCTAGTGAATGACCTAACTGTCTAATTTCAAGTAAGAGTGTGAAAGCAAATCAAATGCATGTGGGAAAAACAATTTCTAGTGTCATCTGTGTATGTATAAAAAAAAATGTGGGTTGTCTGAGTTAACTTTATACCAAAAAGAGTGTACTGTCCAGAGGCGAGGACGACGAAAGGTTGAGAAGGTGTGGCTATTAGAGTTTCAAAAGTTCTTTCAAAGATCATCACTGTTGTAATTATGGAAAGATGATGGATTTCTTTTTCGATAACGCAAAAGACTAATACACACGTACGTAGCATTGCTAAACGCGAGAAACATTAAGGCACTAAGCTCTGGACTTAGTAGCACCAGAGAGTAAGACGAAGCGAGGAGTCAGATGAATCCTAAAAACTCATCGAAGACAATAATTTTTGTGGTGATTTGTCTTCATTTTCAATTACTATGATAAGACCTTGTCTTGATGTGACTCTTAATACTGCTACATAAAGTTGGCCATGCGTGAAAACGGAATCTCTGAGGTACACACCAACTTTATCAAAAGTTTGGCCTAGCATTTGTTGATGGTCATTGCATAGCAGATTCTGAGAGGGAACTGGCGGCGTTTTAATGTGAATGGCCATTTGGAGCTCTTGGAGGTCAGTACAATTCTCGGAATACAAACCATTTCACCTACGTGAGTACCTGTCATAATTGTGGCCTGAAGAACGTGATCTCCTAGTATGGTTAGTAACAGGTGTGTTCCACTACATAGACCCATAGATTGGTTAACATTTCTATAATACCAGTAGAAAATGCAAATGAGTGCAAGTAATTAGTGAGAATAAATTTTACTAATTTACCTTCCCACGGTAAGAAAATCAATAGGGGGAAGAGAGAGCGAAGGGAGCGAGGGATAAGACTAAGCCACAGAGAGCACAGTCGGAGCTTCCCCCATAAACCACCAGAGGAGAGCATCCACCAGAGGAGAGCACCCACCAGGGAAGCACCACCAGGGAGCAGCTCCGGCAACAAGGAAGGGGAGAGGAGAGTACAACTTCCCTGGGGTAGAGCTTGGGGCAGTGGCTCCGCGGGGAGGCGCACGGCGGCCGGAGGTCGAGCCGAGCGCAAGGGGAGTCGAGCGGCGCACTGGAGGAGCCAATGGCGAGGCGGCGCTGGCGGCACCAAGAGCGCGCGCGGAGCAGCCTGGGTGCGGCCCAGCGAGGTGAGGAGCCGAGCGGGAGGCGGCGCTGACGGTGGCGCCGGGCTAGAGCGGGCCGGCGGCCAAGAAGAGAGGGGCCAGGCGAGGCAGCGCCGTGGGGGAAGAGGTCCAGGAGGAGGGAGCCGGAGGCGACCAGAGGCGGCGGTCGACGCCGGGGTGCGTCGGGAGCCGAGAGGGAGCCGGAGGCGTGGTCGGCTGAGTGGAGGCGGCGACAACGGAGGGTGTGAGGGAGAGAGCGAGAGATAGAGAAGCGGGGATGAGAGGATGAGAGAGAGAGAGAAAGATCGGGGGAGAGAAAAAGGGTAAGGCCGTCCGGGCTGCTTCGGCCAGGAGGGGGAAAAAAGAAAGAAAGAAGAGAAGAAAAGAAAAATAAAAGAAGGAAAGGAGTGGAAAAAAAGAGAAATAAATTTTAGGGTACGTCGATAAATTTTTATTTGCAAGTTTTCAACGTGATCCTTAATCCATTTTTATTTATTTATTTATTATTATTTTCAGACACTGGGTCAGCATGACAGTGTCGTTGAAAGGGGTTCGTTTGTGTCGTTTTTCGCGTAGGATCATGTCATCCGTATGTGTACTGTTTTGAGTCCGGTCGATTGCCTATACAGGTGGAGGTTCGGGAACGACGTCAACCGCACATTACTCCGCTCCGCTTGGTTAACAGGCAAGTGCATGGTATAGCGATATCCTATGAATGCTATGAAATATGTGATGTTTGCACGACATGATAATGTTTACATGATGATGCTTACATTATAATGTTCATATGTTGATGGCAATAATGTTGGGACAAGGTGAGTAATGAGACTACGCTGTTAATGTTGATAATGATAAATCATGTTAATGACAATGGACATGTGCATTTGCATCATGGAAAGAATGCATGAGCCAGGACGGTGAGAAAGTCATGTAACTATTCCGGTGCGGTCAGTGAGAAAGCTACATGACTAATCCGATGTGCTCTAGATAAAGTCTTACATCTGCAGGGACTAGATAAAGTCCTACAATGTAGGGACCCCATCCTAACGAAGATAGGGGAAGAGTGTGTCATCGACGGGTGAATACTCCGCGATACCAGTATCAACTGATGAGATGCATATGAGCATGAGCATGATGGTGCATTCACATATATGGATAATGAATTGAGTATGTAGATTAATGAGGTTTTGCACTAATGGAATGTTAAAGATGGAAATGATGATATAGTTATGTTTAGGTCAGAATGTCAGTGTTTATCGTTTGTATTATGTGCTTGCTGAGTCTTCGGACTCACCCTTGTTTACTTTGATTTTTTTAGGTGAACGGCGCAGATGACCTGCACCGGGGAGGGAGAATAGTGCATCCATATCGCATGTAGTTACTACTGCAGACCATTCTCCCTAGATAATTCACTTTTGCTATATTATGACTAGTTGTTAAATTAGCTGCGCAAAGTTTGTAATGAATAAGATATAGTGGTAGCATTTCAGGCTCGAATGACGGACCGGGGTGTTACAATTTCTAAGTAGCACAACCGGTACACCCACTCTGAGGGACAGATCATGTTGGGAAAAATTGTTGATGCTTATCGAATTAAGGAATTCAGTGGGATAGTACAGGAGGTCCACATTAGCGATGCAGTCCGAGAGATCGACCATGCTATCACAAATCGTAATCGTCTATAAGAGGTTGGGACTTTGCTGAGAACTGTAGCAGTATTCTTGTCTACAACAGCATTATGCAGAGACATGATTACACGTGATGCAAGGTAGGGAACCGATGCGTAATTGTCTGCAAAATTATCATAAATGCTGGCAATAATTGCAGACATACAATCATGTAACACCCCATTTTCGGACGGCAAATATTGCCTCCACTCGGTTTTTTATTTCGTTCAAATTTTCGTTCGTCGCGTGAATTTCCAAAATTTCGAGCTCTCTTTAAAGCTCGGGTTTGTGTTTCAAACCCATCCTCAAATTTCAAATTCAAAATTCAAATTGAATTCATCCTTTTCAGTTTTGGACCCCTCTAGAATTTTTGCCTCCCTTTTTATCCTGTTTGGGCCAACCCAATTCCTTCCCTCTCCCGGCCCACTTCGTCTTTTTCCCTGGCCTGGCCCGCGCCGCTCCCTCCCTTTTTCACTCGGCCTGGCTCGGCTGGCTCGCCTCTTTCTCTTCCTTGGCAACCGCCCACCTCATCTCTTTTTCTCTCCCGTCTCTCTCTCCCTTATCCCTTCTTGCCTCGGTCACATCTCCCTTATCCGTGTCTTCCCTTCCCCGGCCGCGTCGCCCTTCCCCCATCTCTCTCCTTCCCTCGCGCCGCTGGCCTCATCGCTTCCCCTTCCCCACTCCTCCCGCGTGCGCCGCCTCCGGGTTCTTCTCCGCCGCCCCCTTCTCCTCCATCTTCCTCCCCGCTCCGTTGCGCCACCCGGTCGGCCTCTTGCTTCTTCCCCACTCGGTCCGGCCCACTGCAGCGCTACCCCCACCTCCAACTGCCCCGCCTACTCCGCCTGCAGGCGCCATCCCATCGACCTCTGCGCCCATGCCCTGCCGCGCCGCCCCCACACCGAGTCGCCTCCACCACTGCCGCCGCCTCGTGGCGATAGCCCGTCCTCGCGGCACGCGTCTCGCTTCGGTCCAAGCGTGAAGCCTGGACCAAGCCGTCGCCGCCGATCTGTGGCGGCCGGTCGGCCTTCGTGTCCCGTCGTCCTCGCCAACTACCGCCGTGGACGCCCACTCCGTCACCATGCCGCCACCTCCTCCCGACGTCATCCTCTCCACCGGCTATAAAAGGGTATGGTGCCCTCTACTTCGCTGCCCCGTTCCCCTCTTCTCTCCCCCAGGTAAGTCTTTTTTTTTCAACTTCTAAGGCAATTCCTCAACTTTAAAAATGAATACATACCACCTCGAGTACCACGATATTTAATGAGGGGTCTACCCGATACGACTTCATCGGGAGAAAGCGTCCATACGACCAATTCATTTAAAGTTCGGGGGCTAGCTGACGAGGATTAAAACATCTGTTTATTATTTAGTACATAGAGATCATACGTCTTCATGGTCGTAACCCCTAAGGCTAACGACCTCACTGGTCGTAAGGATTCCAGAGGTTACATAATACATAACCTGGTCGAAAAATGTTCCTAACCTAGTCTCCGACCAATCAAATACTCACAAGATTTTGAACTGGTATCTGGATCTGAGTCCAGATATATCCTTTATCGTGTGACGAATGAAACATGTGCTGTATATTCCATGTCACACGACGGTACATAGCTCTAAGACACTGGAATACGGTTAAATAATTCACTGACATATAACCGCACAGCAGTTGATACATTGTCAACAGACGCCTCTCTCCGATCAGACGCGTCACTTCTCAACAGCCGTCTCTCCAGGGGGTAACTGCCAACGCTTCATCAACTATATAAGGAGGACCGAAGGGAGGATCGATAAAAGGGGAATAACTCTCAGAAGACAACCAGACGATTAGATTGCAAAGTCATAGCAGACATTATACTCCAGTGTTAGGAGGATTAGCCTTTGGTCTAGATTACAAACACTTCCTGTAAGAGCCAATTCATAGCAATAAAGAGCAGCATTATTCTTCGTCAGGAGATACGTATTATTTTTCCTCTGTCTTTTATATATTTATAAATTCGGTGATTTTATCGTCAACAGATCTCGAAACCAAATAGCCGCCAGTTGGCCTCACAACCGGAAAGGTAGCACGGAAGCGGTACGTGAAACAGTCTAGGTGAATCCTGGTACGCGCACGACGAATCGACTTCACATGGACCCAGCGATGGATAAACGCGGGCGCGGCCGCGGCCACCGCGTCCATGAGAGGTGTCCATGTCGCCGGGCGACGAAGGACAGCATTTTCTCCGCTCTTAGCTAGGTAAGATTTCTCCGAGTAAATCCTAACAACAGCGCTGGACAACGAGGCTATACGTAGTTTGTACCATTTAGAAAGATCAGGTCGTGGCCATCTTCGGTCTATTGACTACATCTACATGCCCTTTCCCCGCTGATTTTTCTTCGTTTTTGCTTTTGTTCTGCTACTTATCTCCTATGACACGTACCAATGTCTTTCACTGCTCAGTTAAAAAAAGAAAGATTTTCTCTTCTTGCTGTGCCCGTTCCAATCAAAAGTTCGACCAGTTATGCTGTAGATCAGATTGTTTGACGGACGTATTACAAATTTTTTTAGAGTTAGATTGTATCATTTTTTTTTTCAGAAGATCAGATTGTTTGACGGACGTATTACAATTTTTTTTAGAGTTAGATTGTACCATTTTTTCAGAAGATCAGATTGTTTGACGGACGACTTGCGCATTATATCATTAAAGAAGTAGAGAGGAGTACAACGACTAGAAACATTCTTACAAACTTAACATACAAAACACGTTGCTTGTCAAGCAACTCGCCAAATAGTTTGTATCATGAATAAGTCTGTTTAATTAGTCCAGCAGAGTTCAGCATCACTATTGCACGCTGCACGCAACATGCATTTTTACAGCACTTTACAAAGAATGGAAGGAATAAAAGGATCAAGAACAGAAAAAGTTTCACCACAAACCAACTAGAAACAACCAGTTCTCGGTTGGTTCAAGCTAGAAACTTATTTTTAGACAGGGTAGGTACCCAGTTCCATTCAACAAATCAACAGCTTTCTTGCAATCAGCAAAAAGGTGCTCATATTCAGAAAGTTCTCTCTGCAGGAGAATGCTCCAGATACAAAGTAATGAGAAAAGTAACCAGATTGCCGTTGTTGCATAGCTGAGAATTGAACGAGTAGTGCTTTTTTTCCTGCAGTAGAAAAACGATAGCAACGTTAAACTAGCACTTCCAGCAAACCAAGGTCGTATATACGCATGTTCTCGAGAGCAGTGGCAGGGCTAGTATAGGAGTATAGGGTATAGTTGTACGTGTGTGTATATGTGTGTAATAAATTTTGGTACAACCAATAACATTTGTGGTTATGTGTAAGTATTAGATTTTATATTAGTACATAGAATTGTATGGATTATGCGTTATGTAGAAGTGGAATAATTATTATTGAATTAGTCAGTTAATTACGGATCAACATAACTATGTATTACTTAAGTTCGCACCTCATCGTGAAGATCCTGGTTCTACCACTGGTTAAGAGATGCAAAGTAACGTAAGAGCGAGGTAAACCATACATATATTCAGGTATGCCACAGTAACAGAAAGAGAAAATGATTGACCAAACAAGAAATACACCCTGTAGTGGAGTGTAAATTAAACCCAAGTTTCAAGTACACAGCTGTTGGAATACAGATTTCATTTCCTTTAAGAACAGCTGGAGATATTTCAGCGTTCACAGCCACCAAACCAAAAGGACGACTCATTCTGGCATGGAATCCATGGATGCATTCATGGCTAACCAACCTTGTATATGAATGATTGCTCCAACATCTGTCTCTCACATGTCGTGTCAGAACAACACACCTCGTCACCTGCAAGATCAACATAGAGAATAACGAAAGGACAAGTGAAATCTGAAGAGGCTGTTGCATTACCTTGTGTATTCTTGTAAAGCACTCGCCAACGCGAATCAAGAAGAAAGTGTGTACAACTAGAAGAAGACTCGTCGAGGTATCAGGTATGCATTCATCATTCAGGGATATTGAGTCCTATGTTCAGGCGAGATGACACCGACTTCAAACGGATGGACATAGTCCGAATCAATCCATTTGACGTCGGTGTCATCTCTCCTGAACACAGGTCCCAAACCCACAAGAACAGCACCCCAGCTGCTGATCTCTTCTATGAACTGCAATATCTGCTACTATGTGCTTCTTGCTCTCTGGCTCTCTGCATATACACTAAGCTGTTTTTGTGTGTGTTCCTGCATAATGCACACACACTGTCTATATATAGGCCGCGGGGAGTGCAGCCATGTCCACAGCAATGGATGATGCGTCCACACCTGGTACTAGTGACGTCTCCAGCCATGACGAGGCATGCAATGATATGACAAGCTTTGACCGGCGAAAACTCGTGCGTTCACTTGGAAATTGGAATTCTGGACACCCTCGCTTCCACACTGGAAAGCTGTAGGTCAACGGCGTCGTTAAGCGAGAATATGGCGCCCTAGCTAGTAGTAGTAGTAGTGCCAAGACCGACCAGATTGCGAGTTCAATAATGTTTTTCAGACAGTGGTGTTTCATGTTTGTACGTGCGCCAACAGCACAGCAGAAGCTGTCTCATGGACCATTTTAGATTCCTCTTTGGTTGCTTCTTAGATTTGAGTTTGTTGTGAATTGTGATCGCTCTGTGTCCGGTTCATTGCATAGAGCAAAGCCCTTCTAGTGATGACAAAGTAGAGGTCCATGGTCAACGATGCTGTGCCTCTAAATCAGATGAAAATGCTTTTGTTTCATCTCGTAATCTTTGTTTTCCCGAAGAAAACCTGACATGATGGCATCAAAGTTCTAATGAAACATGGGTGATTGAACAGGTAAAAGTAAAACGACACCAAAGCTAGTATTCTTTAGTAAACTTGTTTGTTGAAGTATAACTGAATTGTTTGTCTTTCTTCACTAGCTCAAGTTTTTGGGTGAACTGGTTGCTGCATGTAACTCAATATGGTATCAGAATGTAACATCCCGTTTTTTAGTTGATAAATAGTAATTACCTTGGTTTCGGATTTTTATTCGAATTTTCAAATTTGGCATTATTTTCAAAAACTCCTAGCTTCCATTAAGCTCGGGTTTGTGTTTCAAATATTCTTTCAAATTCCAGATTTCCAAATTGCTTTGAATTCTCCATTTTCAAAAATATCAAAACCCATTTTTTTTCCTTCTTCTTGGGCCGGTTTTCTCCCGGCCCACTATTTCTTTTTCCTCTCCCGGCCCAGTCGGCCCGAGCCGGCCCACCACGCCCGGCCTCTCCCCCCTCCCCTTTTCTTCCCCTCGCTCCCACCGACGCGCCGCCATTCTCTCCCCTCTCCTCTCTCGCTCGCCTCGGGCGCTCCGTCCCCCTCCCGCACCGCCCGCCGCCTCCGCCGCGTCGCCGTCGCCAAACCTCCCAGACTCCCAGCGCGCGCTTTTCTCCTCCCCATCCGCCGCCGCCTCCGCCGGCTTTTCCATCTCCCTCTCTCCGGCTATAAAGCGAGAGCTTCGCCCTTTCTTCTTCCCTCTTCGCCCCTTCTCGGTGTCGCCGCCGCCACCCTTCTCCCTCCTCCGGCCGCGCCTCCCTCTGCGCGCCTCCACTCCGTCGCCGGCCGCCTCCACCGCTCCCGCCTCGGCCGATCGCAGGTGAGCCTCCGCGCCGCCCGGTGTCGTCGCCTCCCCTCCCTCTCCTCCCTCGGCGTCGTCGCCGCCGTTCGGCCGTTGCCACGTCGCTCCCACCGCCG
This sequence comes from Hsuehochloa calcarea, assembly GCA_036346395.1. NCBI lineage: Eukaryota > Viridiplantae > Streptophyta > Magnoliopsida > Poales > Poaceae > Hsuehochloa > Hsuehochloa calcarea. The sequence goes on from CM070606.1 coordinate 36,264,759, forward strand.
CATCTCCTCTCGGTGCCGTCCGTGCCACGCGACCTCCTCGGCATCCTCGCCCCGACGCCCCTCTCCGCCGCCCCGCCGGCAGCAGCCGCCTCCTGCGATCGCCGCCCGTGCCCCTTCTCTCTCCCGGTCGACCGCCTCCCGGTCGAGGCGGCACGCCACAATCGCTCCCTTACGTGTCCCTATGACCAACCTTTTTCCCTGGCGGTTTAGCGTAGCGATGGAGCGACAACTTTTGTTTTTGTGTTTTGCATTTGGAATGCATGCAATGAAGATTTGTGTGTATGCGATTGAATCGTCGCGGAGTTTGACATTTGGAAATTTGTGTATTGTCGATGTGAGTATTGATCTTAAAAATATTTTGTTTATGCTGTGCAGGGTAGTCGTGGAGCTGTATTTGTGATTTGTGTATTGAAGATTGTATGTCGATTGTGTATGTATTGTTTGGTATTACTCGGTCGACTAGTAGCTTTCCATTTTGGCGAAAATGTTTCCAAAATATTTATTCTCTATTGATTGTGTTGTGAATTGAGATGAATCGATTAACCGTTGTTAGTGGTTAACTCGCCGATTTTCGCTTTTAGTTGAGAGCTATCGATTAAGAGCGTAATTTGCAAAATCTCGGGAAATCGAAGTTATGCAAATGACCTTCGTAATCGTCTCCGCAATCATGTCTATTTTTGTTAAAAACATATTTATTCAAATTTCCTGCTTGTGTAAAATGCTTTGAAAGGAACTTGCATTTTCTCAAAATATTTTGGAGGGCTATTCGAGATTAACATGTTAATCTCGACAGCTTACCTTGAAAACCTGTAAATTAATCCTGTAATCCTATCTAGTGTTCCTCAGTCCAAATATTGTTTATCCCATCCTTTTATCCCCGCTCAAAAATCGTCTTTGTTAAAATATGTTACCGTCGTTTTAAAGCCCGGCAAAAATTATCGTGTATCCTAATCTTGCCCGATCAGCGGTATCCAAAGTGAAGTATCCCTGCGATAGTTCATTCGACTTTGTTTCTCCCTTGTTTTCCCTAGCAGAATTTTTCAGCCACGACCCCTCTCGCTCAGCTGATCGTTTGACCTTGTCAAACATCCCCGCCTCGCTGAATCTTGTCTCTTCAGCTCGTTCACCGCAAAACTTATTTAAAGTGCTTTGTTCATATTTGGTCTTCTGGAAGTTCTTTGGATTTATTTGTTGTTGTTGCTTGTATCATGTAATTAGGAGTCGGAGTCCAGAAGAAGCAGCGACTCAAGCAGGATCAAGATTTGGATAAAGACGCAGGCGAATTCAAAACCCTGGCGAGAAAGGCCACGAGTAAGATCAAGGCCGCGATAATCTGACCCAGGCGAGTCAATACTTTGATCATTCTGAGCCTACATTTTATGCAAACTATGTTTATTTAAAATATCAAAGTTGCATGCTTTACTTTTAATCAAATGTATGTTAAAGCTTAAGGTAGTTAAATACACATTTGCTGATTAATTACTTATTAAGCCATCCTTTGATACATTGAATCCAGTATTCTTTGTCACCCTAGTAAATATATGGTAAATACTAGCCTAGGTTGTACTTAAGCGACATGCTAGTCTTGCTTAAGTACCGGGACAATAAACGTCCCAATCATCATTCTTTAAACATGAAAAATAGTTTTGGGCGGTCATTGGATGTAGATGGTGGTGTGTTGCGTTAATTGATTTTCCTTCCCAAAACCCTAAACAACTTGCTAGTACCACATCCGGACGGATAGAAAGAGTGGTGGAGTGCGGACGTAGCACGAGAATGGTTGGTATGTGGTATGAACCGTCCGGATGAATTAAGGACTTAATCTTGTCATGACCTCTGTGTAAAATAAGTACAACCGCAAGTCCGCAAAGTGCAACTTGGCTTAGTAAAATTATTGAGCGTGAATGTCATCCCACAACCGGTGTTTAGAAGTATGCAAGCGGCGGGGCGTATGCTAGCTTGAATGGGACACCGAAAACGGTGAAGTTATCAGCTGCGCTAGTCGTTGTGGCCGGGGCCAGCTGCGCTAGTCGTTGTGGTAAGCATCCCGCACAACTTATGGAATTGGCCATAGGGGTGAGATGACGGAAGGGCAAGGTAGTTTGAAGCGTTCTTGTGACGATCGCTCAACTACATGACTAAGGAATCATGTGGAGTAACGAGTATGATTATCTCTTGTGAATCAAATGTACAATCTCTGCGAGTCTAAAGCTGTTTTAAGCAGTAGCGCCTACGGTCAAAGGCAGACATGGAAACTTAACCTGAGTTAGTTCTATTTCAAAAATCTTTGTGGATGGAATGGAAATGTGTTGGGCTCATCCAGCCCTTGTTTTGGATTTTTCCTGGGTAGCCTTACCCAGTGTTGATAATCGGTGGATGTAACCGCTATCAAAACTAAGCATGAGGTGGAGGTAACCTCTACTGTTATTTAATATTGCACTTATTCTCTTCAATAAAAATGCAATCTGTTTAAAATGCTAAGTCATAGGACTTTGTAATTATGATAATTGAAAATGTTGCTTTAGCAAATAAAAGAACCTGAGCCATCCTTGTTAAGCCTTGCATGTATACTATTGCATTCTGTGTGTTGGCTCGCGAGCACGGTAGTTGTGCTCATTCTCGCTCTTTCCCCCAAACCCTCAGAAGCAGAAAATATTTGAGATTACGACTACTACGATGAACCAGATGTCTGAAGACCCAGGAGTTCTTGAAGCGTAGTTTAGTCCTTAGTTGTTCTAGTCTCGCCCCAGTCTAGCTGACTCCGCTGGTACCTAGGTGCATCCCATATTATCTGAGTTTTGGGTAATATCAGATGTACACATGTTTTCCCCAGTCGCTTGCCTGTGGAGAGATGTGCCCTCACCTTTTTTGCTTCCGTTGTCGCTTTCGCTACTTTTGTGATGTAATCATTTGGCTTGTTCGGCCCTTATTGTAAAACTTGACCCGATGCGATCTATGTAAACTCTGATGTGTTAAATTAATGAATGGTATGATTTTAAGATCTGTATGAAATGATTCAGTGATGTATCTGTGAGTGCTATCTACTGATCCAGGGAATAGCACAGTGTATTCGCAGAAGATTCGGGATTAGAAAATCCGGGTCCGACACAGAACCAAGTGGTCATGAGTTTAAGACCCGACTAGCGCAATTAGAAAAATAATTACAGCACACTTCTATTCCACGTCTTAGGTTTGATGATATCAGCTTAAGCTTTTAAACGAACTGATCGGTGCAGCGCCTACGCCTTGGTCTTTGTGATTGGATCATTCTGCGTTAGGATTAATGAAGAATGAAGAATAATTCTGTTCTTACCATAAAAAAGAACAATGTTGTTTACTTGTTCCTCGTGCACCATGACTCGATCACTCGACTGCCTTTTCAAGCTTTCCTTTTGCTTTAATTCTTCTTTTCTAACTTTTCTTTCTCCCTTCTTACTAGCTTTTGCTTGTTTGTTCTGTCAGAAAAGCCTCGACTATTTTTATAGGGTGTCGATAATACTATCTGTAGCTCATGTTCAATGAACTTGACCAACCACAGACGTATTGTACTGAAAAATATTGAAGAACATCACATCTATTGCTTTCGTACATACTATGATATGCTGCAGATCATTTATACATGTAATATAGTCGCTGTCAGACCTACCGGCTGCTAATTCACAAAAAAAACAACTGGAATGAACACAAGGCAAACAGGGAGCAACACACAAGGTTATTTTTTCTGCTACACTAATCAAGCTCTTCTTCTCCCCTTTTATTCTAATCAAGACAACAAAACGTTACATGCAAACGCACACTACTACCTCCTGCAGTTTTCTAGCCTTAAACAAGAAACTGAAAACGTAATGCAACAATTAAAACTCCACTATAGCCTGTAGTGTCTAACTGAAGGATTGATGCGGCATAATGCGCAGCCATGCAAAAAATAAAACGGAAACAATAAACGTTATAGGAAATCAATCAAACTCAAGAATAACGCACAGGATTAATCAACAAACACCCCCTAATCCTTGATGCGCTTTCTTGATCTCGATGATGTCAATCCTTGTGCGCAGCTCCTGGAACTTGACGCGGCCCAGCGCCTTCGTCAGAATGTCAGCTAACTGCTCTTCGGTCTTGATGTATTCTACCTCAACTTTGCCGTCTTCAACGCATTCCCGAATAAAATGATATCGGGTGTCTATGTGCTTGCTCCGGTCGTGGAACACCGGATTTTTGCTGAGGGAGATCGCTGACTTGTTGTCAACTTTAAGTATGACACTGTCTGCCTTTTCATTCTTCAAGTCAGCGAGTAAACGAGCGAGCAGTATACCTTGGCAGGCGGCCGTTGTCGCCGCGATGTACTCGGCCTCGCAAGAGGACAGTGCCACAACCTTCTGCTTCTGAGATTGCCAGCTGATGGGGCTGCGCCCGAGGAAGAAGAAAACGCCCGTCGTGCTCTTACGGTCGTCGACGTCGCCGGCTATGTCGCTATCGCTGTAGCCGACAAACCGTGGTTCCTCCATCTTTTTTGTGTAACGACAGTCATAGCTCCGCGTACTAGCAATGTACCGGAGTATATGCTTGATCGCAGACCCGATGCTTTCGGTGGTTGGCGCTTCCATGAAGCGGCTTCGTAGCCTACCGAGTACGCGATATCGGGTCTTGTGTGAACTAGGTACCTCAAGCTCCCGACGATGCTCCGGTAGGCCGTGGCGTCCGTGAGAGGGGCTGAGCTTGCCTTGCTCAGCTTGAGCCTTGCCTCGATGGGAACGTGGCAGGGATTGCAGTCCGTCATACCGCTCTTCTCAAGAATTTTGAGCGCGTATGCAGATTGGTTTAACGTGATGCAGCCATCGGACTGGTGCACTTCGATGCCGAGGTAGAAACTGAGCAGGCCGAGATCACTCATTTTGAATGAGTTTTTCATCTCCATTTTGAACTTGACGATCTCCTGTGCGTCTGTGCCCGTGATAATGAGATCGTCGACGTAGACGCCCACTAGTAGCCGTGATGCACCGCTACCACGCATGTACACCGCATGTTCTGATACGCTCCGCTGAAACCCAAGCGACAGCAAACAGCTATCAAGCTTGGCGTTCCAGGCTCTCGGCGCCTGCTTCAAGCCGTAGAGAGCCTTGTGGAGCCTCAATACCTTCTGCTCATGGCCCTTTACCTCAAAGCCGGGAGGTTGGGCGACGTAAACCTCCTCGTCGAGCTCGCCGTTTAGGAACGCCGATTTGACGTCCATGTGGTGTACTGGCCATCCCTCGTGTGCGGCGAGCGCGATTAGTAGGCGCACGGACTCAAGACGTGCCACCGGCGCGAACACCTCCTCGTAGTCGACGCCTTGGCGCTGCACATAGCCCTTTGCCACGAGACGGACCTTATGCTTGATGATAGCGCCTTGAGAATTCTTCTTCACCTTGAAGACCCATTTCAAGCCGATGGGACGATGACTTGCCGGGAGATCGACAAGTTGCCATGTGTCGTTATCCTCGATGGAGCTCATCTCCTCGAGCATGGCGCGGCGCCAACACTCGTGCTTCTCTGCCTCAGAGAAGCCAATCGATTCATCTGTCGCCGTCAGGTACAGCTCCTCGAGATCGAGGTCATGGACCGTGGTCGTATCGTACAAGTTAGCCACAGTCCGGTAGCGGTGAGGTCCCTTGTCATCCGTCGTGGGTGAAACGTCGGTGGGAGGTGAAATGAATTCCACCCCACTTTGTGCCACGGCGTGAAGCGTACTCGCCGTTGCTCGGATCTGGCGTCGTGCCTGGCTGGCGCGCGACTTCGGCCTTCTTGGTGTTAGCGGCTCGTCAACCCGTCTTGGCTGCGGGTTGCCACTGCCGAGAATATACGGTATACTCAACAGTGAACGTCTCACCAGAGTTAACCGTAGCACCCCAGTCCCACTGTGCCGCCTCGTTGAAGATGACGTCGTGTGTCACGTGCACGCGCTTGCCGACGGGGTCATAGACGCGATATGCCTTGGCGCCGGGCTCATAGCCGATAAACACCATCGGCGTGCTCCTGTCATCGAGTTTCTTCAGGTGCGGCTTCACCACCTTGACGTGCGCGATGCAGCCAAAAGTGCGGAGGAAATGCACCGGAGGCCGTGCACCATGCCACGCCTCGTACGGCGTCATGCCATCAACACTACTGGTCGGGGCTCGGTTCAAGATGAACACGGCCGTTGTCACCGCTTCACCCCAAAACATCCCCGGCATGCTCTTGGCCTTCATCATGCTGCGAGCCATGGCAACCACCGTTTGGTTCCGGCGCTCGACGACACCATTCTGCTGCGGGGAGTATGGCGCCGTGAGGTGCCGCTGGACGCCGCGATCAGCACAGTACTCACCGAATTCAACTGTCGTGAATTCACCGCCGCGGTCAGTGCGAAGGGCGCGTAGCTTGCGCCCGGTTTCCACCTCAACACCGGTCTGGAAACGCTTGATCGCCACCGACGCCTCGTCCTTCGTCGTGAGCAAGACCAGCCACATATAGCGGCTGAAGTCGTCGACGAGGAGCAGAAAATATTTCTTTCCGCCTGGTGTGGCCGGCGTGATGGGGCCACACAGATCGCCATGCACCAGATCGAGGATGTGCTCCGTGCGGTACTTTGATCGCTCCGGAGCAGGTGCGCCGCTGCTGCGAGCGAGGCGGCTATCGCCGTCGATCGACATGATCGATCTGCGGCAACCCGCGCACCATGTCGCGTTGCGCCTACTTCCGCAGTGCCTGGAAGTTCAGATGCCCGTACCTGGCATGCCATCGCCATGCATCTTCACCGCACCGCGCAGATAGGCAGACCGGTTGTGCAATGTTGAGGGTGAGCACATAGAGCCAGTTGCGAGTGCGGTTTACCCGCGCAAGTATGCGACGCTCCTGGTCGCGGATCGTGAGTACGCCGTCCTGGATGAGCGTTTGGTAGCCGTTCTCGTCGAGCTGTCCAAGGCTCACTATATTGTTGCGCAGTCGTGGGATGTAGTACACCCCCGTCAGCGCACGGTGCTCCCCGTTCCGGCAAGTGAACAGGACGGTACCACGCCCGCGTATATCCACCACCGAGCCGTTGTCGAATTTGACGGAGCCAGTGACGCCCTCGTCCATCTCCGCGAAGTTTGCCTGGCACCCGGACATGTGATTGCTGGCACCGGTGTCCAGGTACCAAACGTCGTCATGGACCGCCTCCTCGCGTCCAAGATGCACCTGCGCGTGCACCTCGTTGAGCACTACGTTAGTGCCGCGCCATGGAAGCCTCGGTGGCGCGCACACCTCGCCATGAAGCGCGGTTCATCGTCATCGGCTTGCATCGGTGGGCTCGCTCGATGCGCCGGCTTGCGGCGATCCACGAGTAATGCCGTGCTTTGTCGCGATTGTAGCAATCTGCGACATGTCACGGCGTGCACTGGACGAGCCACTGTCCTTGCCGTCGTGTCCACCTTTGCCACGCCCACGGCTACGCGGCTTGCCGCGGTAACGATTGTCACCACCTCTGCTGCTTCCCTTATCACCGCTGGAAGAGCCGCCGCTATGCTCCCTCTTCTTAGCGCGTGCGAGCCACTCCTCTTCAGTGAGGAGTAGGCGCCCACCGGAGCCGCCCGAGTCGTTGCGTGCGTAGCGCTGCTCCACTGATCGAAGTCGGCCGGTGAGCTCTTCGATCGACAACGTGCTTAAGTCAAGCAGTGTCTCGATCGAGATTGCCACCTGTGTATACCTGGGTGGCACAACACGAAGAAATTTCTTGACTACCTTTTCATCTTCCAACGTGTCGCCTAGGATCCGGAGATTGTTGACGAGCCCCGTCATCCTCATGGCAAAATCGTCCACCGACTCACCATCTTTGAATTCGATATCCTCGAACTCTTTGCGAAGCTTCTGTGCATTCGCCTCACGGATGCGCTCGACGCCCATCCGCATCGTCTTCACGGCGTCCCACGCTTGCTTGGCCGTGTCCTTCACCGCCAACGTGGACAGCATGTCCGACGACACCGCACGGAGGATGGCGGACAGCGCCAATCTGTCGTCGCGGTAGTCGGCGTTGCCAGGTTCGATCGCCTCCCACAGGCCTTGTGCCTGCAGGTTCACCCTCATCACGAGGGCCCAATCGGTGTAGTTCGTCCGCGTTAGCATCGGGTGAACCACCGATCCGTCGTCTCCTTACCACCCCATTGCACCACACGCTCTTGGCCGCCGTTGCTGCCGGATCCAATCTCGCGATCGCCGCCGAGATTGATCGTGCGAGTAGTGCTGCCGTCGCCTTGCTCCGGAGACGACCTGATAGGAGAACGTGAACCGTTGCGCGCCATCGCTAAGGATCAAAGCTACGTGGCTCTGATACCAAATGTCAGACCTACCGGCTGCTAATTCACAAAAAAAATAACTGGAACGAACACAAGGCAAACAGGGAGCAACACACAAGGTTATTTTTTCTGCTACACTAATCAAGCTCTTCTTCTCCCCTTTTATTCTAATCAAGACAACAAAACGTTACATGCAAACGCACACTACTACCTCCTGCAGTTTTCTAGCCTTAAACAAGAAACTGAAAACGTAATGCAACAATTAAAACTCCACTATAGCCTGCAGTGTCTAACTGAAGGATTGATGCGGCATAATGCGCAGCCATGCAAAAAATAAAACGGAAACAATAAACGTTATAGGAAATCAATCAAACTCAAGAATAACGCACATGATTAATCAACAGTCGCTGGATTGTTTTCAATGACATAAATGCACGATGTGGCTGTTGGAAGTTCAGGATTTCCCATACATGTGTGTGATCTTCAGGCAGTATTATATGTGGTTTTCTTTGTTTCGGCCTGCCTCATATTCAATGGTGTTTCCTGACTAATTCAACAATCCATATCTGTATGGACTGGTGGTTGGGGTAGAATTTAGGAGGCACATATATACAGCTAGATGTATACCAATTCCTCTCGAAAGCGAGAGGAAAAGATAGCTAGATGCATGCACATCATTGGTGATAATAAAGATCATGTAAATTGGAATATGTGATGTCATGAAATAAATGCCAGCATGTAACTTTGAATTGTCTCCTCTGTTAGGTCTACGCCATTATCCACAATGATAGAACCTTGGTTAATTTATGTAGTACTCTGGCTCAGTTACTTAAGAGGGTAAAATGCTCTGAATCTGTTACATATTCAGAGAACAAAATATGAATTACGCCACTGTCTTATTCTGTATGTTAACATGCTGTAAAACGCCGGGTACATAATTGGAATTGCGCATGACGACATATCGATCAAAAACAAAAGTTTAGAAGAGGATGGTAAAAGGATTGTAAAGTTTTCCAAGAAGGGGTCCTTGCATCATTTGCATACGCATGCACTAAATGATCTAGAGGTGTGACAGTATCAGGAAGTTCATGCACCTCAGGCAATTTACCTTCCGTCCATGTTTGCTATCAAAAGAGTGAAAGACTAATGTATGTTGGATATTTTGAGGGTATTTTAGTAATATCTCAATTAGAGAAAAGGAGAAAAAGAAAAGAAGTAGGGGGCTGGCCCGGGTGCTTTGAGCACCGGCCGGTTCACAGCCACCGCGTCATCGGCTTCGACTCTCCTCTTCAAGCCGCCCCCTAGCTTCTTCTCTTTTCTAGACCCGATTTTGAGTAAGTCCCCCCTGATTTGGTACTTCTTCTTTCCGGTCGATTTGTGTTCGATCTTGGATCCTTGGAGCTCCCGCGTCATCGTGATTATCTCGGTGCTATCGGAAGTGAGGCCGGAACTCTTGTCCTTGCTTATTCCGTTGGTTCCCTCATATGCCTTTTCTCCGTTTGGGTGTTCTGTGATGGTTTCTTGGTGTTGAGCACTTGGAGGAAAGTTTTGATGTACTCTCTGGATTAATCTTGTAGAGACAGAAGAAGACTTTGGTTCCTGGTACTTGGTGTTCTCGAGTGCACTCGGCCGGTGCATCTCGGTGGTTCTTGTGCGGCATCCCCTGTACCTCGGTTTCGTCTTTAGGCTCGAAGTCTGATTTATCTTGACTATCTAATTAGTGAATATTCTTGACATAAGTGTTGTGAAGACCAAGATTATGTCTTGTGCAACTTGACATCTGAGAACAATAAACAAACAATTAAATCTGAGCATTATGCTGATTTTAATTATTTTTTTGTTATATGTTATGAGCATATTATCCTGTTTAAATGACTTAGAGAATTTACATGTGTATATATTAATTTTATCATTTAAATGTTGCTGAAATTAGGCTTTAACTATTGTTAGTTATGTTGGAATTAGTTTTTAATGTTTGCTAAAACTGCCACTTTTACAACAATGTATGCATGCATCCTGATCCGTCTCACTCTGTGAGAAAACGTGCGAAATAGACTTGGCTTTCAGAATAGCAGCAGACAGATATAGCAGCAGACAGATGATCAGGTTGCTCCTCTCTAGTCCTTCCATACAACAGTTCGGAGAGAACATTTTTTGGAGTTGTTCATTGATAGGTGTATCAATTGCCATGCTTTTGTGATGAATTCCCCAAGTTTTCCACTCTTTTGACTGGGACTAGGATGAACATTATTGCAGAAGAATTCCCCAAGTTTAGAAGAGGATTGTAAAGTTATCCAAGAAGTGGTCCTTTCATCATTTGCATATGCATGTGTTAAATGATCTAGAGGTGTGACAGGATCAGGAGGAAGTTCATGCACCTCAGGCAATTTACCTTGCGTCCATGTTTGCTATCAAAAGAGTGAAAAGACTAATGTATGCATGCATCCTGATCCTTTTCACTCTTTGAGAAAACGTGCAAAATAGACTTGGTTTTCAGAATAGCAGCAGACAGTCAGCTTGCTCCTTTCTCTAGTCCTTCCATACCAAGCATGCTACACAACAGTTCGGAGAGAACATTTTTTGGAGTTGTTCATTGATAGGTGTATCAATTGCCATGTTTTTGTGAAGAATTCCCCAAGTTTTCCACTCTTTCTTGTGGCTCCTTTGTTTCTTTTGACTGGGGTTCAGACTTTGAATTGTCTTCTTTTTTTGAGACAGTTGTAAACCTTGTGCTTAGATATCCCTGCCACTACAACAAAATCCGAACATGAACATTTATCCACTACTGTCTACTATGTACTGCTTTTAGACCGGTCAGGATTTTTTTTCATTAATAGCATTTTTTTAATTTTATTTTAAAGTTAACCTCCAGCGAACTTTATTTTCAATTCTGACCCTTTTGCTCACACCACCACCCGTAGCGTGACAAAACAATACTGTCACACCAGCCCATATCTGGGCAAACTCTTGTCACGCCACAACCCATGGTGTGACAGTGTTGTTTCGTCAAGCCACCACCAGTGGCGTGACAAAAAATGCTATTTTAGCGGACTTATCCTATAGCGTGATAATGTTGTTTTGTCACGCCACGGGTGGTGGCGTGACCAAAGAGGTTAGAATTGAAAATAAAATTTGCGGGAGGTTAAATTCAAAATAAAATTTTTTAAAAAGTTAATTAATAAAAAAGTTCACTGATCAGATATACCGCCATAAATTATGTCTTCTAAATGCAAAATAGCTTGTCTGAAATGGACTTATAACCTAGAGAAAATATCAGTTTTTTTTAAAAAAAATAATATTATTTTAAAAGATAATTACAAAATTAAATAGCCGATTTTTTTTACAAAACTAGGTCCATCTCGCCATTTCAAATGGCAACAGGCTCCTATCTCTATTTCAATTGGTGACAGGGACCCTGTTGACTGCCTGTCACCAGTCCAACTTTTTGTTGCTATTTAGACTAGCGATAGGAAGTGAATAGTGTTCATATCACCAGTTCAACTAGCAACATGAACTGTGTACTTAAAGCCCAAAAATTGGTGAAAATTTCATTTTAATTCCAGAAAAAAGAGAAGGGGTGGAGAGGAGAGAGGAGAGAGGAGGAGAGGGGGAGAAGAGACGCGGTGAAGCCCTAGCAGTTCGTAGCGAAGGAGACAGTTGGAGCATCAGATATTGTCGGCCATTTTGTAGGCCCATGTTTTTCCAACTTTGTACATTATTTCAAAATCTTATCGGTTAGCAAATAAAAATAGCGAATAGAATTCAATAGATTAGATAAGTTTAGTTGTTTTATATAGCACATCATTTGAGCCGTGTATACTTTAGTTCATTGTGCAGGTATTTTTTTTGTTGCAGTACTAAAACAATTTAGAATAAATCTACAAAAATAGGAAGACACCTCAGAGAATAGCTAGGTGCCTCTTTAAAATCTAAAAAAAAAATGGAGAATAGCTAAGTAGGGCAGGTAGAGCTTAAACAAAATAATCATAGCTTAATTTGGGTTTTGCATTTGTGCGTGGTAATTATTTTGTTAATACCGAAAAGACTTTTTAAACTAGGAAAATAGCGTGACACATCATAAATTATTTAAAAAAAATCCAGAGTTGCAACATAGGTTACGTAGAGCTTTTTTTTAATTTTTATTTGCACACGGTAAATATTTTTTAAAAATGATGGAGACACTTTTTAAATAAAGAAAGTGGCAAGATACCTATTAAAAATATGTAAAAATTACAGAGTAGCTTAGTATAGTTTGTAGAACCTAATTGAAATAATTCCAACATAATTTTGATTTCCATTTGTGCGCGGTAATTATTTTGTTAGTGCCAAGAATACTTTTTAAACATGGAAAATAGAACGACACATCTAAATATTGTAAAAAAAAAAAATCCAGAGTTGCTACATAGGTTACATAGAGCTAAATTAAAATATTTTTGTTTTTATTTGCGCACTGTAATATTTTAAAAATACTGGAGACACTTTTTAAACAAGTAGAGAGATACCTATTGCAAATATGTAAAAATTGTAGAGTAGCTTAGTAGGGTTTGTAAAGCCTAATCGAAATAATCCCAACATTATTGTGAATGCCATTTACACGCAGTAATCATTCTGTTAGTGTCGAAAATACTTTTTAAACTAAGAAAATAGTAACATTCGTATGAAATATCTGTTAAAATTACAGAGTAGGTTAGTAGGATTTGTATAGCTTAATCAAAATAATCCCAACTTAAATTTGGTTCTATTTGTGCATGGTAATTATTTTGATAATGACTATTATTATTATTACTTTATATATATATATATATATATATATATATATATATATATATATATATATATATATAAAATAGTTTTTACAATGTATGCACTGAATTTTCAGGTATAGCGGACCCAGGACTGACTGCGCAATGGCCGTACGAGTTGCTTGACCCAGTCATTGATGCGCATCATCATAGCCGCCTCAGTACCATCCTCCCCCAGGAGGGTGATACGTCGATTGAGCTTGGTGCGCTGCGGCTGCGCACGCCCATGAGGGTGTGGAAGATGGACCCATGTTGAGTTCTGAGATACGTGTAGTTGCACCCTTTTGAAAGCATCTTGGCCCCTAAATTTTTTTTGGGTAATTAATGACAATATGTGAATATAGGATTAACATGTTTATTGAGTGTTTAAAAGGTTTAGTCCCGGTGAAGAATATGTCAACTTGGAGATGCATGCTAAAGGTCAACATGAAGATCAATATGGTTCAAGACAAAGGTATAAGTCGTCTAAGATCTCTTTTAATTTTACCAGTCTTAGGAGAAAATGATGAAAGACTGGAATTTAGGTTATATGTCGTACTATTAAGAGGGATCATGACTAGTAGATTGATAGCATATTCTTGTGCCATTTGCATCAATCTAGGATCATGCATGCACTTAGAATTAATTTTGAAAGCCAACTATGATTTTCTCAGAAAAATTGGTAGTACCGACGTTTTCTTGGCAGTACTACCGCACAGAGATATGACTGGGGTGGTGATGCGGTACTACCACGACCCGATCGGACCAAACCTTAGTTGGCGGTATGTGTTTTCCAGATAAACACATTTTTTAGCATGTTTGCTCCCCTGGAAGGCGGTAGTACCAAGGTTCTTTTGGCGTAACAACCACATCGCGGTACGACCAGATATCCTGAGCGGAACTACCGCACACCGGAAGTTTTGAAACTTAGTTGGTTGTACGCTATTTCTAGATTGGGCCAGTTTGGACCTCTAAGGGAAGTGATAGTATCACCCTATGTGATCGGAATTACCAGAGAGCAGAACTACTGCATATTCAACGGTGGTAGTACCGCACCGCAGATTCAATGGCTAGTGCAGAGGCATTGATTACGTCTACTATAGCCGTTACTATACAGTCAGTGGAAGTGTGGTAGTACCGGCTGATGAACAGCGGTACTACCGCTCGTGCTGAAAATTTCAGGACCTTTCCTCTAACGGTCAAATTGGTTGGGGGGAGGGTATAAATACCCCTCCACCAGTTCAACGATAGATCGTTGAGATATTATTGAACACCCTTGAGCTAAGAGTATTCTCTCCACACCTTATATACACTTCTTGCATTCATTGTTAGGTTGCTGAGCAACATTCAAGTGCATTCAATAATAAATTGATCATTAGCACTTGATTGCCGTCAAGCAAAGATCGTGGTTCTTTACTCTTGGTGTTTGCTAGCACCTAGACGGCTTGACGGGAGTTCGCGCAGTGATCTCTTCAAGGAGATTGTGAAGAGGCTTGGCGCCAAATTGTGAGTGATTCGGTATTCACCGTCTCCGGAGCGGAGGAATAACAACCACTAGTAGAATCGAGGAGCAAGGCTTAATTCGTGGAGCTGGTCCAAGTCGCTTGGGCTTTCCTCAACGTGGACTAGTGAACACCGGCAAATCTTCGATACCACGAGAAAACATAGCAAGCCATCTTTTGGTTATTTCTTTGCCTCTACTTTTTTGCATTTATATTTCTAGCAAATTGATATTATTGAGATTGTCATATTTAGTTTTAGACAACATGAATTTTAGAACTTCCTATTCACCCCCTCTAGTCGGTTATCCTTGATCCTACAAGTGGTATCAGAGCTTGACCTCTCATTGATTTAGACTTAACCATCTAAGAAAGAAAATGATGGCTAGTGAGGGAATTGATATAGGAAAGATACCTTTATTTGATGGCTCAAATTATGCATATTGAAAAATTTGAATGTCCATTTATTTAAAGGCCATGAGTACGAGCATATGAAAAATCGTAAATAAGGATTACGTTATGCCTCTTGATCCACCACATCCCACAGAACTTGAGCGGCGTAATGCTCATTTAGATGCTCAAGTAATGAATGCTCTCTTTGGTGCTTTGAACGCAGATGAGTTCAATAGAGTGAGCAATTTATAAACACTCATGATATTTGGACCACCCTATCAGAAATCCACGACGGTACATCCACGGTCAAAGAGGCCAAATTTCATAGGCTCCGGATTAAGTATGAGATATTTATAATGTTACAACATAAGGATATAAATGAAATGTACTCTTGCCTCAACAACATTGTAAATAAACTCTTTCTCAACTCTCCCAAGTTGACAAGGATGACACCAACACAACTCTTGGGCAACCTCATAACTAATAAGTTGTATAAGAAGCACAAGGAGGAGCTTTTGGAGCAATCTTCCTCCAAGAGCAAGAAAGTCACCGCCTTCGAAGCAAAAGCTGTGTCAAGTGACAAGTCCGAAGATGACGAGGATGATTCCGAGGAGGAATTGGCTCTCCTCATGAGAAGAATGAAGAAATTCATGAAAATGTGTCAATACCGAAGCGCTAGTCATGAAAAAGGCAAGAAGGGGCGCTCCTACAACGACAACAAGTGCTATAGCAACATCCGTTGCTATAAGTGTGATGAAAAGGGGCACATTGACTCTCATTGCCCCACAAATAAGGATGAGAAGGGCAAGTCATCTAAGAAGAAGGAATTCAATGAAAAGAATAAGCTTTTCAAGAAGCTTCACAAGGACGGTAAGAATGAAGCTCACATTAGAGAATGGAACTCCGATGAGGAGTACACAAACACCGACTCCGATGAGGATGAGTTCCCCAAGAAGAAGGGTGACGAGAATCTAGAAATCCTCATTTAATTATTTAGCCATAATCCTTATTATGGATAATGACATCACTATATGGTTCTTGAGTATACCCCTTAATGTTCCTAATGGAGATTCTGGAGTCATAAGATTTTCTACGACTACCTCATGATGGTAAGTTCTTCTACGATCACCTTATGGTCGTAAGTCTTTCTACGACTAGGTCAGTTACGATCACCCCATAGTCATAAGTCCTTCTACGACTAGCATATGATCGTAAGTTCTTCTACAATTACATCATGGTCATAAGTCCTTCTATGACCAGGTTAGTTACGACCACCCTATAATCAATCGAGCTTATAGACAAGTAGGCCTGATTGATTAAGGCATCTAAACAGTCAGTATACACCATTATTGTCTGTGATAACTACACGATTAATCTCTCTGTCCTGGTAATAACTGTCTGGCGACCTTGGAACATTACCTCTCCAACAGTAATCTCCAGCAACTGCAGCATCATCTAAAACATTGATGCGCCCTTTGGGCTAGAGAGCTTTTCACCGAAGAACGTTATAAAAAGAAGAATCACCAGACGATAATAGGGAAAAAGAGAGAGACAAAAGGAACAAGAGAGGGGGGATCAGGAGCACAAAATATTATATTTCAGCCTTTCTCTTGATCTATAACCAACACACTCAATATAGTCAAACTGGAGTAGGGTTGTTATTCTCTCCGGAGAAGGCCTGAACCTGAATAAAAATCCTTATGTTGTTCTCTCTGTGTGATTTGAATCTTATAGACCCCCCGAATCAAACAATCATTATGTAAGTTTGGTCTTAAAACACCGATAGCTGGCGCCGTCTATGGGGATCTTCTGGTCATCAGGTTTCCTTCATTTTCTCCCGACTCTAATGCTTCCATGGCAAGAGAGTGGAATGAGGAGGACTAGTTCGACTTGGCTAATTACGCAGATATCAATATGGATGCCTGTTTCGACTACGAGCCGAGTATTGTATCATCCGATGGTGATATCTCCTCCAAAGATCATTCTCCAGGAGACCATACCACTGATGGAGTTGAGGAGGGATCCTTATCCCCCACAACGTTACGTCCAAATGAGGAACCAACTTCCTCAAAGGGCAAGAGCCAATCTGACCACAATCAGGACTGCTTTAAGGCAGACCCAAAACATGGCGAGGCCCCCCTCTAAATGTTTAAGTCCGCCTAAGGTAGTCTGACCTGGCACGAAAAGTCCTGGAAGCTATCATTCCGAAGCTTCATCAGCACCTGGTAATGCTGTCTCTCTGGTTAGCCCCACAAGATGGGATCGAACACGTTTTTCCTGCGAGTTTGACCATCCCATCGTAGGGCTTATTTGTGGATGGAGACGGTTATAACCCAGAATTCCCCTTCCTGGAGGGGTTTGCTCCAAGTCACTAGACGGTATCTTTCGACTACTCCTCAAGTGAGGAGGCATCGAGCGCAAGTGGAGGTCATCAACGGGAGTTCTTCGTCCTTCCCTCAGGTGATGATCACTCTCCTAGAGATAGGATTGAGGACACTCCCTGACGATCACACATTGTGTCCACTCGTGGCAATGGTAAAAACACCTCCGGTGATGAAAAGAATCAACACTCTAATGAGCGTACGAGAAATCCTCGAGATAACCACACTTCATTGAGGCAAACTCAAGGATCAGACATGGACAATCCTAAGACAACTCGATAGAGAAGAATAGCAGCTCACAGAAATCTGCCTGAACACTTTCAGTATCAGTCAGAGGAAGCTCAGGAACTCCAACATATCAACAATATACTTGAGAACCCAACTCGAGAGCTTTCCCGAGCGCCTAGCTATGACCTCTTCGCACAAGACATCGCACGAAGGCTTCGAAGCGCGATGACCAGACTCGAGCACCCTCGCTGTCATCATTCTGGTAGTCATAGCGGTACGACTCCATTAGCTTCTAGTCATTCAAACAACTCACCGCACGGAGATCAGTGCGACAACAGGGTATGTCGTTCTCCTAATCGGAGAAAGGTTCTTCAAACGCCTGAAGATAAACAAGCTCTCAGGAGAGGTGATCGTTCACCACTCCGACGGAGAGGTCTTCTGCACCTGAGGAGATATGAGGAGTATTACCCTTGTAGAATCAAGACTTTTCATAAGTTGAGTCCACCCACTGCCAGGTATCGTCGTGTATGATCACCTGATGACGACAACCCTTCTTTTCTGCAAAGGAGGCATTACGAAGTAATTACCGGATGTAGGGCATTCTCACATGACCTCCGAGCAGTTCGCTGGCCACCGCGGTTTCGACTAGTGAACATGGAGAAATTCGATGGGTCTCATAATTCCATCGAGTTCCTCTAAATCTACACAACCACTGTCCGAGCAACATGAGGAGAGCACGTCATGGCGAATTACGTTCCGACTATGCTCGAAGGGTCCGCTCGATCGTTGTTACTAAACCAACCACTTGAGTCGATCTACTCGTGGCAACACCTTTGTGACCTTCTGTTGGCTAACTTCCAGGGTACCTACAATCGCCTTGGAAAGAAGGACAACCTGCACAGGATGAGACAAAATGACTACGAGACCTTGTGTCAATTCATCAGGCACTTTAGTTGTAATAATCTCAAAATAAATAATAATAATAATAATAATAACCTCGTTAGGGCCTATGCGTAATTAAAAGAAACGTAAAAAACGAGAAGTTATTTTTTTTGGGCCGTGCTATAAAAGGATCAGAGAAATTAGGGGGTCAAGGAACCCTAGCTCTCGTTTCTAATTTTTTCGAGCGCCGCCATCATTTTCCTCGTTCTCGTCGCGTGGGGACCATCTCCAGGGAATTGCCGTTCGGCCGACGAGCGGACGCCCGTGAGGTTGCACGTCCGCGCACGTGGGTTTGCCGGGCTGCCTCCTACCCGGCCGCGTTACGCCGTCTGCGTCGCGCGGCGTCGCTGCCGTGTCGCCCGACCACCCAACGCCAAGTGCGGCTTGTGCGGTCGTGGAACTTGGACGACTCAACCGCCTGCGTTGGTTGCTGCCGTACGTCATCTGCTATTTTGCTTGCCCGCCGTGGATTGGTTTGTGTTTCTTTTACCTGGTTCATTGCACTGCCATAACTAATAACGGGATTACCTCTTTTGTGTACTACTAAGTCTAGCTAATCATTGGGAGGTGCCACTCTTGTATGCATGCATGTGATTAGTGGTAGCTAATTGCTTTAGGCCGAATTGGTGTGTGATTAGAGAAGTACATACTGTACAGTGGATAGAAATAGATGAATTAGCTATTGCTAAGTAGTAGTTAACTAGTTGGCCGTAGCTTTATATGCATGCAGACTAGAATGATTTGTCGGAACAGTAAGGGAGTTTATTATGATGTTTGTAGTCGGAGATATCGATCAATAGATTAGTTTTGGTCTGCTGTCCTGTTGTACGATTTATTCGGGTACCTTAATGGCGGATTTCGAAAATATCATCTACTAGTTAATTGTAGATAATTTCGATATATTTCTATAGAATATTTAATCATGTCGAGCGGACAAGTAGAATTCGAGATATGAATTTTGGAAGATTTCTGTCTTTGTGGTTATCGTCTTTCGGCGCTGTTGTGGTAGACTATAGATTAAAAATAGTAAATAGACTAATTAGAGTTTTTGATCTACATGAAAGATGTAGATAATTGTCTAAGGGTTCTGTAGAATCCGAGAACTCGAATTTTGGTGGGGTAAAACAAAAGTTATGAATTTAGTAAGACCCGCTGTCCTGAAGCGGACAGATCGGTTTTCTGGGCTAAAAACGGAGGGTTAGATGATTTAATTAGAAGACTTTGTAATCTAAGAAAATGAGGGAAATTTTGTGTAGAATCCAGTACTGGGTGGTTTGTCGTGATCGGACTTTTGAGTCGAAAGTTACGCTCTTTTTAGTAACATGACAGCTAGGGTTGACTTTTCGGTACCGGAGAAGCGTGGTATATTTGGGGACGGGTAGGAGTGATGTCTATTGATTGCTATTCTTGATGCTGTAGCTTGTATTGAAATTTGTGTATTTAATGTAGGAGAGACGTCGTGCTTGTTGCCATCTTCTAGTCAAATCGTGCATCGCAACCAGTAAAGGCAAGTGCATAGTAGACATCGATCAATGATTGATCACTG
Organism: Hsuehochloa calcarea; assembly: GCA_036346395.1. Classification (NCBI taxonomy): domain Eukaryota; kingdom Viridiplantae; phylum Streptophyta; class Magnoliopsida; order Poales; family Poaceae; genus Hsuehochloa; species Hsuehochloa calcarea. The sequence continues at coordinate 36,284,814 of CM070606.1, forward strand.
TTTCCTTTATCTTCTATTACCATTATTGTTGTGCTTTTATTTTATTTAATTGCAAGCAATGGAATGGTATGGATTTATAATGTTAATGGACATGATGAAAAATTGGATATGATGAGTATTATGAAATTGTGCATGTTTGCATTCATAAGCATCTTTGCATATGAGCAGGTGATCATGAATGATCACAACTCCGAGAGTGGAGGAGGTCCCGATCCTTGTGGAGGAGCAGGCTTGAGAGTGAATGTTGTCGCGAGCATTCACTCATGCTATCTGATATCTGTGAAAGAAGTGCATGTGGACATGTAGATTAGAGTTGCATTGATATATGAGATTAATGGGTGTGAAACAAAGGAAGATAACGCATGAGAATATTAATAGAAGAACTGTGATGATAATGAAGTTATTGAATCTTTGTTGATTTATTATTGTTCGTTGTATATTGATGTGTTTCTTTGAGTCGTGAACTCACCCTTGCTCTTTGTTGTCTTTAGGTGATCTTCGAGGGCCGGATCGAGGCGAGTAGAGCACATGGAGTAGATCCATACTTCAATCACATGATCATTTGCCATAAGAACCTTTTTATTCAATGCAGGATTACTCTAGGACATGTTAGAGGTTGAATAAAGTTTAGGACAACGTTTCGAACTAGACTATTTGTTTCAATGATTTGGATTCATTGGTTGATGCTATTTTGGATTATTTACCTGGTTATATTCCCCCTTGCTTATTTATTTTCGCTTGATCCATATTTATGCATGTTCTTTTGTGATCCATGGTTATGTCCATTGATGTTTTCTTGCTGAAATTTTATAGTGTGTCGATAATTATTAGTTTAGAGAGTAGTTTAGTGGCATTCCAGGCTCAGTGTTGGGCTGGGGTGTTACATTAGTCAGGTTCGCAATTCAATTCCTGATGTTTCTGACTTATCTGTTATCATAGCCTTCAAGGAGGGAGTCCACAGCAGAATAATTATAGAGGACATCGCTTTAAATCCCCCGGCTACCATCGCTGAACTCTTCGAGATGGTCGATCGACACGCGACTGCTGCCAAAGCAGTCAAGTGGAACAAAACCATCAATCGAGACAAAAAGAATTCTCAAGAAGCAGGCAGAGGTAGCAAGAAGGACAAAGAAATCCAAGAACAAGGTGAAGGACCAAAAATCTCAAGCCAACAGTTCTATGGAAGGGTCTTGGCCATAAGCGACAAGGAACCATAAAGTTCTAAGCAATATCCCGATCGACGCAAAGGTAAGCGCCCCAAGCGAAAGAATGACAAGCCTAGGTGGTACCATTTCCATAAAAAGGAATAACATGACCTTTGCAGCTGCCGGGTTTTCCAACGAAAACTCGAAGACTACTACAACGGCAAAGGACCACTTCCTACCCTCGAAGAGGTAGTGCAAGCGAGTGGTCGTATGCAGTCGGAGGACAACGAGGAGATGTCATTTCAAGATCCCGAGCATACCATCGAGCATATCTATGGGGGGTCATCGGCATACGAGTCAAAACGATAGCTTAAGGCTGTCGAACGCGAGTTAAACTCCATTGATCCTCCTCTTGTCAATAAGTTTTCGAAGTGGTTGGAGGTCACAATCTCATTCGAGAAGAGTGACTACCCGATCCCTTCCACTAGACCGTATCGTTTTCCGACCGTGGTCGAGCCCACCATCAACAACTGTCGAGTAAATTGAGTGTTAGTTAATTGTGGAAGCTCGTTAAACATCTTGTTTACGAGTAGCCTGGATGAGATGCAAGTACCCAGGACCAAGGTAAGACCGGTACGATACTCTTTTCATGGTACTGTACTAGGGTCTTCGGCCAAACCCATTGGCCAAGTTTCTCTTCCTTTAACATTTGGTTCACCAAGTAATTTCAAGACAGAGATGATCTCCTTTGATGTTGTCAATTTCGATACGGCATATAACGCCATACTCGGACGACCAACTTTGACAAAATTCTTAATGGTTACTCATTATGGGTATCAATGTCTTAAGATATCAGGTCCCAAAGGAGTAATCACAATTCAATGTGATAAGAAGATGACGCATACGTGTGACCGTCGATCCCTCGAGATGGTTGGCCAGATACCAACTCGGGAAGAAAACAAGGAGCAGCCTTCGACCAAGCAGACAAAGTTGAAAGCTGCACCGAAACCGAACGACCAGGTCAAAGGGGTTTCTCTGGATCCAAAGGAGACCTCGAAAACTGTTCGTGTGGCAAGCATCCGACATTTTCGGAGTCCCCAGGGAAGTGATTGAGCATAGGCTAGCTTTACGGCCTGACAAAGTACCTGTAAAACAATAATTACAAATATTTACCTCTGATCGACGGGATGCTATCAAATCAGAATTGGACAAGCTACTTAAAGCAGATTTTATAAGAGAAATTGACCGCCCAGAGTGGTTGGCCAACCCTTTAATGGTTAGGAAGTATAACAGCAAGTGGCGAATGTGTGTAGACTTCACCGATCTCAATAAAGCTTGTCCAAAAGATGATTTCTCTTTACCTCGTATTAATCAGTTGGTTGATTCTACTACCGGATGTGAAACATTAAGCTTTTAGATGCATATTCTGGCTACCATTAGATTAATATGTGTCTAGAAGATGAAGGAAATACCACGTTTATTACTCTATTTTGTATATTTTGCTATGTCAAAATGCCATTTGACCTAAAGATCTAGGAATCCAGTACTGAGACGCACGATGCCTGGGAACAACAGTAGAAGCAGCAGTAAAATGATTAGGAACACAATCATAAGCATGCACACGAGAACCACCTAGACCTTTCCGAAATGACCTACCAAAAGATCGATACTCCCCCTGTCTAGATGCTACCCGTGGTTTCTCCTCACGATATCCTAAACCAGAATGCTGCCTAGACCCACCAAAAGAGTCAATGAAGTTCTCTACGAACCTAGGCCTATGTGTAGTACAAAAAACAGGCTATCTGGCTCTAGAGACTACAACAGGTGAATGGACTCCTCTAATGGTTCTCAAAGCGCTCATTCTCTCTTTTCTCTCAATCTTGGCTCTACGGAAGCAGAACTCAACAATGTGGCCATCTTTCTTGCAGAAGGTGCAATGATACTTGACCTTTTGAGGGGTCTGTACTGATAAAGCAGAAGCACCTATCTTGCTAGAAAGATTTTGAGAAAAACATGCAGATCTAAAGACAACCTTAGATGGCTTAGGAGTTCTACCTCAAACAGGTCACTCTTAACAACTCTTGCAATCTTAGGTGGATAGTTCTTGGAATGCTCTAGGGAATTAAAACCTAGGCCACTATTTTTCATGCTCACTTTAGATTGGTCAAGAATCATGTTGAGGTTCTTCTTCCCACTAGAAAACCCCTCAAGAGTCACTTTGAGGTAATCATTTTCTTTGGCTAAATCCTCACATCTAGTGCACTTTCTTGACTGGATTGCCTCATCATGCTTACTCTTAAGAAGAGCTACTTCAACTTTCAAAGCCTCACAAGACACACAATAGAAATCCCTAATCCTATTCAACTGCTCCTTAAATTTAACTCTAAAAACCTCTTGTATCTTATCAACAATTGTTTCAACTTCAGCTTACAAGACACAACAGCTAGAGTCAATAACTTTCTTAGAAGCAGTAATAGACATGGATTTTTTTTTTAATTTTAGCTTTTTCTTCTAGAGTCTTGTTTGGAGCTTCAATTTCAGTTATAAGCTTAGGACAATTTTCACATGATGCAGATTTATAGTACATAACTATTTCTGTCATCTCTTTCATTTTAATCCTATTATTATTACAATGAGAGCAAGTATGATTAGCATCAAATTTTTGCAATTCTTTCATAGCACTATCCAATTTTAATTCAAGCAAGGCACAGTTAGAGCAAGATAAAGGGATAGCATCTAAAGCAGTCTCATCAAGAGAAATAGCATTCATGCAAACATGACTAGACTTGAGAGACTCTATTTCATCAAGAGCATTTTTCAATTGATTCACAACAGAGGAATGAGCAGATTTTAAGCTTATCAATTCATTAAGCAAGCTACAACAGGAATCACAAATATCATCAGGATTAATGGATTTGAACCTAACAACTTCTAGGTTCAAATTATCAATCGTAATGTCCTGTTTCTTAATCAATTTAGCTTGCTTATGCATTTTCTTTTCAGCAAGAACCAAACCCCATTTCATATCAGCAAGCGAAGGGCATACCTCATCGGGATCGCTGAAGGGATCATCATCATTGGAGGAGTCGATGTCGTGGCTGTCCTTGGCCATGAAACACATGCCGGTGAAATCATGTGCCTTCTTCTTGCCACGGGAGTCATCCTCGTCGTCCTCCGTCTTCGACTCCACATCGCTCATGTTAACAAGAGCGGCAAGGACCCGGCTGACAAACTTGTGATAGTTTGTCTTCTTGGGTTTCGCATCCCTAGCTTGAGGACGCCTCCGTGAGTCCTTCTCCTCCTTGCCCTTTAGTTTGGGGCACCGGGAGCGAATGTGGTTTGGCTCACCACACTCAAAGCATGTGACAGTCCACCTCTCATACATTCCTCACCTTCTTTGTATGCTCGTGAATTTGGTGGAAAGGAGGGCTAAATCATCCTTAGGTAGTTTCTCCAGTTTCTCATCGCTCAAAGAATGCAAAGCTGATAAAGAAAAACCAGATGAGCTTAAATCCAAAGAATCAGATGAACTACCCTTAGATGAGTCGACCACTAAAGCCATCGACTGTTGTCTTGGGAGGCGAGATGAAATCAATCTCATGCGTCTTCAACCTCGTGTATAGCTTATCCATGGTAAGCTCACTCATGACAGTGTTGTCATTGATGGATGTGATCTTCATCCCCCAGACCTTCACAACAAGAGCATCCAAAAGCTGGCGTGCATTCTCAGTCTCAGAAAAAATAAGGTCAACAGCTCGAAGATCATAAAGAATCTTAGAGAACCTTCCCCACAGCTCATCTAAAGACTCACCAGACCTTTGCTCGATCTTGGAGTATATTTTATTGAGCTGGTTCTGTCTCACTTCCTTGATCGCAGTGGAGCCCTCGTGGTAATCACAGAGAGTCCGCTAGATCTCATGAGCAGACCTCAAATGAGCAACACGCTCAAACTCAGGTCGGCTAAGGCCTTGAATAAGAAAATTTCGAGCCTTGTAATTTAGCTCAACATCTGGAGTGATCACATCGTCATCGGCTGGCATGACCTAAGGATTTTTTTTAATTTAAGCCAAATTGCGTGCCCTTGTGCCTCGATGTAAGCCTGCATGCGGGCCTTCCAGTAAGCAAAATCAACTCCATCAAAAATATGTGGTTTGGTCGAATACTTGCCAGTCGCCATGGCTCCAAAGACTGGTTAAGATCTATGAGAAGAGTTAACCGGGTTCTGATACCATTTGTAGGACCGGAAAGCCGACTAGATGGGGGTGAATAGACACTTTCTTATTTTTTAACAGTAATCAAATTCAACACGCACTTTTCTTCAATAGCTATGAAAGCTAAAAAGATCAGTAAATGCACAGAGGAAGCCTTGTGCTGAAACCGATTACCCCCTTAAACTCAAGATTCAATAATGGAGATTTGATCTCAGGTAGAGCGGTCTGACCGACGACCAACTGGCGGTCTGACCGACGGCCAACTGGCGATCCGAATAGCTGGCGGTCTGACCGCTGTTGTGGAATCGGTCGGACCGATTCAGTCCAGAACCACTGCAGACCACCCGAAACCAAAACAAAAATTGGTACAACTTTTGATTCAACCTATGAAACTTGATCAAATTTGGAATATACCTCCCTAAGGATATCTGGAACCTATTCCTAGCGACGATCGTCCAGATCCACGTCAAAGAATTGATATTTTTAGGTTTTACCAAAGGAGTGTCCAAAACCTAGCAAAAAGAAAAACTTGATCCAAATCTTGCTCGTGAGGGATTGATGATTTAGATGGTCCTAGAAGTATTCCCACACATCATAGTAAGGTAAAAGAGGTCAAGCGACCAACCAAAAACAACCGGATCAAGGAGGCACCAAAATCATCAAAAGAGATAGGAAAATACATGAGACCTCATCTTTGAACAAACATCCATTGATTGATTCAAGATGTTGCTTATAAAGGCACTCCCTCAAGGAGGACAAGAGCTCAATCCAAGAGCACACACAAAAATCTCCTCTCTAGAGCCTAGTCTCTCATCTCCTCTCCAAACCCTAACCCTAACTAGGGTTTTTACAAATCAAGTGCTTGGGAGGGTTTTCCAACTCCCACTTTCGATTTATAGTGAGGCCTAGGGTTTAGAGAGAGTTCACTTAATGGGCTCCTATTAAGGCCCAAAACACATGGGACACAAACACACACATTACAGTCGAAGCAATCGCCTGCTTCACCACGTGTAGGTTGATCAGCGGCTCTCACCATGTTGGCAAGTCTCTCCCGTCCGAATCCCATCGGAACCTCCAAGGCACTTGCACCGACCCCCGCGCCGCTTGATCCAACCAGCTGCAACGAACTGCCCGTTCGAACCATCTTGTCCATTCTGCGCCATGCTTGAGTCACATGACCTCACCCGGCATCCATGATCGTTCTGGACCTCAGCTCTCCAAGCTTAGTCCCGATCCTCTTCACCATTGACCGTCGTTGACCTGCAAGCCACCTACACAACAATAGACAAAGAAATCGTTTCCGGGAATAAGTTCTTCACAACTTGACCCACGTTAGCTCAACCATGCAATATGCAACAGTAAAGCATTGAATCTCATGCACTAGACACAATCGAAACAGAACGTCGCCAAGAAGGCCGACGAACAAGTGGAATCCGGTCTGACCGTCGTACCATGCCGGTCTGACCGATATCAAACCGGTCTGACTGATTTTATAATGCCGGTCGGACCACCCAAAATGACTTAGCCAAAATTCCATCGTGAAAATCCGAAACTCTCTGGAATTTTCAATTGAATAGAACTTTTGACTGGAAGCTCTAAAAAATATGAGACCAAGTGCAGGAGACTCCGACTCTTGCCTACACACTCTATTTTTGGCCTAGCCCCAAACTCCACCAAAGGTTCTGGCCGGTCGGACCGCCGCACATAGCCGGTCGGACTGCCACACGGCCGGTCGGACCGGTAGTGCTACCGGTCAGACCGATCCACAGGAGGTCTGACCACCAATGCTGCCGGTATGACCGCCTGAGGTCTGAATCAGCACAGGAGTATTTTCAAAAATGCGAGATTCGTCAAACCAACAACGCCATTGCCAATTGACTCATCATCCTAAGATCATGCACATATCCCCACGATATCCACATTTTCAGATTAGTAAATTTGTCTGTTCGAGAAAATCGAGTCAGTCTTCACACCTCAAGTGAAATTACCTTCTTGACCAAGCCTTTTTTTTGTCAAATGAGATACCAGTCGGAAAGGATTTACATTTGATTACGACATTACGACCACTTTGTAGTCGTAAGATTTTCTACGACCACCTTGTAGTCGTAAGGTTTTCTGCAAACTTCTTGACGAATTCTGTTTCTGGTCAAATAAAATACCAGTCGTAGAGTCTTTCCTTCGACTACCGTCCTACAACCATCTTCTGGTCGTAAGATCATCTACCATTCCTTTCCCAAGTAGGTACTTTCACTTGAAGTTAGGTGGCTAGATGACGAGGATCTAGAAATCCTCATTTAATTATTTATCTGCAATCCTTATTATGGATAATGACGCCATTATATGGTTCTTGAGTATACCCCTTAATGTTCTTAAAGGAGAAGTTGTAGGATCAAGGATAACCGACTAGAGGGGGGTGAATAGGAGGTTTCTAAATTTTCTTAATCAAATTACCCAAATTAGCAAGATACTCTAATCAAAGATATTTATCACAATCTATGAGCTACAAAAATAAGTGCAATAAGTAAAGACAAGAATTAACCACACAAGGACAAGGGGGTTTTTCCCGTGGTGTCGAAGATTTGTCGATCTTCACTAGTCCACGTTGAGGAAGCTTGATCACTCAAGCCGGCTCCACAAATTAAGCCTACCCTCGATCACTAGGTTGTTCTTCCTCCTCTCCGGAGTTGGTGAACACCAACCAATCACAAACGGCAACGGGTCTCTTCACAAGCTTCTTTGAAGAGATCACCGAGCAACCTCCGCCAAGTCGTCTAGGTGCCGACAAGCACCAAGAGAATAGAACTTGACCTTCACTTGACGGCAAACAAGAGCCAAAGGATCAACTAATAATGCAATGCTCTTGTTCTTACTCACTACCTCACAAAAGTGTGCAAAGAGAGTAAATGAGGAGTGAGAGGAGTGCTCAAGGCTCAAATGAATTGAATGAATGCTCAACAACACGTCCTTGAGCTGGTGGGGGTGTATTTATACCCCCCACAACCAAATATGACCGTTGTGCAGAAAATCAGGCAAAACTCAGGGAAATCGGAACTTCCGCAGTGCAATGTGCGGAACTTCCGCCCTTCACTCGAGTGCACTGTAACGGTCATTACAGTGAGCATTAAATGCTCTGAACTAGCCGTTGGATTTATGTGCGGAACTTCCGCCAACAAGATTCGGTTCTTAGATTAATCGGAAGATCCGCTTTTACAATGGAACTACCGCGCTCGCAAACGGCTAAGTCCCTAAAAAGGGTGCTCTCTGAAAAAACCGACCGCACATATTTGAACAGCGGTTAATCGAACTTCGCTCATATCATTGCGGAACTTCCGCGCCGAAAATCGGCTAAGTCCCAAAGCGGATGCTCTGGAAAAATTCGACCGCACATATTTGAACAACCGATTAATCGGAACTTCCGTCGTATCATTCGGAACTTCCGCGCTGAGAAATCGGCTAAGTCCGAAAATGGATGCTCTCTGGAAAAATCGAACGCATGATCTTTTGAACAACCGCCAACAGTGGAAGTTCCATGATTCACATCTTGGAACTTCCGATTGTGTTCGAGAAAAAGAATTTTCTTTTTAAACCAAACCAATAGAACATGCATGATCCTAAGTTGATCCAAAGGCATAATGAGATGCTTTCAAGCTACTAGACAAGCTCCCCCTTAATAGTACGACATTTATCCTATAATCCGGTCTTCCTCCATACTCCAAAGACCGGTAAAATTCAAAGGGGTCCTAGTCTATTTGTACCTTGTCTTTGAGATCAACTCCATCTTCTCAACAATTTTTGACATGCAGCTCCTTGGTTTCACTTTGTCATTTGGGACTATGCCTTGTAATCACTTCAACAAACATGTTAGTCCCATATTCACATAATATCATTAATTACCAAAATACAATTTTTAGGGGCCTAGATGCTTTCAGAAGTTGGAGTCGTAAGATCTGCTACGACTATCTCATGACCGTAAGTTCTTCTACGATCACCTCATAGTCGTAAGTCTTTCTACGACTAGGTCAGCTACGACCACCCCATAGTCGTAAGTCCTTCTACGACTAGAACATGATCGTATGTTCTTCTACGATCACGTCATGGTCATAAGTCGTTCTACGACCAGGTCAGTTACAACCACCCTATAATCAATCGAGCTTACATACAAGTAGACCCGATTGATTAAGGCATCTAAACAGTCAGTATACACCATTATTCTCTGTGATAATTGTACGATTAATCTCTCTGTTCTGGTGATAACTGTTTGGTGACATGGGAATGTTATTTCTCCAACAATAATCTCCAATAACCGCGCCATCATCTCAAGTATTGATACGCCCTTTGGGCTGGAAAGTGTCGCCCAAGAACGTTATAAAAGGAGTCACCAGACGCCAAGAGAGAAAAAGAACAAGAGAGAGGGGGGTCAGGAGCACAAGACATTGCATTTCAGTCTTTCTCTTGATCTGTAACCAGCATGCTCAATATAGTCACATAGGAGTAGGGTTGTTATTCTCTCTGGAGAAGGCCCGGACCTGTATAAAAATCCTTGTGTCGTTCTCTCTACATGATTTGAGTCTTAAAGACCATCGGAATCAAACAATCATTATGTAAGTTCGGTCTTAAAACACAGACAAAGGGACTTGTTGGCATCGCCATCAAGGAGGCTCCATCACTCTTCTCTTCCCCTACCTGCCTCATGGCAAAAGACGATAAGGTAAAATACTTTGATGATGATGATCCTTCATATGATGAGCTCATGGATATGTTAGAAAAATTGAATGAATATCTTGTAAAAGAAAAGATAAAATTTAAGGTCTTGAAGAAAGAGCATATCTGTCTTAAAGACTATTATTATGGGTTAAAGGAAGCTCATGACTTGCTTATCCGAGGAAATTCAAGCAAGTCTTGCACTAGTGTTGGAATTACATATGATATTTTTAATAAAATACCTAGTATATAAATTGCTAGAACCAGTATATGTACATCAATTGATGATCTACTTGCTATGCCATGTTGCTCTAATATTGACTATAATCATGATAATGTTAAGTCCTGTGATGCAAAACTTGTTGTTGAAAACAACGAGCTAAATGAGCAAGTAACCAAGCTAAGCAAAAGCCTGGAACGGTGCTTCAAGGGTAAGGCCACCCTTCACAAGCTTTTGAGTGAGTAAATGTGCTCATTCAACAAGGAAAAACTTAGGTATGTGCCCAAAAAGGGTAAGAAACTGGTAAACAAGCCCACAAGGTTTGTTAAACAAAACAATAAATATTACTATAAGTGCTGGAAAATAGGACATTACAACAAACTTGTCCTATTGGTAAGACTCCATTCGTAGGTTCATATAATTCATGTTACATGCTTAAAAAAACTAAGGGTGGTAAAGTTATTACAAGATTCTTTAGCACTTCACTTGTGTTCTTCTCTATGTATTACTTTAATACATAATTAAAAGAACATATGTCTTCATGGTCGTAACCTCTAAGGCTAACGACCCAGTGGTCGTAAGAGTCGTAACCCCTAAGGCTAACGACCTATGTGGTCATAAGGATTCTAGAGGTTACTTATAGGTACCCTGGTGCGACGAGGTCCTATATCTTGTCTCCGACCAGATGACTGCTCGTACAAGCAATGAATTGGTATCTAGATTTTGATCCAAGTGAATCACCTTCATCAAAACAAGTTGAAGCTCCTACCTCTTCCACAACAACTAACATTCAAGCAATTGATTTAAAGGACAAAAAAGAATAACCTTCAACACTACCACCAAAGATCCACAATGCGATTGCAGAGGATCATCCAATATATCAAATATTGGGTGACATGAGTAAGGGTGTTCAAACTCGATCCCGTGTAGCTTCATTTTGTGAATATTACACTTTTATTTCTTCTATTGAGCCAAAGCATGTGGATGAAGCACGAGATGATCCGGATTGAGTGAATGCAATGCATGAATAGCTAAACAATTTCACCCGAAATGATGTTTTGATAATGCTGGAGAGACCGAATGAGCACAACGTAATTGGCATAAAATGGGTCTTCCACAATAAACAAGATGAAAACGGAGTTGTGGTAATAAACAAGGCATGGTTAGTCGCTCAAGTGTATACTCAAGTTGCGGATTTAGAATGTGATAAAATATTTGCACCCGTAGCTAGACTTAAGTCTATTCGCATATTACTTTCCTTTGCATCAAGTTTTGATATTAAACTATTTCAAATAGATGTTAAAAGTGCTTTCTTAAATCGAAAAATAACCGAAGTTGTATATGTTGAACAACCTCCGGTTTTGAAGATCCTAAAAATCCTAATCATATGTATAAACTCTCCAAGGCGTTATATGGCTTAAAACAAGATCCTAGAGCATGGTATGAGCGCATTCGAGATTTTCTACTCTAAAAAAGATTCAAAATTGGAAAGGTTGATACAACATTATTTACCAAAATCATTGATGATGATTTTTTTTGCATGTCAAATTTATGTTGACGATATCATATTTGGGTCTACTAACCAAGACCTAATAGATATGGTGTCTAGCGAGTTTGAAATGTACATGATCGAAGAGATAAGCAATTTTCTTGGACTTCAAATCAAGCAATTCAAAGATGAAACATTCATAAGCCAAATGAAGTACGTGAAGGATTTATTCAAGAAGTTTGGCACGGAGGACACAAAAGCCATCAAGACTCCCATGGCGAGAAATGGACACCTTGATCTCCACGAGAGAGGTAAACCGGTAGTTTCAAAGCTTTATAAATCCATGATTGGTAGTTTTCTTTATCTTACCGCATATAGGTCCGATATCATATTTAGTGTTTTCATGTGTGCACGTTTTCAATCATCACCAAAAGAGTGTTATTTGACGATCATAAAAAGAATTTTTAAGATATTATAAGGGTGCTAAATTTGATTTAATTGGATATTCGAATTCTGATTATGTGGATTGTAAAGTGTATCGAAAAAGCACATCTGGAAATTGTCAATTGTTAGGAAGGTTTTTAGTTTTATGGTCTTCCAAGAAATAAAATTTCGTAGCCCTTTCCACCGCTGAAGCCGAATATATTTCCGTGGGTAGTTGTTGTGCTTAATTATTATGGATGAGGCAAACTTTGATGGATTATGGCGTCAAATTCGATAAAATGCATATAGGTATACGCCATCACTTCTCGAGAGATCATGTGAGCAAGGGAGATATTGTAATTAGCCACATTCGGACCGAATGCGAATTAGCGGATATTTTCACCAAACCATTAGAAGAGAGCCACTTTTGCAAATTAAGGAATGAATTATGAGAGACCATGTGGAGGCCCTCTCCATGTTGTGATGAATATTTGACAGCATTTGAGACTTATTGATGGAGGTTCGATAGTTGTTAAAGTTTTGCGAAGTCAAGTTTTGAGTTTCACCTGGGTTGCATGGGATGTTATGATGCATGTTGTCACCTTGGTGTAATACTTTGAGATTCATATTCATTTGAATAATATACAAAGTTTTTTAGGTTTGCATTCCCATGCCATGCATACATGCTCTCTTTTGCGCTCATTAATATTAACTAGTCTCTTGATGACTAAATTGACAAAGGGGAGAGAAATGTAGGCAAAATAGCAAAATGCATGATTAGGCTGAAAATGAAAAAATAAAATAAAAATTGTCTTAATGCTAATCTCAACCATAAATGAGCTTAAATGTGCATCAAATTGATTTTCAAATGAAGTTTAGGTCTTTTGTGTATCATCTTCTTCATTTGATTTTTTTCTTGAGCTTAATGTCTTTGAAGCTTTTTGAGCAAAGTTTTTTTTTGTGTTGAGCTTCCTTCTATTTTGGTAACTTGGTCATGATCTTCTTTCTTTATTTCTGGGCTAAGTTAGTCTCTTCGCATACTTTTTTCTTTAAAAACCTTTAATTTGCATTTTGATATGTTTTGTCAACATATTCATCAAGGGGGAGATTGAGAGACCATGTGGAGACCCTCTCCTTGTTGTGATGAATATTTGACAGCATTTGGGACTTATTGATGGAGGTTCGATAGTTGTTAACATTTTCAAAGTCAAGTTTTGAGTTTCACCTAGGTTGCATGGGATGTTATGATGCATGTTGTCACTAATGATGGTCAAGTGCATGATGCTTGTGCCAAGGAAATGATTTCTTTGTCTTTGTTGACTGCAGGTTGACTTGATGACTTGGATTATCTTCGACGCGGTTTCAAGAGCAAGCATGGTGGTCGAGAAGATTATCGGGGATCAAGTTCGATCATAGAGATGGAGTCTTCATGAAGATGGCACGAGACGAGTCTGTGCAGCGACTTAGGGTGACTTGGTAGCGTCCAAGTGTCGACGAGGCGTTCCGAGGGTGTTCGGAGTTCGAGACACAAGGCGGGGAGGTGACAAGTCAACGAGGAGCGAAGATTGTCAAGGAGCAACAACATGGTAGCTCTAGGTGGCTTATGTTGACCAAAATCAATATAAGGGCATTGATGTAATTCTAGCTACTCAAGAGGGGCAAGGGGTAGATTTGGCGGAACCCTAAGTGGTTATGAATGAGTGGAGAGAGTTAATCTTAGCCCTTGAGGTGATCCGAGGGTTGAGGGTGCTCCTATAGGGCTATAAATAGAGGAGTAGAGGTATACCTCCACCACCAAGTCTTTTCCCACCATGAAGTGTGGCTTTGTAATCCTTCCTCTTGAATCAATGAAAGTTCCTCTTGAAGCAATGGAAGTTCCAAGCTCTTACATGTTCTAAAATTTATTTTATTTCTTGCAATTTCTAGCTTTTCTTTGTTGCAACTTGGGCTTCTCGCCCCCTCCTTCTACTTGTTGTAGTTTTATTGGATCTAGGACGTATAAGAGGTTGAGAAGTTCACCAAGATCCATTAGAATTCATTCTTGCCCAAGTTGTATTTGCATTAACCGTGTTCTTGAGCTAAAATTGTTGTTCTTAATATAGCTTGAACTATTTGTATGAAAGGTTGAGACTTTTGGCATATCTTTGCAATTCCTTTTGGAATCATAGCCCCAAGATCATTTTCTAGCCATGGTTCAAGTTTCATCAATTTTGGTTGAGTAGATCTTGAGTTCTTGAGATTTCTTAGCGGACAAGTTTCTGAAATTCCAGATTTGATGCAACATGATCTTGAAGCATCATAGATCTCTCTCTTGGGCTTCATTCTACTATTCCTTTTGGAATCATAACCCTGAGGACCTCATCTTGCTATGTTTCAAGTTTCATCAATTTTGGTTTAGTAGATCTTGAGTTCTTGAGATTTCATAGCGGGTAAGTTTATAAAATTCCAGAATTGCGCAACGTGATCTTGAAGCATGATAGGTCTCTCTCTTGGGATTTATTCTGCAATTTCATTTGGAATCATAACCCTGAGGCCCTCATCTTGCTATGTTTCAAGTTTCATCAATTTTGGTTGAGTAGATCTTGAATTATTGAGATTTCTTAGCAGGCAAGTTTCTGAAATTCCTGTTTTAATTTTTTTTGTTCTTGGTGTGTTCTTGGAGTTCTTGAACCTAATGTCTTCCTCATGGTACTAGAGTTCAAGAGAAGAAATACTTGAGTGGGGAAATTTAGTTTGCGCCTATTCAACCCGCCCCCCCCCCTCTAGTCGCCATAACCGATCCTTCAAATTAAATATCATAGACTATTCAAATAATGCTTGAACTCATGCCTCATGCGCTTTGTTCCCAATTGGTGTTATTTGAAGATTTCAAGAAAAAATTCAAATATTTCTTCAAAATCTTCTATGTTCATAAAAAATATGTTCTTAGATATTATTTAGTCCCTTCAATGCATAATGATCCTGAATGATATTTATTTGAGTGCAAAACTAGGGATCATTTGTATATTTCTCAATTCAAAGTTTTATCACTAAAGTTCCAGAAAAATCAGAACTAGCAATGGTATTACGGTGGTACTACCGCTTTGCGGTACTACCGGAATATAAGTTGAGGAACTACCGTTCTACTGCGTTGGTTGGTAAAGCAATCACCAGAGACGTGGTCGAAAAACGTGGACGAAAACGTAGTCGAAAATGTGGAAAAAAAAACGTGGTCGAAAACGTAGTCGAAATCGTGGTCGAATACATGGTCGAAAACCAATGTGGTCGAAGACCAATGGATCACCGGTACTACCATCGTTGAAAATGCGGTACTACCACCTTTGTTGGTGAATTACATTAACTGCCTTCGCACGGAGTGTTAACTCCTCATCTTCTCCCGAACGGTCATTCTGCACTTGCTCTCTCTCTCTGTCTCTCTCGCCGAAGACCACCTCAAAACCTCTCCGAAGATCTTCAAATCCTCTCGAGTTTTCTTCGATTCTTGTTTATCTATTTTGACCTGAGGGTTTCTCTCCCTCGGATCTCAAGGTAAAAATACCTTTCATCCTCTATTTTGCCTTGCTGTGAAACCTTAGGTCACAATTAAGTTTATTTGAGAATGTGGATGATTTAATGAGTCTTTCTTAGGAAAATTGCAAAAACTAGTTTCCTATGATATATATGTATCTATTTTGTGGATTCAATCTATTAGAGACACCAGTAAAATCCAAGCATTACTTGCCCCAGAACGAGTTCAGAGAGTGGTACTACCGCTCGTCATCCAGGGAACTACCTCGGTGCGGTCGTACTGGCCATTGAACGGCGTTACTTACGCATCCCGATACTACCACCATTTGCATGTCGGTACTACCGATTTCTCTGATAATTAATTCCATTCAATTCTAAACCTATTTTGGTTGATCTCTGATTTCTCATTGTAATCTGTCCTCTCTGTTTGAAGATGCCTAGGACCAACAACATCACTCGCAAGTTCTATGGCGATCCGAGAGCTCCGAGATCAAGATCCTTGTTTTCCAGTCAAACCTCCTCTCCTCCTCAACAGCGTGTAGAACGAATTCAGAAAGGTAGAGAAGATATAGGCAAAGCTCCTGCTCTTGATGTTTAATCAGAAACTGAGGAAAGTTCATCCCAGTCTGAAAGTGAATCTGACAAGGAAATGGAAGAGACTAAGGAGCAACCAATCAATTTAAGGGTGATCACAGGAGAAGAATACGCTATATTGCGTCACAGAAATCAATTTGTGCTCCCAAGGACACCTACAAGTCCTAAGTTCCATACTAGAGTTCAAAAATTGGTATTTGAACAGATGTATGACCCCCACAGGCAATTTGTTGATCATAAGTATGTGGATTGGGAACATCTAAATTCTCTGGACAAATATGATGGAGCATATCGACTATTTCAAAGGGCCGGTATCTATGACCTAGTAGCGCTAAAATGCAATTACGATGAGGAGATCATTAGGAAATTCTATGCCACATTATATATATATATATATATATATATATATATATATATATATATATATATATATATATATCATGATTTCAATCAAATGGCATGGATGACGGGGACCACTTACTTGGATTGCTAGAGGCACGAGTTTGAGCTAGCTTTGAGGACAGAGTCAAGCAGCTATGAGAAAGTTTGTGACAGACCTGCCCTTTTGGTTCCAGCCTGAACGGAGTTCTATGATGAAAATGTTAGATATACTCCAGGCAAGCTAACCGGTCTCATGCCAATTCCCAGCATGGTCAATAGGATCATTAACTATACCATTCTCCCAAAGAGTGGGAATTTTGATGCCATTAGAGGACATGCTTGGAATTTGATAGATAACATCATGCATGGCAGGAAATTTGATGTGGTAGATGTTATCCTTCGGGAGATTGCTGCTTCCAAGAATGATCGGATCAAAAGAATAAATTATGCTCCCTATATCATGGCTTTGATCATTTGGAAGACCAGATATCGTGAAGGCTTGGGATCTATCCACAAGCCATACGAGCCACGCAACGGTCCTCCCAGTCCTGCAGCTCCTCGTCCCTGGGTTCAACAAGAAGAAGATGCACCAGAAGAAGACCAAGTCTTCCTTTCTCAGATCTACTCGGGTATCCACCAGATTCATGACAATCAGGCCGAGGGTTTTACATCTCTTTCCTCTAGGATGGACTCCATTGATGGTCAAGTGACCTCCCTCATTGAGAGAGTCACTTTCATTGAGTGTACCTTGACTCGTCCTCCCTCTCAAGTTCGTTTTGGCCATCATCGCCACCATGCTCTTTCTCCTCTGGGACCGCAAGAGTAACCCTTTTTGGTATTTTGATGCCAAAGGGGGGAGAAAAGGAGAAGAAAAGTAAAGAAAGATGCGAGATGGGAAGCAAAGGCGGAAGACAAGAAAATTATTACCTACTATTTAATGGACTTATAAACTATGTTATGGTATTATGTTTTCATTGTAATATTGTTGAACTTGGTAATATGGTTGAGTTATTCTCTGTGAATTGCAATCATATATTCACAGAGAATAACTCAACCATATTACCAAGTTCAACAATATTATCGAAGAGCGGTAGTACCGGCCTATGTGATCATAATTACCAAAGAGTGGAACTACCACATATTCAGTGGCGGTAGTACCACACCACAGATTCAATGGCTAGTTTAGAGGCATTAATTACATCTACTACAACAGTTACTGTGCAATCAGTGGAAGTGCGGTAGTACCGACTGATGAACGGCGGTACTACCGCTCGTGTTTAAAATTTTAGGATTTTGCCTCTAACGGCCAAATTGGTTGGTGGGGGTATAAATACATCTCCATCAGTTCAAGGACAGATAGTTGAAACATTATTGAACATCCTTGAGCTAAGAGCATTCTCTCCACACTTCATATACACTTGGTGCACTCATTGTGAGGTTGCTGAGCAACATTCAAGTGCATTCATTTCTAAATTGATCCTTGTCACTTGATTGCCGTCAAACAAAGATCGTCGTTATTTACTCTTATTGTTTGCTGGTACCTAGACGTCTTGGCGGGAGTTCACACGGTGATCTCTTCAAGGAGATTGTGAGTGGCTCGGTGTTCATCATCTCTGGAGCGGAGGAAGAACAATCACTAGTGGAATCGAGGAGCAAGTCTTAATTCGTGGAGCCGGTCCAAGTTGCTTGGGCTTTCCTCAACGTGGACTAGTGAAGACCAGTAAGTCTTCGATACCACAACAAAACATAGCGAGCCATCTTTTGGTTATTTCTTTGCCTCTACTTTTTGCATTTATATTTCTAGCAAATTGATATTATTTAGATTGCCATATTTAGTTTTATAAAACAAAAAATTTAGAACCTCTTATTCACCCTCTCTCTAGTCGGTTATCCTTGATCTTACACCTTTGTGTACTCATTTACGGCCTAACTACTTTGGGTGTACTAACGTTCATTCTTAATCATTTTTGACACAATTTGAGGGCGGCATACCTCCTTCCACTGGTGAGGATGGTCGAGGCGACGTGGAAGGACGACTAGGACCGTGCGGAGGGTGATCGTACGTCTAGACGATTTTCGTACGACCGGTGCCTCCTAACGACACTAGTTGACCGGTGGAGGCCGAAGACACACACGTTTCACCTATCGTGCAGGGAGATGGCGTCAATGCTTCAGGAAGTGGCTTTCCTAATTTCCCTGCGCTAGTTTCCCCTCGAGGCATATGACATCCCTGTCACGTGGCGCAATGAGTTCCTGGTGAGCTTCGAGTGCGCCACGGGCGGCTACTCTGAGGAGTGTAGCGGCATCCACAGCCGACACGAAGTGGATCATCGGTTTACGTAAGTCTTCGTAACTCTTGTCTTCTCGCATCTATTGATTTGTGAACCTTACTGGCGTGTATCTATCTTATTGCAGCCTAAGCGTATGGTGGAGGACGCACCCAACCACAAGGTGAGAAGGTACTTCGAGGCCTACTTGGTGTGGTTGTTCGGGTGGGTGATGTTCGTGGGGTCCCACGGCGACAGCGTCAATAAACAGTACATCTGGTATGCACAGCAGTCGGTGAACTGGGAGGTGGTGGATATCCAGTCGTACGCCTGGGGCCTGGCGGTGCTGTGCGTGACGTACTGCGGATTGTGCGATGCATGCCACCGGGTTCAGGACAACTCCATCCTCTATGGATGTCCGCTGCTCCTTTAGCTGTGGTCCTTCAAGTGTTTTCAGATCGGACGACCATAGCTAGACCAATGAGTATACACAGTCAACATTTGCAAGATCGAGGAGGCCGACTAGAGGGGGTGAATATGCGTTTTTTTTAAAAAAAAAACTTTTTTGGCTAAAACCGATTTCTAATGTGATAGCTAACAACAATTTAGTTTTGCACAATTAAAACCTAAACCAACTAGTTTCGACTAAGTACACCAACAATATAAAACTATTGATAACGACAGCAATCATGCAAGGACATATAAGCAATCTGATACAAGGAATATAAATTGCAATATAGTAAAGCACAACAAGACAAACCACGATGATATGATGATGCTTTACCGTGGTGTTCGCAGACTTACCGGGCTCCCCCAATCCACGTTGAGGTAAGCCCAAACTAATTGGACCGGCTCCACAAATTAAGCCAACACCTCCGAGGTAAGTCCGACCACTTGGACTGGCTCCAACACGAACCAACACCTCGATCCACTCGGGGTTGCTCTTCCTCCACTCCGGAGATGGCGAACACTAAACCACTCACAACCGCTCGAGCCTTCTCAGCCTTCTCACAACCTTCTTTGAGAAGATTACCGATGCAACTCCTCCAAACCGTCTAGGTGTTGGCAAACACCAAGAGTAACAAATCAAAGACGCTTACTTGAACAAACCAAGTGTCTAAGCTCAAGTGGATACACAATCCACTACCTAATGCAACATATGCACTTAGGGTTTGCTCTCTAAGCTCACTAGGTGCGACACATGCACATAAAAGATGAGAGGGATTGCTCTTTGCTCAATAGAATGTATATGGCACCAGCCTCCTTCCCCACAACCAGCCAAAGTAGGTATTTATAGCACACACACAAAAACTAGCCGTTGGAGAAAAGATTCTGAAAAAAATCAGCACGAGCGGTAGTACCGCCGTTCATCGGCCGGTACTACCGCACTTCCTCCAACGCACAGTAACGGCTATAAAAAAGCCTCTGAAATAGCCGTTTGAAATGCGGCACGGTACGACTGCCATTGAACATGCAGTAGTTCTGCTCGCCGGTAGTTCCGAAACACAAGGGTGGTACTACCGCTTCCTATAGAGGTCCAAAACCGGCCCTCTCTGGAGAACACATACCGCCAACTAAACTTTAGTCCGATCGGGTTACGGTAGTATCGCACCACTTTTTCGGTCATATCGTGGTGCGGTAGTACGGCCAACACAACGTCGGTACTACCGATTATCCTGAGAAATACAAAGTTGGCTTTCAAAACAAACTCAATTGCAAAACACATTTGCCAATTGATGAGCGATGCAAATAAGGGTTAAAGACAAGATTCTCAACAAGTTGTAAAATACATTTGCCAACTTTTAGAATCAACGCCGTAAGGAATAAAGTACATACACTTAAACCATTTGCAAAACACATTCGCAAACTAAAGTCACATGCTACAAGGATTATGCATGAGCCTCGACTATTTGCAAAGCACATTCGCAAATATCAGCAACATGCCACAAGGAGTAGTTTCATGGACTTCAACCATTTGTAAAACACATTTACAAATTATAGTCTCATGCTACAAAGAGTTAATGCATGAGCTTCGACTATTTGTAAAACACATTCGCAAACAATAGCACCATGCATAGATGAGCTAGAGCAAGTACAATGAGCTATCAACACATGACTAACTAGAGCTACTAGTCAAGACCCCTCTTAATAGTACGATAACCTATACTAGTAATTCGGTCTCCAACCAAACACTAAGACCGGTAACCAAGACCGGTAAAAGACAAGGAACACATCCTTAGCCCTAGGTAGTCATACCTTTGCCTTGCACATACACTTGAAGCTTGATGACGCACATCTTCTCTTCAAGACTGGGTCATTGACTTGATTATAATCATCAACACATGATGATTTCCTTTACTTCAAGTTCCTGACTTAAATATGCATCAACCCATGACGTACTCTTTCACTTGACCTTCATCAATACATGATGGGTCTTCTCTTGACTTGATGATCAACTCATGATCATCTCCTCTTCGAGATCTTGACACGCATCAACACATGATGCATCCTTTACTCCAAGCTCTTGACTTCAATATCATCAACACATGATGATCTTCTACACTTTGGAATCTTGACTTGAACATCATCAACACATGATGATTTCCTTCATCCCGAGTCTTGACTTGATGACGATCAACTCACGTCGTCATCCAAAGTCTCCATCATCATGAAACATAGCCTATTAATCTAACTCATGAAAAATGTTAGTTCCACAATATGATTATCATTAATTACCATAGCATACCATTAACTCATAATGGTGGGACAAGATACTTCAATCTGGCCCTCTTTAGTAATTGATGATAACCACTTCAATTGCAAATAATTGAATGTAGATAAATATGAGTATATATGAACTACACAAGTTTTATATACTCAAGGATATGTTTCAAAGTAAAAAATTCTTAATATATGTGAAAAAAGGAATATGGATCAATACTAATAAAACCACAAAATATAAAGTGAACTCCCCCTAAATGTGTGCATACACGAATGTGTAATAAAACATATGCACATTATTTAAGTTAACCTTTTAGTGGGGTTCAACCTATATTTTGGATCCGAGGAATGCACCAATATATAAAAATATGATGTCGAGTGCATACCTCCATGATTTTTACTTTTTTATCCAAATAAGACTACACAATAATGAAAGTGTTAGTCCCACATATAGATTTGTTATTAATCACCAAAATACTCTATTAACTCATAATGGCGGGTCTAGATTCTTCAACATGTACGCTGATGATGACAACATGGACCGGCCGACCATGGGTACGATGTGGTGTCTCGGACGGGTAAGTTTCCTGAACATTTATTCTATTTTGTAATGTAATTTAATTTCGTGTGCTAAGTTTCAGTTGTTCTTTTCCACAAGTCACCTACACACCTATCACCACACACGCATCCTACCCGGACTACGTTGTGATGTTCGGTCAGCTGAAGGATGACCGTGTCATCTGGACACCGTACACTCTCGAAAGGGTGTACACGCGCACGCCCCGAGGCCTGTTGAGCCTTTGCACATGAGATCACGAGTTGTGGTATACGCGGAGGTGCTTAGTCCACAACGTCTTCATGGAGGAGTACCAGGTATAGCGGGTCATGCACCAATTCGGTTTGCAACAGGAGGTCACAACCCCCTGGGGGTAGCAGGTGCCGTCGAATGTTCTTGCATAAGTTCACGTTTAACTTCTTTTGTACAATTTGTGTTACATACTTACGAAATAATCATTTTGTCTTCCATAGGTACACTAGGAATGGAGTACCTGGTACGACTTCCTAAGCAGATAAGATGTTCTCTTTGATCTATGGCTGGATCAGCGCCTTCGTTGACGTCATCCAGGAGGATGCTCCATACGATCCCCGGATGCACACGGAGTACATCGAGTGGTACTCCAGTAGGACAAGGGTTCGTTGTGTCAAGGTCGTGGACGACCCACCACGACATGAGGCTTCGACATCCGACATATACCTGACCTATCCAGACTACACATTCCATCACATTGTATATATTGAACGGTCTATACTTTTTACTTGCAAGATTTTGGTTTCTAACTTGTTAAGTATGTGTACATGTTGATCTGCACCAGGAGGTGCACGAGTTGGTGGTCTCTGTGCATCAGCAAACGCTCGGGGAGCACTTCTGCATGACGGTGCAGGACATCAGAGAGGTCATAGAGCATATCGTCGAGAAAACGAGACGATGGATCCAGATCGCATATTGTCGTACGCCGAGGGACTCGATCCACCCACCTATGCGTGGACGAGGGGTGAGCCGCGGTGCATCACGCCCCAGGTCTCCTCACCCGGATGTCGTTAGCGGGTCCTCGTGGCACCATGCTGAGAGTACCCCCCGCATAGTTTGTATGTCAGCATGAAATACTCACGTCCAGTTCTTTATATTGAACTCCACTAGTTACTAACATCAATTTTCTCGACAGGTCCTGAGTACCACCCGTACACGGGGCAAGTGTACGCAGAGCCGTCCTCTGGCTTCATGCGACCAGGTATGACAATCTTGCTTGCATACATAAAGTAATATTTCCTGATTTTCGCTATATTTACATGCACAACGTAATGTTTCACAGGTCGTACACCGCTTTGGGATGGGCCGGACATGTCGCACAAGGAGTCATGCTCTGGGACTTCTACTTTGACCAGCGTGGCAGCCAGGTCTCCGTAGGGGCTTCATAGCTGCACGGTGTGCCCGAACTGAGCCAAACGATGCAAGACCCCCTCGTGCCACCCCCTCAAGCTACTCGCGTCGGTCAGGTACCGCGGCCGCCTGAGCCTTTGATGTACTTGCACCAGTCATACCATGTAAATATTAATTTCTGTACAACTATTATTATGTTAGTCTTGTGTTTCAATATTTCTTTTTTGCGTGCACACCGTGACCATGTGAGAGAGTCAGCATCGAAACACCCCACACCACCCTCTTTCAAGCCTTGACTCCCACATGCCACCTTTTTAGACCAATATGACAACACAATGTGACGCTTACTTTTCAGACTAACAAGACCACACTCCGCCACCCGACCTTTTCAGACCGAAAAGGCCGGCCCCTGTCAAGCCACAAGCGGCCACTTTTGCACATCGATATGACAACACACTGCGGCGCTGCGACACTTACTTTTTAGACTAACAAGACCACACTCTGCCACACGACCGTTTTAGACCAAAAAGATCGCACCCTGTCACGCCACACACTGCCACTTTTGTAGATCGATATGACAACGCCTTGCGGCGCTAACTTTTCAAAACGATAAGACCACACTCCGAGATGACAACACACTACCACCCCCCTTTTCATGCCAAAAAATCACTGTATAAAAGGAGGGAGAAGAGAGCTAAAGGATAGCACTACACCACCACATCCAGCACTACAAGCTTGGTTCACACAACTGAGAGGAAGGAGATGGTAGACTCGGCGAACATGTACAAGAGGATACTACAAAATCGCAAGTGGCTTGCCGAAAGGGTTAAACCCTACCCGAATAAGTCTACGAAGGATGTACCAGTACCACCGGAGTTTCCATGCCCACAATGTGTGTGCGAAGAACCAGCAAAGATCAACTAGTTCACACACCCGGCGACGTTCGCTAAGGCGTACTACACGTGCGGCCACCACCTGTAAGCATATCTTGCACACACAAATATTTTTCACATCATACGTTCCATTCCACAAATCCATGATTACATACGCGTATAATGGCAGCCGGAGATGCAATGCAACTTCTTCCAATGGATCGATGACCCAGAGATGTACGATATGACGTTCATCCAGTAGAAGTACATGTTGAATTTTCCATGGCGAGCCGAAACCTTCCAGCGTTGGACACCTTACGTACCCGACCCCGACCCAACTGAAAAGGCATCAAACAAGCCCAAGAAAGCAGATGAGTGCGACAAAGTCCAAGCGGGAGGCGGACAAGGGGAAGGCTCCAACAAGTGAGACCATGGGCCGTACTACCACTCCCCGTTGCCCGGGCGCACTCCGGATTCAAGAGGTAAGTTATGTTCAGTATGCATCATAATTATTGATTTGGCCCGACGTTGCGTTATCCTAACATCATTCAACCGGCCGGCCCGTCTCGCGGGACATGGATGACTTCAAGACTGGCCGTCGCTACCGCGGGTAGCAAGGAGACAAGGGGAAGGGAGTGATGGGCCGCTGAAACTAATGATCTTTATTCCAAACGACTTTATTTCTATTCCAAAAATGTGCATATATATCGTATGTGTATTTCGGTTTGTTGCATCGTGCATATGGTCATTCCATATGCACGTAACCAAACCCTGCGCGCTGTGTAATTCGCAACTTTATTATAAAGTCTATTTCAATTCGCAACTGCGTTTTAAAACCGTCCACTTCAAATTTCATTCTTTTTTGGAATTCAACTCTTGCTTAGTAAGGCAGGGAACAACATAAAAATAAAGGTCCAAAAGACTTGCTGTGGGAGTGGGTACTAAAAATAATAGTCAACATATCTTATGCAACAAATTACATCACTTTTTCCCCAATATCGGGACAACATCGCACATGGTAACCCTAAACCCAAATATTTTATCCATTCTCTGCTTCACATTACATTGTCTTCTTCGATTTTGCATTCCGAATTATGGGAACACTTCAACGTATTACCAAATTTTAAAAAAAATTATAATAATAAAAAATTCCGCTACAAATATTATTTTTAAAAAAAAAGATAGATCATTCTTATCACCAGTTTAATTGACGACATGATTCCTGTCGCCAATTCAAATAGCGACAGAGTCTTGTCGTCAATTGAACTGGCGACAAGAACATTTCCCACTGTTTCCTTTGGCGGTGACAAGAGGCTGTCGCCATTTGAAATGGCGAGAGGGGTCTAGTTATGTAATTTTTTTAGCTATTTATTTTTGTAATTATGTTTTTAAAAAAATAATATTATTTTAAAAATATCAAGAAGGTCAAGGCACAAGAATACCGGCACAAGGAGATCTTATCATGATCTGAACAAATCCTTCCTAATATCATTTAATCAGGAAAGAATTTTGTACATAACAAATCCTGGTGTGGATTCGCCAAATCTATATCAATAGTGAACTGATCAGTGCACAGTGCACACCTGTCACGATGATACTTTCAAGTAGCACAAGCAAAGAAAGAAAAATAGAATAGGTTTGGTATGATGTTCTTTAATTTTTGTGTTGCTTGCAGAGTTCCTGCACATCGATGTCTCTGTCATTAGTGTGTCGTGCATCTTTCCGCTGAACTCCCATTTAACATAATGAAAAATATTCTGTCTGTCTGTTCAGTTTCATATGCTGTGCCACTAGCTACAGCCTATCAGTGTCAGCCTATCACAGAATTTCTAGATTTTTTTTTGCGGTGTATGATGTATCCCTTCTGATTTCGAAAGTTTGACCAAGACTTGTATGCTGTCAATTTACTGGCAGTAGTAGGAACACATCGGAAGACCAGCATGTGGTTACATGGCACTTAGAAAACATTTGCACGGGTGGTAAAAGTTTCAGGAGTTCAAACTTCAAAGCTCATACTCTCCAACTACACCGGACAAGTGGCGCCAATCCCAACCCTTTCATCATTTGCTGGGATCTCTTCTAGATGAATTCATGCTCAAGTCAATCAACCCTTATCTGAACTCTTTTCACCTCGTGCTTAACTGGCCAATTGGAAGCTTCGGCAGGTCTACTACTGTAGCAACTGGACGTCTGAAACTGGGGCAGTGCGGTGACCGTGGACCATCCGGAGTCCCGAATTGCCACACGCCGATGGTTATGGATTGAGTTGGACTCATTTCTAAACATAATCAAATCTTGATTCTTGAATGATATTTGGTTGTCTTGTCTTAGTTGTAGGTTTGAGTCATTTTACTGTATTTATCACAATCTGCTTTTTCTACAAATTAACTATGAAGTTATCGTTGTTCAATCCTTGTATGCATACTATTTGTATATATTTTTCTACAACTTATTGAGTACTTTATGTACTCACGGCTTTGCGCGATTGTTGATCAGTGACCGAGGAAGAATCAGGGAACACGGAGTTCTACTAGGAGTACCTTGAAGACCATACGACTTAGGAGGTGTTTTCCACTCGATTGCATGTATGCATATCGGATGGCTGCCACGAGTTGTTTCATTCCGCTGCAAGTTCACTCTTTTGTCTTAAGCCCTCCGGACAAACGTTGTAAACCTTGACCATAAGGTCTGTTGCTTCTCTTAATATTATTTTGCTTACTTCTTAGCTGTTTCGTTGTATGGATATGATTTCATCAATGATGTCATCGTGTGAACTAGCTATTGGTCATGAGATTAGTTCAGAATACACAAAGGGCTCGGATTCAGAGATCCGGGGTCCTGACATAGATGGTGGAGAACTGGAGATGGATTTGTTGATGTCCCTGGTAGTGTTGGTGGTGAGCAATATTTTTAATGGTTTTGGTTATGGAGTCAATAGATGATAGGTTTTGGTAGATTCTAGTAATAGTATTGCAATATATAACAAGATGGTCATAATTGTTATCCCATGCCTATCTTGAGGGGACTGCTGGAGATATTAAAGTTTAGGTAAGAGTTCAAGTCGTGTGCGAGTTGTGTTAGAGTCGGACTGTAATATTTATCATTATAAAGAAAAGGTGCGGAGATCCCAAAAGAGACACACAATTATTTTCGAAATCCTATTACGTAGGTTACCATGTTGTAAAACGGCGGGTTTCCACATAATTGGAATTGCGCATGACGACATATCGATCAAAAACAAAAGTTTAGAAGAGCATGGTAAAAGGATTGTAAAGTTATCCAAGAAGTGGTCCTTGCATCATTTGCATATGCATGTGTTAAATGATCTAGAGGTGTGACAGGATCAGGAGGAAGTTCATGCACCTCAGGCAATTTACCTTGCGTCCATGTTTGCTATCAAAAGAGTGAAAGACTAATGTATGCATGCATCCTGATCCTTTTCACTCTGTGAGAAAACGTGCAAAATAGACTTGGTTTTCAGAATAGCAGCAGACAGTCAGCTTGCTCCTTTCTCTAGTCCTTCCATACCAAGCATGCTACACAACAGTTCGGAGAGAACATTTTTTGGAGTTGTTCATTGATAGGTGTATCAATTGCCATGCTTTTGTGAAGAATTCCCCAAGTTTTCCACTCTTTCTTGTGGCTCCTTTGTTTCTTTTGACTGGGGTTCAGACTTTGAATTGTCTTCTTTTTTTGAGACAGTTGTAAACCTTGTGCTTAGATATCCCTGTCACTACAACAAAATCCGAACATGAACATTTATCCACTACTGTCTACTATGTACTGCTTTTAGACCGGTCAGATATACAGCCATAAATTATGTCCTCTAGATGCTTGTCTGAAATGGACTTATAACCTAGAGAAAAGATCAAGGGACAAGAAGACTGGCACATGGAGATCTTATCATGATCTGAACAAATCCTTCCAAATATCATTTAATCAGGAAAGAATCTTGTACTGGTGTAACAAATCCTGGTGTGGATTCGCATCAATAGTGAACTGATCAGTGCACAGTGCACACCTATCATGAAGATACTTTCATGTAGCACAAGCAATGCAAGAAAAATAGAATAGGATTGGTATGATATTCTTTAATTTGTGTGTTGCTTGCAGAGTTCCGGCACTTCGATGTCTCTGTCATTCGTGTGTCATGCATCTTTCGGCTGAACTCTCATTTAACATTATGAAAAATACTCTCTGTCTTTTCAGTTTCATATGCTGTGCCACTAGCTACAGCCTATCAGTGTCAGCCTATCACAGAATTTCTAGATTTATTTTGCGGTGTATGATGTATCCCTTCTGATTTCTAAAGTTTGACCAAGACTTGTATGCTGGCAATTTACTGACAGTAGTAGGAACACATCGGAAGACCAACATGTGGTACATGGCACTTAGAAAACATTTGCATGGATGGTAAAAGTTTCAGGAGTTCAAACTTCAAAGTTCATACTCTCCAACTACACCGGACAAGTGGCACCAATCCCAACCCTTTCATCATTTGCTGGGATCTCTTCTAGATGAATTCATGCTCAAGCCAATCGAATGGGCCTATCAATGTGCCTTTCTTCTACTGTAGCAACTCAAAGCCTGAAAGTCTGAAACTGAGGTAATGAGGTGACCGTGGACTATCCGGAGTCCAGAATTGCCACATGCCAATAGTTATGGATTGAGTTGGACTCATTTCTAAACCGAATCAAATCTTGATTCTTGAGTGATATTTGGCTGTCTTGTCTTAGTTGTAGGTTTGAGCTCAGAAAGAGAATTCTTTAGTAGGATATCATATTTTCTAGATCGTAGTTTTAAAAAAATAACCTAAAACATTATTCGCAGTTGAACACTGTGCAGCGTGTACAGTCCATGAGTTTGTGTACCGAAACGATTTCGATTCACAGATGGCCGCGCGAAGAGTGAGGGCTTGAGACGCGGGGATGATTAAAAACGCCGTGTCCTCGCTAACGGTGCGCCTCCATCTGCCGTTCGCTGCGCCCGCTTCCACCTACCACGCCCTCCTCCCTCTTCCTCTCCCGCGGCAGCGAGCCTCCACATCGGCCTCGGTCCCCCTCGCCGGCGCCGGCGGCCCCGCCATGTCGACGACGGCGCAGACGGTCGCCGACCAGAAGCGCGCGCTGCGCTCCGACGTGCGCAGGGCGCTCAAGGCCCTCTCCCCCGACCAGCGCACCAGCGAAGGTGATTCGCCCCGCCTGACTCGAACAATTGATTCCGGTCCCTGGTGTTGTCGTTGAGGCGTTGGCCACCAGCTGCTTGTCGATTTGCCGATTAGGACTGCTGTCTGCTTGTGTTGCTCTTGGCTAGCTTTTTCCCGGGGCAGAATGAGCGTGTATTGGTAGCGCGTAATAGAAGAGTGGTGGAATTCTGTGTAAGGTAACTTTGCGATAGATTCTCCATAACATTTCAGTTTCTCCGAGACTAGTTAGCATTAGAGCGCGTACCTTGGGGATATCCCAACCTGATGAGTAGTGTTAAGATAAGCAAATAAAAGGTTCTTTCTAGTTTGCATTGAAGTGCTTAGCATAAGAGAATCAGAGAA
Organism: Hsuehochloa calcarea; assembly: GCA_036346395.1. Taxonomy (NCBI): domain Eukaryota; kingdom Viridiplantae; phylum Streptophyta; class Magnoliopsida; order Poales; family Poaceae; genus Hsuehochloa; species Hsuehochloa calcarea. Next base: position 36,314,832 of record CM070606.1, read on the forward strand.
AGATGCTAAGAAAAAACAAGGATCAGTGTAATTTTTGCATTGTTCCCCTATGTGCTATGCGCTAGGCGGACAGCTAGTCGGACAGCAGACCAACGCCTAGCTCCTAATCGCCGCCTAGGCGGGCTAGGCGGGAGGGCTGCGCTAGCGCCTAATCGCCGCCTAGGCGGGAGGGCTGCTAGGCCGCCCCTAGGGCTTCTGTTTCTTCATCTTTGGGGTCAACTTCTTGGCAAGTTTTGCTAGAGATGCCTCACCTCCCAAAGCCATTGCTAGTTGTCTGCAAGATGATCTAGTCAGGATCAGGGCATATGGATACTAAAGTGTGACAAACAAAAGTATTTCTCCAAAAGTATTTCACCTTCTCGTGACAGGACCAGGGCTATCACTCAGTACAGCAAGAATCGTCAACATTGACCTCATAGGTGATATGCTTGGACTAGTCACTGTTGAAGTGCTCGGGCATTCCCCCGTGGAAGTGCTTGCACCTTCTGTTCTTGCTGCCCTCTTCCTTGCTTTTCTGGACTTCCTATGTGAAGCCCACAATTACAATAGTTAATGTATCAGTCTGAAAAACCCAAAATCCTTGAATTTAATATGCATGTACCTTTCTTTGTCCCACTCAGTGGACATGCTGCCTGCCTATGCCCTGGCTCCCCACATCTCTTGCACCTGTTCAGGCTTCCCAATTGAACCAGTTGCTTTCCATTACCACCCTTTTCCAAGCAACATTTCATCCTCAATTTCTTAGGCCTTCCTGAAGATCTTTTGGCTAATGGAGGAAGCAGCTGAAAGCAAATGTCCACCTTTTGCCATTGAGACTTGTCTGTTAGTGGTTCAATTTCCCCTTCATAAGCAGATCTGAACCTTTCTAGTTAGTAGTACTCATGTACATAATCCTCCATATTCACATTCCTCAAAGATGTAAGGAACGCCAATGCATGCTCACATGGATTACCTGTGTGTTGCTACTGAAGGCAAGTGTAGTCATGAGTTGATGCCTTGACAACATGCCTCAGGTTGCTGTTGCTAGTGTCCCTCACCTGAGCACTCCAATTTGCATATGCTTGAGCCTTCAGGTGGGCTAATCCCCTTGACTTAATCATCAATTGTTGTAAGACAGCTGGTAGAATCCTCCCCTACAGCCTTTCCCCAATTCTTCTCCTCTTCTCAAACAGCACCATAACCATCTCCCTTAACTTGTCTGCAAGTTTATGCAGAGGCAGGTCCTTCACATCTCTCACCCAATTGTTGAAGGACTCTGAAAGGTTATTGTTAATATAATCACACTTGATGTCTGGTTTGAAAACACATCTCATCCACATTAAATTGTGATGCCTTTGAAGATAGTTAGCCACCTCAGGGCATCTTGTCAAAACTTTGTTCATGTGGAGTCAAAAACATCTTACTTATATGCCCTATCTGCAGGCCACATATGTCCAGCAATCACCATTGAATTTCTTCATAAAATTTTGCATGAGATGCCTAAAACACTCTCTTTGCTCAGCTTGAGGAAATACCCCCTTCACTGCAATTTTCAAACCCTTGCAAGCATCTGTGCACACAGCTAGGTTAGGAAGATCACCTATTGCCATCTGGAGCTGTGTCATGAACCATATCAAGTTATCCTCACTTTCCCCATCAATGAACCCAAATGCTACGAGGAACATCCAGTTATGACCGTCTAAAGTTGTATAGGAAGCTAAATGACCATTCCACTTTCCATTCAGAGCAATTGAGTCTATGCTAATGTATGGTCTACATCATCTAAAAACCCCTCAATGCAGGGCATAAATGCAATAAAGAATATATGGAAGTACGCATTACCTTTCACTCTCTTACTGGCAATCTCTACAGTACTGCCAGGGGACCTCAACTCAACCTCAGCCTTGAAGTTGTACAAAAACTGAAAGCTTTGTTCCCAGCACCTATATAGTTCATCCACTGCCTTTTATCTCCCTTCCATACTGTGTCATAGCCCATGGTAATATTGTAATCATCTTGCAACTTTTCTTGCATCTGCTTGGCTCCCATGTTGGAATGGTCCCTCAGTACAGATGTTGCCCTGTCTGCCACCCAGGACTTGGATCATATTAGTCTTGATCCTGCTGCTGGAATAACATACATGGTCATTGACTATCTTGGACACATGCAAAAACAATAACACCATTAAGTACAAACAAATCACGAAATCTTTCTTATATGCAAAAATTAAGATTTAGCAACAAAGATATTACCCTGATTGCTTTCTTATATGCAGTCCTGCGAACTACAATTCTCCAGTGGCATCCTTCAGCCCTACATTTCCCAATGAACCTTGTAGGGTTAGTTTTCTGGGTGAAGATGTCAAACTGCTCATTTATAGCATACTGCCTAATAGTTAATCTAAAGTCTTTCAAGGATGGAAACATGCTGCCCATCTCCATCTTGGGATGATCCCTGTCATAGTTGATGTGCTGCTACTCAAGTATGTCATCATCCACAAGAATAGCTGCCCCTTGAGTGCCCTCCACAGGTGCAGCACCACAATCAGCCCCTACCATGCCCATGTCAGTCCCATGCCTTGCTATGTTAGACCCATCCCTCAAGCCCAAAAGAACAAACATGCCATCCTCAGTCATAACAACACCTGTATCCAATTCACTAGGTCCTTGATCAATATTAATAGTAGACCAGTCCACCCTAACTGGTAAGGACAAGTCATTTCCTTGGTCATCAGCTTAATCCACTGCTACTGCTGCTGGAGCCACATCTGGAACTACGTTGCAGTGGTAGTCCCAACACAATCATTCAACAAGGGGTCAACTATAACACTAGACTGGCTAGACAGATAGGAAGCTTTGTCAACTATTTTCACTAAAAAGCAAACCCATTTCGTTCTGCTGCGGCTGTTGAATACATCCAACATATCAAAGGTGTGTTGAACCATTTCCATCCCACCACCACACTCCAAATCATTGCACCAAATGTGGGCCTCCTGAGATGGTCTACAACTAGTCTTCTCTCTCAACTGTTCCATGAACTTATCAAAGGTAAACCCACACAAATCAACTAACCATTTCATATCTTGTCGCCCATATTTGCGTTGGCTACCATTGTCAAGCCTGGTAAAGTATGGTGGAACTATAACACCTACTGTAAAGGCTCTTTCAGGTGCAATCCTACTCGACATTCACACAAAACAAAATTATTATAGTTAGGGGGACTACAACGTTGTATACTTCGTTCGACTTAGCTAAGATGGGCGCTGGGGAGGGTGCAAGAACAGCACATCAACGAACAACCGTAGGGGAAGAGGCATACCCATTTGGGTCCACTGCGGGCGCTCCTCCAGCAACCGGCTCCTCCTCTACACGCACTCCTCCACCAACGAGCTCCTCCACCAACGAGCTCCTCCACCAACCGGAGCCTCCATCACAGCTAGGGTTTAAGCATTCACCACATGTATCAACAACGAAAGAAGAAGAGACGAAGAGAAAGGGCTTCGGTCCAGGAGTATACCTGCTAAGCCCTATGCCACCGCTGGATTTCACTCACCGCATTGGTCTCCTTCAGTCCAGGAGTATCGGGGCACAGGGTCATGGCGAGAGGAGCGAAGGGAGAGAGTAACAAGTGAGCTCAACGAAGAAGAAGGGCACGGGATGTTAGACCCAGCCAGGTTCGGGATCGACCGGACCGATCGGAGGGGCATATCCGACTTTTTGCATGTGGGCTACGGTAATTAAAACCGAAATATGAATTAAATACTCCAAAAGGGCAAATTAACGAAGTGTGAAACTAACATGTGGCAACTAGGCTATTGCATCGAACATAATGGCATTTCACATGAGACAGAAGTAAAATGTGGTATTTTGACAGTTGTCCCGAGATTAAGGCTTTGTGCCTACCACTCTTATGTGTATATTATTATATTAGGACCGGTCAGGCCTTGGCATAGTACATGGGCCTCAAGGCCTTTCAAATTGGCCAATGTTGCATGGGCCATATGTTGTCAATGACCCAAATGACGAAGATGATTATATCTAGATGTACAACGTTGTTTCGGAAGTAAATAAGATTGTCAATGCATCGTTCTCCTCTTTCTCTCCTTCTTCTCCTAGCTCCCTCCCGGCCTTGTCCTCTCTCCGCGTCGGCGTAGCCTCGCCCGCCTCTCCTCCCAGTTCTTTCTCCCTCTCAGCACGCGGGCCACTTGTGCCGTACCTGGCACGGCCCAACACTATTCATGCCGTGCCAGGCCGTCCCACCGTGCCAAGGTAGCGGTCCAAACACGGCATAGGTCGTCGTGTCGTGTCGTGTCTAGGGTGTGTTTGCCTATTTGGTTAGTGAGATGGAGTTGAATAGGATGTGATGATCTTGTACCATGTAGTTTCATTTGTTTTAGATGAATGAAATGGTTTGGTATCTAGATAGAATATTCTATAATTTGTATCCTACCATCTAGGATGAGATGTTTCCATTCGAGCAACCAAATACATTAATATATTTTTTTTGAACCAACCCATACATGTACTATTTGGTACACTTGCACAGGTGACTTGTAAGTAGTAGCAAGGATGAAGAGCACATGAAAGGCAAAATGCAGTATGGTATTTAGATTCTTTTTAATGGTATCTGCAAGTTAAACATTCACTCCAGCGATTGTAACCAATCAAACAGCAATGAATGATACAATTTTCCGAATCGATGTAAATTTTTACTTCTGAAATGTGCTGCATTATTTTAGAGTAGACAACGCACAGTTGAGTTCAGTCATCTATACTACTAACAGAAGGGCGATTACACAGTTTGACAAGAAAAAAAAAACTAACAAATACTGTCACTGCAAAAACAAGTGCAAATACTCCTACAAAATCCCAAGATCTCACGAGATCTCTCCTCCAGTCCTCCAATACCTCTGTTTTGCTCAACACTAACTAACCAGGCCAGCACAGCATCATCGCTTGAGCACGTCCATGGGAGAGATGAATGGGTCGTTGAACTCGACGGTTCTCACCACCTTGTCCATCCGCTGGCGAGCTTCCTCCCTCTTGCGCTGAATGTCCCGTCTGCGCTTGCCTTCGGCGTCTCCGGCCATCTCCATGTTCTCCAGCGGCGGCCGCCTGTCGAGAGCGGCACGAGATTTCTCAATGGCTGCGGGGAGCTGACTTTGCGTGGGGGAGGGATCCGACCGCGCTCTGGGCTCAGACCGCGAGCCGCTTCTTCTCGTGACCTCATGCGCGCGCTCGCCCTCATGCTTCTTGGTCGCGCGCCTGGCGTCTTCGCGACGGTCGTGAACGTCCGCACCCGTCACCGACAGTGCTGCCCTGGTCCTGCCGAAAGAGCTGCCCGACAATGCAGCGCTAGAGAAGCTCTCCCTCTTCCTTCTCCTGTCCGGGGACGCGTCGCGCGGGTCGTCACGTCGGCGGCGCTTGATGGGGGGCGAGCTTTGCGGCTCCTCTTCGCGGCGGTGCCGCCGCCTCGCGTCATTGGCGGCGTCCTCCGGCCTCGCGACGCAGGCAGGATTGATGCGAAAGCGAGACGCGCACGACGTTGGAAGGATCGGGCTGCGCGAGCGCGCAAAGGCGGAGCGGTGGGAACCCATCCGGGCGGCCATGCTCGTGTCGAGCGAGCCTGCTTTTGCGTACGTTCTCTAGGGTTTGAAAGGTGGGGACTGGAAAGCACGTGCCTGGCTTTCGTGCTATGCGGTTTGGGAGAAAGTTGGGAGAAGGAACTGGAACAAGAGTTGGAGTGGGAAGTTGGCCTCTGGTTTATATGGACGCGCGGCGGTTGTCTCTTCCGTTTCCGACTCGGGCTCTGAGGTTGCCGCCTTACGACTTACCAGAGGAGTTCGTAGGCGCGACGGTTCGTCCATGACGCTGGGCTTTCACGCCCGTCGGCCGTCAGATGTAAAGGCGGATTCAGCTTGTCCGCTTGACCTCAGTTTCGTTCCGAACTCCAAAGCGTCTGTTTGGATTCTGGACTTTGGAGTAGTGGAGTGGCGGTGGCGGTGGCGGTGGCGTATGTTGGACTGGACCTATGCAATGTGTTCCCCATCTCATCCAACCAGGTTCACAGTCACGGCCCATCCATCGGGCCATTTAGTCATATTGAAGCCTAGCAGCGGCCCGTAAAGATAGGAATTTGAGAGGAGGCCTAATCCCATGAAGGATGAGAGAATCGGGCTACTTAGTTAGCCAAACAGTAGGTTGCACGAGGACAGCTTACAGTTTGTTCGCGTCCGTTTGTGTGCTACGGCCGCCGATTGCAGCGTAGTTCGGCAATCTGCCCGTTCCACGGAGCACGCCCACACAAAGCGCGCCGCTCACCAAACGCGACACGCGGCCGGGCAACGTGCAAAGGCAAGGCAGAACTGCAGGCGCGTCGTCGTATTTGGTATAGGAGCGCGGAGCACGACAGCGCGCGTGGCGTTCGCGCAGCACGCGCGGACCTTGCAAGAGGTTAGTGCAGAACTGCGGAAGGATTTGCCTTTCGCTGCAGCTAATGTTTGGACTGGTAATTTTATGAACGCTTTGTACGAATCAGGAGTTAGAATTTATATAAATCTTCAACTATGTGGTAATATAATCACGGATGAGCAAAAAATTACGAAAACTCTCTCTACCTTTCACCCCGAATACGGTGTAATCCGCACGCAACTACTGTCAAGATGACTATATAGAGTATACCTAATTAATTGATATTATGAAAGTTACGAAAACTTAAGATGATGTTATAAGAAAGAACTACAGCCGCCTAGTAGCAATGATGACCATGAAGCCAATACTAGCAGCTATAAGGTGAGGAAGCCTCTCACGAAGGAGATAGGCAAAAAGGGTAAGATCGTGGGTCGCAAGCACATTATTGATGTTTTACAGTCTAAAAAAAGGGGCAAAGGACAACATAAGACACACCTCGTCATTACAGGCACAGAGAATCTACAGTCATTAGTTGCACTAATGGATGTGGACAGCCCACTAGCAGGCCCCATCACTCCTCATTTGGACATCGCAGCAGTTGCAACCGTAGTTGCCCAAGAGGAGAGGAACGCCATGGAGCGATTCGCATGTGTTACTACATACTTCGCTGATTCGATCTAGTGCACGCACTGCACTTAGATCTTTTACAGTCGTTTGCAGTTTGTGATTGTGATGGAACATTGAATAATAGTTGTAAGCTCTAGGAGAGCAAAATATTAAATTCTTATGATGAGTCCTGCAAAACTTAATCCCGTATTTATAATAGCAAGTTATGTTCTGATATTTGAAGTATTTTATTTATATGTTGCTTGTTTTCTGCTGCATATTAATAAAGTATATTATATTAGAATGCGTGTGGCGCACTAGGGAGGAAGTGTGCTTAGCAGGTAGCGGCACAATAAATACCACCTTGAGAGAGATGAATTTTTTCAGTCGATCAGTAAGAATGCTTGTAGTCTTACGACAATCGCAGGCAACGATACTTGTATAATCCGTTCAGGAAATGACATAATTATAATCCTAACGGGCACAACTTTGGTCATTAAAGAAACTTTGTTGTAACCAGAATCGACTAGAACTCTCAACGATATTCGCGCTAACGGTTTCCACGTAGAGACCGAAGAAGAGCATGGTAAGGAATACCTGCTCAATACAAAGCATGAAGAAAGTGGAAAAATGGTATTAGAACGACTTACTTCATTTGAAACTGGGCTATACTACAATAATATTAAGGCATCTGCAGCCTATATTATCCTGAAAACCATATTTAGAAGCTCTGAACCTTTTCTATCTCTGGCATGATAGATTATGCCGCCTAGGTATTAGGGTCATGAGAAATATAATTAACAATTCACAGGAACATAATATCGATGTAAAAAAATTCCCGAATCAGGAAGATTTTGTGTGCCCCGCATGTGCCATCGAGAGATTAATTACTAGACCTTCTGCTCTGAAAGCGAAGGATGAGATCCCTGTATTCCTGGACTGTATCCAGGGAGACATTCACGGTCCTATATAGCCTCTATCAAGGCCATTTAAGTATTTTATGTTGTTCATCGATGCTTCCTCGAAATGATCGCACGTACGTTTATTGTCTACGAGAGACTTCGCTTCTACAAAGTTAATCTCGCAGATAATTAATATTAAGAATAATTTTCCTGATCATCATGTGAAGTCCACAAGAATGGATAACGCTGGAGAATTTACTTCAAAGGCATTTGATGATTATTGCATAAAAATAGAAATTAAAGTTGAGCATCCTGTACCGCTTGTCCACACCCAAAATGGACTAGCAGAATTGTTATTTACTAAGTACATGTTGGGGACACGCAGTCCTGCACGCAGCAACTCTCATCAATTTTAGGCCACCGGCTTATAACATCCATTCACCTATGCAACTAGCGCAAGGGTCAACACCGAAAATTTCTCATTTTTGAAGATTTGGTTGAAAGGTCTATGTACATATACCACTACCGTAGCGAACTGCAATGGACCCTCTCTGAAAGTCTGGGATATACATTGGTTACGAAAAAGCATCTATAATCAGGTATTTGAACCCCATGACTGGAGATTTGCATGCAGTCCACTTTGCTAATAGCATATTTGATGAGTATTGCTTTCCGTCATTAGGGGAGCAAATCAAACCCTTGATGAAAAATATCAGGAAATAGTGAAGTCCAGAAGACAATTGAAGTCCAGAAGATAATTGAAATCTATGCATATGACCCACGCACTAGTGAAGCATATAGAGAAGTCCGGAAGATAATTGCAGTCTAGAAGATAATTGATTTGTAAACATTAGCAAATCATCTGCTTGACCACTTTAGTAATTTGAAGAGCTTGACCAAGTCGCATGTGACTGCACGCAATGCACCAGAGAGGGTTGAAATACCAATGAGGGTATCCCTAATCCCGTTCTAAGGCCTCTGAAAGGACGAGAACTCCGGCCCTTCAAATCCGAAGTAACCGGAGACGCCTGGTGAAAAAGGATAAGAAGGACTTGACACAGCGAATCACCAAAGTTCCCCACAACCAGAAGGGGGGCCAATTGAGACCTAGCACCAGTATGACACTTTCAGAAAAGGCATACCAGAATTGAACATCCCCATGAAGAGAGACATCAGCATGGATGTGTACGCACACATCGGAGCTGAAAAACTAAATTGTCCCGCAATTGAAAGCAGCGGTAAGCAAGTAGAAGCATTAGAAATATTGCCCCTTGAAGAAATAGCTATAAACTTTGTGACCTCAGGAGAATCTATAAATAAGCTAATAGCAAATGTTGATATTTACTTTGCAAAGAAAATTGCCACAATCATCGATATTTATCTAGAGCCTGCATCGCTTGCTGAATGTAAGAAAATATTAGATTGAGAAGATTGTAAGAAGGCAATAGAAACTAAATTATTCTCTCTGAATAAAAGAGAGGTGTTTGGGCATATAAGCTGCACGCCTCCCCATGTGCACCCCGTAGGGCATAAGTGGGTATTTGTTCGAAAGATAAATAAAAAGAAGCAATGCTCGTTGCACAAGGTTTAACTTAACATCCAGGATATGATTATGAAGAAATCTATTCCCCAGTCATGGTCGGAACCACCCTTTAGATATTTAATCTCAATGGCAGTAAATTTGAAGTTAAAAGTAAAATTGATGGACGTGGTAACAGCATACCTTTATGGAAATTTGGATTCATACATTTATATAAAGATACTTGAATGTATCCCTGTCTCGAACCAAGACAGAGCAAATAGAAATCTATACAGTTTGTCACTCAAAAAGTCACTGTGTGGACTGAAGCAATCAGGCGGAATGTGGTATAATCGCTTGAAGCGACTTTCTATGCAAGAAAGGCTACACGAACAATGAGAATTATCCCCGTGTATTTATACGACGATCTCAGGATGGATTTTGTATAATCTTAGTATATGAAGATGATCTAAATATCATTGGAACCCTATAAGGTATTAAGAAAGCAAGCTCTTACCTAGAGTCGGAGTTCAAAATAAAAGATTTGGGTAAAATCAAATACTGCCTAGGCTTACAGCTTGAGCATAATCCTGAAGGAATTCTAGTACATCAGCCAACATACACTCAGAAAGTGTTGGAAAGGCTCGGTTTTGAAAAGGCACGTCCTTCGAAGGTGCTGATGGTCGGGAGATCCTTGCAGCAAGACAAGGACCCATACAGACCTAAAGAAGAGGGGGAAGTCCGGGACCGAATTCCGTGCACTGAGTGCGAGAAGAGCATTCATGTATTTAGCAAATTGTACTAGATCAGGCATTGCATTTGTCATAAACCTATTAGTAAGGTATAGTACAGAACCTACCAAAAGCATTGGCAGGAAATAATGGACATCTTCTGTTACCTCTAAGGAAGTAAAGAACTTGGTCTGTTCTACAGAAAGAACCAAGACCTGTCTATCAATGGCTATGTTGATGTCGGTTCTGTTGGACCAAGATACGTACCAAGTCACAAACAAAGCTATGTATGCCTATGTGGTGGAACAGCAATTCCATGAAAATTATTTAAGCAAAGTCTTGTATCGACTTCGACGAATCACTCGTAAATCATAGCACTGTACGAGGCCTCACAAGAATGTGCTTGGTTTCGACGGATGATTCACCACATCCAAAGCATCATGTGGATTGAATATCACAAAAACCTCCACTATTATCTATGAAGATAATGCAGCTTGTGTTGCACAAATACAAATGAGTTATGTGAAGAGCCCCCTCACAAAACATAACAACCTCAAGTTCTTCTATGCTCATGAATTGCAAATGATGGACGAAATTAAGGTACTGCATACTAAGTCATGTGAAAATCTTGTAGATTTATTCACTAAATCACTTTCAGCATCTAGCTTTGAAATGTGCATACGTGGAATTGGAATTATTAGACTTAGAGAAGTGCAGAATTCATGGGAGAATCTTCACGAACTCATTATTGAATCTTGATCACGAAGATTGAGTACCCAAAGAATAAATACTGAAGATTAAATGAAATTGGGTGGATTGTACTCTTTCTCCCTTGATGAGTTTTCCTGAAGTTTCTCGGCTAAGGTTTTTAATGAGGTAATTCGGGAAACACAGCAGAACGCATGACATGTACTCTTTCTCTAAAAAATTTTCCACTGGGTTTTTATGGAGTTTTGACGAGATATGAACATGTCGGATGAGTGTCCAAGGGGGGTGTTAAGAAACCGGGTCCAGGACTGAAGAGTCCTGACCCAGTTGGATTCCTCATCCACCCTGGAGCCTATAAATAGAGGGGGACCCCCCGAGTATTTGTAAGATCGAGGTGGCCGACTAGAGGGGGGTGAATAGGCGGTTTTAAAAAATCTTTCGGCTCTAAAACCAATATATAATGCGGAAGCTAATAACGAATTGATTTTGCACAATTAAAACATAAATCAATTAGGCTCAACTAAGTGCACCAACAATACAAGAGAGCAATCATACAAAGATATATAAGCAATTAAAGCATGAATGTAAATTGCTCAAAGTAAAGTACAAGTAAAAGCAAGATGGATACAATTATGTTTTACCGTGGTATTTGGAGACTTGCCGGTCTCCCCTAATCCATGTTGAGGTAAGCCCAACCACGTTGGACCGGCTCCACTAATTAAGCCAACACCTCCGAGGTAAGTCCAACCACTTAGACCGATTCCAAACTGAACCAACACCTCGCTCCACTAGGGTTGCTCTTTCTCCACTCCGGAGATGGCGAGCACCAAGCCACTCACAACACGTCAGGTCTTCTCACAAGCTTCTTGAAAAGATCACCGCAAGACGACGCCTCCACGCCGCCTAGGTGTCGGCAAACACCAAGAGTAACAAGACTCAACGATCACTTGAACTAATCAAGTGTCAAAGCTCAAGTGGATACACAATCCACTACCTAAGGCAACAAATGCACTTAGGGTTTACTCTCCAAGCTCACCAAGTGCAACACATGCACATAAGAGAGGAGAGGCTTGCTCTTAACTCAACATGCTCAAAGGATGTTCACAATATCACCAGCAACCTCTCCCAACCGGCCAAGGTGGCTATATATAGCCCACACACAAAACTAGCCGTTGGGAGACAAACTGCTGAAAAATCAGCAAATGCGGAACTTCCGCCGTACAAAGTCCGGAACTTCCGCACCTCAGCGACAAGCACAGTAACGGCTATATCAGACGAGAAACTAGCTGTTGGAAATGAAATCCGGAACTTCCGTCGTTCAACACGCAGTACTTCCGATTATCGGACGTTCCGATTCTGATGGGCGGTACTTCCGCTTTCACTCAGGTCCAACACATGGCACCTTCTGGAAAAAACGTACCACGCCAAATCGGAACTTCAGCTGAGCGGTAGTTCCGCACCAAGCATGGCGGTACTTTTGCGCTTTCGAAAATCAGCTAAGTCCCAAAACGGGTGCTTCTCTGGAAAAAAACATTCCGCCGGATTTCGGAGCTTCCGACATGCGGTAGTTCCGCAGTTAAAACTCTGGAAATTCCGATTATCCTGACAAAGCAGCAAATGGCTTTTTCAACAACTCCAATTGCAAAACACATTTGCCAATTGATAAGCCATGCCAACAAGGATCACAAGCAAGATTCTCAACTAGTTGCAAAACACATTTGCCAACTTTTAGAATCATACCACAAGAAATAAGGTACATAGACTTACACCATTTGCAAAACACATTTACAAACATAAGTCACATGCTACAAGAAATCAAACATGAGCTTCAACTATTTGCAAAACACATTCTTAAATAACAACATCATGCCACAAGGCTAAGGTGCATGGGCTTCAACCATTCGCAAAACACATTTGCAAACTATAGTCCCACGCCACAAAGATTAAATGCATGAGCATTATTCATTTGCAAAACACATTCGCAAATAATAGCTCCATGCATAGATGAGCTAGAGCAAACATAATGAGCTATCAACACATGACTAACTCATATTACTAGTCAAGACCCCTCTTAATAGTACGGCAATCCTATACTAGCAATCCGGTCTTCCAACCAAACAACAAGACCGGTAAAAGACTAGGAATACATCCTTAGCCCTAGCTAGTCATACCTTTGCCTTGCATCTTCTTGAAGCTTGATAACGCACATCAACACTTCAAATCCGGGTCCTTGACTTGACTATCATCAACACATGATGATCTCTTCACTTCGGGATCTTGTCTTGAACATCATCAACACATGATGATTTCTTCATCCCGAGTCTTGACATGCATCAACACATGATGCATTCCTTCACTTGACCTCCATCAACACTTGATGGGTCTTCTCTTGATTTGATGTGCATCAACCCATGATGCAACCTTTACTTCAAGTCTTCACATGCATCAACACATGATGCATTCTTTACTTACTCTTGACTTGATGATCAACTTATGATCATCCCAAGTTTTCATCACCCTGTAACATAACCTATATATTCAACTCATGGAAAATGTAAGTTCCACAATATGATTATCATTAATTACCACCTCATACCATTAACACATAATGGTGGGACAAGATACCTCTATCTTTCCATTTTTTGTAATTGATGATAACCATTTCAATCACACATAAATTGATTTAGATAATAGTAACACGTTATGAGTATATATAAACTACACAAGTCATATATATATTCACAACATGAGTATGCGAGAACTACACAAGTTCTACATACTCAAAACTTGAGTATACGAGAACTACATAAGTTCTTTATACTCAAATCATTAATATACAAAACTACACAAGTTTTATATATTCGAAACATGAGTATATAAGAACTACACAAGTTCTATATACTCAAAACATAAGTATACAAAAACTACACAAGTTTTGTATACTCATACGGATATGTTTCAACGTAAAGATCCTAAATATATGTGGAAAACGGAATATGGATCAATACTAATAAAACCACAAAATATAGAACAAAACTCCCCCTAAATGTGTGCATACACATATGTGTAAAGAAAACATATGCACATATTCAAGTTATACTTATGGTGGAGTTCAACCTATATTTTGTATCCGAGGAATGCAACATTATATAAGAGTATAAGTTGAATGCATACCTCGTTGAATTTCACCTTTATATCCAAATGAGATTACACAAGATAATACTTGACAAGAGAGTTAGTCTCACAATTAGATTTGTCATTAATCACCAAAACACTCCATTAACTCATAATGGCGGGTCTAGATCCTTCAGTATTGTAATACGATTTTAAGAAGCAATAAAGAGAAGCATGAAGTCCTCTCATATCTCTGTGTTCTATCTATTATTGTGTTCTTGTGTTCTTGATTCGTTCTTACGTTTCTGAATATTATTTACGATGTAATCGCTCGGACTGGACTCACCAGCGACGGTTACTCAACAGTAGTTTTGACAACCCAGGTATGCATCCATTGTTGGTTGGTGACGAGGATTAAAACATCTATGTATTACTTTAATACATAAGAAAGGACCATACGTCTTCGTGGTCGTAACCCCTAAGGCTAACGACTTCACTGGTCCTAAGGATTTCAGATGTTACATAATAAATACCTTGGTCGGACAAGGTCCCGTACCTAGTCCACAACCAGTTAACTGCTCGTAAAGCTATGAACTGATATCTGGATCCAAATCCAGGTATATCCTTTACCGTGTGATGAATGGAACACGTGATGTATACTCCATACCACACGACATTACATAATCCTAAGACACTGACTAATGGTTGAATGTCTCACCGACATTTAACCGCACATCGGTTAATTCTTTAATCAACTGTCACCTCCTTCCGACTGCATTTAACGCTTGCATATGCGTCTTCTCTATAAACAACTGTCATCTCTTCGGAAGCTATTTAAAGATAGCGCATGGAAGGAGGAGAGGGGGAGAAAAAGCGAGACAGACAATAAAACTCTGGAAGGCAAAGAAGACAAGAGCATAGCCAACATCATACTCAGTGTAATTAAGATTAGTCCTTTGCTTTGATTTGCGAGGTAAGTCAGGGTGGTCCCATGAACCTTCGATTTCCGATTGAGATCGATCCTAATACCACTCCGTCGCTAGATCTTCTAGGTAACTACAGTGACACCCGACACCACATCCACTGTAACCGCGGGGTCATGCCCAGGGCCCAGACAGTAGGGTGCTTTTGGTCACCAGGTACGGATACTTCTACTTGTACATATGATGGTTAGCTCGCTCATGTGGTTGTGGCTCTAAACACAACCAATCAATTAGACAAATACACTAGGAAAACGAGCTACAGTGGTGGCGGGCCGTTGCTACATTACAGCCCGGATTTTTGTCACCAACAACCGCTCCAATCACAGGTGGGTCGCGGGGCACAAGTGGGGCTAGGAAAACCCCATCATCCTTCAGTCAGTGTTGCCAAAATCCATCAGAAAAATGCGTGCATCGATCGCCGTCCGGCGCGCAGCTGTGCGACAGCGGCATGATCCTCGTTGGACAAGCCCACATGCGCGGGGGAGGGGCCCCACGAATGCACCGAACTCGTCCTCGTCCAAATTAAGCGATGGATGGCTCAAATTAAGCGGTCTATTTGTACAGTCTAATAGCGTAGCTGTACATGGAGTGGTAACACGGCTGCAATATATCCGAGCACATTGTATGTCGGCTACAGGCAGCACACTGTAGGATAGGAACCGGGCAACCATAACCGCAATAAATGGGCTCTGGTTTGAGGTGCCTTCAACCCGGCTTTAGTCCTCAGAAAAGAAGGTGCGAACATACATACCATCTTGATTCTTGAGATGCAATCTACATCGCTCCAGTTCAAAACTAGACAAATCCCGGAAGTAGGCAAACAAGAAATTACCGTACGGCAACCTTGAGAAATACTAGGTAAATTTCTTGACCATTTTCGGTTTTTTTTTTGTTTACCATGAACAGTGAGTGGTCTCCAATCGGACAAATCCGCGTGCTTGAGACAGACATGCCATCTCTTGACGATGGTGATGGACTGATGGTGGAGAACCTGAACCTGCATGCTCATGCTTACAGTGTCGATGGCTCGATGCTCCCATTGTAAACTGTAAAGAAAGCAAAAGTGAAAGAGATAAACTGCTAGCGCATTGTACTGGTTTACCAGCACGTCAAAGGGAGATAAGATCACGTCATAAAGTTCAACTCCATTAACCTTTTTACCCTTTACTTTTCTTCACTTGAACTCACAAGCTAGGTCACACATTTTGAGGAGATACACATGACAGGAACACAGAAGAACCAGCCACTACATCCATGAATAATGAAACAACCAATGATCAGCACAGATGAACAATTGTTTCTGCTCCCTATTCCCACGTCCAGGAATCAAACAACATCCCCTAAACCTATAATGAAATGCCCGAATCGCAGCATCAATGCACACATTTACCACTGATCTCACAACAACCATGATCAGCTGGTACCCGAGGTCCACGAAATAAACCATCTTTTGCTCATGGCCGTACCGGTGGGCAAGATCTGAGCCAGTACAATGCTCAGCGATGACGGTCATTTCGCGCCGACGCCGAGCGTGAGCTCGAGCTCGTCGGCGGCGACCTCATGGATCCTCTCCCCTTCCCACGGCGTCACCCGCCCCTTGTCGAACTCGAACTCCGGGCCGCCTCGGCCCCTCTCCCCCGCCATTCCCTCGATCTCCATGGAGTTCGAGTTGGAGGCGCCAGGGTTGACGAGATTGTATGTGGGCGAAGCCGGCGTCGTCGTGCCCATCTGGAAGCTGATCCACCGGCCGGAGTCCACCGTCGAGACGTCCGACTCGTCGCACTCCGGTATCGTGTCCGGGTGCTCGAGCCGTCGGCCGCGGGTGGGACTCGCCGGCGCGGAGACGGCGAATAACGGGTGCCGGAAGGGGTCGACGTCCCAATCCGGCTTCCGGACTTTTGGCGGCCGGGACGCCGTCGGCGACGAGAGCGGTGGCGTCACCGGAGCGCTGCTGGAGACGCGCAGCGGCGGGAGGTTGGGGAGCCCCCGGAGGTACGGGAGGAGGCAGGACGGGCTCGGGTTGTCGAGGCGCGTGGGGCTCGGGAAGCTCGACGACGCCGGGCTCGCGTGGTAGGACGGCACCGGGCTTGGGAACGACGACGAGGGCGCGCTCAGGAGCTGCGAGGACGAGCAGGGCTCATCCCGCCGACGCGGTTCCACCGACCGCCACCGACGGCGGCGGCTTGCATCCCTGCAGCCAGGAAACAAGAACGGAAGCTCAGGCTCAGCAAGGTCCAGATCTACACGCCCAAGATGCAGGAAATGGAGAGAGAACAGCAGATCGATCGGTAGACCAGATCGAAAGCTCTCACCTTGCGGTAGGTGGTGCCGTCATCCTCGACGACCCAGCCGGCCTCGCGGCAGAGCTCCTTGAGCACCTCGTTGTTGTCGCAGTGCTTGGGGAGCTTGAAGTTGCCGAGAGCGCGGAGGCCGGTGAATATCTTGGCGGCGATGGCCCGCCGCCGCCGCTCCCGCCGCTTGTTGTTCTCTCGCTCCTTCCACGTCGGCGTCCGGCCCACCCCTTCCGCCGCCGCCGCCGCCGCCGCCGCCGCCCCCGACGTCATACTAGCTCCTCTCCTCTCCTTCCTCTCTGCTCCCCCTGCCCTGTTTCCTCTTCTCCACTTGGCTTGTTGCTTTAATGGTGAGGTGGGTGCTACAGTAGAGGGAGGTGGGTGCTGTAGATGGAGTGGTGTGCTGCTCAGCCTGCTCCTGCTCTGACCTCTGAGCTTGCTCTCTCGTTTGGCTGGCTGGCTGGCTGTGCGTGTGGGCCCACCTGGGTTACCTCACGAGGAGGGTATGGTAACTCTATTATTATATTGCAACTAGATCGGCTAGATTCTACTGGTGGTGGTGTGGCTCCGGTCGGGACCCACTTTTTTCCACTCGCTCACTGCCAGGCTCGTCTTTTGAGGACGACGAGTGTGAGTGTTCTGTGCCTGTGCGGCTGTGCGTGAGGAAAATGTAGGGCGAATTCATGTGCTGCTGCATTTGCGATTTGCCCGACGAATTTTACGGCTGTGCCACTGTGGTACGTACACTCGTACAGTGAATTATCTAGGGTGGAGTAGGAGTACAGTTCATTTTACAAAGTGCGTGTAAACTTTTTTTTTTACTAGTACTATGCAGTAGTACGCGTGTAGACGAAGATTTGGTGAGTTCAGACATCACAGGATTCAACGGTCGTGGCTAAATCGACGTCTTTTTATTTGTAAAAGTAAAAGTAGTTTTTATTTGTACTAAACTATAAATATAGCATCAAGAAAGGTTACATATATAATGTGCTTTCAATTCGTGGGACTCACCTACCGTACTCTGTATGTGGAAATCTACCCATCGCATTTCTAGTCCGCAGAAGTAATCATTGCATATGTTCCTATTGCGGACCAAAAGTGTAATAGGTGGGTTTCCGCAGACCAGGAGCTCGGTGGGATTCGCATCATCTGTCATTGCATTAGCAATGATAGAGGAATAGAGTGTCGTGACATTGCTAAGATCTGAGCCTTTCGATTCAGGAAGAACGGTTTGGATCAACCACTACAGTGTTGCTATAGTATTTTGTACATATATCGTAGTTGCAGCATTTTTTCTTATGTGTTGTTGTAGTCTTCTGCTACAGTGAAACCCCCAAAACCAACCCTTGTTTTTTTTATCTGATGGCTACGAAGCAATGTCACAGTACATTAGCACCGTCGCAAAGTCAGAGAATGCACATCCAGCGCGGTAGGTGGGTTTCGCGAAATGGGAGCGCGATAGAGGACATATATCGTCTGCCTACCTTATCGCGTGTAAAATTTATCATTTCGGCGTAAATACATTTGCTATTTAGTTGTTAAAAAAGCTAGATAAGCCAAAAACTCATATTTACCGTGGACAGTTAAGGGCCTTGTTGGCACCTACCGCACCTTTTCTCGGAAATTTGAAATTTGAGCAATTTGAAATGAAGAGGTTTGGTGTTTGGCTATCTGACTTTCAGGTAGGCTGCGTGTAGCTTCTAAGATGGTAAATATCTGAAATACCCCTAAAGCAAGTAATGGCTTGTTTGATGTCATTTAACGGCAATTACCGCAATTGGCGTCATTTAACAATAATTAACGATAATTAATGACAAACTAATGCAATTGACGATAATTAACGCAACTCATGACAACTACCGCAATTGGCAACAATTAATGATGACTACCTTAATTAACGATAATTGACATGATCATCACAATTAACATAATTAATGATAATTGATAATAAATAATTGTTATGATAAATAATTAATACATAAATAATTATTATAATAAATAACTAATACATAAATAATTATTACGATAAACAACTAATACATAAAATAATTAATACATAAATAAATCAGTTTAATTAATGCATAAATAAATCATTGATATAAGAATAAAAAAGGACAAAAAACCAACGATGGCTAAGGTTAGGGGCGGCTCGGCGGGCGGGAGGACGACGCGGCACCAAAAGGCATCGGGGAGGATCTTGATGGTGGCTCGAGGAAGGAGTAGGCCAAATGGCCAGCAGCCGATGTCGTGGAGGACTGGCGGCTCGGGTCGTGGGAGTGGCTCCGTGTCGTGGTCGACAATGGCTCGGAGGCGAAGGAGGCGGCGGATGGAGACGCCGAGAGGAGGAGGAGGCGGCCACAAAGTGAGGCACCAAGGAGGGGGAGGAGGAGGTTGCCGGAGGAGGAGTGGCGCGGAGGAGGAGGAGATAGATCTAGATCTCAAGAGGTGCCGACCTGGGGAGGAGGAGCGCCAGCCGACATCATGAGAGGAGGAGGAGGATGCCTCGGCGCGGAGGAGGAGAGGAGGATCGAGGCGGGCTCCGAGTCGAGGGGAGAAGGAGGAGGGAAGACAGGGTCATGCGTGGGGAGGAGGGAGGACGGGGCGTGGGGGAGAGAGCTGTGGTTAGGGTCCGGTCGGGATGGGGTGCAGTGGGGAGGGTTGTGAGTGATGGCAAAGCGGTAATTACCCCCCAAGTTTAGGGGAAACTCGAACGGGTTGCGGAAGCCACGGAAGCTCCTCAGAGGCGGCTTTCGGCCTAACTTTCAGCAGTGTTCTCCTTTCACGCGCCCACCTGCGCGCTCCCATGCCATCACCTCACCACCTCACCACCTCGAGCCACACCAAATCACCACCGCTTCCCATCCCTCCAAATCCGCATTGGTGTCCATCAGATCTCACTCGTGTTGGCAACCACATCTCCACAAAAACCCCATTGCATCTTCCTCCTTCCTTTTTCTCTCCTCCAATCGCCCAATCGTGCTGGCCCATCGCCGCCGAGTGGTTGGGAGTTGCAAATGGGGAGAGGGGAATTGGGGAAAGAAAGGAGAGAGAAGTGGGGAAAAGAAATGAGAGGAGGGGGAAAAGGGGAGGAAAGGGGGAAAGGTGGGAAATGGGAAATAGGAAGAGAAATGGTGAAATTAAGTAATTACATAAAATTATGGATAGTTAAATATTTTGGGGGAGTGAAATTTCATTGATATTTTACAGATACATTGTTACTGCCTCGTTAGACACCTTATGCCCAGAGTGAGGTTCACCCGATAAGTAAAAGAGCACAGGAACTATATTCAACCGATAAGGAAAAGGGTACAGTAACTGCATTCATACAGACATATCGGTTACTCGATATTGAGATCGGCTAACGCCCACATGATCTCAGGTTCCTCCAATTGATGTTGTTGTCGCTCATTTGTTTTATGCCAATCCTTGAGGGAAGTGATTGCCTCTACTGTCTTGGGCGTAAGGGATGATCTCCTTTCTTCAATTATTCTCCCGACCATACTGAATGTCGCATCGAAAAAGACAGCTGACACCGGAATGACTAGAACATCCCGTGCGAAATGGCACAACATGAGAAATATGTGATGGTTGTCCCTCCACAATTAGAGGAGCTGACCTTCTTGCCCGAAAGGGTAGGATCTATGGCTGCAAAGTTTTGGTCGAGGAAGTGACTGAGTCCTGCATTAGGATTCCACCTTGTTGTTTTGGGTGACTAAGATGACAAAAAATTGGATTCCATACCCTTCATCCTCTTCCACAAGTGGGTCGTCGAGCTTCCCTTCAGTGGTCGCGCCGCTTTCTTCGAAGCTTACAAATCCATCTCGTCGGCGAATACTTTTGTAGTACAAATTGAATACTCAAAATATCTCGCCTTTCACATGGTTGAAAGCAGCGGAGAAATCTAGATCGAGTGCCTCACCTATTCCCTCCATAGAAATTTTCAATTCGTCCAACTTCTTGCATGGATAAAAAATAGTGGCAAAACAATAGAGATGTGATATAGAACTTGAATATTTGAGAAATTTTACCTCCATCGGCGTAATGATAGGGTGTAAAAGTGCATCATGTCTATATCTACCAAATGACTCCACAATTAGCCCAATATAATTGATCACTAAGCATGAGGTGGGATAGTAAACACCAAATAACTCGTTAGTTTATTCGTAGAAGTCTAAAAGTTCTTGAAAACGATTAACAATGGTTCAATCCGAATCAGTAAGTATGAAATCATTCTCTTGATAGTAATAATATTTTCACACCATTTTATTTTTTTTTAGCATTATTTATGTTGAGTTTCACCTCACCTTTATGGCAAGACCAAATTTTCTTGGTATAATATCATTGGCCCTGCAATACTCTGCGAACCTAGCAGCCACTTAGGGGTTACTTGCGTTGAAGCGAACAACGCCGTAGATATTGTTCAAATATCCACTAATTACCTCTATGCCATCTTGGACAATGAGGTTGATAATGTGACATACGCACTTGTGGTGGAGAACATATCCACGTATATACGATTACAGTTGGGGGTGAGGAAAGAATTATCAAGAGTGATAGAAAGAATCTTATTATCTATTTTAAAATCCCGAATAATCACAGGTGTGCGTTCGACGATTACCTCTCCGGTGTGTGCATCATCCATTAATCTAAACCCTATGGCTCTCTTGTTCAAAGTTGTAATTGCTCATCTAAGTAATGGGCAACAACACTAAGGTAGCAAGTTCTTTGGTGAGAGGAAGTCCAAATATTGGAAGTTAACGCAGAGCAAAAGCTAACTTTTAGGATTTTTTTCCAGTGTATCTAGCTCTCTATTGTAGATCGCTATAATACCGGATTTGGTTGTTCTTCTACTCACATGTTGGTACTATGGGCAGAAGCCGTGTTGGATCATTCTTTCAAAATTATGGTTCTCGCCCATCATAATAGGTAGATATTACGAAACTATAAATCATGCTATTTTATCTCGTGCTACTTGAGGGTTGTACATCCACGCACTTATAGGGTCGTCAACCAAAAAGTTGAGCTACGTTCGCACACCTCCTTTGGTCTGCCCCGTCTTTTGCAGGCACACTTTGTAGTGCCGATTCAGATGCCCTGCCCCCTCCACCTGAACATGTAGTCAATTCATTGTTGCAATAATTACATACTGCAATTATCTTCCTTTGGTCATCTACAACATCGATCCTCTTGGTCATGTCCTTCCAGCACTCTGCCCTTCCGCCGGTGGACAGTAGGGGTGATGGCGATCCTCTAATCCAGACATGTAACTCCAGGAATGAGGACGAGAAGGCGACACACTCATAACCCTCAGTGCCGTCCATATGACGACCCTCCATGTCGTAGTCTCCCATGCCCGAGGAGAATTGAGGAGGATTGATGTGAGCATCGTCCTGCCCAGGAGGAGAACCAAGGGCTATGGGGGTGTGCTTGCTTGTGCCTTGCCCCCACCATTGGCTTGTTCTTTTTCTTGCTAAACGTATGGAGGGAATGAATGATAGAGAGCTAGAGAGAGTAGGGAAATTGTTGCTTGAGTAGTGTGGTGAAAAAATGAGTAGAGGAGGGGCTTTAATAGGCATGGGGAGGAAGAACGTTGCATTTTCCCATTGCCTTGCCTCTGCTATTGTCTGTTGTCTTCCAGCCTCCACCACTCCTTTGCCTTCTTCCTCTACTCCGTATGGTCACTGGAATGGGTAGGTGATCGTTGCAAAAACTGCTTCCCAGCTGTTGCCTCTCTCCCTCCCCGTGTGTTGCTTCTCTATAGCTAAGTCCAATCACTACAACCTCCGTCGGCTTCCCTCCCCTATCTAATCCCCCTTTCCCTATTCCCGCACCCCCATCGGCTTCTCACTTCTGCAGGTCCAGCTCCCTGGTGTCCCCGCTGGCCATTGCCTCCACTCCCTCCCCAGTCCCCACCAGCCATCGCTTGACCTCTCCCCACCGCCCACGACCTCCCCAAGCCACCGCCATCCCTTCTCCTCCAAAATATGCCACCACCGTCTCGCCTCGTCATCCTCAACCCACCCCCGGGCGCCGCTGTCACCGAGCACACAAGTGTTTCGACCCCTTTTCTCCTTCGCCACCGACCCAAGCCCCGACCGCCCATGTGCATCGTGGTGTGGGCGTGGCAGTCCCACCCGAAGCAACTCCTCCTCCTCTTCAACGGCGATGACTACCACTCTAGGTGCGTGCCCCACCCTATCCCGACCAGCTCCACCCCGCATCGTATTTCCATCTCTCTCTATCCGTCTGAGTTGTGCACGCGTGAATTGCGCGAAGGCCGACGTGGCCGACGCAGTGGTAGGCCACCAACGTGGAGGAGGGCAAGGAGATCCTAGGAGGCAGGGATGAGCCGGCAGAGGCACATGGCTGGGGTGCACGAGGGATGGGAATCTAGCCTTCCTGACCAAGATCCAGGAGCCCAGCCCGCAGGTCGGGGCGAAGTCCAAAGGGTAGCTCCCCGTCGAGTTCCTCCAGGTGTGACCTTGTCAATTTTGTTCAGTTCTTTAGTGGTTGGTGTTGGTGATATGCCCTAGAGGAAATCATGAATATGATTGTATCATGTCTATGTTTATGAGTTATAAAATAAATGTTATTATGTTCCTTGAATGAATTATCAGTTATAAAGATTAACAAGCATGCGACTTGTTGGTGAAACTCTTTAACTTATATGATGTCATTTTAAATGTATCCCTAGTCGGATGTCACTGGTTGGAACACTAGTGAGTTATCGACCATCACATGTATTGATTGGTGATCATGTTTACTAGTCATGGGTATAGGGATATTGAATCAATAATGTGAACACATGTTAGAGAACATGGTGTTGGATTGACACACCTTGAGATACTATTGAGATTGTTATAATTTTATGTGTCATCAGTTGGTTTCAAGCAATGATGATGTATAAACCTTATACCTGAGACCAGTATGATTTTCTACATATGTAATAGTACACTTAGGGATTGCCAAACGCTACTCCATAACTGAGTATTTATAAAGGTAGCTTTCGGGTATGCTATGAAACATACGGAGAGATGTGACTGGTCGAATATGAGATTTTTCCATCCTAACATAGCAGGAGAGATATCTTTGAGCCCCTTTGATGTGGTTAGATAAAGAAAGTGCATGGCCATGGTACTAGCGGTCGAAGAATCGACCACATGAAGTTATCCGTCACTTGATCGAGAAAGTATTGGACAGTCCATGGATGATAAATTATCTCACCTGGAGTTCAATCAAATGTCGTGAGGTAAAGGGAGAATACACGAACAGGTCGTTCAGTTCGACCAGACACGAGATGGTCGTAGACTGGTCGAACATAATCACTAACTAGTTGTAAACTGGTCGTAAGGAGTTACGAACTGGTTATGACTAAATATGAACTGGTCGTATAGAGATACGAACTGGTCGTAAGTGATAAGAATCTGGTCATAGATCATATTGTATTAAGGTTCGTCTGATATAATTTATGTATATTCGGGAATCGTTATGTCCTACTAGGAACCACTAACGACTCATGGTCGGAAGGTGTTTTTGAGTCACAACCGATTACACATGAATCTACAGTGTCACACACTTAACGGGTTGGAACAAATAAGTTCGGATAGGATCCGTCATGGACTCTTTATAAAAGGATGCATGAGCTTGTTGGGATAGACGACATGAGTTGCTCCACCGAAACCCTAGCTGCCATCTTCTCGAAGACCCTACCATTCGAGTTGGTGCTAGCACACTGGCGTACGGTATTCCATCCCTGGACACATAGATAACGTAGAGGCGTTGTTGCGATTACTACCATGCTGAACGAGGACGATCCACGATCTTCGCAAGGAACGCATTTGGTTGCTAGAAGAGAGGATCAACATCAAGGGTGCTGGACGATCGACTACGACCACTACAACGACGCACTAAACGTTGGATCAGGCTACTCCAACTCTTCTTCCGCAGCATTATGCGTCTAGTGGTAACAATATATGATCTCTTGCTTGCATGACTTCCTAGTTTACGTGGTAGAATATTTGAATTATGAGCTAGTGTAGCCTACCTATATCCCTTCAGTTTGTGCCATAGATTGACTTAAAACAATGCATGCATGCTATAATCGTTCTCTGTATTTGCCCCAATGGAATAAGCACATCTTGTATGCCCTCAACTCCACAAGAAAAATCATACCGTAATTAGCAGTGTAGACAAGTTCATTTGCTAACATGTCAAGGTATGGTTGTCTTGAATGTGAGGCTGGCATACACCGATGATTCAACATTTCATAGTTGGTATTCAAAGAATCAAAGGTGGTTTAGCTTTTGTTATGTGACTTCTATAAATTAGCAGGTGAGCAGCCCATTTGACTTTGTTACATATGCAAGGCCACACTGCATTTTCTGATGTTTCCCTCCTTCAGCCTATCTATTTTCAAAACCTCCTTGCTTTTCCCCCGTGAAGGAATCATTGCAATGTTCTTGACTATGTTTGTTTTACTACGATATTTGGATATAGGGCAACCAGGGTCGATTGGAGTATGCAGCAAAAATAGCAAAGAAGGCAGATCAGTACAATGGTTTTAATCTTATATTGGCTGATGTGCATTAAGTAACCATGGTTACATCTCTAACAGATCCAGCGGTGATGATGTGGTTAAAACATTTCCTCCTGGGTTTCATATTCTTTCCAATGCTGCAATTGACTCCCCTTAGCCAAAGGTAAGCCCTCTCGTTGGGCATCAAGATTTGGAGTGTAATTTTTTCTTTCTTTCTGGATAGTTCCTCTTTGCTCCCACTACACTCAAGTCCAATCCTCGTTTTCCTTCAACTTTCTGATGGAGGTCGTAAGCTAGTACCCTGTGCAAGTTAATGCCATGACACTTGTGTGGCTTCAAACTAGCCTTGAAATTGCTACAGACCGCTTAGTCCTCCATTTGTCTTTTATGCAAAATGCCTATTCATTTTTTCTGTTTGTGATGACACGCTGGCTGGGCCTGTTTTGTCAATCAACTGCTATTTTTCCATTTTTTCAGTGATTGCTTGGTTTATTTGTCCATTAATACTGACAAACTGTTTCACGATGTTAAGAATACATGATTTCTCAGCTTAATTTTAATGACAAAAATCCAAGAAGCTATTGTTCAAAAACTGAACTTGTACATTTTACTTTCTTTGCTGTTGACCTTTACATATGCCAAATTTGTTCTAGTCTGTACAACCTGATATGCTAGCGTAGCTTGATAACTGATCTATATATGTTATCTTCGCTCCGACTGAAGCTAATTGAGTGAGTGATGTGGTTAATTAAATTGCATAGGTTTACTCCTTGAGTTGATATAGTAGTTTCAGAATGCGTATGTAGTATGTAACACTACATGCCACACACTAGTTCCATCATGTGATGCAGTGATAACCATGTTGTATGCACCATTTCACATGTACTGCTTGTTGGATAAAATCAGGCATGTTCAGTAATCCTTTGTATTCTCTTACGGTGTTATTAGCATTTGATGTTTTCAATCCAGTTAGCTAAGTCTTAGTGCTTTCTGAATAACCGTTCAAACTGAATGAACGAGTCGTGTGGAGTTAGTTGTTGAGTTAGTGGTTGAGCGTCACTCCTGCCGAAACAGAAGGGCAGAGTGGACTTTGAGGCCGTTGGCCATGCATTGTGTTTTCTTGTCTATTTTAAGCCTCAACAGAGGATGAAGTAATTGAGTCCATTTGCTGCTTCAATCATTTGGTGTTTAATTCTTTCTTCTCTCTGTCCACTCCAGATTTCCAGTGAAAAGTTCAGTTCGGCGTTTAATCAATTCCTTGATTCAGAATGCGTATATCGACAATATCATTTGGTTTCGCTTGTCAGCCGATCGTAGGAACCGGTTTGAATCGCTATTTGGTATCATAGCCTCGCCGCGCCTGGGAATCAGCCTCCGTCACCGAGAAGACTGACATGCCGCGTCGACGATCCTCATCGCCACCGCGAAGGTCTCAGGGGGAGACCACACCGGCATCAGGAAGCGGCGGTGGAGGAAGCGGTGCTGAGCGCGGCTTGGTCATTCACCGAGTCACGAAGGAGATCAATAGCAGCGGCTCCTTCCCAACTTTGACAAAGACGAACTACTATGACTGGGAGGCGCTTATGCGAGTCATGCTGCAGGCAAGGGGCCTGTGGATGGCTGTGAGCGTCGGCACCAGCGACTTCGTTGAAGATCGGATGGCACTCGAGGCGATCGCGAAGGCCGTTCCAGTGGAGATGATCGGAATGGTCGAGAGCAAGACTACCGCCAAGGTAGCGTGGGACTCCATCAGGACAATGCACATCGGCGTCGAGCGCGTGCGAAAGGCAAAGGCGAACACTCTCCATCGGGAATTTGAGGCGCTCAAATTTCGTGACGGGGAAACTGTGGATGAATTCGGCATCCGCATCAATGGAATTGTGCACCAGCTCGCAGTTCTTGGAGAAGCTTGCTCGGACGAGGAGGTGATCTGCAAGTTTCTCCAGGCCCTGCCACCGAGGTACGAGCAAATCGCCCTGTCTATTGAGACATTGCTTGACCTCAGTGAGCTCACAGTAGAAGAGCTCATTGGACGACTCAAAGCGGCCGAAGAGCGTCACAACCTCGGCGGCGGCGGAGCATCCCTGGCGAGATTGAACCTCACGGAGGAGGAGTTGATCACGCGAGTAACATCGCGATTACAATTCTCCGGGGAAGGACCTCGAGAGCGCGGAAAGGAACCGTCAAGCTACAAGAGGAGCCGTGGCGCGATCGTGGTAGAGATGGAGGAGGAAGAGGTTTGGGCGCCGGGGACAAAGTGGGAAGCAGCTCGGCAAGGAACACCATCACGGCGACGGTGTCGATCTGCGGGAAGTCGGGCCACTGGGCTCGAGAGTGTCGGAAGAAGAAGAGGGACGAACAGGCCCACATAGCCCAGGTGAATGAGGATAAGGAGACCACATTATTGCTGACCGAGGCAACAGTAAATGTTGCTTTCCCCATTCCGGTTGCTTTGTCCGAAAATCAAACGCTACCGGCGATTCGCTCGAACCACCACCCAGAATCTCTATCCCGCCAGCAGATTCTCCGTCACCACCAACAGATCCTACACCACCAGCTGGATCCCCCACTCTCCACCTTGAGGAGGATCACCTCTTCGTGCAGCTTGGCGACAAGAAGGAAGGCGATCGTGCACGGTGGATCCTAGACACGGGAGCCACCAACCATATGACCGGCGAGCGCTCGGCCTTCTCCAAGCTCAACACCGCCATCCGTGGATCTGTCCGATTTGGGGACGGGTCTGTAGCTGGAATCGAGGGCTGTGGCACGGTGCTATTCATGTGCAAGAATGGGGAACACAGGGCCCTCACCGGGGTGTACCACATTCCACGACTCACGGCAAATATCGTGAGTCTGGGCCAGCTTGATGAAGACGACTACCAGATCTCAATCAAGAAAGGCGTGCTGAGGATTTGGGATCCGGACAAGCAGCTGCTGGCCAAGGTGCAACGTTCGGCAAACCGCCTCTACGTCCTGAAGCTGAACATTGGGAAACCGGTGTGTTTGGCGGTAAAGGACACGGACACAACTTGGCGCTGGCACACGAGGTATGGTCACCTCAACTTCCGTGGACTTCGGAGGCTGGCACAAGGACAGATGGTGCGAGGATTGCCACAAATTGATCATGTCGATCAAATTTGTGAAAGTTGCCTTGCCGGGAAGCAGCGTCGACTGCCGTTCCCGAATGAAGCGAAGTATCGTGCGGAGCACAAGCTGGAACTGGTACATGGTGATATTTGTGGTCCGGTGACACCGCCAACACCAAGTGGTAACAAGTTGTTTCTTTTACTCGTCGATGATCTGAGTCGTTTTATGTGGCTTATTCTGCTTGAGTCCAAGGATCAAGCGGGCACTACAATCATACGGTTCCAAGCCGGAGTGAAGCACGCAGCGGTCGAAGCGGGACATCGCGTCATCGATCGTGGTGGGAAATTCACATCCGTGGAATTCGGTGATCTCGCGCTGCATGTGGCATCCGGTATCCGACAAGACCTTACACACCACAACAGAACGGTGTGGTGGAGAGAAGAAATCAGACCGTGATGGGAATGGCCAGAAGCATGATGAAGGCTATGTCACTTCCAGGTTTGTTCTGGGGGGAGGCAGTGACAACAGCAGTATTCATTTTGAACCGAGCTCCAACTCAAAGTGTTGAAGGGAAGACACCGTTTGAGGTCTGGTATGGTCACAAACCTCCTGTACATTTTCTTCGCACATTTGGTTGTGTAGCACATGTGAAGACAACAGGCAGACATCTTGCCAAACTGGATGACCGGAGCACACCCATGGTGTTTGTGGGTTATGAGCAAGGATCAAGGCCTCACCGATTCTACAATCCAAATGACAAAGCGGGTTCATGTCTCCAGGGATGCAGTGTTCGAGGAAGGCCGTCCCTGGGACTGGGGCGCTGACAAAGGAGCTGGGCCGGATGACGACACTGAACCCTTTAGTGTTGAATATGTCATGCTACCCAGGGAGAGCAGCAACTCCATGGTTCCAGAAGGGACAACACCAGCCTCACCAACGTCATCACCAGCAACGCCCGTCAACGAGACGATGCCCACGTCGCGGTTTGAGTCCCGCACACCACCAACATCGATCAGAGCGGATCGAATTCACGCCACCACCCCTGTGAGAACTCGATCTAGATGTCGACCATGATGATGCCCCACTCCGTTTCCGTACCATGGACAATGTCCTTGGCACGGCGTCGCCTCCTGGCCTGGCTGAGCGAGAGCTGGTCGAGGAGCTACTGGTGGCAATTGGAGATGAACCAGCTACCGTTGAAGAAGCAAAGCAAGTTAAGGAGTGGCGGATAGCAATGTTGGAAGAAATGGCATCCATTGAGGAGAACAAGACATGGTCCTTGGTGAATCTTCCACCAGGACATCGTGCTATTGGTTTAAAGTGGGTCTTCAAACTTAAACATGATGAGCATGGCGCAGTGGTGAAGCACAAGGCCAGACTCGTCGCCAAGGGGTATGTACAGAGGCCAGGAATTGATTATGAAGAAGTGTTCGCACCAGTTGCAAGGATGGAGTCAGTGCGCCTAGTGCTGGCAATTGCAGCAAGTTATGGCTGGTCTGTACATCATATGGATGTCAAGACAGCCTTTCTCAACAGCGAACTAGAAGAGGAGGTCTACGTCACGCAACCTCCTGGTTTCTTTGCTGCCAGCCATGAACAGAAGGTACTCAAGTTGCACAAGGCACTCTATGGACTGCGGCAGGCCCCGCGAGCATGGAATGCAAAACTTGATGCAACCTTGGGTGGACTCGGCTTCATCAGGAGTAAGTATGAACATGGATTGTACACACGAGGTTTAAATCACTCACGACTGGTGGTAGGAGTTTATGTTGATGATTTGGTGATCACGGGGGAGTCTGTCAACGAGATCAACACCTTCAAGCTGGAGATGAAGACACTCTTCCGGATGAGTGATTTGGGCTTGTTGTCCTATTACCTTGGTATCGAGGTAAAACAAGGGAGAAGGAGGATTGAGTTGTCCCAGAGTGCTTATGTCTTGAAGCTGCTTGACAAAGCTGGCATGAGAAACTGCAATGCCTGCTTGACACCAATGGAGACACGGTTGAAACTATCAAAGCAAAGTTCTTCACCTGGAGTTGATGCAACTGAGTACCGCAGCCTCATTGGCAGCTTGCGGTACCTATTGCACACCAGGCCAGATCTCTCTTTTGCTGTAGGATACCTAAGCCGGTTTATGGAAGAGCCTAGCGAACATTTGATGACAATGAAGCACCGCTTCGGTATGTTGCAGGCACAATTGACTTTGGACTAGCATACTCCAGGAGTGACGCCGAGCTCAAGTTAATTGGATATAGTGACAGCGACATGGCAGGTGATGTTGATGACCGCAAGAGTACATCAGGTATTATTTTCTTCTGGTGATACCCGGTGACATGGCGATCCACGAAACAACGAGTGGTCGATTATCATCATGTGAAGCGGAGTATATCGCGGGGCTGCAGCACTTGTCGGGAGTATGGCTTGGCGATTGCTCGGTGACATTCTTGGGGTTAAGGTGCCTCCACCAATCACGAAGATGGACAATATGTCGCCTATTGCCTCAAAGAAAATCCATGCTACATGAAAGGAGTAAGCACATCGACACAAAATTTCACTTTATTAGAGAGTGTGTTGATAGTGGGACATTAGCCTTGAATTTGTCGAAATGTAAGAGCAACTAGCGATATCTTCACAAAATCACTTGGAAGGAATAAGTTCAAGGAACCGCGAGATCAAGTCGGCGTCATCAAGATAAAATGAACAATGCCGAATTATGGGGAGATTGTTGGATAAAATCGGGCATGTTCAAGAATCCTTTGTATTCTCTTACGGTGTTATTAGCATTTGATGTTTTCAATCCAGCTTAGCTAAGTCTTAGTGCTTTACAATAACCGCTCAAACCGAATGAACGAGTCGTGTGGAGTTAGTTGTTGAGTTAGTGGTTGAGCGCCACTCCGCCAAAAGTAGGGCGAGTGGACTTTGAGGTCGCTTGGCCATGCATTGTGTTTTCTTGTCTATTTTAAGCCTCAACAGAGGATGAAGTAATTGAGTCCATTTGTCGCTTCAATCATTTGGTGTTTAATTCTTTCTTCTCTCTGCCCACCTGCATTTCCAAAGAAAAGTTCGGTTCGGCGCTTAATCAATTCCTTGATTCATCAGAGCGTATATCGACAATATCATTTGGTTTCGCTTCTTTGTTGATCGAGGAACTGGTTTGAATCTGTCACTGCTAATAGAAGTGATGGGCAAACACGAGGGAATTCACAAGTTCACTCATAACCATTCCCTTGCTTGTGCTCCCTATGTTTAATATCCAGATACTTTTCTCTTCTGAGTAATTTCAGCCTAGATTGCTCTAGTTATCTTAAGTCAAATAATTTTTTGGACAAGTTTTACTTGGATTTTTTTTGGAAGAGGAAGTTTAATTTGGATTTTGTTTATCACTCT
The DNA here is from genome assembly GCA_036346395.1 of Hsuehochloa calcarea. Taxonomy (NCBI): domain Eukaryota; kingdom Viridiplantae; phylum Streptophyta; class Magnoliopsida; order Poales; family Poaceae; genus Hsuehochloa; species Hsuehochloa calcarea. The sequence continues at coordinate 36,347,085 of CM070606.1, forward strand.
ACAGGCACTGCGCTTAGGACAGAGTTTCAACAGGTTTGTTGCAACACATGATGCTACAGCAGATGGTTGAAGAACTGATGATGGATACCATCAAGGCTTTTTAAATCTATGGTGCCTGATACTGGGCTCCACAGTCCTCCTCCTCGTCCTCCACCACTGCCCTCCTCCCGAAGCACCGCCGCGACCCTCATCCTCCCCCCTACCCTGCCGGTGTCGGTGCCGCCGAGCCTCAACCCTAGCTGTTCCTATTGTTTTTTCTTTTCCTTTTCCTTTTCTTTTCTGTTGTAAAATAATTTTTTTATTGTAATAATGGTTTATTATGATTATTTATGTAATAATTATTTGTTGTATTTATTTATGTAATAATTATTTTTAATTACGGTCTATTGCGTTAATTATCGTCAAATGCAATCAATTGTTGTACATATCGTTAATTGCGGTAATTAGAGCGTTAATTATCGTCAATTGTGTTAGTTTGTTGTAAATTATGGTAATTACCATTGATTGCATTAATTATTATTAATTGTATTATTTTATCGTTAACTATCGTTAGTTGTCATTAATTACCATCAATTATATTAATTATAGTTAAATGATATCAAACAAGCTATTACTCGCCTCTTATTCATTTTAGATATTTTTCATTTCAAAAGTTACAACTAACCTATCTAAAAATCAGATAATCAAACACTAAATCCTTTTACCTCACTGTTTAGCCAACTGCAACTCGATCGAAAGTAACCGGTCACGGGCCGAAGGTACGAGACTTCAATTATACTACTGGTACTAAAATCAGAGGATTAATTACTCGTGAGACAAAGCTAGCAGTGCTAAGCCGGTGACAGTGTCCTCGATTCAAAGCGCTGTTGCTTTGACTGGGCGGTGCAAAAACTCATGGTTTACGTACGTACGTACGCACGCACGCACGCCTACGCTGCTGCGCCCCCACTTATCTACGCCACGCCGTCCGTGACGGTAATAAAATCGTGCTTGCGTCCAGTCCAGTCCAGTCCAGTCCAGTGTGAGAGGAGGCATAATTTTGTTTCAGAGGAAGAGGAGGGATGATAATTGGGTGGCAGAGGGGGACCATTAGGCGCCGTGGACCGTGGACCGTGTGCCGGATCCGGTTTCGGAGGTTTGACCGTGGAGTTTACGTGGCGTCTCCTCTCGCTAGACCAGCCCATATGGTCAGTGCGCGGCCCGGCCGTTCCTCTCCTCTCGCGGGCGACGACTGAATATTTTGAGCCCACATAAGTAAGCAACAAGTGCTGAAATATTGCTTGCAGTTTGCCACAAAAACCGGACATTAGACGATGTGTTGCAGCTTCTTCTGCTCCGACTTGCCCATCCTACTAACCGTCGCGTAATTCCACCGCTGCTGGAGGTACATGTTGGATCCGGATTTTCTAATCCTGAATCATCTGTGAAAGTACTGTACTATTCCCTGAATCAGTAGATAGCATTCACAGATACATCGCTGAATCATTTCATACATAGCGTAAAACCGTACCATTCATTAATTTAACACATCAGAGTTTACATAGACCGCATCGGGTCAAATTTTACAATGAAGGCCGAACAGGCCAAAAAGTTACATTACAAAAGTAGCGAAAGCGACAACGGAAGCAAAAAGGGGTGAGGGCACATCTCTCCACAAGCAAACGACTGGGAAAACCTGTGTACATCCGATATTACCCAAAAACTCAGATAATATAGGATGCACCTAGGTACCATGGAGTCGCCTAGGCTCAAGTAGATCTATACTCTGAAATTTATACTACTCTTCAGGATTCCCTTTGGGGGAGGAGCGAGAGTGAGCACAACTACCGTGCTCGCGAGCCAACACACAATATGCAATAGTATACATGCAAAGCTTAACAAGGATGGTTCAGATTCTTCTATTTGCTAAAGCAACATTTTCAATTATTATAAGTACAAATCCCTATGACTTAGCATTTTAAACAAATTGTATTTTCATTAAAGAGAATAAGTGCAATATTAAATAACAGTAGAGGTTACCTCCACCTCGTGCTTAATTTTGATAGCAGTTACATCCACCGATTATCAACATTGGGTAAGGCTACCCAGGAAAAATCCAAAACAAGGGCTGGATGAGCCCACCACATTTTCATTCCACCCACAAAGGTTTTTGAAATAGAGCCAACTCAGGTTAAGTTCCTATGTCCGCCTTTGACCGTAGGCGCGGCTGTTTAAATAGTTTAGGCTCTGCAGAGGTTGTACACTGTACCCACAAGAGATAATCATACTCGTTACCCCACATGATTCCTTAGTCATGTAGTTGAGCGATCGTCACAGTAACGTTTCAAACTACCTTACCCCTTCCGTCATCTCACCCCTATGGCCAATTCCATAAGTTGTACGGGATGCTTACCACAACGACTAGCGCAGCTGGCCCCGGCCACAACAACTAGCGCAGCTGATAACTTCACCGTTTTGGGTGTCCCATTCAAGCTAGCATACGTCCTGCCGCTTGCACACTTCTAAACATCAGTTGTGGGATGATATTCAGGGTTCAATAATTTTACTAAGCCAAGTTGTAATTTGCAGACTTGCGGTTGTACTTGTTTTACACAGGAGGTCATGACAAGATTAAGTCATTAATTCATCTGGACGGTTCATACCACATACCAACCATGCTCGTGCTACGTCCGCACCCACCACTCTTTTCATCCGTCCAGATGGGGTACTAGCAAGTTGTTTTAGGGTTTTGGGAAGGAAATCCAATTAACGCAACACATCAGTCATCTACATCCAATGACTGCCCAAAATCAGTTTTCATGATTAAAGGATGATGATTGGGACATTTATTGTCCCGGTACTTAAGCAAGACTAGCATATCGCTTAAGTACAACCTATACTAGTATTTACCATATATTTACTAGGGTGACAAAGAATATTGTATTCAATTTATCAAAGGATAGCTTAATAAGTAATTAATCAGCAAATGGGTATTTAACTACCTTAAGCTTTTACATACATTTGATTACAAAAGTAAAGCATGCAACTTTGATATTTTAAATAAACATAGTTTGCATAAAATGTAGGCTCAGAATGATCAAAGTATTGACTCGCCTTGGTTAAAGGCAGCGGGGTCTTGGTATTCTTGAACTTGATCGCAGTTGAGGTCTCTGGCGACGGCAGCTCGGCGAGGCGGCGGAGGGGAGGCGCCGAGGCCGGAGCCGAAGGAGAAGACGGCAAGGGAGGAGGCGGCGACGACCGGCGGAAGCGGCTCGACGAGGGCGACCGAAGCGGAGGAAGAAAGCGAGGTGGGGGAGGGGAAGAAGAGGAGGAGGCCGGGGCTAATTATAGCCGGCAGAGGGAGAGGAGAGGGGCTTGGGCGCTCGCGGTCCCGAGACGGCCAGAGGTGGGGAGGGCGCTGGGTGGCGAGGAGGGCGGTGACGGGACTGGGCGAGGAGAGAGCGGCGCGGCGAGGACGGGCCTCTTGGCCGTCGCAATGAAGGGAGAACAGTGCTGGGATTGGGGAGAGGCGGTGGCGTCTTCTTGGTGGCAAGGGAGTGGTGGCGTGTGCACGGGATGGCAAGAGCAGCACGCAAACCGAGGTAAGAACAAGATCTTTGGAGGATTTTTTTAGAAATTTTTGTAAAAACAGGATGTTCTGATACACCACGAAGCGCACGCCTTGGCCTGCAACATACATTAGACTTGAGGTAGCGCAATGGCCGAAAGGACCGTGGAAGATGGAGGCAGACGGCAATAGGGTGCAAAGGACACCATTGACTATTACTCCGGAGTGCCTACTCGGCCATTGCTCCGGATATAGGATTGGTAGAGCGTGGAGCTTCACCGTGTCAAAACTCAACGGGTCGCCGGCGTTCCTTTTGCTTGTTATCTGAACCTTCGCCATCGACCTGACGAACCAGTGCATTGTCGTCGTCGGTGCTCGACTTTCACGTCGATGGAATATCCATTCCTTCTTCCGGGTCTCGTCGCCGACAAGTTTCTCCGCGAGCCGGACCTCCGGCGGTGATCAGTACATCCGTGATCCTCGGATTATAAACGCCCTCTAGTGACATCATCGAGCTCGTAACGAGGCTTACCAAAGATCGTGAGTTCGCAGACACATTGAGTAGCAATGCCCCTCGATCCGAGTTCTTTCTGGGTATGCTTTGAAGATATTATTCCTAGTGGCGACTACGAGGAGTCTCTTCAATGCGATATGCAAGCAACGAGGCATTTCTTTAATGCAAGATGAAAGTGTTTGAGTGAGTAGGTAATGGTCGATATGAATGCATTTCAAGAGTAGCCAAATGGTCGAGATGAATCGTGAGTCCATGTGTTCTATAAATAGCAGTAGCTAGAAACATTGTAAGCAAGCAAGTAGTAGTCTTGATTCTAAGAGAAAGAACCGTAAAATTGCCCCAAGTTCTTTGTTCTTGAGTTTTCTTTCCCTGTTTTACCACAAGAAGTGAGAGATCGGGTGTGCGATCCTGTGCCATTTCCCAACAATTGGTATCAGAGCGCCCCAGGTTGCATGCCCAAAATCCTTCGGTTAAACCCAATGTCGATTGTTGTGGGAGAGACATCGAGGGTGCAGCAGAGCAGTGGTACGTTCCAGTACCCACAGCTGACGAACACGAATTACACCAGCTGGGTGATTCGTGTTCAAGCCATGATGGAGGATCAAGGAGTTTGGGAGGCTGTCGAGTCGGCGGAAGGAGCTGGAGTCGACGCACGGCTCGACAAGAAGGCAAGGTCACACCTTCTTCAAGCGCTTCCTGAAGACCTCCTCATGCAAGTGGCGAAGAAGACGACAGCTAAGCAGGTGTGGGACTGCCTCAAGACGAGGTTCGTCGGCGCGGATCGAGTGAAGGACGCGCGGCTGCAGACGTTGAAAAGCGAGTTCGACGTCATGCACATGAACGTCGGTGAGTCCCTCGACCAGTATGCCGGTCGGCTCACCACCATGTCTGTCAAGTACTCAAGTCTTGGCGAAACGCTGAGCGATGCCATGCTCGTGAAGAAGCTGTTCGACACGGTGCCAGAACGGTTTATCAGTGTGATAGCCACATCGGCGCTTCTTTGATCTCAACACTTTGGCATTCGAGGAGGCCGGGGCGGCTCAAGACTTTTGAGGCGCACACGCAAAAGGGCAGACGGCATCGGCGGGACGCCGATGGCGAGTGCTCCTCACTCGGTGAGTGGGGCGCAGATTTAAGAAGGATAGCGGGGATTCATCATCAAGACAGAAGAACAAGGCTCCCGTAGATGGCGGGAACCACGGCCGGGATGGTCGTGGTCGCGGCATAGGTCGTGCCAGAGGAGGTCGTGGCGGACCGCCACACAAAGATGGGGGCAAGTGGCTCAGGCGGCGGTGGTCGTGACAAGAGTCACATTCGTTGCTTTAATTGCGACGAGATGGGGCACTATTCGACACAATGTCGAGCCCCGAAGAAGGAGGAAGCTCACCTCGCGCGAGCCGACGACGCTGAGCCGGCACTATTGCTGGCGGTCTCTGAGGAGATACCGCCAGTCGAGCAGGAACGACAAGATGTCGTTATGCTCAATGAGGAGAAGCTGTGGCCGGAGCTGCACAATGCCGAGCACGTTCAGGCGCCAACTGATATTTGGTACACGGACAGCGGTGCGGCAACCACATATTTGGCGACAAGGAGAAATTTCACGAAGTGGGCGGCGATCACCGGAAGGTGAAATTCGGTGGCAGCTCAAGCTATGCGAGATCAAGGGCAAGGGCTCAATTCTTTTCGCATGCGAAGCGGTGACCAATGGTCGCTCCGGAGGTATACTATATACCTGGACTTTGCGGCAATCTAGTGAGCCTCGGTCAACTCACGAGACCGGTCACCGGGTTAACATGGATGAAGATGAACTTAAGGTGTTTGTCAAGAATCCTCTACGATTGATCATGAAGGTGAGACGAACCCAAAATCGCCTCTATCGCATCAAGCTGCAATTGGCAAGGCCAGTTTGTCTCCTGACAAGCCTCGATAATCCGGCATAGTTATGGCATGCACACCTTGGTCATGTGAACTTCCAAGCCTTGAAGATGCTCGTTATCAAAGGAATGGCGGTAGGTGTGCCGCCAATAACACACCCTGAACAGTTGTGTCGGGCGTGTTTGGTGGTGAAGCAGACTAGACTGCCGTTCCCAGCAGCAGCTAGATACCGAGCGGAGGAGCCGCTCGAACTCCTGCACATCGATTTGTGCGGACCGATCACGCCAGTAACTCCAGCCGGTAATCGCTACTTTATGCTAATTGTTGATGATTACTCCTGGTGGATGTGGTTACATGTTATCAAAACAAAGGACCAGGCGTGCTCGGCATTCATGAAGACCAAGGTGCTGGCCGAGAACACGAGTGGTCACCGCGTCAAGATTCTTAGGTCGATCACGGCGGCGGCGAGTTTATTTCGGCCGAGCTCGCAAGGTGTGCGGCGGCAGAATTGAACGCCATTTCACCGCACCATATTCTCCTCAGCAAAACGGTGTAGTGGAACGGCGCAACAGGACGGTAATGGGTATGGCATGATCACTTCTTAAAAGCATGAGCGTGTCCGGCAGATTTTGGGGGGAGGCGGTGCGGCATGCCGTCTATCTCCTGAACCGGCTCCCAACCAAGGCGATGGGTGATTGTACCCCGTTCGAGGCATGGGCGGGAGGAAGCCGCTTTGGCACACATTCGTGTGTTGGTTTGCCTGACGCGACGCCAAGGTGACTACGCCAAACCTAAAGAAGCTCGACGACCGCAGCCAGCCATTGGTGTACTTGGGCATCGAGGAAGGATGCAAAGCTCACCGACTACTGGACCCACATTGCGGCAAAATCCATGTAAGTCGCGATGTTATATTTGAAGAAAATGTGGAATGGAAGTGGTCTGACCATGCGAGAGTGTCGGTCACCCGACTTTGTGATCGAAGAGGGTGCCGACCACAAGAAGAACCCGACCACTCCACAAGTCGTGGCGACGGTGCACCTCGGTCGGATGCACCATCGACGGCGGAGGGTGCCGACCACGGCAGAACCCGACCACTCCACAAGTCGTGGCGACGGTGCACCTGGTCGGATGCACCATCGACGGCGAGAGGTGCCGACCACGGCAAGAACCCGACCACTCCACAAGTCGTGACGACCGGTGCACCTGGTCGGATGAATCATGACGGCGAGAGGTGCCGATCAGGGCAGAACCCGCCACACCGTGGTCGGGCGGACGTCGGCATCAATGATGGACTGTTGATGCAGGCACATGGAGGAGATCATGCGCAATACACGCATGTGGGCCGAGTATGAAGAAGGCGATGAGGAGGCAATGCTTGTGGAGATGGAGGAGCCATCCTCTTATCGCGAGGCTCTTTGGTCGACTGCGTGGGAGGAAGCCATGAACAAGGAAATTGAAGCCATCGAGAAGAGCGAGGCGTGGTCACTTACCACGTTGCGGTCGGGCACAAAGCAATTGGGCTCAAGTGGGTGTACAAATTAAAGAAGAACTTCGGATGGTGAGGTGATCAAACACAAGGCACGGTTGGTTGCCAAGGGGTATGTCGGCTGACGAGTGCTCGACTTTGAAGAAGTCTTACGACCGATCGCTCGCTGGACATCTTGCGTGTCATTCTTGCCATCTCGACCAACCGCTGGTGGCAAGTGCATCACCTTGACGTAAAATCGGCATTCTTAAATGGCGAGCTCGAAGAGGAGGTTTATGTGACCCACCGGAGGGGTTCACAAGAAAAAACAAGGAGCACTTGGTGCTCAAGTTGAGCAAAGCACTCTATGGGCTTGCGGCGCGCGTGCATGGAATCTGCGGCTTGACAGAAGTCCTGCGGCTCGGCTTCACAAGGTGTGCACAGGAGCAAGTTGTATACATAAGGGGCAAGGCGGCGGCATTATTATCGGTGTCTATGTTGATGATCGATCGTGGCCGGGAGGATCCGGTGGCGATTGCGACCTTCAAGCGGCAGATGATGGGGAGTTTGATATGGCGACCTTGGCTTGCTCACATTCTACCTCGGCATTGAGGTGGCACACGAGGCGGTGGTATCTCGATCAAGCGGTCGCCTCTCGCCAAAAAGGTATTAACTCAATTTGGAATGCTTGACTGTAATTCCACCAAAATTCCTATGGAGCCAAAGACCCAACTACACAAGGATCCAGAAGGACACCCGGTTGACGCCACCGAGTATCGGTGCGTCATCGGATGCCTACGCTATCTCCTTCACACGGTGCGGATCTTTCCTATGCCGTCGGCGTGCGAGTAGATTCATGGAGAGGCCACGGTGATGCATCACAAAGGTCGTGAAGCGCATCCTCCGATATGTCAAAGGGACAATTGAGTTCGGACTGGTGTATGGGAGAGGAGGCAGAGAAGAGGTGATCATAGGTTTTACTGACAGTGATCTGGCCGGTGATATGGATGATCGGAAGAGCACAGGCGGCATGGTGTTCTACATCAACGATTGCCTGATTTCATGGAACTCACATAAACAGAAGACAGTGGCTCTCTCATCCTACGAGGCCGAATTCATGGCGGCGACTACGACAGCATGCTTGAGCCTTGATGGTGCTGAGAATTCCTTGGAATTCGACGTTACGTTCAATGAGTCGCCCGAGAGAAGATGTCAAGTGAAGGACGAGCCGCTCAATCCATTCCGGTGGGAACGAGCTTGCACGGCCGTGAAGCGGAGAGTAAGCTTGTCGGACGGTGCTCTGTCATCGCCAACTTCATCTCTCTTTGGATAGCTCGGCAGGGCGTGACTTTGCAATGATTTTTCGAAGTCCTGCGGCGACGTGCTTCTCGAAGGAACTCGCCAGCCCGCTTGATCTTTGTGTAGTTGTATGACAGCGAGGACGAGTGCGCCGCCCCGCCGGTTGCATTGATTCTGGTAATCCGTCCCAGCAAAATACCTCGGCCGGTGATTGAGAACGTCGTCGGGATGTACAGGCACATACGGAAGTGGCACGCCTTGTTGCGGTGCCGACGACGCCACCATGCGAGCTGCCTGCCGATGCGTTCCACACGCCCTCGCCGACAAATGTCTTTCCGCTCGACTCGAGTCGCCGTGTGTACCAGTCATCCCATGGAGACATGGCCCGGAACACGGCCGACAACATCACGGTGCCGGCTGTGTGGGCCATGTCGTACCCCTGCTGCTGCTGCTCGCACCGAATGTCCTGCATTACGATGCCAACTCCAGCGAGCAAGTCTTCGTCTGCAGCACGGTCCATCTCGAATGGTCCGAGGCTTCGGCACGACGCGTCCGTCGCCGTCGAGTTGCACTGCCAGCTTGGGAGCACGGTGATGACATTCCCACAAGCGTAGCGGTGAAGGACGTTGCACAAATAGCTGCCGTTATACCGCTCCCTTGCACGGTTGGCCACCACATCGTTGGCGTCGCCCGGAGGGAGCGGACTGTTGGGCTATCCCTCCATATGAAGACCCATCTCAGCTCACAAGTCCTAGCTATCTCCTTGAGCTACTGCTGCAAGGTAGGAGAGGTAGAGAGGAAGCATTTGCACACAACCAAAACAAGAGACAAGAGAGAAAAGAAGAAGAGAAGCTCTGTCCCATCTCGGGTGATCTGCACAGTCTTCATAAAGACGACGATCGGAGTAGCAAACGTGGTCGGATCTGCCTCAAATTTGGTTTGTGAGTTCCTGACTCGTAGCTCTTTGATTTGTACGGCTGGATTAAGGATTGGTTGAGTGGAACACCTGATTTGAGGGGGGGTTTTGTCAGTTCGGGTAGCAGCAGATTCAGTACTAAGCAGATCTGGTAGAAGTCCTGTTTGAGTGGTGAAACTTTGTCCGATTTGGCTGAAATTTGTACATCACGTTAGGGACTCGTGGATCCACATTCCTACCAAGTTTCATGCAGTTTGGATCTGTGGTTTGTGAGATATGAACTGATAACCGAAGGGGACAGAAACTGTTTTTCCTTTGGTTAGCTGTTAGTATACCTCTTGTTAATTGTGTATGGTTGTTGATGATGATACCAAGATTATATCTTGATGATGTTGTTACTTCTGTAATGTACCTCTAGATGTTCTAGAGAAGACTCTTTGTACCCATTGTTGATTATAGTGGAAGATTTGGGAGTGGGCTGTGCAAGCCCCGTGGTTTTTACTCCTCACATTGAGGAGGTTTTCCACGTAAATCGTTGTGTCACTTTGTGCATGTTGTTATTGTTAATTCCGCTGCTTATCTGTTGGTTGAAGCCATCCTCATTGGTTCACTACAAGTAAAGGTGTTGAACTTTTTGTAATTGCATTGTTTAGCCCCAACAAGTGGTATCAGAGCTTGTGTTTGCTTTGGTGATTGTCTTGCAGTGAAAGATGGAGGTGAATACCAACAGGATGATATCTCTGAATGGTACAAACTACCAAGCTTGGAAAGGTAAGATGGAGGACTTGCTCTATGTGAAAGAGTATTACAAGCCAGTATTTGCCACCGAGAAGCCAAATGACAAAACTGATGATGAGTGGAAGGTACTTCATCGTCAAGCTTGTGGGTTCATTCGACAGTGGGTCGATGACAATGTGTTGAACCATATCAGTGATGAGACACATGCACGCTCCTTATGGCAGAAATTGGAAGAATTGTATGCTAGGAAGGAAGGTAACAATAAGATGTTCTTGATCAAGCAATTGATGCATTTGAGGTACCGAGATGACACTTCTGTGGCTGATCATGTGAATGTATTTCAAGGTATTATAAATCAGCTATCTTCCATGGGCATCACATTTGATGATGAGGTTAGGGCTTTGCTACTACTTGGTTCTTTGCCAGATACTTGGGAAACTCTCAAAGTCACTTTGTGCAATTCAACTCCAAATGGTACTTTATCTTGGAACCTTGTGAAGACCAAAGTGATAAATGAAGAGTCAAGAAAACTTGCTAAAAGGGAGAGTTCCTCCTCACAACCCGAGGTGTTGTTCACCGAGTCACGGGGGGGAAGCAAGAGCCGAGGTCCGAAGAATTCAGCTGAAACTAGAAGCAAGTCAAGAGGAAAATTTTTAGATGTTGAGTGCTATCACTGCCATGAGAAGGGACACATTAGAAAGTTCTGTCGAAAGCTCAAGCGGGAGAACAAGAAGAAAAAGAAGAAGGCACAGAAACAAGATAGTGATAGTGACGGTGATGTTGGTCGCATTACTTGGGTTGAGGACATGATGGTAGTCATTCTTTGAAAATGATGATGGCAAGATTGGTACCCTTTGTTGAAGAAAGGATCATCATTGTTTCGATGATGCGACCATCAACCTTGTGGGTGATGATGACATGACTTGGATACTGATAGTGGTGCTACCATACATGCTACATCTCATAGAAGGCTCTTCACAAATTATGTTGCTGGTGATTTTGGAATTGTGAAGATGGGAAACAATGATCGTGCTCAAATCATTGGAAAGGGAGATGTGCATTTAGAGACAACTAATGGTACACTACTAATTCTCAAGTCTGTGAGACATGTTGAAGATTTGCGGCTCAACATAATTTCAGTGGGATTGCTTGATAATGAGAAGTATTCTAGCAGATTTGAAAATGGACAGTACAAGCTCACCAAGGGCAGCATGATATTTGCAAGAGGTAAAATGGTTTCACTCTTGTATCATGTCCATGCTAAACTCTCTTGTGTTTTTGTCAATATATTAGGACAGGATGATCCTTGTGTTCTATAGCACAAGAGGCTTGGGCACATGGGTGAGAAGGGTATGGCTGTGCTAGTGAAGAAGAATCTCTTGTTAGGGATTTCAAGTGTGCAATTGAGCGTTATGCAGTTGCCTAGTAGGAAGCAACAGGGTTGCTTTCAAAAGTCAACCTCCTCACAAGAAGCCGAGTTCTTTGGATTTGGTGCATTCCGATGTGTGCAAGATGTCGGTAAGGTCAATTGGTGGTGCTAAGTACTTTGTCACTTTCATTGATGATTCTTCTAGGAAAATTTGGGTTTATCCCTTGAAGTCCAAAAGTCAAGTGCTGAATACATTCAAGCAATTCCAAGCCTCAGTTGAGAGAGAAACTGAGAAGAAGATAAAGTGCATTCGCACTGATAATAGAGGAGAATATATTGGGCCATTTGATCATATTGCAAGGAGTAAGGAATTAGACATCAATTTACTCCTCCTAAGACACCACAATTAAATGGCGTTGCTGAGAGGATGAACAGGACATTGGTGGAGAGAGTTCGATCTTTGGTTGTCACATGCAAGGCTGCCAAAGTCTTATTGGGGTGAGGCTTTGATGACTGCAGTTTATCTTGTTAATCTCTCACCATGTTATCATTTGCAGGGAGATGTTCCTAACAGGGTGTGGTACAACAAGGATGTCTCCTATGATCACCTGAAAGTGTTTGGGTGCAAGGCATTTGTTCATATTTCTCAAGATGAAAGGTCCAAACTTGATGCAAAGACACGGCAGTGCATACTCCTTGACTATGGTTTGGATGAGTTCGGCTACAAGCTGCTTGATCCTATAGCAAAGAAGGTTGTCAGAAGTCGTGATGTTGTGTTTGTTGAAGACCAGACAATTGAGGATATTATGAAGGCAAAGGTGCAAGTTCCTCAACAGCAAGGCATAGTTAATTTAGACCCAGTTCCTGCAGCTCCAGCTCCACAACAAGCTGAAGGTGATGTTGCAGATGATGCACAAGATGATGTGCATGGTACAGGTGGTGAGAATGCTCCCCAGCAGCACGATTTTGATGCTGAATTTAATGATCATGATCAACAACCACCAATACCAGAAGTTCCACTTAGACGATCCACCAGAGTGTGCAGACCTTCTAGCAGGTATTCCTCAGATGATTATGTGGTGTTATTGTCTGATGATTTAGAATCTGAGTGCTTTGCAGAAGCAATTGAAGATGAGTACAAGAAGGAGTGGATGAAAACTATGCAAGAGGAGATGGATTCCTTACATAAGAATAATACATATGAGTTGGTGAAGTTGCCAAAGGGCAAGAAGACATTGAAGAATAAGTGGGTCTATAGAATCAAGCAAGAAGAGCACACGTCACATCCAAGATACAAGGCGAGGCTAGTTGTGAAAGGATTTGGCGGAGGAAGGAATTGACTTTGATGAGATCTTTTCTCCGGTGGTGAAGATGACATCCATTCGGGTGGTTCTTGGCATTGCAGCTAGTCACAACTTGGAGGTTGAGCAAATGGATGTGAAGACAGCCTTCCTTCATGGAGACTTAGAGGAAGAGATATACATGGAGCAGCCTGAAGGATTGCAAAGCTGAAGAAAAAGTTGAGCAAGTTCTTTGCTATGAAGGACTTGGGGCCAGCAAAGCAAATTCTTGGTATGAGAATTGAGAGGGACAAAAACTCCAACAAGTTGTACCTGTCACAAGAGAAGTACATTGAGAAGGTACTTAAGAAGTTTTGGTTGGACAATGCAAAGTCATGAGCTATCCACTTGCAGCTCATTTCAAATTGAGCACCAAGCAATGTCCTGCTATTGATGAGATGAAGAAGGAAATGCGAGATGTTCCATATGCCTCGTGAGCTGGAAGCTTAATGTATGCTATGGTGTGTACAAGGCCGGACATCGCTCATGCGTTAGTACAAAGGAGCGATTTATATCAAATCTGGAAAGCCGCATTGGGAAGCCGTGAAGTGGATAATGAGATATCTCCGGCACACAAAGATGAAGCTTTGCTTTGGAAAAAGAGAGCAGTGTTAGTTGCATACGGATGCGAGATATGGCCGGAGATGTTGATAGCGTAAAATCTACTTGAGGTACTGATTACATATTCGGGGAGTTGTGTCATGGAAAAGTAAGTTGCGTAAATGTGTGGCATTGTCTACAATCAAGTCGAATTCATTGCAATGACAGAGGCGAGCAAGGAGTTATTATGGTGAAAAGGTTTGTTGGTGAGCTTGGTTTTGATCAAGACAAGTATGTGTTGTTTTGTGATAATCAAAGTGTCATCCACTTGAGTAAAAATTCTAATTTCCACTCAAGGTCGAAGCATATTGATGTTCGATACCATTGGATTCGAGAGGTGTTGAGTTCTAACCAAATGCAGCTTGAGAAGGTTCACACCGACGACAATGGGGTGATATGTTGACCAAAGTAGTGACGAGAGAAACTCGAGGTATGCTTGCAAATGGTGGCATGATTGAGATGAGTGTTAATCTCTCCATGATGTCGGGAGGGGGAGTTTTTTGGGCTATCCCTCCATATGAAGACCAATCTCAGCCCACAAGCCCAAGAAATGATAACCATTGATTACCCTAAAAATGAATGGTTGAGATGCCTCCTCCTTGGAGAGGAGAAAAAAACCCTAGCTATCTCCTTAAGCTGCTGCTGCAAGGTAGGAGAGGTAGAGAGGAAGCATTTGCACACAACCAAAACAAGAGACAAGAGAGAAAAGAAGAAGAGAAGCTCTGTCCCATCTCGGGTGATCTGCACAGTCTTCATAAAGACGACGATCGGAGTAGCAAACGTGGTCGGATCTGCCTCAAATTTGGTTTGTGAGTTTCTGACTCGTAGCTCTTTGATTTGTACGGTTGGAGTGAGGATTGGTTGAGTGTAACACCTGATTTGAGGGGGGTTTTGTCAGTTCGGGTAGCAGCAGATTCAGTACTGAGCAGATCTGGTAGAGGTCCTGTTTGAGTGGTGAAACTTTGTCCGATTTGGCTGAAATTTGTACAGCATGTTAGGGACTCGTGGATCCACATTCCTACCAAGTTTCATGCAGTTTGGATCTGTTATTTGTAAGATATGAACTGATAACCGAAGGGGACAGAAACTGTTTTTCCTCTGGTTGGCTGTTAGTATACCTCTTGTTAATTGTGTATGGTTGTTGATGATGATATCAAGATTATATCTTGATGATGTTGTTGTTTCTGTAATGTACCTCTAGATGTTCTAGAGAAGACTCTTTGTACCCATTGTTGATTATAGTGGAAGATTTAGGAGTGGGCTGTGCAAGTCCCGTGGTTTTTACTCCTCACATTGAGGAGGTTTTTTTACGTAAATCGCTGTGTCACTTTGTTCTTGTTGTTATTGTTAATTCCGCTGCTTATCTGTTGGTTGAAGTCATCCTCATTGGTTCACTACAAATAAAGATGCTGAACTTTTGGTAATTGCATTGTTTAACCCCAACACGGACTGCACGCGCCGGCAACACGCTCTTCGTGCCGGAACCGGTAAAAGCAGTTCGAGGTGAGCCCTGACACGAGCTGCACTGCGTCGAAATAGGGGGCATCCGACCGGGCGCTCGTGCTCCTCATCTCGCCGAGCACCTCTCGGGTTAACAGTGTAAGCTCCTTCGGGTACCGTAGCACGAGCAGTATGTTGTTCTCGGCCGTGAGTGGCGGCTTGAAGCTGATCCGGTCGGAGTTCTTGGCCCAATCGTCCTCACCATTGGCCTTCGCCGTTTCCGCGTACACGCCTTCAAATATTATCTTCAACTTGGTGCTGCCGGGTGAAAGCTTGAACTCCGGGGACACGACCGAGACCGACACGTGCGGCCCGATCTCCGGAGTGGTGCTCTTCCGGGAGATGGTAAGGATGAGGACGCCGCTAACATTGACGGCTGTGCCTGCACGGTGCTCCTCGTCGACATGCGCGAGAATGAATGTTGCGAGGGACAGGGGATCCAGCAACCGGCCAGCGTCCTTCGGCACGTCGGTGCCGTCGAATGGCAGCAGGGGCGCATGGCCGGCGTCCTGGCGCCAGCTCCCCTTCTTGAACGATAGCTCACGCTTCACACGGCCGGGACGGTTGGCATCATAAGTTAGCTCGGTGGCCGAGCAGAGCACGGACTGGCATTGGCGATTCACGTCAGCAAACCGGAGGTAGTCATGTGCTTGCTCGTTTTGGTGTGATGGATCAAAGGGTAAGGAGGACGACGTGGTGCACAGATATAGTAAGAACAGAACCCAAAAAAAATGCATATTTGAGGCCATATCGCAGCCTCCTGTTGCTGCAAGAGATGAATAAATCTGATGATTTCAGGCAAACAGTCTGGAGAGTTGCACGGAAATGCTCAAATATGAAGAATTTTAGAGAATTTTTTTTTAGAAACTGTGTGATGTGTGCTAAGTATAGAGTCTATAGGTGATGCATGTGGTAAATTGCAATGCAGTCACATGTCTCACATCAATAAAAAGTACAGGGCAAAGTAAGTCACTTCTGATTTCTGAGCTGTCACTAAAAAATCTGAAAAACTACACATTGTGGATACTGGATGGTTCTTTTTCAAGAGAAATACGAATAGTAGACAACTAGACTGTCTAGGCATGCATTAAATTTGTTCCGACTGTTCATCGAAGAAAACTCAAATTTGCACTTGGTTCGAGACTAGAGTGGCTTGGTTACTGACCTTTAAGACAAGACTTCTGACTGCTCCCTTGGGTGTCCCTAAACAAAGTCAACTGATCACCAAGATAACCAGATACTGGGTTTATGGCCTGGCTGGGCTGCAGTATAGTATTGCTGGAAAAGATATACTCAGATAATCCGATCCCAACCTTCACATGCAAAAGACTGGAGCAGCCCCGGATCGCCCACATGCTCCCTAATCTTCAAAATCAACATGGAACAAAACTCAAAACGATAAAAATCCCAACCACGCGATATGCACCCACGTTCAGAAAAGCAGAACCGAAAAAAATAAGATGGAATCAAACTGGAACAACAGCCGACGAGCCTCAAGCGTCCAGACTACGGACCTGATAACAAACAAAAATAGGTAAAATTGGCTACAGCACGTAACAATTCCGTGTGATTGGCTGTTGGACACCTATATTTTATGTCTTTGCCAAAAGATACTACAATTTTGTGATACTTTACTATAGGATACTCTACTCATTGAAATAGTATATTTGACTGACTTGGAGAGAGAAATTATGGATAAAGACCTCTTTGCCCTTCTTCCCCTCCTTCCTGGATATGGGTAATCCATTTTTTGCAGCGTGAAGTGACAGGGTGGACGACGGTGGCCAGAATGGGGTGGGGAAAGTGTGTTGGCCGTGGGGAAGAAGAAAGCGTAGAGAGGTAGACAACAGAGGGCAGAGAGAAAGGAATAGAGAGGAAGGAAGAAGGAGAGGAGGACGGGCGGCACAGGTAGAGGAGCTCGCCTGTAGGCGATTGTAGCGGCGGTGGCATGAACAGAGGAAGCGACGATGTCGGATGGGGAGGCGGCGACGGTGACAGCGAGGAGGCGGCGTCGCTGGTGAAGAAGAGGAGGTGGAGTCACTGGTGAAGATGAGGATGCAACGGTGATGGCGAGGAAGCACCTCTGCCACCGCCACCATGGCATCCACCGCCCACGTCTATCCGATAGGTCGCATGAGCTTCAACCGTCGCCGCCTTGTTCTTCGAGCTCGACTCGGCCCCCTCTTTCTCCTTCTCACCTTGATTTCCTCTCTCGCGCACAGGGTCACTAGGAACGCCATCGCCTCCTTCAACTCCAATGTCCATGCCGCCGACCTCGCCTCCACATAATCTCCACATCCTGACCACAAATCGGTATGCCACTCGCGTCACCTCGTGTTCTAGCCTGTAGAAAAAATAGTACGCTACTCAATGTGCGCCAGAGAGCACTGTCGAACCGCCGCTTCACCTCGCATTCATCCTTGACGTCGATCGCCATGGGCAGCCCACCATGGAGGACCTTGCGCTAGGAGTATGGCACCAATAAAACCCTTGCCCGATTGATCTTGACGTGCTCCATTCTAAGCTTTAGCCGATGTTTCATCTTCGCCATGGTGGCTCGCGCTGCCACAGCTCGTAGCCATCCCACTGACATAGGTCGCCTCTATCTGCGCCACAACTGCCCTTGAGGTTTTCATGTTAGCCGCATCTCGTTTTGGTGCTAGCTAGCCGCCGCTACCATCCTCACCAGCGTCGAGCTCAGACCAAGCCTCCCATGCCGCCTCCCCTGTCCCTCTCCCTCTCTCTATTGGGCAAACTTGCTTGGATTAATTCGAGAGATTGTAGGTTTACAGTCACTCCACTATGGAGGATAAAAGCTCAATATTTGAGCATTCAATCAATCCATCTATCTCAAACCCTATCCTCCTCTAACTCTCCACTTTCCCTAAATCACAAATTAGAAATCCCAGGCTTGAGTTGATGAGTGCAAATCCTACAGCCATCCCTTTTATAGTGGAGCATAGATCTAGAGAGAAAATATTAGCGGGCACCCGTTGAGTCCACACACAAACAGGTCTATACTCATGCACGCTTCTTAAAGCGGATGCCGAACCGCCACTCCTTTGTGTCGTCTACATCTCTTCGCGATCTCCGTTTACGTTTTTGTGTGATCTCTGTCTTCTTTTGACCTAAACCTTATCTCCTTTGCACCGCCCCGCATCGCAGTTTCTCTAATGTCACCTATCCGGTATTTTAGCGAAAATACCAAAATACCCCTTCTTGACCCATCTCCAAAGGATGAGTCCAATCAATGTGAAGCAATCCAATACTTCGTCACGTGTAGTTTCATCAATGATTTTCTTTATGTCAACAAGTCTCTCCCATCCGGCTCCTACCGAAACCACCATAGCACTTGCACCGACCCTCAAGCCACTTGATGCAACCCATTGCACTGAATTTCCCGTTCGGTTGTTCTTATCCGGCTTACGCCATGCTAGAGTCCAAACCACTTCACCCGGTATCCTTGATAGTTCTAGACCATGGCTCTCTTAGCCTAATCATGATCATCCTCACCATTGACTGTAGCTGACTTCAAGCCAATTTCACAACAATAGACCAAGAAATTAATTCCAACACAAATTTCTCGCAACTTGATCCACGTTAGCAAAATATGCATCATGCGATACTTATGCACTAAAACCCATGACTTTAGCCAATTCCATAATCGGTACCCCCTCTGTCCAAGATGACCGCCGCCCTCAGCTGGTCTGACTACCACTTGGTCGGTCTAACCGCCCACCGGTCCAACCACCAGCAAACGGCCAGACCGCTCTGGAAATTATCTCAAGGATGGGAAAATACATCTTTGGGCATTTTGCAAAAAATATATCTAGTTTTGCCTCGAAACTCCATTTTGAATAAAACCTGGTGCAAACACACCTCCTAACTCTCCCACATAAGTATTTGATCACAATCCCCAAATTCTACCTTTTCAAATCCGGCTAGTCTAACCGCCACTTTTGACCGGTCTAACCGCTAGACCTTGGTTGGTCTGACCGCTGCCCCTAGACCGGTCAGACCACCTCCTACCTAACAAAAGCGAAACTCGGCTAAACCGATGATTTTTTCTAAACATCTCAACATCATTATCAATTATTCATCACACAAAGATTATTACCGTATATGTACATGGACACACGGTAGCCGGAGTGGCATGCCTCCTTGCCAATGCCTAGGCACCCACCATGCAAAGCTGCCCCGAGGACGCCCTCCACACGCCCTCGGCCGAGATCGTCATCCCACTCGGACCGGTTCGCCTCACCGCCGTGTGCCAATCCTCCCACGTGGACACTGCTGGGAACACGGCCGACACCCTCGCGGCCGCCTGGCCGTCCGGTTCGCTTCTCGGCTCGCAACGGAAGTCCTGCATTGCAGTGGCAAAACCAGCGAGCGCCCTGTCCGTTGTGTTTGTGGCTCGGCCGCCGGTCTCGAACGGTCCTAGCCGACTGCAAAATTCATCAGTCGAGTTGCACTTCCAGTTTGTGACGACGGCGAGCACGCCATAGTAGCGGGGAGAGAACTCGAAAAGGATGTGGCAGAAGGAGAAGCCTCTGTACAGCCCCCCTGCGCAGTTGCCCGCTACTTCGTCGTCGTCACAGAAGGGATGCGTGCTGCACCCAGCGACCGCGAACTCTTCGTATTCTGGTCGGAACTGGTAGCTGGAGTACCGGCCAAACCGGGACACCAGCCAGACCGTGTCGAAGTAAGCATCGCCGACTTGGCGCTCGTGCTCATCATCTCGCCGCACACCGCTCGGGTTGTTAATGCGAGCATCTTCGGGTACCGTAGCATGAACACAATGTTGCTGTCGGTCACGACCGGCGGCTCCAAGTTGCCATCGCCGACATTCTTGGTCCAGTCCCACGGGTCAGTGCTGTTGCCGCCGCGCATGGGGAGAACAGCATTCCCGACCAAACACAAGACCCTCTCGCCGCCTCCGTCATCGTCGCTGAGCTTAGTGCAACTAGAAACTACTTCCAGTTTTCCAAATGGGCACAGCTTCCAATTTGTGTTTGTGGTTTAGCAATTAGCGTCAGGATATACAGAGATAGATGTTATTGAAACAGACATTGCATTTGGCAAGGACAGATTGTGAAAGAATTTAAGATATTTGGTGGTTTGGCTTCCAGGAAATGATATACCTTGAACATTTCAGATTTTAGGAAGGCCTCGAAAATTTGGAGCATATATGCATAAACAACTAATGTGGTGAAATTGGCCTCATTATTGTCACGGGTTAAAGGTGTAAGATCATGGAATTAGCAACTAGCAAGTAAGCATGCCCAGTTTTCATGTCCTTGGTAACGAAACGCGCACAGACATGCTTAAATACAACGGGCAGTGCAAACAACGGTTAGACATTATTTGAGAGAGATTTGGAAGGTATAGTTAAGCTTTGGCTAAAATTGCTTAAGTTAGTTTCTCAATTTTTGTGTGCGCTTAAGTTGGCATCCTGCCGTAGAGAGTTGGTTTGGTCACTGACCCTTAAGACACAAGTTTTGTCTGACCGCCCCCTCCCGCCTCCGGTGTTCACCACTCACCAGCACTCCAGCAGTGAGCAGAGCCAATTAAACTGCCCACTCATGATCGCCTTGTCGAAGTGTCCCGGGAAGCAATTGGAAAATGCCGTTCTAACTGTTAGTGTTGGGGAGCGGCCGGAGAGATAACTGCTCGAGGATGTCGGTCGCAGTGGCACGGCACACCGACTATTTTGGGACGGACGGGCGGGCGGGGCCGCGTAGTTGGCCGTGGAGTGGGCCACCGGTTGGCACAGTCTTTGGCAGACTCGCACAAGATGACATGGTGCCGGGTGCCGGGTGCCGGGTGCCGGGTGCCGTGTGCCTGTGCCTGTGCCTGTGCCGGAGCCGGAGCCGGAGCCGGGCCGCAGGCCCGTGCCGATGCTGCCGCTAGCTACACGTGTGCGGCGTGCTCTCAAATATCCAAGGGCGCCGCCCGCCACAACGGCACACCGCGCACAGCACCACTCGTCCACTCCGTCAGTTCATTGATCTCTGAACGCGTGGCGGACGGGCGTGCTCCCTCAAATGTCCAAGGGCGCGCGGACGCGGAAGTTGGGCCCGCCGGGCGGTGTAGCTCGTGCCTTCTAAGCGTGTTATTTGATCAACTTTGTGGTGTGTATATACGTTTTGGATCTATAGTATGCTCTCGAACGCAAGTTCGTTGTCTCAGATGTTAGACATGAATTGTATGCCATGTAGCAATATCATAATTATAAAATTATTGATAACCGTTTTGTAGTCGAGTAGACTCGCGAAATACAATTCGTTGGGACGGAATCTGTCCACCTTGCTTGTCAATTGCCTGATAAATTTGTGGTTGGAGGAATTTCGTCGCATCTCTAAAACACAAGAGTCAAAATATTTTTGTCGAGGATCTAATTACTAGTCTTAATGTTGAAGAAAAGATTCAAACAAATGATGTGACACTAATGGTGCAAGAGTGACAATCTAGAACGAACATCATGCAACATATTGACAAAACGAAAGACAAGACTATTTCTGGCGAGGATCTAATAATCCTCATTTATTTATTTATCTATAATTCTTATTATAGATATTAATATTCTCATATTGATCTTAAGTATACTCCTTAAATATTTATAAAAGAGAGGTCAAGCTGTCTGGTCGTAAACCACCCTATGGTCGTAGTCCTTCTATGACCATGACATAGTCGTAAGCCATTCTACGACCACAGGCTACGACTACCCTGTGGTCGTTGAATCTTCTACGACTAGCTCGGCTTTGACCGACCTGGCTACGATAACCTCCAATTTGATAAGACCTACCAACTTACGGGCCTAGTCGATTAGGGGAGTTTTATACATCGTGTTCAATATGTACGTCAGTTATTACATGAAGTTGTTCTTGGAAATAACTGCACGTTATATATCTGCCTCTGACAATAACTGTATGCGACGTGGGGGTGCCACGTCCCTAGCAACAACTTCTATCAAGTGGTTCATCAATTGAAACGTTGAGACGCCTCTTCACCTAAACGAACTGCCACCTCTTCATACATTATATAAGGTTGAAATCGGAAGACAAAAGGAGACAGGCGCAATCAGGAGCACAAGGCATTAGACATTAGTCTTCCTCTTGATTGTAAACATCACACTCAATACAACCACACATGAGTAGGGTTATTATTCTCTCCAGAGAAGACTTGAACCTGTATAAAATTCCGGTGTTATTCTCTACGTAGCTTCAGTCTAGGAGACCCGTCGAATCAAACAATCATACGTAAGATCAGTTCTAGATCACCGACAATTTCGATCACCAATTTGAAAAGGACCAACAACAGTAAGAAGAAAGTGAACATTAATGATATTATTTACTTTGTTTGTGGCGATACTAATCATTGGGCCAAAAAATACCACAAATGGATGGGAAGAAAAATCATCCAGTGCAGAATAAGTCTGCTAATGTGATTATTGGCGAGACCGAAGTATCTGGGTATTGTAATTTACCTACTGTCTTTTCAGCATGTCAATCTACTGATTGGTGGATTGACACTGGGGCTAATATTTATGTATGCGCTTATGCATCTATGTTTTCTTCTTACTAGGTCGCACAGAGTTCTTCCGTCCTAATGGGGAATGTGTCACATGCTTCTGTTCTTGGTGTTGGCACGGTAGATCTGAAGTTCACTTCGGGAAAGATTGTGCGCTTGAAGAACATGCAGCATGCCCCTACAATAAATAAGAATCTCGCCAGTGGTTCCTTTGTACGTCGAGATATGTTTAAGTTGGTCTTTGAGTCAAATAAAGTAGTCGTGTCAAAATTTGGACTCTTTATTTGAAAAAGTTATGAACGCAGAGGTTTGTTTCATTTTTCCATTTCAGATTTTTGTAATAAGGTTGCGAACCATATTTATGACTCTACGAATGGTGGTGATGCCAATGTGTGGCACTCACTTTTATGTCATATAATTTTTGGTTGTATGTCTCGGCTTTCTAGTTTAAATTTAATTCCAAAAATTATCATAGTTAATGGTTCTACATACCAAATTTGTGTGCAAGCGAAGTAACCTCGAAAGCCTTACAAGGCCGTGGAGGAAAGAAATTCGGCAAAATTGGAACTCATACATTCAGACTTGTGTGAGATGAATGGTATATTGACAAATAGAGGGAAAATATATTTAATAACTTTAATTGATGATGCTACTAGATACTGCTATGCGTATATGTTGAAAACAAAGGATGATGCATTACACTACTTTAAAAAATTTATAAAGCTAAGGTTGAGAATCAATTAGACAGAAAGATTAAAAGAATTATGTGCGTCGTGGCGGAGACTAATTTTCTAATGAGTTCAATTAGTTTTGTGCGAAACATCGTATTATCCATGAAAGGATGCCTCCCTATTCGCCCCAATCCAATAGGGTTGCCGAAGGAAACAACCGCACCTTAACTGACTTGGTGAACGTCATGTTAGATACTGCGGGTATGTCTAAGACATGGTAGGAGGATGCTGTGTTGACTACGTGTCATGTCCTGAATAGAGTCCCCACTAAAAATAGTGAGGTAACTCCGTATGAAGGTTGGAAATGGATAAAACCATCACTCTCGTATTTGCGCACTTGGGCGGTGCTTGGCGAAAGTCAATATTTCAATAACTAAAAAGCACAAATTTAGACCTAAAATAGTGGACTGTGTCTATCTAGGATATACTCATCTTAGTACAGGCTATCAGTTTCTAGTAGTTCAATCCGGGATATCTGACATGCCAATGATAATGGAATCTCGAGATGCTATTTTCTTTAAAAATATATTTATTATGAAGAATTCGCATAACTCTTCTAGTCAAGCAAATGATTTAACTCCAAAATCTACCACTCCAATTGAATATATTGAACACACACATGAACACATTCATGAGGATGACGACAGTATTGTAGCTCCTCGAAGGAGCAAGAGACAAATGATTGCAAAATCTTTTGGTGATGACTTCATTGTGTACCTTGTGGATGGTGTTCCCAAATCTATTTCAGAAGCATATGCATATCCTGATGCAGAGTATTGGAAGGATGCAGTTCGTAGTGAAATGGAATCTATTATCGCTAACGGAACATGGGAAGTCGCCGATCGTCCATTTGGTTGTAAGCCTGTTGGATACAATTGGGTGTTCAAAAAGAAGCTTAGGCCTTATAGTACAATCGAAAAGTACAAGGCTTGATTTGTGGCTAAGGGTTATACTAAAAAAGAAGGTGGTGATTTCTTTGATACATACGCACCTGCTACCAGATTAACCACTATTCGAGTACTATTATTTTTGGCTGCCTCACATGGTCTTATTATCCATCAAATGGACGTAAAGACAACTTTCCTCAATGGAGGGTTGGATGAGAAAATTTACATGAATCAATCTGATGGATTTGTAGTACCTGGACAAGTGGGCAAGTTTGTAAGTTATTGAAATCTTTATACGGCCTCAAACAGGCACCTAAGCAATGGCATGAGAAATTTGATATAACTTTGACATCTGTAGGGTCTGCGGTAAATGAGGCTGATAAATGTGTATACTACCGCCATGTGATGAGGACATCACTTCCATGTATACACCCAACACTCCTCATAATAGAGCTGAACCTATGCACTTGCAAGGTCCAATCACTAGAGCTCAAGCACGTCAATTGAACTATCAAGTAACTTCGTTTCTAGCAGTATATTGTGTTTCTAATAAGAATATATTGCTACCTAATACATGTGATGTTCTTTTAATCAGGAACTTAGGAGCTATTCATGAAGGGAAGCATATACAATCTAACTCGGTATCCGGAGCTAGCACCGACTTCAAACGTGCATAACTTTCGCATACAGAGTCCGTTGAAGGTCCACAAGTACTTGATAGAAAGCTTATCTCGCCCTCTTTCCAACGGATCCAGCCATACGTCCAAATTCCTTTTGGGTGCACCGCAATCGAAAAAATAATCTAACACTATTTTTGAGCGCAAGTCAAAAGGGTGTTGCACCACCTCCACTTGGACCCATGAGCCTTGTAACCCTAGGGGCGTGTGTCCGCTTCCCTGGCCACCACCCCTGGTCGTCTCCCATATAGGAACCGCCGCCTCCCTTTGTTAGAATTCTGATATCATTTATGTTTAGTTTGCCTTCGTTGCAACTTGTATCTTCTGCGTGTGTCGACTAGACCACCCGGTCAAGATCCTTATTCGGAATCCCACCTTATCAGTACTTTCATTAATATTTGCACTACATCAGATTGTGTTTCATCTTGTTCTTGTGTGTTTCTTCGGTGTATGCAGGGATTGATCTTCGTGATCAGGTCATCCGGTTATTCGTGCACGGTTGATAACGACTTGTCGAGCAGTTCAGCGATTGCGTGGTTTCGAGCCTTACGAGTTCATAGCTAGGATCGTGAGAGTTGAGTGATTTCTATAGAATTTATCTTCTCATCAAAAGATCGGGCCAAATCAGAACCTCCATGGTTCATCACTATGGCGGGCGTAAAGGGGTAATATTATGTTTGTATGTTGATGATATACTTATATTTAGGACAAACATTGATGTGATTAACGAAGTTAAATCACTTTTATCCCAAAGTTTTGATATGAAATATCTGGGAGAGGTTGATGTTATTTTAAATATAAGTTGATCAAGGATAAGAATGGGATTACCCTGTTGCAATCCCATTACGTGGAAAAGGTATTGAGCCATTTTGGCTATATGGAAAGCAAGTCCTCTCCAACACCCTATGATTCTAGTCTAATACTTTAAAAGAATCGAAGAGTAGGAAATGATCAATTGAGGTACTATCAAATTATTGGTTCACTTATGTACTTGGCTAGTGCTACTCGTCCTGACATCTCTTTTGCTATAAGCAAATTGAGCCGGTTTACCGCTAATCGGGGAGATGATCATTGACGTGCACTTTAGCAGGTTACACGCTATTTGAAAGGTGCAATGAGTTACGTAATTCACTATACTGGGTATCTTGGCGTACTTGAGGGATATAGTGATTCCAATTGGATTTCTGATGCTGATGAGATAAATGCTATGAGTGGATATGTATTCACTCTATGCAGTGCTGCTATGTCATGGAGGTCTTGCAAATAGACCATACTGACAAGGCTAACCATGGAGGCAGAACCCACAGCATTAGACACATCCACTATTGAGGCAGAATGACTGCGAGAACTCTTGATGGATTTATCGGTGGTTGGAAAAACTAATTCCAGCTATCCTTATGTACTGCGATAACCAAATAGTTATGATAAAGGTGACAAGTGCAAAGGATAATATCCTCAAGACATGTGAAAAGGCGGTTGAAGTCTGTTAGAAAATTGAGAAACTCCAGAGTGATAACTGTGGATTATATCTAAACAGCTAAAAATCTGGTAGATCCCTTTACAAAGGGACTATCATGGGATGTGATTGCATCGAAGGAGATGAGAATGAGACCCACGTGAGTTACACATAGTGGTAACCCAAACCTATGTGATCGGAGATCCCGTGAAATAGGCCTTAGGAAAAACAAATTGTTTGGGTTACAATAGATTACATTCTTACTTTATATCTCACTTCGTAGGAGTTGTAGTACTCTAATTATTGTAAGGCAGGATGACTTTTTCTTAATGTGTTGCGAGACTTAACAACAAAATACCGTCCTACATGGTAGTCATGTAATAACACACTTAGATGAGCCCGATTGTTGGTCACGGTCCATGAGATATGAGTGATCTCTAAGAAGCTCATCATGAAAAGACACAGGAGTATGACCTATATGCTCCACCCGAGAAGTAGTCAATCAATGGTCAAGTATCAGCAAAGGCATTAGGTGAAACTTGTCCGCACAAAACTACCAATCCAAGGTTTAGTCTATTGTGTAGTTGTGGGCGAGTGTAGTTTGAGGTTCTAGGTGGATATTTAACCTTAACCGGTCTCCACTGAAAAACTGGTATATCAATAACACTTTGGAATTATGGGCAAATTTGTTGTGCTTTTGGGATCTGGTGGGGGATTGTTGGGGTTTTGGGCTTGGGTCATTCAATATTCTAATTAAATCCTACAAAAATCTCAAAAGCCCACTCATGCATGGTAGAATGTGAAAAGTTTAGTATCATATTGCTAGTCTACGTGGGAGGAGACCAATATATAAGGTGGAGTTGGTCTTACCTAGTTGAAGCAAGCAAAAGAACAACACACGTGCGCGCTTGCTCGCCTCGCCACGCCATCGCCCGCCTGCGCGTGAATGATCCGGCGATTTTGTGCTCGGTTGGCTATGGAGCTGCAGTTTCTTTTTGCACCTCAAAATTATGCATACGAATTAGAAACCATGTCAACTAATGCAAAAATGCTGTCTGTAGCTGAACATGGCGATGATGTGATTCATGCAATTCAGCTTGTCAAAGAAAGAAAACAAACGAAATGTTTGCTCTTTAGAAATCAAGCAATTGATTATCATTCAAATATAGGCCAGCAAGGCGGATTCCGATTATATTGTTTTGACTATCTCAATGGGACATTGATAAATGTCAACTAAATATAATCATTACACCAAGACAGAAAACTACAGCTAGTATACATCACAAGATAATTCAGATATCATTGAAATAAATCCCAAGCTTAATGATCTTACAATGTTACAAATCAGCAATGAACTACAGAGTAACCATCACCTCAGCTCTGCCGATAAGCAATATAATTGGCCAAATGCAACAGTGGTGCTGCCTTCTCTTTGTCAAAATCTGCCAGTTGCTCCCTTGATTCACGAAGCAACTTTTCTGCAAATTCCCGTGATTTCTCCAGCCCCAGTAACTTTGGGTATGTCGTCTTGTCACTTGCCAGGTCCTTTCCGGCTGTCTTCCCTAGCTCCTCCGACGACTTGCTCACATCAAGTATATCATCAACAACCTGGAAAAGCAACCCTATTGATCTCGCGTACTCCCGCAACCGCTCAATCTGCTCATCAGAGCCACCCCCAATGATTGCCCCAATAACCACCGAGGCCTCAAGCAATGCAGCAGTCTTGTGGAGATGGATGTACTCAAGACGGTCAAGGGGTACAGTTTCAGTTGAGCCAGTCATCTCAAGATCAACAACCTGAACAAAAGTAAACAATTATTTTTCAGCAATGTGGTCACTTCTAAGCACATTCTATGTTGAAGAGTAACTTTCAACCACTAGTTCAAATCATCATCATCCTTAGGAAGGCATGCGATAGAATTAGCACATTGCCCAATTTGCAATGTCTTTGTTTGCTTAATGACATAATGGAATAGAATCTGATCAATAAGAGACCTGGCCGGCGACGAGGCCCTCTGAGCCGATGCAGCGTGCTAGCTCGCCGACGGCGCGGACGACGCGGGCGGGGTGCTTGTCAGGGTCGACGTCCGGAGGGTAGGAGTCGATGCTGGCCATGTGGCGGAAGGCGAGCGAGAGCAGGGCGTCGCCGGCGAGCACGGCGATGGGCTCGCCGTAGACGACGTGGCAGGTGGGCTTGCCGCGGCGGAGATCGTCGTCGTCCATGCAAGGGAGGTCGTCGTGGACGAGCGACATGGTGTGCACCATCTCGACGGCCGCTGCGGAGGGCATCGCCCAGGCCTCGCGCCCGCCGGCGACGCCGCAGGCGGCCAGGCACAGCGCGGGGCGCACGCGCTTGCCCCCCGCCAGCAGCGCGTACCGCATCGCCTCGTGGAGCGCCGCCGGGGGCTCGCCGGCCGGGATGGCCGCGTCCAACGCGCGGTTCACGGCCACCGCCCGCTCCCCCATGTACGTCTTGAAGTCGAACTCTGTCGTCGTGGAGGCCGCCGCCGTGGCCACGATGGCGGAGAAGCGACGCCGGTGGGCGGAGGACGCCGCCGCGGTGGCGGGGGAGGTGGCGGCGGGGAGGAGCAGGGAGAGGTGGACGCGCGAGGCGGCCAGGGGGTGGAAGGCCGCCATGGCTTTGGGGTCAAGGCGTCAAGCGGTGCGGGAGTTCAGTGGGGGTGAAGTGGGGATGGAGATTGCAGGTGACCCGTCCGCTTGCGTTGCGATCTTCTTATCTAGACGCGAGGGGAACTTTCGCGTTGGGTGGTCGCCTGGACGGTGGTGGGAAACACTATAGGAAGAGAGTGACACTGCGTCGAGAGCATGGCCTTTTTACGTAAAATCGCCTAAATAAAAAAGTCAAATGAATTACAAAAATCTCCTAGAAAAAAGTCAGTTAATATTAATGCCGTAATCCTAAAGGGTAAAGGGGCATATTTTTCTCAGCAGCAAAGACGACCACATCACCCTGTGTTTCTTCTCCCCAGTCCAATCCCGCACGGCCCTTCGCCCTTGCTGTCCATTTTTTTTGTTTCGTGTGCCCTTCGATCCTTCCGAGCGGAGCGCTCCCACACGTGTGCTCATCCAGCCCAGGTCTCGCCTCGTCCCTTCCTCTGCGCCCGCTGGCTTCGCATGGCCCCTCTCCTTCCCCACCCCGCTTCCGCTATCGGCGGCCGACGATGCTCTCGCTAGACCGCCCCTCTTCCCCGCCGCGCTCGCCTCCCCTCCTCTTCCTTCAACGGCCGCCAAGCCACACCTCTTCCCCGCCGAGGTCGCCTCCTCTCCTCCTTTACCGGCCCCAATCTCTTTCTCCCCCACGAGCGCCCACTCCTCCTTGCTTCCATCAGCTCTGCACACCCCCTTCTCTACCCCTTCCTCCCCTCACTCTCCTCCTCTATTACCCTCGGCCTCCGGAGTTCACCGCCAACGTGTCCACATTCTTCCCCAAAACCGGCGTCACCGCCCACCGCTCAACCCCTCTCTCCAGTCCTCCCCGTGCCCTCCGGGCTGTGTCACCACGCGTTCCTGAATGTCCTCTTCGTAATCCCCCTCTCAATTTGTTGATTCCGTCGCCGGAGCACGCCGCCGCTGTTAGCTCTTCTTCAACGCCGCAAGCCACCGTTGCTACACCTCCTTGAACCTTCTTCGATCACCCCGACCGGCTCTACGCGTTCCCTAGGTCTACGCGCACCCCGTGCTTCCTCCATCTTCGCTGCCGAACCACCGGTGCGCTGCCGCTCCACGCCACCCGCCACCGCCACCAGCCACGCCGGCCTGCGCCGCCACCACCATGGGCTAGGTAACCCCCATGGGTCCCTTTTTTGGGGTTGGCCCGGCTCCCCACGCTGCCACCCACCGACACTGACGCAACTCCTGAGCCGCCCAGCTCCTCCCCTGTTTTCTCTCTGTGGTGCTCTGTGTTCTCTTCTTTTACATCACTGGCCCAGGGGCCCACATGTCACTCTTCCATTTCTCTCTCTCTCACTCTTTTGCTTGGGCCCTCATGTCATGTGCTTTGCCTATTGAAAAAAAACTTTGTGGTGCACATGGTCTGTTAGTTATGTTTCTCTGAACTGGCAAACTTGTAGGCAGGCATGATGTCTTCAACAAGGGGGCTCATGTTTGTACCTGTATTAACTTTTTTAGTCGTGGTTGCAGTGAACAGAGGTGCATATAATATCTTGGGTAAGTTGTGAATTCATCATAAGAATGAATGGGCTGGGAAACAAAACAGTGCGCAATTACAGTCAAGATCATAGGCACATTGAGGATTATTAGTCGGTTACTCATTATCGATTTCAATGGGAATTAAATTCTTGGTTGTATCCTTGCAATTACGATGTTGTATTAGTACGAAAATACTTGTGAAGAAGCATTTTAATGTCGATATAGCGGGCGCAACATTCGGTAGTGAGGAATGACGGGGAGGGAACCGCAATGTGCTTGTTCTGGTTCTCAATGACCTACACTAATATATCTAGCAAAAATTGCCCTTCATTCAATATTCTGGCAATGCATGTTGAGTTATTAGATGGAATCCTACCGAAATGATGAACGATGAACCTCGTTGTGTCTCTACTATATTTAACAATAACTATACCATATGATTATTCCTATTAGTTTTTTTCATCCTTGGTTGGCCTCAAGGTCCAATGAATAATTAATAAGACATATGTCCACATTACTTTTAGTTTGGAAAGCGTATTTGTTTTAATATTATGAGCATGGCTAATTCTTTTCTCAAACATATTTTGTTACATCTCCCTTTGCATGCACTCACGGTGTTCAATGAGCCACCACTTTTGAGCTTTAGTGTTGATAATATCGATACAGATAAGCTATTAGAACTCCTGGGCCAAGAAAAGGTCGATCCAGTTGATCTCAAGGCTATTAAGGAAAATCTTTTTGGTTACACAACATTCTGGATGACAAAAGAATGAACTTTTGCTGATCTTAGGGAAGGAGACCTATTTATTGGGAATCTCTTAGGAAAGAGAGAGGAAATCTTTACAAAACTTCAAAGGCAGCTACGTGAACTTACAGGTGACAAATACAATCTTTTTATGGTGGAGGAGCCCAATTCAGAAGGGGAAGACTCACATGGGGGACCGCGTGTTAGTTTTGGTTTGCTTAGAAAAGAGGTTTCTGAGCCTGGACCTACTACCCTGTGCCAATATGTCATTTCGCTATTACTCTTCCTTCTCACTGTATTCTCCTGTGTTGAGTTAGGAATTGTATCAAAGGTATATGTCCCTTACTCTTTATTTGTTATATGCTACATTAGCTTAATACCCTTCTATGCTAAATTTCTAATAAATTTGGACCTTTGTGCAGATTAGTAGTCTTCTCCGAACTTTTGTTGAAATTACTCAGGTCAGTATTTAATTAAATAAGTAACACTGATTGGTACTTAGATTGTCTGGTACAGGGATATGCTGCTATTGCCTTATTATATATTGATTGCTGACCACTAGCATGATATACTACACCATTAGACCACGTTAAATTTACCTACTAATATATTCTTACTTACTGTATAGTGACATATTTCCTCCCGATTATACTACATCACCGCACCCAAACTAAACCTATATTTCTCTTCCATATCTTAATGTTTTTAGCTCCTCTATTAGTATCCTGATTTCGCTCTTCGTTGATATCCCAAATCCACTCTTCAACTCGACTTTTCTTCGC
This sequence comes from Hsuehochloa calcarea, assembly GCA_036346395.1. NCBI lineage: Eukaryota > Viridiplantae > Streptophyta > Magnoliopsida > Poales > Poaceae > Hsuehochloa > Hsuehochloa calcarea. The sequence continues at coordinate 36,379,226 of CM070606.1, forward strand.
TCTTGTATACAATGAGTGTGCAAATGCGCGCCCAGGTACCTAGTACATATGGAACCATGACAGTTTGGAATGGAGCGAAGTTGCAAGGGTCTCAGAGGATCAGGGTCTTGCAAAAGATTTTCCTTGGGAGAGAAGCAAATTGTAGACCGGCTCAAAGATTTTCCTTGGGAGAAGCAAAAGTTAAATAGGCTCTACCCAAAAATAGATTTCCCGTTAGGGAACGTGGTTGCATTTGTCACTTTGCATTAATGAAAAATTGGCTATAGGACATTACAATTTCGTGTCATCGGTTGTAGGACACCTGAATTTTTTATCTTTGCGACACTACAAAATATACCTCTTTGCTATGGAACACTGAGGCCAATAATATATGATTTCCGGTTGTTGAAGAGAGGGAGATTTTAGGAGATTACTTCCGGTGTCCCTATCACTTCTTGATTCAGTCGAACCGAGTAGGTGCAATTGGTAGCCACATAGGGGGCTCATCCTTTCATTCCTCGACAGAGAGTGTGAGGGAGAGGGGCTCATCCCTTTGTTTCTCAACAGAGAGAATGAGGGAGACAGAGGAAGCGGCCATGGAAGCTCCGGCCAAGCTCGGCACCAGCGAGGGAGGTGATTATGGCAGCTGGCGAGCAACGAAACAGAACACCACGGCCTTGGCGACCCCATGGATAGTGACGGTGCGGCGGTAGGCAGTCTGCAACGGTCGGGAAGCTTCGCAGACACCTGCATCTCCGATGACCCCCTCCATTCTGCCACTCCAATGAGCTCCCCAAAGTTTTGTTCGTGTCAAAATGTGTTCCACATTTCGATCTATCTTTTCCCTTAAACAATTTCTTCTTTCCTACAGTAGTTCGTCGAAATCGAAGCTGTCTTCTCTGTTGTCGTCTGAGCATCACCATCGTCGAGTGCCCGCCGTCGGTGAGCCCATGCCATCATCGACCCCATCATCTTCATCCCCGCATCTCGTTCTATGCCATGCTCACCTCGCCCTCACCGAAACTTTGCCGAAACGCAATCGCTGTCGTCCGCCTCCACCTACGGTCGCCTATGCCTATCACTTCAGCCGCCTTTATGCCATGCAAACCACCCCAAGACGACATATTAATTGCCGAGGACCATCCCCATCTATTCTGAATCGTCCTGGAACATATCGTGTTCACGTCATTCAAGCCATTCTGCCAATGTAGCTCGTGCCAATGCGAGAGAGAGATGGGATCGGTCGGGTCGGGGAGCAGCCCTAAATATTTCGGCGAAGCCAACAACCAGGTGGCTCGACCAAAGGGTAATTTGGACATTTTGCATGCATTCTCTCTCCTCTCCCTCCTGGAAATGATATAATAATAGCCTCAGTATCCCGGAGCAAAGAAACATATTTTTGTAGTGTCTTTAGGTAAATACACAAAATTTAGGAGTCCTACAGCCAATGACACCAAATTGTGACATATTGTAGCCAAGTTTGCCTTGTATTTAAAACTAGTTGATAGCTAGGATCCTGATAAGACCATTTGGCATGTTGTTCCTTCACAGTTTTTTGGTGCTTCGTATTTCAAACATCTTGATTGTTGTAGGGACAACCCACCGCACCCAATAGCCCGGCGAAGAGCCAAAGGAATTAGCCCTTTCGGTATACGCGACTGGGGAAGGATACCACCTCAATGCCTTGGCCAATCGTACCACCACCTCGCCCTTTGCCCGAAGGGGTCCCTAGACCAAAGGGGGTCTTCGGGTGAAGGACAAATGGGGAGGTCGAGTCCCCGTGATGGACCAAGAAAGGCGATGTGGTGGACACCGCCCACGGGAGTCCATCATGCACCGAAGCTACCAACGAAGGAGGAAAAGAACATGCAGCTCCTATAATCATAGGGCCTTTATAAGGGCATTGTTGTAATCTCCTACCACCTAAATTTTAATGCTATACATAGGCCCTTGGCATATAAATCAAGGGATGATAGTTTTTGGGCGAATCTAACACAAATAAAGATATCATTCGCCCCTCTGTACTGTTCCTCACACTTCACGGACCTCGAGACCCCTACACCCCTCGCAACAGGTAGTGACCTCGAGGCCCTCAGTTTTCTACTATTTGGTTTGTAGCCACAACAGTTGGCGCCGTCCGTGGGGTCCGGCGGAGAAGCAACATTGCGGTGGCAACTAGAAGGGAGAAAGAATGCAAGGACTCGGCCACCGAAGCGACTGATGAGGGCGTGACACCCCGAATACCCCGAGTGAAGCGAAGCAAGATGTCCACAATCTCCGAGGCAGCCGCAGTGGTGGCGGTCGCAATGGTGGCTCTCGAGGCAAAATCCACCCATGGGGATATCATTGGAGAGGACAGACGGGGAGCACAAATAGAAGCTTTGTTACTTGGGGGACACTGTGTGGGGCACCTTCTACCCGCAAACTCAGGTGCAAACAGGGAAGCCTATGAGACAATGCAAAAGGAGTTGGCAGACCTTCGCCAAAGACTATAGAGCCTGCGCCAGTACAACCCCATCGCACTACCTCTAATAGTGACATCCCTCGTAGTACCACCTCCAGTAGAAGCACCCCTAGTTGTGCCACCTCTGGCAGTGGCATCCCTCATCGTGCCACCTCCGGCAGTGGCATCCCTAGTTATGTCATCATCGGTCATGCCACTCACCGCAAGACCAAGACAAATCTTCAGAAGAGACCCGAACTCCCCGCTAAGTGTAGGCCTCGAAGCAGCACGTGGCCCGAAGACTTCAAAATGTCAACCATTAAAAGTTATGTGGGGTATAGTAAGGCCACGAAATTTCTTCTGTAGGCGAGAGGGACGGCATCACCAAGGCAAAAAGTATCACCCTCCCTCTCATGGGGGTGCATTGACATGGTTCTCCCCCGCGATCTATGTATGCATGAGAGCAATTTTATGACTAGCCCCTCAACCACTTTCAGAGCAACTACAAAGAGCCAAAAGACAAGGGCCATCTGTTCGCCGTGAGGTAGGGGCCAAATGATTATTTCTTAGGCTTCTATAAGAGGTTCATGGAAGTCAAGTGCCTCTTGAAGGCGCCACCGACATTACCAACATTAACACCACTAGGTGCGGGCTCAGAGGGCCCTATTATGGGGAGGATGGGCTTTCACAGTGGAGAAATTGTTTGACAAAATGGAGAAGTGTGCGTGCGGAGGAAGATAGTGTGCGCAGAGCGCATTTGAGGCGTACATGGTTGTGGCGAGCAAGACCACCACCGAGCAAAGGCGACCGATAGGCGCAAACGAGGTGGAGGGCACCCTGCCTTACACCAAATGATTTAACGCCCAAACCTCTCAAGTTGGAGGAAACGACACATTTTCCCCATCGAAGGGGGTGACGCCCCCAACGAAGAAGGACGACAAGGCATCAGTGGCCACAGGTGAGGCCGCGACCAAGACACACAACATGGCACCAATATACCAACAAAGTGGTGTGACTTGCATGGAGAAGGATCACACCCCACCAAATAATGATGCACTGTTGTGGACATGAGGGGTTACATGAACAATGGACGATCCACGATCCAGGGGAAGACCAACGCCATGACAATCCATGGATCCGGACACATCAGCAGTTGGGCATCGAAGCCCCCAAAGGGGATCCTGCCCAAAGGGTTATCAATACCATAACTAGGGGGGTCCTTCCTGAATCTAGGATCCAAGAGGCAGTGGCATGCCTACGCTCACCAAATTCACCATGTTGCATCATACCCCACCAACACACTCCCAAAATACTCCGAAGTGCTCATCTCCTTCTGTCCCGAAGACGCTAAGGGGCTATTCTTCCCACCAAGACCCCCTCGTCATTTCAAAAACCATTGCAGACTTTGAAGTGAAGTGTGTCCCGGTAGACAGAGGAAGCTCTGTTGATGTACTCTCCGCCGAGGCCTTCGACAAAATGATGATCCCTTGAAGCAGCCCGTCACCCCTGAGCATTCCCCTCGTAGGCTTTGGAGGAAAGCCGATGGTCTATTTTTCTTAGGTGTGGATGGTTCATTTGTTATGTGCTTATTCAATCGCTTCTTTCCTTTGTTGCAGCTCGACCTCACCAGCTTTCGTCGGGTGGAGACCAAGTCAGAGAGCTAGATTGGGAGGCCCCCTAGGCCTCCCATTTATTCTTCGGAGGTAGCACGTGTCTCTCTGCATCTATTTTGTTTTCATTCCTAGTAAGTTCGGTTTTATAATTATGTCATCATACTCTTTGCACTTAGTTATCTTTATGTTTGTTGGTGTGGGAAGTTCTTTGTATTTGGTTACATCGTTAGAGCCTTTGGTACCGGTTCCATCAATTAGGATGTTTCTAGATACATTGTTTGTTTTAATGTGGGTATATTGTTGTGTATTTTGTACTTGGTACAAATACAAGTATGCATATTTTGTATGTTATGTGTGTATTGTTGCGCTATATTGACATGAAAACAGGGAACTAGGAGTGTCGGCATTTCAAATGGAGTTGCAATCTAAAATTTGATAGAAAAAATTGACGATATTTCAGAATGCACATAAAATTTGTTGCCTCCGGGTCGAACTCCCTCCGGATGCAACTCCTAAACTCAAGAATATTCATCGCTTCGAGCCCTTCCGCCCGGACCACCTTGTACATGCATCTCGATAGGTCCAACTAATCGGGTCCTACGGCACTGCATCATCATCATAAAACACTACCAAGTCTTGCATGTTTGAAATTACCTAAAGCCACAACAACCCGATTTACAGTACGCAATATAACAAACATGGTATGCAATTAACACTAATTAATTAACTTTACACAACTATTTATGTGTGATTATTTCCTCAATTACCACTAATTAAATAGGACTATTTATATGTGATTATTTCTTCAATTACCACTAGTTGCACATGACACAGATAATAACGACATATTATATACAAGTAAGCAATTAAATGTGGCCAAGTTAATACGAATAATTAATTAATAAGCAACAAATTGATTACTTACCAGTAAATTACTTACGAGTAATTCATTACATTTAAGTAATTCCCAATGAATTAATTAAAGTTAATTAATTACCACTAATTAACTACGTGTCATTAATTATTCATAATTTCTTACACTTATTTTATTACCACCGATAAACTACGGGTCATTATTTACCAACAAATTAACTACAATTACATAAATTCGACAACTTATTTTGCACTAATGTCATTGCACTAAAAAAAATTACGCACAATTTAATTATGTCATATTAATTACGACTAATTAATTAATTAATACTTTATTTCTACTAATTACTTACGCCTAATTAACTACAAATGTTTAATTACGAATGCTTAATTACCATTAATTTAATTAGCACTTACAAACTACGGGTCAATTACCACTAATTAACTACAACTATAAAATTACCGCTAATTAACTACGAGTGAAATAATTACAACTAAATCATAAGAAAAAATTTAGCGTAATCTCATCAAAGTTTTTGTTCAATTCTCTTTGTTCTCAACGACGAGCATGAGAACGAGAATGAATTTCAGACGACAAGAAGGAGAATGAGAGCAAGGCTTGCCAAAGATTAACAGTATAGTTCTTTTGCGTAGCGAGATTTACAATAAATACAGTACATAGATTGAAATGTGTAATTGAAAAGAATAATAAATAAGTAACAGTTTCTTTGAAACAACCAGTGAACTACCCATTCACTTCCCAACCAAACCAACGATAGGTGAACTCCCCATTCACAAATTGACACAAACCACCAAGTGAATTACCCATTCACGGAACAAACATTATAATCATCGAGTGAACTTCCCATTCACACTCTGACACATTTTATAAGAAACTCTATCTCTTGTGTGAAATCCCCGAGCATGTTCATAACCGCGGACACGGCTATTCGAATAGTTTTACACTCTGCAGAGGTTGTACAGCTTGACCCATAAAACACGACTTCTCTAGTCTGTTTGGCATCCGTCGATACCACTGCCCACTACCTTAGGTAGGCAGTCTAGAGCACGTGACAAAGCCTTTACAAAGCTCCTTCTTAATCCAGTTCTGCCCACTAAGGTTTCAAAACTGAATGTCTCCATCCGACCAGACAGGGCCCCCCTCTTACGCTATAGTGAGTACGTACCCCGTAACTTACTCTTCTAAGACAGAACCGAAATTAAGACATTGCTAATTAATCAGCCAAGTCCCGCCCATACGGGACATGTGGTTGTACGGATAAGGCCCAGTTCAATGGCGCACAAGATTAAGTCCTTGACAAGTTATTCAGGCGATCTTTCCACAAACACACAACGTGCTAACCACACCCCACTATTTTGTTTAACTGCAACCAATGACATTTCCTATCATGGTACTCAAATTTTAACAACAGTGGCTAACCACCACGATTCCATATCTCATTAAGTCAAGATTAATCATTATAACACATGTGATGATGAACCCATCGTAACTAAGCTTGACTAAGCATCAATATGATACCCATGTTGGTAATACCAATATGTCCAACTAAAGTTATCCAAACTAGGGTGACAAAGGATTCATGGCATTCAAATAATCAATAGAGGCATAATGACAGCAGGTGATAACTAATCCCAAAACAGTTGATATAAAGATAGCATGCAATTGTATAAAATAATGTACTTTTGAAATCATAGGTTCAATATGATCAAAGGACTACGGCTTACCTTGGAATAGATCCTGGTATTGATCTTGATCTTGGTGTACTCCTCCTTACTCAAAGTTACCCGCAGAATCAACGTCTACTCGCAAACAAAGCAAATAAACCAAATAAATATAAAACAGAGGTAAAACTAACTCCAAAAATTAAATAAAAAACATAGATAATAGAGCTCAAATTTAGATGGATTTATAAATTTGGACGGGCTCAATCGGAGTTCGGATGCAAAAGATATGGGTTTTGGAAGTTTGAAATCATATGAAATAATGATAAATCAGAATTTCTGGATTTACTGGATTATTTTTCTACTGAAAAAGGGATTTATGACATCAGCTGACATCAGCGCAGAATTTCAGCCGAAAGAAAAAGAAATAGAAATAGAAATATAATTGACATGTGGGTCCCACACGTCAGCGAGATGGTGCATGGTGAACTAGGTTCAAGGAGGTTTGGCTCGGGTGAAATCTTTGGTTCACCACGTGAGTGACACATGGCCGCTTACTGGTATGCCACCCAAGCAAACATGCCGAGGTGGCGCTCACGCGGAGGATGGTATGGCGAGCCACGTCAGCCGAGAGAGCAATGGGAGGAAGAGCAGAGCAGCTCCGACGACATTGACGACGGCGGACAGTGACAAAGCGACTCCGGGGAAGTGGCAAAACGGGGTGCTGAGGAGACGACTATGCTGTGGGAGGTGATGGCGCGACAAGGGTGGATAGCTGTTCGCCAATAGCAAGCGACAAAGCGGCGGGTTGCCGGCTCTTGGCGGCAACAAAGATTGGATGGCGCCCGATGACAAGGAGGGGAAGCACTGGCTCAGGGATGACACCAGGATCACAGAGGTAAGCTCAGGTTAGCAAGAGCTCGACCATACCGGCAGCAATGCGAAGTTGGCCGATGATCAGGAAGATGACCGACGATGGCGCTTCGGTGGCGGAGAAGCTTTGGGAGGAGGGGGTTTCGGACGAGATTAAGGTGGAGCACGAGATGTTGTGCAAAAATTGGCCAAGGACTCACCGAAGGGGTAGATCGGCGAATGGAGGCGGCGGCCGGTTGTCGGACGAAACCAAAAACGGCGTTGCAATGATCCTCGGGCAAGGACGATGGCGTCGCAAAGCAACCCTTGTTATTGCGCACCCAACGGCAGTAGAATCAAGGGCGGAGGTGCACTGACGGCGACGAATTGCGGCGGCGAAGGAGCTTCGGTGTCAAGCGGTTCTTCTGGCAATTGCGGCGCAGAGAAGATAGACCCGGGCCGGGGACTTAGGGTTTTTGGAAGAGGAGGATGAAGCGCTGAGATTGACGCGGGTTGGAGCCCTTATATAGCACCGGAGCGGAGATTCCATAAAGACTACGGCGGCGGTGGCGTGGAGCACTCAGACACGGGAAGGAACTCACGAAGAAGATGGTGAACACATGGCGACGCGGGCCCACTTGGCAAAGAAAGAAGGAGAGGCTCGGCTCGGCTGGACCGCGGCGCGGGAGAAAGGCCGAGCTAGGTTGGGCTAGACCGGAATAGTGGTTGGGTTTCAGCCCAATTACCGTTCCAAGATTTAAAATAGATTTTTCTTTTTAATAAATACTAAAAATCCAAATAGAAATTAGAAAATAGCAAATAAACTCAGAAAAAATTCCAGAAAAAACTATAAAATATATCCAAGCACAGGGATCCAAATTATATAATTTTGACCACAGTTGATGTTGAAATTATTCATATTAAATTGTTTTTATTTTTGAAATTTTTAATTAAGCTTTAACTTTAGGAGAAAAATTCAAATGGTTATTTTCTTTTTAAAACTTCAAAATAAACCAAATTTTTGGGATGTTACAAACACAGATAGGAGGCTTTCGGTGCTGAAAGCTGCTAGGGACACGGACCAGGCACAAGAAGCCCATAAACGCGACCGCAACATGTTGGTAAGGTAGCGTCTGGGCGAGGTGGCAACGCACGCGACACGCGTGTGGATGTGGCTCGTCCGGGCGAGGGACGTGTGGCAGCACTGTGTTCGGACAGCGGGCGCGCGGACAACGCCGCTCCAGGGTAGGGGAGCACGGATGAGGGGCCAGGTGGCGCAGTGAGGCTCGTCCGGACAGCGGGCGCATGGAGGAAGCCACGTCCGAACAGCTCCCACGTGGACAGGGTCGCCTCCGGACACTCCTGGCCCGGATTGGCCACTTGGCAGCCACTGACGTGTCTGGGCTACAGGTGTATGGAGATTGGCACCTATGGGCAAGGGTTCCACGGTGGAGGACATGTGGCACATGGAAACGCATCCGTGGTGCTATTTTTGTATTTTAAAAAAAAGGCATGAGGGGCACTAGTCCTGTAATAACATCGCGGTCACCCTCTATTGCTATTGAAATGAATACTCCAATTGAGGTATGATTTGGTTCCCCAGCTAATTATTTAGAATTAAAAAAATTTGTTGTACTGCTTATGCTCATGTTGATAATAGAAAATTAGAGTCTAGAGCTGTTAAGTGTGTCTTTCTTGGTTATAAATCTGGTGTCAAAGGATATAAGTTATGTAATCTTGAAACACATAAGGTTGTGATTAGCAGAAATGTTGTCTTTAATGAATCTACTATGCTTCATGATAAACTGTCTACTAATGTTCCTATTGAGAGTAAGCAGAATTCAAGTGTTCAGGTGGACCATTTTGTTGGTTCAGATAACACATCATATAAGAAAAATATTATTGTTAATAATGCATCTATTGTTGGGAATCTTCCTATTGTTGAGCAGCCACCACAATAGTCAATTACGCTTAATGAGACCTAGGATGGAGATTAATCCACCCAAGAGGTTGATTGAAGAAGCTAATATTGTTGCTTATGCTTTGATTGTAGCGAACAAATTGAAGGTAATGCGAACCTTTATCATACTCTGAGGCTATTAATTCCACTGATTGTAATAAGTGGATAACTGCTATGCATGATGAGATGGAGTTACTTGAAAAGAATGACACTTGAAAATTAGTGAAATTGCCAAAGGAGAAGAAACATGTTCATTGTAAGTGGATTTTCAAGAAAAATGAATGTATTTCTCCTACTGAACCAGTAAGGTATAAAGTAAGATTGGTTGCTAAAGGTTATAGTCATATTCCAGGTATTGATTCTAATGATGTTTTTTTTCAGTTGTGAAGCATAGTTCTATTCGCACTTTACTCAGTACTGTTACTATGCATGATTATGAACTTGAGCAATTAGATGTTAAAACTGCATTTCTACATGGGGAGTTAGAAGAAGATATTTATATTAACCATCCTGAGGGTTTTGTTATTCCTGAAAAAGAATACCTTGTTTGTAGATTAAAGAAATCTATTTATGGTTTGAAGCAATTTCCTAGGCAGTGGTACAAGAGATTTGATTCTTTTATGGTCTCTCATGATTTTAAGCGATCTGATTGTGATAGCTGTGTTTATTTAAAGACTGTTAATGATTCAACTATTTATTTGCTTCTCTATGTTGATTGCTGCAAAAGATAAGTCAGAAATAGCAAAACTGAAAGCACAATTGAGTAATAAATTTGAGATGAAAGACCTAGGTACAGCAAGAAAAATTCTTGGCATGGAGATTATTAGAGAGAGGAAAGCTGGCAAGTTATATCTTAGTCAACAAGGTTATATTGAGAAGGTCCTTCGTCGTTTTAATATGCATGATGCAAAACTAGTGAGTACTCCATTAGCTTCAGATTTGGATTATCTTCACCTTATGTCCCGAGTCGATTATGATATTGAGTACATGTCTAGAGTTCTATATTCCAGTGCAGTTGGTTCTCTTATGTATGCCATGGTTTGTTCTCGCCCTGATTTATCTCATGCACTGAGTGTTGTTAGTAGATACATGGCTAATCCTGAAAAAGAGCATTGGAAAGCAATTAGTAGATATTTAGATATTTGTGTGGCACTTCTAATGCTCGTTTGCAGTCTGGAAATTCTAGGGATGAACTTGTTGGTTATGTTGACTCTGATTATGCTGGCGATTTGGACAAAAGGAGGTCTCTCACAGATTATGTTTTCACCATTGGTGGTTGTACTGTTAGCTGGAAGGCAAGTTTGCAAGTTATTGTAGCCTTATTTACCACTGAAGTAGAATATGTGGCTATTTCTGAAGCTTGTAAAGAAGCTATTTGGTTAAGAGGTTTGTACATTGAGCTTTGTGGAGATAATTATTGCACTACTATATTTTGTGATAATCATAGTGTTATATATCTTACAAAGGATCAGATATTCCATGAGCGAACAAAACACATTGATATGAGATATCACTTTATTCGAAGTGTTATTGCTTAAGGTGATGTCAAGGTGTGCAAGATAAGTTACTCATAATAATTCAACTGATATGGTGACAAAGTCAGTTCCTGTTACTAAGTTTGAGTTTTACTCAATCTTAGTTGGTATTACAGTTTAGTCCTAGAGACTAGTTGGTGCACGATGATTTTTATCTTATCGTGGGATTATTCTGGTGATTGATGATTATTCATTTTTGCTACAGGAGAAAATTCGTCTCAAGGTGGAGATTGTTGATATATATGATCCGAATTCCTAATGTGGTTGTATTCAAATATGTCATATTAGCGGATAAGTTTACTACTTAGACTCTAAGTCCTTTTACCCCTTTATATACCTCTTGTGTGTTGCACTGGAAGAGTTGACGTCTCATTGTAACCCCTCTGCGATTTGTAAACACTCATCATATAATAATCATTACCGGTTAACATTTCGTGATTTTTTTTCTCATAAGAATTTTTCGCGTATAAATTCCTAACTCCTTCTGTCCCTATTTTCCTAACACAGACCTCCGGTTAGACGCCGACTTTTCGAATACGAGGCACTGGATCGTGGAAAGCCAAAAGAAGACGCGTAATCATCCTGTGCGTGACAGTCGCGCTCCAGTGTTTTGTGACCGTCTGTTTTTCTTCCGCCGTGTGCTTTTTGACAGCCTAGCTCCCCTCGTTATGCCATCCGTTTAGGTTTCAGGAACAAGAACTATTTGTGATTTCCTTTTGTACATCTGCACTAAGTGCGAAGCTATTAAAGTTAGTTATGCGCATATCACAGCTGCGTCGGACATATGGTGCCGGTTACGACCGGTTTTATGTTGTGCACCACCATGATGGCAACCGTTTATAAAGCTAGTGAATATGGATGGCAACGATAACAACTTCCTGGGGTCTACCGTTACGGTGTTCCTCCTCGCTCCCATATTGATCTTACCGGATAACAAATAACAAAGCAGTCGAATGACGTCTGCAAGCTTGGACAACAACAGTAATGTGGTTTGTCTACTGTCTCTATAATGAGTATGTGTGGACAGAGCTCGTTAGACACTGTAGAAACAGTGTATATATTGTAGTAAAAATATTATAGCAATTTTATTGTAACCTTGGGTACTGTATCGCTCGATCTGAACCGTTCATTTCGTATCGTAAGATGAAAATAATATCTAAATACATATCACTGTAATCCTCTACATTAACATAAGCTACCATGCAGAGGATCCGATTCCTCTATTATGCATTTTAGTAAAACCTCCCGTCTCAAAAGACAGCGCAACGTAGCGCGCTGCCCTACCTTGTAACACTGATGGTGACAAACCACAATTTCCCCGGCAATCCACAGCGAAAGACGACATCGAATGGATCCTACAACGGAGAAAGACGTATTCCACCATCATAAGTCTCTCGCCGTCTGTAACACACGCCATCACGAACCAACATGACTCGACCCATATCGGCCGTGACAAATTTTCTAAATGGTCATCTACGTGGAGACTGGCCGGGGTCATCATCATATCTATGAACTTCCCCCAACAAGAGGCAAAATTAACACAAGTGTCGATAGCATCAAGAACTGGCGAACGAACAATGTGGATGAAACACGTACAAAAGAACAAGAAGAATGAATAAATAATAATGATCAGCTAGCTCTTCAGGTCGCCTTCCTCGAGGTCGAGGTCAGACAGGGGAAGGCCGCTCACTCTGGCCTTCAGGGGCGTGTCCTCCCGTCCAGCATGTCGCTCTTGTTCCACGGGATCGAGAGGATGCCTTCTTCTCGGCCTCCATGGCCCAGCTATAGACCACCATGCCCATCACGGCAAGCAGCATTCCAAGTATGTTCTTGACTGTGAGAGCCGAGTCGAATAGGATCCAGCCGAGGATCAGAACGCACACGGTTTTCATGTGGCCCAGGACCTGGAAAGAGGTTGCAGAGAACCGGCCGATGCAGAGGTACTGGCTCATGTTGCAGAAGACAGCCAGGGAGCATGAAAGCAGTATGAAGAACTGCAAATTGATTAAAACAGGAAGTTGTAAGAACATATAGAAACACTTTTCAGCCAGAGCATTAAAGCAGCATGAAGAACTGCATAATGATTAAAAGAAAGCAGCAAGAAGAATTGCATTGACAACTGCAAGCTAACATTTGTGTTTGGCTATCAGTAAATTGCAGTTTAACAGCGCAGACAAGCCATAGAATAGAAATCAAGCAATAAACATATTTCTCAGGAAGAACATTAGGCACAACCACACAACATAGAAATTGTTGCTACAGTTCCATGACAGAATCAGTTAATCTGGGAAAAGGATTGCAAATTCATTACATGTGGCGTACTAATGGTGGTGTGCACTCCAGTACAAGAATGGGGAAAATCATAGATGAGGCAAATCTATTAAATACTCAAGAACACTGGCACGAATTTAAAGCAGAAGATAAAATAACATGGGAAAAGTAGCATTCATCAGGAAACCCTGCCTCCAAGAATTGAAAATGGAGTGACAGAAGTGATAACTTACAGTTGCTCCTGTTGAAAAATTGTAGTTTAATAGCGACCGTCCATTGAGGTAGTAATCCACAAAGGGGCCCAGTATAATAAGAGACAATGCCTGTATTGGTGCTGTCTTGCTCAGCAGCTCAAAAGACCCAATGTTGTACTTCTTCTGAAAGGAGCCAATTGTCTGGAACAAAAACAAGTACTGTCAGAACTAAGAACATGATGGAATTTATTAAACTGCATACACATTAATATGGAAAATAATGTGCCAAGAAGGATCCTATCTCTTTAGCATTCGGATGGGAAAAAATGCAACTCTTCATTAACAATTTAGAGGCAATTCGGTAATAATCTTTCTTTCTTTCTTTTCAAAAGAAGGCAGAAGCGTTGCTGAGAATTCAGTAATAATCTTTCAAGAACCTAAGACCACATTTTTCTACCCAAAACATCTTAACACACCTATGTAGAGGCAGAAATACAATGTCATTTCTAGATGTAACAAGAGGAATGTAAATAGTCCAAAACTTGCTTCAAATTGGTTGTTGATTTTTAAAAAGGATACATAATTAGAAATGAAATGCTACTACTGAAGGCAACAAAAGGTTAAAGCGTAGACAGAAATTAGCTATCAAGAGAACCACATATCTGGAGCATATGATGCAAATATATTAACTCATGAGTCATACTATAACTCATGAAATCGGCAAGCTAGGTGGGGTGGCCGCGAAGGCGGCCTCGGAAGCACTAGGCGTGGTGGAAATAGGCGGGGTGGGCGGAGGTAGGCGGCCGCCAGGTGCTCGCAGAGGGGATGGAGGAGGGAGGGAGATAGAGAGTGTTGGGAGCAGTGGGAGCTGTCGCCATTGAAGCAGAGGAAGCGATTCGAGGAAGATGAACGGTGAGGCGTCATCTCAAGTTGTGTGGGCGAGATGGGCCTTGGGCTGCCTCCATCTTGCTTTGTGAGCTATGGTCTAAAGGCCCACTAGAGCCCACCTAATAACTAATAACCAAACCCTAGCATTCACATTGGATTGCGTGCAGACAGCGGTCGAGCAGGAGCGCTCGTGCGGTGTCAGGTGCAGCCGCGAACAGCAGACCGGTGGGAGTGCACCGCCGTCGATTCCACCTCCACCACCTCCCCCGCCGATCAAATCCACCTTCCCCGTCGCCACCTCCCAATCGTCGCCACCCACGGCCTACTTTGCTGTCACCTCACGAAGATGGAGTCCCCGTCGGCAGTGTGCCTCCGCCATTTAGCATCCCATCTCCTTCCTCCGTTTTGTTGCTCTATTTCTAGATCTTAACCCCACAATTTTGTTGTTATATTCTTCTCTCGTTCTGGTGTGCATCTTCTTCCTCCCTTACCACCATGTTTGCTTCCCTCCCCTCTCTTCTTCTCCCTTCCTTCAGGGCTGAATGTTCCTTCCTTGCCCTCCCGCCCCTTGTATCAAGTCAGCCGCCTAGGCGGCGCCTAGATGGTCTAGGCGCTAGGCGCCAGTCAGCCGCCCGACTAGCGCCTAGCGCCTTGGTGAACATTGTCAACAATAAAAATTTCAAGTAGTTTTAATTCTCGAGTATCATTGTGTTTCAGACCTGCTGTTGTAGAATTTGAATTTCAAGGTATCCAAGCCTCATTGGCCTGGTTCTGGTATCCACAGGCTTGAGTGCTATTGCAATTCGCAATAATGCTACAATAGTAATGGCCAAAGCAGCTCAACAGATTGAAAAATAAGTAGCACCAGAAAGGGAAGGCTGGTGTGAGGAAGCGTATAACCCACAACCAATGAAGATATGGCCTTCTGTAGGACATTGTTTCACCAAAACATCTAATTTTGTTCTTTCTCAACAACACACCTTATCATCAATGGTCATAGCAATTTCAACTTTCAAACAGTACCAATACTCAAATTCATAATGAAATAACAAAAATATTGGCACACATTGCTGATCATGGTATCCACAACTAGTACTGTTTACATCCTACACATGAATTTGGAATGCACAAATCTAGTATTAAGACAGATAGAGAAAAGAAACTCACAATCTGTTGAAGTGACGTGCAGAACACAGCCACGCAGGCGCAGATGAAACCCTTGGCATTGACCTCGACATCCGTAACCGTGCAAATCCCAACACCAGCCGCCACGACAACCACCGCCGATATAACCTTGGTGGTGTAGTGTTTGCTGTTCAGTACCCATTCCATCAAGCAAACGACCGGAATCATGCTCAATTTGGCGATCTACAAATTTGCACAGTTTCCACACCTTCAGCCACATAATCAGACCATACGCCCATGGCCAATGGCCGGCGTAGGCATAAAAAAGCAACATCGCGTGTACCTGATAGAACCCGACGGAGTTGAGCATGAGGCTAAGGTTCATCCCGGTGATGGACGTGTTGGCGACGAGCGAGAACCAGACGAGCTCCCAGAGGGGAACGTGCTTGGAGACGGAGTAGCCGGTAGCGTTGGAGACCCATCCGACGAGCGCCGTGACGGTGAAGTGGAACCCGGTCAGCGTGGTGGCTGCATTCGCAAAGGAAAACAACACCTCAGATCCGCCAATTCGCTGCAGCAATCTAAAGCAACGGATCCAGATCTGGAAGGAAGGGGGAGGGAGCGAGAGGGAGGAAGGGCGCGCGCGGTACCGAAGCAGAAGGCGTAGCCGGAGGAGGACATGAGCTGCTTGTTGGCCATGATGATGCCGACGGAGCTGACGACGTTCATCGCCCAGGCGCCGACGTCGGACACCGCCGGCGGCTTCTTCTCCGCCTCCATCTCCTCGTCTTCTCGCGACCTGACACGAACCCGGAGGAGGAAGGGTTCGGCACGGCTCGGCTCTACCCCCTCGGTGCCTAACGCGGGAGGGGCCGCTCGGTTATAAAGGAGGGAGGCGTTGCCGCCTAGACAAGGAAGGAAGGAGAGAGGAGTGTGCGGAGGAGGGGTTTCGAATCGCGCTGTGGCAGTGGCGGAATCGTCAACGGCACGGGGGAAGGTGGTGAAAAACTTGCGATTTGAGGGAGGTGGGGAGAGGAGGGGGCGGCGCGACGACAGGGCGGAGGTGTCCTCGGCTTCGGATGGATCTGGGGCGCGGTCGCGGTGCGCCGGGGCCTTTTTTTCCCTGCAGTTTCCCCTCTTTTTGCGCGTGGCTGTACGGGATTTCTTCTCTGCTTTGCTTGTTCAATTCAAAGCGTCGCGAGTCGCGACTGTTTCCGTTAGGATTAGTGGGGTACTGCTGGGGTTAAAGACGAAAGCTCTCTTCTTTCTTTATCACGAGGTTCGTAAGGTAAGTTATAATGGGTAATGGTATTAAAAGTTTATTGAAATATATATTTTTTTTGTAAACTTTTAGTTTATGTCAGGCAATTGGCGGTCAAACCGGCAAGGATTTTAGCTAAAAAAACTGGCGGTCAGACCGGCCAATGGGCAGCGGTCTGATCAACCATAAAAGTAGCATTGAATTTGGAGCTGGACCAAAAATAAAAGGTGTAAGCAAGAGAGTGGATTATCTTACACTTAGTCTTATATTTTTTCGGAGCTTCGAGTCAAAAGTTTTATTCGTTTAAAATTTTCAAATAGGTTTCGGATTTCTAAGGAGGAAAATTGGCTAAGTCCTTTCGACGGCCGATCGGACCAAAGTTGCGATCGACCGCCAGGGGTAGTCGACCGCCATGGGTGGCAGTTTGACCGGTTTTGACTTGTTCGCCGGCCAGCTTGGCGGCGATGTTTGTTGGTTAGGTCAAGTTCGTGGGGTTTCAGTGCATATATGTTGCATAGTCGATGATTTTTCGAGATACTCTTGGGTGTTCTTTCTTGCTTCAAAGGATGAAGCTTTTGATCATTTTCATGATCTTATTCTTCGTTTGTCTTCTGAACTCCCCGGTGCCCTAAGAGCGATTCGCAGTGACAATAACACAGAGTTCAAAAATACCTCATTTGCCTTTTTGTGTGTTGAGCGTGGTATTGAGCATCAGTTCTCTTCTCCACACGGCCCTCAATAAAATAGCGTGACGGAAAGGAAGAATAGAACCTTAGTCGAGATGGCTAGAACGATGCTAGATGAGTATAGTACTCCGATGAGGTTTTGAGCCGAAGCTATTGCTACAGCTTGTCATATTACCAATTGTGTCTTCTTGAAACCGTCTTTGGGTAAGACATCATATGTGTTTCGGTTTGGTAGAAAACCCTCTGTTTCTCATTTTTGACTTTTTGGAGCTAAGTGTTTCATTCTTAACAAATAAAATCTAGATAAATTTGAATCAATGACTTTTGTTGGTTTATTTTTGGGTTATCCTGCACATTCGAGGGTTTTTCGGGTTTTTTATGTTGAGACTAATGTTGTTCAGAAGACATGCAATATCACTTTTGATGAGACTAGCCCTGGCGTAAGATCAGATATTTTAGGTGACACATAGGTGACGGAGAGCATCTTTGTAAAGGAAGATGATAATGAAGCCGATGATGGTCTTCCACTTGCTGTTGACGCCCATATTCTAGCTCAAGAACCTACTTCGACTACTTCACCTCTAGTTGAGGCTCCTGCTGCATCTTCATCATCAGCCGTACCTGCAGAGGTCGGAGAGATGCTATCTCCCCCGGGCGCACCACTTCACATTCAGAGGCGTCACCCTCCGGATCAGATATTGGTCATCTTCATGAGCGAGTCACTCGCTCCAGGTATCACGATCAGAGTCTTTACTTCCATTTTGCATTTGTTGCTTCTTTCGAACCCCACGATATATCACATGTCTTATCTGATTCTAGCTAGGTCAATGCCATATATGAGGAGTTGGAGAACATTGGGAGGAACAAGATCTGGAACCTAGTAGAGCCTCTTAGTGGTCATAATGTGATAGGAATCCGTTGGGTGTCCAAAAACAAACAAAGTGAGGATGGTTCTGTGGTTAGAAACAAGACTAGATTGGTAATTCAGGGATTTAACCAAGTTGAGGGGTTAAACTTTGATAAAACCTTTGATCCTGTTGCTAGATTAGAAGTCATTCGCATTCTGCTTGCATTTGTTGCATCTAAGAGCTTTAGGCTGCACCAGATGGATGTCAAGAGTGCATTTTTGAATGGTTACATAGAGGAGGAAGTGTATGTTAGGCAACCCCAAGCTTTGATAATCACAAGCATCTACATCATGTTTTCAAGCTATTCAAAGCATTGTATGGTCTTAAGCAAGCCCCCAGAGCCTGGTATGGTAGACTTAAGACCTTCTTGCTTAAGAATAAATTTGAGATGGGTAAGGTGGACAAGAATTTATTCATTCTTAGGCATGGCACTGATTTCTTGCTTGTTCAGATTTATGTTGATGATGTTATCTTCGGTGGTTCTTCTCATACTCTTGTTTTCAGTTTTCTGAGACCATGTCCAGGGAATTTGAGATGGGTATGATGGGAGAGGTCAACTACTTTCTGAGCTTCAAATCAAGCAATGCAAGGAAGAGATCTTCATCCATTAGACGAAGTGCACTAAGGATCTGCTCAAGCACTTCGAGATGGTTGACTGCAGGCCGGTCGCCTCTCCCATGACGACTTCGACTGTTTTGGATCCAGATGAGGAAGGAGAAGCCGTGGATCAACGCGAGTACCGTAGCATGATCGGCTCCCTCCTGTACCTGATAGCCTCAAGACTGGACATCCACTTCGCGTTTACCTCTGTGCGACAATTCAGGCGTCTACGAGGACTTCCCATCGCCAAGCCGTCAAGCGCATTTTCAGGTACTTTCACTCTATCCTCCGGAATAACATTTGGTATTCCTGCTCTTCTTCCTTATCCATTCGGGGGTTTTCTGATTCTGATTTTGCAGGCTGTTGGCTAGATAGGAAGAGTGCCTCAGGCACTTATCACTTCATATGCACTTCTCTTGTCTCTTGGTCTTTGAGGAAGCAGTCCTCTGTTGCACAATCCACTGCAGAGACTGAATATGTAGATGCTGCTAGTTGTTGTAGTTAGATTCTGTGGATGGTGTCCACTCTTAAGGACTATGGGTTAACTTTTGCTAGTATTCCACTTCTCTGTGATAACACTTCTGCCATTAATATTGCTAAGAACCCTGTGCAACATTCTAAGACCAAGCACATAGACATTTGTTATCACTTCCTTAGAGATCATGTAGAGAAGGGTGATATTGTGCTAAAGCTCAGTTAGCTGATATCCTCACCAAGCATTTAGACCCAACAAGATTTGCCACCTTGAGGAGTGAGTTAGGGGTAATTTACCCCTATGATTTGGTTTGAGGGAGGGTCGGTTCTCTTCTAAGCTTTCCTTGTTCAACTGATCTTTCCTTGATCTTCTTCTGAACTTGCTGGTATTTTTGATCTTTTCATGTTTTTTAGTTTTTCTTGCATCTCATTGTATCATATTGTATTCATATGAAAATCACAAAAGGATGCATTATTATATAAACTTTACTGCTTGTCACTTAAATTGATGAAGCTTTGCTTATTCCCCTTTTGAGGTTTAGTGTTTCAATTTTTGCTTAGTTTCATGTTTAGTTCTTTGACTTACTAGAATTATCATGCTTTCACATGTGTAACTAAGTTTTTGCTAAATGAGCTAGAACTTTAAGACAACTTGAACTAAAAAAATGTAATTTATGGATATTTTAGCTAGTTGCACAATTAGTGATCTTTTTGTGACATTGACCCTGTCAAAATTGCTTTGTTAGCCCTTGACTCTAGGAATGAACATCTCTTGAGCTTCTTGTTTCTTTGTGAATATAAAAATGCTCATGTGCAAAATGAAAAAAAAAATCAAAATTTGAGATTCTCATGTGATTAAATTGTGCTAAACTATTCTCACGAGACTGCATGTCAAAGACATGAACTTGGAGATAGTTTGATGATCTAGACGATCTTATGGGGACTACTTGTCAAAATTAACATGAACCTCAACATTTGTCGCCCTGGTTGAAGCTTAGAAATAGTTTGTAGATGGCTCCTAGTCCAGGATCTTCTTTATTAAGATAAACCTTTAATCAATATCAATACTCATTTCAAATAAAAACTGTTGTAAAAATTGGGTGATTGAGGTACTTTGAGCAAAATGATTCAAATTCAGGATTTTTTGTCTCTAGGATGGTCATTGTTAGCTTCTTGATCTCACATTGACATTCTGACTTGGCCATTATCTCTTTAAGATCTCTATTGATGAACTTGCTAATTTTGAAGCTTTGCTTAAATTGTTACAATTCATCTATTTATCTTAAGCCTTCTAGCTTAGCTTTGATATATATATTTTAACATGATCTTGCTAGCACTTTCAAGCTTGATATGTATTGAGTAATAGTAGAAATGATAGTTTGCTCCTTTGGGTAATCTCCAAAGCTTCTTGTACTAAAATTTTAAAAAAATTAAAAAATAAAGCCACTCCTTTGCATTTCATGCATGCTTTTTCTCATGCTTATTCCTCATTTCGCCTTGTCATCTCTGAATGAGGAAAGATGTGATTACTTGATGACTCTATTGTCAAAGGGGAAGATATAACAAAAATTATAGAAGGGGGGCCTTTTGGAGAGAAAAAAGAGAAAATAAAATTTTCTGAAAAATGGTAATCATAGTGAGGGGGGTATCCAATCTGCATTTTTATTATTTTATTTCTATTTATGAACTTGAATTGCAATTCTTGGAACCTCATAATGATTAAAGGTCAAATTGAATAATTGTTCTTTCATATGGACGTTAAGTGAGATTTTTGAATCTTCTATGGAAATTGAAGCTTTCTTATTTTCTTTTGCCTTATCTTGCTTGACTATGCTAATCTGAAGCCAGCTTGGTTATTTCCATTGCGTTCTGTTGCTTTTGGACCAAGTTGTGCATTTGCGCAAAAATATCGAGTATTTTCATTTTCAAACCTCAAACTTACATTTTCTGAGAAATGACCAATGTGTTCATTAACAGGGAGATTGTGGATATCATGAGGATATATTCATGATCTTAGGATGATGTTACAATTGGCAATGATATTAAGGGTTTGTCGAAACACGCGTTTTCTGCAAAGTTTCAATTTCTGTTAGGCAGCTGGCGGTCAGACCGGCTAGGATTTTGGCTAAGAGACTGGCAGTCAGACCAACTAATGGGCAGCGGTCTGACCGACCATAAAAGTATCTTTGAGTTTGGAGCGGGCTAAAAATAGAGGGTGTAAGCAAGAGAAGAGATTCTCCTACACTTGGTCTCATATTTTTTGGAGCTTCGAGTCAAAAGTTCTATTCGTTTCAAATTTTTCCAAAGAGGTTTCGGATTTCCAGGGAGGAAAATTGGCTAAGTCCCTTGCTAGTCGGTCAAACCGGCCAGGTGGCGATCAGACCAGCCAGGGGGAGGTCTGACCGGCTATGGGTGGCGGTCTGACCGGTTTTGACTTGTTCGCCAGCCAGCTTGGCGGCGATGTTTGTTGGTTAGGTCAAGTTCATAGGTTTCAGTGCATATATGTTGCATGATGCATGTTTTGACTAACATGGGTCAAGTTGTAAAAAAACTTGTCCCAGAATCGATTTCTTTGCTTATTGTTGTGCAGGAGGCTTGAAGGTCAACGACGATCAACGACGAGGATGATCGGGACTAGGCTTGGAGAGTTGAGGTTCAGAACGATCGAGGATGCCGGGTGAAGTCAATGAACTCAAGCATGACGCAAAATGGACAAGGATGACCGAACGGGAAGTTCGATGCGACGGGTTGCATCAAGCGGCGCGGGGGTCGGTGCAAGTGCCATGGTAGTTTTGGTGGGAACTGGATGGGAGGGACTTGCCGACAAGAAGAGAGCCGTTGATCAACCTACACGTGGCGAAGTATGTAATTGCTTCATGAAGTTTGAACTCTGTCTTTGGAGAAGGATCGAAAAGAGATATTTTGGTAACTTCACCAAAATACCGCCTTGATGGTTTTTTGCTAAACTGCGGCGTAAGACGACGCAATGAGAAGTGGTTTAGGTCAAGAGAAGATGAAGATGACGCTTTGAAATACGTGCGTGAGTTAAACTCGTTTGTGTGTGGGTTTAACAGGTGCCTGTTAGGAATGTCCTTCTAAAAGCTAACCTCCACTATAAATAGGGGAGGGTGCTGATTGTGCACCTCTCAGCCCTTGTATTGAAAAAATCCTAGTTTATGTTTAGCGAGAGGAAAGTGTAGAGGTTATGGTTCTAGATAGTTGGATTGATTGTGTGCCTTTGTCCTCTAGGATGGAGTGGCTATAAACCAACATTAATCTCGAATTTTGGGGCAATCCAAGCTAGATTCCTCAAAATGAGTCTCTTCTTGTTCCTATTCATCTTTTTTATTTTAAAGCTTTCTTTGATCCTTTGTTGTCGTTTTCATTTAGTTTAAGTGCGGATTTTGCTTGCTTGTGATATGTGGGAATGCATGTAGGATCATCTTGATGATCTATCACCCCTCTCTAGTAGAGTAAATTTTTGGATCATATTTTGGTTTTGACTTGGTTTTGAAGCAAACTTCATTCCAACGGAAAAAATCGAACTTTGGTAATGATCTTCGACGATCCTTGATTGGAATAGATTCGACATCCTATAGAAGGTATGTTTCAAGTTTAGAAGTTTGAAAGGTATGTGTTCAACTTTCGTGAAGTTTGGGTTGTGGATCAAAAGTTAGACATTTGGAGAAGTCGGTAGCCCCAATCGATGTTTTTGAGAAGTCGGACCACTAGGGTGAGATGTGTGGAGAACAACGGCGGGGCTCGAATTTTTGAAAGGCCTTAGTCGATCGGAGTTTGAGCGTGTCGCTCATTTCTTTGTCTGCTCATGAGATCGGCGGACTCTTTGTGATTATCATGAAGGGTCCACTGCGATCTGAGGCAGAACCCGACTTAAGAAAGCATACTCCAAGATCGAGCAAAGACACGGTGAATCTTTAGATGGTGTGGGAGATTTTCTTGTCTCATGGCTGTTGATCTTGTATTTTACGATCGAAAATGCATGGCTTTGGGTGCTTTGGATGTGAAGGTGCAGGGGATGAAGATCAACGCCATCAATGACCTTAACATCATGAGTGATTACCATGGATAAGCTTTATCGAGGTTGAAGGCGCATGAGATTGATTTCATCTCGCGTCTCCACACGTGGCCGATGGCTTTAGTGGTTGACAATTTTAGATATCTTGATTCTTTTAAGTGTTGAGTCTTTGTCCTCTAGGATGGAGTGGCTATAAACCAACATTAATCTCGAATCAATCCAAGCTAGATTCCTCAAAATGAGTCTCTTCTTGTTCCTATTCTGTCTTTTTTTATTTTAAAGCTTTCTTTGATCCTTTCGTTTTCATTTAGTTTCTGGTCTGGATTTTGCTTGCTGTGATATGTGGGAATGCATGTAGGATCATCTTGATGATCTATCACCCAGGAGTAAATTTTTGGATCATATTTTGGTTTTGACTTGGTTTTGAAGCAAACTTCATTCCAACGGAAAAAAGTCAGAACTTTGGTAATGATCTTCACGATCCTTGATTGGAATAGATTCCTGACATCCTATAGAAGGTATGTTTCAAGTTTCGTGAAGTTTGAAAGGTATGTGTTCAACTTTCGTGAAGTTTGGAGTTGTGGATCAAAAGTTAGACATTTGGAGAAGTCAGGCCGCCCCCATAGAGAAGTCAGACCACTAGGCTGAGATGTCTGATCTTCCAATTCTTTGTAAATTGAGTTTTTTGTTGTTTTATTTCGGGGTTTTAATTGGATTTAATACAAGTGTTCCGCTATGCTTGTACATTGATCTTCATAGCTATTGGAGTGAACAACATGTTAAATCCGATCAATATGAAAAATAGATTATGCTCGTATTCACCCCTCTGATCGCCGTTTCTGTCCAACAGTAAGTGTTATATACATTTGAAGCGCAATCAATGGTAATCACGACTGGCACCTACCAATCCTGTTCTGCCAGGGTTGGTTTAGAGATGTAACTAGTGTTTCTGAAGCGTATACTTGTATAAAGCACTGTATTATACAAATGAAACTTAGGACTGAATAACCTTTCCTGACGTGGCAAGCAAGAAATCGAAACTTTTCTTGTTTAGACGGGCATCATATAAAACTGGACGGTACAATCGCTTTGATAATTTAGTCCTCCGCATTATACACCCCTCGAGATCCACCACCTCCCTGTAAATATATATGTACGCTAAGCTAATGCTGGTTTGATACTCCGTTTACCAAAGTGCGGATTTGCGATAAGGGCTTTCTACACATTAATCTATGAAAGGGTCTCGTCACCCGATCAAAACGATCAATGGACTGATTGGACTGACAATTCCCAAGCATTATTGTCAAGATCAAATTAAGTATCGAGAAATCTCTGCATGCGAGAGTACTTGTCATACAGCAAGCAATCTGCTGTGCACTGGGGATGATTGAATTCCAGGCCCAGTGGCCCACCAATGCTAAAAAAAGAGTGCTGATACGTCAAGTTACCTTTCAGAGTTTCAGTGCTTGTTAGGCCACTGGACCATTGAACATGCAGACGCGTTCCGGTCTCCGGAGCTGGGGATCGACCATTGACCCCCAAACTTTGCTTGCTTCACGTGTCCCGGGCCAGTGTGCATTTGACTTGGCAATCACATTTGTGAAGCAAAGCTCACATTCATGGCTGCATACACTGATGGTGCTGAGAAACGTCGGCCTTGGCCATGAAAAAAAAAGGTTACTGCTGACGCTGTCGAGAGAAGAAAAGGGTACTTAGTGACCCATCACTTTCGGTATGTACAGTGTCCTTCCTAATCACGAGCGAAAAACCTTTAGCCATTGGCTCGATCTGGCGTTTAAGGCCCCGACGTTGATGCCGCGAATATTGACGATGCCGCCGTCCTTGCCGTCTCAAGGCCACGGAGGAATTCCACGGCACCTGTCGGTGCTCCGGCCGGCCGTGTCCGGATTAGTTTAGCAGACGGACGGCGGGACGGGACAGCGATCGATCGGGCCAGGAGGACCCCGGCCGTTGGACGAAGGGAACAGCCTGCTTCGTGGGAAAGGTAGTAGGTGCGGTGCGCGGACCAGCGGGTCTTTTGTCTCGTCTCGCGTTCCGAATCTTGGAAGGCCACGGGCGTGTGGATTTTGGGAGAGAGTAGCTATGGTAGAGAATTAGAGAAATAGCAATAGATTGGATGGGAACAGCAAGAAGGCTTCCGCTAGGGAGAAGGTAGAGGGAGACGTGGTAATTAATATCTTCTATTTGCTTAACTCAGTAACAGCCGGATGCCCCCTTGTATAGAGACGGCGCCCAACTCCTAATAGTCCAACTAACCAGATAGAAAGATAAGATTGAATCCTGACAAAATGTAACTATTCTCAACCAGAAGGAAACTAATGATAAGATAGAATCCTAATAAAAGGAAACTAAAGATGGTGCTGCTACTATTGTTTCTTGTGCGCCTTGCGTGGCCCATGGCCATGACATTTCTCCCTTCCTAGTAAGGACTGTTTGTCCTCGAGCTGTGCTTCGAGTAGCGGTGTGCAGCAACTGATACCTCCTCTTACGCCTGGGCCAAGCTTATAGCCACCTGAAGGTCCTGCGGATTATGCAATTCCACATCGATGCGGATGAGGTCTGACAACCCCGCCGTGCACAACAATATGATCTACGACCAGGTCCATATCACTAACGAGCAGCTCGTATCTCTATATGATAAGTCCATATTTGGTCTCGACCAATTCGTAATTCCTTACGACCAGGCTTTGACCACTTAGTGACCATGTTCAACAAGTCTACGACCAGCTCGTATCTCCATACGACTAGTCTGTATCTGATCGAACTGAAAGACCTTCTCGTGTATTCTCCCTTTGCCTCACGATGTCTAGTTGAACTCCAGGTGAGATGTTGTATCATCCATAGACTGTTTAATACTTTCTCGATCAACTGTCGAATAACTTCATGCGGTCGACACTTCAACCACTAGTGGTATGACCACACACTTTCTTTATCCGACCACAACGAGCCCAGAGACATCTCTCCTGTTATGTTAGGAGGGGCAAATCCCATATCCGACCAGTCACATCCCTCCGCATATTTTATAGTATACCCGAAAGCTACCTTTATAACTATCCAGTTACGAGCATCGTTTGACAACTCCTGAGAGTGCTACTAACATGTAGGAAACCATGCTGATCTCAGGTCTAAGGATTATACATCATCATTGCTTGAGACCAACTAATGATACATAGAATCATAACAATCTAAACAGTGTCTCAAGGTGGGTCTTTTTCAACACCATGTTATCTAACACGTGTCCATATTATTGGTTTGATATCTCCATATCTATGGGGAGGGGGGCCTTCGTGCTCGTGGGTTGCGGGGTCTGCCCTGTGGGTTTTACCGGGTCGTTGGGGCCACCCCTACGGCAAACCCCTCGTGGTCGAGGTCTTGCTTCGTTAAGGCTGAAACCGTACCATTTCCAAGAGAGTCCAGGCACACCGTCCCCTTCGGCCTAGCGAAGCGTGTTGCCGCCATTCCCTTGGCGAGTGCTCCTTGGGGGCTGTTTTGACGGCGTTTGCTTGGAGTGCTATGTGGTGTAATGGTATGTAACCGTTGCTCCGTTTAGGGCACGAGTGTCAATGGTTGATTGGTGCGTGGTTCTTCGGCTTCCGTGCCTTGTCGTTTTGCGTGCATGGTGTGGCTCTAAATAGGGTGTTAATGCCCTCCCTCCTGGTAGTTTGCTCCCTTTTTTAAAAACCCTAACCTCCCTTGTTTGTGTGCGCTTCTTCTTCGAGAGTCTTCGGCGTTCTTTTCTTGTGTGTGATCTGATGATGAAGCGACCCCGAGATGGTGGAGGGGTGGTGGCCTACACCAACGAGCTTGGCCGCTCGTCGGTGACTCCGCAAGTCCTGCGTACGCTGCCGGACGAGGGCAAGCTGTCTGATGCTTCGTTGGCACGAGCCCCTGGCTAGGAGATGGTGCCTGAGCCCCGGGAGGACGAGGCCGTTGTGTTCGTGCATTTCCTTGACGCCGGTCTCCGCTTCCCCTGTGTGGAGCCGGTGGCCTGTGTGCTCCAATTGTGCCAGGTGGAGCTAGCGCATCTGACGCCCAACTCCATTGTGAAGCTCGACGTGTTCGAGTGGGTGATGTGGTCGGCCAGGGCGAGCGGGGAGGGTCGGCTCTTCGTGTACCTTCACGGCGGGCGGTGCCAACCGAAGAAGAAGAAGGACATCGATGAGACGCTCAATTTTGGTAGCGTCAATTTCCAGCCAAAGGCGCGTTGTCTTCGGTACTTGCCAGTGCCCGCGTCCCGCAATAGGTGGGAGACGGAGTGGACGCGGCAGTGGTTTTACCACAGGTCCCCGCCAGGCGACAGCTTGCGGTTGGCCAGAGGGCCTATTCAGCTTACTCTTTCCCCGGAGATTGAACTAACGTCGAGGGAGGAGGCGCTTCTCCAGCTGCTGCGATGTGAAGTCTCTCCACGAGGGATCTTGTGGAAGAATTTTGCGCACTTCGGTTGTGGCCCCTTGCACAGGGCTGGAATGTGAAGCTCGGTGCGGCGAAGGGTGGCGTCCCTTCCTTCGATATTTCTGACGACGGTGAGGGTAAGCTGTATGGATACATACATATACATAATATGCTTCTGTCCTTTCATTTATTCATACCTTTTTTTGTTGTAAAGGGGTCACAGAAGACTATCCATCGACGAGGTCACATGGCCATGAGCGACTTCCACGTCCCTACATCGGCGAAGAGCATGCGAAGCGGGGGCTAGTGGTGCGTGAGCCCCATCTGAATCAGGCGTACTCAGACCCGGCTGTCCGCTTGGCAGAACAGCCTAACCCTGACGAGGGGAGGAAGAAGAAAAACCGGGTGGCGGATGAGCTGAATGCCGCCGGACCGATCGACGTGGTGCCCTTGCAGTGTGCTGGGGCTGTGGATGTCGGTGGCTCGTGCTGCACTAGGATACAAGTGGCGGGGAACCCGCCGAAGTTAGCTCGGGGTTCCGTAGGGTGCGTCGAGCGTGTGAGTTCGACTGGCCCTTCCTCTGGAGCGTGCATGGTCTCTCCAGTGGCTGCTATCTGTTAATTGTTGCGAGGGGGGAGGCGAAGTCGGTGCCGTCCCCTATACCTTTTTAGATAGGGCTGCGGGGGAGCCCTACCTGTTAATTGTCGCGAGGGGGAAGCGAAGCCGGCGCCGTCCTCTATACTTTTTTAGATTGGGCGCCGGGGAGCCATACCTATTAATTGTTGCGAGGGGGAGGCAGAGCCGGCGTCGTCCCTCATACTTGTTTAGATAGGGCTCTGAGGGAGCCCTACCTGTTAATTGTTGCGAGGGGGAGGCGAAGTCGGCGCCGTTCCCCATACTTATTTAGATAGGGCTCCGGGGGAGCCATATCTGTTAATTACTGCAAGGGAAAGGTGAAGCTGGCGCCACCCCCCATACTTTTTTAGATAGGGCTCTAGGGGAGTCGTACCTGTTAGGCTCCTACCTGTTATTTGTGCCTGCGGAAGGCAAAGGTCTGCACCGGGGCCGAGGGTCATGTGCAGTGTCTGTTTTATACACTCGTGATTGTGGAGGGCTACGGTGTGCACCAGGGCCGAGGGCCATGCGCGATGTCTGTTTTATATACTCGTTCCTGCGGAGGGCTACGGTGTGCACTGGGGCCGAGGGCCATGCACGGTGTTTGTTTTATACACTCATACTTGTGGAGGGCTACGGTGTGCACCGGGCCCGAGGGCCATGCACGGTGTCTATTTTATACACTCGTGCATGCTCCTGTAATGGATGAGTGCCAAAAAGTGTTACATTGTAAATACAGGCTCCCGTCACGTAAAGCTAGCGGGGTAGCACTTGTCCAGGCGCAGTCGGTATTTTTACAGATCATCTACAGATAGTTTTTTTGGAGGCTCTTGATGTTCCACATGTGGTCTAGCTGCTGCCCTTTGGGAGTTGCGATGTAGTAGGAGCCCGCTCTTGTGTTTTGAGTGATGATGCAGGGTCCTTCCCATTTGGACTCTAGCTTTCCTAGAGCCATGGTGTTTGCCGCTCGCTTGAGCACTATATCGCCTGGTGCTAGTGTGCGGATCCTAACCTTCTTGTTGTACATCCTTGTGACTCCTTCGGCGTACTTTGTCATGGTTGAAATGGCCTGGATGCGGTGCTCCTCCAAGAGGTCAAGCGACATTTCGCGGTGTGCGGGGTTTCCGGTCTCCGTTGCCCGAAGGGATTTTGCCGCAAACTCGCCCGGGGTCATTGCTTCGTCCTCGAATAGGAGTTTGAACGGGGAGAACCTCGTTGCCCTTGTTGGTGATGTTCGGAGTGCCTATAGTGCCTTCTGCAGCTCGTCGGGCCTGAGCCCCTTTGGTAAGCCTACGAGACGCTCTGTTAGTCCTACTAGTAGGTTGTCGTTGGCTCGTTTGACTGCCCCATTCGACTCGGGGTGTCCGACGGATGCGAAGCACACTGTGGTCGCGATGTTTTGATAGAATGTTTGAAATGAAGCAGAATCAAACTGAGTCCCATTGTCGGTGACGATGTCACAGGGTACTCCGTACCAGTATACGATGTTCTTCCACGAGAAGCGTTGCGCCACTGTGGCACTGATTTTCACGACTGGTTCAGCCTGCACCCACCTAGAGAAGTACTCAATGGCAACGAAGGAGAAGCGGAGGTTACCCTTGGCTGCCAGGAACGGGCCGATGATGTCGAGCCCCCAGCGCGCAAAGGGCCACACAGGAGCCAGGGGCTGCAACGGGACTGTCAGTGCCTTGGAGTGGTGGCTGGCCCACTGGCAGCCCTAGTAGCGCTAGACCAGGTCTTGCGCGTCTCGGAGCGCGGTGGGCCAATAGAATCCTTGGCGGAAGGTGTTCGGGACGAGACCACAAGGCGCCTATTGTGCACCACAGAGGCCCTCGTGTATTTCCCTTAGGAGGGACTAGCCCTCCTCGCGGAAACACATCGCAGAGGGGTGCACATGCCCTTGTCTGATTGCCCGTTGATGATGTGTTAGTTCCGGGCTCGCTGCTTTAGGCGGTTTGCTTCGGCAGCGTCTTCGGGCTCTTCTCCTTGCAGGTACTTGTGGATGACGTCGTGCTAATCTGTCTCGTCGACTAGGAGCACGAGGCGGGTGTTATGTTGTGCTTCGTGGGCAGCCTCTGGTGCTCCCGGGGCAACCCCTAGTGCTTCTGGGGCAGTTGACGGGGCGCGCAGCACTTCGTAAAGCACGTCTGGTGGGGACGCTCGTCCAAGCTGGCTAATTTGGCTAGCTTGTCTGCTGCTTCGGGGGATGTTTTGGACCGTGATGCTGTGGAAGTGTTTAGCTTCGTCCCGAACCACCGCTAAGTATTTGGACATCTTCGGATCCCTTGTTGTGAACGATTTGTAGAAGTGGCCTGCGACAAGGCGGGAGTCGCTTTTGATGATAAAGCCCTTCGCGCCCAATGCTTTCGCCTTTCGCAAGCCTAGCAGCAGTGCCTCGTATTCAGAGGCATTGTTGGTTGTCGGAAAGTCAAGTCGTGCAGCGTGGGCCAAAATGGTTGCAGCGCCGGCCCCAGTTGCGCACCATGACCCGTCGATGTATATTATCCATAGTGCTTCGATGTTGTTTGGCAATTGGCTTTGCACTTGCGGGGTCCACTCGGCGACGAAATCGGCTAGGGCCTGCGACTTGATGGTCGCATGTCTGGTAATGTCGATGTCGAAGGCGCCCACCCACCCCCTGCCTATCGCCCGAGGTGTCCTTGTTTTGTAGCATTTGTGCTAGCGGATAGGACATGGGGATTACGACAGCATGTGCCAGGAAGTAGTGCCGGAGCTTACGAGATGCCATGAGGACAATGTATGCTAATTTTTCTAGCTCGGTGTACCGGCGCCCTGTAGGGCCTCCGAGACGTAATATATCGGGCGTTGCTCGTTGTCTTCCTAGACGAGAACTGCGCTGATGGTGGAGGAGGAAGCTACGAGGTACAGCAGGAGCTTCGCGCTTGGCTTCAGACTTGTTAGGCTTGGCAGCTGTGTGAGGTATTGCTTGAGTTCTAGAAATACGCGCTGGCACTCCTCTATCCATAAGAATGGCTCGGCTCCTAGGGGTGTCTTGAAGAACGGCAAGGCTCGTTTCGCAGAGCAGGACAAGAATCGGATGAGGGCCTTGAGGCGCCCCATCAGGTTTTGGACCTCCCGGCTGGTGCGAGGAGGTGTCATCTCTTGGATGACTTTTATTTTCTCGAGGTTGGTCTCGATGTCTCTCTCGGACATGAGGAAGCCCAGGAGTTTGCCCGCTTTTACGCCAAAGGCGCACTTCTCTGGGTTGAGCTCGATTCCTTCTGCTCGCAGGTTGGTAAATGTTTCCTGCAAGTACGTCATGTGCGAGTCTCCGAGTCGGCTCTTGACCACGATGTCGTCCACATATGCTTCTACATTGCAACGAGCTAGTTGGCCAAGACCTTTGTCATGAGCCGGGTAAAGGTGGGCGCATTCTTCAAGCCGAAGGACATGCGTGTATAGCAATAAGTGCTGAGGGGGTGATGAAGGTCGTTTTGAGTTTGTATTCCTTCGCCATGAATATTTGATGATACCCGGAGTAGGCGTCGAGGAAGCTCGTCAACTCGCAGCCCGAAGTGGCGTCGACGAGTTGGTCGATGCGGGGCAGAGGGAAATCGTCCTTTGGTGACGCCTTGTTGAGGTCGGTGAAGTGGACACACATTCGCCAGTTGCCTGCGCTTTTATGCACGAGTAACGGGTTTGCCAGCCACTCAGAGTGCTTGATTTTGCGGATCACTCCTACTTTCAAGAGCTTAGTGATTTCTTTCTTTGCTTCTTCCAGTCGCTCTGCCGACATGCGGCACAATTTTTGTTTTTTGGGCTATGCATCGCTTCGCATGGCGATGCGATGTTCGATAGTTTCTATCGCAACGCCGGGGATGTTGTCTGGGCCCTAGGCGAAGACATTCGCATTGTCGTGGAGGACCTGGAGGATGGCGTCGCATGTCGTGGCTGGGAGGCCAGCTCCGAGGGCCACCGTCTTCTCTGGGGCGGCTTCCGCGCGGGGGACTCGCATGAGCTACCCTTCCGGCTTGGCCTTGGGTGCCCATTTTGTCGAGGCGCTACCGACCCAAGAGCTGTTGTCCGCTTCCACTGTGTGTACGCGGTGAGATGGTGATAGTGCCTCGAGCTCTGTTTTGCCTTTCTAGGTCTTGACCCCCCCCACACCGTGCTATGCTCTCGGGTGTAGGTATCTTCATGCACAGGTAGTTGTGGTGTGCTATAGCGCCGAAGGAGTTCAGCGTGGCTCGGCCAAGAATGACGTTCTACTGGTAAGGCATCTGAACGACGTTGAATGTGAAGATTTCACCGAAGCGAAGTAAATCCTTTGAATGTGACGGCCAGGTTGATATGACCTATGGCGGTCACCGGTCTACCCCCGAAGCCTACCAAGGGGATGCCCGGGGGTGACAGGCGGTCCCTAGGGATCATCATCTTGTCAAAGGCATCCGTGAACAACAGGTTTGCAGAGCTTCCTCCGTCCACGAGGAAGCGTCGGGCGTCAAAATCCGCCATGCTGGCCGAAATGACGAGGGGGTCCTGATGGGCTGCTCCCTCGGCCCTGGGTTTCGCAAGCCGGAGAGAAGCCGCGAGGGACTCGGCTGCCGGCTGCCGGAGGTCGAGCATCTCCTGGCGGAGATTCGTCAGCTCCCGCAGGAGGGCATCATACGCTCCCCGCGTTATGCCTGCCGCTCCATGCGATTGGTCCGTCGGGGTGTTGTGCTGGGCGTTGCCCTTGGTGATGTTTCCCTATATGGAGTTGTTTGCTTCTTCCTCCAGGGCTCGGGCCATGGCCGTTGCTGCCCCGGAAGTCTTATTTCGCTTAGTCCTCGGGGTCTTTGGCGTGGCGTGGCCATGGCGATCTCGATCGCGAGGCTTTGGGCGCGACTTTACGAGGGGCCATCTTTATTACGTCGGGTGTGCTTGACTTTCTGTCGATCCTCATGACAAAGCCAATATCGTAGAAAAAGAAGGCTAGACAGTAAGAGGGGGACCCCCGGTACACTCAGAGGGACCAAAGAGTCCCCAGGAGAAGGGACCAGCTGTCAGAAAAATGCGTGTATTGATTGTTCCATAAAACTGGATATGATCTTTACAGGGGGAAGATGCCTATTTATAGCCCACTAAAATAGGGTACTCACATTACTGTACTAACCCTAAAAAGGTATTATACGCGTAGGTGCTTGCAGGGAATTTTCCCTGTCTACGCACAGGCTTCGGCTCATGGTGGGACTCCTTGGGCCCAGTCTATCCGGTTGGTGCACTTGGTTCACCAGCTCTCGAAGTGCTCCAACTTCGGGCTTCTCCTGGTGTGGTCCCGAAGGACCTGCTGCTTCGGGCCTTACGGGACCCCGAAGGCCTTTTGGAGGGCCTCCGGGTCTTCCCCAAGGTGGCCCCAGAGGACCCACTGCTTTGGGCCTCGCGAGGCTCCGGAGACCCTTCGGAGGGGCTTCGGGGCTTCTTTGAGGTGGCCCAGATGACCTACTGCTTTGGGCCTCGCGGGGCTCCGGAAACCCTTCGGAGGGGCTCAGGGCCTTCTTCAAGGTGGCCCCGAAGGACCCAGTGCTTCGGGCATCGCGGAGCTCCAGAGACCCTTCGGGGAGGCTCAAAATTATCTCCGGGGCATCCCCGAGGGGATATCTGACGCCCCTGGGGAGGGGGCGTTCGTGCTCGTGGGTTGCGGGGTCTGCTCTGCGGGCTTCGTCGGGTCGTTAGGGCCGATGGGGCCTCCCCTACAATAATATCAAAGCAAGACACTCACCATGCCCACAACAATTCACCAGTTTTGCAACAAAAGTCAGAAGAAAAGGAAGGAGAAATGGGATCAGTTGCACACAAAAAGCTTCCATAGTGGCGAGGCTTCCAGATCGGGCGACGCGCTCTCTGGTGTACTAACCGAGCTGCTCCAATGGTGGTGGCGTCTTCTTGGCTAGCAGGAGCAGCCAAGAATGCCAACGACGGTCCCTCGGCCGGCGACTTCTCCCGTCCTTCTCCATTGCTCTAGTGGGCAAATGGGGAGGGGGAAAGTGAAATGAGGATCGGGTGGTATGCAGCGCCCATGGGATAAAGTGGCTAGGAGCTATGTGGCTAGGAAGAAAAGGAGAAACGAGTGGGCAGGAGCAACGCTCGAAAAAAAAGGTGAGGAGCATGTGAGTGCAGTAAAGTGTTGGAATTTTTTATTCGTTCCATATATATTTATACTATTATTTTCCCTGTTCATAACCGATGGCAAGCACAACGAGGCTGTAACGCGACGCCGGAATGTTTGATAATCAACTAATGATCCCAACCTAATCGACTAATGGTGCCAACCACTAAGGCCGGCCTAACAATGCAGAAGAAGTGGAGTACCACTGAGGCATTAAATCAGAAACTAACGGCTACTACTAACTAAAAGACAACACTGAAGTCTATAGGCCAGTGACTTTTAACTTAGAGCAGCGCCAGTTAAAGTCCCACCAATTCCGTAATCGTGCTGGTTTCCAAAAAAAAATCGTGTTTCGTAATACTAGGTTTGCCCTCGCTGTACGAAATTAAGAAGAAGAAGAAAAGGGCCCACATAAAAAACTCTGGGCCTAGTAGCATTGGTGAGACACAATAATTCTGAGAGGGAGAGAACAGTGTCAATAACGAACTAAATGGGCCAAGATTACATTTGGGCCGACTAGTATTGGCCCATTTAATTTGTCAACACAGGTATTCGCGTTCTTCTCTCCTTATTTTCCTCTCGGCTTCGCGTTTATATCGCTCTCTCCACTCGGCCTGACTGAAAACCCTAGCTCGTTCCCCTCTCGCCTTAAACCCTATCTCCAGCACTCCGTAAAGAGCGAAAAACACCTAGGCGGCGGCGGGTGGTGGCCATGGCGGAGCTGAAGCGGCTGTCGGAGAGCCGCGACCTGACGCGGATCGAGCGCATCGGCGCGCACTCCCACATCCGGGGGCTGGGGCTGGACTCCTCTCTTGAGGCCCGCGACGCGTCGGAGGGCATGGTCGGGCAGCTCCCGGCGCGCCGCGCCGCCGGCCTCATCCTACAGCTCATCCGCAAGGGGAAGATCGCCGGCCGTGCCGTCCTCCTCGCCGGGCAGCCCGGCACAGGGAAGACCGCCCTCGCCATGGGCATCGCCAAGTCTCTCGGCGCCGAGACTCCCTTCGCCTCCGTCGCAGCCTCCGAGCTCTTCTCCCTCGACCTCTCCAAGACCGAGGCGCTCACCCAGGCCTTCCGCCGCTCCATCGGCGTCCGCATCAAGGAGGAGGCGGAGATAATCGAGGGGGAGGTCGTCGAGATCACAATTGATCGCCCAGTCTCCGCTGCAGGCGCCGGTGGCAGCTCAGCCACGCCTTCCGGTGTTGCCGCGGCCGGGAAGACCGGGCGGCTCACGCTGAAGACGACGGACATGGAGACGGTGTATGAACTTGGTGGCAAGATGATTGAGGCACTGGGGAAGGAGAAGGTGCAGAGCGGGGATGTGATTGCGCTCGACAAGGCCTCTGGGAAGGTCACCAAGCTTGGCCGCTCCATCGGGAGGTCGCGGGATTACGATGCTGTTGGCCCCCACACCAAGTTCGTCAAGTGCCCTGAGGGCGAGCTCCAGAAGCGCAAGGAGGTGGTGCACTGCGTCACCTTACATGAGATTGACGTCATCAATAGCCGGTAACTCCGCATCCCTTTCCCTTGAATTTATCCATAGCTAAAATTAAGTAGACACGCATTGACACATACATTTAAGCAATATTTCGTACCTTTAACAACTCTGACGAAGGAATTTATGTTGAACCTTTATAATGTAGTAGAGATGTTATAGGACACTTGGTCTTGCAAATTACTGCGACGAGAGAACACATACAAGTAAAAGGATTCCCTAAAGGATTTGAAATTCTATTATCTATGATAATTGACAATTTGGCATTGACTTTGAGCTACCCTTGCTTTGCTGAGTATGTGTGTGTTTGTCACCAGCGTGATTTGCTAGGGACCGGTCCGCCAACATTTTTTTATAATATTAGAAAAAAAAAACTGTGCAAATAAACGATTTTAAGGTTTGCAAGAACTTATATGCCTAACACATGATCACCTATCACTCCAAATCAATGATTGCCTTATGGTTCGCTTTTTCCATTCTGAATTGTAAAAATATTTGCTGTAGTATGTCAAGCTATTGTTGTGCTATGTCTGACCTATGTTTATCCATGCATCATTATATATATGTTGATTGACGAGGATCACCTAAATTTATAGTTAATCAAGCTGGTCTCACACCGAGTTTTCATTTTCATCTCAACCAAACTATTGACCTTGTTCTATGGTTCTATTCGACGGTACTGTTTGTTCAAATTGTTTTGAACCTTTTCAAAATTTCCCTACAATCTTATAGTAGCAGACCAGCAGGTCTTCGTTTTCCATCATTGAGCACAGAATACAATAGGGTATTGGGTTTTATGTAATTATGAAATTAGTTTACTGTGAGAACTAAAGCATCCCAACCAACTCATTTCTATTATATTGTTATTTTGTTGTCCAGGACACAGGGCTTTCTTGCACTTTTCACCGGTGACACTGGTGAAATTCGTGCAGAGGTTCGAGAGCAGATTGATACAAAGGTTGCAGAGTGGAGAGAGGAAGGAAAGGCTGAGATCGTGCCCGGTGTTCTGTTTATTGATGAAGTCCACATGCTTGATATTGAATGTTTCTCCTTCCTAAACCGTGCTCTGGAAAACGATATGGCTCCAATCCTAGTTATTGCAACAAATCGAGGGATTACATCCATACGTGGGACAAACTACCGATCGCCACACGGGATACCACCCGATTTCCTTGATCGCCTCTTAATCATCACAACACAGCCATACACAGAGGATGAAATCCGGAAGATCTTAGACATCAGGTGTGATGAAGAAGATGTGGAAATGTCTGCGGATGCAAAGGTTTTGCTCACAAAGATTGGCGTGGAGACCTCCCTGAGGTATGCAATCCACTTGATCACTTCCGCTGCATTAGCTTGCCAGAAGCGCAAGGGTAAGGTGGTGGAGATGGAGGATATAAGCCGGGTCTACCAGCTCTTTCTGGACGTCAAGAGATCGACGCAATACTTAATGGAGTATCAGAGCCAGTACATGTTCAATGAGGTGCCAGGGGAAGCAGATGGAGATGATGCCATGCAGTCTTAGATGAATAGTATTACGACGTAACTGGGTTGGTTTGTACGGCTCGTGTATCTTGGATACTTTTTGCTCGTTTAAATGACTAGTGTTAAACCTAAGATGCTATTACCCTGACAACCATGCTTGGTGGATGCAATGGACGATGCTAGCTACTGTAGTTAAGCTTTATAGTTCAATGTATCTTTTCTCATTTCATCCTTGTTTGGAGCAGTGGATTATTTTGCACTTTTGCTTAGATCTTTGTTACACTAAGTATTTGTACCGGGCTACTGGCTATGCCCAAGATGCATGGGATTGTGTGATCAGTTCAAAGGTAGGTAATGAGCAATGTTGTTCTAGAGCGAAGAAGGCTGCAATGTTCCATCCGGGAAGAAAAATAGCGGCTTGCATTCGCACGGGTGATTTCGTTGGTTCGAACATGAAATGGTAAGCTCCCGATGAGACGCAGTTTTTAGCCCCCGTTTGTAATGGTTTTGGCTTATGGCTTACGTTCGGAAAAACCAAAAGCCGTTTCAAACGGTTGGCTTTTTACAGCTACTTTCGTCCAAGCCGAAAGCTGCATCAGTAGTTTTCTACAGTTTTCCACCACCCTCTTTCCAACTTTATCTATCAACTTCATGGATTATTACCCGCTTTTACCATGGAATAAAATCCCACCTCCCTCCACCGACTTGCGCCCCACCCGACCCCAATGCCTTCGAGCCCCTGCTCCTCCTCCCCCTCTTCCCGTGCCCCGAGCCCTCCTCCTCCCTGCCCCCCCCCATCCCCTCCTTCTCCGCCCCACACGGCGCCGCCCCTAACCCTAACCTAGCCGTTTGGGTCACCGGCCAAATCCGGTGCCACCGTTGGGGCACCGCCTCCCGGTTGGTGTCTCCGTGCAACCTCACTCCAGCAAGGTAAGTGTCCACTTTCTCCCTCAAGAATTTTCAGATCTGATTTTTTTTTTACATCTTGCTGTTGAATTAAGGAATGAGTGTAGTAGTAATTGTTTTCTCTGTGTTGACTTGGATTTTGGCAGGGAGGGAAATCATTTTGTGAGGATGTGATTATTTTTGTGTGTGTAGTGCATGAATCAAGCACTTATGTGAAGTAGTTGTGCGGCCTCTGGATCAACGCCGCCGCCCTTCTTCCTTGTGGCTGCAATTCTGGCCGGCTGTTGCGTGGCCATGCGGAAACGACGGCCCTGCGACGGCGCCTGACCATGCGGAGGCGGCAGTCCACCTCTAGCGTCGACGTTGACACTGGATGTATCAGTCCACCTTGTAATTTCTTGTTGATTTTGTCTTTGTTCAAGATGCTGTCCTTGTGAAAAAATTTAGTCTAGATGTACCAGCGACGTGCCTCCATGAACAAATTGCTAGTGTCATGTGAAAATCCTTTTGTAGTGAATCCTTTGTAGGGATTTTTTAGCCGGCAAAAAAACGCCGGGGGGGATCAGAAAATTTTGGCCAAATTTTTAGTTTTTTTTTTAACTTTCAGATTTTAAATTAAAAAACAAATTCGAACAAAATTCAAGCAAATTTGAATTTTTCTTGGACGAAATTCATCCAAACCGAGATTTTTGGAGTCGGTTTGAACTTCTACCAAAGACCCACCGGTAAACCGATTTTCAGCGATTATCGGACCGATTTTTGGTGATTTTTGAATCCCTGCTCCTTTGT
This sequence comes from Hsuehochloa calcarea, assembly GCA_036346395.1. Taxonomy (NCBI): domain Eukaryota; kingdom Viridiplantae; phylum Streptophyta; class Magnoliopsida; order Poales; family Poaceae; genus Hsuehochloa; species Hsuehochloa calcarea. Next base: position 36,418,416 of record CM070606.1, read on the forward strand.
ACATAAAATTCTTCGATGCTTAAATTCTGAAGTATCTGAATGTTCAAAGATTGATCTATGTTATGCTTATTGCATCGTGTTATACCCAATTGCTAAAATTCTGAATTATGTGAATGTTCAGGCAGCAGTAGTTGATTGTAAAAAAAAATTGTTAGGAGAAATAGATGTTGATTTATTGAATGAATGGTCTTTGAGTATTAATAGTATCATAAAATATATCCAAGTTTATGTTCAGATTTACGAGTACCAGTAGTGTCAACACATTGGTTATTTTAGTAGCAATCAGATCACAATTTGGTTATGTTAGTACATTTATTCACTGTAATAATATTTTGTAATAATTGTTTGTCATAATAATTATTTATTGTTGATTGTTGTTAATTACATTATTTGCGGTCAATTTGTTGTCAAATATCGTTAGTTATCGTCACTTGTCGTTAATTACCATTAGCTGGTGTTAGTTATCGTCACTTGTCGTTAACTACCATTAATTGTCGTTAAATATTGTTAATTGCGTTAAACGGTATCAAACAAGCCATTACTGTCCTTACAGGCGTTTCAGACATTTCTTATCTCGGAAACTGCAGCCAGCCTACCTAAAAGCCAAACACCAAACCTCTTCAACCCAGCCGTTTAGCCTGTAGCCGCTCAGCCCTGTAGTACAACCGGAAACCGTTTATTAGAAAAGCCTAGCCGTTCCAAACACCCCGTTATTCCGCTTTTGCCTCTAGCGTGTCCAGGTAAGGGTCCCGACGTGCTCCTCAAGGGAGGAGGGACTGTCATGGTCGGCGCCACGCTCCAGCTTATGAGGCGACGAGCACACATGTGGATGGGATGAGGTGGGTGCTGATGTCATAGTAGGGCCCACGTGTCAGTGTAACATGGTTGCCAAACTAACCCACAACTCCGGGCGGGTTGAACACACTCAGAAGTAAATCTCACATTTTAGCCTCCACGCCCTTGGATTTTCTCCACCGAATTGGGGGAAATTCAGTTTCGGTGGTGCAAATACCCCCCTCGAGGACTAACTCACAAACTCAACCAGATTGTGAGGGAGAAGGGATAAGGGTGGCAATCCATACATACCATTGCCTGGAGGTGGCTCTGGGGTGATGTTCCCCGCGGCCTTCCCCAAGTTTTGAGTTGCAGCGTGATGCCCATCAGGTCCGTGACCGTAGTCACTTCCTTATCCCTTCGGCTTGATCAGTGCTAGATACTCGAGAGTCAAAGCAGTGGAGGCAAGCCCACCGCCTTGGTCGTCGTCGTCGAGTCGCAGGCGATCTGGTGCACTTGGTCGCGCAACTCCCCGACCTCGCCCCATAGCTCGTCCACCGCCGCGCGTCATGGTCGGCTTCCAATCCTTGAGCTCCATCACCACCGGCTTTAGATCAGCCAGCGAGTCAACCACCGAATTCTAGACTGTAGTAGCCCCGTTGAGCAACGAAATTCCAAAATTAGCCCCCATAAATCAAAAATTCCAAATTTGGCCCCCTAATTGTACTTGATGCGATGACAGGAATCGAAGCAGACTTTGCCTTAGTCTTGGTGCCGCCTACCAAACAAAAAAATCTAATTAATTCGGTTCTTTGTCTTGTCGGACATGACACCTTGGTGCTGTCCGTACCAAACAAAAAAAAACTAAAAAATATAATTAATAATTTTTGTTAGACGATTTTTTAAATATATAAAATGAGCTCAAAAAATTATGAAATTTTTTGTGGAGCCTCCTCACATAGTGTGTCTACTTGTGTAATTTTTTTCAAAATTTTATGCATTCTTATTTTTTCTCCAAAATTCTTTAAAGTATAATGTTTGTAGGAATTTTATAATATAGCAGATGAGGTCTAAACATTATGAATTGTTTTTGCCAGACTCTCTACATAGTAGACTTGATTGTGTAAATTTTACATACTATAAAATTGTCTCGACAAATTCAGGGTTTAGGTCTAAAAATTAGGGCGAAGCGTTTGAAAATTAGAGTTTCATGATTTCATGTGACTTGAAAATGTGCGAAGTTTGGTACGACATGACTACTCTTGGTCGCTATGGTTCTGATCATATTTCTTACATGCGGCGAGTTAAAACAAAGTACATAAATTAACTTAACTAAAGGGGTTGAGAACGTTGCGATTACGGAAAAACCCTAAAACATAGAAGAATCGATGTCGATATGAATGGTTATCTCTGGGATTCCACGAGAAGAGACATACTTTGATGGCTCAGTGGAGGCACGCAGAACCGAGACTACATTGCGATCCACGCGGACGAAGCACGTTATATGTGGTCACATGGCATGATGGTTCGGCTAATTGTTTTAGTCATGGACGCTACTACTACGGTAACTTACGACACGAGCTTTCGGACCATATAAGTACACATGCCTCGAGGGGATAGTAAAAAACATAGCGAGTAGGAGGGAGAACTACTACGGAATGGCCCGACCTACTGCATGGACCGGGACCACTTGCCCTTCCTTGCGAGCTCGGCGTTGTACTCCTCGCCGGCCGCCCTTGCCTCCACCGCCATTTCCCGCTTTTTCTCGCGCTCCCTCTCGCGTGCCTCGCGCTCCCTGCGCCTGCACGTCTCGAGATGGGCCTGCGTCTCCCGCCGGATACGCTGGTTGTGCTCTTTAGTTCGACGCTCCTCCCAGATCTCACGTGCCCTTTCGATATTCCACTCCTCGAAGTCGATTCGCCACTGGTCGTGTGGGTGGATCTCTAGGTCGATCCACTTGTGGTAGCCACATAGCAGCTTCGGGGACTACGAGTAGACGGGGGAGATTGTTAGTGCGTACTTTGAAAGAGAATTGGTAGAGGAACTTACTGTAAGTAGTCCTTACCGGCTGCTGATAGCTGCTCCTATCCCAGCGACGGTCGGGATAGTCAGAAGAGTAGTTGGGACAACCCCAGTAACGCATGTCGAGGCTGAGTCGGTGCTTGGATTTGAAGAACTTGCATGTGTCCCTGCACCAACACAGGGGCGGCATCTCCCCGTCTGGCGGGTGTTGCGGCGAAGGCTCGGTTGGAACGTTCTGGCAGAGGTTGCTGCTACGGAGGGCTTTATTGTGGAGAGCTGTCATCCTGGCAAGCTGCTATTGCCGGACCCGGGCCTCAGCAGCTCTAGCTTGTTCGGCCCGTGCGGTAGAAGCCCTTACTAGATCGCGGATCTCGTCCCATTGCTTCTTGATGTTGTCCATCCCAGGGTGGTGAGGCAAACTCTGGTGTAGTGTTGGGTTTGGTTGTGTGGTTTTCTCTCTTCGATGTCTTCCACCTCCTTTTATAAGCCAGAGGGTTGGCATGATGTGGTTAAATTCACGTGAGTAACCGGCGTGGTAGAGTGTTGTCTAATCTTTTTGGAGACAGAAGCCATGTCTCATTTTTTGGAGTGTTGTCCTTTCGGTCTGAAAAGCTGGCGAGGCAAAGTGTTGTCACGTCTTACTTTGCAGAGTCTTGTCTCGTCCTGCTTTGCCTTGAGCGGCGTACGTCTCGAAGGCCGTAGTAGGGGCCCTGCCTGGGAGGCGAATCTGGGGTGATCTCATCGTAGGGGTCCGGCTGAAGCCTTAGCATATCGTCAACCCACTGGTGTTCTTCCTGCGAGAAGGGTAGGGGGTGAGTTAGTCATTGGTTTTATGCAATGGAAAATCGGTGTAACTATGTTCACGCATATCTGAGTAGGCTGTTGTGTGGAGGAGGATCCTCCTGGCCAGTCTGAGCCGTAGTGCTGCACGGTGTACCCTCCGTACGTGTCGCCGAACCACTGGTCGCGCTCCCGCAGGTGTGATTGAACGCCGTGCGTCAATGAGCCGAACCCTTCGTCCCCGCGCTGCGGTGAGTCAGGGTCAGCGTGTGGAGTGCAAAAACGTCGCACCGGCGAGGAAGTCCTGTCCTGCGCCTCCCTCCGTGATGACGATGGTTGCAGCAGAGTGCTATCCCCTCGAAAGTGCTGCAAGAACAAAGGGTAATGTTAGATACGTCCGAAATGAGTGCATGCAAATGTACTCACGACAATAACCGGTTGACAGATGACAAACCTGTGGCCCGAGGCGAGTCGCAGCCGAGCGACCGTAGCTCTGACGACTCCGGTCACGACGGGCATGCGGAGGGCGATCTGCAACCGCGGATGTGCGAGGCGGAGGTGGTGAAGGGTGCCCTCCGTGTACGCGATGCTGTGCGTGAACGTCGCTGTGGCGACCACAAGTTATGGATCTAATCGCAGCCCTCGCGTCCTCGCCTATGGTGCGCATCGCGCCTAGGAGACGATCAAAGGTGTTGTTGTTTCCACGACGTAGAGCTTCAAAGATCGCCGCCGGATACGCTCAAGCGGTAGTACTGCAAGAAAACCGATAGTAAGTGCGAAAAGTGTTGCCGAACGAAAATTATGCGAAGAATATTTTACCGTCTCGTCAAGGCGGGCCGCCAGGTGACGGTCCGGACCAGCTAGTACGACATCGTCATGCATGGCGTCCACTGGAGGCTGCGGCGCTGGCCCAGTAAGCCTGCACCTAGTGCGCAGAATGTACCACCGCAAGTACGTAGCGCACGTCTGGATGGCGTAGCCGTGAAGCTCCTGCACCACGTCCATTGTAACCCTCTCGGTCCACAGCGCCGTCCACGGCTGCTGCGTCTGCCTCCAGTCATCGCTCCTCCGCCCTCTCCTCGTTTGCCTGTAATTGAATTGAGATGTCAGAAAATCTTATTCAGACATGCCCCTAAAATGACACCAAAAATGACATACCGATGAGCCTTTGCTACGAGAGGTCATCCCGCGGGCAGTGGCACCTCTTGGTAAAGGTCGAACTGTGTCATGACCCGCTGCGGATTGTATGGCTCGACCATGTGTGAGAAGACCAGGTGGTAGGTCGTCAACCAGAGTGCCTCGTCCAGAGTGCACTGAGACGATAATCCGTAGGGGGCCGTGTCTTGAAGGAACTGTGTTGTCCATGGCCACCAGATGACCTCGTCCTTGTGGAGAGTCTCGAAAAGGTTATGGAACTCGAGGTACACGCGCCTCGGTCTCTCCCTAACCCACCCTAGGGTAGCACGTGTCCAACGTGTTCCCATCGTAGGCCCGTCGATGGGGTCGTCGCCTACAGTGTTCCCGTAAAGCTCAGCGGTCACCTGGTAAGAGTGCACGGTGCTGCAGACGTACGGTCGACCAACTGGAAAGTGCTCCCACGACCATAACTGTAGCAGGGCGTAGCATACATCGAGGATCGGCTCCTGCCTGTCTTTGCTGCTACCGACAAGCATCGCACAACCCTCGGTAGGTGGCGCAAAGCACTACGGAGCCCCAACTGTACTGTGGAACCTCGTCGGGCCAGGCGTCTGCCAAAGACTCTGCCAGATGGATGTAGTTGGGTACACACAGTCTCCCTGAGTGGTAGGAAATAGGATCCATCCGAACAGGAACAAAAGGTACGCGACTAAGTGTGTCCTCACTTCCTCCACAGTCGCATGCACGGGGCAGGTCATGTACTCCTGCAGCCAGGAATGTGGCGCACCCGACGCGTTCGTAGGAATCAGGTGACCGAGTCTGTTGGCCATACTGACCTTCCAGTCTACTGCCCTCGAAGGTGGCAGTACTAGAAGAGCACGCAGCGATAGACCTATAAGCAGAGCCACGTCCTCCAGAGTAATGGTCATCTCCCCCACCGGAAGTGGAAAGTGTGAGTCTCCGGTCTCCAACGGTCCACGAGCGCAGACAGGAGTGTCGTGTCAAACTGCAACGCGTGCGGGAGGTCCAACATCCGGGCAAGGGGCAGGAGCCCGGTCTCCCGTAGCCTAGGGACGTACCGCTCGTCAAGGGGCCACCTCTCTCTGGGGCGCTCAGGATCAGGCTCGGAGGGCCGACACCGGCCGACCATGCCCGGCAATGGTGTCCCCCATCCCAGCGTGGGTCGAGCAGCTCGTACGCGTCGTCAACTAGAGGCTGCACCATCTTCTGCCGACAGGGAAACAACATGTTAGTCCGCATGTAAAACATATTATGTGACCACATGTAACGCGCTTCTGTTCGCGCGCGGACTGCAATGTAGTTCTGGTTCTGTGCCTCCGCTGATCCATCAAAGTATGTCTCTTCTGGTGGAATCCCAGAGATAACCATTCACATCGACATCGATTCTTCTATGTTTTAGGGCTTCTCCGTAATCGCAACGTTATCAGCCCCTCCAGTTAAGTTAATTTCTGTACTTTGCTTTAACTCCACCGTACAGAAGAAATGTGATCAAGAACCATAGCGACCAAGAGTAGTTATGTCGTACCAAACTTCACACATTTCAAGTCACATGAAATCATGAAACACTAATTTCCGAAACGTCTCGTCCTAATTTTTGAGACCTAAACCCTAAATTTCTCGAGATAATTTCAGAGCATATAAAATTATATAAAATTTAGACAATCAAGTCCACTGTGTAGGGAGTCTGGCAAAAAAAATTCATAATGTTTGGACCTCATTTGCTATATTAGAAAATTCATACAAATATTAGACTTTAAATAATTTTGGATAAAAAAATAAGAATGCATAAAATTCAAAAAAATTTATACAAGCAGACACACTATGCAAGGAGGCTCCACAAAAAATTTCATAATTGTTTGAGCTCATTTTATATATTTAAAAAATCATCCAACAAAAATTATTAATTAGATTTTTAGATTTTTTTGTTCAGTACGAGCAGCACTGACGGCAGCACCTTGGTGCTGCCCTCGGGACGGCATCAACTCAGTTGCTACCTTCCCAGACTGCATCAAGTACAATTAGAGGGTCAAATTTAGAATTTTTGATTTATGGGGCCTAATTTTAGAATTTCGTTGCTCAACGGGGCTACTACAGTCCATAATTCAGAAAAACCATCTGGATGGTGTTGTTATGCACCTGGATGCCCTTGGTGAGCTCCACCATTTGCTGCTCTATGGTTGACGATTTCTCATGCACTCGCTTCTGTTACCTTAGCTTCTCTAGGTCGTTGCTCTAGTACCAAAGTTGTTGTACCAGCATGAAGGGAGTCTAGGAGAATAGTAAGGGATAGATTGGAAGGAAGGGGTAGGAATTCAAGAGAATTAGTCTCGGTAGGGAAGAAGATAGTTGGAAGAGAGAATCTGTTGTTCATTACCAAGTCGATGACTCCATCCCCACGCAACCCGTTGCTACTTAAACCCTCTCTTGAGACGGCCCGATCCACTTGTCGACCGCCTCGCTTAGGCGTGGTGGGTGAAACTCCCAATCCTTCATTGAAGCGGGTGTTGGGCCTTCGGTCACGTTGACTGGTCCTCCTTTTGGCCGATGCTTCTCTCTGTAGGAACCACGACGCATCGACACGAACACGATGGACATGGAGATGGTGTATGAACTTGGTGGCAAGATAATTGAGGCCCTAGGGAAGGAGAAGGTGTAGAGCGGGGATATGATTGCGCTTGGGAAGGCATCCGGGAAGGCCACCAAATTTGGCCGCTCCATCGGGATGTTGCGGGATTATAATGTTGTTAGCCCGCACACCAAGTTTGTCAAGTGCCCTGAGGGCGAGCTCCAGAAGCGCAAGGAGTTTGTGCACTGCATCACTTTACATGAGATTGATGTCATCGATAGCCGGTAACTCCCCTTGTCTCGAATTCGTCTATAGCTAGAATTGAGTAGACACACATACAATTAAGCAATATTTCCTACCTTTAACAACTCTCACAAAGGAATTTACATTGAACTTTTATAATGTAGTAGAGATGTTAAAGGGCACTTGGTCTTGCAACTTACATCAACGAGAAAACACATAAGTGACTTTGCGCTACCCTTGCTATGGTGACTATGTGTATTCCTAACCAGCCTGATAGCCTCGCCACCAGCCCACCAACTTTTTATACAGTATTAGAAAAAATTGTGTAAAACAACGTTTTAAGGCTTGCAAGATCTTAGGGCTGTTTGTTTCGACTTTAGCTTTCAACTTCCGCTCGAAAAAGCCGGAAGCCGAACCAAGCGACCTGCTTTTTGTAGCCACTTTTCGCTGAAGTCGCTTTCGGTTACAACGTACGGAAGTTAGAAGCGGCCACGGAGAACTCCTGTAGCTTTCCGCAGCCATATTCCCTATGTACCCCTGAAATTCACGGGTAATTACACACCAGATACCATCGAATAAAATCTCTCCCCCCGCACGCCCACTCAGCTACCTCCCCCTCCCGCACGCCTCCTCCCCCCGAAGCGGCGCCTCCTCCTCCCGCGCCGCGAGGCCACGCCGCCCTTTTCCACCCTCGACGCGCCGCCGCCCTACCCCGCCCCCCCCGAGCCGCTGCCACCTTCTCCCCCGCCCAAATCTGGAGGCCTCTGCCTCGGCGCGTCCGGTCTCCCCCTCCTCCGCCGGCTCACGCCGCCACCATCCTCCTCCCTCGACGCGGCGTCTCCTCCCCCGACGCCGACCTCCTCCTCCTACTGCCAGCAGTGGCGTCGCCCTCCTCCTCCGCTTAGATAATTAGCTTGATTGGCAACAACCTTCGGCCCTCATCCTCCACCGGCTCGCGCCGCCGCGGCGCCTCCTTCCCTGACGTGGCGGCGCCTCCTCCTCCGGCTCCCTCCCCTACCGCCGACAGCGGTGGCGGCCCAAACCCTAGCTCGTCTTCCTTTCTTCCTTCCCTCCCCTGCCACCTCCACCACCGAAGGGAAGCGCCCTCCTCGATCGGCGACCTTCCACTGGAGGCGGATTTGTTGAATTCTCTATGCTGAGCTAGAAATTTTCCTAGTTGCACTTTGCATTGCTAGTACGGATTTTTTCAATGGCCATTGACTCATTGTAGATTAATGAATCTACACCTGCAAGTTATTCTGGAACCATAACCTTCTGAATTCGGTGTTCTTCATTAGATTGGTTATTTTATTTTTTGTGTTACCATTGTGAATAAGTTTGTTAATAGTCATATGTCAGTAAAGAGCCGTTCATAGTTATTTTGGTGCATATAGATGCAAATATTCAGCTCAATTCAGCACTAGTACATCATTTCTTGAGTAGCTTTGTTAGACTTATTAATACCATTTTGAACCTGTTTGGAACCTGTTAAGAACATGAGCTTACAGTACTAATAAGAACCTGTTAAGAACATGAGCCTGATTCTTGGTGGGTGTTTTGTGCCTAGTTAGTTGAATCTGGTGCATTTTTCTGAGACAGCAGTACAACTAATCTATTCAACTAAGGTAGGTGTTTTTTTTTGCCTAGTACTGCCTAATGAGGCCGAACAAAATTGTGATGTCCTGATTCTTGGTGGGTTGCATGAGTTGCATTTTGCTGTAAATATGGACAAATAACAAATTGATAGAAACTAGGTGAGTTTCTTCATGTCTTGAATGCTCACAAAAGAACTGTCAAATAGTTTTCTTGGGACTATTGATAACTTTCAGATTTCTTTGTTGGATCAGCCTGTAGGAGATTTTTAAACAACCCTTTGATCTTCCCTTTTGCTCAATCAAGTAACATAACCTATCTCTAAAGTGGCTTTGTAATTATTCTTTACTTACGATTTATTGGAAGGTAGTGCGCATGTTTGAGTAAGTTTTTGAGTCTTAAAATGGCTGCATGATATTGCAGATGCCATGACCAATGTTATGACTATTGATACAACTGAAATTTCCATTAACACCAACATAAGTTCTTCTGAAGAAAAATTGTTTGTGGTCAATTAGTTAGTTACTGAATGTAGTAGTTTCTGTAGCAAAAATAATTCCTTGTCTAAGTGATATACAAGTATGAGGGTATCAAAAGGTTCCCCTACAGTCTTATTTGTGGGTTATTTATGCTTGTATTTCATCAGCTATTCAAAGTCTCATCCACATGTTCCTTCGCAGGCTCAGGTAGCTTATCCATACAGTAGTCCATATTATGGAGGCATGCTTTGAAAAGGGCAAGGGGATCTGGTGGTCGATTTGTCAATACCAAGGCAGTGGAGGGAAAACAAGACAGTAAATCTGTAGATAAAAAGGATGATGGAGCTGTGCTAGGGTTTGCTGATGAGTTATTCGATGAGTGTAGATGATTGAACAATAATAATTTCCCTCATATTGGTCCTGAGCCCTGACCTGTAATCCAGTTGTACTGTTATTACTGGATTGAGAACTTTTGAGAATTTTAACCTGATGTTGGTTCCTTGAAAATACCAAGCTCATCCCAGTTGTGACAAATGGTTGGTTATCTTCAAATGTGCCCAGGAAATTGCTTTGATGAAGGTATAATGTTGTTGGTTGATTGGTAACCATGTCTGATTAAAAGAAAACAGAGACTGCATGCCTCAGTATTGATTAACATATGCAAAGGTTTATATGGTGACTACGTGAAACTAGTGTTACTGGTTTTGCCTTGCAAAATACTGTGAAAAGGCTGTAGTTATTAACTGGAGCAACATCTGAACGGTGTCAAATTATCGTCAACTATCTTGTTAAATGTTGTTAATTATATTAAACAGCATCAAACAAGCTGTTACTATCCTTGTAGGCATTTCAGACATTTTTCATCTCGAAAGCTGTAGCAAGTCTACCTAAAAGTCAGACAACCAAATATCAAATCTCTTCAGTTCAGTCGTTCAACTTTGCAGCATAGTTGAAAATCGTTTTTCAGGAAAGCCACTGTTTGGACAGGCCCTTATTTGCTTAACAAGGGATCACCAGTGACTCTAAATTAATTTGTACTTCACCTTTTCCATTCCGAACTGTAATTTTTTTTTTTGCTGTAGCATGTCAAGCTATTCTCTCTGAGGTATGCAATCCACCTGATCAATTCCGCTGCCTTAGCTTTCCAAAAGCGCAAGGGTAAGGTGGTGGAGATGGAAGGATATAAGCCGGGTCTACCGGCTCTTTCTGGTGGTCAGGAGCAGGCTAAACCTAGTTCCTTTCGTCTCTGTTTTGCGCTGGAACTTGTAAGAACTTGATCAGGTTTCGAATAAATCAAATCGGGGGACGGGGGCAGACCCACTTTTTTCAAAAGAAAAGAAAAAAAAGAATGTAACTGGGCTGGTTGGTGTCGTTCGTGTATCTTGGATACTTTTTGCTCGTTCAGATGACTACCTAAGGATGCAATGGACATTGCTAGCTACTGTAGTTAAGCTTTATAGTTCAATGTATCTTTTCTCATGTCATCCCTGTTTGGAGCAGTGGTTTGTTTTGCTTAGATCTTTGTTACACTATCGTATGATTACCGGGATACAGGCTATGTCCAAGATGCATGGGATTATGTGATCACTGATCAGATCGAAGGTAGGTAACGAGAAATGTTCTAGAGAGAAGAAGGGTACTCTTGTCACTTAAAACTGCAGTTTGGCTAAGCTTGGCATAAATAAAACCACACCGACACAGGACGTGAAGGCACGAGGTGTCCGTGTATCCGTGTGACAAGTGTTTAGCTACTGAATAGAAATTGGTTACGTTTGGCGACAAAACCTTGCTGCACAAAAACTTTCTGAACCAAGCAACGCTCAAACGGATGCGTTTTCTAGAGAGGCACACATCGGCAATTCCTTCCTTTTGTCTTCTTCTCTCCTGCCACGGTGCCACCAAAACGCAAGCCCGTGGCACGCGCCAGGTTGAACATTGATCGATCCTGCGACGGTCGGGTCCCCATTTGCCTGCCCGCCCCGGTGCGCCCCCGCGTGGTGAGGCTCCGTGGTAGCCTCGGCCTCAGGACTTGGGCAGCACAGAAACCGCCTCCCTCCTCTCCCCCTCGTCCTCCCCTCCCACTCCCACACCAACGCTCTTCACCGCCGGCGCTCGCTCTCCCCACTCCCCACTCCCCACTCCCCACCGCCGCTCCCCTCCTCGATCGACCACTTACCCGCGCCCGCCTACGCCATGGAATCCGGCGAATCTAACTCCGCCGCAGGTACGTCTGCCCTCCCCGCCCCTCCCGCCTCCATCGCCTGATCGGATTGGATTGCTACCCGGAACAGCTCGATCGCCCAATCGGGCGTCCAATTGGGTGCTCCCGGATCACGCCGCGCCCGTTTCTACTTCACCTACTGCGCGTATGGAGCTGCCGTTGAACTTGAATGTTAGTATTGCTCGGTTTGTACGGGGCAGTAGAGGTGTATGTGCGTCGGCCGTGGGTGTGCTCTGGTCGGTGCTGAATTCTACTGCCTTCGAGTTGAGTTTGCCTTGTGTCGATCTCTGTGCATTGTGGCGAGTCTGCTCGCGTGTCGCGACTCTTCGCTGGTAGGAGGCCATTTTTTTTGTAGGTTATTGAGTTGTCAGTTGCATAGCTCTCAAGAGATTTTGGTCCGGCCGTTCGGTGATGTAAGGTGGCCACCACTTGGATGGAGATGTTTAAGCTCGTGTTGACATTTCTGACATACGATGATTTGAGCCCATTCCTAATCTCAATTCCGAGCTTAAGAGTGTGTTCCCGTGTAGCTTATGTAGTGACCGCCTGGAAGCCAAAACCACGTGCACATCATGATGGATCGTATGTAGGAATAGCTGCATAAGCATATACAATTGCAAAATAAGAAATGAATCAAACCAAAAGATCCAGGACTGTTAGTGAAGCAAGGGCATGTTGAGACTGAATGGCTAAGAAGCTCACTAAATTCTTATGAATTAACTCTGTGGTCACCCATATCTGACTATCCTCGAACCCTGGAATTTGATCTTGTTCTACCTGAAAAATCAGTGATTAATATATATGCCCATGTTTATAAGACATCTATGGATTGTATTCAAAGGGATGTGAAGAGGTGGCACCCAACAACTCACATAATTGGATATCTGAGTTTTCATTAGATGCTTACCCTACTTATATAGTAGCATAAGTTTTTGCCTAATACATCCTAGTCGTAACTCAGCAAACATGTTTTAGTTGAACTAAGCATGTGGACTATGACTATGTTCTAATTGCATCAGTGAGACCGGCACACCTTTCAAAGGTTGACATAGTTTGCACACACCTTGCACACCTTTCAAAGTCGGATGTTTTCTCAGTTCATTCATGGTCAAAGTGTTAAGATCCTCATATAACAACTGTTTGCATGGTTTCATTGCACAGTATATCATAAATGGAACAGCCTTTTGCATATTAGAATTGCTGGTTAATAACTATCAATGTACAGTTTTATTACCAACATCGATATTTTTTTATGTATATTTGAGATTTTGACTGACATCTATCAGAGATGAAGAAATCATGGAGCTTAAATTCCAGTTATGTAGATTGACAACAAATCTTTTCCTTTCTTATTACAGGAGGTAAGACACAAAACATTTATGTACCACCTGTGGAAGGTGTAGCTGGTGGAGGGACTAGTTATGGCTGGGTGGATGGAGGCTTACAGGGGTCGAGTGTAGGCACTGGTGTGATTGACCCTACGAAGGTACAGTCAGCAGATCTTTTGCATGTCTGGTCTATGCCCAGCACAGCAAATGTTAGCCAACAAGAAGCACCTCGACCTCTAGAACATGTAAGTTATATTTAATTGTATTAGCACTGCTATAAGGACAACTAGTATCTGGCTTTCACACTTCAATACTCAGAATGTTTTAGGGCCATGCCATATTTCCATTCCTTGTGCTTTCTTCTTTTGGCTGTTACTTGAGATATGCTGCTATTCACCAATTCTATTGCTTTTTGTTTAAGATGTGATCTTGCACTGTTCTATTACGATCACATTCCTCATGCTTGCATGGTTTTATCTTATTACTATTTGATTATGTTCCTTCCAAAATAATTTAAATGTGACTTTCACTTTAGGTTAACCTTTTGGCGGCAAGAAATGAAAGGGAAAGTTTTCAAATTGCCTTACGTCCAAAGGTTTCATGGGCCACTTCAAGTTTTGCAGGGTCTGTGCTGATTCAGTGCACTGATCTCTGCTCATCCTCTGGAGAAAGGTTTGCTTGTTTATTTGACTGCATTCTTTAGGGGATACCATCATTTGTACATTTCTACTTGGGATGATTATAACAGTGCTGTACCAGGTTAGTGGTTGGTCAATCTATAACTTTGCGACATGTGGTGCCTATATTAGGTGTACCAGATGCTCTTGTGCCTATTGATCCACTGAACTCATAAGTAAACCTACTTCCAGGGTACTGTTTCTGTGTTTTAGATAACTATGATTTACACACACCAACAGTTTTTTTTTTTTGCCTTTTATAATTGCCAGTTCCATTTTGTTTGTACAGGGATACAACTGCAATATGGGTCTCATTAAATGTACCTTGCGGACAGCAGCCTGGTCTATACAAGGGTGAAATATTCATTACTGCTGTGAGGACAGAAGCAGAGTAAGCTTGCCTTTGCTGCTTTATATTTGGTTCTGTACTTCTGTTACAAGTGAGTATAATCTGATCAGTATTGCTTGGATATGAACAGAATGTCAAATTCTAACCACAAACCCAAGTGTTCACATGGCATACTAGAACAAGACATGTCTGTACTCATTCAGAGAAAACATAGAAAATGGAAACCTTTTGCGTAACTGTGTAAATGTCATGTTTTGTACATATGTTCATGTTTGTTGTCAATGAAAAATGCAACTATGAGGGCTTGAATTGACTTTCTTCAGTTGTGTCTTACAAAAACTGAGACACTGTATTGTTTGTGTCCCAAGTCTTGAACCTTGCCATAAACATACCTTATCATTGTCTCACATGAGGTGCTAAATTCGAAGCCTTGTGTGAGCTCACAGGTGTAATATGCTTATATACCTTCAATAATGTTTAAAAAAAAATAGAAAGGGTTCAGATAATGAAACAAACATCTTTATTTTAGACAAATAGTTTTAGTTCTTCCTGAAATAAGAATGCAGGTATTCAGTATGTGTCCACTCTGATGCTTGCAGGTGGTCATAAGTGTCCAGATGACATCCAGCTTTGATTTGTAGCTATATATGCTTCTCTGTACGATTGGTTATTTTTTAGTCATTGACTACTATTATTTTCTTTTAATTTTGGTGGCAGTTCCAGAGCAGAATCTTTACCCAAATCTGAGAGGTGCCAGCTGTACAGAGAATTAAAAAGTTGTCTTGGCATCACTGAACCCAGAGACTACTCATCATCAGAGGAAATGGTATTTTGATCTGATAATATGTTTTCAGGGACTAGCCATATTATACCTTTCCTGATAGTGCTATGACATTTAGGTACAAAGACTAACATCAGCTTCAACCACACTGAGGAGGATGTTAGTTCTTCCAGCATTCCAGGACTGTCAAGAGAACAATGGATTAAGAGACACGATGGATGAAGATGTTATGAACAATGTTGCAGTTCATTTGAAGTTAAGCCTCACTGTTTGGGATTTCACTATCCCACTGACCCCTTCTTTACCTGCTGTTTTTGGTGTATCCTGGCAATATTCTCTTTTGCTATGTTATGTTCTGGTATCTTGTGATACAAGAAGAATGCTACATTTTGTGTTGTGCAACACATAATTACAATTTGTAGACCTGCAGTTGAGAATTTATGGTTGATATGTATATGTGGGTGTTACTTTGCAGCTACCAGGAATTCACATTCAAATTGTATTTGTATTAAATTGTTCTCCTTTGACTATACATTAGATATCTGAAACTGTGATTGAAGATCGGTTTTGTTTGGAGCATGGCACCAAAGGATGGTACGATGCACTTGATCATCACTTCAGGTGGCTCCTCCAATACAGAATTAGTCCATTTTTCTGCAGATGGGGTGATAGCATGCGCATTCTAGCATACACATGCCCTTGGCCTGGTAATGCTTGTATTTCTTTTTTGGGGTAAAAGAATGTGCCGCTTTCTGCAAACTTGTCCTCTGATGTGATTTTGTCCCACTTTGTTTCTGTTATTTTAGCTGATCATCCAAAGGCTAATGCATATTACTCTGATCCAAGACTGTCAGCATATGCCGTACCCTACGCGCCTATCCTGTCATGGTATTGCTTGGATTTCTACAAAATTTTATATCAGCTTGATAAATTTTCTTATATATATATATATATTAATTTGGCTCCTTTCTTGATGTACAACAGTACTGATGCTGCAAAAAACTCCCTGCGAAGAGAGGTTGAAATCTTGAAATCGGAACCTCATTGGTCGAAAGCTTACTTTTACTTGTGGGATGAGGTGTGTTATATTACTTTTATGCTACATCCAGTGACATGGTTCTACAGCACAAAGTGCAAGTGTCACTATGCTTATAGTATGCCTTGTGATGCCATATCGATTTTCAAGTCCCATTGGGGCCTGCCGAGCTCTATGCAGTTGGAACTTTGTTATGACGAATAGCAATTAGAGGCTTAGAGCATCAGGTTTAGCTGTCTTAAATAGAAAAGAGATGTATTTAGTTCCTTTTTGTTTCATTTGGATGAGGACAATTACTAGTGTTATATAATGGTGTCTAATGTAACATGTCAAGAACAACAGAGTGAGCTCTCAAACATCCGATGGTGTGGTGGTACCAACATCTACATGCAATGCTACATGAAAAATTCTAGTGCTGTGTTAGATAATATGCAAATAGCATTCACAGTCAGGCAAGTAGAACTGCAACCATAGCATGCAAAAAATATTATAGATCAGCGACGGGTAACAGTGAGTACAAGCGCTAATGGTGAAACCTATTTGTATATGCACTGCTCAATAACCGTTGCTTGATAGGTTCAATATGCTAAGACTCGGATTTGAATTAGCTAAAATAGCCACGTCTGTGCTCTGCTCCCTGGAATATCATGATTCTTGAGGAAACTTCATTAGTGAAAGTCTGTTCCCTGTGAGTTTAGTGCAGGTTCGATCTTATATGTACTAGTGGGCAATAGTTGCACCTCAGCATCTTGCACCTGGGGGAATATCTAGTGCAAACCATGAGCTAGATGCAACCATGCAAACCACTTTGGTTTGAGCACCAAATCAACATCACGACTCCTGAAAATAGAAGTTGTGAAGATAGTTCTCAATTTAGCATAACTCCATTAAATTTTTGAGCCCAAATTCAATTTGTGTTGGGAGAAACAAAAAAGAGTAATTCTTGACGAACTGTAAGTTAAAAGAAAACGACAAAAGTTTATTCAAAGCAAACTTCTTTCCATTTCTCCTAATTTGCTTTGAGTTTAAACCTGAAGTATTAAAGGGTGATGCAATGCACTATAGAATATGTCACATTTTTTGGGGGAGAACTTTCCATGCTGATTTGGTGTTCAAACCAAAATGGTCTGTATTATTGCAACTATCTCATGGTTTGCACTAGATACGCTCATGCCCCTTGGGCCCTTGCACCTAGTGCTATGCATTTTCCTATGTCCTTAAGTGCAAGGCCTATTAGGCCTAAGTTGGTGCGTCAAACCATATCAACTCATGTATATGGTCCACTTTATTCTATTTTGTCTTACAATTGTTCTTAATTTTTCAGCCATTGAATGTGAAACAGTATGATGTGATCCGCAGCATCTCTAATGAGTTACGGACATACTCACCTGATGTGCGTATTTTAACAACTTACTATTGCGGTGAGTATAAGACAAAATCTAATGTTAACACTGTCTCTTTAAAAATATACTTCATACTTGATTTGAAATGAGTGTATATTTAGGATTTTTATACTGTGATTTATTAAAATCTGTTAGATTATTGTACTGAACTGAAGATTTTAAGCTAGATTACTTAATCAGAAAGCTTAGTAGACAAGTAAGAAAACTGTTTGGTTAATAAAGTTACTGCTGTATAATATTTTATACTACTCTGTATGATGGGGAAATAAATTTAGAGAAGCAAAGAAGTAAAGGCAAAATTCGAACATACATCAAAATGAATCAACTATGGTATTAAATAATTATCAGTTGTTTGTGCCAGCATGAAGATTACAATGTTCTAACTAGCTTTTATCTCTGCTAATGACTTGATGTACCATAAGATAATTAATTTACTTTTAATTACTCTTAGCCATTTGTTAGGTACTGTGCTTTGTATATGTTTTTATGTAACGAACATACGATTACTTGCAAAAATCTTCTGTCACCCTGATTGGTGTTAGGTTTTCTGGAAGTTTAGATAACTATACCCAAGGATCCAAAAACCGGTTCCGGGGGAAATCCTGCCGGGCGGCCGGTAAAAAAAACCGGGCGGTTGTCGGTTTTCCCGGGAAAAATTCGTTTGAATTTCGCTTGAATTTGCTTAAAAACTAGCCGAAATTTGAAATTTGAACTTGCAAAAACCGGGAAAATTGGCCGGGATTTTGAATCCCGAACCCACCGGGAAATCCGGTAACCGCCGGTTACCAACCGTTTTTTTCCCCTGACTATACCTATGGAAGCTGATCACACTTGGTGTTGACTGTTGAGTATGGTGAGTTGGTGACTCATAACAGGTTCTTAATCAACTAGGACTTGGAGGCGTGTGCTACAAGAATTCCTATATGAATCTTAATAGGATTATGATTAGGACTATGATTTCTCTTTAGAGGAGAACTCTTATAGAGCAAGACGCGAGGCACTCTAACAGGTGCGCGAACATATCATGCACTGTAGCAATGAGTGAACATCGAGTATGTAACAGTGTGTGAACAGTATCCGTTGGTACTGTAGCACCATTATTTTCCATACACCATTGATGTGTTTCCTATGATAAAGAATATTTGGTTAGATAGGTTATTTTGGGATTCCTTATGTATCAATTTATTGTTAGGTATAAGATCTTATCTATTATGGAGGTTATTTTTATTAGTTGGAAAGATTATATTGGATTGATAGTGACGAGGATCTAATAATCCTCAATTAATTAAGTTGTTTATCTGCAATTGTTATTATAGATAGCAATACATTCATATTGATCGTAATTATACCCTTTATTATTTATAAGGGAAAAAAACTTAACTGAATGGTCATAAGTCTTTCTCGACCACCTCATGGTCGTAAGCATTTCTACGACCGTCTCATGGTCGTAAGCCATACTACAACCACTACATGGTCGTAAGCCTTGCTACGACTAGGTCAACTATGACCACCCTATGGTCGATAAAACCTACAGCCATGTGAGCTCAAATGACTAGGAACTCTTATACTGTGTGTTTGATACACGATGGTTAATATCGTTGCCCTTAACGTAGCGCAAGGCGGCGTGGGGTGTAGTATCTCGACAATAACTACCATCAACGTGAGCATTTCATCAAGCGTTGAGGCGCCTCTTGGCATGTAGTAACCCACCCATTTACGCGCTATATAAGGGCTAAAGTCGGTGGACATCGGGCGAGTGATCGGGAGTAACAACGAGTCATTAAGCCTTAATTTTAGTGATTTCTTCCCGATTGTAAGAGCATAGTGAATACAATGACACAGAGGTAGTGTTATTATTCTCCCAGGAGAAGGCCTGAACCTGTCTAAATCCCTATGTCTTTTTCTGTGTAGATCTAATTCAATGAAAGCCCCAAACATTCATTCGTAAGGTCGATATTAGATTATCGACAAATAGATTTCTTTATAGATTATTTTTTAGACGTCAAGTCGGGTTGTCCCTATAAAAGGGATAGTATGTATCCATTACCAATCAAGCAATGAATAAACGAAGTTCTTAGTTTCTCCTCTACCTCTTCAACTAAACCTCAGAGCCTTGGTGGTGGCATGGCCAACCGTTCAAGGGCAAGTGCCCTACCCTCGATCCTCGGACCCGTACCCAACCAACCTGCACCACAACATTTGGTATTAGAGCCACCCACCATGGCATGTTGAAGGCTGGCAACGAAAAGATGATAGCCTCAATTGACAACATGATAGCCTTCCTCCAAGAAACGAGGGGATTGATGGTCAAGTTGAAGGAGCGGGAGGAGCCTTCGTGTGCCATTGCAATGGCGACGCTACCATCACCTTCCTCAACGGCGCCACCAACGCCACCCCAGTGGGCATCGTTGCTCTTGGTTGGACCCTCGGTGCGGCGCCATTGGAGGAAGGATGCCATTGTCCAGCGGCGATCTTTTCCACATGACCGACCGATGCTGTGCCATAGGCAATGCAGAGCCCAGCGACTGAGGGGCAAGCGCCACTGTCGCGTCCTTCCAGGCATCGTCACGCTCCATGGCAGTAAGGGCGTAACTCCTGCCCCATTGTCGGTTGCCCATGCCGCCAATGTCTTCCTCAACACCATGACATGCTAGGTGCTTCTTCCTTGGACGCCATATGTCGGAGTGTAGTTAATTTGCTCTCAAGCGAACCGACGTCGGTATTGGATACTTTTGTCAATATGGGGCCACTAAGAAACTTTAACCATGGCCACTACCGCAGTTTGAGGCCTCGTTGCCTCGTTGCGAGGGTTGTAATGTTATGGAGTAAGACGCAGGGCACTCTAACAGGCCTGTGAACAGTACCCATCGGTACTGTAGCACCGTTATTTTCCATACATGGTTGATGAGTTTCCTAGGATAAAGAATATTTAGTTAGGTGAGTTATTTTGGGAGTCCTTATCTATTAAGTTATTGTTAGAGATATGATCTAATCTATTAGGAAGATTATTTTTAATAGTTGAAAAGATTAGATTGGATTGATAGGTTTCTTATAGATTATTTCTTAGTCGTTAAGTTGGGTTGTCCCTATAAAAGGGATAACATGTATCCATTATCAATCAAGTAATGCGAAATCAAGAATTCAACTAAGCCTCAGAGTCTCTCTACCTGCTTGACAAAGAGCACTGGCGGTTAGATGAGGGCTAGTGCCCTACCCTCGGTCTTCGGACCCTTACCCAACCAACGACCACAACAAGATCTAGGAGGCACTATATAAAGCCATGAGGGGTGGGGTGGTCATGGAGAACACAAGCCACAAACTAACTCATTCAAAACAAGAGACACATGAGAGGAATAGAGGCTAGGTTATTGTTTAGCATTGATTTTTGTATAGGGCAAGGATCCGAGGGTCCTAAAAGGTTCAAGAGGGTTGTGAGAGAGACAATCCTTTTACTCTTTTGAAGCCGTGCTTAAGGAATTCTGATTGGCTTCGCAAATCTTTCTCTCTTGTTGTGGTTGCTTCGTCCCTGTTATTTCGGTTTTCTCTACAAGATTGATCTACTTTGCTTTTTATATCGTGCACGCACGTGCCATATTTCCCAAACTCTGATCCGATTCAGGGGCTGCTACGCATAAGGAGTGGTATTAGAGTCTAACACTTGGCATACAAATATTTTTTCCTTACAATCTGAGTGTTTCATGTAGGTCCAAGTGGTTCTGAACTGGCTCCTTCTACATTTGAGGCTTTTGTGAAAGTTCCAAATGTTCTACGTCCACATACGCAGATATTTTGCACTAGGTATGCATTGCTGCTGGTATTTCTTGAATTCATTCTTGATTGCTAAAATTGTGTGGGTCTGGCATTCATATCCCTAGTTTGCACCGACATGGTGTCACACCAGTATAGCATGATATGGACATGCTTTTCCAAATATTGATATGACAACACACATATTTCAATTTTCCTTAGCTTATATTCTAATGCTAAAATGATTAATCTGTAGTGTTTGATTCTACGCACAAAATGTATATGGTTTCAGAATGTTAGTCTCAATGTGTTATCTATTCTTGCATTGTTATTCCATACAGATCCAGAGCCTAGGTTATGTATCAAATGCAATGCTAATTGTGTTAACAAAAATAAACCAAAATAGATAAAATTACCAGTGCCCTATTTGAGAGAAATTTTGTGATGACAAGGGACAATTTGATGGAACTGACAGCTCCGATACATGTTGGGGATGTGTTGGCACTATGTGGATGTTGGATATGCGACATGGAGGCTAGTAGAAGTATTTGTGGCTTGGTGCCAACTAACAGCAATGTCATACATTGTTCAATCTTGGACCAAAAAACCACTTTCATTATTGATTTAGTGTTTTCTTATGCAGTGAATGGGTTCTTGGCACAAGAGAGGACCTAGTGAAGGATATTGTTGCCGAACTACGACCTTATCTTGGTGAAGTAAGAACAAATTCTGCTCTTGTAGTTAATGTTGATTGATGGTCTTTTTTTCCGAGGACGCGCAAAAGCATTGCGCGTCATTCCATTAAGTAGAAGCAAACACAAGTACAATTGATTGATGGTCTTTTTCATTCCACAGTATTTGTGACTGCATTGAAGTTGTGCTTCAAATTGTCGTAAGCATGTTTCATGCTTAAAAAAGGCTCATGAAGTTACAGCTTCTGACTAATATTGATTTCTTCTCTAGTGGTATATAATCAATATTTCATCAGAATTTTAAAAGTATAGTAGTTAGATGAGAGTGCGTGAGGTTTCATTTTTTTGTGAAATATGATGTCTACTTTTCAATCAACATTTTTTTGTGAACAGTACCACAATGTGAGCTCAGTATACTGCATTGACACCCATTCCTGTGAGTGTCATCCTTTTATTTTTCTTCTTTTTTTTTCTTCTCTTTTTTGCTGTTAATTTGTTATCCAATGCTCTAGACACTAGGCCTTTGAATTTATTTTAGTGTGATGCTGGTGGTATGAGGCCAAAATATTCTTTTTCTTGATAGCATTAGACTGTTAGAAATATGCACGAGTAGCAATTTTAATAATAAAATAAAATAAATTTGTGTTGTAAATAATGACAAAGACACTTTGGTGAACGGAGCCGATGCTCCAGAGCCATTGGATGGGGAGGTGAAGCCGTAGAGGCCCTTTACATTTGAAAGCTGATGGGATCAAGGTCGTCAATCCGCCACTGGATGGAGGTAGAGCCGTAGATGATGGGATCAAGGTCGTCAATGCAGTCGTGATGATTCATTTCTTGTTGTCAGTTTTTGATTAATAGTTTAAGGTCTGCACCTAAAATTAGGGTAAAAACGGGGTGGATAATTCCCGTTGGTTCTGATGTTGTATCCAGAAAAAAATTGTCCAGGGTATCATTTTTTAGTCCCGATCCGCATCCATATATGTAAAATCTCATAGAATATATGTTATAATATAGGAAGAGCAATATCCGATCTATATCCATATTTTATAGGATAAACATCAACATCCTTTAATATCCTCTATAGTTTTCTAGTCATTGACTAATATATAATATGACTTTACATTTGATTATATTTATGTTGTTAAGTAGGATAAATAATTCTCTAATAGGTAGTATACTTTGACACTTTTGTTGGTGGAGTTATATCTTTTCTTGATGTGTACACTATCCGTCAAGTTATCTGTGATCAACTTGAATCCGATCCGCATCCACCTCGTGTCTGTATCCCGAAAAATTTATATTCATATCTGTATCTAGGTATCTAACTCTGAATCTAGGGTAAAAATATAGGCTATAATACAGAAGAACAATATCTATCTGTATCCAACCGTTTTCACCTTAGACACAACCTAGAGCTCAAAAACTGTTTCGTTAAAGCCCAGGCCAGTCCCAGACAGAAAAGAACACAGTCCGGTTGTTTGCCACTTTGCCCCCCAAAAAATTTGAGGCACTGACAAACCGGGGCTGACCCGCACGCCAGGGTATCTATCCATCACTGGCGGAGTAAGAAAATTTTCAATGGCGGTGCCTCACTGTCAACTTCCGCGTGGAGATGTCGGTCGCCTCAAGGTGCTTGCCGTCGCGAGCCTCCTCGTGTCGGTCGCCGCCGCCGCAGGATCCATCGTCGGCGAGATCAAGGAGTTCCACCCCTTCAGTGGTTAGCCGTGCTTATGCACATCTAGCTTAATTTGCACGTAACAACAGCCTGTAGTTAAGTAGTAGTAAGCTGCCGCTCAAACTTGTAGCGGCATGCTTGTAAATTGTAAGTAGAGAGGAAGACTAGTTCTCTATTTTCTTTGTAACCCCGAATTATGTTACACTAGCCGATTAGCCCGCGCAAATACACGCCTAGTCTGCTATTTTCTTTGTTGGCAAGTACTGGTGCCTTTGTTTCCTACTAAAATTTTGCTTGCTTCCATATTTACGTTTATAAAGAATATGAAATCTTCTCTGCCTTCACTTCTCGATCCCCAAAAAGAGAAAGGATCTCTGTTCCTCTTCATGTTTCTACAGTGACAAATCATGATAATTATTTCAAATTT
This sequence comes from Hsuehochloa calcarea, assembly GCA_036346395.1. Lineage (NCBI taxonomy): Eukaryota > Viridiplantae > Streptophyta > Magnoliopsida > Poales > Poaceae > Hsuehochloa > Hsuehochloa calcarea. The sequence continues at coordinate 36,442,370 of CM070606.1, forward strand.
TCTTTCACACAGCATGCAACTAGATACCTACCATGAAGAGCATTTTATTTGGGTCTCACAGTGTCGACTCTTATTTCAGAAGGGACACTATGGTGCCCTGTCCCTTTCGAGTCTGGTAGCTCCATCACCTGATGTGGATATCTCCAGAGCCATTTCAGTATCTAGCTAATATATGTTATCCTTAGGGTTTCATCACAAGTCACCTTCCAAAAATAGGAAGGGTGTCAGCAAGTGGAAGGTCATTATCATGGATCCATGATAATCTCGAAAGATCTCCGACACCTCCATTGCCATTAGCTCTTGCCTTGATTCATACCGCAGGAGTTCCAAAGAGGAAAAGCTAGCATCCCTGTACTTGGCCTCTCTATGTGATGCTGGCGAAGTCTTTTCAGGTTAGAATAGAGTCGTAACATACTGCCTTACTGTAGACTGTGGCCGCAAGATTTTCATCCGAGTCACTCTTGCTTGTTGGGATTTCCCAGGAGAAAACTCACACAGTTGGGGCAATTTTCTGAATTGTATTTCTCTCTTGTTAACCCCCCTCTTAACAATTGATCAAATAGGCTTTATATAGCCACACACGCACACAGTCCTTGCTTCCGTAGCATAGTGGTAGTGCGTTCCCTTCGTAAGCGAAAGGTCGCCACATGCAGGCCTACTCCATGCATGCATTTAATGCGGTTACATGCAGTAGCCATGCAAACATATACTCACACATACACTTAACTAGTTTGCATAGACTCCTCATCTTCCTGCGCTGAAGGCTCCTCATCTTCCTGCGCTGAGTCTAGCATTTACCACCGAAGACTCGGCCAACTACTAGGCCAACAACATGTATGGCTAATTCCAAGTAACACATACGTGCACTCAACTCCTGGCTGCTGATCAGCTCACTACGCACTGCCAATCACCCGCTACGCTCACGTTTCAACTAACTTGGACTCTAGTCACTATACATGTTACACTCAAACATAAATAAACAAAGAACACATAAACAACAAGATTAGTTCCAACATTGCTGCTGTTACCATTGACCGGCTGCATCAGCATACCAGTGAGACAGCCAATACTGTTGGCTACAGACCAGGCTTGCATAATTCAGGTACAGGTGACTGCCCATTAGTAGTTTTCCAGAGGAACTTTCTTCCTAGTTTCCTTATCATTTGGAACATTTGGAAAGAAAGAATTTGAAGCAAACTTTGTCTTGGAATACTTGGAAAGAAAGAGATGGAACAACGGCGCGCGCTGGGCCGATCTTGAGATTATCCTGGAGATCAAGAGTGAGGGCAGGCAGGCGATGGTGGGCACCATCGCCTGCCTGCCAATTGGTGGCTACACGGCCATTCTCTGATGGCCTGATCTCATTGAGCAACGACCATCTGATCGGCAGCAGAGTGGGTGTCTAGTCTTTACAAGCAAAGTACTGCTGCTGTTCTGATTGCAGTTTCTGGTAGGAGTTCTAGTCAGAGTCAGTTACCCTTGTCCGAACGAACTGACGTAGAGACTCTGTACAGTTTGTAACTGTAGCTTTCCTTCGATGATTCCATCCCTTTCATGCTCATCTTGCCTGCATATTTTTGTCACGACACAGCCAGGTCGAAGGTCCTACGAGTGTGATATTGCCGGCCTGGAGGAAGGCTTACGATCAGGTGCCGTTGCTGCTGAAAATACAGAGGAGTCGACGAGAGATAGCAGAAGAAGATGTTGTGTCGGAACGGAAACAGTAGAAGCGAGAGAGAGGAGAAATACGATTGGTTTTTTTGACACTTTACTCAAACAGCCAAGCCTCTTTAAATAGAGGTTTAATTACAAAATAGAGATAGACTAGGACTCCTAAACAACTTGTAAATAACTACTGTAATACGATTCCAACTCATATTGACTGAAACTCTATTCGGTAGTAGTTTCCTCCGATTGCGTTCTGATGCCGTTGCGCTCTCCTGAATGTATTCGGACGCTGCTGCTTGCTGAATTTTTTGGTCGACACTTGTATGTGATTTCTACCATGACATCTCTCCCTCCCTCGAGGAGCAGCTCATCCTCGAGCTGAAACGACGGAAACCGACGCTGGAAATCTTCCAATGGCTCCCAGGAAGCGTCAGAATCGAACAAGCCAGTCCATTGCACTAGATGCTCACGTACACCACGACTAAGGCGAGAGCGAATAACTTGCCGCGGTGTAGGAATGACGCATCCATCCTCTAATTCTGGTAACGCCGGCGGTGCTTCCGGTGGTTCCCCATGATATGGTTTGAGCAAACTAACATGAAAAACATTATGAATCCTTGCCTGTACAGAACCAATGCATTCTAGTACCTTATAAGGACCATAGTAACGTGGTGCTAGTTTGCGATTAGCACGATCTACCAAAGAGAGGGCCTGTCGATGATGTAAACGTAGCCAAACCCACTGACCAACCTCAAAGTAAAGTTCACGATGCTTGTCGTTGTAGTGGCGTTTGTGACATTGCTGAGCTTGAAGAAGTATCTCCCGAACATCAACCAAAAATTTGTCTTGGTTTTGCAAAAACTGGTCAACGGTGGTAAGTGAGTTGCTAAATCAGAATAACGAAGTATAGTGGGAGGATCCCGACCATATACAATTTTAAAAGGTGTTTCTCTTAACATTGATTGAAACGAAGTATTATAACAATACTCTGACCACGGCAACCAACGAACCCACTGTTTGTTGAATATATAAGCATTTTTTGAATTACTTTAATTCAGAAATATACTAGATGAATCATGGACAATACTCTAGCCTTTTTCATAAAGCAAATAATCCTGAATACCATAGTCATACGATTTTCCAGAAGAACAGAAAGTAGTATTCCTATCCCAGTGTTCAAGACAACAACAGATAATAAAGATAAATACATAACAAGTGAGAGATTGATATACCCAGAACCAGTAGATGGAACAGCAGCAGAAGTGTTGGTGAGATCATCGTTCGCCATGGCATAGTGGACGTTGTGGTAGTAGTCGCGCAGATGAAGCAGAGGATCCGAAGCAGCGATCGGATGAAGACGGAGCAGCGAGCAGTCGCGCAAATACTCCCCAAAAACCTTATTCGTCCTCGCTCGTGCAAGCCTTCAAGGACGGGGGTTCCGAAGGCCTGCTCTCCCGGTTCGACCGTACACGCGCCTTGCGGGATGGAGATCGCTAGACACAACAGCCACAGACTGAGAATGCTACTTAGTCTCTCGTGGGAGTCGATTGGAGAATTCTGAAACACAAAGCGGATCTCTGTTCCTGTAATAGCCAAAAGACAAAAACGAAGAGGCAGAGACCAGAGGAAACGGTTGCCATCAACCAGTGCAAACCGCATCCATAACTCACTGGTAACTGAACCTTCGTTAATGCCATTACTTCGAGTCGGTGCGTTTCGATTTTCGAATAGATAAAGAAAAACACGCCCGCACCCGACGTGCCTACGCGCACACGCACCGCACCGCACGGCTTGGCGAGCGGCGAGCGAGCGCGCGCGTGTGTTGGCTTTCTCCAATTCCACAAGGGGGTTACCACGTTCCACCTTATAAAGTGGTGTAACTCCCCTTCAACTCTCCATGTGGGACTAATCAATTTTAGCACGTGCACATGGGCCTTTGAGATTCTCCAGGAATTAATTAGAAATAAAAAATGGGTCCAGCCCGTATTAATTCTAACACTGTTTTGGTCTATCCCCGGTCAAGCAACGTAAGTACATGGCAATAATCTTGTTAGTAACCTGTGCTAAGGGTATAAAATGAGCATACTTCAAAAATCGATCAACGATAGTAAGAATAATTGTCTTGCCATGCACACGAGGTAACCCTTCGATGAAATCCATTGCAATATCTTCCCAAATACGAGTTGGTACTTCCAAAGGTTGGAGGAGCTAGCCGGATGTAGTTGTATATTTTTATTGCGTTGACAAGTGATACAAGATCTCACAAAATCTTGCACAATGGTACGAGCTTGAGGCACATGAAAATCAGCACAAAGACGATGTAAAGTTTTTTGAATATCTTCATGACTATTAGCCTGTGATGCCGTCAACACAACTTGTAAAGATGGTGAAGATGACGGGATAAAACACAGTTCTTGTGAAGAATTAAGCCATCGGTAATGCTCCATGAGGAATCAAGATGCCCGTTTGCAATCTTAGCAAACAACTCAGCCAACTCAGGATTGTGCTGAATTTCTACATGTAAGTCAGCAAATAATGTAAATTGAGGAGTGGATAGGGCATAAATTAAGGTCTCCTGAGAATGCTGTCTGGAAAGAGCATCAGTGACAACATTAGTATAGCAGGGCTTAAACTCAATACTGAAACCATATCCAAACAACTTGCTAGCCCATCGATGCGAGGAATAGTGGCCAACGTTGGTCAAGCAAGAACTTCAAGTTGTAATGATCTGTTCTTACTATAAACTGTCATCCCCACAAATAAGGTCTCAAATGTCGAATGGCCTGAACAACCCAATGAGCTCACACTCATATGCTGCAAGTTGAGCATGCCTCACAGCCATGGCCCGGCTAAAGAAAGCGATGGCTCCTTGAGCTTGATGAAGAACCGCCCTTATACCGGACCCCGATGCATCACATTCGACAATAAATGGTTGAGTGAAATCCGGCAATTGTAAGACTGGAGCACTGCACAGAGCTTGTTGAAGGGCACAAAAAGCTTGAGTAGCTTCATCAAACTAAGAAAAAGTAGCCTTCTTAAGAAGTTTTGTAAGAGGTGCAGCAATCGAACCAAAATTCTTAATAAATTTGTAAGAGGTGCAAGACCAAGAAAACCACACAATGATCTTACGGATGCGACTCAAACCACTTGCGCACTACCTCCACTTTGGAGTCATCCATGGCGATGCCGTTGGCCAAAATCACATGTCCAAGATATCGACGACGACGTCTCCCCAAAAAGACACTTTGAGCGTTTCAAGAAATGTTGATGTTGCGAAGAAGACACATAGCACTCGAACTTGGCGAAGATGATCGGACCAAGACATACTGTAAATGAGGATGTCATTAAAAAAACCAGAACGAACCTCTGTAAATAAGGTCATAGGATACTATTTATGAGAGCCTGAAAAGTAGCCGGCGCGTTCATCAACCCAAATGGCATAACAAGAAATTCAAAGAGCCCTTCATGTGTTCAAAACACCATTTTTCAATATCCGTAGGATGCATGAGTACCTAATGATAACTTGAACTCAAATCCAACTTGGTGAAATATTTGGCGCCCTTCAATTCGTCTAGCAATTCATCAACGATAAGTATAGGAAACTTATCCTTGATAGTATTGGTATTGAGGGCACGATAGTCAACACAGAAACGCCAAGTACCATCCTTCTTTTTCACCAAAAGGACGGGCGAAGAAAATGCCGAAGTGCTCGGTCGAATGATGCCTTGACTTAACATCGTCTCACACTGACGTTTGAGTTCATCTTTAAGAAGTCGTGGGTAACGATATGGTCGAACCGCCACTGGAGCTGTGCCCGATTGTAATCAAATATGATGGTTATGAAGGCGTGCTGGTGGCAACTGAGTTGGCTCAGCAAAAATATCATGGAAGCCCTCTAAGAGAGTAACCATGAGGTCATGCCCCGCAAGCTGGAAGACCTGACTTGAGACGGCCTTTGGAGCACCTTCACTGTACCACATAACCTTATGATCATTGTGCCAAAAGGACATGGAAAGAGCGTCGAAATCCCACAGTATTGGTCCGAGTGTCCGCGGCCATTGAACTCCTAGAACAAGATCGAATCCATCCAAAGGAAGTGCATAGCAGTTGACTGCAAACTATTCCGTGTCAATGAGTAATGGAAGAGTAGGACAGACTCCGGTGCTAGAAACACGATACCCATTAGCCACTAATACCTTCAAGCCGTCACGATCTTGCAGGTCGACGCCCACCCGTCGAGCCGCCATTGGCATAATAAAATTGTTTGTTGATCCCGAATCAAGCAATGCCAACAAAGTAGTATTGGCCACACGTACGAGCAGTTGCATAATTCGAGCAGCTCGAGGTTTCATACTAGTTAAAGCATACAAAGAAATACTTGGTGATGGAGGCATATCCTCCTGCTCACCATCACTGTCATGATCCTCACTAAGCGAAAGCAGAATAAACAACCGTTTGCATCTATGGCTAGGAGCGACTTTTTCCTCACGTTGTAGCATAATCACGCCTCGCGATGTGCCACCATCTCCTCCAGTGAGATAACATCGCTGCAATCGGCGGTTGATAGTTGTGAGGACCCTGGATTATTTTCATAAGGCCGAGGCCTTCTCGGTCTTATGGAAATAACTAAGGGCCTCAAGTGAATGAATTCCATCTTAACTCCATCCAAGTGAGAGAGCCTGACCGAAACTAGAGCCCCGATAATCATACGCACTGCTCCTCTGCGAGCACTACATGATGATCGGTTCTCCAAACGGTCTAAGTCCACACTTAGACAAGTAAAAAGGGGATTCACAACAGCGAATATGAGACCGTGTTGGCTCCCAAGATCAGCGACCAACACGCTCATACTCTCATTTAACGTTGATCACATCCATACAACTACATACATTGATAATCCAAAAGACATACAACATAATAGTTAAGTCCACAACTATTACATGGCGGTCGACCGACCAAATTGAAATAAGAGTACTAAGTAGCAACGGAAGCAAGGTAAATAAACCAAAAGGTCCAGCATGATGTGCCCATAGCCCAAGGCAGCCGATTAGAAGTCAAATAATAGCACTATTCATTAGCGTCGCTATAGTCGACGCTAACGAACTCATCGATCGGTATGCACCTGTAATTGTAGCAAGCGGGTTGAGTACAAAATGTACTCACAAGTCTTACACAAAGGTAAAATTAGTCATGCTTAATGGACAATCAAAGAATAGCATTAGTAGCTTTAGTTTTACGAAAGACGCAATAATTTTCGACTTACACATACTAGTTTTTCAATTGTCATTTCAAAATCAGATTTGAAGTAGAAGTAAAAGCACGTGATAAAGTAATACATTGATAAATAAATAAATCAAACAGATACCAAAGTGATAGCCCACTTTGATATACTAAAATGCATGAACACGGCCCACTTTGATATGCCGAATGCCAAGTTGTAACCATCAATTTTAATGCAAAGTCTAACAATAGTGAGTCCCGAATCCAAGTGATCGTCCATAACCGTGGACACGGCTATTCGAATAGATTTATCTCCGCAGATGTATACTACTTTACCCACACGTCTCGACTAGCCCGTAAGCCTCCGGAATTAACATACTTCCTATAGTGTGCCAGCCGGGGACGTCGAGATTCAGTATTTTTTTGGCAATAAAACCTTATTGAGTTAGACCACCCATGTGAGATGAACCCCAACTTAGTACATAAGCATATATCAAATGCTAAGCGGGCACGCACGTTGTGTCAGAGGGGCCAGTGTAATGTAGTTAGTATGCTGGTTTTTCCCCAACATAAGAATAGTGCTCACTTGCACAGTATATATTACACTGGGTTCCTAAGAAACATAGGATTTCACGGTCGCTATGTCCTCACACCACCTACGATCCAAACCAATAAAACCTTCCCCCTACTTGACCATACGGTACCCATATCCTGCGTGTGATAGCACGAGTTTTACTTGAATCAACGACGTCACCAAAAGTTTGGTCCTTGTTGGTCCAGACAAGTCAACCTCATACTCGATCTTGTGCACGAAGGCACCCTCACTAGCAACCACTTATCCAGATCCAAAACTCTTTTAAAATAACAAAGTTTAACTTAAGAACAGATACAAAGATCTAGAATAAAAAGAAGATAAGAAAGATTGTGTCTCCCATAATTGTCAGGTTATTCCCTATAATCAATCTACCGTATTTAGACTTGCATGACTAAGCAATCCCATATAATATATTTCACACAACCCAACTTAAGCATGTAGGTACTGAAATAATTCAAGAATAACCTCATGAAGAGGATATAACTAACTACATATCGAAAAAATAGCGACATAACAAAAGTAGCATGCAAGCAATTATCATTGCGCTTAACTAATCAAAATATGGAATCAATATGATGCAAAAGAAAGTTCAAATGATGCTTGCCTTGCTGGTGGATTAATTTCTGGCTTTTGATGGCGTACGAGTCAATGCCAATAGCTTCAGAATCTATACAAAGACAACACCGAATAAACATCGAGAAAAGGCAAAAAATGCATGAAATTTCTACAGTATCTAGATGATGATTTTAGATGAATTTATGTAAAATAATTATTCGATTTTTATTTGAGATGAGAGAGTTATAGTCGTTTGAAAATCAATTTTTCTGAAATTCCAGAAAAATAAAATCAGTTAATGTTCATCCAAATTCAAATTTTTTGCAAAAATTTGCAGAGCAGTGGTGAGAATAAGGATTATATGGATGGATATAGAATATTAACATAAGACCAAAATAATTTGGTTCATCTCAATTGGAGTTTTTATGCATTAGTTATGAATTTTCAAAGTTATCAATTTTTTCTATTGTAAAAATAATAGAGTTATGGATCATTTTTCAAAATTATATTCTCTACTACAGAGACATGTTTGAAACCTATTTTAAAATAAACTTCACTTAAAATGAAAAATTATCAAAATTGGTTTAACAGGTTTTGGAGTTAAAATGAGTTAGTTATGTATTTTTGAAGTTAATAGATTTTGAGTGTGTAAATAATTTATTTTGGTATTTTATAAAAGAATTAATACTTTTCTTACCGAGGCTTACCTAGCCGCAGTCACTGACTGGTGGGGCCTAATGAACAATGCTATTTTTTCATTTTAGCTTCAGATTTTTATTTTTAACCGACAGGTGGGGCCCGCATGTCATAGAGACGGTCCACCGCACAGTGCATAGATCGGGAGTCCACGGGCCGATCCACCGGTTCATGACTGTGCACTTAAGCCCTTGGGACACACATGCCATACACTCATTCAAACAGTTATTTAGTTGTCGTTTTCTATTCTTGGTCCCACATGTCATAGACTTATTAGTTCTTTAAGACATCACTTAATTACTAACCCAATCATTAGCGATTTAATGACAGTGATTTGCCATAATCGCCCAGCTACAATAGCTATCGGCTGTCTGACACAACCCCGTTGTGCTCGCCGGCGTATTGTCAGCGATCCCAGCCACGGCGGTGCTGGCCAAGGGCAGGGATGGGTGCACAATAGTATTGCACACCTAATGGTGGTACTCTCGACGGCTGAGCCGGCCGGTACCGGCGGTGAGCTAGAGAGGGGCGGCGCTGCCACAAATGACAATCATGCAAACGAAGCTATAGCTCCACAACGTCCAGAGAAGTGGGTGCCCGAGCTGCTACGAGGTCTATTGAGACTATTCGAGCGCTGGAGAGAAGAGGAGCTGGTCGGAGAAGCTCGAAGTCGGGCCGACGTCGAAGGAGGTGACGACGGCGATACGGTTCAACATGGGAACAATACCCTAATCAACAAGAAGGGTAATGAAGCTTCAGAATAACTCAAAGACCATAAGAGGATGCTATAGAAGCAACGAATCAAAGAATGTCATACCAAATCGAAGTGGGAGACGAAAGGTTGAACTTTGGCCGAAAGTGGAACAATCTTCCAATTCACGGGCTCCTGTCATGCATTGCCTAAATTTGGTGAGGGGAACTCATTGTCAAGCTAAAAGACACGATGCGACGCGCAAAATCGAGGTTAATACTCACCGAGCACGAAGTTGGCACGGTGATGTCCTCGAGTGCGCGCTCTGGAAGTCACCGAGAGCAAGATTGCGTTCCGAGAGCTACAAAGCAAATGAGGATCCGGCATTAGCCAAAATGGAACCGGCACTGGAGGTAGAGAAGAGGGGACACCAGAGGTGGAAGCTCACCGGAGTAGAGAACGGAGGAGAGCTCCCTTCTTCTCAACAATCGAGAGAAGAAGTGAGTGGAGAGAGAGGCGCAGAGAGGGGGGGTATTATCCCCGGGAGATGACGACAATGGAGGCGGCGTGATGTAGAGAAGACTCCGGAGTGGTTGACAGGGGCGGTCGATCCACGACGTCACTGGCGCACGAGTAGAGCTTAGTCGCGACGTGGCGCCGCTGTTTTGAGTGGGCGCCAGCGCGGGGAAGAAGGAACTAACCGGTGGGCCCAGCGTGGCAGCGGGAGAAAGCGACGCAGCGCGGCGCGGTCGGGCGCTGTGTGCTAGCTGGTTTGGTCGAGTCAAGCCGACGGGTCGGACCCGAGGAATAGTGGGTAGGTCGGAGCCCGATGATCAGTGCGACCTTTGACTGATTTGAATTTTATTTGATTCTAGTTTGACTGAGCCACAAAATAAAGCAAATAAAATATTAAAAATATTAAATAAATCAGAGGGGTTCCTGGAATGATCTAGTTCCCATATAAAGTTTGAAACCGCACTGTTAATGGGTTATTTACTTAATTTAAATTCAAACCTATGATAGGTCATTGAATCGAGTTTGAATTTTCTGTGGTTTGAATTCAGTTCCGAAAATTTGGTAAAAATTATATTAATTCATGATGATTAATATAGTATTTGAATAAATTATTTCCAGTAGATGTTCATATGCTTTTATTTCTGTTTTCCCTTTGAGTTTAATTTCAAAGTGTAGGTTTAATCTTTGTTTGAGATTTTTTCCAATGCAAAATTGGTGTAAATATTTCAAGAATGTCATGTATGCTCATGCGATGCATAATAATTTCATTTATAAAATTAGAGATGTGAAAATAGTATTTGGTGTCAAAGCTGATCCAGGAGGATTTAATAATGCCTTGGGCGCTGGAGCGATCGCTGCGGTGGCGGCCTTCGGAGTGACAGAATTACCAGATCCTACTGACTTGGGTGTCGATGTATAACAACCATTGGGAACTGGTTGGGTGGGACGTACGAGCCCTTCTGTTGAAACTTGTGCTCGTCGTTCATAAGCCCGAGCAAGTGCCATCGCCATATGAAGACTAGTCGGATTTTGAAGCTCAACATCCGTGCGAATAGGTTCTGCCAAACCCGGAAGTGATGCCCAAAGCACAGATTAACGAACTCTTTGAAGTGATGCCAATTTAGCTCGCCTTCATCCCGCTCGAGTTGATAATACCATTGCTGCGCCGCTCCAGTGAAGTGGTATGTCGCCAACCATACTTTGTCAGCTTCGGCCGTCTTTTGGCCCCGAAAATACTGCTCACAACGTTGTAACCACCCTAGTGGATCCTTCTGGCCATCGTATGTTGGAAAATCTAGCCGGTGGTACCGTGGTGGATTGCTACCCTCCTGTCTTCCCATCTGTTGATGCTGTAATGGAGGAAACGCCGCTCCAATAGGTGTTGTCAATATGCCAACTGAAGGTTTCTTCTCTAGACTTGTGATGCGTTCGATCGTGTTGGCGAAATTTTCCTCCACCCGATTGAGTCGTGTAGTAACCGACATTGTCAGATTAGCAATTTGCTGCGCCAAAGCTTCCATTACAGATTGATCATCGGCCATGGGATCTGATACTAAATTGTCACGACCTGAGCCAGATCGAAGGTCGTACGAGTGTGATATTGCCGGTCTGGACGAAGGCTTACGACCAGGTGCTGTTGCTGCTGAAAATACAAAGGAGTCGATGAGAGATAGCAGAAGAAGATGTTGTGCCGGAACGGAAACAGTAGAAGCAAGAGGAGAAATACGATTGGTTTTTTTGATACTTTACTCAGACAACCAAGGCTCTTTAAATAGAGGTTTAATTACAAACTAGAGATAGACTATGACTGCTAAACAACTTGTAAATAACTACTGTAATACGATTCCAGCTCATATTGACTGAAACTCTATTCGGTAGTAGTTTCCTCCGCTGCGCTCTCCTGAATGTATTCGGACGCTGCACGCTTGTATGTGATTCCAACCATGACAATTTTCGGATAAAAAAAGATCACGGTCGTGATGAATGATCAGATTTTGATGAAGTTGATTAGTTGAACCAGAGTTGCTAAACCGAGGAGCTCTCCTGTAGATAAGGTAAAAGAATCACAAGGAACTAAAGTTGTTCATGTTCAACAACAGCAATCTTTTCTCCACTCAACTGTATTTCATAGGTGCTTGTAGTCTGTTAGTACTATGCAGAGCATAGTTCCGTCAACAAGTTGCTTATGGTCTCCGTTGCCTGAAAATGACTTCCTTTTCATCGAAGGGGCACGATGATCGGTTCCACTGAATGATTGAAATGTTGCAGATGCTCCATTTGTCTTGAGCTCCTTGGCCGTAGCATTTGTCCTTCCCTTGTGTTCCGGAACCGGAACTGATTTTTTTTCTTCTAGACATCCGGAGTTGAAAATTGTTAGGAATTGTGTGTATTGAAGAGAGGCTTAAAGGCCGATATATATAGGACTGTAAGAGATATATGCCATATATAGATAAGGCATATAAGAGTCCCTATTCTAACTCCTATTCTAATATATCTCTAACACATCCCCTCAAATGCAAGGCGTATGCAATAACATTGCATTTGGAAAGGGTTGATACTAAAATATGGAAAATCCAAAGTCCAAGTCTTGATAATGTCGTCGTAGCATGCAGCTCTTAAAAATATATCGAGTATCAAAAGATCTTCTCCCATCCGGTGTCATGTGACAGCTCATAAGGCACAAAGTGCGGGAGCAAAGTCGACCGCGGCAACACGACGAAGAAGATGATGAAACCAACAAATATAGAGAGAGCTATCAAATCAAATTGAATAGGAATAGGTGGAAGCATGGCGGCGCAGATTGTAGCCCAAGACGGCGGCGACGCAATGCACAAGAAGCGCAACGAATGCACAGTGCAAAAGAAGCGCAACGCAATGCACAAGAAGCGCAACAGAGGCGCAGTGCAGAAGAAGAGCGGCGCAATGCACAAGAAGTACAACGAAGACGCAGTGTGGAAGAAGCGCGGCGGCCTTGAACGCTTGGAGCGACAGATCTGCGGCTGCTCGAAGAAAAATAGTAGCGGGAGCAGCGGCTGCTGCCATGCATAAGGCAATTCCTATGCTCTATGACTGACAATAAATTCCTATGCTTAGACGAACTCAACAATTGAGTACTACGGATTTGGATGGACGCAACGGAAAAAACGACACAAAAGAGGAAACGCCTAAGAATAACTAGCAGTAAGTAGACACTAGCAACCCTAGTTTTTTTTTTCACCGACGAACGTCCACCGGACGAGACCGAGCGACCGGAACCGGACGAAACCGAGCAACCGAACAATTTCTACCATAATTAAATCCACTAACGCCTCTCCTCCCCCCAACCGAGCGGCTTGCCTCTCCTCTCCACGTCGATGGAAGCGGCGCCTCTCCTCTCCACGTCGATGGAAGCGGGAACCCCTCTGCTCCCTCTCCCTCTGAGAAAACCGAGCAGCGGCGGGCAAAGAGCGGCGACGGGAGTCGAAGAGGCTCGGGCGCATGAACTCCACCACGTGCTGAGACGAGGGGAGATGGTGCGAGCCCTCGACGGAGGGCGCCGGCACAGCGGGATCTGGCGGCGGAGAGGTCGGATCGGCCGGATCCGGGGCGGGCGCAGCGTCGTGTGGCTGTGGCTTCCCTCTCCGGTAATAGACCGCGAACTCCTCCCCCTCCTCCTCCACCTCGCACCTCGGATCCGACTCCATCCAGGCCGCGGCTATAGATCTGAGAGAGACTCCAGATCGGGAGGCGATCGGAAGGTGATCGGCTGCGACGAGGCGGCCGCCGTGTCATCTGAGTCGGGAGGCGGCATCCGCGCGAATCCGGCGGAGAAAAGCCGTTCGGCGAGAGAAGCGCCAGCGGAAGTAGCCTAACGCCAGCGGCGGATCCGAGCGCCGGCGACCGACCGGGCGAGAAGGCGAGCGACAGCGGATTCGTCGGGAGACGCGGATCGAGGCGGTGGATCGGATCTGGCGAGGCGGTCGATGGAGGCGAGCTCGAGCCGCGTGCCGACGAGCTCGAGTAAAGCGACCTCTTGTCGTCGCCCATTGCGCCGTGCGTCGGAGAGAGCGATCCGCCGCCGGAGGAGGCGCGTGCGAGGTCGCGCCGGGCTTATGAGATCAACACCAGTGAGGCACCAGGCGGAGACGACAGGCAGAGGCGAGCCGTCGTTAAGGGCGGCCGAGAGCCCGGCCTGGAGAGCACAAGCGGCGACCGTGACGAGAGGCCGCCCCCGGGAGTGGAGATCGCTCCTCCCGGGGGCAGCAGCGGCGGCCGGAGGCTAGGAGGCGGCGCAGGTAAGGAACCCTAACGCTAACCTTAGCTCTCGTACCATGTTAGGAATTATGTCTATTGAAGAGAGGCCCAAAGAGCGATATATATAAGAGTACAAGAGATATATGCTATATATAGATAAGACATATAAGAGTCCCTATTCTAACATATCTCTAACAAAAAAAATTACCTGTTAAATCAGAGTGAGCTACAATTTGCTTTGCTCGTCAGTTGTGTGAAAAAAAAGTCCCCATGTACTTCGTTACTTTGCTTGCAATAGTACAGCCACACTCATGTACAATTGTTTTTGGTGGCGATTGATGCAACTTTTACTTCCAGTTCCCCATGATTTTTTTTTTTTTTTTTTTTACAATCCAAACATGCAAGTGGAAACTTAGCCAACAATTCCCATTGGCCATTGCCGCCTTTTATCCTCATGGCATGGCGCCACACGACGCGAGAAACATAAAAGATCTTTGTGGAGAGGACCACGAACAAAATGGGTACGTGTGACTGAGAGCGTGTGAGGGCTTAGAACCGAGAAAGAAGAGACCATCCAGCCGTGCAATAGACCATGGACCAAAATGGAACAGTAACCTTTAACTGCTGGTTCCTTTTTGTTTATTGTAGCTGTTTCTCTCTTTTCTATATGCTTGCATACTCTAATTGCAAAAAGGATGCAAGGAATCCTTTACGTTAGTGGGGGATTGGACAAAAAGAATCAAGGAAAGACAAGCAAATTAATTTAGGAATTTTTATTATAAGAAAACCCTAATGTTCTTCCTCTAAAATCTTTGGTTCTATATTCCCTGACGGTGAAATCTTTGGTTCTATATTCCCTGACACTGCAACACTTGCACCGTTGCAATCCCTACTCACATTGCTTCATGTTTTTAGAAAAGTCTAAAAGGCCTTTTCCTTGTTTTAAAAAAGGCATGTTCCTTTTTTAAAGGACTTTCCCATTAGTACTGGCCAATTCTGGTAGTGAAGGATGATACGGGGGTGTCAGTGATATGCTCTAGAGGTAATCATATATATAAGTATATATAAGTCTATATGACTAGTTCATATTTAGGCACGGCAAGTCTGTAACTCCTTATGACTAGTTTACGATCACTTAGTGATTATGTTCGACCAGTCTACGACCAGCTCGTATCTCATACGACCAGTCTGTATCTGGTCGAACTGAATGACCTGCTTATATATTCTCTCTTTGCCTCATGATATCTGGTTGAACTCCAGGTGGGATAATTTTTCATCCATTGACTGTTCAATACTTTCTCGATCAAGTAACAGATAACTTAATGTGTCCAACTCTTCGACCACTAATGGCATGATCATGCACTTTTTTTATCTGACCACATCGAGGGGCCCAGAGATATCTCTCATGTTATGTTAGGAAGGGTAAATCTCAAATCCGACCAGTCACATCCCTTTGCATGTTTTATAGCATACCCAAAAGCTACCTTTATAGCTACCTAGTTACGGAGTAGCGTTTGGCAACCCCTAAGTATACTATTATACATTTAGGAAATCATATTGATCTCAGGTCCAAGGATTATACATCATCATTGCTTGAGACCAACTGATGATACATAAAATCATAACAATCTCAATAGTATCTCAAGGTGGGTCAATCCAATACCATGTTCTCTAAAATTTATTCACATTATTGATTAGATATCCCCATATCCATAATCGGTGAAACATGGTCATTAATCAATACATGTGTTGATCGATAAGTCACTAGTGTTCCGACCGGTGACATCCGACCAGAGATACATTTATAATGACATCATATAAGTTAAAGAACTTCACCAACAAGTCACATACTTGTTAATCTTTATAAATGATAATTCATCCAAGGAACATAATAATATTTATTCTATAACTCATAAACATAGATATGATACAATCATCTCTATGATTGTCTCTAGGGCATATCACCAACAATCACACACTTAATGGGTTAAAACAAACGAGTTCGGATTTGATCCATTAGAGGCTTAAATCGGATTATAATCCATATGTGGTTAATGGTCATAATGAGTTTCTAATATACAAATCCGTTAAAGGCTCTTTATAAGGAGAGCGTGTGGGGTTTTTTGGGAAGAGTTGCACCACCCAACGATACCCTAGTTATCACCTCCCTGAAGGCCCTGTTGTGATCACTGCTGCGCAGATTGAGGACAATTCGCGACGTGCGTAGGGGACACAAGAGGCTGCTGGAGGATACGATCAGTGGTCAAGGACGTTGGACGATCGATTACTTCCATGACATTGACGTGCGCGATGTTGGATCGGTCTACTACAACTCTTCTTCTACTGCACTACGCGTCTAGTGGTAGTGATATATTATCTCTCACTCGCAAGACTTGCTGGGTTTGATTTCTCTCATTAAAAAAATGTTTGATTTAATTTTGTTGGGTTGATATTTGCAAAAACTTCATGCTAAAATTTGGAATTGATATTTGTTTTTTAAAAACATGGAATTGAAACTTGGGTTTGAAATCCAAAACTTGGAAAGTGGAACCTGAATTTGCAATCCTGTTGCAACAATATACCGTTGGCTATAGGGCTGGAAACGAGTCGGCTCGAGCCGAGCTCGCCCAGGCTCGGTGTGAACTCCGGCTCGACTCGGCTCGAAAAAAGCTCGAGCTGGCTCGAAAAAGCTCGTTCGAGCTAGTGTCTTACCAAGCCTGAGCCGATTTTTTGTGGGCCGAGCCAATCGAGCCAATGGAGGGTGGGCCGACGAATGGAGGGCAGGCTAAGGGATGCGCTGGTTTTTTGTAGGCCGAGTCAATCGAGGCTCGCAAGCCAGCTCGAGCTCGGCTCGTTTTTTACGCGAGTTGAATGGTGGGCTCGGCTCGGGCTCGAAAGTCACGAGCCGAGCCGCCAGCCATGAGCTTCGAGCCGCTTTTTCCAAAATTTCTAGTCAAGCTATGCGCCAACCAAAGAAAACAAAGCAAGCAATATTTCAAGGAAAAGGTATAACTTTGCAACAAAAAAAGGGTCAAAAATCCCTAACCCTCTCCCTCAACTAAAAAATGGTTACCAAAATCACATCCCGTTTCCATGTTGCGTTGGCATGGTTGTTACTTGCTTGTCTTCCGTACACGGTGATAGATCCAACATACACAAGCGGTGGGTCCAGGCGACCCCACGGTACTCTGCGATCGATAAGCATCTAAAAATATCCCCCACGAAACCTAGCGAAAACACCAATCCAAGCGCGGTTGTACCAACACCCCGCGGCTAATCCTTTTCCACTATTAGTCCACCTTGCAAGAAAACAGAGTGAAACAAGCTCTGCTAATCTACCGTACCCGCGCGTGCCGCGTCGACCACCTCCCCCTCCCCCTCCGACAAGTCTCGGCCCCTGCCTGATCAGCAGACGCACACTACCCTCGCCTACTTTTCCTCGTTCGACCACGGCAAATACGCTCGCGGATCGTACTACATTCGCGTGTATTTTCTCTCTCGAGACACGGGAATCGGCACCCCACCGTCGTGTGGATAAACGGCGGTCGCTGGGTGGGCCAGCCCGGCCTTTTCCGCCCTTATCACGTCCGCAGATCCATCCCGACCGCTGCCGCCTGCTTCACTTCCTTTTCTGTGTAACCGAGCACGAGCAAACAACAGCACCGCCTTTCTTTGCTCACACGACCACTCCCAGTCCAAGGTGTCTTTGTAGCTCACACACTTATACGTAGCTTATTGCTACTCTATACACTATCAGCTCGTCCATTGAATCCATCCAGTACACGAAATAGAAAAGGAAAGGATAGGAAAGGGGAAAAAAATAAGAGAGAGAGAGAGACTGAGAAAGAAACAGCATAGACGATTGGGTGGGTGGGGGGAGGGGGTGGTTTGAAGGCGGAAGCCACAAAAAAAGGGTGCGTCCCCTGCTCCCCGCAGGCAGTAAAACCGCGGACCCGCGGCGGCAGGAGGGCGACCACGTGCGCACGAATCGTGGCGCGGAATCCGACGGCGGCGCTGGGACGCAACCCGCAGCGAAAAGCCAACGTGCCGGATTGGCACCGCGCGGTACTGTACAACGCCCACACCCCGCACGCCCCCCCCCCCCGCGCCACCCCACCCCACCCCACACATCTCAATGCCTCTCTGACTCCCACCACATCTCCCCCCAAAAGGAGCCACAAAAACAAGAGAGAGAAGAAGCAAAGAAAGGGGGGGGGGGAGGAGAAAAAAAAAATCTCCGTCCACCACTCGCCACCGCACCTCTGCGGCTCTGCCGCCGCGGGCCGCGGACCGCGGTCGATAAAGAGAAGCTAAAGCCCAGTGAGCGGAGCCGAGCCGAGCCGAGCCAGCAGCCGCGGCGCCAGATCGAGCGGACATGCAGCCCAATCCGACTGAGCCGGAGCAGGCGGAGGCGGCGCCGGCGCCGGCCAAGAAGAAGAGGAACCTCCCCGGGACGCCAGGCGAGAGCGAGCGCTTCGGGTTAGGGGGCGGGGTGGCTGGTAAAGTTTGTATGGCCTATGTTGGTCTGATGGTGGGTTTGTGTGTGCTGTGCGCGTGCAGATCCGGACGCGGAGGTGATCGCGCTGTCGCCGGGGACGCTGCTGGCGACGAACCGGTTCGTGTGTGAGGTGTGCGGTAAGGGGTTCCAGAGGGACCAGAATCTGCAGCTGCACCGCCGGGGGCACAACCTGCCGTGGCGGCTGCGGCAGCGCGGGCCCGGGGCGGCGCCGCCGCGCCGGAGGGTCTACGTCTGCCCGGAGCCCGGCTGCGTGCACCACTCCCCGGCCCGCGCGCTCGGGGACCTCACCGGCATCAAGAAGCACTTCTGCCGCAAGCACGGCGAGAAGCGCTGGGCCTGCCCCCGCTGCGGCAAGCGCTACGCCGTCCAGGCCGACCTCAAGGCCCACGCCAAGACCTGCGGCACCCGCGAGTACCGCTGCGACTGCGGCACCCTCTTCACCAGGTACTACTTTTCCGCTCTCTTTCCCCCCCTATTCCAATGGTCCTTCGAGGGGGAAAAAGTTTGCATTCCTGTTTGATTCATCAGCCGGCGTGCTGGCTTGGTTCAGGAGGGACAGCTTCGTGACGCATCGCGCCTTCTGCGGCGCCCTCGTGGAGGAGACCGGCGGGGTGCTCGCGGTGCCGGCGCCGCTGTCGCCTCGGCCGCCTGATTTGGAGGCTGAGGATAATGTGGACAAGGACAAGGAGAAGGGGGAGGAGGATGAGAATGGGAATTCTGCTGTGGCCGAGGTGGATGAGCCTCAGCGCGGCGAGGCGGTGACGGATGAGCCGCAGCAGCGCCTTCCTTCGCCGTCGCCTCTACTGCCGCAGGAGCAGCAGCCACTGGTGGCAGTGGTGCCAAATGTCGATGGTATGCTTCCTTTGCATTTTGGTTGTGTGTTTATCTTATTGTCCATAGATAAACTAGATGAGATTTATAGCAAATTCGTGCTCCTTAAGTCAATCTTATTACTGTAACAAGAAAGCAATGCATGAGTCTTGTTTCTTTCCCAATTCGGCTAGTCATTTGATCAATTACCTGAGCAATGAGGAGTGACTTGTTCTTTCGTTTGCTGGTCCATCTGTTGCAGAGCCAGAGGCGGTTGCTGAGCCAACTGTCGATGCCAAGCAAGAGGTGGAAGACCATCGAGATGAACACACTTGCTTCAAGGAAGCGGATCAATACAAGGATGCCGAACTAGAGGACTCCAACCTGCCAGACAACGATACTCCGATGCTTCCTTGTTTCCTCCCCTCGCCCTCCGAAGCCATTGTTACGGATGGCAGCAGCACCAGTTGTGGCGTAGGCAGCAGTGCTTCCAATTCCATCGCCCGCCAGCTACAACGACTAGCACATTTGCCGGTCTGTTTGCATCAGTCACAACAAGCACCACTCCCCAGAGTAGATCCCTGCGTGATCTTATTGGCGTTGATCCCACCTTCCTTTGCCTTGCGATTGGTGCGCCCTCCTCTCTGTTCCCGCAGACAAACGCAAGCGACCCCTGCACCTTTGCTCCGCCTCCAGCACCGCACATCTCCGCGACTGCACTCCTTCAGAAGGCTGCTGAGGTTGGAGCTTCTCAATCAAGCTCATCTTTCTTGAAGGAGTTTGGGCTTGCCGGTTCCTCCTCGTCATCAACCCCATCCAAGCTACCTCAAGGAAGGTTCACTGGTAGCTCACCACCATCCAAGCTACCTCAAGGAAGGTTCACTGGTAGCTCACCACCATCCAAGCTACCTCAAGGATGGTTCATCGATAACAGTGCACAGCAGTGGCACCACCGGAGTAATCAGCTAATGGATATGGAGCCTGGGCCGATGCTATCTGGCGGACTTGGCCTTGGCCTCGCCTATGACAGTGGGAATGCAGGGTTGCCGGACTTGATGATGGGGCCATCACCATTGTTCGGTCCCAAGCCTGCTACTCTGGACTTTCTTGGGCTTGGCATTGGAGGGACCATGGGCGGCTCCACCCCCAATGGTGGCCTCCCGGCATCGATGGTTAGAGGAGAGCTGGATATGGGGTCTGCACAGGCGCCCTCTCCATGGGAGGAGGCCAAGAGAAAGGCCAATGGCCGCACAATCCTGTGAGGTTTTCTTTTTTGTAACCTTAGGGGTTTTGCGCTTTTGATTATCATTCTTTCAGCTGCTGTGTTGCTAGAGCTACAACTCTGTAAGATGCAGACCTGTATATAGATCGATGCTCCCTCTCCCGCCGCCTGTCTAAATTAAAATATATTATTATAGAGAGAATTTGATCCTTCAAAGATGGAACCTGAACTTGATGACCTGTTGGTCCTGTTCCTGTCAAATATAAATGAGTTAACAAGGGTAAGTAGTTGCTTTTATCACTGAAAGCTTCTGGTGCCGAATTGCCATTGCAGGGTTGTTTCGGAAAAGAGAAGGATGAGATAGGGACAGCAAGGGTGACATGGGAAAGGTATTTTAAACTTTTACTGTTGCTATCGGTCGGCACGGTCAATATCTCCTCTCATTCAACCAACTTCTTTGCGAGTCTCTGTACTTTTGAGAATCGACGGAGGTTTTCCCTGGCACCACAAGAGCCTTTTTTTTTTTTTTTTTTTAACTTTGCGTTCTGTTCTCTATGTCATCACTGGCGATGGACCATTTCGTGATACTGACAGTCTCTTGCGTCTCGTATTATGTTTTACTGCTATATTTATCAATCAGGTGTTTTGTCACAGCAGAAACAGCCTGAGAACCCTGCCGAGGTGAACTTTGGAGCTAACGCCCCACACATACCTGTTGATACCAATTAGGAGGTGTCCGTACCAATTCGAAGGTCCGGTTTGATAGAATGATATGTTTCGGTATCGACTTGTACTGGTATACCATTCTGAAGTTATATATATATACACACACACACTAAATTTTACTTATAACATTACTCTAAATACATAGTAGTAGAATTAAATATAATATATACTTCAACTAATTCAATAGACGATATTATCATTTTCGCCAATATGTCTGGTATTGACCGGTATCGAGCTGGTATGGACGGTATGACCGGTATCGAGGCCAGTATGGAACGCAAGACTACTCTGTACTGTTTTAGGTGACAGAATGATATATACCGGTCATACCAGTCGGCACCGCAATAGTATTGATAAGTTTGCCCCCACACTGCATGTGTGGAAAGCAAAATCAGCTAGGGTCGTTCTCATGTGAGGACATGTCTATAGGCCGTCCGATCACGATCAGGACCTCCTTATCGAACGATTAGGGCTGAAAGTGCGATTGCTAGTGTACAGTTGCAGGGGTTCAATTTCTTCGCTGCATTCTGATGTGCAAACACAAGAGTTTCTGATGCGAAACAAAGACATGGTACTGATCTTGGTCCCTGGAGCTACTAGACATGGAACTAAAGCTATTTTGTTGATTAACGGCACTAAATTTTGGGATCGGTGAGTTGTATAGCCTTGTAGGGTACCCCTACCGAAAGAATCGAATCACATCCTCCATTCTCCTCCGTCCCTCTTCCCTCGAATATAAACAGTAGAACTATTACACTCCATGAGGGAGAGAGAGAGAGAGAGAGAGAGAGTAAGGACTTGGAACAGACTAAAAGACCGTATGTTACCTCAGACTCCTGTCATTTTCTTTCGTCAGGGTCAGGCTAAACGGCGTATATGTTTATCCAAACTCACGTCTTTTTCTTTGATTCTTCCACATTTACTAGTGGTGCTATCAAATGTTGTTTATGTTGGGTTACAGTCTGATCACCGATGAAACCGACCACACAAGACCAGTTCTTTTCATTAGGCGTGTCAAGTTCCTCTCAGTAAAAACAGAAGGGATTGAACGTGTCGAGATTCTGGACCCAAGTCGTACAAATCTACAGTATTGCTGCTCTGACACGACGAACATCGCCTAATCAGTGCAGTAAAAACATAATAGAGATATCTAACAGATCATAATTCCTGTCACCATCTGTACAAGTTTGAAGTCTTTAATCGTAACTAGATGTTGGGGAAAATATTTCTTTGATTTATAATATATTTTAAAATAATTTGATAGTCAAAGTCGAATCTTGAAACTGTAAAAGAAAAATTCAAAAATTTATCACTCGAGGATAATAATAATAAAAAGAAGCGTACAAATGTTGACTAATTGTATCAAAATTCCCAAAGTATTAAAGCATTGTTGTATATCGGTTCCTTTTGCCACCCGATTATATGCGGACACTTTAACTAAACAAAGGCTTATTAGAGGGGCTATCGACCCACAACGCCCATTAGTCTATTTAGTCTTATATTGCTTATTCATATATGAAGGGGATCTCCCCCTATATAAATGGGGCATAAGCTCTCATTGTACACACAAGTATATGAGCAAAGAGATCAATAAAGAGATAGGACTCATACTACATCATTGTGTTATTGTCTATTATTTATTATTTGTGAGTTGAGAGCTTTATTCATCAACAACGTGGCATCAAATATACAACACGTTATCACCACAATAGCGCTCTAAGCTAAGGGTTTCTGGTACGTTGCTTTGATCTAAGTTTTCAATTATAGTGGTAATATTTTTTTTGTAGTTTTTTTACTCTTCATTGTCACATATCTCGTTGGACGGAGGTCGGATGGCTGGGCGCATGCCTCCACACGTCGGTGAACGTGGTCATCGTCGCCTCCGCATCAATGTCGTGCCCACGACGACCACGACGCCCTCGCACTGTGGCCATCATCGCCGCCTCCATGGTGCCGTCGGGTCATCGTCGCCACCGAGTCAGACTAGGGCTAAAGCCTATCACCGCCATCATGCGGGACGGAGCCATCATCGTCGTGTGTCTTCGCACAAGGGCAACAACGAGTCTGCCACCACCTTTCGCCTCCGCGCAAAGGATGGGGCCAGTGAGCCCCCACCGCTGTCCTTGGCACGGACGGGACGGGGCAACAACGTGTTGCCACCGCCTCCCTATGCCGTCGAAGCGACTACTGCCACTGCCGATAGGAGAAGAGCAAGATGGGAGGGGAATGAAGGAGACCACTTGGGCAGCTGTCGCACACCGTCGGCGTCGCCGCAACCCACCGCGAAGTTCACTACCTTGGTCGTTGCCTCATTGGAGCGTGGCCGTGCCATCTTAGGGCATGAGCATAAGTCGTCGCCGCCGCAGCCGCTAGGGTTAAAACCCTAGCGTGTGGGCTAGATGGGCCCCTGGGTTTTGGCCCATAAGGCCCGGTCTGGAGGGGATCTAACCGGTATTGGCACTTTTGCAGAAAAGGACTTCAACTTTTTCAAAATTAAGTGCAAGTCCTTGGTTGTTAAAATCGAGTCCTTCTAGATTGAAATTTTGCAAAGGGACCCTAGAACTTTTCTAATAAAGTATGAGGGCTTCTACTCGGTGGAATTTTGCAAATGAAACCTCGAAGTTTCTGGTTCTTTTATTTAAGTCAATTATGATTTATTTAAATACCGAAATTGATTTTCTATTAATTTGTGAGTGTAGTAACTGTTCTATGCTTAGAAAATTCTTTGGAAATACGTAAATTTGATATTTACTACTCATGCAAGTCATTCTATTGCTATAACACATATTTTGACTCATGCGATACATGGTGTACCTATTCATTAACTTATGGTAATTATATATGTTGCTATATAGTGCTATAGGCAACATGACCGATGTCAAAAAGAGAATTTGATGAATCGGCGAGTTGACGGAGCAACTACCTAACCTAGGGCTGGGCGTGGAGTTATACTTATCCTCCAAAGGGCTAAGTGCAACTATTGTTCCTCACAAAGAATACTAATAAACCCCCAAGGAAGACAAGGCTAATGTCATATTATTTCTCGTCATCATTTGAATAAGGATCTCAATAATGAGTATTTGGTGAGAGAGACCCTTTAACCCCATGAGTTTCCCTTCAAAAGAGATATAATCAACAAAGTGAATTAATGCTCCCTCGGTTGGAGCGTGATTGGACGAGTTTGCGCTTCGAGATTTTAAATATGTGGTGCCTTATAACTCAAAGCCTCTATAGGATAATTTCTCATTTCAGCTCCATGGAAAAGATTTTACATAGGGATAGCTAACCGAGAAAGCTCTTTCAACTTTCCATGCTACAAATCTTGTGCTAGCACAATAGTACAAAGAAAAGATGTATGAAAACTACTCTAAACTGATAACCGCACTTCTAGTGTCTGAAAAGCATAATGAGCTCCTCATAAGGAATCATAATACTCGTCCTACAGGAAGTCTGAGCACACCTGAGGCACATAACATTAAGAGAAGGGCGAATGTTGGTGGAAAAGGAAAGGGGACTAGGGAAAGAAGTGTAAACCATTTGTCTTCAATGCAAAAGGTAATATGGGAGGAAAGGGGAAGTCTCCAATGAAAGCACCAGGTGACAATAGGCCATACTATAAGTGTGAGCTCAAGGGTCGATTGGCAAAAGGTTGCAAGACACCTAAGCATTTGGTGGAGCTCTATCAAGAGTCTCAAAGAAAGAAAAGCCAGAATAAACCAGAATCTCACTTTATGGAAGCATCAACAAAAGGAGAGCAAAAGGAGAATAAAAACCATCAACTGGTAGTAGGGAGGAATTGGGCGATGATGCACTATATGAAGATGAATATTCTCCTTTACTAGATGATGAGTTATTGGATATTCATCCAGAAAAGGATAAGGAGAATCCTAAATCTCCATTACCCCCTTAAATTTAGAAGTCAATTCATGGTGTGTTTAGGATGGTATTGCTAATTTGAACACAAATTTTGTTAATCCTAAATTAGTCAGCAATATTACTATTAGGAATTAAAATTACTTCTTGTAATCTTCAGTTCATGAATAAAGTATTTCTAGTTCATTTGCATGTCTTATGTTTGCATTTATGCGTATGCAATGTTTTTAATTCATACAAATTACTTAACTCTTGCTTATAATAGACGTACAATGGAGGGAGAACCACAAATCCTATCCTAAGGGATATGAAGTATTTCCAGACCTTTAATTCTAAGACTGGTAATATTATGACCATAGCTGGCAACCGTGGTAATATTGCTGGTACTAAAAGAGCCACGGTAATATTACCGATGGGAACAAAAATAATCATTGAGAATGCATTATTGTTCCCGGACTCAACTAGAACTTTACTAAGTTTTAAAGATATATGAAATAAGATTTTTTTAAAATAATATATTTTTCAATAGAATTACAGAAGTAAATGTCCATTTAATAAAATTACAAAATAGACTTATGTCGCCATTCCAAATAGCGAAATGGCCATGTCGCCATTTGGAATGATGAGAGGAGCCCTGTCGCCATGCAAAATAGTGTTAAACGCCTCTATAGCCATTTGGAATGGTGACATAGATCAAATCGTCACTTGAAATGACGACAAGTTCCTATCGCCAATTCAAATGGTGACAGAAGCATGTTTTTTATTTTATTTTTTGGTAGAGAATGCAGCTTCAAATTTTGTAGGATTTGACTCCGTTTTTTTGGTAATATCTTTAAGTGTCTACGTAATCACAGCTCTTCGGCTCATCGAACTAGACGACTGAGACATGGTGCCAAGGAGAGTAGGGAGACAAGTGCAGGTAGATGAAGAGAAGGGCAAGGAGTTTAGTTGGTTGGATAGGCTTTTATAGAGGTGGCCTTGGATTCTATTGGCGCGAACGTATATGTCATTTCGAACAGTCTTACGAACAAGAACAAATGAGATTGAAAATTGAACACAAGCATAATGTTAATCATACAAAAATTAATATTTACATAATATAGGTCATACATCTAATCGCATGCCCTCTTCGGACGTATTCCACGGGTGGCCCCTGCCCTCAATAGGTAGGCCCGCTACTGGTGTGAGTATGTCAACGGGTTTGGCACCCAAACTACCCTAGAGGTGAGGGGAACTATCCTAGCTGGTTGTATCGACCAGGATGGTAGTTCAAACGCCAGACTGCTATGAGGCGGTCGACCCGCTCCACAAAGGGCGCAAGACAACTCGGATGAAAACCATACTGGATAACGTTGATAGGGGGTGTGATAGAGTGCCGGTCAGACCACCCAACACATGGTGGTCAGATCAAAACCTAACCGGTCAAACAGCTCCACCCTGGCGGTTAGACTGCTAGATGGTTAGACCGGCACTTAGCCAGGTCAGACCGCCCACATATGGAGATCAGACTGGCCACTGACAAAACAGAGGAATACTGCATGCATTTCAACACAAGGAATAAATACATGATTGTTAACAAGTTGCAAGACACATTCGCCGACCTTTAGAATCATGCCGAAAGGGTTAGGTACATGGACTCAAATCGTTTGCAAAACACATTCGCAAATTGAAGTCACATGTTACAAGGATTATGCATAGCCTCAACTTTTTATAAAACACATTTGCAAATACTAGCAACATGCCATGGAGATCTAGAGCAAGCAAAATGAGCTATCAACACATGACACACTCAAGTTACTAGTTAAGGCCCATCTTAATAGTACGACAACCTACACTAGCAATCCAATCTCCAAACCAAACACTGAGGCCGGTAAAATGACTAAGAAACATATCCTTAGCCTATGATAGATATACCTTTGCCATGCACATTCGCTTCGATGACTCACATCTTTTCTCCAAAACTGGGTTCTTGGCTTGAGCATCAACACATGACACCGATCACTTGACCTGATGATTTCCAACACATTAAGCCACCCAAAGTCTTCATCATCATGTGACTTAACTTATTTCATCAACTTATGGAAAATATTAGTTCACATGATGATTGCCATTAATGATCAAAATACACTATTTTCTCATAATGGTGGGTCTAAATTCTTCACCCGCCGACACTAGGGGAACGAAATAGCCAGACTCTACCATTTTGGGGAAAAGTGGAGAGCTGATAGATTTTAATAAAGTTCCAGTTGAATTGGTCCAGGAGTTTTGCACAAACTATGTAGAAACATGCGAAGTCTTTTATAGACAAATGAGTGATAATAGCAGATGTTTCATCTCAATGATTGTCTTCCATATTGAATTGGATTTGGAACCAAAGACGATTGTGGAATGCAAGAATCATCAAGATTGGGATAAATGGAAAGAAGCAATTGAGAATACACTAAACTCACTTAATAAGAGGAAAGTCTTCGGGCATATGGTCAAGGCACCCCATGATGTTATTCATGTTGGACACAAGTGAGTGTTCATAATAAAGAGGAATAAAAATAATGAAGCAGTGAGATACACAACGATATTAGTAGCACATGGGTCCAGTAGATACCCAACATCGATTTCAATGAAACTTACTCTCCTGTAATGGATTACACAATGTCCCAATACCTTATAGCTATGGCAGCAGGAATGAATTTGAAAATGAAACTTATGGATACCATGGATGCATATTTATACGGGTCACTAGATTCTGAAATCTTCATCAAGATTCAAGAGGGACTAAAAGTCCCATGTATGAGTGAGAATGAACATCTCAACATTTATAGTATTAAGTTGCAAAAATCACTATATGAGTTGAAACAGTCAGGTCATATGTGTTACAAGCGATTGAGTAAAATCCTTTTTATAAAGGGATACATAAACAACGAAGTCTATCTCGTGAGTGTTCATAAAGAAATCCAATAATGAATTTTGCATCATATCTTTCTATGTTGATGAGTTGAATATAGTAAAAAACACGGAAGACATTCTCGAAGTGAGCTCATACTTAAAGATAGCATTCGAGATGGAAGATTTGGCTTAAACCAAATATCGTCTCGGGTTACAGATATGAAAATTTGCCTGGATACATATTTCTACATCAGACCACCTACAACAAAAAAGTGTTGGAAAGATTTTATCTTGATAAATCTCATCCACTAGGTACACCCATGATCGTTAGGTTGTTGGAGATGGAGAAACGACTATATGGACCTAAACGAGAGAATGAGGATAAATTTGGGGTCCGAAACCCCTTATTTAAGTGCTATTGGAGCATTGTTACACTTTGCCAATTATACCAGACCTGAAATTGTATTTGTAGTAAATTATTTGACAAGATATAATTTTGAGCCTACGAAGAGGCATTGAAACGGAATTAAATGAAAATTAAGTGAATCATGAGGTACCTTAGGGGCAGAATTGATATTGGACTCTTTTATCCCAATAGTCAAGATATA
This sequence comes from Hsuehochloa calcarea, assembly GCA_036346395.1. NCBI lineage: Eukaryota > Viridiplantae > Streptophyta > Magnoliopsida > Poales > Poaceae > Hsuehochloa > Hsuehochloa calcarea. The sequence continues at coordinate 36,471,185 of CM070606.1, forward strand.
AGGTTAACGGGTTATTCAGACGCTGGCCATCTTTCTGATCCCCACAATGCCAAGTCACAGACTAGATACATCTTTCTAAGTGGATCTACAGCTATTTCCTGGAGATATGTAAAACAATTGATTGTTACTACATCAACTAATCATGCTGAGATCATTGCACTATATCAGACAACTTCAGAGTGCATATGGCTTAAAAGACTAATTCATTGTATTCAAGAGTCTTGTGGTGTAGAGGTGGATAAAACTTCTACAATCCTCTATGAGGATAGTGCAGTTTGCATTGTACAAATGAAGAATAGCTATGTCAAGACACATATAACAAAGCATATACTCCCTAAACATTTCTACCCATATGAGCAGCAGGAAAATGAGAATATAAAAATACAGAAAATACAATCAAGTGAGAATCTTGCATATTTGTTTACTAAGGCCTTGTCAAGACCAAGTTTTGAGACACTTGTCCGTGGTATTGGTATGAGAAAACACAAAGAGTTATTATCTTCACAGGGAGCTCTCATTATACATACAAGCTCATAGACAAAGAGATCAATAAGGAGAGAGTTAGAACTACGTCCCTGTATTCTGATATATTATTTATTATTTACAAGTTAAGAGCTTTATTTGTGAACACGATCTAAAACATACAACCAGCGTCACCCACCCATTATTGAAATTAAAGCTACTAGGAAGATCACCGCGCCCTTGGCGCTAGGATGAGCAGCAGCAGGTGAAGAAGCGAAGGCGTGGGCTAAAGGTGCTGTGGAAAGGCCCGCGAGCCAACCGGATGCACGGTGAAGCGCACGAAGCAACTGGCAAAGGCAAAGTGCACGACACGCTGGATCGGGCGGGCGCGAGTGAAGAATCTAGACCCGCCATTATGAGTTACTGGAATATTTTGGTGATTAATGATAAATCTATTTGTGAGACTAACACTTTGATTGTTATACATATTGTTTAGTTTATATTGGATGAAAAGGTAAAAATCAAAGAGGTATGCATTCGACATCATATTCCTATACCTTGTTACATTCTTTGAATTCAAAATATAGGTTGAACTCTACTAAAAGTCTAACTTGAATATGTGCATATGTTTTTATTACACATTCGTGTATGCACACATTGAGAGGGAGTCCACTCTATGTTTTGTGGTTCCATTAGTATTGATCTATATTTCTTTATTCACTTATATTAAGGATCTCTACTATTAAACATACCAATTGAGTACATAAAACTTATGTAGTTCATATATACTCATATTGCTTTATATTCAATTATTTGTAATTGTGATGGTTGTTATCAATTATCAAAGAGGAAAAGATTGAAGTATCTTGACCCACCATTATGAGTTAATGGCATGTTGTGGTAATTAATGACAATCATATTATGGAACTAATATTTTCCATGAGTTGGTGAAATATGTTGAGTTCTATGATGACGACGACTTGGGATGACATCATGGGTTGATCATCATCAAGTCAAGTTTCAAGAAGATGGTGCATCATGGATTGATGCATATCAAGAACTCAAAAAGGAAATCATCATGTGTTGATGATATTCAAGTCAAGAGTTTGGAGTAGAGGATGCATCATGCGTTAATGCACATCAAGATCCCGAAAAGGAGATGATCATGAGTTGATCATCAAGTCAAGAAAATATCCATCAATGTGTTGATAGAAGTCTAATAGAGGATGCATCATGGGTTGATACATGTCAAGTCAAGGACCCGAACTTGTAGTAAAGATGTGCGTCATCAAGCTTTAAGTGGATGTGCAAGGCAAAGGTATGACTAGCTAGGCTAAGAATGTGTTCCTAGTTTTTTTTACCGGTCTTGGTGTTTGGTTGGAGACCGGATTGCTAGTATATGTTACCGTACTATTAAGAGGGGTCTTGACTAGTAGCTTGAGTTAGTCATGTGTTGATAGCTCGTCTTGCTTGCTCTAGCTCTCGTTAGCATGTTACCGATATTTGCAAATGTGTTTTGCAAATGGTCACGACTCATGCATAATTCTTGTAGCATATGACTTTAATTTGCGAATGTGTTTTGTAAATATTTTAAGTCCATGCACCTTATTCCTTGTGGTGTTGATTCTAAATGTTGACACATATGTTTTGCAACTTATTGAGAATCTTAGCTTCATCCCTTGTGTGCATCTTGCGTCAATTGGCAGATATGTTTTGCAAATTGAATTGAAACAAAGTGTGCAATCTGTTTTCAGCCTTGTTGACAGTGGACGGTCTGACGGCCCATGTCAGTCAGTCTGACCGGTGGAGTGTCGGTTTGATTGCCATGTGTTGGCCGGTCTGACCGGCCGCTGGTCAGCGGTATGAGCGCTTGTTCGCGCGGTATGTTTTTTAATAGAGAAGGCGTTTTTTGGGAGTTTCTATTAACCCCAAAAACGGTATGACCGTATTTGTTCAGCTGTACTATCGCACACCGGTAGTACCGATCATTAGTTGGCGGTTCGATGATGAGCGGTCTGATGCCCCTTTGGCGGTCAAACCGCCCCTTGTGAGGGTGGTTGACCCGGCAATGTATCCAACGGCTAGTATTATAGCCGTTGGAGCTAGGCCAGTCTGACCGGACATTGGTTGGTGGTCTGACCAGTTTTGTAACAACCCTAATTTTAATAAACAGTAATTATATGTATTTTATTTTATAATTGTTATTTATGAAGCATTGCATAAATTATTGTATTTGTAAATATCCTAATCAAAGTCTAAGATGTAACTCCAATCAAAGCTCCAAAGAGAGACAACAATAAATACTTATGAAATTCTCTGGGAAATAATTTAATTAAACCTTACAATGTTTATCGTGAATAAAAATCTTCTCAATACAAGTGACACAAGAATTTATTTACATCAGATCAGATTATGTTTTACAACTTTGAGTAATTTACAAAATGTTAAAATAAAACTTGCTTTTCTTGTCGCCAAAAGCCTTTCTTGAAATCTTGCCCGTCCATCATTGTCCAGTCAAACCGTCTTCCTCGACCCAATCCGAAACACCATTTGCAGCTCCATAGTCTGCCAATCAATCAAAAGATAATTAGTTGTTCATAAAGCAATATAATAGAGTTAGAATAAAATAAATTGCCGTCAGTATACCACAGGAATCATTACGGTTCCCAGATCTACTTAGATTAGCCGGCACCCTAAGTATCGAGACTACCCACACCAACCTAGGTTAACCGGCATCTTGGTTTTTCAAGTCACCTAGGCTAACCTGTTAGTCGACGCCGGATACCCATGATACTGGACTAACCTTAGTAAATCGACCGCTCTTATTTCCGTAGGTTTTCATCATTCGGCGTTTAGGAATTCCAAAACCTCGTACCTTTGAATTGCCTCAACTGTCGCAAATCCCTTGCATAATGAATTGCTAACCAATGGACCAAAAATGCCCATCCCAAAAATATCTTAGGAGCCATTCGGATAAACACAAATGCCTGAGCGTCATTAGCAAATTGCAATGACAGCACATGCATCTCACCAACCAAGCACCACCGCAAGCACCGGCCGAGGAACCACAGAAGGCAAACAAGAGCGAGCACATCAAAGCACCAGCGACAAAGACATCCCATTTCAGAGCCTTCTCTGCCGGTTCATCCCCTGGCCGAGCAAGCACCTGAGCATCCCTCCATTCCCCATTTCCTCCCAGTGACCATTTCCCTTCCCAATCCCCTCGGCCCGCACCCCCATTTCCCATCTCTTCTCGAAGCATTCCCTCCCACTTCTTTCCCTCGGCGGAAGAAAGCCAGCGGAGGCGGAGGAAGCGGAGGAGGAAGGGAGCCGAGTCGGAGGAGCCGGAGAACCAAGGCAAAACCAATGGCCGGCACACACAAGCCCAACATCATTCAGTGCACCACCGAAGGAAATCAAGAGCAAGACAACCAAAGCAAAGGCCAGGAGCAAATCACCATGCCAAGCCAAGCCAGCATCACCATCATCAATCTATTGCTGCAACCAGCCGGAGGCAAGCCAGCAGCAAGGAGGAAGGAAGCCAGAGAGTCAAGAACCAGAGGAGAGCACCAGCATGGCCAGCACTGCCAGCACTGCCACCCTCTTCTCCCCAAACCCCCAAGTCCCAGTATGAGGTAACCCCAACCCATATCAGTTTGCACCACAAAAACTCAGCATTCACATTTCCCCAGATCTCAGTAGCATCAAAGCATATATCTCAGTCATCATCACAGAGCAGTAGGGAGAGGAGTAGAGGGAGATCAGGAGGACGACTTATCTCAGTGGCAAACCGAGTCCATCATCCACCTCCACCTTTGTAGCATCCACCACCACCTCAAGTTGGTCACCTTGAACATGCATACATAAATCACCAACTAACATTAATACTGAAATCAACTGGATTTGCTAAGAATCAATTAACTAAAATCAAATTGGAACGGGGGAGCCAAGTCCAGTAGCAGGCCGAGCCGAGAGTGGGCGGTCGAGCAGCAGAGGGAAGATCTGGAGGAGCCAAGGCAGCCGGCGGCCGAGAGGCCGAGCCAGCCACGCCGAAGCACTAGAGTAGGGCGAGCCGAGTAGTCTGAGCAGAGGCGTGGCGCCAAGCGCCAAGCCACCGAGGGGAGAAGCGTGTGAGAGGAACCAGAGGCGGCGCTTGGCTTCCGGCCGCGCCGGAGGAGGAGGAAGCGTAGGGGCGCCGAGCCAGGAGAGCAACCGGAGCCGGGAGTGAGGAATCCCGGGGACTGTTATTTACTGTATTTATTGTTTTTGATTATATGTGATTATTTACATTACTTTTAATCATTGAAAATAGCATTAAATCATGAAAAATGTATAGAAAAATACAAAAACATTATAAGAATTTTACAACCATTTTATGCAAGTTACCAGCAGTAATCTTATACACTCTTTGCATGAATATACAGATGACTAGCATTACAAACCGGGAGTTTGAAGAGCTGGCCCAGCATGGCCACAATTATCAGACTTGGGCATCAGATGTCGAGATTGTACTTGGAGCAAAGAAGCTCTGTACTGCTATTGGACTTGGCACCCTGAAGGACGCCGCTCCAACTGCTGAGGAGAAAGATCAAGCACTTCATTTCCTCAGACACCATCTCTGCCTAACGCTCAAGAATGAGTACATGACAGAAAAGAATACACTAGCTTTATGGACCGCAATGAAGAAGCGGTTCGAGAAGCTGAAGTACACCATCCTTCCTCGTGTAGAGCAGGATTGGAACCGACTGCGTTTTGCCGACTACAAGACTGTGGGATAGTACAATTCCACATTGCACAGAACTTGTACAAGTCTTCAACTCTGTGGTAAGATAATCACAGACGAGCAGAAGATAGAAAAAACTCTATCTACCTTCCACCCCAACGCGGTGCAATCCGCACGCAACTACCGACAGGATGGCTACAAGGAGTATGTCGAACTGATCGATATCATGCAAGTTGTGGAAACTCAAGATGACGTTCTACGAATGAACTACATCTCACAGCCACCTAGTAGCAAAGTTGGTCATGAAGTCAACGCAAGAAGCCACAAGGTGAGAAAGCCTCACTCAGCAGAAAGAGGCAGGAAGGGTAAGGGCATGGGTCGCAAAACCAAACAGACTGCCCAAGCCAAGAAGGGCAGACAAAAGAAGCGCGACGAGAAGCCCTATGATCAGCAGGACCAAACTTGCTACAAATGTGACACTTGGGGTCATTGGTCACATGTTTGCCATGAGTCGCAGCACGTGATCGATGCCTTCAAGGCCAAGAAGAAGGGCAAAAGACAGCATGAGACACACCTCGCCATTACAGGCACAAAGGATCCACAATCATGGTATGCACCCATGGATGTGGATAGCCCGATAGCAGCCCCATCACACCTTCTTTGGACATCGCGGCGTGAAATGTAGTTGCCGACGAAGAGCAGATGGACGTAGCGTAGATCCATGCAGAAGTATCTTCATACTTCGCTAGTTCGATCTAGTGCACGCATTGCACTTAGTTTTATAGTCATTTGCAGTTTTTGGTTGTAATAGAATAATAATTTTGCATAATGGTTGTAAGCTCTAGGAGAGCAAAGAAATAAATTCTTATTATGAGTCCTGCACGACTTTTTCTCGTATTAATAAAAGCAAATTGTGTTTTGTTTTGAAATATTTTATATGTATGGTTGCTTGCTACCCTATATTAATAAATATTTTATATGTATATCAGAACGCGTGTGGCGCCCTTTGGAGGAAGTGTGCTTAGCAGATAGCGGCACAACGAATACCATATTAAGAGAGATAAAATTTTTCCAGTCGATCAGCAAGAATGCTGGCAGTCTTACGACAATCGCAGGCAGCGATACTTGTGTAATAGGCTCAGGAAGAGCCACAATTATACTCCCGATGGGCACAACATTGGTCATTGAAGAAGCCTTGTTGTACCCAGAATCGACTAGGACTCTCTTAAGCTTTAAAGATATTCACGCTAACGGTCTCCACGTAGAGACTGAAGAAGAGTATGGTACGGAATACCTACTCATTACAAAGCGCGAGGAAAATAGAAAAAGGGTATTAGAAAGACTTCCTTCTTATGAATCTGGGCTATACTACACTCATATTAAGGCATCTGCATCCTATACTATCCTGAAAATGACTTTTAGAAGTTCTGAACTTTTATGTCTCTGGCATGATAGATTAGGCCGCCCCGGTCTTAGAATGATGAGAAATATAATTACTAATTCCCCGGGACATAATATCAATGTAAAGAATTTTCCGAATTCAGAAGATTTCGTGTGCCCTGCATGTGCCACCCGGAAAATGATTACTAGACCCTCTACTCTGAAAGTAAAGGATAAAATCCCTGCATTTTTGGACCGTATCCAGGGAGACATTTGCGGTCCTATACAGCCCCTGTCAGGGCCATTTAGGTACTTTATGGTGCTCATCGACGCTTCCTCGAAATGGTCGCATGTATGCTTATTGTCTACGAGAAATCACGCTTTTGCAAAGCTGATCTTGCAGATAATTAAGATTAAGAATAATTTCCCTGATCATCATGTGAAGACCATCAGGATGGACAACGCCGGATAATTTACTTCAAAGGCATTTGATGATTATTGTATGGCAATGGGAATTACTGTTGAGCATTCTGTACCACATGTCCACACCTAGAATGGACTAGCAAAAGCATTAATTAAAAGAATTAAATTTATTGCCTAACCGCTCTTGCAGAATTGTAATTTACCAATTACATGTTGGGGGCACGCAATCCTACACGCAGCAACTCTCATCAATTTTCGACCATCAACATATAACATCCATTCACTTATGCAACTAGCGCAAGGGTCAACACCGAAAATCTCCCATCTTCGAAGGTTTGGTTGCAAGGTTTATGTACCTATACGACCACCGCAGCGAACTGCAATGGGCCCTCTCCGAAAGTCTGGGATATACATTGGTTATGAGATATCATCCATAATCAAGTATCTGGACCCCATGACTGGAGATTTGCATACAACCCGCTTCACTGACAGCATATTCGATGATGATAGTTTCCCGTCATTAGGGGGAGGAAATCAACCCCTTGATGAAAAATATCGGGAACTGACGTGGTAAGCCACGGGAATCCATGCACATGACCCGCGCACTAGTGAAACAAATAAACAAGTCTAGAAGATAATTGATTTGCAAGCATTAGCGAATCAACTGCCTGACCACTTTAGTGATTAGAAAAGTTTGACCAAGTCGCATGTGCCTGCACGCAATGCACTGGAGAGGGTTGAAATACCAAAGAAAATTGAAGGTATCTCTAATCCCGTCCATAGGCCTCAGAATAAAAGGACGAGAACTTCGGCCCCTCGAATCCCAAGTAACCGGGGACGCTTGGCGAAAAAGGATAAGAAGGACTTGACATAGCCGATCACTGAAGTTCCCCACAACCAGAAGGGGAGCCAATTGAGACCTGGCACCGGTATGGAACCTTCAACAAAAGACATACCAGATTTGAATATTCCCACGGAGGGAGACATTAGCATGGATGTGTGCGCACACATCGGAGCTGAAAAACTAAAGGGACTTGCCCCCGCAATTGAAAGCAGCGGTAAGCAAGTAGAAGCATTAGAAGTATCGCCCCATGAAAAAATAGCTATAAATTATGTGACCACGGGATAATCTATGAATAGAACAACAGCTAATGTCGACATTTATTTTGCAAAGAAAATTGCCACAATCATCGATCTTGATCCGAGCACGCATCGCTTTCATTGAATGTAAGAAAAGATCGGATAGGAAAGATTGGAAGAAGGCAATAGAAAGCAATTAATATCTCTGAATAAAAGAGAGGTGTTTGGGCCTGTAAGCCGCACGCCTCCCCATGTGCACCTAGTAGGGCATAAGTGGGTATTTGTTCGAAAGAGAAATGAAAACAATGAAGTTGTAAGACATAAAGCAAGGCTTGTTGCACAAGGTTTCACCCAACGACGAGTCGATTATGAAGAAATTTATTCCCGGTCATGGCGGAACTACCTTTAGATATTTAATATTAATGGCAGTAAACTTAAATTTGAAAATGAAATTGATGGATGTGGTAACTACATACCTTTATGGGAACTTAGATTCGAATATTTACAAGAAGGCACTTGGAAGGTATCCACATCACGAACCAAGACGAGCAAATATAAATCATGCGATTGTGCAATTGAGAAAGTCACCGTGTAAATTTTGAAACAATCGAGAGAATGTGATATAGTCGTTTAAGCGACTTTCTCTGCAAGAAAGGCTACACGAACAATGAGGATTGTCCCTGTGTTTTTATAAGACGGTCCCAGGATGGATTCTGTATAATCTCAGTGTATGTAGATGATATGAATATCATCGGGACCATAGAAGATATTAAGAAAGCAAGCTCTTACGTGGAGTCAGAATTCGAAATGAAAGACTTGGGTAAAACCAAATACTGCCTAGGCCTGCAGCTTGAGCATACCCTTGAAGGGATTCTAGTACATCAGTCAACTCACACTCAGAAAGTGTTGGAGAGGTTCGGCTTTGAAAAGGCATATCCTTCGAAAGTGCCGATGGTCGGGAGATCTTTACAGCAAGACAATGACCCATACAGACCTAAAAAAGAGGGGGATGAAGTCCTGGGACCGAAATTCCCATACCTGAGTGTAGTAGGAGCACTCATGTATCAAGCAAACTGTACTAGACCGGACATTGCATTTGCAGTGAACCTATTAGCAAGGTACAGTGCAGAACCTACCAAAAGGTATTGACAGGGAATAAAGGACATCTTTCGATATCTACAAGGAAGCAAAGATCTTGGTCTATTCTACAGAAAGAACCAAGACCTAATTGGTCTATTCTACAGAAAGAACCAAGACCTAACCATGATTGGCTATGCAGATGCTGGGTACCTGTCAGACCCGCACACAGCTAAGTCGCAAACAGGCTATGTATTCATGTGTGGTGGAACTGCAGTTTCATGGAAATCATCTAAGCAAAGTCTTGTATCTACTTCGACGAACCACTGAGAAATCATAGCACTATACAAAGCTTCACGGGAATGTTCTTGGCTTCGGCGGATGATTCACCACATCCAGTAGTCATGTGGATTGGATACCGCGCAAACCCCACCATTATCTATGAAGATAATGCAGCTTGTGTCGCACAAGTGCAGATGGGTTATGTGAAGAGTCCCCTCACAAAGCATATCAATCCCAAGTTCTTCTATGCTCACAAAATGCAAAAGATGGATGAAATTAAGGTACTGCATACTAAGTCATGTGAAAATCTTGCAGATTTATTTACTAAGTCACTTCCAGCGTCTAGTTTTGAAGGATGCATACGTGGAATTGGAATTATGAGACTTAGACAAGTGCAGAATTCAGGGGAAGAATCTTCACGAACTCATTATTGAATCTTGATCACGAAGATCAAGTACTCAAAGAATAAATCCTGGAGATTAAATGAAACTGGGTGGATTGTACTCTTTTTCTCTTGACGAGTTTTCCTGAAGTTTCTCGGCTAAGATTTTTAATGAGGCAATTCGTGCAACACAGCAGAACGCATGTCATGTACTCTTTCTCCAAATTTTTTCCACTAGATTTTTATGGAGTTTTGACGAGACATGAACATGTTGGATGAGTGTCCAAAGGGGAGTGTTAAGAAAACCGAGCTCATGACTCCGGAGAGTCCTGCCCCAGTTGAACTCATCATCCCTTGAAGTCTATAAATAGAGGGCCCCCTCATTGTAACACGGATTATTTCTGATGCAATAACGCGAAGCCTGAAGTCCTCTCATATCTCTGTCTTCAATCTACTATTGTGTCCTTCATCCGTCCTTACGATTCTGAATATTGTATACAAGGTACCCGTTCGGACTGGACTCGTCAGCGACGGTTACTTAACAGAAACCAGTCATTGCCTACTTTCTGAAAACGGCTAGTCTTGTCTTGTCATACCAAGCCAAACACGAAGTAGTTGCCGAGGCACACCTAAAAACTATGCCATATTTAGTATCATGTTGGATGGTTCGCATTGGATGTTTTCCCGTTCTAACAACGTAGGTACGAAAGGTGAAACCCTGTCACTTCAACACATCGAAATTGAGCTGCATTTCTGTGGCTGAGGTTTGCAGTTGTCCTAGGTCACCATAGTTAGGGATGGCAATCGGGCGTGGCAGGTACGAGTAGTGCTCGCTCGTACCCATACCTGCGACCCGAATTCCCCCCACAGGTATACCCGCGAAGGACGACGGGCGAAAAACCTCGCCCATACCTGTCGCCCGCGGGCATGCCCGTTTACCCGCGAATAGTGCATCGCCGCCTGTGGGTACCCATCACCTGCGGACATACTCATTACCCGCGAGCAATGCATACATCAAGTTCATCATAATTCACACATCAATGGTGCATCACACATTCAACAACTAATAAAGTTCATCACAATTCACATATTATGTTCTACAAGACAACTAATCAAGTTCAACAAATAAAATACAAATACAAATTGATATAGTTTTTTTACACATGTGGATAGATTATGGGTAATCGGGCGAAGCAGGTACGGGTAGAACTTACCTATGCCCATGCCCGTTTACCCGATGGGCAAAGAATTGTGCCCGTTTTCATGCCCGTGGGCAAAGAAATACGCTCATACCTGTCTCCATTAGGGTATTCACCTGCGGACACGTAGGTAATCGGGCACCATTGCCATCCCTAACCATAGTGTCTCAAAATGTGCTTGTGGCTGTGCTAATCATTTCCAAGTCTGGAAGCCCAATCACGGCCTGCTTTTGAAAAGGTTTTAAACCTTGCCATATATTCCGTCTGTTGTCCATTTGTCCCTAGGTCGTGTTAGATTGATCACATTTTTGTTGGTAACTTTAACCTTTCGAAATTGATCACAGTTTTGTTGCTTCCTGTAATTCAGGCCATCAGTTCAAAGCTAAGCGTGTGGTGTCCTAAGAAGACACGATGTCTGATCAAGCATGCTTAGGCTGGAAACTCAATTGTCACATTCTGTCGGAAAGGGTTAGTCTTGCCATTCCATCTACTGCGTGCCGTGCATGCTGAGATCATTGTTGAAGTATAAGTAAATTGTTCGTTATTTCTCATATGTTTAAGTTTTTAGGTGAATTAATTGATGTATGCAAATCAATATGGTATCAGAGCTAAGAGGACTTGACTTGAAGACCCGGTTGATACAATGAAAAAAATATTTGCAGCTCACTTCTATTCCGCATTTTAAGCCTGATAGAGCCTACATATGAGGGGGTGTTGAAGTATAAGTGAATTGTCCATATTTTCTCATCAGTTTAATCTTTTGGATGAATTGGTGCAACTCAATACCCACTTTACCTAATTAAGTTCAGCACTTTACCTAATTAAGTTCAACCATCTGAAGTAGATCGCATTCCTGTCATGTTGGGTGATCGTGTTAGAATTTAGCAAATCTCAGACGTGCAGCTCAAACTTGAACTGGTGAATGGCAGTCATCGTCCCAAATGACTACAAAGTGAGCCGTTGGATGCCATTGACGACTTGTCGAGTGCTTACGCTCAGTTCCATTGGAACCCGTGGCCCATTGGAGATCTACACCACTGATACTAATTGCTGATACTAATTGAGCACAGACTGCTAGCCCTATGAAATTCAGAAACAGGTCGAAGCAAATTCACTGCAGAACTGTGTTTAATTTCTGCATTACGGGAATGGAATCCGAAATAATTCACCTTCTTATTTAGAAATAAGTGCGCTGGCCAAGTACTAAGAACGTGCTAGCTGACAACACATGCAAGCACAATAAACCGAAGAGCACAAATCTTGCGCCCAAACCATGTGAGCGTGATTGCTGAAACTTGAATGCCGCTACAGATGCTTCAATGTACAATGCACACAGCTTAATCCTATTACCCTTCCACTTAGCAGCGACTGCAACTACCGATAGATGATGATGATCTTCTGCCACCTTTTGCATTGCTTCCTTGCAACTTGTCCTGAGGAGGGTTTCACCTGATTTCACGCCGAGGCCTGATGACTCTACTCTGTCAGTCCGGCTCTATGCCCGTGTCTTCCCTCGCACACTGGCCTTAGCGATCAGCGTTATCTGGTGGTGGTTGCTCGCTGCACCGCGCCCAGGCTGCCGTACTCCTGGCCCGGGTTGGGTACCAGAAATGTATCAGATCTTTCTTTTTCAATCGAGGAGAAGAAATGTTGTAGAGTTTGTTTCTGCCGCCCCACGTTGCCTTCGAGTGGCCGCAAACGCACCGGCCGGCCGGCCGGCCGCTAAAATTTCGGCCGCGGAGCGGTTGCGGAACTACCCGTGCCAGGCCCTGATTTTGGCCCAATGCAGGGAAACAGAAGGCTCGCGCGGCCAGACCGTCGCACGGTGGCGGCCTCACGGCCAGCCAGCCGCCACAGGCTGGCACCTTCCGATCGCTGCGCTCGCTTGCATTCCAGCGTGCACCGGAACTTGGAAGGCACCGGGCCGCCGGCGTTGTGGTTTTCCAGCATCGGTCCATCGGCTGCTCCTGGCACTTGATAGGGTGCTTCCAGTTTGGCTTCTAGATTGGCCATGTAGGTTATACGTACGTCCCCTTTTGCTAATCTTGTACATAACTTCAAGAGGAATGTTTTCCACAATATTGGGGGATATTACAGGCACCTATAGAGTTTGTTTTGATTAATGGTTATAAGACTGCTTTAAGAACAGTGAGGATTATCGCATTTCTGTGATGTTGCCTGTAATTTAGTTCCTAGAACAAATATATAGAACTGCTTTGCTGCTGCTGTTTGGAGAGGAAGAACTACTCTGTTGCTTCGTCTTCCCATTGAATTTTGACTGAATGGTGTCCTTGTAATCCCTCGTGGTAATTTTTTTCATTGAACCAGCAGAATTCGCTGCCTTGTGTCTCATGCACGGCCATGGCATGCTTAGAGATCAATCTCGTGGAGGCCACAGCGAAGCTCCCGATTAATCAATGGTATGCTCAGTTTTGTAATTTGCTTATCTTAATGGCTTCGTTTGCTATACTATTGTCGCGGCTCGAGATGGCCACCAGTTTTGCATGTTATTTGATCTTGATCTGGTTTGCTCGGTTGGTAGTTTGGTACGAATTAGCAACTTCACGTGGTCCTGCAGATGCTTAGCCTTTATAAACCTTTCTATCACTAGTATTAGTCCAATGCTCGTGTTTTACTACGAATTAAAAAAATTATATCTCATCAATTATCGTCGTGCTTAGCCTACAATACAAGTGATCCGCCGGCAACCCGTTCTCGAAAAGATTGATGAAATCTTTAGGCTTTTTGCACACCAGCTTGGACAGTTGAAGTGTGGAGGGAGTGGAGGAGAGGTTATGGGTGGCCAACCGTACGCACGAGAGAGATCCAACAGCTCACATCTCACAAAGAAATATAGATCTAACGACTCACATCGCATGAGGGAAGACGGACCGCCATAAATTTTTTTTTTTAAGTAGTAGAGATTACATAGAAATTGTGAACAGCTAGCGAAGTACTCAAGTAGATTAAGTTAATTGTGTCAAATACTCCAATATTTCTGTTCCTACGGGAAAAACAGTCTTGCTTAAGCAGCGCGTAAACAGGGATTATAACTTGCAGAGTTATCATACTATATTACTATTGTTTGCAGTACGTCATGCTAAAAGCAAACAACTTTCTTCAGAGAAGATAGTGATAACTTGTCTTTCACTGCTTCATTTCAAAACCCGATGAAAGACCTTTTAAATTGATTACTCAAACATCACAGATGCCAGCGTGCACTCCGGTTCTGCAAACGCTTTTCTTACAAAATTTATTGGAAAGATTCTGCAAGTACGCAGCTTTATTTGCTAGTACGTTTCCTATCGGCACAAGATATGCATGGATCAGTAGTTAATTAGGTGATTGATTCGTTCGCCTATGGCTATCACAACATCAACATGCACGGAGATTTTTTTTAAAAAAAAAATTGGTTGCGTCCATTTCCTTACGGCTGAAGGAAAAAAAATTGCCTCAAATGGCTACACGATTGCCACGTTTCGCCGTGCCATCGGCAACGTACCACCTGGCTAGGCATTAAAATGGTGTTATTTTAGTGGTACGTGGGTCATGTCACATGGTTAGTGCCGTAATTCAAGGAAAGGTCAGGGATTTTAGGTAAAGTTGAGTAACTCCTAAGAGACGTTTAGTAAGATAAAATTATAAAAATTATATAGACAGATAATGTATTTATTTTATAGTGTTGATGTTTTATTAGACATAGGTACTTAATACATGTTTATGCATACATATAGACAATATAATCATCTAAACAACTATAAAAGAAATATTTGCATTGAAAAAAATAATTTTTATATAGATGCTGGTTGACGTGATTATATTCTTTTTATTTAAATACTTGTATACGAATACGTGCATATACATGTTCCGTACAAGCAAATATCAAATCTTAGATTTTTTTTTGCAGAGGTCTGTTTGATCCAATACGCTAGTGCAGTAAATTACAAAATTAGTTCTGTAACTCTGAACCTGCCGCTTTATGCTAATAAAGTGGGACATAATGTCCTTTTATATATCTAAAATTACTAAATTAGTAACTACCTGTACCAAAATGTACCGCGAAAACTTGCAAATTTGATCTCCAGTAGTCCAGTGACTTTTTTTTTTCTGAGTGCGTTTAACCACGTATCATGAGCTCCTGTAACTAACAGATTAAAGTGTATTTCTCTCTTCCTTGTGTACATGATGCAACTATGCATTTGCAACTGCCCCATGGAACTTCCGGAAAAGATACTACGAAACACCTTAAAAATATCTAAATGCAAAAATACAAAAAATTTAATTTTTTTTTTCATATATCATATGTTGTCATGCTTTTGACTAGCTTTCTGAGATTTATTTAATCTGCATTTCTTTTCTTGTCGACACAAGAAAATCTCAAACCAGAGACCCTAGAATCAGAATAATGCTCTAAAAACTAGTTAGAGCTGTTTAGCAAAATATCAGATTGATTTCTATCATCTCTAAGGAAATTCTTAAAAGTAAAGCTCCTCTTCTTGTCTCCGGCCCTTTCCCTAATCTCCCCTTGCCTCCATTGTCACCGGGCGTGATCCGTAAGCCACCGAGCCCCTTGTCTAGTTGTGGCGACCATTCCCACCCCCTCCGTGCTCGTAGTACCGCCTACAGCGCGTTCTAGTGCACTGTTCCTCCGACTAGTAGCCTAGCCGAACAGGCATAGTCGAGACCGCACCCTGGTCGTGGACAACTGGACGGACCCAGGTCGGGTGCCAGTCAAGCTGGTGCGACCAGAGACCGCTCCTGGTCGTGGTCTTCTATGTGGGCCCGGGTCAGTGCGCCCTTTCCCTTGCTAACGTCGACACCTACCGAGTTCGGACGCAATGATCGACTTGGTGCGTGCGCTGACAGCCGCCGTCGCTCAGCCATTAAGCGCCATCGCTCAACATATCACGTCAATGTACTGTGCTAGATGCAGTGTATGCCCGGTCGACCTCCACCCCCTGCGCTTATAAATAGCAACCCCAGGCCCTCCCGCTTCTGTTCCGCACCACGAGAGCTAGTTCTCCCCTTCTTTTCTTTCTCCATTCTGCAAGAGAGCTCAAGCTCCAGGTAAGCCTTGAGTGCTAGCTTTGGTTGGTGCCTCCACGAAGTCGCCAGCAGTATTAGCGCCATCAGTGAAGCCCTCTTCATCTGGAATGCCTCAGCTCTTATTCCCTGACTCAGAGGTGGCTCCCCTCATTGATTCCACTATGTATTCGCAGGAGCTACCGACTTCATTCTTCCTCCCCTCCGCCCAATGTAGCCCCGGCAGTCGGATCGACCTCGACGGCCATCACCGCCTCTCGGAGCCTCTCCCACTGCCGCAAACCTTCGTCGCCAGACCATCTCCGGCTAACTTGTTTCTTCCGCTTCCTACCAGTACGTTCCTAGTGGCCACTAGAGACTCCTTTCGATCTTGATGTCAAAGCTTTGTCGGAGCGAAGAATGCCTTTGTAGACCTAAGTTGTAGTCGAACCGGACGGTGGTCGCACCCCAACTTCAAGTATAGCCGAAACCCAAGATAGTTGAACTCTACTCCGCCTAATTCTATGGTCGAACCTATACTTCCGACCAGATGTTCGAAACTCCTTTTCGACCAGATGGTCGAAGCTCCCTCCGACCGGATGATCGAAGCTCCTCCCGACCGGTCGGATGAAACTCCTTGGAGTGAATGGACGAAACCCACTTTTACCAAGGTAGGATCTTGGAGTAGCAGCGGCAAGGCTACGATAGCACAAACAAAAATTTTCTTTGCGCAACCAAGGAACCACCGCAAGTAATAGATCACTAGATTACCGCTAGGCGTCTTGGGCTCGCGGCGGAAGTAGAGTCGTTGCGGCGAGTTGATGCGATCGTAGTCATACTCACGACGCGTCTCCTCCTTCAGTGGTCGTACTCGTTCTTGCGTCTGCTCCTCCGAGTGGTCGTACTCACCGCGTGACTTCTCCGACTCCGGTGAACGTCACGAGTTGTAGATCGTCCTAGTGCTGATGCTTCGCAACAACACCTCCGAGGTATCCACACGTACGGGGCAGGATCACCACGCGCTGGAGTGCTAGCACCGGCAACGTGGTTGAGAAGGCGTGGCTATTAGGGTTCTGGGAGTTCTTCCAAAGGCATCCTATGCCACCGCCCCTCTTTATATAGGCATCCATGATGGGTCTCGAACTTGAGGCCCATTAGGAACTCGTGGCCTATAAGAATTCGGATCACCATCCAAAACAGATCCTTGCCCTTTAAGTGTGCGACCCCACATGTTCATGTGTGATCGGTTATGACTCGGAAACTCTTTTCGACCACTAGTCGTTAGCGGTACCTAGCAGCACATAACGATTCCCAAAGACACATAGAATAAATCAGACGAACCTTGAAGTAATATGATCTATGATCAGGTCCTCACCACTTACGACCAGTTCGTATCTCTATACGACCAGGTTGTATTTGGTTACGACCAGGTCCTTACCATCCTGTGATTACGTTCGACCAGTCTACGACCAGATCGTATCTCCATACGACCAGTCCATAACTGATCGAACTAAGCGACCTACTCATGCATTCTCCCTTTGCCTCACGATGTCTGGTTGAACTCCAGGTGAGATTTAGTGTCATCCATGGACTGTTCAATACTTTCTCGATCGAGTGTCGGATAACATCATGTGGTCGACACTCCAACCACTAGTGGCATAGCCATGCACTTTCTTTATCCGATCACCACGAGGGGCCCAGAGACATCTCTCCTGTTATGCAAGGAGGGGCAAATCCCATCTCGACCAGTCATATCCCTCCGCAGGTTTTATAGCATACCCGAAAGCTACCTTTATGACTACCCAGTTACGAGTAGCGTTTGGCAACCCCTAAGAGTGCTATTACACATGTAGGAAACCATGCTGATATCAGGTCTAAGGATTATATGTCATCATTACTTGAGACCAACTAATGACACAAAGATTCATAACAATCATAATAGTGTCTCAATGATGGGTCTATCTAACCCCATGTTCTGTAACATGTGCTCACATTATTGATTCGATATCCCTATATCCATGACCGGTGAAACCAGGTCATCAATCAATACATGTGTTAGTCATAGAGTCACTGGTGTTCTGACCAGTGACCTCCGACCAGAGATACATTTAGAATGACATCATATAAGTTAAAGAATTCCACCAACAAGTCACATACTTATTGATCTATAACAAATGATTCATTCAAGGAACACGATAACGTATTATCAAAATCATGAACATAATGAAATATCATCATCTCTATGATTGCCTCTAGGGCATATTTCCAACAGGATCTTCCTTCGACCGGATGGTCGAAACCCCCTTCGACCCAATGGTCGAAACTCCCCTCGACTGGGTGGTCAAAACTCTCTTCAACCGGATGGTCGAAACTACTCTCGGCGGATGGTGAAACTCTTTCCGGCCGGATAGTGAAACTCTCTTTGACGAGATAGCCAAAACCCCTGCGACCACAGTAGTGAAACACATCGCCACCGATCGGTGAAACCCCTTTCGACCAGTTGGTCAAAACCTCTTCGATCAGATAGTCGAAACACTCCTTCGACCAGTTAGTCGAAACTCTCCTCCGACCAGCCTGTCGAAGATTTCATCGACCAGTTAGTCAAAACTCTTCTTTGACTAGTTGGTCTAAACTCCTTCTACCAACTAGTCGAAACTCAGTTGACCAGTAGTCGAAATAATAAACAGTGGTAGAAATAATAAATAGTAGTCGAAATAGTGAGCAGTACTCGAAACCATGAACAGTACTCGAAACACTCTCTACCCAGTATTCAAAACTCATCCCGACTAAGTGGTCAAAAATATGAGCTGAACTCAAAAACCTTCTCAACCAAGTACTCGAGACTCATCTCGACCAAATGGGCGAAGCTATACAAAGAACTCGAAAATTTTCTCGACCAAGTATTCGAGATCCATCCCGACCAAGGGTCGAAACTATGAATAGTACTCGAAAACCCCTTCTCCCTGGAAGACGAAACCCCTCCGACCAGGTGGTCGAAACACTGAACGGTACTCGAAGCCAAGAAATCGTACAGAGACTAGATACTATCTCGGAAACAGCCTTTGATGCCTGCTCGAATCCTATGTCCAACACCGAACGAACGCAGTAATAGGAACCTGAGACTAGCTAAAACCGCTCAACTAAATTGAGGACACCCCCATTTATATTTTATTTGGATTTTTGATTGCAAGTTGAATTCATTTGGTCTTATTCAAATTTTGGTTAGATTTTGCGTATAGAACCTGAAGCTCCAGAAGACCCACTACCAGACCACGAGCAAGAGTAGTAGTACCACGACCAAGGCGAGTCAATACTTTGATCATATTGCACCCTTTGCAAATTATGTTGCTTTAAATTAAGAAAATGCATTGCTGTGATTTAATCAACTATCTTAGTCTAGTTCATAATTAGTGCCTTAATAATAACTGAGTATAATCTTTCACTCTTTGGACTTGGATATTTTCGTTTGTCACCCAAGACTTAATGGTTTACATGCTAGTTAATAAGTCCGTATCGAAGTGTCATGCTTAGTCTTGCTTAGATATGTGGTCGTGCGGGTATTAAAGTACCTGACATCAATCTTTCCAAACATAAAAAGCTAGATTTAGGCAGTCGAGACTGGAAGACCGACTGGTATGTTGGACTAAAGGTTATATTCAAAACCAACTAAAACTTTAAAATCTCTACTCGACTTGGGTGGATAGAATGAGTGGCTGGTGCTAGTGATGCACGTCGGTGGTGTATGTGGATTCACCGCCCAAGTCAATAAAGGACTGAGTTCTTGTGATGACCTCTTGTGTAAAAACAGTATGACCACAAGTCTATAATGGGTACGACTTGGCTAACTAATTTATTCACCTCGGTGTGGCTTCGCCACTGGTGGGTGTGTGGAGTGGGTGTGGGTAGAAGCCATAGGAAAGCCACACAGCACAAGAGGGGGCCTCCTGGGAGCGTGGCTCGGGCGGTGGAAACCTTAGCGGGTGGGGTTGCGTCAAGGTTGAGCATTGTAAGGCCTTGTGGTAATCTCCCCTCGATTCACATGCCCAAGGAAACATGTATATATCAGGATGATTATCTCTTGTGAGTAAAGTGTACGAACTCTGCAGAGTAAGAAAACTATCTAGATAGCCGTGCTCACGGCCAAGAGCGGTGTCAGGAACTCACCTGAACTAGCTTTTATTTTTTATAAAACTATTTGAGGGTGGTCGTGGAATGAAAAGCTGGGGTGGGACCCCAGGGATTTGTGAAGTCCTGATCGAGGACTAGTGGTAATTACAGGTTAGCCCGAGCATTAAGTGGATGGAGTCACTCGATGGTATAGGATATGGGATCTTCACTAGTACCTTACAACTGAAAATTAGTTTACAAAACCTGTTATTAAAAATGCTAGGTCGTAGAATGCTATACTACTTGTTATAATTCAAACTTGGCTTGATGCAAATAAAAGAATCACAAGCCTTTCATTGACTAGCCGTGCATCTATGATAATTTGCATTGTGTGTTGGCTCGCGAGTATGGTTGTGTACCCAGGCTCGTCTAATATAATCTTTCAGAGCCATTCGACTAGGACCCCTACGACTACTACTTGGCAGCCGAACCAGTCGGTGGCGATGATGATGAAGCTTATGACGGGACCCCCAGTCACTTGCCTGTGGGCAGAGTGAATGGACCCACTACTACTTCTTTTGTTTCCGCACTTACCCCTATTCTGTACTCGGATCTGGTGGTGGTGTTTGTGTCCCTTTTGTAAAACAATGGTCGTACGACCGGTTATGTAATATATTTGGCTATGAATGCGAGGTATGTGATTGACCCAAGAATGTATATGTGTGTGCTCTCTACTGATCCATGGAATAGCACGGTTTGACACAGTAGATTCCAAATTGCAAATTTAGGGTCCGACATACTCTAATTAAACCGGAAATGGATCATCTGCATTGAAGAACAAAATGTAGAGAAGCTACAATATTTTGCATTAGAGGCATGTTTCCACCGTTGGATCAAAAGTGAACACTCCAGACCATCTGTTAGCCTACTGCTACAGTTCGACCGAGATTGCTACAATATTTAAATAATACTTCTACGGTAGCCGTTGCATCTATATATTTTGCTCTTGGATCCAATGCCTTGAATGCTTAACGCACAACACCGTAGCGTGTGCATTTTTTTGTACCAAGCAGAGGATTTGTTTCCGATGAAACCATATGAAAACAACCATTTGTGCTTAGGGCATCCACATTGTAGGCTTACATGGCATTCTTGTGACTGACTTTAAGCATTGTGGCCAAAATTGTAAGTCGGACGTAGTTTGAAGCAGACCATAGGCTTAAGGACCAGTCACAAGGAATAAAAGAATTGGAATCCCTATCCTCTCTCACCGGTGGTTGTTGCCGCCAAGGGGACGTCAGGAGGACATGGTCGATGGAGGCTGCCATCGTATCCAGCTGCCTGGAGCTCGGGGATGACACACAACCACTGGATCTGGCCACCCTTGATAAGCTCGGGGACGATGTGCAGCCACCGGATCCTGCTGCTTGGAGCTCAGTGGGGATGTGCTGTCATCGGGTCTGGCTACCTGGAGCTTGGTGGGGATGGATGTAACGTTCTGTTTTTGGATGGTAAATAGTAACTACTATTTAATTTTTGATTTTCATTTGTATTTTCAAATTAGCTTAATTTTAAAAACTTTTAGCTTCTATCCAAACTCGGGTTTGTATTTCAAACCCCCTTTCCAGTTCTGAATTCAAATTTCAATTTGAATTCACCTTTTCAATTTTTGTGGGCCCTTACTGATTTTTCAATTTCACCTCCCCCCTCAATCCTTGGGCCGGCCTGTTTCTCCTCTCCTCCCGGCCCATTCGGCTTGCCTCTCCTTCCCCTCGGCCCATTTTTCTCCCCCGGCCTGCGCTCCCAACTATTTCTTCTTCCTCTCTTCTTTCTTCTCCCGCTGACCCGACTCCTACTTCTCCCCCTTCTCTCCTCTGCATCCGGCGCCAGCTCACCGCGCTCCAGCCGACCCGCGCCCGTCATCTCTGACCGCCTTTGCCCGACCGCCTTCCCCTCATGCGCTCAGACGGCAGTTCCTGCACCGCCGTCGCTTCCACGCCGCTTAGCACCATGGGCCGACTCGGTCGGCGCCGCGTCGTCGTCGCCCGACCCCCCATCTCCCCTCGCCACCGCTCCCGCGGCCTTCCTCTCCTGCCACAGCTATAAAGCCCCCTCTTCCTCCCCTCCTTGCCCTCCTCTCTCCCCCTCTCTATGCTGCTGAGAGCTGAAGCTCCCGGTGCTTCTTCCTCCCCGATACTACCGCTCGTCCCACCGCGGTACTACCGCCCTTCCTTCACCCCGATACTTCCGCCTTCCTCCCCTGGTACTACCGCTTCCCCCGGTACTACCGTCAGTTTCACCCCGGTACTACCGCTAGTCCCTCCCCGATACTTCCGCCTTTCCTCCCCCGGTACTACCGCTCGCAACCCCACATAACTACACTCCCTCCGGGACTAGTGCGCGTAGACCCGGTCCATGAACTGTGCAGTGGACCGAGCACTGTGCTGAGTGCCATGTGTTAGCACATGGCTTTTTGCCAGTTTTCTGATTTTCTTTTCAAGTAAAAATTCATTTGAAAAGCTTCAAAAATTCATATCTCCTTTGTTATAACTCCAAAAATTATGAAACTTGTTCCTAAAATTTTCTAAATTCAAGATCTTGGTAATGGCACTAGTCTTGTTCAATTTGGAGTTCATTTGTTATGGGTTTTGTATTTATTTGCTCTCTTTGTTGTTGTGCCTTTTTCCGTTACATTCGTTTGAATAGGGTTCGAAGACGCGAGAGACCTCCACTTCGATCAAACTCAAGAATACCAAGACCCTACTGCCTTTAACCAAAGCGAGTTAATACTTTGATCATTTTGAGCCTACATTTTATGCAAATTATATTTATTTAAAATATCAAAATTGTATGCTTTATTTCTGTAATCAAATGTATGTTAAAGCTTAAGATAGTTAAACACCTATTTTATGATTAATTAATTATTATCCTTCCTTTGATAAATTGAATCCCTCATTCCATGTCACCCTAGTAAGCTATGTGGTAAATACTAGCATAGGTTGTACTTAAGCGACATGCTAGTCTTGCTTAAGTATCGGGACAATAAATGTCCTGATCATCATCTTTTAATCATGAAAATGGTTTTGAGCATTCATTGTGGGTAAATGAACGGCGTGTTGTGAGAATTGGCCTTTCCTCCCCCAAAACCCTAAACAACTTGCTAGTATCACATCTAGGCGGATGGAAAGAGTGGTGGGTGCCGTCGTGCACGAGAGTGGTTGGTAGGTGGTATGAGCCGCCCGGATGGATTAAGGACTTAATATTATTATGACCTCCCGTGTAAAACAAGTACAACCGCAAGTCTGCAAAGTGTAACTTGGCTTAGTAAAATTATTAAACCCTGAATACCATCCCACTGGTCGGTGAGGGGAAGCGTGCAAGCGGCGGATGTGTTCCGACTTGAAGGGGACACCGTGGTAGGGTAAAGTTGCCAGCTGTGCTAGTCGTTGTAGTGAACATCCCGCACAACTTATGGGCGTGGCCCATTTGGGTGAGATGACAGAATGGGCGAGGTAGTTCGAAAAGTTACTATAATGATCGCTCAACTATATGACTACGGAATCATGTGGGGTAACGAGTATGATTATCTCTTGTGGGTACAGTATACAACCTCTGCAGAGTCTAAACTGTTTAAATAGCTGTAGGACCGGAAAGGCGACTAGGGGGGTGAATAGGCGCTTTCAAAACTTTCTCGCCTAAATCAAAACCAACACGAACTTTACTCCTTTAGCTATGAAAGCTAAGAAGTTCAGTGAGCACATAACGGAAGCCTTGTGTTGGATTTGATAAACCCCTCAAGCACACGACACAAAAGGAGAAAAGAACTCAATGTTCTTCATTGGCACAGGCGGTCGGACCAG
The DNA here is from genome assembly GCA_036346395.1 of Hsuehochloa calcarea. Lineage (NCBI taxonomy): Eukaryota > Viridiplantae > Streptophyta > Magnoliopsida > Poales > Poaceae > Hsuehochloa > Hsuehochloa calcarea. Next base: position 36,495,182 of record CM070606.1, read on the forward strand.
GCTACCACGGCGGTCGGACCGGCGGTCAAGCAATGGTCGGACCGCAACTAACCAATGGTCGGACCGGTGGACAGCGGTTCGACCCGGCAAACCAATGATCTCGAATACAGGCGGTCGAACCGCCGTTGAAAGGCTTGATCGGACCGGTAGAGTCGATCTTGAAAACTCCACCCAATCCAAAACGAAATTTGATCCAACTTTTGATTCAACCAATAAAACTTGACCAAATTTCTAGCACACCTCCCTAATGATATTAGAGACCTATTTCTAGCGACGATCAGTCAGATCCACTTCGCAGAATCAATCTCTCGAGATTTTAACAAAGAAGTGCTCAAACCCTAGAAATGAGAAAAACTTGATTCAAGACTTGCTTGTGGGGGTTTGATGATCTAGATGACTCTAGGAGTAATCCCACACATCAAAGCAAGATAAAGTAGGCCGAGAGACCAAGCATGAACCTTTGAATCAAGGAAGCACCAAAAACATCCAAAAGAGAGAAGAACACAAAGGGAGCAAATGATCTTTCAATTAAGCATCACAAGATTGTTCATTCACAATAGATGCTTACAAAGCCTCTCCACCAAGGAGGGCAAGAGCTCAACAAAGAGCACACTCCACACCCTAGATCTCCTCTCCTCTCCTCCAAACCCTAGAAAAAGGAAGAAGGGGCTAAATGAATGCTTGCTTGGGTTTCCACCTCTCCCTTCCTATTTATACTAGAGAGCTAGGGTTTCCTTTTGGGTCTCTTACACATGAGACCCACACACATAACTCTTGAAGCAATCGCTTTGCTTCACCACGTGTAGGTTGATCGGCGGTTCTCATCGGCGCCAAGCCTCTCTTGTCCGAATCCCATCGGAACCTCCCGAGACTCATGCGATATATCGCATCGCTGATCCAACCAAATTATTTTGAACCACCGTTCGATCCATCTTGTCCATTACGCACCATGCTTGAGTCACACAACCTCACCCAGTATCCCCGATCGTTACGGACCTCGGCTCTCAAGCGTAGTCGATCCACTCACCGTTGACGTCGTTGACCTGCAAGCCACCTGCACAGCAATAGACAAACAAATCGTTTCCGGGAACAAGTTCTTCACAACTTGACCCACGTCAGTTCCGCAATGCGATATACAACAATAAAGCATTGAAGTTCATATAAAAACACACTTGAAACCAACTCAATGCAACACTTGGCTCACCTCCAAGTGACTGCCGGTCTGACCGCCCCACAGGGCCGGTCCGACCGATTTCATCTTGATCGGACCGCTCCCTGGCGGCGGTCGGACCGGTCCAAAGGACAGCCAAAATTCAAGCGAAATTCAAACCTTCTGGAAATTTCAAACGAATAGAACTTTTGACTGGGAGCTCCAAAAATGATGGGACCACATCCAGGAGACTCCCCTCACTTGCCTACACAACCTATTTTTGGCCCAGCTCCAAAAACCCAACTTTCAAAGCGGCGGTCGGACCGGCCACCATGGCCGGTCGGACTCCTCCACGGGCGGTCTGACCGCCCGGCACCACCGGTCAGACCGCCAGTGGCCTGACAGCATTGGAGCAAACCCGAAAACGCGAGATTTTGCAAACCAACAACGCCATTGCCAATTGACTCATCATCCTGAGATCGTGCACATATCCTCACGATATCCACAATCTCCCCCTTGATGAACACATTGGCAATTTTCAAGAAAATGTGGTTTTTCAAAATGAAAAGTAAAAACTTCGCTGTTTTCGCATAAAGGCACAACTTGGTCCATAAGCAACAAAAGCCTAGGGCAAACCAAGTCGGCTTCACAATAGTATAGGCAAGTGAGATAAGGCAATGAAAGCACAAAAGTATTCAAATTCGAGAAAGTAGCCAAAAATCTCACTAAGGTCCATATGAAAGACAAATTGTTCTATTTGACCTTTGATCATTGTGAGTCTTCTTGAATTGCAAATCAAATCGAGAGAAAGACAATAAGACCGGAGACTCAACTCACTATGATCACAAATTTTCAAAAGGTTCACATTTTTTTGTATGTTCTTTTATATGAAACCTTGTATATTACCAAAAGCTCCAAACTCAAACATTTTCTTCACAATCTTTCTCCCCTTTGACAATGAATTCATCAAGATGCATGAAAAGAAAGAGCATGAAGGAATGACTTTATTTTGAACTTTAGTGAAAAGGAGCCATGACCATTATACATGTAGACAATACAAGTATTATACCAAGCCATATAAAGAGTAGGCGCTATATTCAATCATGGCAAAGCGTGTCTTGCAAAGCTAAAACCAAGATAGCGACAATCGAGATTAACGAATTAAAATCATGAAAGGTTGCTCAAAATCATAGATTCACTCAAAGCAACCAAAAATGAGTCAAGCCATGTCTATAAGTAAAAGAGACTCAAAACAAGAATTGAGGCATTTTGAGCATTAAGAAAATTCTTTTGAAGCAAAGCTCAAGCACTTAGCCCTTTTGGGCATTTTTTTTTTGTGCTAGATCTCAAGCCTTGCCGCGACCATCTCAAGCGATAAGCTTAAAGAATGATCTAGGTCATTCAAAACTCCCCACGAGTTCATGCCTAGTGCAATGGCAAGCCGTCTCATGAGAAAGGATTGGTGAGATCGGTTTTTCATAGAGATTTTTTCTTTTTCTTTGCTTGACTTATGAAGATAAAAGCTCATTTTTCATCTCAAAAGTTCAAGACTCAAATCGACTTGTAAGACATGGCGAGAATCATAAGCGGATCACTAGAGCAAAACTAGTCACAAGATCCAACAAGACATGATTTGATTCAAATTTCTCACAGATATAAAGCTAGCAAGGCAAAAGCTAAGCCAAACACAAAAGCCATAAAAGAGGTCTAGCGGACTATCACTCGATATGACAAGGTATAGAATATGAAAACAAGTCATACAGGATAATAATCAAAGCTCCATTAGTTTTAATATACAATGCAAGACAAATGAAATGAAACATGCATTATGATACAATGAATGCAAAAGAGCCACTTCCCCTCAAAACAGCCCAATAGGACTAATAACCCTAACTCTCCCATAAGCGACAAAGCGAGAAGAATCAAGAGCCTTAGTGAAAATATCTCGCAAGTCGTTGCTCGGACTCTACAAAATGAAGCACAACATCACCTTTCTCAACATGGTCTCTCGAGAAAATGAAATCGAATATCAATGTGTTTAGTCACGGAATGTTGCCTTTGGGTTTTGGCAATATTAATTGCGAAGTGTTGTCCGAAAAGAGGAACACTTCCCAAAGATAACCCATAGTCCGCAGCGTGGATAAAATCCAGAGAACACGAGAGCGACCATCGCGGCGACTACATACTCGGCCTCGGTAGATCAGGCAATGTAAGACTATTTTCTAGAAGACCAAGAAACAAGAGATGTGCCCAAGAAATGACAAGTGCGAGGTACTCTTCCTATCCACTCTACACCGTGAAATCGGCATCGAAAATGCTCGAATTGAAAGAGCGAAGAGGAAGAATACGAGTCCAAAGTCAAGCGTATCTTGAAGGTACGAATATGCGGTATCGCTTGAGCGATGAGAAGCACGAGGAAGCTGAAGCGGCGCCGGACATCTGGCGAATGTATGTCGGCCTCGTATTTGTAAGATAGAGGAGGAGCCAATCATCTTCGCGATACTCCTTCCGATCCACGACTCTCCATCCTCATCGGGGTCCGCCACGGTGGTTGTTGCAATGGGAGTAGACATTGGCCTCTCGCTTCCCATATTGAGCGCGAAGAAGGTCCTTTGTATACTTACACCGTGAGCGAAGGTGCCTTCTTTGATTGCTTGATTTGAAGACCAAGGAAGAATGTCAATTCTCCCATCATGCTCATCTCAAATTCACCGCTCATAGAATCGAAAATCTAGACACCAAAGCATGAGAAAAACCACGAAAATAATATCATCCACATATATTTGAACCAACAAGAAATCAACGCCATGCACGAGTGAACAAGGTTTTATCAACCATTCCCATTTTGAAATCATTTTCAAGCAAGAAACTCTTAAGCTGTCATACCAAGCTCTAGGAGCTTGTTTCAATCCATCTGAGCTTTAGAGAGTTTAAAAACATGGTTTAGGAATTTTGATTTTCAAACCCGGAGGTTGCTTGACAAAGACCTCTTCTTCTATGAAGCCATTCAAGAAAGCACTTTTAACATCCATTTGAAAAAGCTTGAAACCCTTGGATGTTGCAAATGCTAAAAGAATGCGAATGGCCTCCAATCTAGCTCTTGGAGCAAAGGTCTCCTCAAAGTCTAAGCTCTCTACAGGAATAACCTTGAGCAACAAGTCTAGCCTTATTATGAACAACCAATCCATCCTCACTTTGCTTATTTTAAAAACCCATTTTGTTCCAATAACATGAGAATCGGAAGGTCGCTCAACTAAAACCCGGACTTTGTTTCTTTCAAAATTTTCAAGCTCTTCATGCATGGCATTGACCCAAGAGGCATCGGATAAAGCATGGGTGATATCTCGGGGTTCAAAAGAAGCGACAAAAGCGAGAATGTGCATGGGAATCGGGAGAAATAAACACGAGCGAGTGACTCGCTCTTGAAGATCCCCAATCATCTGCATCGGGAGGATGTTGTCGCTGAATCGAAGAGGTGCTCTGGTGCGAGTGGCCTCTACCCCATGAGTTGTGGAGGTAGGAGCAGAGCCACTCGGATCGTCGGTGGGGATAGGAGGCGGTTGCTCACGGTGACCAAGTAGTAGTAAGCGGGCTCTCCACCCCTCTCGGAGGTAGCGGGAGGATGGTTTGAGTCTTCATCCTCGGAATCATCATCGACGAAGATGCTTTCTTGAGTTTGAAACACTGTGTACACGAAGCATCGGGTCTAGTACTGGACTAGCCTCATCAAAAGTGACTTCGCAAGTCTCAACAATTTTGTTAGTATCAACATTAAAAACACGATAGCCACGAGAATGAGCGGGATATCCAAGAAATATGCCATCAAAACATCTAGACTCAAATTTATCAAGATTGCCATGTTTAAGAATGAAGCACTTGCAACCAAAAATCTTGAAATGAGAGACCTTGGGAGAATGACCAAATCTAAGCTCATAAGAAGTCTTCCCAACCACGATCTCAAGAAAACCCTATTGGAGATATAACAAGCGAGAGAGATCGCCTCATTAAAATCTCCTAGGAGTAGAATGCTCATCTAGCATGGTCAGAGCCATCTCTACAAGGGTTCTGTTCTTCCTTTCTACAACACCATTCTGTGAGGAACTCTAGGAGAAAAGCGATGCTCAATTCCCTATCGGTGCAGAAGGTAGAAAAAGAAGAATTCTTGAACTCACTGTCCCATTATCACTCTAATGGCTCTCAAAGCTCCGGTATATCAACAGCAATTCTAAGGACCAAATCTTTAAAGAATCCAAATGCTTCGTCCTTAGAAGCAAGAAAATAAACCCATGAATACACAGAGTAATCATCCACAACCACCAAAGACATACCATTTCCCACCGGTGTTGAACTCTAGAAGGACCAAGCAGTATCTAAGTGAAGAAGTCATCCAGTCCATCAGTCATTACCAAAGTAAGAGGTGGGTGGGAAGCAGACACCATCTTACCATGTCTCTGAGGTGAGCACACAAGATCTCTGACAGCCTTCAGCCTAGGCAAACCTCTAATCAAGTCCTTGCAACTGACTCTAGACAAATGATCAAAACCTATATGCCCAAGTCTACGATGCCACAAAACAAGGTCATGAGAATCGGAGGCTACAGACACCTAGGACTGGAAATGGAAGAAATCTGAAATTTGCACGAAAGATCTTCTCAAATCTGAGATCTCAAAACAAGCTCACCGAGGAATCTAGAACTCTACACTCACCTCTCTTAAACCTCACTTCTAGACCCTCATCAAGCGGTGAGAAACAGATAGAAGATTATACCTCAGCTTTCTTACCAAAGCGACGTCTTTTAGCATGAACTTGTCGTTGACGCGCACAATGCCCTTTGCAATCACGGTCCCAGTAGAAGCATCCCCAAATGTAATCAATTCATTGCGGATGCACGTGTGAGGAGGAGAACCATCTAGAATCTCGGTCATATGTCGAGAACACCCGAGTCAACAAGCCACTTGTCCTCCTTCCTCGCACGACGGACCTAAAAGGCACAATCGAGAAAACATCCGTGCCTCGATCTTGGGGTTAGTGATAAATGAGCGAGGAATCGATCTTGAGAAGCACGATGTCAGGAAGCAGCGATAGAAATAGTTGAAACATGATCGGAATAAAATCATAAGAATGCACATGAGAACCACCTAGACCTCTCAAAACGATCTACCAAAAGATCGATACTCCCCTGTCTAGGTGCTACCCTGTCTCTCCTCACGATGTCCTAATCCAACATCTTGCCTAGACCCACCAAAAGAGTCTACAAAGTTCTCTACAAATCTAGGCCTATGTGTGTGCGATAAGCAGTGCCTAGCTCTAGAGACTACATCCGGAGAAGGGACTCCTCTAATGGATCTTAGGGCGCTCATCCTCTCTTTTCTCTCAAGTTTTGCTCTCCGGAGCGTAACTCAGCAGTATGGCCTTCTTTCTTGCGAGAAGGTGCAATGAGTCTTGGACCTTTTGAGGGTGCTGCAGAATGAGTGAAAGCACCTTTCTTGCGGAAAGAGTTTGAGCAAAACCAGCGGTTTGAAAACAACCCGGATGGCTTAGGAGGTTCTAGCTCAAACAAACCATTCTTCACAACTCTAGCAATCTTAGGTGGGTTTTCTTGGAATGCTCTAGGGGTTGAAACCTAGACCACTATTTTCACGCTCACCTTGGATTGATCAAGAATCATGTTGAGTTTCTTTTCCCACTTGAAAATTTCTCAAGAGTCACCTTGAGGTAATCATTCTCTTTCATTAACTCCTCACATCTAGTACACTTGCTAGACTTGATTACCTCATTGCGCTTACTCTTAAGAAGGGCCACTTCCACTTTGAAGGCCTCACAAGACACACATAGGATTCTGAATCCTATTCAGCTGCTCCTTAAACTTGACTCTAAAAGCCTCTTGTATCGACTAACCATGGTTTCAACTTGACATTCAAAACACAAGAGTTAGAATCAATAACCTTTTAGAAGCGATAAAAGACATGGATCTTTCAATTTTAGCCTTTTCTTCCAGGGTCTTGTTTAAGGCTTCAATCTCAATTGTAAGCTTGGGACAATTTTCACAAGATGCAACTCTAGAGTAAATCAATGTTTACATCATCTCTTGCATCTTAATCCTATTATCCTTACAATGAGAGCATGTGTGACTAGCATCAAACTTTTGCAATTCTTTTAAGGAACTATCCAATTTTAATTCTAGCAAGGCACAATTAGAGCAAGTTAAAGGGATAGCTTCCATGGCGGTCACATCAAGAGGAATGACATCTAAACAAGCGGATCTAGACTTGAAAGATTCTAGTTCATCGAGAGCATCTTTTAGTTGATTTGTGACAGAGGAATGAGCAGATTTCAAGCTTGTCAAATCTTTAAGCAAGCTAGTGCGAGAATCACAAATATCGGCAGGATTGATAGATTTAAGCCTAACAACTTCAAGATTCAAATTATCAATCATAATGTCACCTTCCTAATCATTTTTACTTGCTTATGCAATTTACATTCAAAGAAGCACCAAAGCCCTTTTCATATCGGCAATAGAAGGGCATACCTCATCGGGATCACTAAAAGGATCCTCATCTTTGGAGGAATCGCATCGTGGTGTTCTTGGCCATGAAACACATGCGGGGTGAAGTCATGCGCCTTCTTCTTGCCACGAGAATCACTCTCGTCGTCCTCTTCCGAGTCCACATCGCTCATATTTACATTCTCAAGAGCGGCAGGACCCTGACAAACTTCGATAGTTTGTCTTCTTGGGTTTTGCATCCTCTCCACGGGATGTCTTCGTGTCTCCTTCTCCTCCTTGCCCTTTAGCTTGGGGCACCTGGCGCGAATGTGGTTTGGCTCACCACATTGAAGCACGTGATAGGTCCACTCCTCCTCCTATTTCTCACCTTGTTATACGCTCTTGTGAATTTGGTGGAAAGGAGGGCTAAGTCATCCTCGGGCAATTTCTCAAGTTGCTCATCACTCAAAGAATGTAAAGCGGATAATGAAAAGCGGATGAGCTACAATCAAGAGAATCGGAAGAGCAACCCTTGGATTTGTCGACCACTAAAGCCATCGACTGTGTCTTGGGGAGACGCGAGATAAAGTCAATCTCATGCGTCTTCAACCTCGAGTAGAGCTTATCCATGGTAAGCTCACTCATGTGATGTTGTCATTGATGGAAGTGATCTTCATACCCTGGACCTTCACATCAAGAGCACCCGAAGTGGCGTGCATTTTCGACTCGAAAAATACCAAGTCAACAAATACGGAGATCATGAAGAATTTTAGAGAATCTTCCCACACTCATCCAAAGACTTACGGGCCTTTGTTCGATCTTGAGTAAACCTTTTGAGCTGGTTACTGCCTCACTTCCTTGATCGCGATGGACCCTTCGTGATAATCACAAAGTGTCCGCGGATCTCGTGAGCGGACCGCAAGTGAGCAACACGCTCAAACTCGGATCGACTAAGGCCTTGGATCAAATAATTCCGAGCCTTCTTTGTTGGCCTCCACATGCGAGTGATCGTATCGTCATCGGTGGCACGACATAAGGGTTTTTCACCTTTAGCCAAATAGCGTGCCCTTGAGCCTCGATATATGCTTGCATACGAGCCTTCCAAAGATGCAAAGTCAACTCCCTAAAAATGTGTGGCTTGGTTGAGTACTTGTCGATCGCCATGGCTCCAAAGACCGGTTAAGATCTATAGAAAAGAGCTAACCGCTCTGATACCACTTGTAGGACCTAAAGGCGACTAGGGGGTGAATAGGCGCTTTCAAAACTTTCTCGCCTAAATCAAAACCAACACGAACTTTACTCCTTTAGCTATGAAAGCTAAGAAGTTCGGTGAGCACACAACGGAAGCCTTGTGTTGGATTTGATAAACCCCTCAAGCACCACGACACAAAAGGAGAAAAGAACTCAATGTTCTTCATCGGCACGGCGGTCGGACCGGCTACCACGAGGGGTCGGACCGACGGTCAAGCAGCCGATCCGACCGCAAGAACAACTAACGGCGATCGAACCGGTGGGCCAATGTTCGACCCGGCAAACCAGCGATGCGAATACAGGCGGTCGAACCGCCGTTGAAAGGCGGTCGGACGGTAGAGTCGATCTTGAAAAACTCCACCCAATCCAAAACGAAATTTGATCCAACTTTTGATTCAACCAATAAAACTTGACCAAATTTCTAGCACACCTCCTAATGATATTAGAGACCTATTTCTAGCGACGATCCGTCGATCCACTTGAGAATCGATCTCTCGAGATTTTAACAAAGAAGTGCTCAAACCCTAGAAATGAGAAAAACTTGATTCAAGACTTGCTTGTGGGGGTTTGATGATCTAGATGACTCTAGGAGTAATCCCACACATCAAAGCAAGATAAAGTAGGCCGAGAGACCAAGCATGAACCTTTGAATCAAGGAAGCACCAAAAACATCCAAAAGAGAAAGAACACAAAGGGAGCAAATGATCTTTCAATTAAGCATCACAAGATTGTTCATTCACAATAGATGCTTACAAAGCCTCTCCACCAAGGAGGGCAAGAGCTCAACAAAGAGCACACTCCAAACCCTAGATCTCCTCTCCTCTCCTCCAAACCCTAGAAAAGGAAGAAGGGGGCTAAATGAATGCTTGCTTGGGTTTTCCACCTCTCCCCTTCCTATTTATACTAGAGAGCTAGGGTTTCCCTTTTTGGGTCTCTTACACATGGGACCCACACACACATAACTCTTGAAGCAATCGCACCTTCACCACGTGTAGGTTGATCGGTTCTCATCGGCGCCAAGCCTCTCTTGTCCGAATCCCATCGGAACCTCCCGAGACTTCGCACCGATATCCGCACTTTGATCCAACCAATTTGCTTCAACCACCCGTTCGATCCATCTTGTCCATTCGCACCATGCTTGAGTCACACAACCTCACGGTATCACTCGATCGTTACGGACCTCGGCTCTCCAAGCGTAGTCCCGATCCACTCACCGTTGACGTCGTTGACACGCAAGCCACCGCACGACAATAGACAAACAAATCGTTTCCGAACAAGTTCTTCACAACTTGACCCACGTCGGTTCCATAATCACGATATACAACAATAAAGCATTGAAGTTCATATAAAACACACTTGAAACCAACTCAATGCAACACTTGGCTCACCTCCAAGTATTGCCGTCCGATCCAGCCCCACGGGGCGGTCAGACCGATTTCATGCTTGATCGGACCGCTCCCACAACGGCGGTCGGACGGTCCAAAGGACTTAGCCAAAATTCAAGCGAGAAATTCGAAACCTTCGGAAATTTCAAGCGAATAGAACTTTTGACTGGGAGCTCCAAAATGATGGGACCACATCCGAAGACTCCTCACTTGCCTACACAACCTATTTTGGCTCGGCTCAAAACCCAACTTTCAAAGCGGTCGGACCGCCACCATGGCGGTCGGACTCCTCCGGGCGGTCCGACCGCCAAGACCACCTGATCGACCGCCAAATGCTTTGAAAGCAATGGAGCAAACCCGAAAACGCGAGATTTTGCAAACCAACAACGCCATTGCCAATTGACTCATCATCCTGAGATCGTGCACATATCCTCACGATATCCACAATAGCCGTGCCTACGGTCAAAGGCGGACATGGGAACTTAACTTGAGTTAGTTCTATTTCAAAAACCTTTATGGGTGGTGTGACAATCAGGTCGGCTCATCTAGCTTGAGGTTGGATTTTTCCTGGCCGTCGAGCTCGATGGTATGGAGGAGCGGAGGTAGCTCCAGTCAAATGATGCATGCGTAGAGTTTCCGATGGAGGGAACCTATACTTTTATTTAATATTGCACTTACTCTCTTTAATAAAATGCAATTTGTTTAAAATGCTAAGTCATAGGAATTTGTAACTACGATAATTGACAATGTTGCTTTAGCAAATAAAAGAACTCGAGCTATCCTTGTTAAGCCATGCATGTTATTATTGCATCTTGTGTGTTGGCTCGCGAGCACGGAAGTTGTGCTCATTCTCGCCCTTCCCCCAAAACCTCTAGGTGATGTGGATCAAGGGGACTACGCATACTATGAAGACCCGTAGTCGATGGACAAGGAAACAATGAAGAGTAGTCTAGTCTATAGTCGGATCTCGCCTTAGTCTAAGTTGACTCGTTCGGTATACTTGCGTACAGTAAATATTGTTCAACCCCTTCGGTAATATCCGTCGTACACAAGCTACCTCAGTCTCTTGCCTTTGGAGAGATGAGCTCTACCCCCCTTTTGCTTCCACTGTCGTTACATTGCTTTTATATAATGTAATCAATTTGGCCTACCCGGCCCTTTTGTAAAACTTGGCCCGACGTGGTCTATGTCACTCTGAAGTTGTAATATATTGAATGTCTTAAATTAAGCCTTGTATGAATTGATTCACAATGTGCCTACCAGATGCTATCTCTTCGATCCGAGGAATAGCACAATGATTTCACAGAGGATTGGGATTAGAAAATCCGGGTGTGACAATGGATCCGCCAAGGGAGGTGGGCGTGTCGTGCGTGCTTCGGGACTCGCCACACCAATAGAAAACCATTGGCGCCACCAGTTAGCGATGCGGTGCGGAAGAGTAAGCATGGGGGCATGGAGGACGTAGTGGAGAAGGAGAGGCAGGGCGTGGAGGAGAAGAGGCCACTACTACAAAATAGGCTATAGAAGGCGCAAATCGTGATATGGACCTATCACAGACGATTTCTAAATACTATCCCCATGCTCAGATACTTCACAGGATGGTTCTAAACAAGAACCGCGTAATAATCTAAGTCATCATAGGCGGTCTCGAACAAACCGTCCATATCATAGACGATTCGTAATAAGAACCATCTGTGATATGTGGGTATTATAAATACTGTCCCGAGACCCCCGCCCATTCCCATTTGAGCGCCACCCTGCTTGCCTCCTCACCTGTGCCACCTTAGAGAGGAGTAGGAAGGGAAGGAAGGAGGCAAGGAGGAAAAGGTAAGGAGGAAGCTAAAGGGAGGAGGAAGGGAGGAGAGGATGAAGAAAGGGAGGAGTATCTCGCGGGATATTAATTTGAGATATTCGTCGTGAGCTTTGAGGGTAACGATCTGTAACCCTTTATATTTGCTCTAGGTTAATCGCTAATAAATTTTGGTATGTTTGATTAATAGGAAGAGTACTCGTGGTTTATTAGTATAAATAATACTAATTTGTTACGTGCGTAGTGTAGATGGACCGAAACTATATGTACATTGAGAACAGTGTGAGTGAACAATACATTAATGGCGTGTTTGCTTTTAGAAGAGCCACTGAGCAGGATATGTCGAATAAGGAGATAAAATTTATGTACTGTCCATGTACTGTTTGCGGCAATATGAAAATGTTTAACAACCCGGTGCAGATCGAAGCTCACTTGATTCGAACGGGTTTCAAAAAAGGGTATACATGTTGCACCAGTCACAGTGAAGAGCAGATTATACAGGAGTTAATAATGATGACATCGCCGATGAAGTCAACGATATGCTGGATGTGGACTGTACTTTTGATGAGGATAGGTCGCATGATGACAATCTGGATCAGATGCTACGCGATGCAGAAGGGAACTATAGTGAGAGAGAGTTTTGTAAATTCAAGGGCTTAATGGAGGACTCGGGAAAACCTTTGTTCTCTGGCTGCAAGCCGAAATACACAACGTTGTCAACCGTGCTTGAACTGCTGAAATTGAAGGCAAGCAATGGTTGGTCTGACAAGAGTTTCACGGTGTTGTTAGGTCTCATAGCAGACATCCTTTTGGACGGAAACGTGTTACCCAGCACCACCTACAAAGCCAAGAAGGTTCTTTGTCTATTGGGAATGGAAGTAGAAAGAATACATGCATGTCCAAACGATTGTATCCTCTACCGTAAAGAGTATGCAGACATGCATGTATGTCCCATGTGCAAAGCATCCCGATACAAGCGTAAGAATACTGCTAAGGTGAAGTAAGGACCTCCTGCTAAGATGTTGTGGTATCTGCCTGTGATCCCACGTTTGAAGCGTTTATTTGCGAACCGAAATGAGACAAGATTGATGCGTTGGCACTCAGAGGAGTGTAAGAAAGATGGAAAGCTAAGACACCTGCCGATTACGCGGTGGAGAAACTTCGATCGGAGCTTCGAAGAGTTCGGTGCGGAACCGAGGAACATAAGGTTAGGGTTGAGTACAGATGGAATGAATCCTTTCGGTAACACGAGCAGCCGATATAGCACTTGGCCCGTGAATCTATGTATGTACAACCTTCCTCCTTGGCTGTGTATGAAGCGGAAATACATTTTGATGTCACTACTTATCCAAGGGCTGAAGCAACCTAGGAACGATATTGATGTGTACCTAGCACCATTGCTGGAAGATCTTGTGACACTGTGGAATGAAGGGGTACAATTATGGGAAACGTACAAACGAGAGAACTTCTCTTTACGCGCCATGTTGTTCTGCACCATCAATGATTTTCTGCCCTTGGTAACTTGTTGGGGTTCAGTACAAAAGGAGCCAAAGCCTGTCCGCACTACTTATATGGTACCGAGAGTGTATGGCTGAACAACTCGCGCAAAATTGTATATATGCGTCACTGTAGGTTCCTTCCCAGGATTCACCCATATCGCAAGATGAAGAAACAATTCGACAGAAATAAGGAGGACGGTTTAGCTCTAAGGGCTTTTAGAGGGAAAGATGTCTATAATATGGTTAAGGATATCGATGTTGTGCTTGGGAAGAGACGTAAATTAAGGACCCGTTAGAAAAACATCTGGAAGAGGCGGTCAATTTTTTGGGACTTGCCTTATTGGAGCACATAGAAGTTCGCCACTGCATTGACATCATGCACGTGGAGAAGAATGTATGTGATAGCTTGATTGGTCTCTTACTGAACATTAGTGGCAAAACAAAGGATGGTGTTAACGTACAGCGTGACTTGGTTGATATGAACATATGGACCGAGTTAGCACAAAAAGAGACCGATAAAGGACGAATGTACCTTCCCCCAGATTGCTACACTTTGTCCAAGGCCGAGAGAAATGAACTGTGATAAAGCTTGCATGGTGTGAAAGTTCCGCCTGGTTACTCCGCCAATATTAAGAAACTTGTTTCCATGGAAGATTTGAAATTAATTGGTATGAAGTCTCATGATTGTCATGTGCTGATGACACATAAAGCTTCCTGTTGCAATTAGGAGTATCTTACCTAACAAGGTCAAAGTGGCAATATTTAGGTTGTGTTATTTCTTTAACTCAATTGCTCGAAGGTCATCGATCCCGGGACTAGATGCTCTACAAGCCGAGATGGTGACAACTCTATGTCATCTTGAGATGTACTCCCCTCTGTTATTTTTCGATATCATGGTCCATTTCATTGTTCACCTTGTGAAAGAGATAAAGATATGCGGCCCTGTGTTACTACGTCATATTTACCTGTTCGAGAGATACATGGGAATTCTCAAGTCTTACTTACGTAATCGATCTCGGCTTGAGGGCAGCATCATCGAAAGTTATGCGACCGAGGAGGTCATTGAGTTCTGTGTCGACTACATGGCTCAAGTGGAACCGATAGGTGTGCCTCTATCTCGTCATGAGGGGAGACTGTAGGGTATCAGGACCATCGGAATGAAAGCAATCACTCCCGATCTAGATACGTACGCGCAAGCCCATTTGACGGTCTTGCAACACATGACCCAAGTATCCCCGTACATCGACGAGCGTAAAGACATGGTACACCAATGTAATTCTGACCGACGGAGGTTTGGATCACGAGAGCACAACCGCCGGTTCAACGAATGGTTAAAGGTGCGATTCACTGGGAGATCATCAAGTGATGATACGCTGCTATGGTTGGCAAAAGGGCCAAAATTTACAATTGTGACATGGCAAGGACACGACATAAATGGGTACACATTTTATACGGCAGCTCAGGATTGGAAGAGCACAGTCCAGAACAGAGGTGTCCGCATAGATGCGTTTCACGAGCAGTTCAATACCACCGAGGCACGTGGGTTGAACTCCTACTATGGGTTCGTAGAGGAGATTTGGGAGCTCGACTTTGTACTTTTCAAGATCCCCATGTTTTGATGCCAATAGGTTAAACTTCGGCAGGGCGTGAAGGTCGACAAGTACGACGTCACTACTGTGGACCTCAAACGTGTCAGATACAAGGACAAACTATTCGTATTCACTAAGCAAGTTGTTTAAGTTTTTTATGTAACAGATCTGACAAATAAGAGCCGCCACGTAGTTCTTCATGGAAAAAGAAGGATTGTCAAAGTTGAGAATGTTGTGGATGAGGAAGAGTATAATCAATTTGACGAGTTGCCTCCTTTCGGAGATGGCATTAGGATCGAGGAAGAACCTAGTGAAGAAGCTAGCTATATGCGCGTCGATCATCACGAAGTGCTATATTTTAATGAAGAATTTATTCCATTGTAATTTGATGTCAACGTGGAATTGTCATGTGTTATGGACTTGTTATCTCTGATATTGATATCAATGTGGACTTCATTGTAATGTGGAGTATCAAAATTAGTTTCACTTTATTTGGAGTTGAGTTGAATTAGATATAA